>OV656835.1:50575425-51825425 GCA_927399475.2 Acleris emargana | reverse complement strand
TTGTGTTTATTTTAGTCACATTATGGATAGTTATTTTTTTTACATTTTCTACTTTTATTTCTAATTAGTTATACAGAAAAAATACTATTCTATTACGTTTTTTTTTTATTTTACTTTTTATTATAAATATTTATATATGTAAGAAGAGTATTTGCATTCCGCTACCTCCCCCTCCTACATAAGTTGAAAAAAAATATACGCCACGGACTTAAAAAAAAGACAAAATAACATCGATTTTTCAAAAAAAAAACCGCAGCTATGACTGAAATATGCACTACGCCAAAAAATCACAAATAATTATTTTTATTACCATCTGCGAGGATATAACGGTTTCTCTTGCGGTTTCAGAGATATTTGGACTTTTTCATGCCGTCCCATACAAATTTTAAGGAAAAAAATTATAACTCATCAGTTTCCAAACACAATCCAACCAAAATAATATTTTAGCATTATAACTGCAAATCCAATCAAAAAATCCAATCCCAATCAAAAAATCATAAAAATGAGAACTTCGATTTCTATGTCCTCTAGAGCCGATTTTCGTCCCACAGTGCGACGAGTACATTACGTAACATGATAATTGAAGAAAAAGTAGAAGGAAAAAAGGAAAGTGAGAGACCAAGAAGAACTTACCTACCTAGACCAATTAAAAGAAAAACTAGGGAGTCGTGCCGTATGTGTGTTAAAAGGAAGGCTTGGAATAGAGAAGAATGAAATAAAGTGAGCGGAAATCAACTCCCCTTACCTTTTGAGACGCGCTGGTAGCTTTTGACGAAGGTACTAAATTAAATAAATATATTTATCTGTTTTAACCTTTGTGATTTAAATGCTGTAAGGTGTATGGTGTGGGTAAGATCGGACCAAATTTCGACAATTTCGTAAGACTTCAGAGTTTTTTTCTTCTTAACATTGCTAACGATTCCTTGAATTGTAATTTTTTGTTATAAATAAGTATGATATATATTTTAATACATATTTTGGTACATATATTGGTTTCTTCATACTCGTATAAGCAGCCGTTTTTGTTTAATTTATGTTTGAAATCAGTGTTTGTGTAATTTTTTCCTGGGAAACATCGGACGTACTCGGGGTAACAGCGGACTATGTTCTAAAATGAATCGTGTACAGCTTACGCGTATGGTTCATAAATATTTTTATCCGCTCTTTTCCTGTTCGCCCTAAAAAATCTCAATTTTCTCAAATACCTACTTCAAAAATAGGCCAGGAAAAGTAAATTGAATTTTAACCACGTCCGATCTTTCCCATGCCAAAATTGTGTCAGAATCGCTGCTTTTTCCCATATAAGTTGAAATTAGGACTGAACCCTAAAAGGAAAAGATCGGATTAAGTCGAACACTCTAATTTAATCGTTATTCGTGGTTCTAACATATAACAAACACGTATTTTAATAATAATATTTACGAAGTATACACAAAAACAGGTTAGACTTCATTGGTTGTTAAAATACGCGGGCACGGGAATGTCCGGATTTCACAACCACTCTTAAAAAAACGCCGTTTCGACGTCTCTCACCTTACAGGTGACCTGGGCCTCTATTCAACACGGTAAAAACCATATTGTGTTTGAGCTGTTATCGTATTGTCACCGTTTTGACAGCACCCGATATCGTTATCGTAAACGTCACAAGGCGACCCTTGTAATACTTTGGAGCAGAAGAGCCATAATCAATATTATCTATATAGAATTAAACAAAGGTCAACGAAAACGATTATCAAACGCTCCGCAACAAAAACACAAAATAATAGAAGATACTTTATATGATAATGTACGAGTATATAGCAGGAGCGCTGTGCATTTATTTCAAGTAAAGATAAAGTTAAAAAAGGGTATTTTCCTGTGTAAAACACTTAATGACTTAAATTTGTGGTGTTGTGTTTATTACTGTTCAATTAATGGAAAGGATGAAAAGGAATCTCCATAGTCGGCGCAGTTGTTGAAAGCAAACTTTTTGCACATTCCCGGCTGAGCCCCGCTCGCTCTAATGACGCAGGGTCGCCACCGAGCACAGTATCGTAGTACCAACCGTCTAGTATTGTGATCGTTTGTTACGTCTTTATACTATGTACTGTGATTTCTTAAAGTACCGAGGTAGCTTAATGTCGCGAAATATTAATCCGAATTTGATAACTACGAATTTTCAAATTCCGATTCTGAAAACTCCGGATCATCGCTATTCCGAATTTGAGTTCCACGATTGATTCGTAACCTAACATCAAGACGATCAACTTAAAATGGAAATGAAGTGAACTTTTTATATAGGTTTTTTGTTTTAATCCTGAACAAAAAATATAAAATTAAAACACCGACCAGACCTTACCCAGATGGAGTGAATAGTCCTTTCCCATTGTTTTTGGCGGATAAGTTTATATTTATCTTACTTTCTCAATTAGCTTCAGTACCCATTCATGAGCCATCTGAGAAAGCAAGATAAATACGAACTTATCCGACAAAACTGATGGATAAGGATTATTCACTACATCTGTTCATGGAACTGACAAGAAGTGCAACGCTTCCGACGTATGCTCCCGCGCGCTTACGGCCTGGCCACGACTTCGGTCTTAGCGGCGAGCGGTGCGGCGGGCGGCGCGGCGAGACAGAGCGGAGCGGCGCGCATGCCACGGACTTCGCAGTTGCGACAGCGGATTCGTGCGTAGAAGACGTAATTAAAATGGCGTTATCGAAAATCGCTCTCGAAGGTCTTGGAAGTAGCGCATATCTCAGACAGGACATTTTATTTTCTAGAGATGGTGTGCACGACTTAAATAGAAGTCGCGTATATAACTTGGATAATATGGCTTTTGACGTAGAGAACTCATTGTGTTGTTCTCATAGTCATTATTTTATTTTAAGATTTATTGACCTACATACATACATACATTAAATCACGCCTGTTTCCCAGAGGGGTAGGCAGAGACCACTTCTTTCCATTAACGAATTAATTATTAATTATTAATTATTAATTTATTGACCTTACATTTGTATTAATTTTATATTTGCTAGTTTTAAGAATTTATTGTTTATTACTTTATTACCTACTTAATGTAACTTACTTTTAAGTATAATTATGTTTTTATAATTGAAAAAATGACCTTCTGCTGGAGTTTCTTGCATCAATACATATAATGACCATATATATCTTCCTCAACTTAAAGCAATAAAATATCGCTTGCCAGGAATACAACATATATCAATATAAGGCAGGTCTCGTAATTAATAATGAGAACTTTCTATCTTTTTTCGTAAACTCATCACAATCTGTTTAAGCGTGCTCCTCCTGCCCTTTTATGTACTTGCTCCGAGAAATTAACAAAAAAATTAAAGGTTTAGGGTTAAGTTGTACCACCCACCTACAAGCAAAAACATCGCAGTCTGGCCCCGATGCGAGGAGCGTATTTAGAAGCTTCAGATCGCGAACAAGTGGTGAATTTCTGTGAGACTGCGCGCCATTGGCAATGCTAGCAGATGGTGGTGACGAGGCCGGAGTTGAACTTCGTCAATGACGGGACGAACAGGCGCACCAGTTACGCCATAAAATCAGGACAATCAGACTCTCCCTTTAAGTTTTTTTTTTACTGTATTACAAGCTAAACAGAAATTTCTTAATTTCTGTAAGTATGGCTGCATACCTTATTTTACTCTAGTAGACTTATCTTTACAGATTCTAATTCATTTAACGCAGATAGCTTATTGCACAAATTTTTTGGTTTAGTCTATTAACTTAAAATTTGAGAGATATTGTTGTAGATTTTTCAAACTCTTAATTCAACATATTAAATAAATACTTTTAGTACTGCTAGGCGATGGGCTTGCAACCTGTCACTTATACACTGGTAAACATCTTAGCCTAATTGTGCAAAATGTGGTTACAGATTTGTCAACAAATTTTTAGTTGTTGGTAATTCTGTAGTTCTGCCTGCCCTGCGCTGCCGTGGAAATGAAGGCGTAAGTATATGTATGTATGTATGTATGTAATTCAATATTTTCACAATTATACACTAATTCTCGTTTGAGAAAGTCCCAAACTAAAAAATATAACTAACAACTAAATAACATAAAATGACAAACATATCTTGACTTGACTCAAAATATAAGAAGCTTAAGACATAATTTTGACGATCTTCAGGTCTTGTTAACGAAAATAGATGTAAATTTTGATGTTATTATATTAACAGAGTGCTGGCTCAGCGACGATTCTTGCTTGCCGACGATACCTAAATACAAAACTCTCTCTACTAATCAAATGCTAAATCAAAATGACGGGGTGGTTGTCTACATCAGTGATAAGATATCCTGTAAATCACACGAGCCTGTTGAAATTAAAGACGCAAATTGCCTTCTAACAACATTTGGCAAAGAATTCGCTATCATTTCTATATACCGACCTCCATCTTATAGACAAACTGACAACTTCATTAACTCTCTCGATTCTCTTTTGCAGACTCTAAAACAGTACCAGAATATAATTATCTTAGGTGACATTAACATAAATATAATTGAAAATACCCATGACAACAGATCAGTTGACTATCTAGATATGTTGGCCTCGCACGGATTATTGCCATCCCATAAACTTCCAACCAGAGGTAGTAACTGCTTGGATCATTGCATGGTTAAAACAAAATTGAAAAATACTACTATTCGATAAAAGGGCCTTTACAGTTAACTAATAGTCAGTGTCAAATACGTCAATGTTGGCGTGACATACACACACAAGTGAAGTTAACACTTAATTCCTACGACAATTCCGTGACATTGTCACTTTAGATTTACGTGTATACAAACCTAACAATTGGAAACTCTTTACTCATAAGAATTAAAAGAAAATCATCATCATCATCATGTTAGCCGAAAGACGTCCACTGCTGGACATAGGCCTCCCCCAAGGCCCTCCACTCTGACTGGTGTTGTGCTTTTCGCATCCAACGTGATCTGTGGTAGCACTGACAGCTGCAAGACGTCAAATTTTGTCCTCCGTGTTTCCTTATTAATAAATATTTTAAACTAAAGTAATTTATGTTTATATACTTAAAGTTAACGTTGCTTTAGTCTATATATTAGTGACAACAATTGAGAAGCCCATAAAACCGTAAGAAAACTAAAAACAGGCCGCTCGCAACAGCGCCTGACAACCGTCAACGGAAAATTTCAAATTCATTCAGGATACCTGGGGAGTTTCATGATCTCTCTGCTGTGGCCAGGCTTGATATGGCATCAGTCTGGCAACGTACATACGACCTCTCCAAACATGTCAAGGGACGCTACTATAGCGATATTCAGCCTGACATCCCAAGCAAACCTTGGTTCTACTTCTGCCGTTTAGCTAATAAACAAACTACCTCTGTTCTTTGCCGTTTACGGATCGGGCACACCTGCACTCCTCATCACCTGCACAGGCTGGGTATTATCCAATCCCCTACCTGTGCATGTGGGCAGGAGGATGGAACCACGGATCATATTTTCTTTAACTGCCGTAACCATACTATTGCTCTTTATGATATCCTTCCGACTACTATCCCAAAACCGATCAACTTCAAATCACTTCTTACCCTAGCATTTAAAAATAAAAAATATCTGAAAACGCTTTTACATTATATCCACTCCCAAAATATTAAACTTTAACTGTCTCCTGCTGGATTTTGTTATTCCATTGTTTGTTTGTGGTGTCTATAATATGTTGTGTTCGCCCTTCGCCCTTCACAGGTTCTACAAAGAACACCGTCTGTTACCTGTTTCGGACCCTATTTTAAACTGGTCAATCAGTTGTACACTGTGCTGTTGTCAAATTAAGTCATTGGCAGAAATGGTCGCACACCTATTGTGACCGATTGCCATAAAACCAAGATTGGATTGGATTGGATTGGAGTATTTCTTTTAATTTCTTGTATTTTTTTAACACTGTGTTTACATTCATACTTTTCACTGCTCATTGCTGAAGCCGTGAGCGACGTCAAATACAAACATTGGCACCGTGCGATCTCTCTTTACTTGACATACAGTGGAAGTGGAGCTGAGACAAGTCACATTTGCCACAGACATTGCCTTACACGATACACTGTTCACCAATATCTATTCACACATCCTTGCATAAAACAACCAGCTTATCAAACTCTCCCACCACTTGCTCACTAGTTTAATATCTTTCAGTGTGATTGTGGAGTAACTGAAACCATGGCCGCATCGAACATTAAATCGCGCAAAGCCACTACACGCCAGCTTGAGATGCAACTAAAAGCTTCCTTGAAAGAGCTGCAAGCTGCCAACACCTTAAATGACCAGCTACTAAGGGAAAGGGAAGATTGCGAGGAAGAGCAAAAGAAAATGTTGGCCAAAAACACAGTGTTAAGGAATGACCTTGTTGAGTATGACTATAGGCTGCTTGATTCTCAAGATAAGGTGGATCAGCTGCAGACCCTAGTAGATAACTTCAACCAGTGTGCTTCTACCCATGAAGTTGCATTAAACCGTATAATCAACCTTGAAGAAGAACTCGGTGCTGCTAATGAAGAGTTAAATTACCTACGCAAAGAACGTGAGTGTTATGACAGTTCTATTACACAAAATTTGTATCAGGAGATGATAGCTAATAAGGATATTAAGGACAGTAACATCAAGAACTTAGTATTTTTTAATAGTAATAATAAGTTAAAGAAATATCACTACATAGTATAAAACAAAGTCGCTTGCGCTGTCTGTCCCTATGTATGCTTAAATCTTTAAAACTACGCAACGGATTTTGATGCGGTTTTTTTTAATAGATAGAGTGATTCTTAAGGAAGGTTTATATGTATAATACATTCCACGCGGGCGAAGCCGCGGGCGGGTCGCTAGTGTTAATATAAGGGTGGATCAACTTTTTGTTGTTGTTATTCTGTCCCGTAAGCCAGGAGACAACAGTGATAGAGTTTCTTAGAAAAAATGTTATAATATATACTTCCAGCACACTCAGGAGAAAGGCCATAAAAGAATGGGTGTGTAATTGCCAATAAAACACTTTTTTAGTGGACTTATATCCTTTGAAATCATAGTTTTAAAGAGTGACCCAGGAGACGTCACCATGGCAACGAGCTACAAAGAAAAGTTGATTGACCCATAAACAAGTACATAAGACGTACTCAGAAGCTAATTAAAAGTAGGGATTGTATCAAAAATTATTCTAAAATGAAATTAGAGTTATCAGTTATGAAAAATAGGGTGCAAAAATGTAATGACAAATTAGATTCAGATATGACTGCACATGCTTTGAGTGTTAACAAATTAAATGCTGAGATAAGTAGATTAAGAAATAAACTTGAGGATATGTCATTAAAATACTCAACGGCTCAAAGTGAAATCAAGGAGCACATGCTGGCATTCACACAATTGCTGGAAAGTAGTAAAGATAATGAGGAGCGATTTAATTCTTTGGTTAATAATGGCATTGCCAATTGTAATTGTTTAGGAACATCACCAACTACTGTGGTTCATCCAGATGTGGCTTTCGATATTTCTGAGCCATGTGCCCCTAAAGTAGTTTTAGATGGGTCCCCTAGACAAATTAGTTATAATAAAACAATTATTTATTCAGATCAGATAGGGTCTGGAATGGGTTCCATGCTTAGAAATAAATTGACACAAAATGTGACAAATTATTGTTATCATAATGCGAGCCTCATGCAATTATGCAATTTAATAGCAAAGGGTAGTTATGACAGTTCTACTACTCTAGTGATTGTAGTAGGAAACAGTCTAGGTATAGATAAGTCAAGTATACACAGATTAATATCAACATTAAACCTTGTTGAACAGGAAGGAATAGGTAAAATTATACTTTGTGCTTTACCATATTCACAAAATATGCCATATAATTATAATAGTAAAATAGCTCAATTAAATTCTTTAATGTATAATGCTACATGTTATAATGGCAGATATCATTTCTTCGACATAAATAAATTTATAAAGCGCCTCACGCTAACAGCTGAAAAAAATCATTTGCCAAAGAAATATAATATTGACTTTGGTAGATCTTTTGGCCTTTAACATAGAACCAAAGGGATACAATAGTGGCACAAATGCCAAACCTAATAATTTAAACTAAAGTATAGGACAGCGGAAACACCATTGAATATAAATATAATTCACCAAAATATTCAAGGGTTTTCCAGCAAAGAATTAGAAGTAGGATTATTTTTAGATACGGAAAGTGTACACATTATGTGTGTTACTGAACATTGGCTTAGGCCAGATCAATTAATTTTTGATTTTGTTAATTTTAAATTAGTTAGTTTTTTTGCCAGGAAATCCGCCATTCATGGTGGTTCTTTAATAATTGCGAAAAATACCTTAAAAACCAAAGAAAGGAAAGATATTGTTAGGCTATCTCTAGAGAGGCTTGTAGAAATCTCTTGCATAGAAGTAGAAAATTACACAATTATTTGCGTTTACAGACCACCATCAGCCGATTTTAACACATTTGAATCTACTATGGAAAATGTGTTAAAATTAGCCTGCAAAACTCAAAGGCATGTTATTGTCTGTGGAGACTTTAATGTTAACTTACTGGAATCGTCAATTAATACTATTAAGATCTTAAGTTTATTTAAATCTTTTAATTTAGGTAATTTGTTCTTTGAACCTACACGGATAGGTGTTTCAAGTGCTACCTGTTTAGACAACATTTTTTGTAATTGCGAATGTTTGGATAAAGCAATATTTAACTGCTTTAATTCTGATCATAGTGGTCAAAAGGCTTCTTTTTCAAATTATTTTCATCAAGTACCACAGACAGTAACATACAGACCCATAACTAGCAATCGTTTGGAATTATTCAAAAATAAAGTCCAGAGTAATCTCTGTGGGTTATCCTTTTCACATAATGATTCTAATAGTAATTATAAAGATTTGTTTGGAATAATTCATCATCAATTTAATAATAATTTTAAAATGAAAACTATTTCTGGGTCAAAAACTAAGTTTAGTGAATGGGCTACTGTAGGCATTCATAGAAGTAGGAGTAGGCTTTATGAACTATATAGAGAGAGGGAGGAGAACAAGAACGCAGACTTCTTAGTTTATGTTAAGAAATATTCAAGGACTTTCAAGCAAGTTTGCTTGACTGCTCAGTCAAACTTTTTAAGTCTTAAGCTCAAAGCTTCTGACAATAAGGTTAAAACCGTGTGGAAAATAATAAATAGAGAAACGGGTAAATCTAAAACTCGTGATAATCAAGTAACCATCAACAAGGGTGACAAACAAATCAAGTCAAACAAAGACGTGGCCTTAGCGTTCGAAGATTATTTCTCGACAATAGCCGTTAATACCACGAAATGTCTTCAATCATCTGCGATTGAAGCTCAAAAATTACTTTGTGCTAATGTTACTAAATGTAACGAAAGCTTTGATTTTAGCCACGTAGATTCAGTTTTAATTGTTAAGGTATTCAAATCGCTTAGTTTAAAAAAAACTGAGGATTTATGGGGAACATCAGTTAAAGTCATCCATCATGTCATAGATATAATTGCACCGCACTTAGCTTTAATCTACAATAATTGCATTTCAGAGGGGGTCTTTCCAAATCTAATGAAATATAGTAAAGTCATACCACTTTTTAAATTGGGCGATATGAGTGATTTAACGAATTTCCGTCCCATTTCTATTCTACCTGTTTTAAGTAAAGTTTTTGAGAAGTTAATGTTAAAAGATATGGTAGGTCACTTCAATAGAAATAAACTGCTTAACAGTAATCAGTTTGGCTTCACCAGAGGACGATCCACTACTGATGCAGCATCTGTGCTCATTAAATATATATACAATATTTGGGAGAAATCTTGTGATGCTATAGGAATTTTTTGTGACCTTTCCAAAGCTTTCGATTGCGTAGATCATGCGACTCTTATATTAAAATTAGAACATTATGGTCTGTCAAATAATTCTCTAAATCTTATGTCTTCATATCTTAGTGATAGAACACAAACAGTTGTTGTAAACCAAACACAGTCTATTGGAGCCCCTGTTAAGTTAGGTGTGCCTCAGGGCTCTATATTAGGTCCTTTCTTATTTTTGGTTTATATTAATGACTTACCACGCACAGTAGATAATCTTTGTGATATTGTGCTATTCGCTGATGATACATCATTAATTTTCAAGGTAGACCGAAAATCCGTCGATTACAGTAGGATAAATACCATACTAGGTAAATTACTTAATTGGTTTACTAGTAACAATTTGCTACTCAACGCTACGAAAACTAAATGTGTTAGGTTCGCTTTGCCTAATGTTAGACCGGTAGAATCTAGTATATTTCTTAATAATGAGAGATTGGAAATGGTAGATAAGGCGCTTTTCTTAGGGATAACTATAGATAAAAACTTGCAATGGAGTCCCCATATAGCAGTACTAGCAGGTAAATTAAGTTCGGCAGCTTATGCTGTTAGGAAAATCAGGCAACTTACTAATGTTGAGACAGCTCGCTTAGTTTATTATAGTTATTTTCATAGTGTTATGTCGTACGGTATTCTGGTTTGGGGAAAAGCTGCTGACATACAGACTATATTCGTGTTGCAAAAAAGAGCCATTCGTTCTATATATAATCTAAACTCCCGTGATTCCTTAAGAGTACCATTTAAAGAAATTAATATTTTGACAGTAGCATCACAATTTATTTATGAGAATATTATTTATGTCATTAAAAATCAAGACTCTTTTGTTAAGAATTGTGATGTACATAATTTGAATACGAGAAATAAAAATAAAATTGCTATTAATAAATTTCGTGTCCGTAAGGTTTATAAATCATTTGTAGGTCAATGCATCCTTTTCTTTAATAAATTACCTGACGTTGTTTTAAAGTTACCATTTCCAATACTTAAAACTTACTTGAAAAAGTCGTTGATGTCTAAAGCTTACTATAGGGTCGAAGACTATCTAACAGATAAAAATGCTTGGCCAACACCTAAATAATTTAATAATTTAAATTAGTCTTAAAAAATATGTAAATATTGTATTATTGTCTAGGGGACACGGTTTCTGTAGGAGAATGTATCGAAACTTTAATGCATGTGCTCTTGCACCCTCACAGGTAAGTATAACTTGTATACTTTCTATATATATATATATATTTTATATTACTGTTGCTTATTAGTTTTGTGACAATTCTGAGTTTTGACACGTTTTCCTGCTCAACTACGCATGAATACATTTTTGGTGTTATGTGAGATTCATTGTTTTATATAATGCTAGGTTAAGTTTATTATTGTATAATATCATTAGCAATATTTAAAAAACGACTTACTGTTGAGTTTCTTGCGGCGTTTCTTCTCAGCAGTGGTCTCTTCCGAAGCGCTGGTAGATTTTTGACGTGTAAAAGTGCCCGTGCGGCCTACTTACTGAATAAACATCTTTTATCTTTTATCTTTTAACGCTTTCCCGCAATCCTAACAAGGTCGTCACTCCATCTTGTTGGAGGCCTACCTACAGCTCGTCTCCCGGTCCGCGGACGCCACTCAAGAACCTTCTGACCCCATCGGCCATCAGTCCTGCGTGCGATGTGCCCCGCCCACTGCCACTTCAGTTTAGCTATTCTTCGGGCTATGTCATGTCGGTAACCTTAGTTCTCCTGCGGATATCATCATTTCTGATTCTATCACGCAGAGAAACCCCGAGCATAGCCCTCTTCATAGCTCTCTGAGTGACCTTGAGCTTTCTTATGAGCCCCATTGTTAGCTCCCACGTCTCAGATCCGTAGGTCATCACTGGCAACACACACTGGTCAAAGACTTTTGACTTCAAACACTGCGGTAATTTAGACGAAAAGGTGCTGCGAAGCTTCCTTAACGCTGCCCAGCCGAGTCGGATACGAGGAGTGACCGAGTGAGTAAAAGAAAATGGTTGTTATCAATTAAGAGCCTTTTACACTAGTTCAACGTGATTAACTGTATAATTTAAAAATTAAATATCTTTTAAGCCGTTAGAGTTATTTTTTGTCTGTCTTCGGGAAATTAACTTTATTTGACCTAAAGAACGTTCCCTTAAAGTTCACCGTAATGATGTCTTGTCTCCTATGTAAGTATGGCCTTTAATAAATCACTAAAACACCAGCTTATTGGTTTCATTATTTTAACGATATATTATTTGTAATGTGTTTTTATTTTATTGTTTAACATGTTAAACGTTAAATTAAAACCCATCCGTCTGCAAGGCGGCGTTCGATTAATTGCGACGTTTCCATCAACACGACACGCTCCGTCCCATTTTCATTTAGAAATCAAATACTATTCCAGTTTTCGCCGCGTCGATTCCACAGGGTGTTTTAAGCGGAAAATACAGGTGTTGCTTTTTTTACTGATGGTTTTTACATGCCTGTATAGTTAGAAAACCCCGTCGATGCCTTGCCTATTGCCTAAAAATTTATACAATTTAACTAATCATGAATCAAGGAAACAAATGATTTAATGTGTATTGCAAGTCGTGTGCCAAATGAACAGGGTGGGTAGCTAAGGTCACTTGCAACACGTTTTGGCCCAATTAACACTCATCCTACCCACGGTGTTTTTTTTATATATTGTTTGAATAAATCTCGGAATCTTCCAAAAGTTAACCATTTTGTTCACCTATCTTTTTTTTAAAATGTGACAGCGCAAAAGTATTTGTAGTTTTTTTATCTCTAATGTTTGCGCATTCTAATGAAATGTTATTTTTATTCAATAGTCAACAAATAAAAAAATATTAGCCAGCAAAGTGTGAAGGACAGAAAATAAAAAATCGTCGCGGTCTACTTTACGGCACAATTAAAAAAATGTAGAAGCTCCTGAGATCTTCCAACCTCATAAAAACTTCTCCAGCTCCTGACAATTCTTACGGTATACCACATGTCTAGAATCACGTTCATTTTTTTGTCAAAATATGGTTTCAATCTAAAATGGTGGTTTTATTCGGTCAGTAGATCCAGCCAGTTAAATGGGCTAAATGCACAATACAAAACGCAATATGGTTAAAAATCAAATATAATGTTTAAAATATATTTACTGTTTATATAAATATATAAACTGATGAGAGCAGTAAATGTTAGATATTGATTATTTCCATAGGTTTATTCGCTTATCACCAGAGTGCACTACGCAAAGAACGAAAATAATTTCTAATATGAGTTTACTTAAGTTGTTGTTAAGTTATTTATAGTGACTTTTGCCTTGCATTGTATCAAATTTTTTTCTAATATTCTTCTTGTAACCTCCGTACATGTTTAGGACTAAACACCGTGGGCCCGAGTAACCCGTAAATTTTAACAGCGTGTTTCTGAACTTATTTCGCGTTAAAAATGTCGTATCAAGTTGGTTCCAATCGAAATATTTTTTGAGATATATCTATTTTTATAATCTTAATTTGTTACATAGTTTTTTGAGATTATCGTAATGAAAACATAAAATCGTAAACATGAAAACAGAAAAGGAAGGAAAGGAATAAAACCTCCTTTTTCTATGCTTTTTACGCCAATATTTTTATTATTCATGTCATAGTTTTTCTCTCTTTCAATTAACTATTTTAACATTACTAGTAAGAAAGGGACAAATTACTCACATTCATAACTTTTAAGGAAATTTCCCGTTAACAAGTGCTTATTACAATTAAAGCGTTGCCAGCTCGTCCTTAGGCTTTGTTTCCTGGAGAAGCAAAAATAGTATTTTTAACAAGTATGAAGAAAAAAAAAAGTTAAAAAAGCCGTATTGGGCCTATGTTAGTTATTTTTTTTTTATCTCCATATAACCTCAGGAATGCACTGTTAAATCCTTCAGGTTACTCGGGCCCACGGTATATAGCTTATGTAAATATTTCTAAATACATTAAGTCTACTTAACCGGTAAACCCGTACGTCCGTATTGTCGGATGGTAGGTATTGTTTAGTTTCTAAAACCAAGATTAATAGAATGTAATTTTTTAGCTATCATATGTCGCACTTTTACAGCACTTTCGTACTGATAACTCATTATTTGTAAGTTTTAATAAGATACTGAAGGTGATCATTTCTCGCAGCAGCCTGTACATGAAACACCTGCGCCGAGCCCGCTGGATCACGTGCTTATTAATTCCACAGAATAGAAATTGGATTCCTTTATTTAAGCATCGATACTCGATTTTCATTTCACATTTGCCTGTTCCTAATTTATTAGAGATATGATAAGTGTCGCGAAGGAATTACGGTAGATTGTAACGTTGTAGGGAGTTTTGACATTTCATTTGATTGAAAATAGTTGAGTGTTCTGGCAGAAATGTGCGGAGGAAGCGGCCAGAGTAAGGTGCCATATTCCTGACTTTGGCCGCTTGTCACACCTAGCTGAGAACACTTTTGAAGCGCAAACTGTCAAATACCATTCGGAGTACTTTCATTCTCTAGCATTACATTAGCATTGTATTCCGTCTTACAGAAAAATAAGGCGACCATAATATGTTTCTGCCTGCTTCATGTATGACGACATTTCTGAGTCGGCTTATCTCCAAAGCACCATACTGTGGACTAACTTTCTTTCAGGATCATAGTTATACTATATAATAACCAAGTGTTGTTACCTGTTAGTTCATCACTTCTCACTTTTTTCTCGCCAGCGCAGCGTCGAATTGATCATAAATTTGAACCAATCCGCGCGATAAGAATAAGTACATTTATATTATTTATATGGAAAAAATCGGAGAAAAATATTTGATCTGGCAAGCAATATGTTCCTGTGGCAAACGCACGGGGTCATTTATAACGAAAGGGACCATAAATGGTGATATTTATGTTCAAAAATGTATAAAAGGGTTTTATTACCATTTATAAGGAAACATGAACGGAATGTGTTGTTTTGTCCCGATCTGGCTACTTCACATTATGCCAAAGTAACACAGGAGTGTCTTGCTTTGAATAATGTGCAATATGTGCAGAAGGAAATGAACCCCCCTAACTGCCCCCAACTACGACCCATTGAGCGGTATTGGGCGTTAGTAAAAGCGGAACTAAGTAAAAACTGTGCTCCAACAGTATCAGAGGAAGATTTTAAAAATAAATGGAAAAAGCATGCCACCAAAGTCTCCGAGACAACTGTGCAGAAATTAATGACGGGCTTGAAGAAAAAAATTCGCTGCTTTAGCCGCCAAACCCGTGTATTGTAACCCAAAAATGTGTATATTTATTGTAAAAAGGCACAATTACTCATTATAACTAAAATAAAATATCTTTACTATTAGTTATTACTATTAGTTTTATTGTTATCGTGAATATGGTATGTAAAAAAACTTTTCGGTACAGGCTTTATTATGTATCCATGAATTCATATGGCTTTTGTTTCTATTGCTTAAAAAGTAACTAATCTGCTTTTTTTTAAATACCTTGGCAATAAGCTTATTTTGATGTCGGCTAGTCGTAAAAGCTATGCATTCTAAACACTTTTTTACAATAAAATAGTTTATAGGTGTTCGGTAAATACTCATTAAATTTCAAACACCTTTAGCTATTGGAAAAGTAAAGGAGTTTATATAAATAGTTCATCATCAACAAGTTTTTTTTTTTTTAAATAAACGTGCACTCTCCCTGGTTCATAACGCTACTGTTCGTTAATACGTTCCAGTCAAAATGAGGGTTGACTCATCACCGAATTTACATTTTTCTCAAGTTGTATAAATATGACTGCACTAAATTCACTTAGTTAATCAGAACACAAAAACTAAGTAAATGACAACACAGGAAAACCCCATATTCAAACACAGGTATAGTATGAATCTTCTCAAATGAACTTTTCGCTTCGAGCCCTAATCTTCCAAACAAAGGCCATTGTTTCTATTATCGCAAAACCGCTAGCTACCGAGTTAGCACGTGCTACTACAACATTGATATTGAAAAACAAACGGTATCGTCATAGTATTAAGGTTCAAATTGATTGTCACTGACATTCTAGATGTTACGTTTTGGTATTTGCCGTATTGACTCGGGGCGGTATCGTCCTACACTACCA
Organism: Acleris emargana; assembly: GCA_927399475.2. NCBI lineage: Eukaryota > Metazoa > Arthropoda > Insecta > Lepidoptera > Tortricidae > Acleris > Acleris emargana. The sequence goes on along the minus strand of OV656835.1, from coordinate 51,809,442 downwards.
AAACGTAACATCTAGAATGTCAGTGACATTCAATTTGAACCTTAATACTATGACGATACCGTTTGTTTTTCAATATCAATGTTGTAGTAGCACGTGCTAACTCGGTAGCTAGCGGTTTTGCGATAATAGAAACAATGGCCTTTGTTTGGAAGATTAGGGCTCGAAGCGAAAAGTTCATTTGAGAAGATTCATACTATAACGTAAACCAGTTTTACGACCATAAGAAGTATAGTATACTCAAGTAAGTAAGGGAATATAGGCTTAGTAGTACTGTTAGGCGATGGGTTTGCAACCTGTCACTAATATGCTGGTTAACATCTTAGCCTATGTGTGCAAATTGTGGTTACTGAATTATCCACAACTTTTTAAGTTGTAATTCTGTAGCTCTGCCTAGCCCACTCTGGGATTACAGGCGTGAAGGTATGTACGTATTGTAAGAAGTATACTCCATTTCTTAGCGATTTCCACAAGGACTCCCATACCAACGGACACAATCGATTGCTGTGTCCATGCTGAGACAGCAAATTACCGGCTTTGCGTCGTAGTGGAAGGTTTATAGTACCCGAAAAGAAAAATATTTTTACAGCAAGCTCCTCTCCTCACACCCCTGCATTAAAGGGTCTATGAATATCGTTAAGTTAGTGGAATCATTCAATCGGCAATTTCTTTAATGTTTTTTAAGATAGAGTATAAATAACACAAAATCATATTTTGATGATTAACAATAGCGAAGCAAATATTAAAATTTGTGCACCTATTAAAAACATACCCTGTATAATAACAATGCATGGCTAGAAATGCCATCTGTCGACTAAGTTGTTGACAAAATCGATTTATGACAATCACATCTAAAATAATCTATGGTTTGACAGTTATTAGTAAACGACCCATAATAGTACATTATTGCCTAGGCAGTGAAGCAGGCAATCGCAGGCCGAGTATTGGTTTAAAAATACGAGGCCCGCAATTGCCGTTCCTGCCGAGGCATATACAGGGCGTCAAGTAGGGGAGGGATGGGCACTTTTTCACTATTTATTGCATAAAAAATCAGATTTTATAGATAATGAACTTTTATTGCCAATTCTTATTGCACTATACATTTGGCTAGATATAATTAAGGAGCCTTCTTAAAAATTACAATCAGTCTCAACATTACGAGATATTTTATAAACTAAGTCAAAAGTGCCCAATGCTCCCTACGGTAGGGAGGCTTGGACATATCCTGTGGGAGACTTGGGCACGGCCTATAAATCTTTATATCCTTAATGGAATTCAACAATTAGTTTAACAAATAGACTATTATTAAACTATATCAATAATAGAAACCAAAATTAAAAGTTAACAAACAAAAAACATCTTAAAGAGTATCTTAACTTATCTGAGATTGGGTATAACCCATAAAGGACTATCAAATGTGTACTTAGAGCTACCACGTTTGGTGTTATTGCATGTCTTTGGTACTGGCAATTTAGTTTTGATGTCGTCTAAAAGGGCACTTGCTATGTCATATGTTTTTATTTTTGATCCTTTTGATACCTCTTCTATGGCTCGTAATATTAAATCTTTAGGAATTTCCCGTCGCAAACCTTTCTTTTTGAATTTAAACGGCATCTTACTGTAATTAAAACAAAACCAATAGTTATAATCCTCCTACAATGAACATAATAGGAGGGAGCATTGGGCATGCCCAAACCACCCGCGCGTCCCATGCCCATTGCTCCCTCTGTATACATTTTCGACATAGGTTACTGGTATTTTTTTGAATCTACGTATTTAGGCTTAGATTTCAGTTAAATTCATAGATTAGTAAATATACAATAGATAAAAAATAAAAATACACATACCTTTCATTAGTTTTCTCTTTATTACGATCCGAAACCACAACAAAATATTTACTTTTACGAGCGCATAACCTTTTTTTTTTTTTGCCCCCGCGGCGACTTGAACAGCTACTACCGCGGGGATATGGCGTTTCCACGTGAAGTGATTTCGCCAGTGTCAAGGTATATATGAGTATAAATCAATATAGTAATAAAACACAATCCAATCTTCTCTAGGAAGATTGGGGGCAACGTTGTACGGTGATTTGTAGGTCAGAGGTCAAGATAGTTTTAACCTCTGCACCACTGCGAGTCCACTTGAAACGAGAAGAAAGATGCCAGATACACGAAATAAGTCCAAGTCTTCAATCACTGTGCGACACAAAGGCATAAAAAGTACAAATCACTATCAGAAAAGAACTTTGAACACCTAATTACCCAAAAATTAAAGTCTAAAACAAATTACACGTCCGCCATCTTTTAACGTTGCAAATGGCCTCCACGCATAACCTTCAAACGTGTTTGTGTTTGACAACTGACAGAAATGACAGATTGTCTATGGATGAACAGTGTTGCCAGTCAGTAAAGTAAACTACCAAATCAAGAAAAAATAAAATCTATGATCAAATCAGAATAAAAGGGGGGTGCCCATGTCTCCCAACTGCCAATCAGTCCCCTACCTCCCCTACCTTAAATATCGTAGATAGTGTATTTTGCTGAAAGAAGACTTTATGTTATTTTTAAAAGTTAGTAATTCTGCATTCATAGATTATCTAAAAATGAGTTTCTTGCGGCGCTTCTTCTCAGCAGTGGTCTCCTTTTGTGAAGCGCTGGTAGATTCTTGACGTGTAAAAGTGCCCGTGCGGCCTACTTACTGAATAAATGTCTTTATCTTTTATCTTTTATTACTTGCATCGTCTGGGAATCGAACCGACTTAAATGTCAAAAAAATATCATCCTACTTTTATGATGCCAATCGAAAGAATAGCTAAAAAATAATAACTCTGCTTAAGTAACATTGTATTTTAAAAGAAAGGAACATCGTAAAATTAATAATTTTAATCAAATTAAAAACATACATGAAACTGCCGTAGTCAATTAAGTGGGTATTGTTTTGTAAATTAATTAATTAAATGCTCAAAATATGATCCCTCTTGCCTTACGCAATTCGCCAATCTTTTAATGAGTCCGCTGCCTGTTGATTTTTTATCATTTTATGGTGAACACTCGATGTGATATGACACAATTATGTTTGCAACTCATTTAATAACTTTCTTGAAATTTGACTCAAGCATTCTACGTTGTTCCTTTCTTTTAAAATACAATGTTACTTAAGCAGAGTTATTATTTTTTAGCCATTCTTTCGATTGGCATCATAAAAAAGGGTGTTTTTTTTGACATTTTAGTCGGTTCGATTCTCTGACGAAGCAAGTAATTTTTAGAAAATCTATGAATGCAGAATTACTAACTTTTAAAAATAACATAAAGTCTTCTTTCAGCAAAATACACTATCGACGATATTTAAGGTACTTCCCCTTCATGTCCCATAAGTTTGGGACGCCCTGTATAGGGTTGCAAATAGAAAAAAAACCTGGCACCATGGTTTTTTTTCTAAATTAGGTTTTCTTTCAGATGAACAAAAATATGCCACAATAACGGTTTTTCGTGATTTATTTAAATAAACTATTTTTAGTAAATGCAAAAAGAACTTTAAACCTATTCACTAGAACTATCAGCACTATCAGCAGCACTAACTAATTTTTGGGGAATCCCTGAATTCCCCGATGCGGCGACGAGAGGCGTTGGTGTTGACTGTTGCCAACAGTAAATTGCGATAACTCCCACTACAGATTTATTTTATGTTGTTATTAATCAAAGTTGTTAAATTAAATTGGTTTAATGGTTAACATAAAGTCTAAAACATGTAAAACAACCGTATAAAAGTATTAACTGCCTTGCAAAATTTGAGTTTTCATACTTTTGAAAAAAAAACGTAGGGGAGACCGGGGACAATTGAAACGATTTGACTTTGACTGCCTGTTGCCGTTTTATTTTTAAAGTTAGAAAGATGTTTGCCATAATTATTTCAAGGTTAGTTATCTGGTTCCTAAATAAAGTATATTTGGTAAGTCTATCATTAATAGTTATTTTACAATAATGTAATAAAGAGAATGGGGGAATGTGGTTCAATTGACCTCACACCGTTGTTAATTGAAACACTATGTAAGGTCAATTGAAACACCGTAATATCTTTGACACAATGAAAGTAATGTTATCAGTCCTACTCGTTTTCATCGCTATATTGGTATATAATACGACCATCAAAAGTTCACAAGCATAACATAAACATATCGTCATTTATAAGCATCAGAAAATCTCGATCATCAAACGCAGATAAAAAAAAATATATGACTTGTAGCTTTCTTTGTTGCTGGCTACCTTATACATAAAGCTTAATAGAAAATAGTTTGAATGTTATAATAAGCTATAATGATATGGAATTGTGTTAAAAATACATAATTATACTACATACAAAAATGCTTGTTTCAATCATAACAGTGTTTCAATCATAACTTAATGAATGGATAAACTTGAAACGTCGGGATTTTAAATAATATACACAATATAATCGGTTAAGATCGTTTTATTATAAAACAAAAACAGTTACAATAAAAATAATACCACGGCTACTTATATGCCGAATTAAAATAAAATCAAAAACGTAATTCCTCTTGCATGTAGTTGTAACACATCAGCTGTATAGACTGTTCGACATTCTATATTTGAAATTTGACATAAATTCCATTCTAGTTTTGTACACAACTTCATGCAAGAGGAGCGTTACTTAAGTTTTTCACCTATTCGTCAGAATGATAGTAAGTAGTAGGTACACATACCGGACTAATACCAAAAGTGGCACCTATATCTATACTTCTATAATATTAATATGAATAAAGTAACTCTGTCTAGTGGTTTATTTATCCAAATCACGGGCAAAAGTTAGTGTAGGTATAATAATTATTGACCATGAAAGAAATCATTATAAAAAAGAAGCCATTTGCGCAAATTCATTTTCACATTTATTAAATAAAAACATGCGTCAAATACAGAACCACCTCATATTTAAAGGCGACTATATTTGGGGACGATTAAAACGCCAGGACGAATGAAACGTTTCAATCGTCCACACGCAAGTTGTTCCTACCATCCCCAAATCACAGTTTTTAATTCAAGGTCAAATATTAAACGCAAAAACAACTCGAACACTGATAATTGGCAATAATAAACATTCGTTAATTTATCACAATCACGCTAAAATAGTTAAATCAGTTAAAATACAAGAACAAACAAAGTTATTAACAAATATACAAGATGAGAAATACTTACTTTTGACCGCGAAAAAATTAAATCGCTCCGTGACACCGCTGCGTTGCTCGGTCGCTCGCGCTCTACTGACCATAGATTAAGATATGGCCGGCGGAGTCCTGAGTGTTGCGTCATACTCGTAGGTATTATAGTTTTTGAGAAATTTGACTTGTTTCAGTCATGACGTGTTTCAATTGTCCCCGGTCTCCCCTACTTCAGAAAAAAATGGTTTTTTTTCACGGTTTTTTTTCAAGTCAGAAAAAAAACGGTTTTTTTACAACCCTAGCCCTGTATACTGCTTTTCTCAAAAATCGCAAGATACAAATAGCATATAAACAGAAACTTCACGTGAAATAACATCACTCTTTACCGCCTTTATGTTTATGACAAGGAGAAACGCAAGCTTTTTTTAGAAAAAAAAAACGCAGGCTATTCCAGACACAGATAAAAAAGTTACGTTTCGAATAAAATATGGATGTATAAGACTTGTGCCCTCATTTTATTATGGCAGTTTTCACTTTTTAAAAAGTTACTAACTATAGATAACAATGAAATTTGTATGCAACATTGCGGGCTTGTGTAGCGAGTAGGCAATGTTTTTTTTTAAAATTTGGGTACTGTCTGTAAACTATGTACTTCGCGTCTCAGTATGGAGTTAGTAATGTCAACTTTGTTGGAATACATAAACTACATGTTTGTACTTACCAACTGGCTGTTTTGTATGCTAATAATTAGTGATTGACGGTTGCTATGCATGCTTAGAAACATAACTTACTGTTGGATATCCTCTCTAGATTGTGTGCTTATGGAATAAGTAATCCTAATTTTAACCACGTTGTTATTTTTCTAATATGGTAGCAGAGCGTGGTTGCTGAACTAAGTGCACTAGAATCCTCATAAAATGTTTTCTTAAAATATATTTCTCGTAAAAACACAAAAATGGCATCTATCATTTCGACCACTGGTGTGGAAAAGCTGTCTGAGATCCAAAATTATAATTCTTGGAAGTTCCTCATGAGGATGGTGCTTATCCATGAAGACCTGTGGGATTGTGTGGGAGAAACGGAAAACAAGTGTGAAGACGCTAAAAAACAAGAGAAGGCGCTGGCAAAGATCGCCCTGTCCGTGCACCCATCTGTATTTCCACACATTCGAAATGCGAAGACTGTATTTCCACACTTTCGAAGTGAGGCATGGAAAAACCTTCAGAAAGCGTATGAGGATCGAGGTCTGTGTCGACGGCTCCGTTTACTTCGTACTTTATTTGCTACAAAACTAAGCGAATGTGAGAGTATGGAAGTATATGTGAACAAGGTGATGGATACGTCGCAAGTACTAAGTGACATTGGATCGGCGTTACAGGATGACTTCCTGGCCGTAATATTGCTCAGTGGACTGACAAGCGACTATGACCCATTAGTAATGGCTCTCGAAAATTCCAACACATATAATACATAAATATTTTTTGGAAATGTTTTAATTGCTATTGCAAATCGCGAGAACGGTCTTTATAAATTACAAACATTCTCGAATAAAAATAGTACATCGACATTGTCTGAAAACGTGGTCACTGATTGTGTCGTGGCAAACATGGGGGCTGCACGAATATCTCAAGATGTGTGGCATCAACGTTTGTGTCATCTGAACTCACGGAGCATGAACCTACTGCGAACAGGTATGGCAATTGGCATTGATTACGATAACTCTGACTTCAAGCAATGCATCTCTTGCATTGAAGGAAAGGCTGCTAAGTTGCCCTTCCCGAAGAAGTTGTTTACAAGAGCTACCGAAGTACTAGGGCTTGTACATAGCGATGTCTGGGGTCCCGCTCCACTGGCTTCGTTTGCTGGTTCACGCTATATGTTAGTTTTGATAGATGATTTTACACGAAAAACTTTTTGCTATTTTATTAAAACAAAGGATCAAGTTTTTGAAAAGTTTAAAGAATTCAAATCTCTTGTCGAGAATCAAACAAATAAAACAATTAAAGTTTTGAGAACCGACAACGGAAGTGAATTTGTTAATAAACAATTCGATATATTTCTGAAACGGCATGGCATAAAACACCAGAGAACTGTTCCTCACTGCCTACAACAGAACGCCGTCGCGGAAAGAGCTAACCGCACAATTGTTGAGGCTGCAAGGTGTATGTTACAGGGTGCTGGATTGGATCAGAAATACTGGGCAGAAGCAATGTGTACCGCAGTTTATCTAAAGAATAGATCGCCAACTTAAGCTGTGTTGGGAGCTACTCCTGAAGAGAAGTGGACAGGATATAAGGTAAACTTGACCCATCTACGTATTTTTGGCTGTGTTGCTTACTCTATCGTGGAGAATCGAAAGAAATTAGATTCCAAATGTAAACAAATTATATATTTATCGGTTACTGCGAAAATACTAAAGGATATCGGTTTGTAGATCCCGCTTATCCAACTAAAATCTTTATTTCGCGTAATGTCGTGTTTGTAGAAGACAAATTATACAGAGACATTAGTGAACAAAAAGTTCCTGAATCTGTGGTCAACGTGCCGACTCCGTACACAGTTAAGATTATTAATGAATCTGAGGATTCGGGAGTGCACATGGCAGAACCAGATGTTGACACACAAGAGCCCCACGAAGAACAGACGCAGGACGGAGATAGTGATGACGACGTTGAATCTATTAACGGTTCTGACGAAACTTATGTTCCAGGGTCATTGTCTTGGGATTCAGAAGATTCCAGAGGACGGAGCGAATTGGAAGATGGTTTCGTGTCGGCGTTTGTCACTGCAAATAATGGCGATACGGATACTCCAACTTCCGTGCGCAAGGCATTCGATGGTCCTGAGTCTACGCAGTGGAAGGCAGCAATGCAGGATGAATACCAATCTTTTTTGGACAATAAATGTCTCGAACTTGTGGACTTACCGAAGGGAAAGAAACCTGTTAAGTGCAAGTGGATATTTAAGAAAAAGAGAGGACTAAATGGAGAACTACTGCAGTATAAGGCCCGTTTAGTCGCGAAGGGGTTCACACAAAAGTACGGAGAAGATTACTTTGAAACCTTCCCACCCGTCGTTCGATACTCTACTATAAGGTTACTTCTAGCACTGGCGGCTGAATATAATATGGAAGTCGACCATATGGACGTCAAAACAGCGTTTCTTAATGGAGAATTAAAAGAAGTCGTATACATGGAAATTCCTGAAGGCTTTCCAGTAGAGAATAGCAAAGGAAAAGCTTATCGTTTGCTCAAAGCTATCTACGGATTGAAACAAGCCAGCAGATCATGGAATGAAAAGATAAATGACGTACTGATTAGGAAGTTAAAGTTTAAAAGACTAGCGTCTGAGCCGTGTGTGTACGTGAGATCCAACAATAACGGACTAGTTATTCTCGGCCTATATGTCGATGACATTTTGGTGTTTAGTAACAGCCAAATTGAGAAAAGGGCGGTAAAAGAGAAGATAATGAAACAGTTCGTCATGAAAGATCTTGGACATGCGAAAAATGTACTAGGAATACACGTGAGTTATGAAGACGGAAAAATTAATCTAGATCAGTCAAGCTATATTAGAAAAGTTTTGGAACGGTTTAAGATGACAGATTGTAAACCTGCTAAAACACCAATGGAAGTTGGTTTGAAGCTAGATAAGACTGAGAAAAATGGAGACTATGAATACAGGAACCTGATTTGTTGCCTAATGTATATCGCTGTCTGTACGCGTCCTGACACAGCACATGCTGTGAGTATGCTCAGTCAGTTCAATGATTGCTATTCAGAAGTTCACTGGAAATCTGCGAAGCGAGTGCTTCGGTATCTGAAAGGCACAATTAACTACAGCATCACGTATGAAAAGAGTGGTTTGTATGTGACAGGGTCAGCGGACGCTGACTGGGCAGCTTGTTGTTGTTGATCGTCGGTCGTATACCGGTTACACATTTAAGGTAGGAAAATCTATAGTTTCTTGGGAGAGTCTTAAGCAACGTACAGTGGCTCTCTCCAGCACAGAAGCGGAATATATGGCTTTATCCGATGCGTGTAAAGAAGCATTATTCATTAAGGCGTTCATGTCGGAATGTTTAAATTTAAACGCTAACATTGTGGTTTACATCGACAATCAATCTGCGATAAAGTTGTCTGAGAACCATATGTTTCATGCTCGAACTAAGCATATTGATGTGAGGCATCATTTCATTCGTGAGATAGTCGAAGACGGTGCAATAGCAATCAAATATATGAGTACTAATGATATGTTAGCGGATGTTTTGACGAAGCCTTTATCTGTTGAAAAGTATCAGCGTTTTGTAAGTGACTTTTATATGCTTAGTAATTAGTAGTTCATTTTTACAGTGTGTGTGGTACTGAACATATAGTTTAAGGGGTGGTGTTGGAATATATAAACTACATGTTTGTACTTACCAACTGGCTGTTTTGTATGCTAATAATTAGTGATTGACGGTTGCTATGCATGCTTAGAAACATAACTTACTGTTGGAGATCCTCTCTAGATTGTGTGCTTATGGAATAAATAATCCTAATTTTAACCACGTTGTTATTTCTCTAATAAACTTTTCTGGTAATTTTTGAGAAAAATACGTTTTATTTATGTGAATTTCGGTGAAATTAAGCTTATTTGTTTATAAAATGCAGCACAGGTAAGCAGCGTAAGAGCTGCATTGCTGCAATACATGCATTAAACACACTATTGTTTCCCAGAGGGATAGGCAGAGACCACTTCTTTCCATCTGCTGCGCTACTGACAAATATTTTTCGCGTCCACAGATCGAGTCATGCATGCACGCCAGTTTCAGCTACTTAAGATTCGGCCACTTTCGAGTATTTCTCCGGTTTGATTCGAAAAAGTACGCCTAGGGCGGTCCCTTCTATATTTCTTTCGTCAATCTTATTTCATCCATCCTTTCCAAATGACCGAACACTACGTCTTTTAGTCCATATTTGTTTGTGATCTCTGCATTCCTTACTCTATCAATCAGATTCACATCACATATACTACGCACCGCAACTTCACGGCTAGCGTTTTAAATCTACATTTAACAAAAATCCGTAGAAAATACTGTGAGTTGACTATAGACAGCAGATAGTTAATTAGACAGCGACTAGTCAGAGTAATACGATACTGCGTGTAACGTCGTGACAAGTCGGTCATATACTTAAACTCCATATTAAATTCTGGTTTGCTAGAAACAGATAGGAACAAATCTTTGTTATCTTATGTCTTAGTTATTTTTATAGCTATTCAAAAAACTTTTTTTCTTAACTAACTGTTTATTACATGAATCAGCTTTTATTGAAGCTGTGTTTAATTAAAAAAGTCTTGAATATTCACTTATTCGATGTCAATATACAAAGATTAATAAATGTCAAAATAATAATAATTTTACAATTTCAGTTCCATTTATATTCATCCACAAATGGTGAATTTTAATGTAGATAAATATTTAGGTACTAGCTAGTCGATTGTGGAGACGATATCCGCACATGTATAAAGCCGCATCTATTCTCGAGGGATAAAATAGCACTTCATAATCATTTCCGTCATTCTCCATCTTCTAAGTCGGTTAGTGTGTAGACGCGCGTGTCTTGACTATGTAACATTTTACCAGGAGCTAGAGAGCATATTTTAGGAACTGTGTTTTAAGTAGATAATTCGGACTCAAATCAAAAATAAAGACAATCAATGGGATTGTGTTGACTCGTGTATCGAGGGTTTTATCTTTCTTATACAGTTAGCTTATCTCCTTTACTACTTCTCAACTCTAATTTTATGAAGTTAAAGTCAAAAAGTTAGAATACGCAGGTTTCCTCTGGAAGGAAAGGAATACTTTACCGTAAGAGCAAGAGCATCAGGCGTAAGAAAAAAATATTGTCACATGTCAACCGCTAGAGTTCGAACTTATTGTTAGTACCTCAGGATCGACTACCCAAGCTATTAGGCCACCGACAAGCGTACAGGAATTGGCGTGACGTCATAAATATGTAAGCACAACAATGAGCGTTGAACATTGTACATATACGTATTGATATATAATTATGACGTAACACTTATGTAAATTAGGCTTAGCCCTTCCTGATGGAGCGTGTTCTACGCTCAGTAGGATTGTCTTTATTCGCGTTGGTCGGGTTGAAAACGACAGATCCATTTCTGAAACCCTATCCCATTATTTTCTTACAATTCTCGTTTTGCTATAGACGTAATAATTGGCACAGCTCCTGGTTTACTCACTCGCCGCTGTGATCTCTACGCCATTAATCTGGATATGCGTACGATATTTCTTACTAACAGATGTTTAGCTCATCGCAAGAAGATATATTGTTTTCTTTCTGTAACAATAGTGTAGTCTTTTTAATCCACGAAGTCCCTTCCTCTAGTTTCTTTATCACACCTTGACAGAATACACCATCGCCGCTTAAATTAAATACTAGATTAAATATTAAACACTATACGCGCTGAAACCAATGTTTTTCTTGAAAGTTAAGCACGTTTCTTATGTAGTAACAAAATACTTTACATTGAAGGAATGTAAAACTTTATCAAGCAGAAGGTGTTTCGAAAATTTAATAAAAATCAGCTTAATTTTTTCCCATCGTAAGCCCGTCTCTTGGTAAAGTTTCACAATTAAGGCATGTAGCTGGTTTGTGCCCTAACGTGGGTTTTTATTAAATTTTATTCGCAATATTTTGCTTGTTTTTTCTCGTCTAACTTTGGCGGTAAACAATAAACTCGTTTAATTAATATAACTTTCTTTGAGCACGGTAACCTATAACAAGAATCCTATCCTCGGCAGTCCTCGGCAAAAATCAGTTGTGTATTTCTATTGCCGCTATACAACAAATAATTAAACTCAAAAAAATCAATTAAATATTTTTATAAACTCAAAAATATTTTAGCCTCACAGCCTAAAGGAGCTTGGAGCCCAAAATATTTTTAAGTTTCAATATTTTGACAAGGATTTTAAGTCTGAAAATAGAAAGCCTTTTATTAAGGTTACGAGCTCCAAGAGTCAAGGCTGCCGAATATAACAAGGCTTGTGGCCTAAAGAGCTTTATAGGCTTTCAGCCCACTAGGCATCAAAATCGAAGCCAGGCTTAAAAAAAGAGCTAAAAGGCTCGAGTCCTTTGGAACACTAGTGGCAACTCTAACACAATGCAATTTCGCATGAATTTCACACACCACAAGAGGTTGTACACAAGGAGGCGTCCTATCTCCATTATTGTGGACCCTAGCAGTGGATCAACTACTTGTATTAATGACTGACCAGGACTATGACATACAGGGATATGCCGACGACCTTGTAGTAGTCATAATCAAAGTCCCGAGCCTCCACACAATCTCATGTCTAATGCAAGAAGCTCTCAACACCATCAATAAATGGTGCAATGAATTGTCTATAAACGCAAATAAAACTGTGCTAGTCCCCTTCACTAAGAAAAGGAACCTCGAAAAGCTATTAAATCCCAAGCTAAACGAACAAACAATACCAGTCTCAAGTGAAGTGTAGTATCTAGGAGTCACCTTAGACTAAAAGTTAACTTGGAACTCGCACATAAAGAACGTAACGACGACGCGCTGGCCTAGTCGGTACTCGGTAGTGACCCTGCCTACGAAGCTAGCGGTCCTGGGTTCAAATCCCGGTAAGGGCAGGTATTTGTGTGATGAGCTCGAGTATTTGTTTCTGAGTCATGGGTGTTTTCTATGTATTTAAGTATATATTTCTCTGTATAAGTATTTATATCGTTGTCTAGTACCTAGTACAAGCCTAGAGCTTAGTTTGGAACTAGGTCCATTGGTGTGACATTGTCCCCTGATATTGCCAAAATAACTCTGTGGACTAGGTAGTCGTCGAATGGCGGGGTCAAGGTGGGCACCTTGACCCCGCATGGCTGTACACGGCAGTGGTAAGGACTATAATTACATATGCCTCTGCTGTCTGGTACAACAACACCAACCAAAAGACAACCATAAATACCCTGAACAGTCTACAACGCAAAGCCTGCGTAATCGCAACAGGAGCTCTATCCTCAACACCAGGTGCAGCCCTGGATGCGCTGCTAGACCTAACACCACTGCACCTACAAGTGCAAAAAGAGGCTGAGCAGCAGTGCATATACAGAATCTGCACCACGACAGGGACAAAATGCAAGCACTGACCAAGCTCATGGCGTTGGTGTTCGAACATAAAACCTTATGCATGCCAATAGATGACATGCATACTGAATATAACTTTAAAAAACTTTACTCAGTGGAGATACCCTCCAGAGATGAATGGCTGAAAGGCCAGTGATACTACATTTGGTATTCAGATGGTTCCAAAAAAGGAAACGATGTGGGGCGCGGCATCTATGGTGTGAGACCGAGACTCAAAGTTAGCGTCAACATGGGCACGGAGGCCTCAATCTTCCAAACGGAAATCTTCGCCATTAACAAATGTGCGGAAATCAACCTTGAGAAGAACCGTAGACACCAGCACATCTACATCAACTCGGACAGCCAAACTGCCCTTTTGGCACTAGACGCATTGACAATAAATTCCAAACTAGTCCAAAACTGCAAAGAAAACCTAAATGCCCTAGGAAACTCCAATAAAGTAATACTTAGATGGGTACCAGGGCACACCAGCATTGATGGAAACGAGATAGCATATGAACTAGCTAGGAACGGTGCTGACAACCCCCTGGTCTTCCCGGAGCCGTTTTGTGGCATCACAAAACGCAAAATTCCCTGCTAAAGGACCTATATAAATCTAAGGCGATCGAGCTGTGGAAGTCCACAAAAGGACAAAATCGCTCGAAATCTATTATCTGTGTATTTGTGTGGCCATGCTGTATTTCTGTGGCAATGCTGTATTTCTGTGGCTCCTGTAACAAGAAATCCTAAAAACCGAATAAAATAAATAATTAAGGGGCTCCCATACAACAAACGTGATTAATTTGCCGTTTTTTGCTCGATATTAATAACGGCAACAGGTAGAAGCTTGAAATATTCACAGAATATTTAGTTCTACGTTCACTTTAAAAATAAATAGTAAAATTAAAATAAAATAATTATTTAAGAGGAGCTTTCATACAACAAATGTGTTTTTTTATAGATAATGCTACAGAACCCTTCGTGCGCGAGTCCAACTAGCACATGGCCTGTTTTATTTAGCTTTTTAATTTATGTTGTTTAATTATTTTAGTTCTGATTTCCAAATAATCTGAAAACGTTCTGGGCAGTTAGGTACATCGTTGAAACTTTCACAAATAAGAAAGTAAAATCAATTATTCACTTTTAGCCGGAGGTAGCGAGGAATGATCCCCAATCAACAAAACAATTAAAGCCTACTCAAAAAGGTAAGGGTTTATTTTTTAGGTTTCCTGCCTCATCCTCTGGTAATAAATATTGCAAAGCTTTTGTTGGCACAAGCCAGAAGCGAGCCTATTTAGCAATTTTAAAAATAAAATTTACCGTTTCTGTAATGCACGGCAGTAATTGTTTGCTTAATGCCAATATAAACAATATATCATCAGGTGGCCTGTGTGCTCGTTTGTCTTCTCAATGCCATAAAAAAAAAAAAAAAAAATAATAATAATAATAGTATGGTCAAATTAGCAAAAACTATGGAAGTAAGTCATGTAGTCGTGGTCTTTTTGGAATCGTTACAGGGCACAACTATATGGTTTCCCCCGGGTTGCACCTACGGAATGCCTTTAAATGTTAGGTACTAACTTGAAAGTGGCGTAATTTTGGAGTGGTTATGTTAATAAATATCTTGACCAAGTTTAGCCACGTGTACAGACGTCATTGGTACATACCGTATCTTGATTAAAAAGGTGTAGATACGATGTATCAAAACTAAGTTTTTTTTTCTTGGATTGCGGCTCGAAGATAGTTCAGTCAGTTGGTGCAAACTCAACACGGTAAAAACCGTCTCGTCTTTGACCTGTTATTTTTTTGCAACGTTTTGATAGCTCTTGTTTACTCTACTGTAATTGCGGCCGAGTTAAAAACAATACTATAACTGGTCCAATACTATTTAGATTTTACCGCCTAGAACAGTTAATTTTGCACTCCTGGCCAAGTTATGGAACGTATTTTTCATTATTTTATAGATTTATACTTCGGGGCAAATGGTGGTAGTCGTGATAATAAACCTGGCATTTATTCTAAGGATACTACATTCGCACTTTATAAAAAAAAGAAAAAATAACAGGAAGTTTGTCAAATGTAATCGCAGCAAACGCCAGGCGACCGCGGGGGGTAGCATGCAGGATCCTGATCAGAATGACCAATTCAGTATGGAGTGCGAATTTAAAGCAAATCAAATGATGTGACGATTTTTAATACTTTCAAAATTTCCCCCGAAGTACAAAGACTTGGGGTGCCTCTAGTAAAAAAATATCAGGCACTTCGTCCACCAACAGTAAAATCGGACAGATTTTTTATTAATTACAAAAATGGAAAGTGCACCAACCAGGTTATTGGGAGGCACAAAATGGCGAGAATACCCACTCAGATAGCTAATTATTTAAATTTACCAAACAGCGAATGTTACACTGGCCATTGCTTTCGTAGATCGTCAGCTACTTTATTAGCTGACTCTGGGGCAAATTTAACAACTCTCGAGAGGCACGGGGGGTGGAAGTCGAGTGTCGTTGCCGAGAGCTATATTGAAGATTCTGTGCAGAATAAAAGGAAAATATCAGACCGTATAAATAAGACCATCAAGCTGCAATCTACTAACAACGAAGACCCACAGCCTTCTACGTCGAGACAACATTTAGTAAATGAACAATCCTTCTCCCAACAGATATCTGGTCCAGAAGCATTCATGCCTGACATAGAAACAAGTCCTGTGCAATCCCGTTCGAATCAACAGTTCAATGTAACTAATACGCCATCTACGTCCACTGAAAATATTCAACAAACAAACATTAACGTACCAGGAAAAACCATTACATTTAATTTTACAAACTGCCCTAACATGAGCAACATTTCTTTTAATTTTTAAGTAAACCTTTTTAGTTAAGTACTTACTGCCATTTGCCTTCGTCATATTATCACATCGTATTTGACTTGATTTTGTTAATACATTTGAATACATATTATATCACAACTGAAATTTTGTTTAATTTCCTCTCATTGTTAGAGAAAAAGGCACTATACAAGCCTCGACCAGGAAGGGCGGTTGCTGGACTCGTATATAGCGTGGCCTCGACTGCGTATCGGCCTCGCTAACTCTACTCGTCCCGCAACGGCCTAATTCCTGGTCTGTGCAGTAATGTACTATTTTTTCAAATTCAAAAGCTTTATCTTGTCTGGGGGACTCCGTTGATGTAGGAAAACATATCAATCTTATGTGGTCATCTTGCACCGTCTTATATACACATAAGTAGGAGTTCTTTTTTCCTTTTCTCTCTTTCTCTCTTAAGATTTTGGCGTGTTTTCCAGCGGAAACTACGCAGGATATTTAAAATATTTTTTAATTTGCTATTTATAGATTTATATAATGCTAGACTAAGTAGTACCATTGTAATATTAAATATATTTAAAAAAATGACTGACTGCTGAGTTTCTTGCGTTGTATCTTCTCAGCAGTGGTCTCCTCTTGTGAAGCGCTGGTAGATTCTTGACGTGTAAAAGTGCCCGTGCGGCCTACTTACTGAATAAATGTCTTTATCTTTATCTTATCTTATCTTGTATTCCCAGTACTAGTGACTTTCTGGATTATTGTCGTAAATCTTTTAAAAGTGTTGATTTGTAACCTTTTAGTGTTAACATTTATAACGATATTTTTTGTTTAAAGGGCTTAACGTAATATGTCATTACTAAGGTTTTTATAGTAATTTAAAACTAGGCAAAATAACTGCATTGTATGATAGATTTGTTGTGCTCGGAAATATAATAACAACATATTCAAGTAACCGTACAATACTGAACATCAAAATAATAAAATAATATAGTGTAAAAGAAAACTATCATATTTAATTAGTATAATAAGATTGATTGATCAAATTAGTCAAAAATAATCAGTTTTGCTTTATTATCTGTAACAAATTAAGCATAAAGTAACAAATAAAAAAAATACCGTCGTAATTATCATGACATCAACATTTTCGTAGAGTTTCAGTAATTTAAATTAGACAACTTCCTCACCATTTAAATTTAAATTGTATTTTAGTCGTGGCTCCGCAACATCCGAGAGTGGACTGGAATAGCGAGCGCATCTGAACTGTTTCGACTCGTTAAGGACAGACAACAATTCCAGAAGTAAGTAGCCAACCTTCACTAGTTGGAGAGGCACTTGAAGAAGAAGAAGGTATTTTATCGTTTGGGTACGATTGTTTTTACACTGTAACATCATTCGTTTAATATTTTCGGTCTTAGTGAGTTTACCCACATACAACCATTGCTGTTCACGATCAACGAGGCTATAAAATTGATTGAATATATTTTGTCTCATTAATGTTTTTTTTTACCGCAATACATTTTACACGTGCACTTATCACCTACTGTTTTTTTAGGAAATTTTATTTTTGAGTTACAGTTGTTACAACCTTTGTTCGTATGCCTCCCCAGAGTTTTCAAGAGTTTTTTTTACACAGCCATTGAGTTTTACCTTGTTTACGTTTTCCAGACAAATTGTTTTCTTCTTCTCATGTAGAAGGATTTTGTTGTTCTGTTGCGTTGTCCTCTACTTCAGTCAAGTCAATTCGGGGAGTAAAATTAGTTTCATTTTCAATAGTATCATTATTAGCATCAGTGCAAACATTTTTTGTACCGTCAGTCAATGTAACATCGATTTCGTTTATTAAAATTGAGGCCTCATTTTGCAAACTTTGTTCCGATCGTAATGTTTCGTTTAGGTCCGTTGCGAAGTTATCAGATGGATTTTTTGATAAATCAGGAATCAATAACGATTCATTATTAATTACGTTTTCATTATGATTACTTGATTTTGTTACTAGATCTGTAATATGGCTGCTGTATTCTGTAATCCTATGTTTTTGGTTATCTGAAGAGGGGAAACATTTGAACGAACTTTATATATGTAGTACCGGCCAATTTCTACTTCACCCTGATTCAATAATTATCTACAGGGTGACTGGAAATTCGCCGTATTCCTTGAAAGGGGTTATTCTACAGCTCATTTGTAACGATTTAAGTCCAGTCAACCAGGGGTCAAAACTCATTGGTTATCGAGTTATTAACGTTTTTAGAATTTAAAAAAAATACCCGCCTTTCGACCTAAAACTAGTCATTGTGTAAAAACTTAGTCATTTGGAAATAAAAAAAGCATTTTTTAAATAGCCAATGAACTGATTACGAAAAATAATAAAAAATGCCAAAGAAATGCAAAGTTTTGCAAATAAAAGGATTTAAAGTTGAAAGTTCTAGTAATTATTTTCCAAATTTTGTAACATTTTAAAGCATAACTAAAAAAAAAGTACTACACTTCGCGTACAAATGACAGGAATAGTTTGCTCAATTCATAAGCTTTCTAAAAACGTACAATTTATGACATTTTAAACTTAATTTTCATTTAAAAATGTACAATTAATAATAATAGCAGAAATGTTCGCGGTTAAGCTCCATCGTTTCAACCTAAAAACGCGGGATCGTTATCGTTTTTAAATTCAGCTAATCGTGTTCTTTTAAATTTGCTTTTTAAAAACATAAAGTGCGTTCCATTTTTAACCGAAAAACGCGGGAAGTGTTGTAGTAAAATGAATAGAACATCGTTCTCCTTTTTAAATTCGGCTAAAGGTGTTCTATTTTTAAATAAATTTGCTTTTTAAAAACAGAGTGCGTTCCATTTTGAAATTTCGATCATCTCAAAACTTTTTGAGTGACCTACGTAATCAGTTACTTTCAACTGTCTTTCCATTTCGGACGATATTGATAACTAAGCTTCTTTCTCAATTATTACGCAGATATCATTTATTGTTACGGATTCCGCGATGGAGACGCCGCTGCAGCTAGAAGGGAATACCAACGTCGTTACCCTAACCGCCGTTTACCTCATGCAAGCATGTTTGGTTCATCGTACCGTCTTATTCGGGAATGAGGATCAGTTCAACGCCGCCAAGGTGACGCTGGAAGACCTCGACATGATACTGTTCAAGAAGAAAAAATCCTTCAGTGTTTCCGGGCAGACGGCACCACTTCAACGAGATCCTTCTCGCTGGGTCTCCCTCTTCAATAGCATGTACTGGTGTGTAATGACACGGGTACTGCCGAGCTAAGTGCAGTGTTAACCACGCCTTCCACTGAGGCATACCGAGCCGGTTAGCCACAATTCTCGTCGAAGTAGTGCCGTCTGCCCGGAAACACTGAAGGATTTCTTCTTCTTGAGCAGTATCATGTCGAGGTCTTCCAGCGTCACCTTGGCGGCGTTGAACTGATCCTCATTCCCGAATAAGACGGTACGATGAACCAAACATGCTTGCAGGAGGTAAACGGCGGTTAGGGTAACGACGTTGGTATTCCCTTCTAGCTGCAGCGGCGTCTCCATCGCAGAATCCGTAACAATAAATGATATCTGCGTATTTGAGAAAGAATCTTAGTTATCAATATCGTCCGAAATGGAAAGAAAGTTGAAAGTAACTGATTACGTAGGTCACTCAAAAAGTTTTGAGATGCTCGAATTTCAAAATGGAATGCACTCTGTTTTTAAAAAGCAAATTTATTTAAAAATAGAACACCTTTAGCCGAATTTAAAAAGGAGAACGATGTTCTATTCATTTTACTACAACACTTCCCGCGTTTTTCGGTTAAAAATGGAACGCACTTTGTTTTTAAAAAGCAAATTTAAAATAACACGATTAGCTGAATTTAAAAACGATAACGATCCCGCGTTTTTTGGTTGAAACGATGGAGCTTAACCGCGAACATTTCTGCTATTATTATTAATTGTACATTTTTAAATGAAAATTAAGTTTAAAATGTCATAAATTGTATCTTTTTAGAAAGCTTATGAATTGAGCAAACTATTCCTGTCATTTGTACGCGAAGTGTAGTACTTTTTTTTTAGTTATGCTTTAAAATGTTACAAAATTTGGAAAATAATTACTAGAACTTTCAACTTTAAATCCTTTTATTTGCAAAACTTTGCATTTCTTTGGCATTTTTTTATTATTTTTCGTAATCAGTAATTCATTGGCTATTTAAAAAATGCTTTTTTTATTTCCAAATGACTAAGTTTTTACACAATGACTAGTTTTAGGTCGAAAGGCGGGATTTTTTTTAAAATTCTAAAAACGTTAATAACTCGATAACCAATGAGTTTTGACCCCTGGTTGACTGGACTTAAATCGTTACAAATGAGCTGTAAAATAACCCCTTTCAAGGAATACGGCGAATTTCCAGTCACCCTGTATATAGTTATCATATAAAAACAAATATCACTTACTAAGCTCGTTAATAACTTCGTACATCTCGCATACAGGGTGTCCCAGAAATAGCACGTCACAGTGACACTGGAGATTCCCCAGCTTTAGACAAACCAAACCAGCCTAACATGACCTCAGTAAAAGTTGCACCGTTTTCGAGTTATACCAATTTAAAGATTTTTCCAATTTTTCACCTCTTTTGACATTGTAAGTGCTCGCATTTACTGGGATAGCTTTAGAATTTAGTTTTTTTTATTTGTGCGCGTTTATGAATAGTTTATTAAGATGATAGAATCATTATTATGTCAATAACTAATGTAAAAGTTGGAAAAATACTGTAATGAACTTGACTTAAATTATCATCAACATAGTAATTTAAACTTTGAGCACCTGCCATAACTTTTTTTTACTATAAACAAAATGAGCAAATAACTTTAGAAACATGCGTATTTTATGCCAATTCTAAAATGGTATGACACATGATATCTTAATGCATAAAAGTAGAAATTCGTATGACATTTGCCAATTATGGATCCTCAGAAATCAATGCTAATCATCTAAAAAATTATCTTGTACTCTACGATATCTCATTTGTTTGTGCTCCTTTGAAGAATACGATTGATTTTTGGTTGACCTTGGTTCAAAGATAATAAAAAACGGGTTTAATTTTCATTAGTTTTTACAGTAAATGTTCGAATTGTTTCCCTGCGACTCTAAGGCACAAATAGAATCTTCGAATAAAATTTCGGTTTAATTTTCGTAAACTGGTTTCCGATATGTCTCGGGCTGCATTGAAGACACGTCGCCGTAGTTCCTCTTCGTTACTTATTGTTTTTGAATAAATATTGTCTTTCAAACATCACCAAAAAAAAA
Source organism: Acleris emargana (assembly GCA_927399475.2). Taxonomy (NCBI): domain Eukaryota; kingdom Metazoa; phylum Arthropoda; class Insecta; order Lepidoptera; family Tortricidae; genus Acleris; species Acleris emargana. The sequence goes on along the minus strand of OV656835.1, from coordinate 51,788,007 downwards.
AAAAACAAAGCGAAATCAACTTCCGTTAAGAGTGCCGAGTAGTCGTTTCAGTTCCACAAACAAAATCAGAGTGACACATGATATCTTAATGCAAAAAAGTAGGAATTCGTATCACATAACTACCTAACTTCGTACCTAACTAAAAAGTTGGCTATTAAAACGAGGTTTAATATTAATCAACGAGTATAGCACGAAACGCATGGTAACGAACTATGAGTAGTTTGGGTCACAGGGCTACAACTGCAATAAATTAATAACTATCCTACAATTCTTTACATGATAAACTTGAAAAGCGGCTAAACGCGTTTCATTTGTTAGTTTGGTTGCCGGGATCCTTATTGGCAAATGTGATACGAATTCCTACTTTTTTGCATTAAGATATCATGTGTCACTCTGATTTTGTTTGTGGAACTGAAACGATTACTCGGCACTCTTAACGGAAGTTGATTTCGCTTTGTAAAATGTTTTTTTTTTTTGGTGATGTTTGAAAGACAATATTTATTCAAAAACAATAAGTAGGTAACGAAGAGGAACTACGGCGACGTGTCTTCAATGCAGCCCGAGACATATCGGTAACCAGTTTACGAAAATTAAACCGAAATTTTATTCGAAGATGCCATTTGTACCTTAGAGTCGGAGGGAAACAATTCGAACATTTATTGTAAAAACGAATGAAAATTAAAACCGTTTTTTATTATCTTTGAACCAAAGTCAACCAAAAATCAATCATATTCTTCAAAGGAGCACAAACAAATGAGATATCGTAGAGTACAAGATAATTTTTTAGATGATTCGCATTGATTTCTGAGGATCCATATTGGCAAATGTCATACGAATTTCTACTTTTATGCATTAAGATATCATGTGTCATACCATTTTAGAATTGGCATAAAGTACGCATGTTTTTAAAGTTATTTGCTCATTTTGTTTATAGTAAAAAAAAGTTATGGCAGGTGCTCAAAGTTTAAATTACTATGTTGATGATAATTTAAGTCAAGTTCATTACAGTATTTTTCCAACTTTTACATTAGTTATTGACATAATAATGATTCTATCATCTTAATAAACTATTCATAAACGCGCACAAATAAAAAAAACTAAATTCTAAAGCTATCCCAGTAAATGCGAGCACTTACAATGTCAAAAGAGGTGAAAAATTGGAAAAATCTTTAAATTGGTATAACTCGAAAACGGTGCAACTTTTACTGAGGTCATGTTAGGCTGGTTTGGTTCGTCTGAGGCTGGGAAATCTCCAGTGTCACTGTGACGTGCTATTTCTGGGACACCCTGTATATGAATCGCCTGTATTATTCTTGACTGCGTCAGAAGGAGGGTTATGTTTTTCGAGCGTATGTATGTATGTATGTATGTATGTATGTATGTATGTATGTATGTATGTATGTATGTATGTCTATTTCTGGGCACGCTCTGCAGCCTAAACGGCTCGACCGATTTTAACATACTAGGTGTCATTCGATTCGTCTTAATTGCCGAAGTGACATAGGGTATATAATATTTCAAAATGGCGTCTGCAAAAACAAAGAGGGGGTTTTTAAAAAAAAAAAATTGTTTATTATAGCAATATGGGTCTCAAATGAAAGCTCGTAAATAGCCCATTCCAAATATATATACATTATAATACTTTGATGCTACCATTTAGACAGGGAAATCAAAAAGGACGTTAATTGTTAAGTAATAAATATTTCTTGTTGAGCTGTAAACGCCTACAATATAAACCATTAAGAAAGTAGTGTAATAATTAATAATTCACGAATACTACATACTTGATTAATGCACATTTATGTTATAGTATAAATTGCTGGCTAATACCTACCTAATGCGCCATCCTGCCTACGCATGGACAGTTAACTCCAGTCTAAAGTCATCAATGAATATGAAGAGCTAGGCCATTTATCGTTGTCAATTAAAAGCGATCCGCTTAGCTTAGGTCCATCGTACCATCTTCCTCATCATGCAGTCATAAAGCAAGAAAGTGAATCGACCAAGCTGCGTGTCGTGTTTGATGGTTCCGCCCCCTCCACCTCAGGTTACGCACTCAATGACATCTTGATGGTGGGTCCAAATGTTCAGGGCTCCCTTTTTTCCATATTAACACGTGCTAGACAGTACAAGTACCTACTTACTGGTGACATTGAAAAAATGTATCGCCTATACAGCCATCTTCGCACAGCACAAAGTTATCACACTTTTGGCTCATGAACCTCTTCTAGGGTATATTGTAATTTATCACATTCAAGAATATCTTTCTGGCTCTATAAAGGGAGCTTCTGTGCGAATCAAATAAAGGCACGGATCCTTGCATGTCTTCAAATTTTTTGTCTTAAATTTGTTCAATTGGCGTTAAATTTCCGCACACGTCTACCTTACATTTGTCGATTATCACACCAACCTTATTTTCGTAAGCGGTTCCGGGCTACACGCATGTAGATTTGGTGCGCTTAAAATTTTGGTTTTGTCTTATCCAAAGTGGGCACAATCTTCTTTTATACAACGCCAACATGATGAACCTATTATGTAAGATATAACTAGTATTTGCATTAAATCTATTGTTTTTTAATGCTTTTAAGACACTGAAGCTATCAGGTATAATCAACCATTTTTTATTTTCCTGAGAATGATGTTCAAAAATATGCTTCAAAGCTGCTGAAATAGCCAAAGATTCAGCAGAATAAATGTTTAGCTCTTATGGTAACTTGGTTACGCGTCCTGTCTTATATTTTGAATTATAAATTACCATGGATACCTCATTGTATTTTTTAGATCCATCAGTGTAAATGCAGTTATAACCTTAATATTTTGCTAACCTTTCAAACACCTCTTCTTTGGTTTGGTTTGGTTATTGCAGTAGTACTTTAAGTCATATTCGTTAATATTTACATTGCATTTTTTATTTGTGTTGATTAAATTTACTTCAATTAGAAACGTGGTCTATAAAAGACCTAAAGAAGCAGGGGTTACAAACCTGTGTTAACAAAATAACGAAACGTCTGAGCATATTACTCGACTAAATCAAATACTATCCTGTCACCTGTCAAATATAGCGAAACTAGTGAATTTTAAATTGATCATTAATAACGCCACAGTTTGCATTTTTTGACAGATTGAACGTCACAACGCCCTTATGTGATATGTCCCATGTTATGTTATGTCATTTTCTCTCGAGTTCGAGAGCGTGAGCGTTGATATTGTTCCATAGTTGTTTTTGTTGTGAGTTGTTTGTTGTTCATTTCCTTGTTAAAGTTGGCAGCTGCTCGTTTAGTCTACATCTTTAATCTCTACCCTACTACCGCACTCTTTAGCGGAGAAACGATGACACTTCATCCGGAACAGTCAGTCTTAAATTAGGTAAATCAATTAAGTATAGCAGTTAGAAACCAATATATACATATTCAAATAGTTTTATAGTATTTTTTTTATATAATATCGAGACCCAATGTTTTGTCCAACACAAAAACATTAATGACACATGCACAGATACAATATATTGAGTGCTTAGATTCTTATTGATTCTGCCAGCGAGTATTAGAGTTGACGACTACTGGTTCTTTTTCTTTTTTTTCTCATCCTAAAATAAATGAACTATAGCATGTTTTCATACAATTGACTACGATGATTTAGGGTTGTCAAAAATCTTGTTTTTACCCGATTGTTACAAATAATGGAGGATTATGGTTTTTTCATGTAAAAAATACTTGCATATATTTTTTTTATTAGAAAATCAACTATACATATAATTTAACAATTTCCTTATAATAATTAACTAGTAGGTATTTTATGTAGGTATTAAGGTTGTTGTAGTTTTTTAACGCTACAATAAACAACATTTTTATTATATTATACAAGATCATTAGTAAATAAGTTGTTATTATAGTTAAACAGTATCTAAACTATTTAAGGAACTTAATAAAATCACGTCGTTTACACTAACCTTTGGCCAATATTATAAGTTCTACGCTTAAAAGTATATATACTTAATTAATTTCTATTATATCAGCTACTCGGTCTAGTACCTACTAGTGTCTTGCAGTATTTTTAACGTCAGTGGCCCGTTTCACGAAGCTACAAGTTACAATTTACAAGCCGAACTCTCTTTCTAGCAAAAGGAGTTAGAAGAAGACTTCCGTTTATAATTTGTACCTTGTAGCTTCGTAAAACGGGCCACAGATCTGCTATACATATAAGAGTAGTAGAGTATATAACAATGAATACAGAAACATAGTAGGTAGAGAAATAGGAAAACAAAAAAGCAAAAATAATAAATATAGCCACGGCAAAGAACTTAGTCGAAATGTTTTCAAGGATAGTGGAATGCGAAAAGCGACGCAATTCAGTTCCCAATGCTTCATGTTGCATGGAAGATTCTCATCATCAAGAAATAGGGTTGAGGCTCCCTCAAATTCAAATTGCCAAGTTTGACGGAGCCTATTTCCGTTGGTTGGAATTTCGAGACACGTTTGAGAGTTTAATACACAACAATAGTCGCATATCGGAAATTAATAAATTTCATTACCTGATTTCTTATCTGCAAGGTGACGCATCAAGAATCATTTCAAATCTTGAAGTGTCCACACAAAATTATTCGGAAGCTTGGAAGTTGCTTTGCAATAGATACAATAATAAGAGAATATTGATTAACCATCATTTAAATTCATTGTTCAATATAAAACAGTTTCCACGCGAATCCGAACGTTCTTTGAGATTCTTGGTTGATCACGTCACCAAAAATTTACGTGCCTTGGCCAGCCTAGGACAACCGACGGATAAATGGGATGTTTTAATTATATTTATGTTGTCGTCTAAGCTTGATAGTAATACATTATTAAAGTGGGAGGAATATAGGAACAACATACCGGCTGACGTGCCTAATTTAGAACAATTCTGTAAATTCATGATAGACCGTGCAGATGTTCTTGAAGCGTTAAATAGAAATAATAAGTCGGATAACAATACTCCAAAGTCTCCTACGCCTGCCATGCCAACTATGCGCTCTGCACACAATTACAACCACCTGCAAAGGCACGGCAATAATAACTATGTAAAATCGTTCGCAAGCTCTAGTACTTATAATAATCGTAACAAAAACTCTAATATGTATTCATGCATTATTTGCAACGAAGGTCATAGGATCTATGATTGTCCCACCTTTAAGGCAAAGGGGGTTAATGAGAGGATGATGGACGTGGTAAAGTACAAGTTATGCCGGAACTGCCTAAGGCAAGGTCATCCCGAAAATGAGTGTCGCATGGGACCGTGCCGCGAGCGCGGCTGCAGTCAAAGGCACAATAGCCTGCTCCATCAACCTTCGTCTGTAGTCAACCACCTTGTCGCTGTCAATGAACAGGATGAAGTGATTGTCACATACTCCAAACAAAACGTAAACCAGGTATTATTGTCCACTGCTATAGTTGAAGTTGTGAATCCAACTGATCATCAAAAGATCGAGGTTCGTGCGTTATTAGACTGTGGTAGCCAGTCGTCTTTTATTTCTGAGTCACTAAAGACCAAACTTTCACTTAAAACAAATCCCATTGACACTCTAAAGGTCATTGGGATAGGCAATGCATCTACGCAAAATGTAATGGAAAGCTGCAACATCCAAATGAAGTCAATACATAGCAAGTTTAATATTTTCTTATCATACCTGGTATTGAAGGAATTAACTGGTTACTTGCCGAAGACTCCAGTTAACATCAATTTGTTTAAATTACCGGAAAATATCCTTTTAGCCGATCCCATGTTTCACGAGCCGGCACCCGTAGACGTGTTAATCGGAGCCGACATTTTCTGGACATCTTAGGTAACGATCAGTACTCCTTAGGAACTAACTCACCTAAGCTTAGAAGTTCCCAACTGGGATGGATAATATCCGGTCCTATTGATGCAGCAATGTTGCACAAAAGGATACACTGCAATCATGCTATGCTTACTAACTCACAAATTGAAGAAAATGTAGAAAAACTGTTAACTAAATTCTGGGACTTAGAAAGCGTTCCCGACAAACTAGAAATAGGTGAAAATAGAAGTGAGTGTGAAATGCACTTCCGTGCTCACACTACAAGAGATAGTTTTGGTAGGTTTTGTGTCAAACTTCCTCTTAAGGAAACTCGTGATTGCTTAGGCGACACTTTTAACATAGCAAAATGTCGTTTCATTCATTTAGAAAAACGATTCAAACGAAATCCACTTTTAAAGTCAGAATACTCTAAAGTCATCAATGAATATGAAGAGCTAGGCCATTTATCGTTGTCAATTAAAAGCGATCCGCTTAGCTTAGGTCCATCGTACCATCTTCCTCATCATGCAGTCATAAAGCAAGAAAGTGAATCGACCAAGCTGCGTGTCGTGTTTGATGGTTCCGCCCCCTCCACCTCAGGTTACGCACTCAATGACATCTTGATGGTGGGTCCAAATGTTCAGGACTCCCTTTTTTTCCATATTAACACGTGCTAGACAGTACAAGTACCTACTTACTGGTGACATTGAAAAAATGTATCGCCAGGTGCTGGTCAATGAAGAAGATAGGAGTCTACAGCGTGTTTTATGGAGAGAAGACGAGTCCCAACCAATCCAAACCCTGACCTTAAACACTTTGACTTATGGCACCGCGTCTGCTAGTTATCTAAGTACGCGCTGCCTGTGGGAAGTGGGGAGAGAACAAGACGATGAACTCATTAGGAACATCATCCAAAAAGACTTCTATGTTGATGATTTGATTACGGGATCTGATGATCCAAAACAATTGAGCTACATACAAAAGTCAGTATCGACTGCCTTAAGTTCAGGTTGTTTTAACCTTAGGAAATATAAAAGTAACTGTCCATCAATTTTTAATAACGTAGACATAAACAAACAAGATAATTTAACCATCAGTGAATCATCGAGTACTCTTGGGCTCGGATGGACATCATCAAATGACACTCTCCATTTTCCAATAAAAGGTTTTTCTTATGATAAAAATGTGACAATAACAAAGCGACTTATAATGTCAAATTCGTTCAAAATATTCGACCCGCTAGGTATTCTGAGCCCAGTAGTAGTTCTGCCTAAAATTATGCTTCAGAAGCTTTGGCAATTGAAGGTCGACTGGGATCAACCCGTCCCACAAGATATAAAAGACGATTGGACCAAGTTTACTGGCAACATAGAACACTTGGCCAAGTTACAAATTCCGCGACTAGTTCTAGGAGATTCGCGCAAGTCTGTAGAGTTGCACTCATTCAGTGACGCATCGCAGGTAGCTATTGGTGCGTGTATCTATATGAGATCAGTCAGTATCAATGGGGACGTTACTGTGCACTTGTTATGTGCCAAATCTAAAATAGCTCCCTTAAAGCCAATGACTATCCCTCGTCTAGAGCTGTCCGCTGCTCTTCTCGCTGCCAAACTTACAAAGGCCGTGCTGGACTCTCTCAGGTTCAGTCCAGACAAAATCGTTCATTGGTGTGACTCAAGCGTTGTGCTGGGATGGATCAAGGGTGATCTCGCAAGGCTTAAGGCATTTGTAGCTAACCGCGTCAGTGATATACTAGAACATACCTCTGCTGTAGCTTGGCGATATGTGCCTACTGAATCAAACCCCGCGGATTTGATCTCGAGGGGAGTGGAAGCTAAACACTTTGGTGCCTTGACTTTATGGTGGTCAGGCCCTAACTTTTTAATGAGCAATGAATCTGATTGGCCACACCTAAAGGTTAAAAACTTCGAGTTATTGCCAGAACTAAAGGTGCACTGTTCAACTTTAAGCGAGCCCGTTATTGATTTCAATAAATACTCGTCGATGAATAGGCTACAAAGGTCTTTTGCTTACGTTCAAAGATATGTGTTTAATCTTAAAAATCGTAAAAATAGACGGGAAGGTACACTATCGGCCGACGAACTACGCGTGTCGTTGCACTTCTTGTGCTCCGTAGCTCAAGGTCAGTCTTTCCCAGATGAATACACATTGCTCACTAAAGGTAAACAACTTAACAGGAATAGTAAAATATTGTCGCTATCACCGTTCATGGAGGGAAATTTAATTCGAGTCGGTGGTCGCTTGGATGCTTCTTGTTATTCGTACGACAAGAAGCATCCAATTCTACTTCACTCGTCGCATAGGTTAACTAAGTTATACTTTGATAGGGAACATATGAATAGCATGCACGCCGGTCCGCAATTATTATTAGCTACAGTAAAGGAAGTAATATGGCCTGTTAAAGGGCGTCATCTCGCGTCGCGTACAGTAAACAACTGCACGCGGTGCAGCCGTCTGCGAGGACAAACTTTACAGCCAAAAATGGGAAACTTACCGCCCCAACGCGTTAACCCAGGCTATCCGTTTATATCCGTCGGATTGGACTTTGCTGGCCCCTTCTCAATCATTAATCGCAAGGGCCGTGGGGGTCATGTAATTAAGTGCTACTTATGTCTTTTTGTGTGTCTGCGATACAAATGTATTCACCTAGAAGCTGTCAGTGATTTAAGTAAGGATGCCTTCACAATGACTCTCAAACGTTTCATCGCTCGACGTGGCAAACCGACGGAAATGTTTTGTGACAATGGATCGAATTTTGTATCCGCCGCAAAAGAGATTAAATCATTCGTTAAGGTAAATCATGAACCTATATCTGACTTTGCAAGTCAACAAGCGATAAATTTTTCATTCATACCGGCTTATTCTCCTCATTTCGGTGGCTTATGGGAAGCCGGGGTCAAATCGGCAAAACATCATTTAAGACGCGTAATTGGCTGTAGCCATTTAACATTTGAAGAGATATGCACTTTGTTTACACAAGTGGAGGCGATTTTGAATAGTCGCCCCTTGTGCCCCTTGTCCTCTAGTCCCAACGATCTCCTCTCCCTCTCTCCGGGACACTTCATCATTGGCAGACCGCTGACTGCTCTGCCAGGAAAGAATTTTGACAGTTGCAACGAAAATCAATTACGACGTTATGAGCGTCTCGAAAGGATACGACGACACTTCTGGCAAAGGTGGCAGAGAGAGTACGTATCCATATTGCAACAAAGGAATAAATGGAAGGTCAACGAAGCAGAGCTGAGCGTCGGAGATATGGTGCTTTTAACTGACGACAACGCTCCACCACTGGCTTGGAAGCTCGGCCGTGTTCTACGCCTCATTACGGGATCCGATGGAATTGCCAGGGTAGCGGACGTCGACACTAACAGAGGCTGCGTGCGCCGGTCCTTAGTACGCCTATGCAAGCTTCCCACTGCAGAAGATCTTCAGAGTTGAAAGTGGACTTTCAACGGCCGGGAACATGTTCAGCCAAGTGCCTGCACAATTTGCTCGCGCAATTCAACATCTTCAATGAAAATACATTCTTTAGCGGGCGCTTACGTCGCCCTATACTGCGATAAATGCTTGTCACCACTTGCCTTCAACCCGCTGTACGATCAACATCATTTTATTTATTATACGCAATTTCGCCGTTTTTGGGGGTTTTATTTGCACCGTATGGCAGCCAAAGTCATAACAGCACTACCTTCTCTACACAAAAAAAAGCATTTAAATCATCTATAAAACATTAAAGTTTGTAAAGTCGAAGGAAAAATGTAGTTTGCCTCTTCGATCTTCCTTTGGCGAAGGCAACAAAGCCTCGACGTCTTCCTTAAGAACAAAAGCTATATCATCTACCTGAGGCCAGACGAAGAACTTTTTTGCATGTATTTTTTTTTTTTTTTTTGACCAAAACATAACTTCCGACTCCTATCGGATTTGTTGCATTTTCAAAAGCTTCGGTTCCGGATTCTGCACAAGTATTAAATTCGTCAGAATGTGCTTCGTCATTTGCCGAATCCAAAACTCTATCCTTATATTCATTCCATGTCTCTGGTTCTGACTCTGATTCCGATAAATATTCGGAATCCTTGAAATAACTGTCTGAATCAGAGTCTTCGAGAAAAGAGTGGCGTAAATTCTTTTCCTTTTTTATGGTTCGGCGGGATGACGTGGAAGCTGGATTTACTTCACCCTTATTACTGGAGCCTGCTTCATTATTCGAAAAAATTATACTTTTTTCAGTCTCTTTCTGTGTGTGTAGGATAGAGGAGATAGGATAGGACTTTTGTTCCTGTAATTTTCTTGAGTGCATCTTGGAACCATTTCTCGTTTTCTATGAAATACTGATCTTTTAAAATGGTTACTCTTGTAGATTTCACCGAAACCGTTTGAAGCGATAGGTCAATATTATTAATTTTGTTTATACACAACGCAAAAAGTGTATCCACGGGTTTGCAGTGATCATCTGCGGCGGGTAAAGATCTATTATTTTTTTGCATTTTGGTACAAGATTTCTGTTTTTTACTTGAAGGTTTCTTGGGTGCATTCTTTCGTGAAGAGTTAGTGTCATTTAAGTTACTTTTTGTCTTGAGAGAACTTGTATTATCAATAAAGTCACTACTTGATATGGACTTTCCAGGAGCAACATTTAGTTTTTTATTGCGAACTTTTTTCATCGGATCCGCGGTCCTGTGCTGTTTTAGGAATTCCAAAAGTGCTATGTCAATGCTATGATTAGGTGATATGTTAGAATTGGGCACTTTTTTAATTACTTCCTGTGGACTAAATGGATATATACGAGTAGTTTTGAATGCACTGAAGATGTTGTCTGTCTTGTTACTCAAATCTGCCATCAGAAGTTTCAATAATTCGGGAAAATGTGATTTGTTTATTGTGGCCTCTCTTGGATTTTTCATTTTATAGTTGAATAAGATTTTTCTCCAAAGCTTCTTCATGGGACCAAAATAACAGACATCCAGTGGTTGCGTTAAATGGGAAGAATTGGGTGGCAACAAGACTAACCTGATGTCATTTGCTTCACAGAGTGATACAATTCGGTGATTTATATTATATGTGACGCCAAGTTATCACCGATGAGTACTTTTGGGCCATATTTACGTTTAGCCCAGGGCAATATGATAATTTCGAACCAGTCCTCAAAAATCACGTTGTCAAACCAGCCAGATTTCGAGCGGTTTAACCTTGCCTGTGTAGGACCATTTATTGTCCATTGCTGATGCAAATGCTGAGCCTTATACACTACATAAGGGGGCAGGCACTCACCACCAGCTGAAATCGCAAACATAATAGATATCGCCCCTTTAGAACTGTTTAACACTCGTTCCGGATACTTGACCCCTCTTTGAAATAGGCACTTTTGTACGCCGGGGTCATCGGATAAATTTGTTTCGTCATAATTAATTATATTTTCCTTTGGGACCCCATTGATTGACTCTTCTAAATTTTGAAAATAATAAATTATGTCCTCTGGGCTTTTTTCTGCTCTTTTTTTAGAAATATTTTGCGTAGTCCGGGCCGTCAGCTTACTTTTGTTTCGTTTTATAAAATTGTTGACCCATTTATCACCCGGAAATTTGTTATTAAATAAACTTTGCCTATTGTTCGCTTCTAAATACTTGAATACCATAATTCTTACATCTAGAAGGGTCAGGGGACATCCATAGTTGGCTGCAGCTATTAAAACTTTCACAATATCCTTTTCTTCCTCTGGTGTTAGGCGTGTTGGGCATCCGGGACGTTTGGGATGTGTACAATTAAGTTTGTCTAATAATGTTCTTCGCGGTATACCAAACATTTTTTCGGCGTTGTATGACGTCATTTTTTTTGATTTAATTAAATCAACCGCCATTTGCATCATTTCCGGGTCATGCTTTGAGGTGTAATTTCTTTTAGTTTTAAAAGGTTGAAGTTTCCCCATGTTCTGTAAATATGACGAAAGTATTATAGAAAATATAACACACGCACGCACACACGCAAACACACACGCACACGCACACGAACACGCACCCACACTCAAAGAATAAGAATCTGTCTGGACCGGGAGACATTTTACGCTATAAGGGTGTTCATTTTTACAGGGAGGGGGAGAAAAGCTTAGAAATTTAAATAAAATGTTTTTTTTAAATAGGTATATAATAACGCAACGATAATATTATTCTTTATCACTGAAGTGACAACCCTAGGGGCAGGCGAAGTTCGGAAGGAAGATGAAGTTTTGACCACACCGACTTCAATTTAATTAATAACTCTTTAACTACGCGTGTTACAAGAAAATAAATTGTTGCATGTGAAACAGCATTAAATTCAGAGTTAGAGATGTACGCCGACTAATTTTTTTCCGGCGGCGGCGCGCTTGCAGAAATAAGCCGGCGGCGGCGTGGCGCCGGCGGCGTGACCAAAATTTCTTTTTTATTTGGGAAATTGGTTCCTCGTCAAATTCTTGAGGTTAAATTACTGACTCGATAAGATTATGTCAGAATTTCTGATATTTAGTATCTGTTCTAAACGGTAAAAAGACGTTTATATTGTATGTTATTATGTATTAGTAAAACTATATTCTAATTATGAAATCAACTTTAATTTTAAAAATGAACATAAAACTTAGGGACTAGTGATAATTGAGATCAATCAATTTATATTTATAACTAGTATTACAGCATTAGGTACTATTAAAAAACAAAAATCTAATAACCAACCAAATCATATTCTAGCCAAGAATCAGAAAAACAGGGGGGTTACCATGACACACTAAAGCAGTTCCATTTAGATTGAGAGAAAGGGACAGAGCCGCATAATTGCTATCCCTTTGATGTCTTTTTCTCTCAACCTAAACTGAACTGCTTTTGTATGTCATCGTAACGCTCCAGAAATTATTTGGTCTTCATATTTTAACTATGGCTTACCACTTATATATATTTTTTCTTGATGCCATTTCCATGGCTAACATGGCCTTAATAAACAAATAGGTTTAATCAACAAAAACAAATATGAAACAAAAAAACTTTCTAAGAGCAAGAACGACATATATAGATATTTACCATAAAAATCAAATAAAGGCAGTCATTTGTTCATACTATTTTCCTTAAACTTAACATAATGAGTACTTAATTCGGCTTTAGTTTTTTTTAAATATCACATAGGTAATAAACAATTTGTAAAATCTTTATGTTCTATAAATACTCAACTCAAGTAACACATTTTTGTGGTATTTTAATAACATAATATGTTATTTGTTTATGAAATATGAGAGCATTTTATGAAATCACTGCAATTCAAACGTAAAACTAAATAATATTTAACGTTTTAATTGCAGTGATTACATTTTAAAGAAAATAGTTATGGCACTTAAAACACAAATGAAACGTAACTTATATAAAATTATAAAAAAGTAAAAAACAACTATAAAATGGAACTTTTGCATTGACTATAATTGTCATGAACAAATATTATTTTGTTCACGCGATTATGAGACAACCTTGATCTTTTGGCAGACAAAACTAGCCCAGCTGTCGAGAAAACTCTTTCACTAGGAGTACTTGTTGCTGGTACTCCTAAGATTGATCGCGCTAACGCAGAAAGCCACGGTAAAGCTTCCTTATTAACAAGCCAATATTTCAAGAGATCTCCGTCTTTAAGATCTTGTGGCTTGCATGTTGCAAAATATTTCCAACATTCTTGGTCAATTACGTCATCTGCAGATTGAGTTCCAATACCAGATCTGGAATGCTTTTCTGAAAGCTTGATTAGTAAAGAGCTAACGGTGTCAGATGTCACTGACACAGCTTGAGATTCAGGACCAAGAGTCTCTGTAGAAGCAGTTAGATGTGGACCACTTTTAACAACTTCTCTGACGTAATCTGATAAGAAAGACACCCTTGTTTGACTGAAAGTCTCGAGATAATCATCTACTTCACGTATTCCCTGGAAGCGACAATCCAATAAAGTAGCAGCAACTATCAATTTTGTGATTGGGAAGCGGTGATTTAGTTTATTCATCATGTTTCTTTTTAAAGTCAACATTATGAGTGTTTCATTGTCATCTAAGGACTGTAGTGCGTCTTTAATTTCCGATCTAAATACCAATGCAACATTTAGGGACGTTGTTTTTTGCGAGCTAAGTATCTCCACAATGTCCTTGAACTTTTTTAGAAATTTGAGTAAATCTGTCAAAAGATTCCAATCAAAATTGTTTAGTTTTAGTTCTTCTTCGCCAATCTTACCCAGTAAGGTGTTGACAGCGTGGCGATTGCAAGAGTGATTTAAACTTTCTAACATCGCTAGAACACTGTGCCAGCGTGTCGGAGTCGAAGTTTTTATGCTTGGTACAGGCTTTGATAAATCACTGGTATCATCAACATCCATCTCATCATGTAAATCATCAACGTCAACTGCATCATCAACGACCGGATCCCTCTCATCATTCTCTAACTCTTCTCCTGTTTTTTTCTAATAACATGATCATTTTTCGTTGTTCTTTATCAGCTTCCATCTCAAGTTCGGGTAATCTATATCTCAGCTTCTTTACAAGCTTTTTGCATTTTGTAACTAGCGCTTTCACTTCTGAGGTTGAATTGATTCCATCTACATTCACTAAGTTGTGAAGTCCATGGCCCAAGCAGAGATGACTGTTAAGTGTAGCTAAAGCGGCTGCACGTTTAACATTTGCACCAGCGTCCGTGACGGAAAAAAGGGTTTTATCAAGTAGTGCAAAGTCATTCTTTATTTCAAAAATCTGATCACTTATTTTTTGGCCAGTTTTCTTTCCAGATATTAACTTAGTTAATAAAGTGAAATATTTGAGTTCAAAATCTGTAAATAATAAAAATAAAGTTACACATTTCAAAGAATTAGAATGAAGGTAAAATAAAATAAAACAAATACCTTCTGTCAGATAATGGTAAGTAAAAGTGATATAATTTTGCTTCCGATATTGATCGCTCCACAAATCAAAGGTTATTGCACCGCAGCATGATGCATCCAATGTAATAGTCTTTTTCACATTTGATAAACAGCTTTCATACACGTCGTCCAATGCAGTTCCAGATATCGTGACACGAGATGGTAAGTGTTCCATGCTTCCAACCACTTTATATTTCTTAAAAAAAATGTTTGACTTAGTAAGATTTTTTTAAATAAAAATAAATAATATAAATGATTAACTAAACAGCAATAAGGGTACCATAAAGAAGTCCTAAAATTTATTTTTAATAGAAAACTGATAAAAACCAATTAAAGATCTTTGCCACTAATTAAATAAGTATAAAGTTTTACTTACGACCCGAACAACATCGTGTCATTTTCAGACTTTGCTTCTGACAAGCAAACGTTGCAGAACACTTGTTCCTCCAGCACATGCATTCTTTTATTTTCCTTTTCTAAAACAAGTGTCCCAAAATGTTTCCAAACGAAACTGTTTCGCCTTTTCGCATCGTATAACGCACGCACAGTAAAGTTTGCTAGTCGAACTTTTTGGATATAATTCTTATCCAATACTTCACTCGCCGCCGCCATTTTGTGGAGCAGGAATACACGAAGAACAGACACTCGTATTCGTAGCTCAGAGTCTTAGACGCGACTAAGCGGCAAGCGACGCGGTCAGTCCACCCACGCCGATTCAATATGGCGGCGGCGGCGGCGGCGTGTGATTGGTCGGCGGCGGCGGCGCGCCGGCGCGGCGTACATGTCTATTCAGAGTATAGATTGAAGTACTATGTAGACTCACCTGTTAACAATGTGCCGCTACAGACAGAAGTTTTCACGAGCAAAAAAAACGTGGTTACATCCAACACACTTCAAGACGCTTTAAAAGTAAAATTCTGAAGGTAGTCAAGAAACTGTCACAAAAGTGTTGTCACAGATAAAAAAAATAACAGACATGGTAGTTTAATATGCCACGTTTGGTACAAATTTTAGTAGAAAACTGAACATTTTAATTTTAGGCGAGGTTAGATTTAGATTTAGATTTAGATTTTATTTATTTCATAATATAAGATACAGTTATATTGCACACATGTCAATTATACAGAATTCATATTATGATCGTCAAAGAAGTAAAAATAAAAAAAAGTAATGTAGCAAAAACCAATGTCAAAAATGAATGGATTATAAAACACAAAATAATAATAAAACGAGTCACAAAGTTAAATATGTATATAAATGGTAGTACAATAAACAATGTCAAAATTATATATATAGGTATTTTAAAGTCAAAATTCAGTGTCAATAAATTCACTTACAGAGTAAAATGCATTATCTAACAAAAGGTTTTTCAATCGACGCTTGAATGTTTCGTCACTGGACTCTTTTTTTAAGGAAGCGGGTAGGTGCTCGTACAATTTAGGGCCGATAATTTGCGGGTTCTTCCTGGCTAGTGCCGTGCGGCTCGGAGCCGGCCGCAGGCGGCCCGTGCTGCGAGTGACCTTGCCCTCAACTCCCATTCGCGCAAAGGTATGGAGGTTTAAACGCGTATAAACAATAATTTGGTACAAGTACACGGAATATAGCGTCAGAATGCGATATTGAGAAAATACCCTCTTGCACGATTCTCGTTGTTTTATACCGGCAAGGATCCTAAGGGCTCATTTTTGGAGGATCATAACGCGATTTGAGTCCGTGGAGTTACCCCACAGCATTGTACCGTAAGACAGCAACGAATGAAAATAAGCAAAATACGCCTGCTTTAGCCCATCACTTGCTATAGTTGGCTTTAACTTCCGTAAAGCGAAAGCTGCACTGCTCAACTTGACGCAAAGTAAATCCACATGCTGCTTCCAGTTTAGGTTTCCGTCTAGCGTGAAGCCCAAAAATTTGCACTGTTGACACAATGGTAGGGGACTGTTTATAGACAGTGGTGCCACTATACCTTTGCCGGAAAACAGCATGACGCTTGACTTCGCAACGTTAAGGATAAGCCCGTTCGCTGAGAACCACTGCTGTAGCTGCTCGCACACTTTCGTTATCCTTTGGTTAAGTTGCTCATAAGTGGGGGCACATACTACGACAGTGGTATCATCAGCAAACAGTACAGTCAGACCTTCAGTAATTGAGCTAGGGAGATCATTTACGAACATCAAAAACAAGGTATTCCCTAACGAAGATCCTTGAGGGATACCTATCTTGACGTCCCCGGGCTTAGATCTATGTTTCCCGCCATCTTCTCCGGCAACCTCGACTGTTTGCCTGCGGTGAGATAAAAATGACGCTAACAATTTATGAACGTTGTTTTGTATACCGTACAGTTTGATTTTTTCCAATAACAGCTGGCCATTTACGACGTCGAATGCCTTAGATAGGTCGAAAAAAATGCCAGCAACTTTATACCTAGAGTCTATGCTCATAATAATCGAGACAATGATCTGGCAAGCAGCCAGTGACGTTGACTTATTCCGTCTGTAGGCAAATTGTTTGTCAGTCATTAAATCATTGGTCTCCAAATGGCGCATAATATGGGAAGAAATAATGCCCTCTATTATCTTAGATACGGTGGGAACAATAGTAATAGGTCTATGGTTGTCAACACTGTATTTGTCACCTTTCCCTTTGTACACCGGGCACACCCGTGTGCTCTTCAGTGCGTCAGGGTAGACGCCGCACTTAAACATATCATTGATCAAGACGACGAGGACGATGGACATAACCGGCCAAATGGATATGATTGTATTTACTGACATATCGGATATATCCAAAGTATTGCGCGTCTTGATCATTGACTGGAGCGCTGAGTCAAGGTCAGCTTGAGTGACGCAGGGAAATGTGAGTTTAGGAACATCAAGATCACGTATATGACGCCGCAAATAATCGGAGGACTGCTCATTGTTACAACGAAGGGCGAAGTTTTTGGCTACGCTTAAAAAATATGAATTAAACAGGTCTGGGATATCTTTATACGGCACGTCACCAATATCGTCGTCCTTGAGACACACGTTTCCTTTTCTTGGCTTGAAACATATCTCATCATTTATGACTCGCCATATTTCTTTCGCAGGATTTTTGCATTCCACCAAGCGTGTTTTATTATAATTTTGACGAGCTATTAAGGTGGATTCTTTAATTATATTCGCGTAGTGTGCTATGCAGTCCGATATAATTTGTTCATCAGGATATTGCCGACGTAAGATATTTAAATCCTCGAATTTTACAAGGAGTTCGCGTACTGCGTCTGCCAGCCAAGGTAAACTACGTTTATTTCTTAACCTAAACAATTTAATTGGAAAATGTAAGTCAATGTAATATGTAAACAATCTAAACAATTTATTAAATTTTTCATTTATGTCAATGTCATAATCGTTAATAAAATTCCAATCGTAATTTTTAAAAGCTACATAAAATGAATAAATTGATTCAGGCGAAACACTTCTGCGTTCAACGGACCAATTAATCTTACTTATGTGTTTTGCGTTTGTGATAGTCATGGTTATCTTTTGGGCGTTATGGTCGCTTATGGCAGTGTCAATGGGCACTGCGACTATGTCCTGGCTATCAGTCGGTACTATTCCGCAGTCAATCTTCGACGAATTATCAGATGTGACGCGTGTTGGAAAATTTATGATGTTTTTAGACCCATAAATATTTAATAAGTCATCCAAACGTAGTTTTGAACAATTAATAACAGAAAAGTCCACATTCAAGTCGCCGACCAAAATAAACCTTTTGTTTTCGTCAACTAATTTACTTAAAAGTGATTCCATACAATTTAAAAAGATGTCAAAGTTTCCATGTCCAGTTCTATAAATAACAACAATAATTAATCTCAAATGGAAAATTTCAATAGCGGTAAATTCACAATGGTATTGCACGGCTAGGGCGTGTAGGTCGCTGCGCGGCCTATACTTTGTACCGGTTCGTACGTACAATACAACTCCGCCGTGCTCAATGGTCGAGCGGCAGAAGTGATTAGCGAGATCATACCCACATAATCTTATTCGCTCGATTTCGTGATTTCGACACCAAGTTTCGGTACAAGCTAATACATCAGGTTTCTCAGTGTATAATAAAATGTCTAAAAGTGCAGTTTTACTAACTATCGATCTAACGTTTTGGTGAATAATATTAAAATGTGATACAGAATAACCTAAGTCACTCATAGCTATGAGTTGTGATTTGGTTCGCGTGTCCTCAAGTTTTTTGACGTGACGACGTTAAACCTCCTGATGGATACGCCGTCGGGCCAGTTCTTGAGAACTCTGACAAATTTTATTGCATCAGATGGCACGTCAAGCCGGAAAGATGAATACTGGCCTCTGGTTACTACCAGTTAGTGACATTTGACAGTATTGATGGCCAAATTAGACTCGAGGTGTCTCAAGATGTCATTTGCAGTAGTTTCTGGGGTCAGGTTGAAGAGATGCAGACTAAGTATACGTAGAGGGGCAGCCCGCAAACCCAGATCCGATCCCCCGAACGCAGGCGCCATAGAAGTGCTAGATGTTTTGTCACCGTGAGGAGTGGATGATGAAATTGGCTTCGTGACTGCTGGAGTGGCCATGGCAGCTGCCGCACCATACGTTGCCGGGGTTTGACGCTCACGGCGCAAGCGGCTGTTGGAGCTAGGCTTTTTCACCACGGGGACATCGCCCTCACGCTGCCCTTGGGTTTGAGTCTCCGTCGTCATGCCAAGGGGTACGGATAGCGGCCTTTGGTCTGAATCGGATTGCACCTTTGGATTAATGCCTATGAAGCCTATACCTTGTGGGCCTGAGTCATTCAGTGAGACATTATTCATGGTGAGTTTAGGTGGAACTGCGGACAGAGTGCGAGTGCTAGATGTTTGACGTTGCTCACTACTACCCCATGTACCAGGTTCGTTATTTTGAATCAGCTTAAGAATTATTTCTATATTCACATTTTGTGTCTGAAGCTGCTGTTCTTGGGTAGAGATTAACTGATGACAGCTGTTCAATTTATCTTGCAAATTTTCTATTTTGCTCTCTAGATTTAAAATAACGTCCACTAACCTTTCCATATTAAGTGCCGATTTCGTCTTTGAAGGTGCCATATCCGTTAAATTATGCTATAATAAGCCTTTTATACACTTGTATTATGCAAATACACGTTATTTATATTATTATAGTTTAATTAATTATTAAATTTAAATAAGAGATACGAGAGCAACTTATTATTGCTGCTAGCGACAGTGGCGCCAACTGACCTAACAGGCGAGATTAGGGCATTTTACGGTACTCCGCTAGTGTGAACTGAAGAGGGTAGGAATTTTCGTAGGGTGTGGTCTGGTTCTGGGGACCAGGTGGGCCTAGCAGTGTGCTCCCAGCGGAAGTGTACTCCTAGCGATGGCGTACTCCTAGCGGAGGTCCCTGGAAATCCCAAGCATTGGCTGTATGAGACCTGGAGTCCAGCATTAGGATAGTTCATGCCAGCCGCCGTTGAGGGGTTAAGACGCGAGGGAATAGCGTTAGTTTAATTATTGGCGGTGGAAATTAGTGGCGGAGTTACAATTTAGAAAGAAAGAAGCTTAGGCAAAATAACCATTTCAAAGTTACGAACAACCGTTATGAAGTAACGGTCGGTTACTTATAATAAAAAGGTTAGAAGAAAAATTTGGAAGAATCTAGAAGAGCCCACAATTGGAAACTATATAACACAATAACTCTACACTGCAAAAATATGATTAGGATAGTTAATTAGTTCGTTTCACTGAACTTACCCGATTTGGGGAATCACACAGATTTTAAATACTTACGTTTAAAATTATGTAGATACGAGAGGTTTTCGTAGTAGCTGAAGTGTGTAAAGAGGGTGACTGAAATGAGCGCGGCCTATTTAAAACCTTTCGCCCATTTCGGTTAAGTCTCAAAATGAGTAGGGCAAACAAAGAAATGCTAGAAAGCCACTTCGAGTCATGATTGAAAATAACGGGTGATGTAAGTAAGACCCTATCATATCATACCCTCCATTATTTTCTCATGCGCTGAATGAAAAATAATTTAGTAAAATATTAAATTACAATGAATATGTATAAACAAATAAAATATTATTTACGTTTATGTTGACTTTAATTTAATAATTTCGGTGACATAACAAAGAATGGCTAATAACGCCATCTATCGGCTAAGCGTAGCTAACACTTGACAAAGTCTATTTATGACAATCACATCTCCAATAGTCTTTTTCAATGTGCTGTCTGTTTGAAAGTTATCATCAGTTATTAGTAAACAATCCTTACACTTGACAGAACCGCGTGGAGCTAACCCCATGTGCTTCTATTTAGCCCATTTGAGAAAATGCTCTTTTACCGAACAATAGTCTTTACATGTGATATCCATGGACTTATTTCTCCATAGAAGATGTGATTAATAATTCAGAATTAAGCGAAAAGTGAAGTGAAATTAAGGTAGTTTGTTTATAAATTGCAAAACAGTTAAGCAGCGTAACAACTGCATTGTTACAAGTGGTGATAGCAAACGTTTTTTTTCTGTTTTGAAGTTGTTTAATTAGCATATATTCAGCCGTGTTTTACGTCCATGTCCAGCCGTGCGCAGTAAACTGGGAATTATTTGTACCATCACATTTTCTTTTTAACTTGCTCTGTAAACGGCCCGGCTAATGTAATGGCACCGTATATCCGTAACTCCTTGTTGAAGGGAGGGCAGGGACGTTAATACTGTTAGCGTTTAAACGAGACGTATTGGCTTTTCTCGGACCCTACATCTATTATCTCATATACAAAACTGGGTTAAGAATTCTAAGGCCTGGTTTTTTTTATAAAATGGTAGGTATGTTCGCTGGGTATAATTTTTCGAGTTTTGATGCTTGTACCTTGTTTGAATATTTGGCTCTTGATCATTACTGGGCCACTATTCTTCGAGGCTAAACAATATTGCTTTTGGCCTTGGCCTCTGTTCAACACGGTAAATACCAAATTGTTTTGGATCTGTTATCATGTTGTCAACGTTTTGATAGCTCTTATTTGCTTGACAGTAACTGAGGGCGAGTTAAAAACAATACCAAAACACGTGCAAGGCAATTTAGTTTGCCTTGTAGAATAGAATCCCTGATCTATTGTGACAATCATGACTACATAGTAAATATAAAACAAAGTCGCTTCCCGCTGTCTGTCAGTCCCTATGTATGCTTAGATCTTTAAAACTACGCAACGGATATTGATGTGTTTTTTTTTAAATAGATAGAGTGATTCAAGAGAAAGGTTTATATGTATAATAAATGCATAATCTAGTAGAGAATCACTGATAATTTTAGTGGTTTCTAATGTGATGTCGTAAATAGTTTTTTTTTCTGCGTGCGGCCTACTTACTGAATAATAATTTACTACTTAAGAAAAAGTATGTCATGTTGATTTTCTTGTATGGCTACTCTACAATGATTAGCTGTGCAAAAATTAGCCTCGTACAAATAATTGAATTGGTTTTTAGGGTTCCTTACCCAAAGGGTAAAAACGGGACCCTATTACTGAAAGTGTCAGTCAGTGTCAGCAGTGGCGAAGCGTCACGTAAATAAATAGGCAAGCCGGAGCAAAAAAAAGGTGTATGTGTGTGCTTGTTTGCCCCTTCCGTGACATAAAAAAAAACATACCTTAAAAAATGGATGTCGTCTTTCTAGTTCCCAAAAAGCAGTACTAAAGTGTCGCGTGCGTTAAAACTGCGCGGAAAGGCAATTCTTGCTTTCCTAGTAGTACGACCGTATCAATTAAACGTTTCAATAAGTTTCGATTACGTTCCACTTTACGATTGTGGGCCTCAAAATTATTACCAAAAAAAGTTTATATTCTACTGTTACCAAACTCATGTAATAATATACAACTCCGTATATGTTTCTCGCTTTGAGCATGTTTCCTAGCTGAATTATATAAATTGTTAATATCTGCAAAACCTGTTCGATTCCAAACACTGCTAGAATCGGAAAACAGCAAACATGAATAGCAAAATAATTTGTTTAATTTGCAGCTGCCAGTCAGCCAATTGTATTTATCATATAGGTAATTCGCTGTGGAAATGTTTGAAGAATCCATCTCTACGCCTATAATCAATTTTTATGTCTGGGCGAGCGCGTCCTAACTTAATGACATGTTTCTTATTTTCAAAGGATAACTTTGAAAAACATGTTTGTTCATTAAGTAGGTAATCTGTAAGACAACACTCAATTTGAACTTGAACCAATGCGGCCATTTTTACATTACAGTACAGAGTACAGGCAAAAATATTTAAAAACCAAACCACGAATATAACCTAAATAGATCGAAGCAAAAATAACAATATTTAGGTACCTAACTAAATAGAAACAAACCTCCGTTGTCGCCACGAATCTGCAAATAACACAATCCAAACAGAAAAACAATCACAGAACACTTAGGTCACTTAGCAAGCTAAATTTCACTAGTTGAGTCTCATAAAACACAATAAGTTAAGTAATAACACAAATTGAACTATAAATCAAAACAAAACACCGTGTATTTTAGCGCGAGGACGCGAAAGTAATGGCGTAATGAAAAAAGTAGTTGAAGGTCGTGAGCGACAGAGACGGCACTATTGAGTGTCCTTGGGAAAAGAAAGTTAACGCATGCACTTTAAGTTCAAAATTGGATGAAATAAGCCGGAGTGAGACGGTCGGACTTGCGAGCTTACTCCCACTTGACTCGTTTTTACCTTGGTGTCACGTGCCGCTGTGTCTGTGTGCGAGTTAGAAGCGCTAAAAAATTGTTTGAATGTGTTAGTGCAAGTCCGGCGCTGAGTCACCGGATTGTATGGCGGTTTTAATTGTGGGTGTAAGTTCGAGCGCGCGTAGTGAAATGTAACTGAACGTGTGTGAGTGTATACGAATATATTGTTCTTGTTTCTTTCTAGTAATATAGGTAGGTTAGTGAATGGGTGCGAGCGATTTCTGCGATAGATTTCGGCTTGGTAAATAAATAAATTTGAATTGCGGCGTTAGTGCGTTTTGTTCATGCATCGTATTATGAAGCAAGGTAAAGCTATAGTGCACCGGGTTACTTTCGGTTTTACGTTTTGTTGTTTGTATACCTAGTACCTACTCTATGCATAGGAATTTTTAGGGAAGCCGCTGGGAATCGGGTTGTATGGACGCTTCGCTACTGAGTGTCAGTCTATCCGTCTGTGTGTCTGTCTATTACCCGGCTGTATTTCACGAACCGTTATAGCTAGACATTTGAAATTTTCACAGAAGATGTATTTCTGTTGCCGCTTTAACGACAAATACAAACAAAACAAAATAAAATAAATATTTAAGGGATATTCAACAAATTTTCTTTTGAAACCCTTTTGTTGAGTCATAAATGATAGAATTTATTCATTATCGTCATCATCATGTCAGCCGAAAGACGTCCACTGCTGGACATAGGCCTCCCCCAAGGCTCTCCACTAGGGTGGCCCACGATTGTATGGGAAAAAAACAAAGTGCAGTTAAAAGTCACGGAACCCGCTTATTTGGTTACTTATGTTTCAAAACGAATCTATGTGAACTTTCAGTTCTCTAAACCAAAAATAAAGTGGTGCTCAACGACCTCAAAGTTTGCATATCCGGATTGCGAATATTCAAAAACCAATGTATCCGGAAATTAGTTACTGAACATTATCCCATATCGTGTAATTGAACGTTATCTATTATAGTTTTTAATCATATTTAATATAAATAATTTCGAAATACTAGTTTTTTTCATGTAAGAAACTTACTCATTTTAGTATTTTGGCACTCACTAGTAATTAAACTCATCCTAGTCTAATGTTAAAAATGCTTTTAAGGCTTTTAATTCAATAGTCCTCTTTACGTTTGGAATTAATATTTTAACTCTATAAAAAAAAAATTTTTGATAATTTTGTATGAAAATGCAAATTTTAATAAATTTTAATGTCCTTTGAGCACCGTTTTGCACTTAAACTAGAAAGCTATAATTTGGGTATCGTAATAAGGTAGTAGGAAGTAATAAATTACCGGGGTGCCCTGGTCAAAAAACAACATTTTTGGGCCACCCGACTCTCCACTCAGACAGGTCTTGTGCTTTTCGCATCCACCGCGTTCCCGCGATCCTTACAAGGTCGTCACTCCATCTTGTTGGAGGCCTACCTACAGCTCGTCTCCCGGTCCGCGGACGCCACTCAAGAATCTTCTGGCCTCATCAGCCATCAGTCCTGCGAGCGATGTGCCCCACCCACTGCCACTTCAGTTTAGCTATTCTTCGGGCTATGTCGGTAACCTTAGTTCTTCTGCGCATATCATCATTTCTGATTCTATCACGCAAAGAAACCCCGAGCGTAGCCCTCTCCATAGCCCTCTGAGTGACTTTGAGTTTCCTTATGAGGCCCATTGTTAGCGCCCACGTCTCAAATCCGTAAGTCATCACTGGCAACACACACTGGTCAAAGACTTTTGACTTCAAACACTGCGGTAATTTGGACGAAAAGATGCTGCGAAGCTTCCCGAACGCTGCCCAGCCGAGTCGGATTCGACGAGTGACCTCTTTCTCAAAGTTGGACCTACCTAACTGGACCGTTTGTCCCAGGTAAATATAGTCGTCAACAACTTCGAGCGCAGAGGCTCCGACTACCACGGGAGTTGGCGCGACATGGACATTGGACATGACTTTCGTCTTGTCCATGTTCATTCTCAAGCCAACTTGGTCGGAAACTCTACTGAGATCAGCGAGCATTGCACTGAGGTCCTCCATGGTCTCAGCCATGACTACGATATCGTCAGCGAATCGAAGGTGAGTGATGTACTCACCATTTATGTTGATGCCTCGTCCTTTCCAGTCCAGAAACTTAAAAGCATCCTCCAATGCAGCGGTGAACTGCTTCTGAGAGATCACATCCCCTTGTCTGACTCCCCGCTGTAGAGGAATAGGCTTTGTGTTGCGGTCCTGTAGTCGGACGGACATAGTGGCGTTTTCGTACAGACACTTCAACATTTAGATAAATCGGTAGTCAACTTGGTACCGCTGGAGAGCCTGCAGCACAGCCCATGTCACGATCGAATCGAAGGCTTTAGATTTTATTACACCCTGATTTTTCTAAGGCGTATCCTAAAAATGGATGGTATAAATTCTCTCATCGAGTAAAAAAACTAATTTAGTTATATAATGTACCTACATTTCGTGTTGTGAAAACGCGCCCTTACTAGTAGAAAATAAATAGAGGTCGTTTTAGAACGTAATTAGGTTAGACGGATAAATTGGCGCCTCGGGTGTTATGTTCTCGGCTAACGAACGTACGGAAGATACAACATTTGTAAATATACCTTCACTAATTAGTATGCTACGGGTGAATTTTAGGAGGTAAACCGGCCTTGAAATTACTCCTTATGTAAGTAATATGTATTCGTACTTTTATACAAGTTTAGTGTGCCTTCACCTTTTTTTACTTAGAATCAAAGAGATTTAATACACTCGTGGATAAATAATACGGTTCAGTACTAATAATTAGAATAACTCTCAAAATAATAGAGATAGCAACATTAATGAAACTGTATGTAGTAGATCATTTAATAGTTAATAAAACGACACTAAATGTTGGAAACGTTTACTTATTTATTTATTTAAATGAAATAAAAAGCAAATACCTATCAACATATTTTGAAAAAATTAAAAGACATTACCTCATATATCACCCTAAAATTAACTTTAAAGTCATTTCAATACTTCGTATTGCCTCCACGAGCTTTTCTAACAGCTGCCAGACAATTGGGCATGCTGTTTATTAAGTTTCTTATGCGTTGTTGCGGGATATTGTTCCATCCTTCCACTAACGCGAGTTTCAGGTCTCTAAGTGTAGCTGCGGGGTTCCGACTTCTTACACACTTCCCGAGCTCGACGTCCCAAGCGTGCTCAATAGGCTATTTGACAAGGTGAAAAAAAACGTAATAATTATGTATATTCATATAAATTATGAGTTTTAAAATCGATTTAAGGTATTCTTACTTAAAAAAATGGATCTTTTATCCAAAAAACCACGATTTAACTTGATAATTTTTTATCTGTAGCCATTTTATCGAAAACGGCGCCGAATCCATGATGACGTCAAGGGTCGGTAAATATCACAGATTATAGGATGTCTGTATATCCTGTAATCTGTGATGTCTGTAAATATTGCATCTGTCGTTCATGTCGTTGTCGTTCTGTTCTTACGTTCATTGGTTATTGCGGTTACCACAGACAGTTGACGTTTGTTTGTTTTTCTGGCTTTGCTATGATAAGCCAATGTCAGTTTGTTTATGTATTGACCACTGACGTCACTGATTCCTGTGCGACGCCATATTGCCCAAGAAAGCGTTTTGGCGGCATATTTTAAAAGTGAATTTTTATTTCCTTTTTTTAGACGAAATACATAAAAGAATTTAAAATTACCACTTTTGGAGTACTCAATAAACACCAACAAATAATCTGAGATGGTTTTCAAAAACCTGTCAAATAGCCTATTGTATTTAAATCCGGGCTTCTCGAAGCCCAGTCCATGCAATTGATGCCAACGTCTTGAAGATACTCATTAACAATTCAAACTCTGTATGGCCTAGC
The DNA here is from genome assembly GCA_927399475.2 of Acleris emargana. NCBI lineage: Eukaryota > Metazoa > Arthropoda > Insecta > Lepidoptera > Tortricidae > Acleris > Acleris emargana. The sequence goes on along the minus strand of OV656835.1, from coordinate 51,760,693 downwards.
ATTGTCATGCATAAATATGGAATTTTCACCCATATTAATCAAGTATGGGCTGACATGTTCATTAAGGATCTCTTCTAGATGTCTTGCACTAGTTAGCGTACCATTTTATATCAGCACTAACTCCGTGCTACTCTCTGAAGAGATTGGAATTGGGGTGGACCCCAAATCATAACGGATCCACCGCCGAACGATACTTTTTCTTTAAACTTCTCGAAACTTCTGGCCGTCGATAAACTTTTCGCCGCCCATTTTGTGCATATAGCATAAATCTGGATTCATTTGAGAACATTCCTCTTTCCCATTCTTCGTCTCTCCATTGTGCATGTTCGCGGGCGAAACGTAATCCTGCTACTCGATGTTCCCTTGCAAGTTTTGGGCCATCTGCGGATCCATATGGTGTCAAATAAATTTCTCGGAACCACCGTCTTACAGTCCGGTCGCTAACGTGGTCTGGTCTCTCGAGCATTAGTACACCTCGGTCTGGTTCTTGGTCTTCTAATTTTGTGCCCAGTTTCTCGGAAACGTTGAACGACTCTTTGTACCGTAAAAAGTGACACGCCTGTTACTCTCGCTATACTTCTCTGACTTCTACCTTCTTCCAGCATAGTGACGATTCGAGTACAGGTCGAGGGTTAGCGACATGATAGTAATATTAGTAATTCAATAATGACCGTGAAAGACGATGATGACTGCGTTTTATCTTTTTGATTTGACAGATTTGAAACAAAAGTGAGAAAACAAGCAAAGGTAAAACGTGCGTAATTTGAATTAATTACCAAGTACGAAATGTTTTTTTTCTTCAAAATACTTGTACCTTGTATAGTATTTAAGGTTCTATGTCATACGATATTAAATTCTCTTTTATATAAAGTTAGTTTCATGCACCTAACGTTATTAATTTGCAAGATACAGATTATTTTGTCGCTGACCCGTATTACGAGTAACGGGTTGGCTTAAAGTAATGAGAATTACAAAAACTGTTTTTATTTTTATTTTTTCACTTGTTAGGGTTATATAGCTTTTTATTACATAAAAACGAACTAAAACCAATATGATAATCAATCATTCCTATACAGCAAAAAGTCCCGCATCTTAAATTTTTCGTAGCTTTCTTCTTACCGTTTTCATCATACCTTGGACAACATCTATTTTTACATTTTTTAGTTAATTAGTTGTTTTTGTACCTTGCGCTTCAACTGAGTCTGTAATTTTGCTTCCCGCCCATCACTGTAAACTAGTCTACTGAGAATTACCAAATAATCCTCTATTGGACGAGCTATAGGGACGTTCGGATGGTTTGAATCCTTCGGTACGAAGTGAACGTCACGCTCTTTTAGTCGTTCTGGCTGCTCCCTGCATAGTGATACTTTCTCCGCAACTTCCTGCACTTCTTTGGAATATCTTCAAGCTGTTTGTTGGAATATTTGGGTATTTTTTGACACTTTAACTGTTCAACATTGTATTTCTCTAAAATATTCCTTATTCGCCCACGAAAAACATCATATTTTACAGCTAACTTATCTGGGACTGACCCACTTTGTTTTGTACAAACGTTGCCACCTATTTGCGGTCTCGATCATTAAGAATGGGAGGTCTTCCCGTTTTTGGTGAATCTTTAGTCCTAATACCAAGTTCCCACCGCAGGATCAAACATTAAATTGTAGAAGGAGGTACATTTTCAAATTTGTGATAAGAGACCACTTCAGATTTTTCACGCCGTCCAAGTAGGCGATAGACACGTTCACGTCATAACTTCCTCGCGGACATTTTTTATTAAACCAAACCAGTTAATCTTTTTTGCCTTATTAACAAAATTTACATATTTTCTATTAATTATATCTGTCAAAATCCTTTTTGTATTTTTTTATTGCCTGCTATTGGTAATTGAATACATTCTCATTACTTTAAGCCAACCCGTTATTGGTCCACGAGTGTATAGGTATTATTATAGGTAATATTTAGAATGTCCATTTGGAACATTATCATAGAAAACCTTGGATCAGAAATGCATTTAATTTCAGCTATTGGACGGTAGGTGACTTTAAATGATCTTTGAATGATGTAGATAACCAATTTGATATGAGGTATTAATAATATCGCCAAAGATATTGATATCGTATTAAGATTGATTTAAAAATTGCGACTTTGTCAGCATAAAACTAGTTTTCCGTTCATCAACTGTAATATACATTAATTTTTTTATTTAATCTTTATTTCACAATTTTTTTTATCTTGGATCATATATATTTTCAGTTTTTTTTAATGCAATCGAAGAAGATATTAAGAATGACGTGTTTATTGTAGGGAAATTCAAAATGATACGAGAAAAGTGTCGCTACACATCAATACAAATGTAATTGGGTCATTCTCAAAAAACGAGTAAGTTTATCTAACCTACTTGACTCATTTTCTTTGTCATATTTTAAGTAATTGAACTAATTATTATAATAATGGTTATCATATACTCTTTAAATATGTATATTTGCCACAGATAGGATGAGAAACAAAAAAGTTATTAAGTAAGCTTTTAAAAAAAAAGTGTCTAGGTAAATTATTTCAATGCCAGGTAGGCTAAAAACAGTCCAGGTAAATCATGAGAACGCCAGGTAGGTGTCAAAGTTAATTATTTGTTGTCCAAGTAAGACTGAATTTTAAGTTTTTCAATGTGCATTGTGTAAAATAAGAAATTCAATTAATTTATTTTAGTTTTGTAAATTAATTTATCTGCTTAGATTTAATTTCTTGTACAAAAAATGCTTTTATGTTAATGTTTTCTGTACAATAATGTATTGTTTCATATTTTATTATAACCAGAATTCATTTATTAAATGTACGAATAAATTGAATAAAACTAAAATATAAAATTTGTACTACAACTAACTTATAAAAAAGCCCTCCATTGTACCCACTTGGACGCATTCTTCAAAATGTTGGATACGAGATGAAATATGGACTCATGTTTTTAAACTTTTCGTACAAGGACTTCAGGGAATCAGTTAGATACCTCTTTTGCTTTTTCAATTTTATTTATTACTTGTAATTGTTTCTTTTTTTTCCGCAGAAGCTCTACTATTTTCGTCATCTTCTAGAAATTTCTTTACATCAGCTTTGATGGTTTTAAATGAAGTGAGCATTTTAACAATTTTCACATTTGCGGTATTATCCCGTTGACCTATTAGTTTAATGACAGTGCTTTTCCGTCATCTTTCTATCTTCTTTCTGTAAGCCTCTTTTTCTTTCTTTAAATTAATTATTTTCCTTTGTAGCTTCAATATTTCCTTATCATTCAAATATTTGACCTGCTTAGCTCGTGCTCTGTGTACAGATAATGCTGATGCACTAATTGAAGAGCACGGTGAAGTCATACGAGGGTGCATTGAAAAGTTCTGAGCCTAAGGTTGAATATAATAAAAAAAAAACAAATAAATACTGGCAGGTCAAAGTGCCATATTTAGTCGCCATTATGCACTATCTTTTGTTTTTTTCCTGTCACAATTTTGCATTTTATGCTGGAACTGCTACATAAGGTCACTGATTTTTCAAGTAATGGATAAAATTGAGCACCGTTCTGTCATAAAATGTTTGCAAAAGAAGGGGTTAACACCAAAACAAATATTTGAAGATATGAATCAAACATAAGGGCAATCTGCTCCATCGTATGCTACCATAAAAAGATGGGTAGCTGGTTTCAAACGTGGCCGGGAGACTGTTCAAGACGAGCCTAGGAGTGGGCGGCCGTTGACGGCTACTACGGATGAAAATGTCAATAATATATTAGATGCGATAATGAAGGATAGGCGATTGAAGATTGTGGAGATAGCGGAAGCAATGGGTATTTCTTATGAGCGGGCACAGAACATCATCACCGATGTTCTTGGATTTTCTAAGGTGTCAACCAGGTGGGTGCCTAGACTGCTTTCAGTCGAGAACAAACGAGTACGTGTTACAATTTCCCAAGATTGTTTATGTATGTTTCAACGTGACTTCGACAATTTTTTCAATCGTTTTATAACTATGGACGAGACATGGGTCCACCACAGTACACCAGAATCGAAAGAACAATCCAGGCAATGCAAAAGACCAGGTTCACCACCTCCCAAAAAAGCCAAGGTCATTTTGTCAGCTAATAAGGTAATGGCCTCAGTTTTCTGGGATTGCAGGGGGGTTATCATGAATATCATGATAGACTATCTCGAAAAGGGCAAAGCAATAAATTCGGACTACTATTGTGCTCTTTTACGTCATCTGCGTGAGGAAATTAAAATAAAGAGACCTGGAATGCTGTCGAAAAAAGTACTTTTTCACCAAGACAACGCTCGCGTTCACACTTCGGCGAAATCAATGGCACAAATATATGATTGTGGATTTGTAGTGCTGCCGCATGACCCTTACTCGCCGGATCTAGCTCCTCCCGATTATCATCTCTTCCCAAACCTCAAAAAACACTTGGGAGGACAAATATTTTCGACAAATATGGAGGTACAAGAAGCAGTAGACTCATATTTTAACGACCTCAGCGATTCTTTTTTTTTTGATGGGATAATGAAGTCGGAGGCGAGGTAGACTAAGTGCATTGACCTTCATGGAGAATATGTCGAAAAATAAAATTGTTATAAAAAGTGAGCCCGTTACTTTTTTTACCAGGCTCAGAACTTTTCAATCCACCCTCGTAAGTGGTGTTAGATTCGGTGAATGTATCCCACTGTAACATGGCGTTGAAGTGATTCTGTCAATTTGAGGCGTTAAACGTTAATTTTCATAAGAAGGACCAGGATTAGGTTCCTCTAATATAAAATAACTCTGTATCCTTTCTTCTTCAAGATCATTTGTATTCAGCAATGTTTCTGCGTGTTTATGTTTTTTTCTTTGCCAGTAAGCTTTGAAATTATCTCTGTTTCGTTGTCTGATCAATTTTTGTGCTTCAATAGGCATTTTACTTATTGGCAATAGTTTCTTCTCTTCTATTCTTCTGCAATACTTTTCTCTTTGTTTTGCTTTATAGACTTCATGTAGTGCTGGATCTTTTCTTATTTTTTCTAGTCTCTTGCGCTCGCAAAGCTTTTTCTGTACACGTCTCTCTTCTATACTTACTTTCTTCTTTTTTACTCTTTCAGCTTCGTCAGTAACTACTTTGTTATTTTCTTTGGTTTCAGTGACTGTAATTAGCATTTTGATCGTCAACAGGTTTTGCTATATACTCATCTGGATCCTTGTGGTGTGATTTTAATCTTACTTTTTCTTGTTTTACGTCTAGGCATTTTGTTTCTTTTACCTACGGCAAAAAAAACTACTAGTAATTTGTTGTCATTATTGTTTTCTAAGTATCAATGGACCGGATTCGAAACAGTGTTCTTTTAAAGTAAATTTAGTAATTTCAAACATGATATGATTTTGACAGCACTTTACGTAAATGCTATTCGAAAAAAAACTGATTTAGCCGATCTCTGGCTTCAGTTTAAAGTTTTTTAAATAGCATTTACGTTTAGTGTTGTTAAAATAGATTTAGAACTAAATTACTTATTTCGATTTAGTTGAGTTTTAATTTAAACAACACCGTTTGGAATTGGGTCCAATAAAATCATAAAAAATGATTATTATAAATGGGTAAAGTTTGGTGCCAGCCAAGTCGCAATTTCATGAAAAAGTCAACTGTTAAGAGTCTCTAATAAAAAAATGGGTAAAACGGGAACCTTATTACTACGACTCCGCTGTCCGTCTGTCTGTCAGTCCGTCTGTCACCAGGCTGTTTCTCATGAACCGTTACAGACACTTGAAATTTTCACAGATGATGTATTTCTGTTGCCTCTATAACAACAAATAATAAAAATAAAATTAAGTTGAAAATTAAAGGGGGTCTCAAGACACGACACGTGATTTTTTGTACGGTGGTACGGAACCCTAAGTGTGCGGGTCTGACAAACAATAAAATCGTGTAAAAGCCAACACATAAAAATCATCAAAATCACTGTTTCTGAGTACCTGCTAAAGTAAATATTCATTTCCTTTTTACCCGACTGCGTCAGAAGGAGGGTTATGTTTTTCGAGCGTATGTATGTATGTATGTATGTATGTATGTATGTATGTATGTATGTATGTATGTATGCATGTATGTATGTATGTATGTCTATTTCTGGGCACGCTCTGCAGCCTAAACGGCTTGACCGATTTTAACATACTAGGTGTCATTCGATTCGTCTTAATTGCCGAAGTGACATAGGGTATATAATATTTCAAAATGGCGTCTGCAAAAACAAAGAGGGGGTTTTAAAAAAAAAAAATGTTTATTATAGCAATATGGGTCTCAAATGAAAGCTAGTAAATAGCCCATTCCAAATATATATACATTATAATACTTTGATGCTACCATTTAGACAGGGAAATCAAAAAGGACGTTAATTGTTAAGTAATAAATATTTCTTGTTGAGCTGTAAACGCCTACAATATAAACCATTAAGAAAGTAGTGTAATAATTAATAATTCACGAATACCTACTACATACTTGATTAATGCACATTGATGTTATAGTATAAATTGCTGGCTAATACCTACCTAATGCGCCATCCTGCCTACGCATGGACGGTTTATTTAAGTAAAGATACACGGAATAGGTAACCTCAATGTAGGTGCTTAGTCTAGTACCCAGGTACACGTATGACGTACTGACCGTTGAGGAACTAAATTATTAGAGATTAAGAGAAGTTTAGTTGATTTATACCTACTTCAATTTCTCGGCCTAAGTAGGTATCTACAATCTGTTCGATCGGCCTCCATCTAACCAAATGAACTAATCTTACGTTACTACTGGGGATCGATTTTTGAATGCACGATGCTTCTTTTGCTAAAAGGAGAGTTCCGCTTGTAATTTGTTACTTATAGCTTCGTGACATTAAAAAATCGAGCTCCAGAGCTCATTTAACGTTTGGTTATATTAATAAAACCACTATTTTATTAATAAAAACTAAAAAATGTGAAATAAACTAAATTATTTAAATAAAAACAAAAAACCCGACTGCAGTAAAAAAAACAACTGTAAAGCGAGAAACAAGCTATATAATCGATAGGTAAATACTTATAATGTACCATGCAATGATTTTTTGTTTGATACCTCGTTAACAAGTAATGCAATTTATACCAATATACATACAACTTGAATAGTGGAAAAGGTATTGCAGGCGGGGACAAGCAATGAATTATAAAATGTACTTAAGTATTTTCTTGAAACAGAAAACATTTGGATTAATAGCTTGTCCCCGCCTGGAAAACCTTTTCCACTATTCAAGTTGTATGTATATTGGTATAAATTGCATTACTTGTTAACGAGGTATCAAACAAAAAATCATTGCATGGTACATTATAAGTATTTACCTATCGATTATATAGCTTGTTTCTCGCTTTACAGTTGTTTTTTTTACTGCAGTCGGGTTTTTTGTTTTTATTTAATTTAAATACAGCTTCGAAAAGTTATTTGCAAAACTCACATCACAATTACTAAACTGTTCAAATAGTTATTGGCCTTAATTGAGTGTAAAATGAAGTCACATTTAAATTAATTATAGCAAAATGTATAATTTACTTGGGCATTTTCTAACCTACCTGGACGTAACTTGGGCAAATCTAATCTACCTGGACGCCAAATGCCAAAAAGTCAAAGCAAATTAGATCCAGGTAAGTTAGAAAACACGTTGTTTATTTATTTATCACTGAAACTGAAATCAACTCAAGTAACTTACTATATTACATTCAAACTAGACTCAATACGCACGTCTTGAAAAATATGAACTTTCTTTACTTGTTACGTATAAGGAGTAAATACCTGCAAGTAGATTAGGTACTGCGTGGACGAAGTTTTTTGATGGGCCGGAGAATCGATGTGGCCGGGAACACAACGCCGCTTGTGCACATTCGTCCTCTATAATAGTTGACGACAACTGAATACTATAGGTAAGGGGAAACGCGCGCTTGCTAACGGCGTTCCATTTTGGTAGCGGTTGTGTTTTAGGTACATTCAAGTAAGTTAGATATTTGTAGCGGACGCTTACCTTCTCTTTAATAACTTTTTTAATTGTTAATCAATATTAATGAAATTTAAAAGAAATATTTTTTAAGGTCTGTCTTGTTAATAAAATATAAAGGTTGCCAATTAATAAGATAGTTCTCGACTTATTCTTACTTTTAAGTTAAGCGGCAGGTGTCGGACGCTTCTGTTTTGAGCAGTTTTCGGACTTTTGTAATTGATTGCAGCTATTTTATAACTAGTTATTATAAATATCTATAATGCAACAATAAGTTTACTGCACGTACTTTGACATATAATATTTTCAAAACTCTGCAGTTATAAAGAGATACGTTCTCACAGGCGGACGCGTAAAAATCACGAAAATTGAGAATGACCCGGCTAATACTTGAATCTTACTAATTTAATATTTGGTGCACACGATAGCTAATAGTAGATTGTACAACAAGTGCATAAAACGTACCATTTTACCCGAGACGTGCCTATAGCCACCCGAGCCGGTACGGCGAGGGTGGATGGTCACGTCGAGGGTAAAATGGGTTTTATGCTCGAGTTTTAAACTCTGCTTTTCACTTCGATCGCAAGGAAATAAAACAACGATTAAGCATATACAAGAAAAAATAATTAATTTTTATAATGTAAATAATATGTTCTATCACGCATAAAATGTAATTTCATCGACAGTTCGTCAAATTAGCTTAAAAAACACACTCCGCAAACGTGTTTACGCTTTTTTGGTTCCTCCAAATCATAAAACTTTCGTAGGTATGTGCTGAGGTAGATTTTCTTCGATTTAGGCGGCAATATCTGCTCAATTACATTTTTCGGACTTCTGTACATTAAAGTCTCAGGCGAAATCATTTTTTGATCGTCACTATCACTACTTGAAGTCATTGTTCAATTACTTACGAATAATTTATTGAATTTTCAACCGCAACACAACAAATTTAGTTAGTTTTTAATTTTGTTTGACGAATAATTACCTTCCCGCTATACAATTTTTCTTGTTTTTTTTTTTAATTTTCAACTATGTGACGTTTGACTATGGACACTAGGTTTGAGCCTTAATGCCAAGGTATTATAAATATTTGCGTTACTTATATTTTTTTTACGTAAATGCACGCCCGTATTAATCTTAAAGTATTTAGATAGTATTACATATGTCGTAATTAAAATAAGATATAACCTAAATCTCATTAAAATATATCAATTAAATGAAGGTGTATTGTGTATGTGGCTGTAAGGCCTTATTGCCTTAGTCTTAAAAGAAGAAATTACTTTATGCACTAGAGCATAAAATGCGATTTTATGCAGCCTATATCCAGCATAAAGAAGGACTTCACGAGCATGAGAACTGAAAAAAAAAATTGCGGGCCCTCAAACCACAAAAGGAGGTAAAAAGAAATCTAAACAGCCAACTTTGCATTGCATTAACTAAAAACGATCGACTACTTTTAATTATTCAAAAACATCTTCAGTTTATACCCTTTCGATCGGTACACAATAATTCCAATTTGTTTAAAAACAGCTAAAGTTATTCGTCAATTTTAATAAGGCGGACATTTTTTTTACGAACTCTAGTTTTGAGGAAAGTGATAATAACCAATAGGAAATAAAGAAAAAACAGAATTTGATCATTGACTATGTAATTTATTTATAAAAATTGCTCATACTGCTGCCCTTGATTATTTATGCATGCTCGGCATCGATTTCTCATTTCTACTGATACTAGAATCTTACAAAATTACTTGGTGCACATGATAGTTAAAAAAATACGGGCCATCAAACCACAAAAGGAGGTCAAAAATAAAAAAAAACAACTGTTATGGGTCAACCTGATGACGGAGAACAAATAACACAAACAACTATTTACAAGTAAAACTATAATTAATAATAAAGATGTTAGTAAATACTTAAGCCTACTTATCTAACTCTTAAACTAATGTTGAGCGCCAAGAGGGTTTAAATCTTTACGGATCCCTGCCAATCCCACCAAGCCAAGTGCCACCGGCTAGCAGCAACTCGCTTAGTTCTTACAATAATCAAATTATAATAATTATAAGTATTTCGAAGGGTGTATCCAAAGGCTAGAACAAATAACCCTATCGTGACTAAGTGTAAATAAATGTTAGATAAATACAACACCACATCTTAATGACATCTAAACTCACCCCTTCGCTGTATCACAATCACAAAAACTATATTATGCTTTAATTCCGTTATTATTTCCTTAAATCTTATAACATCCTTGTCACATGTCATGTGGGTAATTTTCGCGTAGGTTATTAAATATGTCACAGGTACGACCTCCTTACAAACATGAGCTGGAATGAATGACTTCAGCGAATTTTGGTTTACTTAAATAAAATAAGTTGCCTAAAATAAATAATTGGAAAAAGAAATGCGCGTGCATGGCGCGGAATCGATCCCCGAACACCATGCGCCGTAGTCACATCGCCAATCCCCTGCGCCACTGAGACGGTTAGTAAAAGCTTTGAGTTTTAACTCTAAATAATCTCTCACTCTACTCTCATACTCTCATAAGCTTAGAAGCTTATGATTCTCGAAATGAAAGATTAAACCGCATAAGGTTTCCGTTTGCTGTATTAAGACAATTTATTTGTATTTTTAAATATCGTTTGAATTATAAATAAAAAAATAAAATAAAAAGATAGACTAGTTTTAATTTCAAAAAACATCCTCAGTTTATTTCGCGTCCATTACGCTAACGCTTGTTTTCGCTTACTTGTTTTTGTTTAATCGTTTTATTTTGTGGTGATCCCTTAATTTTTAGTGGTTTGTGGGCACGTTTTTTTTTATCTATCATGTGGACCAAATATTTAATTTGTAAGATTCTATTATTAACTCAGATTAAAATAAAATGTTGCCCGTGTTATAATTTAAAAGTTATTGAGGTTTTAAACCTTGAAAAAGGGGACACATAAAAATCTTTTTTTTTTAAACAATGTTTTTTTTTGTGGACCGCCTAGCAGATGGCCCCCCGTCTATCCCCTATAAAAGTATGTCCATCCATCTGCCAAACACCCTGTATAGTAACTATTCTTTAAAAGTATGTACTCTTATTATTTACTCACAAAAAATATCGATAAAAAAATGATAACAGCAATACATCCCTCTATTTAAGTAAAAGTTCATCCACTCAACAACAGAAAGCGCTTAAAATAACTAACAAATTTTCTAGAATCATGTATGCAAGTATTTAATAAAAAATCGATTGATTAAATAAATACACAAAATAATAGGGAGAATAAACTAAAATCATGTCCAGCGGCTTTATTGTATCGCGATTTACAATAGTGCAATACGAAAGTCAATTACGAAAGGAAATTGGTTTTTTCTTCGATAACACAGATACGACGTCACAGGCGGGCGTGTCAAAGTAGACTAAACGACTTGTTTATAATTATTAATACTTATTTATAATTTACCTGTGTGGTTGGCGGGTTAGAATAGTGCCACTCCATGTCTTCCCGTGGATGTCGTAAGAGGCGACTAAGGGAATAAAGGCTTGCAGTACTGTTAGGCGATGGGCTTGCAACCTGCCACTAATACGCTGGTAAACATCTTAGCCTGATTGTGCAAAATGTGGTTACAGAATTATCAACAAGTTTTTAGAGTTGTTGGTAATTCTGTAGCTCTGCCTACCCCTCCCCGGGAACAAAGGCGTGAGTTTATGTATGTATGTATGTATTTATAATTATTAAATATTAATATATTTGACTTGTTTATACCTCCTCGAGGTAATCAGTTTTGGATCACGCTGTTGGTCGCTATGTCCCGTCTATTACTACTAAGTACATTTAGTGTCTTTGCTTACAATATTTTTGTTGCTTCCGGACCGATGAACAGTACCCAGAATTCTCGTTGCACTTTAGACTGTCATACTTAATTCTGATTATCGACTTCGTATATCGATAAATTACTACATTATTTGTAGCTAATTTTTCTTTATAATTTCCATTTTAAGTGTGTTTTCATGTTATACTACTAATTAAACTATTTCAAAGTAATAAGCAGAATTAAAATTGTATTTTTACGAAGACGGAGGTGCGGGCAAAGCTAGTTTATAAATAGATTTCGTTTAAACAAAACTTCCGTCACACTCAGACATAATATAGAGCTCACAACGCTCACAATGAGTTTACATAATTTTCTGTACGTATGGGAAAACCTATACAGGAGAGACTGGCCGCATCATTTCAAAGAGAGTGACTGTGTTCAGGTACGGAGTATGAAAAAACAGAATAGCCGTTGTGTTGTAGCTTATAACCTCAGTTGAGCCGACTCTTTTGTTTCTATTATTTCCTGTTTTTTTAAATTTTATTCTTAGTTACTTCAAATATAACACTCTTGTCAACTAACATCTTCTTCATTTATTGTATACTCTACCTAGGGTCTTTACGAAAATATCACAACACTTTATCAGCACGAAGCATAGAAGAGTATAAGATCATGTTTAATTTGTAAAAATAAATTGACAAAAAGTTTTTTTTGTGACTGAAAATAAGTAGTAGTCGAAATGTCCCATGAAACTGAAGTTGTTTCGAGTGTTAATAAGTCCAATTTCCATTCCTTGAACTCATCTTCAATTCCATCATTTTGTTTAAGAAACAAAGATGGATATCCAACCTGGAAATTTAAGATGAGGAATTACCTTATACACGAGGACTTATGGGGCAACGAGAAACGGCTATCCAAAAGATGACACGACCCCTGCCTCGATAAAGGTACACAATGATGAAAAAGCACTAGCGAAAATTTGCTTAACAGTAGACGGGGCAGCTATAACGCATGTCAGATGTGCAAAAACTCCAGCCAAAGCGTGGAAATCGCTACAAAAGGCTTTTGAAGACAAAGGATTGGGTCGAACACTCGCTTTAGAGCGTAAACTGTACAGATTATGTTTGTCTGACTTCAGCAATATTGAATTGTATATAAATGCAGTAATAACAACGGCACAGGATCTTGCAGACATTGACAAAGTCATAGAGGACACGTCAATTACAGCCATACTCTTGGGAGTACTCACCCCAAAATATGAACCTCTCGTTATGGCTCTAGAAAACTGTAATCTCGACGTGACCACTGACTTAGTGAAGACAAAACTGCTAAATGAAATGTCTAAGGAAGCGGCTACACCAATAGAATCTGTTTTTCATACCAAGATGAAGCCAAAATCTAAGAAGAAGGACGTAATATGTTACGATTGCAAAGTGCCTGGGCATAAAAGACCAGACTGTCCCCTGAGAACAAGACGGTGAAAGTTTATGTGGTACAAGATAATGACGCCACATTTACAGCTCTCAATACTTCCGGTAGCTCAAATAAGGACCATTGGTACGTAGATTCAGGTTGTACTAAACACATGACTTCTAAACGTGATTGGTTTCATGATATAACGATGAGTCAAGGCAGCGTTACTGTTGCTAACGGAGAACAGATTAAATGCTGCGGAAGAGGAGATATTTCAATGATATGGCCTTTGTACCAGATTTAAAGGCTAACTTAATATCTGTAAAGAAAGCTGTTGATAAGGGTTTTACATGTCGTCGCTGGAAAGCAATAATGTTGTAACCCGCACCTCCTACCAAAATCGTTTTTTTGCATATTTTTACTTCATAATTTTTTCTGCGTCGAGTGGTCTATGTCTCGTGTTTCTACGATGAAAAATAAAAACTTTACAGCATAAGTTATTTGTGATATTTAGATTATTGGAGAACAAATAAATGTAGTAACCCGCTTAAATTCCGGTATTTTTTGTCGAAATGAGACTTACAGCAATACAAGGTAAGAAACTTAATCTCTGGAACATTGTACAGCGTTTTTGCTTTCCTAACTAATTTGGTCTTAATTTTTTAAATCAGTAAGTAATTTCGGACCAAAATTGTTGTAGTGGCTGTTATTTAGTTACAGCAATTTAAAACGCCCTTTCATTTGGTTTTTAAATTACACCACCACATTTCCCTTTTGGGTTACAGCATTCTTTCGGGGAAAAAAAAAGAGAAAAAAAATGCTGTAACCCGCAAAAATCACTCTTAACCCATTTTATATCAAATTTGAGTATTCAGTTTAACAAAACTATTTATTTTAATAATATTTGCAAAATGGGACCGAAAAGCCTCCTGCCGTTTAGAAGTTATTATTTTTTTATTTTTTTTGCGTTTGTAATTTGGCTCTAGTGTAAAGTTTGGTTTTTGAGGGTTACAGCATTATTGATTTCTAGCGACGATGTGTTTTTGATACTAACGGATGTAACTTTTATAAATCTGATACTTTTCGTTTTTCAGGTGATTCCATCCTTCATGCTTCGCCCTGTGGTGGACTGTACGTTTTAGACGGTACTGTTAATATTCCCGAGAATGTGGCAAACAACCATTTGACACAGGATGTGCACTCTGGCTGTCAGGATAATTATCAACCCTGGCACCAGAGGTTAGGTCACTTGTGTCGCATAGGCATGAACCAATTGAAGAATCACGATGTAGGCGTAAAGTTTGCAGCAATAAATAAAAGTAGTTGCGTCGCAAGCAATCAATCAAGAAAACCTTTTAAGAAAGTAGCTTATAATACGGCTACTTCCCCTTTAGAATTAATCCATATGGATTTATTGGGACCTGTGTCTACAACATCTTTTCAGGGTAATAGATACTGTAACGCTCCGACTGGAAAAAGGAAGCACTAACAGATCCTAGGACTGTGCCAAGGATAAACGTAGAAATTTTATACCAATAAAAAAAAATTGAAACCTAAAGATTGTTTATTTTGTTAATTATAGGTGTCGAAAATTGATAAAACCAAGTCGCGACAAAGATTAGTATAAAAAATATATATATATATATATACAGAAGCAAGTTTGGGTGAAGTGACGACAATAAAAGATAAACACACAAAGGCCGTAACAGGACAAGGGAAGAAAAAATGCCCTTCGTGATTAAGAGCTGGTTTTTTTTTCTATAGTTACTTACATTTATTAGTGCTATTGTGCCAAGTTTTGTTGAAAAATTCTCAGTGGTTCAGCCGAGAAAAAATAAAAACCGAAATAATTAAATATGACTTTTTTCTAAAACTATAAAACTTTAATATAATATTATTTTATCATTTTGTTAGGCTTAATAAAATATATGTTTTAAGAGAAAATGGACTCTCTATCTTTAACACTTATGTAAAAAACAGGTTAGTCAACATTTTTAATATATATTTTTTTTACTTATAATTGAGGCACTCTTTTTGTTATTTCTAAATAAGCCTTACTTAACGATCTATCACACATTAATTTGATCGATTAAATCGGAAAGGAACTGTATCAAAATTAAATAAATAATTGGGTTGGATTTCATTACATTATATTAGTAAGCTATTCTGACACCGCCAAAGAACCAAAGCATAAATCCTCTTTACAAATAAATAACATCAAAACAAGTTTTGTCAGTTACAGTGACGTCAGCCTTTTCTGATTACTAAAAATGTCACCATTTTAGCTAATGAAATAAAATACGCTTATTCTAGAATAAAATATAATATACAGTACCCTGACCTCTAAAAAATAACTGAACATGCTATCCTAATCTACAGGAAATTCGACATTAATGCGAGGAAGGTAATGAGAGCCAAGTTTAGTTGAAAAATTCCCAGTGATTCAGCCGAGAAAAAATAAAAACCGAAATAATTAAATATGACTTTTCTCTAAAACTATAAAACTTAAATATAACATTATTTTATCATTTTTTTAGGCTTAATAAAATATATGTTTTAAGAGAAAATGGACTCTATCTTTAACACTTATGTAAAAAACAGGTAAGTCAAAAAATTTAATTTTTTTTTTACCTGTCATATTTAATTATTTCGGTTTTTATTTTTTCTCGGCTGAACCACTGGGAATGTTTCAACAAAACTTGGCACTATAGTACTAATAGATGTAAGTAACTATAGAAAAAAAAACAGTCGATTATCATAAAAGGGCATTTGCCCTTCCCTTATCCTGCTATGGCCTTTAGAGGTTAGAGTATTTTAAAAATGATTTAAGTTTTGTTGCCGAGAATATTGCCCGAAAAAGAACAAACGTTCATGGAGGTCGCGGGCGGGCTCTTTTAGAATTTGGAGAAAAAGGCCCCTACCAAATTATTAATCACTGAAACCCTAAAAAATATGCATATTTTATCGGAACATTTTGTTTCGTGATGGGGAACTTTAAATAGTTAAATCACTTTTTTATTTTTATTTTTTTATGGCATAGGAAGGCAACCGAGCACACAGGCCACTATCAAATAAAACCCCGACTTAAAGTATCTGTACGCAAATATAAAAAAAATATTGAATTTGGTTCCTTTTTTTAAATACAAAAATAACTTCTAGTTTATCTTATCTTGAAAACGGGTGAAGGTATCGTCTCGCAGCCGAAGTTTCCAGAGACACGCGCGTTGGTACGACGCGTGTAAGTACTTGCGTTTCACTAAACGCGAGTGATGGCCCAATATATTGTCCGAAGCTGATACGTGGACTTTTGCTTCAGGGGGTAGGTGGACTAAAATGAAAAGATCCAATAAGAAACGAACGACAAGACAAACAGAACGGGGCGTAGCGAAGAAAAATCTTTACTGCTTAAGATCTTAATAAATAGTAACTTACCCGGATCAAGCCGGTATCATATGGTGCGAATACAACGAGGAAGCTCCTTCCTTTCGCTCAACAGAAAAAGTGTTTATAGTGACCGTGCACCCAACTAAGCGATCATGATCACTGTTAGATCTGCTTTTGATCAAATGTACAAAGTCTTATTTCTCAAGATCAAAAAATATAACCCTTCGGTTACGAGACTGAAGCAGCAATGTCAAAAAAAAAACACTCTTACATCAATGCCGAACAATCTGGTTCACAAATATTATCGTAATCATGAGAGGAGCATGGTTTGGGTTCATTATGATCATAAGATGTGGGTGGATGGAGCTTGGTTTGACCCTGCTCAGTGGGTGGCTTTATATGGATTGACTGTGTAATTTGGTTCCCTATTTTTAATTTATTAACAATGGAGTTTTCTATATATTCCTCGGCGGCGTTGATTTCCAACCACCATGCCTTTTTAGGGTTGTAATATTGGCCCCAAAATCTGCGAGTAATGTGGCAGAAGACCTTCGAAAACTATGACCTGTGTAAAGCATCAGCATCTGGCAAGTTTAAATATTGGCAATTTCTTTTGGCATATTTCCAAATTTATTAATGCCTATAATCTTGTGCAGTGCATTTTCCTTTTTGGTAGTTTTGGAAAAAACGGTCATTTTGATACTTCCTTACGATTTCGTAAACTAGACCATCAACTGTAAAGGATCTAGGAAATTTTATTTTTAGTGTTTGGTATTTTAATTATGAGCATATTTCCGTGATTTTCTACATCTTTAATAGTAATATTCGCAAATTCTCCACGTCTGCATGCACCAGAAATCAAGAAGATAAGTGCAACCTTTGAACAAATTTAACACACATTAGTCAGATTTATAGTAGGGAATACTTAATAACACCCCCTCCACCTTCTTTTTGACGTCGGGTGTTATAATAAAACAAAGATTAAGTATGATACCTTCCTTTGTAGCCAGATATTGTTGATCTGGAGCGTCGTTAATGAATTGTTCAATATTAGCTGCTGTTAATACTTTGGATTTTTTGGATTGATAGCCTTCAGATTTCCTCTTCAAAAATGCAGTCAATTTCGTGTAACTCTTTATATCAATTTAATTATCGTTTTTAATCATAGTTTTTAACATTGAATATTTTGACCACATGTTAGATGCCTGATATTTCTTAGAAAGCTCAAAAAAGTAGGCCAAAAGTACGTTTTCTGAAAAAGAATTCGCTCCGTTTTCCCCTTTCCAGTCGATGAATTGCTCACAGACGGTCTTATATTTTCCCTTTCACTTCTTCGGTAAAATATCATTATTTGCAATTTATGCGTTTGCTGATAAATGTGGTGGTGTTAAATGTATTTCACAATCGTCTCAATCGCTCATTTTTTCACAACAATATTTAATCGTTAGCTAAAAAGGCGGGTTTTTGTTTTACTTTTAATTGACAGACTTTTTTCATAATGGCAATGGTTGTGACCATTCAGCCAAATCAAAGAAAAAAAAAAGAAACATAGTAATTTAATTACCTATATTATGTTAAAATCAAGAAGCACAAATACTCTATTAGCCCATGGTAACGCATAAAGGTGGATTAACATTACACCGTGCTAGGCTGGGCCCGGCTTCGGCATGGTGTAACGTTAATCCACCTTAATACTCAACTATCCGATCATTCGTAATGCTCATTTAGATTCAGCCATCTTGATGAGAGCTGTTTTTTTTAATATAACCTAGATAATTTGTGTGTGTATGTATGTATTTATGTAATTTTAATATTTTATTTAAAAAAATTGGAAGTGTAAAAATCACTAGTGCGAAATAGGAAAAGTAAAAAGCACTAGTTCGAAAAAAAAACAACTTTCCGCACGATATACAGCTACGGAAAGTACCACTTTTTGAGCAACTGTATTAAAAATTATATTATAAAACATGTTTGTTAAGAGGGCTTTAGATTTATTAATGACATTTTATTTTTTATTTAAAATATTATTCCTAAAATATGATTATATCACAGCTTGCAACTTTTATGAAATTCTACATTACTTTCCAAACTTCAATTATTTTAAACCGTCTCTTGTTATAAAACCTTTTATTGTTAGCCCGCTAGATCTAGTAGCAGGGTTTTCAGTCTACGTGCAAATATTGCGTCACTGGCCGAGCTAACCAACTGAACAAGGAGAGAATTGTATACATATTCTGGGACCCATGACACCGAGTGACTTACGGGTGTCAGCGAGTCTATACCTCGGAACTATAGGATGGTTTTGCCTGCGAGTACTTCTGCTGAAGATTTGCTCGTGCGCCCTGTACTCTTGGAGGTCCGCCCTTACGTGTAAACAGGCGGATACACACTAGGCAATTTGAGTATCCTATGTTGCCTAAACAATTCCTGTGGAGAATGGTGTGGAGGATTTTTATGGATCAGGTGTAACGCACGCTTTTGTAGCCTAGTAAGTCTATCACGTTCTGCCGCCATTCCCCAAACGTCTACACCTTGAATAAGTATAGAATGGAAGTAGCCATTATAAGCCTTTTTAATATTTTCAACTGATAAGCTAGGTGCGAGCCTGGATAGCGTAGCTGGCCGAGGCCGGATGGGCCCGCGTCGATAATAAAACCCAAATATTTTACCTGCGTTACTTGAGGAACCAGGTTGTTATCAATTTTTGTACTTAATTCATAATTACTGGAATGCTCGAATGGTGGAACTGAAAATGTATCATGTTGGTTTTATCGATATTTAATAGCATACATTTTATTAAAAAAATATTTTTAAATGCGGCTGACTACTGGGCTTTTCTTAAAATTTAATAGAGATTGTTTTTATAAATTTTTATATTTAAATAATAAATATTAACGGTCTAATTTTTAGGATTCCGTACCA
This sequence comes from Acleris emargana, assembly GCA_927399475.2. Taxonomy (NCBI): domain Eukaryota; kingdom Metazoa; phylum Arthropoda; class Insecta; order Lepidoptera; family Tortricidae; genus Acleris; species Acleris emargana. The sequence goes on along the minus strand of OV656835.1, from coordinate 51,741,159 downwards.
AAAGGGTAAAAACGGGACCCTCTTACTAAACTCCACTGTCCGTCAGTCCGTCTGTCACCAGGCTGTATCTCATTAACCGTGATAGCTAGACAGTTGAAATTTTTACACATGATGTATTTCTGTTGCCGCTATAACAACAAATACTAAAAACAGAATAAAATTAATATTTGAGAGGGCTCCCAAAAAACGTGATATTTTTGCCGTTTTTTGCTCGATATTAATAAAGGCAACGGAAAGACGCTTGAAATATTTACAGAATATTTAGTTTTATATTCTCATTAAAAAATAATTAAAAATTAAAATAAAATAAATATTTCAGGGGGCTCCCATAAAACAAACGAATTGTTTTATATAAGTACTAGCGGCCCGCCAGCGGCTTCGCCCCGCTGCAAATTTCTGACTTTCAATTCATTTGTTACAAAAAATGTGATAAATGAAGAACCGCTCGACTGATTTTGTGGAAACTTCACATAAACCATCTACTAAATAGTCCGAACAAATACTAAACATTTGGTTTGGATAGGTGAGCCCGTTCTTGAGTTATAAAATTACAACGAAAAATGGCATTGATTTTTATATATATATAGATAGAAGATAGATAGATAGATAGATAGATAGATAGATAGATAGATAGATAGATAGATAGATAGATTATATATGGTACGGAACACTTCGTGCGCAAGTCCGACTCGCACTTGGCCGGTTTTTGTTTTATATATCGCAAAAGCCAATAGTCAGGCAACGGAGGCTGACCATTGGATTTTTAATAAAAAAATGTACTTAAATAGTAGTCTCAGTACTCAGCCCCCTCAATTTATAAAGAAATTAGTAGTTTATTCTTAGTATTAAGGTGGATAATATCAGATACAATGTAAAAATAAATAACACAAATATGATTAAAAAATGTATCCTCAAATAATAAATGCAAGCATTTCTTACCTGACAACAAAACACCGTGAGCAAACAAAAAAATGGCGGGCGTGGTACAACTTTATACTGGTTGAGTGACAGCACTTGTTTTAACGCGCGTTAATGACCTCTCACTGCACCAATCACGTGGGAATTTACTAGAGACTATTAACGATAGACACTATGATAAGATAATCGTCAAGATCTCTTATTTACCTTGTCCTATACAACAATAATACTATTACATGTTTCACAATCTTGCAGTATAATCTTCAGTTCCAGTATTTGCAAGATTTAAGAAGTCTAATCTTGCAAGATTAAGGTATTTGGCGAGATCTCGCAAATCTACGAATCATTTTTAATGATTCTATTGAAACTGTGTAATAGTATTGTTCCAGGGCAGAGTAGGGAGCTTTTAAAATGTGTTTTTTTTTTATTATTTTCTGTTATATTGATGGGGCACCCCTTCATATTCTTTAACATGTTAAATATCTTATGCAGTATTTTGTCCTGAATTTGTGGATTATTTTTCAGAACGGATGCCCCTGGCTTCATACTACAAAAAAATAAGAAAATACCTTATTCTTTCCGATAACGACATGTTCCATTGAACATAATTTTAATATTAAAATTTTAAACCCTACCCTACCTACCTACCCTAAAGACCCACAAGACAACAGCTAAACTGTTAAATTTAAAAAACGAGTCTCATGTCTTGGTGTCCCAGTCCATAAATTATATTGTTTCCTAAGTGCACAACCCACTCTAGAAGTGTGCAGCACAACTAGGGCAGCCAAACATTCATACCGGCTGAGAGCTTGGTCTGGGGCCAAAACAAATTTAAGTAATTATTTGGTAAAAAATAATCACATAGTGCGTATTTAAAAAATTGCCCTAACGAAATTAAAAGAAAATACCATACACATTTTTATTATAGTGGGGTTATTTTAAAACCAATTCCGTTTATTATCTTGCGCCTGTGATAAGATTGTGTTCGCATCGCATTCGCCGCAGTGTGTGCTATAGGCGTAATCAATTCCTTGTTTCTACGGAATTTAACGACTTATAATGCCTGTGGTACAGTTAACTGAAACCGAAACAGTGGGTTCGCTTTCGTATTGCTTTCGTGGCCATTGAGTTTCAGGGCTAAGAAATTGACGGTAACGATTGAGCCAAGGACATCTCACATCAGTTTTGATAGCTCTTATTTACTTGACAGAAATGGCGGCTGACGTCATAACAATACCATAACAGGTTAACTGCGATATCGTTTTTACCGCCTAGAATACCGGCCCTCTACGTTTGTCTATCTGCTTATTTATTAAGCTTAAGCAATGTGTAAACTGTTCAACGTATTTTACTGTAATCACTAATCATACAATAGTATGTAGTTAATGTTACAATTAATAAAAATCACGCACATACTCGTAGACGCACGCGGACGCTAGTTACATAATAAGATTACGAGAGTATTTTAATGTTTAATTATGTACGGTTGCGTACACGTACATTATATTATCCACGCACATATTCTAAGTAGGTACCGTAACCAGCAATAATATATTATCCAATTATCAAAAATATGTTTTGTTATAGTTAAAATATTTATTCCAAACGTAAAGTAGACTTTTGAATATAAAGCCTGAAAAGCATTATTAATATTAGGCTAGGATTAAGAGTTTAAGTTCTAGTTCTGACGGTATAGGGTAGTATCGCTGAGACCCACACGGAGAAGTAGTATTGAAGTTTATAAATCTAATAAGTGAACCATTTTTTTTAAATTCTGTATTTTTATACGTTTTTCTAATAATACGCTAACAGAAAGATAACTCAATATAAAATAAAATAATAAATTAATTGAATTAAGATCCAAGACACCAGATCCCGTGTCTTTTTCTTTTTGAAATTTTCTGGAGAATGAGCCCAAGAATTTATATCCGGATAGAACGTAATAAATTTTGAATTTTGAAAGATTTAGATCGAAATGTAAGAGTGGCCAGGAACGCAAACAAAGGAGGTTTTAACAACCTGGTTACAACACCCACGCTGGCCTGGAAAAAAAAACAGTTGCCAATGGAAAAACACTTTGCTTCTAATGTACAATCACCCCAATGGAACCTTGGCCTACCATAGAACTGTCATAGTGATGTTATACTTCAAGTCGTAAGAAGTGTCACTGTGACACCGTTCTATGGTGGATCAGGGTTCCATTCGGCTGATAGCACACAAGCTACTTTTAGTGTTTGTCTTTGCGCTTTGTTTATGGTCATGGTTAAAACTGTTTTTAGAGGGATGGAATTATAGGAATGCGGGGAATTAAGACATTTTCTCCTTTCGCAATTCCACACATATTTATTGTCCTTACGATTCTGGCCTAGGTAAATGGGTAATTTGCAACCGTTCGCCAGAATAAGGAAGTAAAAGAGAAATAATCTAAAACCCCCTTTTACCCCCTTAGGGCTAGTTTACGTAATCGCTGAACGTTTTTTTATAAACATTAGCCTAAATATCAACTTTGCTTAGTTCAAAAATAACTGATCTCCCATATAAACTTCTACCTCTCCATTTATCGCCTTAGGGGCTGTTTTTCTAAAATCACTGAAAATTGTTTTTTTTTATTGTATTTATAAACAGTAGCTTAAATACCAATAACTAAGTTTCTAACGACAAAAATGACCATAGTTCATACAAACTTCCACCCCCTGTTTTAAACCCATAAGACCCTCCGACGGCTGTCTTTTTCCTTTTGCCATATTTATCCATATGATACATAAATTAGGCCGTTAATATTTTATTATTTAAATTTGAAATCATAGTCAGCTAGGGTTGACTACTGGATTTTTTATCTCCAGTATTCAGACGCATTTATAAATAAGTATATTTTTAGGCGGCCGACAGACAGTCGGGATACGCCAAAAAAAAACTGCTTTCTTTTACATGATAAAAAGTGTTATATTTATTTAAAACATTTTTTAAATAAAATTAACCTCGCCTACTTTCTGTGCTTAAGTGGCGGGCTGATGAGAAAAATGGGTATACTTCGTTGAAGATTTAAAAAGACGTTTAATTAAATATCTGAGATCTGTTTCTGTAGTCATAATATACGAACATCATTCAAATATAATGTAAACATGTCACAATGTTAGTTACCGTACTCCTCCGAAACGGCTTGACAGATTCTTATGAAATTTTATATGCATATTCAGTAGATCTGAGAATCGGCTACTATCTATTTTTCATTTCTAATTTATAAGGCAAAACAACGTTTGCCGGGTCAGCTAGTATATTATATCAGAGTATTTTGAGCATTCGGCCATTGGTCATTACCTAAATCTCAATTAATTCAGTACTTCCTGCATGACCCCTGTTTCTAGAGTAGATTCACTGAACACAATCACATTAAATTTATTGATAAGAAATTCCAAACTTCTAATTAAATAGAATAAATTTCCAGAATAAATGTCCAGAATAAATTTTGATGTCGTTGTTTTGAAACTCTTGGAAAACCTCCCCACACCAATTATTAACATTCATCACACATAAGTCGAAAGAGAAATGGTCTCATTAATATATTAATTCAATTCTACCAATAACAGTCTTCTTCTTCATCTTTTTTTTTATTAATGGTGGTCCACCGCGGTATTCCGCAGTGATTTCGCCAGTGTCAAGTGAGTGGAGTAAATCAGTAAACAGAATAAATCAAAAGTATAGGCAGGACATCTTTCAATCGGCCATCGTCCCTACCCGAAGGTTACAGGAAGACCACCAATTACAGTCAATTTGTAAACATAATAAATTTGTCATGACAACAGCAAGCTGCCTTCAAACGTAGGTGTCAGCTAACTAGATTACTAAATTAAACTTATAAAATGAAATATAGGAGAGGTTTTATATGTTTTATGTAAAACCTCAAAAGAGGTTCATATAACGCAATTCGGACCGGCATTATCATATTCATATTCATATGCATTTATTGTTGCATAACCATGGTATTCATTACAGACGGTCTTAAAATTAAAAGTACATACATGGACCCTGCTAGGGCATTGAAAACAACATATTGTAATAATCATAACTTAAAACCTATATTAACTATTTTCTTAGAATGATATAAGTAAAAAGTAACAAATACTAGATACTTTTTATAAGATATCTATTATATATCTGTATCAGTTGTATTTTGTTTTATTAGTAATCCAAAAAAATATGCAAAGAATACGGGCATTTACTTAAAAGATAGGTCTTTAATTTATTATTAGCAGGTAAATTAAGTTCGGCAGCTTATGCTGTTAGGAAAATCAGGCAACTTACTAATGTTGAGACAGCTCGCTTAGTTTATTATAGTTATTTTCATAGTGTTATTGTTATGTCGTACGGTATTCTGGTTTGGGGAAAAGCTGCTGACATACAGACTATATTCGTGTTGCAAAAAAGAGCCATTCGTTCTATATATTTATATAATCTAAACTCCCGTGATTCCTTAACCCTTAATTTGGCAATGTGCATCACAGTGAACATACTATAATGTTCACTTTTAATGTTTGGAATGTTTTTTTATTTTTTTGCTGATTTAAAATCAAAAAGGGTTTGAATTCCCGACTTTCCACAATAATAGGCGGCCCTCGCGGCGCATATAGGCCTGGTGATGCCTCACGCAGCCCCGCTCCAGGCGGGGCGTCAATATAGTAGTAGCCTCGTATGCGCCGTGCGTTCGCCTTGAATGCCAGCTCGCGACTCCCTTACCATAGGGTCGAGGAATATCTAACAGATAAAAATGCTTGGCCTTAACTAAACACCTAATTAACGTAATAATAACTTAGTCATAAAAAATATGTAATCATTGTATATTGTCTAGGGGACACGGTTTCTGTAGGAGAATGTATCGAAACTTTTATGCAGGTTGTCTTGGTTGTGTAAGTATAACTTGTATAATTTCAATATACATATATATATATATATATATATTACTATTACTTATTAGTTTTGTGACCATTCTGAGTTTTGACACATTTTCCTGCTCAACTTCGCATGAATATATTGTTTTTTTGTTTTATGTGAGATTCATTGTTTTATATCATGCTTGGTTAAGTAAATTATTGTATTTATTGTATAATATAATTAGCAATATTTAAAAAATGACTGACTGTTAAGTTTCTTGCGGCGTTTCTTCTCAGCAGTGGTCTCTTGCGAAGCGCTGGTAGATTTATGACGTGTAAAAGTGCCCGTGCGGCCTACTTACTGAATAAACCTCATTTATCTTTTGTGGTTGCCGGGTTAGAATAGTGCCACTCCATGTCTTCCCGTGGATGTCGTAAGAGGTGACTAAGGGAATAAAGGCTTGTAGTAGGTACTGTAAGGCGATGGGCTTGCCACCTGTCACTAATACATTGGGAAACATCTTAGCCTACTTGTGCAAAATGTGGTTACAGAATTATCAACAAGTTTAAAAAGTTGTTGGTTATTCTTTAGCTCTGCCTACCCCACTTTGGGAATGAAGGCGTGAGTTTATGTATGTATGTATCTTTTATTAATAAATGGTATATATTTTTCTTCTTTAGAAAAGTCTTTAGGAACTCTGTTATATTATAAATTCGTATTGACATTGCGTGAGGACTTTTATTGCACATTTGTAGCTTACATGGAGCAGAAAGATCTAATCTGTTTTGGTGGCGTTTACTTTAATTTTTAATTTATTACGTGCCTCTGTAGAGGTCTTTAGATTTTACGTATAGGCTGTTATGTTTACGCACGAATTTGCAAGTGTCTAATATGTATAAGGAAGTTAGTGTCAGAATTTTTAATTTCATAAAATATGGTCTGCACGTTTCATTATTATTTATACCAGTTAGTACTCTTATGCATCTTTTTTGGAGTAAAAATAAATCGGTTACATCAACACTATTGCCGCACAATATGATTCCATATTGAAGCCAAGCCTGGGCAAAGGCGTGATATGCACAAACTGCGGTCTTTAAATCAGTGTTTAATTTTATTTCTCTGAGAGCATAATTATGCGAAACTATATATGTGAGTTTTCCAGTTCAAATGTTCGTCAATATCTATACCGAGTAGTGGCCAGTTGTTGGCTGGTTCTAAATAAACATTATGGTAGGAATAGTTAATATTTATAGCAGGAATAGTTTATATTTACTAAGGGGTGAAATGAAGGTCATTTCTTATTTTTTGTATAATTATTCATTTCCTTGTAACATTTTTTTTGATATAATTACTGCGATCGATTAGAGAACCCTATTTCTCGAAATGGTTTTGAAATATTCATACATTTTTACAAATGGGAGTATCCCAATTGGGTAACGTATGTACGTAACTCCAGTATTCCGCTGTTTTCAAAGTTACTATGTTTTTAATCTATTTTCTCCCACTTGCTCCGAAATGTTGACCTTACTGTTGTAAAATAAGCCCTCAAAGTTCTGAGTTTCAGGCCCAAGCAAAAAAAAGTTATTATTTACCAGCGGCAGCGGCCGCGAAAATGTAAGAAACTTCATTACATACCAGGTGTTTTACCTTTTAATGGTTTGGACTAGGATAACTAACTCCAAACCGACAAACACTCGTCAATTCTTATGTTTATTTTACTTTTTAAATGTCATACTTAGACTAAAAAGGTTAACCTTTACAAACAGCGTTTACAGCTTATTTAAAAGTGTAACAAATAGTTCGACTTAATAACATAAACGCGTAACAAATGTTATAATTTAAACCGTAATTTTTTTATTTTTGCTTTTTTATTTGAGATTTTATTCAATGCTTTATTTCAGTTTTCTATCAAATCGATTCGGGTGATTCGAATGTAAATAAAATTTATGAGTAATGTTTTAATGAGTAATGATTATGATGGCGACAATGTTATTTTTATTCAAGGAAATTCTTAACAATTGTGTTATATTCTTTCGCATTGTTGGAAAGGCGTCTGCTGGACTCGTATCTAGAGCGGCCTCGACTGCGACTCGGCCACGCTAACTCATACTCATCCCGCAACAGCCATTTTCCCGGTCTTTGCAGTAAGGTAAGGTGGGGGAAGATTGAATGGTTTTTTGATGAGATGGATAGTGTTGTGTTAAAACCCTCGTAAAATAAAAAACTATTTACTTCCTTTCAATTGCATAAATTGGTAGGTATGAGCAAGGGCTATATTTTTGTAATCTGTCGATAAAACTCGGTTACGCCTATTCTAATATATAAAAATAATAAAATCAAATCAAATTTTGTCTAAAAAATTGACGGGTTAAGATGGAATGGTCGAGGGGTAAGATTGACATAGTGTCTAAAGTCTTTTAAATGAATGCAAACGGTTACTGTTGCTCGGTATTGTATAGAATTCCTTACGCTTAACAGATACAGATGATTTTTGCGTAAATATTCCTGATAGGTAACAAGAAAAGTGCAGTTGAAAAAAAAAGTATTTTACTCTTACCCCGCTTCACAGGGAAAACGACAGTGATACTCAAACTTTTTATTGTATATTCTTCATATAAAAAAACGTAAACACATTTTTTTTTAATATGAAGAAGATCAGTTTGGAATTAAAATAACAGTTGCATGGAAACAATTATTTATTTTATAAAAGAAATGAATACAAAAAAGTAAGTATTTTCTTGCCGCATGACTAATTTTGTCACAAATTAAGCCACTTACATGTAAAATATTAGAAAATAAATATGAATCTGTGTGACAAATTAAGACACATTTAAAATACAAAAATATACCAAATACTTAGTAATCTGTGTAGAAAATTTAGTCACAAACTTACTTACATTTATAATATTAGAAATCCAAATAAGTACTTCTAGTAAACTTAAAGAGGTTTTTTTTCTCTCCAAACAAAAAAATACAGATTTATTATTGATTTCACACAATAGTTTCACACAACACTTCTTAGTTACTATTTATCTTATCGTTATATTAGGTCAGAAAATAAACCTTACGTTAATTATTTTTTTAAGTGCAAAGTTTGAGAATATGTGTCTTTTTCTATGACTTTCAAAAACGGGGGAAGATTGAAACATTACTATTTCAATGTTACCCCAGCGAAATTGGCTGGGTAAAGATGGAAACTTCTCGTAAATCTCAATATATGATTAATAGCTACACCTAGCAGAAGTAAATAAAAATAGAATCTCAAATAACACATAAATAGTCAGTCAGAACTTTTATACTCCCCTTATTAATCAAGTTATGAAACACGGGGTAAGATTGAAAATCGACGAATTCACCACGAAATGCCGACCTTCACAAAATAGCACATAACACACGTCTACTTACTCCGAGCGGTCACTGGCGAATGTGCGGTGGATCGTAACAAAATGGCGGCTTAATGGATGATACCAGCACTAAAAAAATTAAACCAAATAGGGAGTTATGTGAGACTTTTAATCTTTCCCCTTTTTTTATCTTCCCCCACCTTACCTTACTGTACTATTAGATATTCAAGCATCTGTTTGATAATATTATTTTGCATATAAATTATTGTACTTACAGAAATTATCAATAATTCAGTTAACATGTGCTAACCCGACGCCTTAATTTTTTAAAATTAGAGAGGCTAGCAGAACGTTTAACGTTTTCCTTGTGGCACATTACAAGACAGGAAAATGGGCAGGAATAGTACTTGCCGAAGTCAGATCTCTACTTTTTGCAAAGCCTTTGAGATTCCCTACGAATCATTACTGTAAAATGAAACCAGCTAAAATAAAATCAAAGGTACCAGAAGTACTGTAGGGTGACAATTTACTGTTTAAGATATCAAATCGAAAAAATACCAGTAACATTATATTTTAACAAATTATAATAGGTAATGCTCCTTATGGTTTACGAAGAACTTCTACGAGTACTACGAACTACTTAATTGATGAAAACTACGCGATGAGGACGTAAACAAGTAGGTATACTATATAACATAACTACGTCTTCTAAAGCTTGTAAGCTAAAACAGATTGCGCGAGTGTTGCTAAACTTAAAATGTAAGTTACAAACTTTAGCCTGGAGTGAAGCCAAGTTTCTTGTCGTAAAAAAAACATTGCAGAAGCTAAATTGGTTTCCGAATACGACTTTTTTACTCTGGCTATGACAACTACGACCACGTTAAGTACAAAACGGGGAAATAACTATATTTTGTTAATTCGTCCGCGTGACCACCCCACGGCGCACGGGAACAAAATTTTTTTTCAAGATGTTACCACCTAGTCTATTTTCAGGGTGTGTGGTATGTCCATTCCAAATTTCATTCAAACCCGTCCAGCAGTTATAGCGTGAAGAAGTAACAAACATCCACGCACAACCTTTCGCATTTATAATATTATAGTGTAGGAAATATTTAAAAGCATACATACATACATACATACATACTTTCACGCCTTCATTCCCAGAGTGGGGTAGGCAGAGCTACAGAATTACCAACAACTCTAAAGACTTGTTGATAACTCTGTAACCACAATTTGCACAATTAGGCTAAGATGTTTACCAGCGTATTAGTGACAGGTTGCAAGCCCATCGCCTAACAGTACTACAAGCCTTTATTCCCTTAGTCGCCTCTTACGACATCCACGGGAAGATATGGAGTGGCACTATTCTAACCCGGCAACCACACGCGGGATTTAAAAGCATTAGTACCGATAAACTCCGCCAAGTTCCAGGCGGTGATGGTTATAAATTTGGTTTGAATTACCTAGCGGGAAGATAAAATCCTAGTTCAATTTTGAGCTATATAGTCACATCGAAAGTTTTCATTGAATTTTTTCAATCTCACAAACAATTCGTATGGAAGATCCAAGCCGTGTCGCCACATTTGCTTGTCGAAGTCTCTGAAGAAAATTTGGCGAAGGCTTGAATGTTCCATACGAATTCATTTTGAAATATATCACATTAACTACTACATTTTAGTCGGTGACCAAAACGTGGACTTTCTGTCCGAAAAGGTCTACGGCGACAGGTACACGAAATTTTAAAAAGCTACAGCTTTATCAGTTGTATAAATGTCCGCGCATAGGGCCGGTAGTCTAGGCGCTAAAAAGGACATCGTAGTTGACCTGTTATAGTATTGTTTTGATGTCAGCCGCCATTACTGTCAAGTAAATAAGAGCTATCAAACCGGGCAAGAGCATGTCGGACCATCCTCAGTGTAGGGTTCCGAAGCCGTTACTACAAACAACTTAGACCTTGCGACAAACTTAACTTGACACTAACAAAAATTAGCCCTTTAAAGCTTAATACTACTGCTACTGTATATGCTTTGCAAATGCTAGGCCCGCCAACCACATCGTCAGGCAATTCCCTACTTTCCGGGCCTAAACTCGGATTCATAATGAGATTCCATCAAATCTACCACTGTGTTGCCATTAAAATGAAACATTTCAGAATTAGTAAATTTATTCTTGGCGAAAGAATGCACGTAAGTAATTATTAATTCGTAATTTTAAGAATAACATTTTAACGCTATGTTTAAATACTTAAACATGCTTATATAAAAATCAGTCATATAATAAATATTTAATTGAAGCTATTTTTTGATAGAAATGTTCATATTGCATTGGTAAAACTTCAACAATTTGTTGTGTGTTTTGAGACAATAATATTATCATTTGAAAATGTGCGTATATTAACTCCCACGTAGACGTGCGAGTACCCCTTGTTCGGTGTATGGCAGATTCTGTATTGGACAGATTCTGCAATTGGGCAGATTCTGTATTGCTTAGATTCTCGATTAGGCAGCTTCTGTATCGGACAGATTCGTGACTGCGCAGATTCTTTATTGGACAATTTTGTAACTGGGCAGATTCTGTATTGGACAGATTCGTGACTGGACCGATTCTTTATTGGACAGATTCGCGACTAGGCAGATTCACTACTCGACAGATTCTCTATTGGACAGAATCGCCGTTTGGCAGATTCGCCATTTGGCAGAAATAGTACAGTAAGGAACAATAGTCTTATGCACCTAATCTTATATACCACCAAGCCTACTATATGAGCTTATGGCCCGGTCGAGTTAGCCTAACATGTACGGGAAAGGTTACATTAATTCGCATAAAGCTGAAAATTAGTACGAATGTTCGGAACATCATTATAAATAAAATGTCAAAAGTCCCCATCGATCGTTTGCGAAACAAGTTCAGGGTCAAATTTCAACTTTCTGAACCATCATAATATCTCCGAAACGGTGACTCATAGGAGAAAAAAGTGTACAACAATTTTGATAGATAATTGCATGATCTACAATCGTATGCTTTATATACTTTTATGATGCCGGTTAGTCGGTGTCGAGAAATTATCTGCAATGTACTAACATAATTTCTGCTCATAATTTTTTTCATGCTTTAGAACGTCATTGTACTAAAATAACAATTTCATTTATCTGCACACTCTACCCCTGACATTGTCATATCATGCATTAGTTCAAAAATTACATATGAGTTAAATCCCTTTCTAAACGCGGTTTGATAATACTTAGAAGTGCTTAGCGTGGAAACTACTTACTTAGATGTATATATAGAAAACTCCTTGAAAACATCCTGACTATCAGGCCACTTATGTTCTTTCACTGTCATTGCAATTGTCAATCAGGCAAATTTTATTAAGTGCTACAATTTATGGAAGTTGAAGTTTATAATTTTCATTAAAAGAGTTGATAAAACATATTACAGAAATGGAGCTCGCCGGTCCTAGCGACGATGAGGTAAACTTAAAATTTATTTTGAGTGAAAGGGGAAAACCCGTGTTGTTACATGCCGGCAGTAGCGAAGCGTCCATACAACCCGATTCCCAGCGGCTTCCCTAAAAATTCCTATGCATAGAGTAGGTACCTACTAGGTATACAAACAACAAAACGTAAAACCGAAAGTAACTCGGTGTACTATAATAGCTTTACCTTGCTTCATAATACGATGCATGAACAAAACGCACTAACGACGCAATTCAAATTTATTTATTTACCAAGCCGAAATCTATCACTCGCTCGCTCCCATTCACTAACCTATATTACTAGAAATAAATAAGAACAATATTTTCGTATACACGCACACACGCTCAGTTACCTTTCACTACGCGCGCTCGAACTTACACCCACAATTAAAACCGCCATACAATCCGGTGACTCAGCGCCGGACTTACACTAACACATTCAAACCATTTTCTAGCGCTTCATTCGCTTCAAACTCGCACACAGACACAGCGGCACCTCACACCAATGTAATAAACGGGTGGGAGTAACCTCGCAAGTCCGGCCGCCATACAGCGGCTTATTACATCCAATTTTGAACTTAAAGTGCATGCGTTAACTTTATTTTCTCGGCGACCTTACTCGGTCGTGTGTCACCCTAAGTACGCGAACTTCAAGAGGTAAATACAGGCGAAAAAGGTCATCGAGCTTTATGTACGCGTACTTACTCGCCCGTCTATCTGGAACTTTATACCTTAAATACGTAATTTCGAACATGGTGAATTGGTAGCGGCCATGAAACCCATATATAATTTCATTCGGCATCTGACGTATCGCCTAGTGCCTGCTACACGGCCTCATCTCAAAAAAAATATTGTTTTATATTATTGCAGATTCGTGTTCAGAAGGGTTTAATTTACCACCTTAACTCGAAAAAATAAGGAAAACTATCCTCTAAAGCCTCTTAATGCACTTGTTGCCATATGCAAATTTCCAAAAATTTACAATCCCTTACCTGCAATACGGCCTCTCACGCGTAACTACCATGCTGCTCAGACACTTTCCGGAGTTGTGGCCGTGTAGCATAAACGTTCGGAACAAGGTTTTGAGTTACGTCCACATCGCACAATAGTAAGTGGGACCGTGATTACAATGAATCCGTCAAAATATAAACGAAATAAATATCACTTGATAAGACAACATGAAGTCGGACTCAAAATAAATAGGATGAAGACCCAGCTGATGACCAATGGCACGAAACGTAAGGTCACGGTAGATGGGCAAGATATACAATACGTTGACGAGTATATCTACTTGGGCCAGATAGTATCCTTCGACAACAGGCAGGCTAAGGAAATTGATCGACGGATCCAAAACGCCTGGAAGAGCTTCTGGTCCATGAAGGCGCTAATGAAGGGCAACCTTCCACTTTCACTAAAGCGCAAACTCGTCGACGTTTGTATTCTTCCCATCCTAACCTACGGTGCCCAAACTTGGTCATTGACTGAAGCCCAAAAAACCCGACTCAAGATTTGCCAGCGAGCAATGGAGCGCAGCATACTCGGGGTTCGTAGAACTGACAAGATCAGAAACACCGAACTGCGCTCCAAAACTGGCATTGCTGATGTGGGTGACAAGACCGCTAGGCTTAAGTGGGACTGGGCTGGACACGTCTGCTGAATGCATCCGGAACGGTGGGCCAGGGTTGCCACCGAATGGACTCCGCAAGATGGCCACCGGAGCAGAGGCAGACCAAAAAGGAGATGGCGGGACGACTTGGACGCGTTTCAAAGGGAATGGCGGGAGCATGCACTCCACCGGGACGAATGGAGAAAAGGAGGGGAGGCCTTTGCCCAGCAGTGGGACACCAAAATAGGCTAAAAAAAAAAAAAAGAACAACTACAGTAAGTACTTTACCGTTACCCACACATTTCTGTCCGTTGCCCATTGGTCCGATATTAATAAATAAAATAAAATCTGGTGACTTATAGTAAGTGAAATTATGTTTAAATTGTAGTAAATATCGTTAACTCCTTTCTTAAATCACATTATAATGTATTGTTTAAATATGTACCTATGTAATAAAAATGTGGTAAGTCGCGGACAGTAACTCAGTAGACACGTAATTACCCAACTTTCACAATTTAAAAAAATTAAGATATGGGTAGGTACAGTCAACGTCAAAAGTAAGTGATCAAAATTAACATTTCAAAACATGTTCAAGCATGACGCCCCAGATAAAACAGATTATAACAAAGTGTCATTTTCAACTGAATATTTAATGAGTCAAAAGAAAATGATCATAAACGATGCCATAACTGTCTCTTTATAGAAAATTTCAATAAAGAATAATTTTGTTTTCTACCTGTGTGTCAAGTGTCCAACAAGATAAAGTCAAAATGACTAAATCTCCAAATGAAAACTAGGGTAATCACAGCAGTTAAAAAGGATTTATTTTAAATGTTGCAAAAAAAAACAAAGCGAAGTAGTAGGAACTTATTTCAACCCTTGATAGAAATGAGAGGTGTTATAGTTGTTTCGCGTGTTTGTCTTACGAGTATAAGCGACACTAACCGAACGTCTGACTTGTATTCCGAGGTGGTCTTGAGAAGACATGAAAGCCCAAACATTTATATTCACTTACATGTGATAGTTTGGTAGTATTACTGACTATTGCTATTTTAGAAAATCAGTTTAATTTGAAACACTCAGTAATGACTTGTTTGAATGGCATGTCACTTACTTATGACACATTACGAGCTAATTTACTAATGCTAAACTACAATAATCAGATACATCTGTCTTATTTTATGGTATATACTATTTTGAGACCCTATTTCATCAGTTTCTTTTGCTGTTGACTGTACTAGAGAAAGATAGTTATATTAATAAACTAGTCAATTGACTACATCATTCAAAACGAAAATAAGCAGTGATATTACAGCATGTCGGACCATGCTCAGTCAGTGTATGGTTCCGAAGCCGTTACTACAAACAAATTAGACCTCGCGACAAACTTAAACTTTGCCGGTTGAAAACTGTTATCCCTATACATCGACATAGGTTGCGGTCAGTTTACCGACACCGCAAATTAGTTTTCGGTAGGTAGGTACGTACGTACGTATAAACATTTAAACAGTTAGTAACTCAAGATCCAATGAAGTCTATTTAGTCGTGATAGTTTTCCTATTAAATTTATTATAATAATATGTGTGTTTTTATTTAAGATATTTTTCTAGGGGGGTATTTTTGAAAGACCTATCTATCGACACCACACATTACGGGGTAGACGAGAAAAAAAAATACATCCCCACGTTACGTGCAGGGGAGGTGCACAAAAAAAATGTTTTTTTCAAGATTTTATTTTACCACTTTGTTGGCGTGACTAATATTTATGTATATTCATGCCAAATTACAGCTTTCGAGTACTAAGAGTCTACAATTTTGATTATCGTATATAATAATGTTGTTACTGTCCAAAGATGATTAATAAAGGTATCTCATAACTATTTTTCGTGTTTTTCATTTATTTTAATATTTTTTAAAGTATTTTTGTATGATAGTATGCTTATTATCGTCATTAAATTCTTCTGCGATTTTGGATATATCTTGAAATTCCGTAAAATACTTTCTGCCGTATGGCCACAACACGAAGTACCTATATTTGAAGTTCAGTAATTTAAAAACTTTGCATATTTGAATTTTTTTACACATTCATATGAAGCTCTACAGGGTGACTGGAAATTCGCCGTATTCCTTGAAATGGGTTATTCTACAGCTCATTTGTAACGATTTAAGTCCAATCAACCATGGGTCAAAACTCATTGGTTATCGAGTTGGCGGCGTTGAACTGATCCTCTTTCCCGAATAAGACGGTACGATGAACCAAACACGCTTGCGTGACGTAAACGGCGGTTAGGGTAACGACGTTGGTATTCCCTTCTAGCTGCAGAGGCGTCTCCATCGCGGAATCCGTAACAATAAATGATATCTGCGTAATAATTGAGAAAGAAGCTTAGTTATCAATATCGTCCGAAATGGAAAGACTGATTAGTTGAAAGTAACTGATTACGTAGGTCACTCAAAAAGTTTTGAGATGATCGAAATTTCAAAATGGAACGCACTCTGTTTTTAAAAAGCAAATTTATTTAAAAATAGAACACCTTTAGCCGAATTTAAAAAGGAGAACGATGTTCTATTCATTTTACTACAACACTTCCCGCGTTTTTCGGTTAAAAATGGAACGCACTTTATGTTTTTAAAAAGCAAATTTAAAAGAACACGATTAGCTGAATTTAAAAACGATAACGATCCCGCGTTTTTTGGTTGAAACGATGGAGCTTAACCGCGAACATTTCTGCTATTATTATTAATTGTACATTTTTAAATGAAAATTAAGTTTAAAATGTCATAAATTGTACGTTTTTAGAAAGCTTATGAGTTGAGAAAACTATTCCTGTCATTTGTACGCGAAGTGTCATACTTTTTTTTTAGTTATGCTTTAAAATGTTACAAAATTTGGAAAATAATTACTAGAACTTTCAACTTTAAATCCTTTTATTTGCAAAATTTTGCATTTCTTTGGCATTTTTTATTATTTTTCGTAATCAGTAATTCATTGGCTATTTGAAAAATGCTTTTTTTTATTTCTAAATGACGAAGTTTTTACACAATGACTAGTTTTAGGTCGAAAGGCGGGTATTTAAAAAAAAATCTAAAAACGTGAATAACTCGATAACCAATGAGTTTTGACCCATAGTTGACTGGACTTAAATCGTTACAAATGAGCTGTTGAATAACCTATTTCAAGGAATACGGCGAATTTCCAGTCACCCTGTATATAATGAACTACAAAATAAACCATAGTGTTATTGACCTAAAACTTTAGGAATTAGACCCTTTTTTCTGCCGCACACTCAACTCGCAAAACTTTGATCGGCAATTTCTCTTAATAATGGTTTTTTGAGATGTGCCCGTATAGCAGGCACTAGGCGGTCTGTCTTGAGCGCTTGAATGTTTTCCTTACTCGTCGTGTTAATTTCAATTCTTGAGTTTTAGTTTTTTGTTATGTTTTCACTTAGTTTGTGTTGTTAACGAAACCCCTACGTTTATTTATTTGTTCATTAAAATACAATGCAGGCATTACAGTAGGACACCAATTTGTGTAATTGTAGAGTGTCAGTATACAGAAAATTCAGACCATATTTAAATTTGAACGTACAAGTAACTTTCTTATTTATTCTCTACACACTACAAAGACAGGGATTGAGTTTGAAATTGAGACAGGCGTTAAGTTTTTCACCTACAGTAAGATAATTACATGTTTTATTATTAAGAAAGGAATTACATGTTTTATTATTAAGAAAGGATTGGTGGCATCTGAACCGTCATTTTGACGGTGACATTTCTTGGTAGATTTGATGGAATCTAATTATGAATCCGAGTTTATGCAATAGTGTACTTGTCGGCGCAACACTATTCAGCGTTGTAAACAGCACGTGCAACAGCTGACGACGCCTCGTCATCGTACTATAGCAGGTGCACCGGGTCAGGCCATCCCCACTGCCCCTCCACTCGTAGTTGTTTACAACTGGATATAAAAGGGGCGAGGGCCACTGGACTGGCAGGGCATGCCCGGGTGAAGTAGTTACGGTGGGGACACCAACTACGTTATCCATCACAAAAAAAAAAATGGACTGGCAGTTCTCTCTTGGCTTTGGCCCGATGCACATGCGGTAGCTTTCCCGTAAAGGATTGATTATTGCGTAATGAACTGAGAACTCATCTTTGATTTCTTAAATTATAATTGTTAATTAGTTTTTAGTCATAAGGACTATAATTACTCTAAATATAAACTGCCACAACTATTCACATCTTTTAATGATGTCTCCTCCTTCTCCTTCATACTATTCTAAATATTTGAAAAGGGATCTAGAGTGGGGTTAAAAAATGAAAGTGTATTGATTGTAACAAACGGGGTGTCATATAAAAGGCCTCAATATGCTCTTTACAATATATTGTTTTTTTATTTTCCGTGACGTACTTTTTGATTTATAGCCAAAATTTACAAAAGAAATACCGTGCCCCGAAGTTTGCGGACCAAAACATATGAAAAATCCCTAATATACAGGGTGACTGGATATTCGATACAAACCTTTGTAGTACCCTGGCCGAAAATTATTCGTTTCAGAGATATTTTTTTTCGAAATTGCGACGTAGCTCGAAATAAATTTATTAAAAAAAATGCAATTTTTTAATGCTCTTTAATGTATTTTCTTAAGAAAGTAAAAATGTCAGCAATTTAATGTAATGAAGAAAAAAACACAAAATGCTATATTTGAAGTTATTTAATAAAACTCCAATAAAAATAAACAAAAAAGTAATAAGATACTTGTACACTACCTCATGTACACATAGGTTGTTGAACGAATTGAAAACATTGAACGAATAGGAACTCCACAAAGAAAAATGTAACTTAACCTATAAAATTCCTTATTCTAAATTTGAAGTCTTCACAAATCTGCTAGCCATACATTTTTTTTTTTTACATATTTTCACGCCTGTAATCCCAGTGTGGGGTAGGCAGAGCTAGAGAATTACTTGTTGATAATTCAGTAACACATTTTGCAAAAACTGTGCACTATCTTATTATTATTATTATGACTGACTTATGTAGTTGGTAATCTATACCGTGACTACTTCACCCGGGCACGGGTAGCGATGCCCCAACGGGGGGCATGCTGAACCCTAAGTTAGAGGTGCGGTGTTGGTCGCACCTCTGGAGGGGTGCCTCCATCGGGTGTCAGGCCGGTCGAGCCCAGCTCGGCCGGCTGAGTATCTTGAAGGACTTCGTTTTCTTCGGTTGCTTCCAAGTGTTCGGTTTCTTCGGTTTCTTGAGTATGTTCGGTTTCTTCGGTTTCTTCGATCTTCTCGATCCCTGCAGTGATGCTATGAGGCTCAGGTCCGGATCTGGGGGGGCGGCCACGTCGACCCTGGCGGCGGAGCTTCTTCCGTTCTTCAGTGCCCTCATCCACTGCGAGTTGGATGGGATCGGTGGGATCGAGCAGGATGTGCTTGGGGCGCCTGACGGGTGCCCCGAGCGCAGCGAGCACGTCGGGATCGGATGGGGTGAGTTTGGGAGTGTAGGAGGTGGCACGGACGATGAGCGGGTTGGGGTGGTGTGAGCCTTTTTCAAAGAAGCGCCTAGACGCGTCCTTGATAATGTGTCTGATCGACGGGACGCCGAGGTCCCTGTGCAGGTCCGCGTTGCGAACAAACCAAGGGGCCCCCGCGACCGATCGGAGAAGTATGTTTTGAAATATCTGTAGAGTGTTTATGTGTACGTCGTGGGCGTGTGCGAATGCCACGCTGGCATATGTGAAAATCGGTCTGATACATACTTTGTATAGCGTTAGTTTGTTGTGTGTGCTGAGTTTACTGCGTCGGTTGATAAGGGGACCGAGACGACCCTTGATCATCTTGGCCCTGTTTAGTACAATTTGGATGTGATGACGGAAGCTCAGGTGTCTGTCCAGGGTCACGCCGAGGTATTTGACCTTTGGTACCCAAGGAATGGGCCTATCGAAAAGAACGATATTCTCAAGGGGGTACTGGCGCAAGGTCGGGTAAAACCAGACAGCCGCACTCTTCTCGGGGTTAACCTCTATCCTCCAGAGTTTAAACCACCGACCTAGGTCAGTGATCGCCTCCTGGAGGTAGCGCTGGATGACGGGGGCGAGTTTGTGGGTTGTGAAGAGTGCGGTGTCGTCAGCGAATAGGGCAAGCTGCACTTTGGGATGGCGCGGGATATCATTAGTGTATAATGAATAGAGGATGGGAGAGAGCGCGGACCCTTGCGGGACCCCGGCTCTGATAGGATGGGGGCGGGAGAGCGAGCCTTCCACTCGGTAGCGAAAGCTTCTGTTACTGAGGAAGCCCCTCAGTATTAGGACTAGCCCAACGGGCATACCCATAAGCTGAAGCTTATAGATAAGCCCATTGTGCCAGACCTTATCAAAAGCCTTCGCTACGTCGAGGAAGATAGCGCCCGTGGGAATTCCTCTCACGTAGGTGGAGAAGCCGTCCAGGATGTGCTCCGTGATGCGGTGCACCTGGTGGACGCATGAGTGTCGGGCTCTGAAGCCGTATTGCTCGTCGATAAGGATAGAGTTGGAGCTCAGGAAGGAGTGGATGCGGGATAAAAGGACCCGTTCGTACAGCTTGCCCATGGTGTTAAGTAAGCTGATAGGACGATAGCTGGAAGGCTCGGGGCGTGGTTTACCCGGTTTGTGGATACCGATCACCACTGCGGTTTTCCACGCCTCGGGGAAGTGACAGTTTGACATGCAAGCGTTAAAGATAGCTACAAGGAAGAGAAGTAGAGAGGAAGGAAGCAGTTTGAGAATATCGTGCACTATCTGCTAGCCAGTTCCTATTTATTCAAGGTCCTATTCATTCGTTCAACAACCTAGGTGACGGTGGCTACGTGAGCAATTTGTACGCTGCATGTCATACAATGATTTAAAAAAAAACTTTCATAATAAAGTAATTATTTTTTGTTTCTTTTTATTAGAGTTTTATTAAATAATTTTAATTGTAGCTTTATGTATTTATTTATTTGTCAGTACATTAAATCGCTGACATTTTAGCTTTAAAAAAAATAATTAAAAAGCAATAAAAATGGCATTTTTTTTTTTTTTTCGAGCTATGTTTCGCAGTTACGAAAATAAACTTAAATCTCAGATATCTATGAAATGAATAATTTTCGGCCAGGGTACTACATGACTTTATTGGCTCCAAATGAGCTCTACTATGCATCCTTAAAAGGTTTGTATCGAATATCCAGTCACCTTGTATAGATAACTATTTATTTTTTAAGCGAGAAGTAAAAAGAAGTACTAAAACGTTACTGTTTTGGAATCAAAAAACTTTAAAAATCTGTATTAAAATTTAGCCTAATCAAAATGGACCTTTTTGCAAAGAAAACATAACAAAATTTGTAATTTGCCTTTCGTCGTTGCGAATAAAAAAATGTGTTTTTTTTAGATTTTGCGATTATTTGATAATTTGATTCCTTTTAATATCTCACATTTATCCACAAAGTCTTTTTTTGATATCTTTATTGGTTTTGAAAATAACTAATTCCGCTATGTGCACGCGGAACAAAGTTTGTACTGAAACAAATCGCTATGTGATTTTTAGCACATAACGAAATTATGCGTTAGGTTCTCCATCATAGTCAATGGTTTATGACGGTATTATTGTTGCATATGGCGATTATTTCTTGAGTGAATTACCCGACAGTGAGGCTAATTTGAAGAAATTTACGTAAAAAAGTGCTATAATTTCTCATTTTATCAGGTAAGTGCCAAGTTAACCAGTTTTCATTAGATTATAGGTAGTTGTTATTGGTAGGTACATATTTCATTTCATTCTAATTAGTATGATTTCACGTATCATTTAATATAAAAGTACGCATTATACGATGTAAATATTGCGGTTGGTAAAAAGTGGGTACTTAGTTAAAACAATTAAAAACCAGTCAATAGTTAAAATAATTTGCCTTTGATATTTTTTATATTCTTTGTGCGTTGTAAAAACGGACATTATAAATGCTAAGTGATATTTATTACTTACTTTTGGTTTAGGTATCAACTGATACATACATGAACCAATAAATTTAAAATTAAAACGTACGTATGTACAGTCAACAGCATAAATAAGTGATCATTTATGTACATTGTCGCTTTCAATCGTGTCACTATTTTGTATAGCATTACAAACATAACGTTAAAGTGACAAGGTACATAAATCATCACTTATTTATGCTGTTGACTGTACGTAGTCATTCAACAAAATGACATAAGTACCTAGATTCAACAAAAGAACATACCTACAGACAAATATTGTAATATTTCTTACCTGTTTTTTTTACTGTAGACATGGCGTCAAAAAAATATTCAAGAGGAAAAAAGCTAGTCGCGTTATGTGAGATGAATGCATCGAGTAAAGAAAAACCGATATTAAATATTTGTGAACCTTCAATATCAAGCGATAAGAGGGATGAATACGTTTGTAACCTAAATATGCTATTTTCTGATGACTACAGTATGGATATTTTGTCAAGTCCTCAGCTCCCCGTTAAAGTCCACGAAACATCACCGAGAAATGCTTCAAATGATTTAATAAGCAATTCTTATGGCGATAATCTGACTAATATATCTTATTGTTCATTGCAAAACGTTAGTAACGAAGTAAACTTGAGTGTACCCGCTGCCTGGCTTGAGCAAAACTCTCTAAATAATCCTACACTCACTTCAATGCTTCTAGATAATGACAATAGGGATATAAACGTAGACGACGTGTCGGAAATATCAATAGCTGAAACTATATTGCGTCCCATAGGCCGTATCGAACAGGCTAGTAGTCCTGTCGAAAATGTTTCAGATGGTAGAACTGCAGGGGACAATAATACCTTTATGTTGAATCATGAAACTGGTATATTTGAGAAAATTGGCACTGGGTCAGTAAATCGTGAAATTGTAGACCCTTCGGCACTTCCATCAACACTAAGGGAAAATCAACATTTACGACTTCTTGGACAGACTTATAAGGGTAGTAAAAGACAGCGAGATCCATCTACATCCAAAATATTTAGTACAGATGTTGTTAAGAAACATCGTGCTATGACGGAAAAACCTTGTACTCATGAAGCGGAAGAAAAATCGGATAGGAGTTTCCTTTGCGGGGCTATAAGTGATGAAATTCGTAGTGATATTTTTCAATATTTTTGGAATCTACCATCGTGGGACGCGAAAAAATCCTATATAAATGGATTAGTACAAATTCGTAGCACGTTAAAACGTCGGCTTGATTTAAAGGAGGAAAGTACTAACCCAAAAAAGATGTACGGTTTCGACTGCTTCTTGCCAAGTCAAACTGGAGCCAAGATCCGAGTCTGTAAGTTGTTCTTCTTGGCTACCTTCGATTTAAGGAAAGACGTGTTTCAAGAATGGATCAGAACTACGAATACTACTGATTCTTCTCCCAGTAACTCTAAGATACGAAAAATTGATAGATGCATAGTGCGAGCTCCTCGAGTTCTAAAATCAAGATCTGTGGAGCTGTGGCTTGAACAAGTACCCGTTGTGCCTAGTCATTATTGTAGAGCAGATAGTAATAGGACATATGTTGAGGACACTTTTCACTCCAAGACCCATATGCACAATACTTTGGTGTAAGGAAAATAATTTAAATGCTGTGACACGTAAATTGTTTATAGAAAAGTTGGAGGAGAGAAAAAATTCTATTTTTAAACCCAGGAAAGACCAGTGTGATACGTGCGTAGGTTACAAAGAAGGCAATATACCCGAAGATATTTACAATTTACACATAATGAAAAAAAATGAGGCCAGAGCAGCTAAGGAAAAAGTCACGAATTAAATATCTTCTACAGTTCTAGTGGTTTCGATGGACATGCAAAGTGTACTCCTCTGCCCCAAGCTCCTTGTGTCTGAGCAATATTATAAGCAAAAACTGGCATTACATAACTACACTTTTTATGTCAAAAATGATAAAAATGTTTATTTATATTATATGTATGGCATGAGGGAGAAGGCGGTGTGACAGCCAGTAACATAACAAGCTGTATTATACATTTTTTAAAAGAACACTGCTACGCTTATAGAAAAGTATACCTTATATCTGACGGCTGTTGTTACCAGAACAGAAATAAGGTTTTGAGTAGTGCTTTGTCTAATGCATCGACTTCTTTAGGTATTGAGATTGAACAGCTGATATTGGAGAAAGGTCACACCATGATGGAAGTCGACAGTGTTCATTCAACCTTAGAAAACCAATTTAGGCCTCCAGTATATGCACCTACTGACTACATAACACGCATGAGAAAAGCAAGGCCAACACATCCGTATATTGTTAATTATTTAGATCACACTTTTTTTTTTAATTACGAAGAAGTGCCTGGCAATTTTATAAGTATTAGGCCTGGTAAACGGTCTGGTGACCCTACAGTAACCGACATAAGAAGCCTGTGGTACAAAGATGGCGTTGTCAAATACAAACTGCGTCACACTGACACATTCACTCTATTACCACAAAGGCGACCTGAACAGCGTGAATATAATGAAGCACTGCAATTAAGACCATTATATAATAGCCCTCCAAAAATTGATTCAGCGAAATATAATAGCCTGCAATCTTTAAAGGTTTACATGCACAAAGATTATCATCATTTCTACGACCATCTTAACGTATAAATTAAACTATGCTAGACTGGGCTTAAACTTTTTTTTTATTACACTTGCTTAATTTATTGATTAAGTTTAACTAACAAACTAATTTTTCAGCGGATAACAATAAAGACTCATGTACTTATTTCAAATTTCCAATATTTATAATAGTAAACTTGACTTATATTACCAACTTGTATTCATTTCAAAACCCGCTATATGTCGCTTTCCACGTTGTAAAACTACGCTATGTGTATATTAGGCACATGGCGATTTAAGGTATGCCAAAATAAAGTCGCTATGTAGTTAAATTCTAGTTTTTTGTTAATACCATAAAAAACTACAAGGAGGAACAGTTTATTTTTTCGTGAAAATTATGTAAATTCTACTACTCTGTTATGTAACAAAGTCAGATGTAATAAAAGTAGTATATATTATTACATAAACGTTTTTTTTTGTCTCCTGTAAAGTGGGTCAAAATAACATAGCGATTTTTTTATTCGCAACGACGCTTTGCGTTTTCCAACCATATTATCTTGGTTTTATTTTTACATACCTACTACCTTAAGAGCTAAAAGAACAAAAAAAAGATTTAATTTGATAAAATTATCTTATTTTGGTTTCATTTTGTACAATTATAAAGTATTTTTTTCATAGTAGCTACTGTCACGTCCTACCGGGTGGCAAGAAAAACTCGATAGAAGTTTAAAGAATTTATTTAGAAAGAACTCCGGTAGTGTGATCAGAAGAGGGTAGTAGGTTCGTAGGGTGTGGTCTGGTTCCGTGAAGTGGATAGCACTTCCCTCGTAGTTAGAGTGACGCGGAGCGGCGGTGAAGGTAACCCGTCGGCAGCCCGACGGTGTACGATGCCAGGATCCTGGCGTCAGGGGGGTAGCACCCGGTGTGTAGCACCGGACCCCACTCGACGATCCTGGTCCCGGAGATAGACGCCGCGCCGGCCAAGTAGGTGTGTAGAGGAGGAGTAGATGGGTAGTAGCGATGGTCTGCTCCTAGCGGTGGATGCTTCTAGCAGAGGATGCTCTGAGCGGTGAACGCTCCTAGCGGAGGTGTACTCCCAGCGGTGATCATGAACGGTGAACGGTGAACGGCGAACGGTGATCGTGATCGGTGATCGGTGATCGGTGAACGGTGCACCCTGGAAACCCAAGCATTGGCTGTGTGAGCCTGGTGTCCAGCATTGGGATAGTTAATACTAGCCGCCGTTGGGGTGAAGCCCGAGGGAATAGCGCATTTAATTATTGGCGGTGGCAAGAACTATCGGAACGGAGTTACATTAAAGAAAGAAAAGCTAAGCCAAAATAACACTTTACTGAAGAAGTTAATATACTATATATAGTTATGAAGTAACGGTCGGTTATTAGAAATAAAAAAGGTTAAAAGAATAATTTGGAATAATCTAGAAGAACACACAATAAGAAAATATAAAACATAATAACATTACACAGCAATATAGAAGTAGGATAGATAGTTAGTTCGTTGCACTGAACTCACCCGATTTGGGGATTTGCACCGATTTTATAGATAGGTATTAAGTACCTATACGAACGTTAACACTAGTGTTCCAAGTGTAGTAGTTGAGGCGGTAAAGAGGACGAATGAAATGAGCGCGGCCCTTTTATAACCTTTCGCCCATCGGATATGAGTAGGGCGAACAAAGAAATGCTAGAAGCCAATTCGCGTCATGAGTGAAAATATCGGGTCATGTAGGTAAGACACCAACAATACCCTCCATTATTTTCTCATGCGCTGAATCGGATAAGAAATAATAGACTATTTAATTATTGTAATAAAAAGTAACAAATAAAAGGTTATTTATATTTATGTTGAAGTTAATTTTCATAAAAGATTTAAATATTAGTAAAGTTACACAGAATGGCTAGAAACGCCATCTGTTGGATAAGTGTCGCCAACACTTGACTGACGAATATCGATTTGTGGTAAACGCAACTCAAATACTTAATCTGTGGAATTGAGCTGTCTGTTTGGCGGTTATTAGTAAACAATTCATAAAGATGTTCCGTGTGGTTGCCGGCTTAGAATTGTGCCACTCCATGTCTTCCCGTGGAAGTCGTAAGAGGCGACTCAGGGAATAAAGGCTTGTAGTACTGTTAGGCGATGGGCTTGCAACCTGTCACTAATATAAATACACTGTTAAACATCGTAGCCTAATTGTACAAATTGTGGTTACAGAGTTATCAACAAGTTTTTGGAGTTGTTGGTAATTCTGTAGCTCTGCCTACCCCACTCTGGGAATGAAGGCGTGAAGGTATGTATGTGTATGTATGTCATAAAGATGTTTATGGGGCCATTTGCAACGTTAAAAGATGGCGGACGTGTAATTTGTTTTAGACTTTAATTTTTGGGTAATTAGGTGTTCAAAGTTCTTTTCTGATAGTAATTTGTACTTTTTATGCCTTTGTGTCGCACAGTGATTGAAGACTTGGACTTATTTCGTGTATCTGGCATCTTTCTTCTCGTTTCAAGTGGACTCGCAGTGG
Organism: Acleris emargana; assembly: GCA_927399475.2. Classification (NCBI taxonomy): domain Eukaryota; kingdom Metazoa; phylum Arthropoda; class Insecta; order Lepidoptera; family Tortricidae; genus Acleris; species Acleris emargana. The sequence continues at coordinate 51,713,809 of OV656835.1, read as the reverse complement.
TGCAGAGGTTAAAACTATCTTGACCTCTGACCTACAAATCACCGTACAACGTTGCCCCCAATCTTCCTAGAGAAGATTGGATTGTGTTTTATTGTTATATTGATTTATACTCATATATACCTTGACACTGGCGAAATCACTTCACGTGGAAACGCCATATCCCTGCGGTAGTAGCTGTTCAAGTCGCCGCGGGGGCAAAAAAAAAAAAAAAGTTGTTACAATACGAATTTAAATGAAAATGAAGTGAAATGAAGTTAAATTGAAGTGAATTAAGCTTGTTTGTATGTTAAAATGCAGCACAGGTAAACAGCGTAACAACTGCATTGTTACACTACATACTTTATAAATAACTAAAAATTAACCCTTTTTCAACATAATCATGAACTAAACTGTAAACAAGCTTGATTAACACATCAATTATGATCATCATCATCATTAAAAAATCCCGTTCCTACTAAAGTATGTGGAGTGAAATCTGGACAAAGTTTGAACCCCTGTTATAAATATAAAATTCCTTAAATAAGTACAAAGTTAAGATGAATTACGACATATTTCAAAGGTGTAGGATTTTTTTCACAATAATGGCTAATCGATAAAAAATGCGTTGTGGAACTGTTTGTAATTTCTTCGATTCATATTTTTCAGGTCAAAAGCAAAGGTCGAGGAGCATTTAACACAAAAAGTTGAAAGTCGAAGCATGTATTTTTATAGTATTTTAACGTCCTACTCAGAAAAACGATTACAAGAAAGCTTGGTTCCGGAAGACCATCCAGTCTAAGCCAGTCTACTGAGAGGACTCGTTTAAAGAAAATGACCGCCGGCCTTGTAGCAAAATCATATAAAGAGGAAAGGAAAAATTTCAAATATGACATGCAAATTTATAATTAAGTGTCTTAAAGAAATCGGTATTGAAAAACGATCAAGAAAAGTCAAGACTGTCTGAAAATTAAAAAAATACTAAAAAATCCGGGTTCGCAAAATGGACAAAGATAACGACGCTGACGATAGACGCTGCTAATAACGACGTCTTTTGCGTCATAAACGACGAATCATATTTCACATTAGACGGAAATGAATGGCAAGGGAATTATTATTTCAATAACACATATTTCAAGAAAAAGTTAAATACGTGGAGCATACGAAGGTTCCCAAAAAAGTTTTACTGTGGCTAGCGATTAGTCCCTCGCGGTATGTTTAAGGCAGTTTTTTTTATGTGGGTTAACTGTTAATTCCGCCCGATAAATATAAAGCAGTGTTTGCCAATACTGTGGGTTTTTTTCTAGAGGAGCTAATGTGGTATTTTGGTCAGTTCTAGCTTCCAGTCACTATTCAAAAAAAAGGTAACCAAAATGGATGAGGTAAAAATCTCGTACGTCCCCAAATTATATCCACCTAACGCCCCAGAACTTCGCCCAATTGAAGATTTTAGGGCAAATCTGAAACGGCGAGTCTACCAAATAATTTTTGCCCTATGAAAGTACAAAAGTTAGTTCGAAAGATTAAATTAGAATTAAATAAAATGCCGAAATCTGTGTTAACGTTAGGCATGGACAAAGTTCCACGGGCTGTCGCAAAGCAGCTCGCAAATGAGTAAATTATTTATTTTATTAAACATTGTTTATAATACTAAATAAACATTTAAAAAAAAACATTTTTATGACATTTAATATGGTTTTGAACTTTGTCCAAATTTCACTACGCATACTATACTGGGAATGAGGGAAATAAACCGTTTTAGGAACTATTTAATCTCTTCCAGAAAGTGCCCAATAGTAACGCTGCCAGTTATTACTTCCATCTTAGCTTTTCGAATCCAGTTGTCAATCATAATTTAACCCGTATCTTTTTTTTATTAACAATGATGACGAGGAAGGGTCAGCAGAGCTAGACAAAGCACTTGTTTGATTATTTTTGACGGCGAATGCATGATCTGGCATATTGGTATAAAAGCCCTGCCGTTGGCACCACTTCCTGTCTGACAAACACACGAGTCGCTGCTGGAGTGGGTTGGTCGCGGCGTGAGCGCGTGGGGCAAACCTAATCCTGTCGTTTTATTGTCCAATTAAGTACTTATCCATAAAATATAGGATATCACAGATTTGCTTTCATATTTCTGATAAGTTGAATAGGGAATATGCACGGATTTTTTAAATGGCATTTCTCAACAAAATATGAAAATACCGTAAAAGATATCACCAAAAGTGAAATTAAAATTGAAATCGGCCAAGAAATACAGATGATACAAGTATTTTAAAACTGCTAATTACAGTGATTAGACAGAAAGATCCGATATGCACTGTGACGTCATGTACCTTTGTTTCGGCGAAATATGTTTGCCAAATGTATCGTTTCCCAACCGTTTCATTTACCAACCAGCTTTGTTTTTTGTAACCGTAAATACTTCAGGAATTTATAAAAACGAACATAACCTAACGTATATGATGGTACGATAGTACTGAAATAAATCCTGAAATATTTACCAATACAGGAATAAAATGGGTTGACAAATTAATCGGTTGAGAAACCATACATTTGGCAAACATGTTCCGGCCAAACGGAAGGCTTCCACCTCAGCCATATAAACTTCATGCTGTTTTGCCAGAAATAGATAGGAACAAATCTTTGCTGGCTTATATCTTGGTTAAAAACAACCAAGTTATTCAAATACATGTTTTCTCAATTGTTTGTTATATGAATCAGCTTTTATTGAAGCTATGAAAAAAGTCATGAATATTCCCTATTATGTTTGGGTTTTTCTTACAACACTGCTGTTCAGGTGAAAGTTCCAACTTCCAACAGCTCGCGTAAAATACACCATTGTTCAATAAAGTTTCATCATCCGTCCAAAATTGAATAAATCGCCTGATTTGAACCCGATGGAGAACGTATGAGGTCTAGTGGTTCATATGTGGGACAATCAAAAGGCAAGAAAGGATGCGACAAGCCTTGGAGCAACGTTGCCATGAAGTCTGGGAATTCCTGCAAGGTTCAGACATTTGCAAACCACCACCACCATCCACCACCATCACCATTGTTCAATAAAGCTTACACCTCCATCCAAAATTAAGACATGTAGATTTTTTCAAGAGTGCCAGACCTGTATAATCGTAAAATGGAGTACGAATGTCGATTAAATAACCATGGGATGCTCCGGCGGATGCCTTCCGCCGTTATAATAATGTTTTCCGATTGGTTTCCGATGTCGTGACACTTTGTTCGGCTAACTGGTATACTATACAGGTCGACTGGGAGGTCGTGTAGCAACAAAGTGAACTAAAACTCACTACACCATTAGAAACATAACGTATTAGATTTAATAGCATTACGACCATTTCCCGGTACGAAACGTATACCCGCAGGAAGATGTACGTAATATTCACTTTGTTCACGACAATTGTTATATCCATACAATACAGCAAGCCACCAACAATTGGTTTCGCCAACATCCCAAATTTGTTGTCATTCATTGCCTAGTAAATCGCCTGATTTGAACCCGATAGAGAACGTATGGGGTCTAATGGTTCATATGTGGGACAATCAAAAGGCAAGAAAGGATGCGACAAGCCTTGAAGCAACGTTGCCATGAAGTGTGGGAATTCCTGCAAGGTTCAGACATTTGCACTCGCATATTTGGGTCAATGTCAACACGTCTTTGTGGCGTTATAGAAATTATACACCTCGACAGTAAGTCAAACCACGGGGCGGGGGTGGGTCCAAATCAACGTTAGTTTGCGACCGGTCGCCAGGTGATATGGGTCCGTCCCTATGTCAACCTACTTGTCCGGTAGTTGATTTGGCTAACGGCCGAGGGTGGAGCTCACAGTTGCTATGATACCCTAGGCAAGACTGGTTGTGTTCCTTCCCGAGGTTGCTGCCTGTCAACTACTCGGTTTCCCCGGATTAAACGAGTAGAACAGAAACAACAGTCGCACTCCTGACCGTCCTGTTTTCACCCATCCACGCCTCCTACATTTCCTATCCAATCAGCTGCAAGCGATGTTGTGGCATGTCGCAGCGGGCCTCCTATCCAACAGGAAAAGGATGAGGGGCGGTAAAATGCCACCCGCGTGTTTGTGCCGTGCGCGGGGACCCGTACGGGTGGAGAACGAGATCCTGGTAGGCTGAGTTTGAAGAGGGTCGGAGTAGTTACCCTCGGATAACAACACGCCACTTTGGCTCGGGATTCATCTCACACGGGAGGTTCTGGCCCAGCCAGTCGGAATCAATCGGCTGTCGCGTCTACAGTACTCTGGCCGCGGGCGAGCGTTCTGGGGTGATGAGGTCAGTAGCCGGCGGAGTACGGCCCCGAGTCGCTGTAGTGGTGACGGAGGGCTTGACATCGTGCGGGCTCACTTGACAGCTCACCCCGGAGCGCTATATCTGACTCGTATCCCTGATGGGTCAAACCATCCCCAGTAGGAGGGCTCCGAGGAGGGTGGGGAGCGAGTCGGATGAATTTTTAAGATGGACAAGTATGGAACACATAGCTAAAAAAAAAACAAGTGGAAAGAAAGGGAGAGAAAGAGGCAGAAGTGGGAGGGAAGCCGAGCACCAACAAGACGGTGCAAGGGGGACCTTCGCAGATGCCGGAGTGTAAGGGAGCGGAAGGGGCAGAAGCAGGAGGGATGCCAAACACCGACAAGAAGGTGCAAGGGGGACCCCTGCAGATGCCATGGAGCGAATTAGTGAATCTGTCCTTGGACGACGAGGAGCGTTTGCTGAACCCACCATCAACTTCGGAGGAGGGAACCGCCACGGCGGCAACCCCGACGGAGGGAGGCGAGTTCAGTAGACCACCTACCAAGGCAGAGAAAAAGAAGGCCAGACAGGCTAGGAGAAACCGAAATAGGTTAGCGATGGCGGCGGGAGAAACCCCTTGCCACATTCAGGCGAAGGGGAGGCCTCCGCCGCCAGGGAGGGCGCCGAAGTTGAAACGGCAAACAACCGACCCGGATGAAGGACCCTCGACACGACCTCCAGCTAAGCGACCAAACCGCGGTGACTCGCTCGCGAGCACCCGTGCGACCGCAAGGGAAACACGGGAGCTCGCAGTGGCGATCTGCCGCGTGGACGGTGTACCGCTGGATGAGTCGCTAGGGACCGAAGTCCGGAGAATTGTTAGCCGTTTCATTACGGAGGCAATTAAGGAGCAGGGTGTTCGAGGTAGGCAACTTCAGTTCGCCATGTCGGGATTGGTGTCAGAGGGATTTTTCCTTGTGACACCGTCCACGGCAGAGGCGAGGGAGTGGCTTCTCGGGAAGGACCTGGGGGAGCCTCAGGGGCATAGGCTGCAGGCCCGGATGTTGAGCAACACCCGGGTCAATGTATGGATCCCAGGCCCGCCGGAGGAGCTCCTGGAGGATCCGCTCCTCTACCTGAGAGCCCAAAACTGGGACAGGGAGGGGGAGCTGAAACTCCAGGAGTGGACGCAGGTGGGGCGGGAGAACCTGGCCACGGGTATCCGGGTATGTTACTCGGTGCCCAAGAGCGTAGAGGATGCGTGGGGTGCGGAGGCCAACCAATGGCTATTCTTCCAAGCCACACGCATCAGGGCGCGCTTGGTCAGGGCTCAGCCTCGGAGGAAAGAAGATGTGGAGGCAGAGACCCCGGTTGGGAGGGGGAGCTGTAGCTGCAAGTGCAGCTGTGGCGACCCAGCGCTGCAACTCGGAAACCAGGCAGAGGCAGCCCCGGTCGATGACCATCCACCACGGATGGAAACCGAGGGGGGCTCCTCAGCCTAGGGAAACGGGGGGCAGCTACACTATACATAAACACAACCAGCAATGGACAACACAGACAAACAACCAGCACTACACAACAACACACACAACACAAACTACAAAAAAATAAGAATATGTCAAGTAAACCTTCAGCATTGTAAGGACGCAATGTCGGAACTATGTCAATACATAGTAAGGGAAAAGATTGATATAGTCCTGATGCAAGAACCACATGTATGGAAAAACCAGGTCACAGGCCTGGGAAGCCTGGGGGGTGACCTACACTTCGAAAGAAATGGTGAGTTACCCCCTAAGGCATGCATGTATGTAAGTAGAGATTTAAGAAATATGGGATGCCTCATGACCATATGTTTCAGAGACCTAGTCGTGGTAGAAATCAACCTCGTGACAAGGAGTGGAGAGAGAATCAAAGCAGCGATGGCAACATGCTACATCCCAGGTGAAAGCAACGCGCCAACTAGAGAATTGGAGGAAACAATTATAAGATATAAAGGTAAGAAAACACCCATTCTTGTAGGCTGCGATGCAAACTCACATCATGAGGTGTGGGGGAGCACCGACACCAACAAGAAGGGGGAAGCACTACTAGAATTTATTGTAAGTAATGACCTGGACATACATAACACAGGGACAACCCCAACCTTTGTAACCAGGGCTAGAGAGGAGGTATTGGATATAACAATTACCTCAGGGGAGATAGGCAAACATGTAAGAGACTGGAGGGTGGACCGGGAGGACAGTATGTCGGACCACAGAAGACTACTGTACGGCCTGGACTACTACACGGAAAGAACGAAAATAAGAAACCCTAGAAAAACGGATTGGGAGCAATATAACGACATACTGAGTAAATGGACACCGAGCCATAGAAGACCAGAAACGAGTGAGGAACTGGACAGAGCTGCAGAAGATCTGAACAAGGCCATATCAAAAGCCTACCTATCGGCGTGTCCGGAAAAAACGAGCAACGGAGACAAAGGACAGCCGTGGTGGAATAAAGAGATACAGAAACTGAGGAAGAGATCTCGTAAAGCGCTAAGATCAGCTCTGAAAAGGAACAATGATCAGTGCTGGCACGAGTACAGAAGCATTAGGAACAAATATACTAATACTAGAGAAAAACTGAGAGCACAGGGATGGAAAACATTCACGGGAGAGATACAACGCTACACAGAGGCAGCGAGATTAGTAATGGTACTGTCGAACGAGAGAACCTGCCAACTGGGTAGCCTGATAGTAGGATCGACCGAACTGACGGACCCCAAAGAAGTACTGCAGCACATGGTAAAAATACACTTTCCCGATTGCAGGGAGGACAACTTACATGAGGCTGCAGTAGAAAATAATAACGAGATAAAGGAAGCAGGGGAAACGATGAACCTCAAGATAAGTGATGAAGTGGGGGAATGGGCTATAAACTCCTTCGCCCCCTACAAAGCGGCAGGACCAGATGGGGTGATACCCGCACTACTACAAAAGGGGTTGAAATACATCTGGAACCATCTGAAAGAAATTTATGAAAGAAGTCTGGTGCTAGGCTACATCCCGAAAATCTGGAGCGAGGTAAAGGTAATATTATTCTACCAACACCAGGCAAGAAAAACTACAAGGACGCTAAATCCTTCAGAAGCATAAGCCTCTCATCATTCGTATTGAAGGCATTGGAGAAGATCATAGATATACAGATAAGGACAAGCATGCAAGGTTGTAGACTACCCTTACACGGGCATCAACACGCCTACATGGAAGGTAAATCAACAGAGACAGCTCTGCATAACCTGACTACAAGGATAGAAAGAGCATTAGAAGACAAGGAGTTGGCACTGGGATGCTTCTTCGACGTAGAGGGAGCATTCGACAGAGCGACTTTTGGTGCAATAAAGAAATGTCTACGGAGGGATGACATAGACCCCGCAGTTAGGAGATGGATAATGGCCATGTTAACAGAGAGAGCGATCACAGCACAACTGGGGGGAGACTCAATAAGGATAAAGACGAGCCGTGGATTCCCACAAGGAGGCTGTCTGTCACCACTCTTATGGTGTCTCCTACTAGACTCGCTCATAAGAGAAACTAACACAAGAGGGATACACATGCAAGCATATTCGGATGACGGGGTACTCTTAGTGAGGGGAAAAGTCCTCAGTGTAACGAGAGAAGTCATGACAAGAGGGATAAAACAGGTACTAAATTGGTGTCAGAACAGGGGACTAGACCTGAACCCAACCAAGACGAAAATAGTACTCTTCACCAACAAAAGAAAGCTGCCCGTCCTAACACCAATCAAAATCAAAGGTGAAGAGATAGAAACACTCAAGGAAATAAAATACCTTGGAGTAGTACTAGACAGCAAACTGCTATACAGGACACATGTAAAGGAGCAATGCAGAAGAGCCACTATAGCCCTGTGGCAATGCAGGAAAGCCATAGGAAGGAGATGGGGACTAAGACCAAGGATAACGCAATGGATATACAGAGCGGTGGTCCTACCCAGACTCCTATGTGGAGCCATCGTGTGGTGGCACAGAGCAAAGATAAAAGATATAGACAAAGAACTAACAAAAGTTCAAAGACTAGCATGTCTGATGACAACCGGGGCAATGAGAACAGCACCTACACAAGCCCTGGAGATCATGCTAGGACTGAACCCGGTGCACATAGAGGTGGAGAAGAGAGCCACAGAACAGTGGTATAGATTAAAAGCGAGCAGGGAGTGGATCGGGTCCGAGATGGACAAGAGACACGCAAGCATACAGAAAGAGTCAATGTCAAACATGGATATGCTCATGGTAAACAATGACCTAATCAAGAAAAGGAAGAGGTTCGATAAGAAATACAGAATCCACATAGGAGAGAGAGACAGCTGGGAGAGAGAAATACCAGAACCCAAAGTGACATGCTTCACAGACGGTTCATGGAAATCCTCAACCAAAAGAGCGGGAGCGGGCATATATATCCAAGAATCAGATGAGCACACGACGATACCACTAGGGGGCTCCACCAGTGTGTTTCAGGCAGAAGTCTTTGCCATCATGAAGTGTGCCCTGAGCCTCAAGGAAAAAAGCAATGTAACGGGAAGTCACGTTATAATATACTCAGATAGCCAAGCGGCACTCAAAGCACTAGGCAATCCGGTGATCAAATCATCTCTAGTGCAAGAGTGTAGGAATGAACTGAACACTCTAGGCACCACATCCCATGTAACACTGGCGTGGGTGCCAGGACACAGTGGAGCAGTAGGAAACGAGAAGGCAGACGAACTAGCCAGAGCAGGTGCGGACCAACAATACCTAGGCCCGGAACCGGTATTACCGATATCGGAGATGGTAACCAAAGGAGTTATCGCCAGAAGAATGGAAAAGAAGACAAATGAGGCATGGGGGATGACGCAAGGGTGCAGACAATCCAAACTCATGATAGGAAGGGTTAATAAAAACAGAACAAGGTATCTTCTAAACCTGGGTAAGTATAATCTAAGCGTACTTACAGGAATTCTGACTGGACACTGTCCGCTCAACAGACATCTGACGGTAATAGGTATTAAACAGAACCCTCAATGCCCACACTGTGGCAAAGAGGAAACTAGTCAACACGTCCTAGCCGAGTGTGTCATGTACTCGTCACTGAGATACCAAACATTCGGAGAGGACGTTTTGTCCACAGAAGATCTCAAAAGTATCAACCTACGGGACGCGCTGTTGTTCTGTAGGAAGACAGGAAGATGGGATCGATGCTGGATGGGAGCGCCGCCGGGCCAGTAACCTGAGGCACGACTGAGGGGAATAGGGCAGAATGAACGGTTAACCGAATCGACTGCCCGCCTGCTTCGGCTGGGCGTCCCCACTTATCATCATCATCATCAAGTCAAACCACGAGTGTCTAAGTAGAAATACCCATCATCATCGCCTGAAATAGTGAATTATTTTATAAAAGCTTTTTTTTTGTTATCTGTAGGCAGTGTTGCTTGTAACAAGAAACCCCTGTTTATAATGCGATCCTTTGAAAACTGCGTCGCGTGTTTAGACACAAGACTCCGTTTGATTTATAGCCATGCCACGCGAAACTTTGTCATTTACGTGCTAAAGTTTTTACGAGGCAACCCAAACTGGGCTAAGTTAAGTCAAATCATGGTGTTCGATATCGAATATGCTGGGCTACTTTTTTCTTCATAATATTATCTTCCTTCCTTAAGTATTTTTGGTAAACTTTCATTTACGACCTATAACAGTTAGAATTCTATAACCACGACTACAACCCGTATCTGCTTGAATGCCTACCTTGCCAATGCAATGCAAAGATTTCATAGATCCAGAAGCTTGTAGCCGCTTGCAGCGGAGCTTGGCATTTTACACATAATAATGTGTTAGTTGTAGATAAGTAGTATCTATTTATTGAAAAAAAATAGGTACAACTTATCGACAAGTTTATACGTTATACTCATAATATGACAATTTATGAAATAAAAGTCGGGAACTGGCATATCCCTTCAAGCGGCAATCGCCGGGTAACCGGCGGTTGTCATCTCCCGTCAAGCGGCGCGGCCATAATGCGTGAATCTCAAGCAGCAGGGGCCCGGCGGGTGGTCATCGCGAACTTGGCGCATATAAGAATAATGACCATTATTTAAAAAAGAATGTGGATGTTATATTACAATCTTATATGGTTGGATTCAGCATAAAATGGCCTATCTGATTATATAATAAAGGCCGCGCCGCCCGTTACATTTATGCGATTTTTACTAGTCTTGATTAAATCTCTGATGAGTGATGACCAAATTTTAACAAATTTCTTGTAAAAAAAACTATGACAATAAAATAAAACTGTCAATTGTAGTGAATACTACACTCTCGGTCAAATAATACGGGTCAGAGTGCGTTTTTCATACTAAAGAGGCTATTTCGAAGCATTGGTTCCTCGCCAGGGGATGCTTTTAATGGAATCTGATGATGGACACCCCGAGCATCGATACAAGACTTTCAGAGTAGCTAGGATACCCAACTGATGGAATCTGCGGTTAACGCCGGAATTGTGTATGTTCAGAAAAACATCTAAAATGGCAATATAATGTAAAGAAATCCGAATGCTGAGCCAAACTCTCTCGCTGTGGTGTTACCTGATTGTGCGATCAGTTAGGTATCTTAAGCAGTTTTGACCTCCTCTATTGAACCTCAGAGTATCCACTATTAAACCTCACTCAAAACAACCAATGCCTTAGAACCAAGGCTTCAAAATAGCCTCGTTTGTATGAAAAACGCACTATTTGACCGCGAGTGTAGTTAATTTACAATTTTATACATTTATTAATAAATTGATTAATTTTATTATTCCTCGTCTTAGAATATTTTGACACTACGAGTTTTCAAATACTAGCCTTAACACACGCGACGCGGTGGCTGTTACGGAATGAGGGAATTTCTTACGAAATTTGTTTGAAAGTGTTATCGCGACCTTTTTTGTATGCCATCCTTATCTATTCACGAACGCACTTTGCAAGAAAGAGCAAGATAGGTGTAGATTTAGCGGCTAACGTTTTAATAAATATACAAAACAACGCCATCGCCGGGCGATCGCCGCTTAACGGAAAAAGGCAATATGGCTGCCGCCTGAAGGGAAGATAATCTAATTTTAAATATCTGTTAAGCTTAATTTATGAACGTCCTATATTCATGTAACTATATCATAATAAATCATATTTTTTTATTGTGTGTGATATTCGGGGATTTTTGGTAAGTAGTATGTATGTATGTATGTATACCTACTCTTTATTGTACAAGAATATAAAAAAATACAACACACGGGCAATATAACGTAACACAAGTACATAAACGAACTTATCCCTTTAAGGGACTTCTTAAAGATAACCCTTTTTTTGGTAGTAAATTTTTTATAGTAACATTTAAAGAGTCTCATTTAATGGGATCCTTGCAGATGTAACTAAACACAAATCAGTAATCACTGTAGTAATAAGAATCAAAATAATTTCAATATAAATAATTAATTGACGACGAGTCATCTAAAACATACCTGTTTCACTTATTTATTTATTTTATGGCATAGGAAGGCAATTGAGCACACAGGCCACCTGATGGTAAGTGGAAACTGTGACCCATAGACATTCGCATTCACAAGACTGCAAATGCACTGCCAACCCTAAGGACTAAGATGGAATTCCTCTATGCTAGTCATTTCACCGGCTGTCTTATCCCCAAACCGGAACACAACAATGCGAACACTGCTGTTTGGCGGTAGGTTAATGGATAAGATGGTGGTACCAACCCGGACGGACCCTGCATAAGGTCCTCCCACAAGTAAACTTCACAAAATCTTCACAACTTCGGTGTGTGTCTGTACGTTACAGCAGTTTTTCTCTGAAACTTATAGAAGCTAACTTGCTTGCCCGCATCTGTTTTTAGTAAAAAAAATACATTATTTTTCTGAACATTTGAAAAAGCGATTTAGAATTGGGGTTTGAAAGATGAAAGTGCTCAATCTGCACATGACGTACTTTTTAGCGTTTCGAAGTCAAACTAGGTCCCATAGTTTCGCCATGTCTGTCCGTCCGTCCGTCCGTCCTTCCGCAGTTTAGCTCAAAGACTTTTAGTTCTAGAAAGCTGTTATTTGGCATGAATATAACTAACTACATGTTAGTCACGACGACAAAGTGGTAAAATAAAAAGTTTATAAAAATATTGCTTCCCACCCCGACGGGACACCCAACGGGGTGAAAAAAAACATCATCCCCGTGGTGTCCTTGGTTAAGTCTTTCGAAAATATTGCGAGCTTGTCAAAAAAACATCGATTAAGGGATCCGTTTGTGAAATATTAATATTTAAAGGGTTAATTTTCATTACACGCGAACGTCTCTAATTATTAGGTATGTGTTTTGTTGAATGAATGTGCTACACATAATAATAGGCGTAGAAATATGAGGGTAAATTGGTTCATACAAGACTTGTTCACATAAAATGTACACCCTCCTATGAATTAGGAACAAATTCAAAGGGGTGGTTTGATACGCAAGTTTCCTGTAAAGGATGGCCCGATATGGTTTCGTATTAGAACGCCTTAAATTAATAAGCCTAATGTATCATCATCCCTAAACGCACATAATACCTCATGGCATTTTTTCTGGTACCGTAAACTTTTCTGGATATTGTAAAAGGCCATTGTTTAGAACTCATTAGGTTAGGTTAGGTTTGTTTCCTGAAATCCTGAAAAGTTTACGGTTATAGGAATGAAAATACCTGTCATGTGCGAGTCGGAATCGTATTTAAGATAACATGCTTGTTATTTTGTGGATACCAAAACACAGAAGAAAATACTCATTTTGTTATTCGTTATACTTTGTGTGTTAGTTGTTTGTTATACTTTATTTTCTATGCAATAAGGCCCATTTTGACTAGCCTAAATTTCAATAAAGATTTTCAAAGTTTTTTTATTATTTCTCAAAAACTGTGAATAATGAACACTTGATTTTATTTATCACATAAAATATAAGTAATTATCTATTCGTCAGTATTTTTTCAGATTTTTTGGTTAGTAAACTTTAGAGATAAGATTCGGGGGGAACGCTCATTTTTTGTAAATTTTTGACTAAAAAATAAAAAATACGAATAAAAATAAGAAAGTTTAAAAAAATAGTTTTAAAATGTGCAGATAGAGCCCTTCAACATCATCATCAGCCCGTTGCAGTCCACTGCTGGACATAGGCCTCTCCCAAGGAACGCCACAGATCACGGTTTAATGCTTTATGCATCCAGTCGCTGCCGGCCCTCTTATGCAAGTCATCCCGCCATCTGGCCAGAGGGCGTCCCAAGATACGTTTGCCAAGACGAGGTCTCCACTCCAGAACACGCTTACTCCAGCGGTTATCCGTTCTGCGACGTTGAGTATGCCATATTTCAAGGTTGGTAGCATTTGTAGTTGCTGAGAAAATCTGCTGTGACATACATACAGACAGACAGACAACGAAGTCTCACAATAAGGGTTTCTTTTTTTACCATTTTGGTACAGAATCCTAAATACCATTAGGTATTATGATACATTAGGCTTATTGATTAGGCATTCTGATACGTAACCCCGATATTACCTGAGACCGATTTGTACTCAAAGGGCATCACCGACTCTCATTGAAGAATAGATCACTTTATTCCTTTAAGAGAGACTTTTCCTGCACTAATATTGCAAAATCCACACAACGGAGAAGGGCCCGTCTATCGTTGTGTGTCATCACTGTTTGGCATCCCTTCCCATTTTCTCGACAAAGTTGTACACATTTATTTTGTTAAGTATTTACAGGGTTACCAGTTGGGAAGCAAATAACAACAAAGAAATTCACAAAAAACAGACGAAGTTCTTAACGAAGTTGACTCAGTCAATCACCTGTAGATATTACTGCGATAGGCGGGGCAAGAAAATAAACATGCCTTCGTAAATAGTAAATACACAGCTGGCCCTGTTTTTATCATATACTAGCTCAATCCGAGACTTCGTCCACGTGGAAATAGTAGCAACATTTTGTCTAAGGCGTTCCAGGTTCTCTTTCGCACGCTGTGTAATTTTGGCTTGATTGCGGTCACATATGAGTTTATATGTTTATTCGAAAGACCTTAATAAGCTAAACAATTGTTAAAAAATTCTATGGTAAATTTCTGTATACTTTTAGAGAAACGATTTTTTTTGTGAAAGGTCAATGACCTCAAAGAAAACTTTTTTACTCCTAAAATATAATTATTTCTGTTTTTGTTAGTAGTACTATCTTAAATAACGGATCATTGCAATATCTATTTACTCGTATACAGGGTGAGGCACGAATTTTGCTACAAAATGAAAATCGAATAACTCTGTTTTCTTTTGTATGTATTTATGTTTAATTCAACAAACTAGATTAAGTATAACAAGGAAATATAGCTGAACATTCGTTTTTAAAAATTATTTGATTTAGTTGTCCACCACGCTCATTAATGCACGCTCTGCATCGGATTAGAACGTTATTCATTGCGGCCCGTAATGTCACTTGGGGTATGGCTTTGATACTTCGGATAATTGAAGCTTTTAAGTCGTCCCTGTTGAGAGGTTTCCTTTTGTAAACTTCTTGTTTTCAATATCCCCACAAAAAGAAATCTGGGACAGTCAGATCCGGTGACCTTGGGGGCCAACGATTGGGGTCATTCGTCGAAATTCGTTTTTGGCCGAATTTTGCACGTAGGGTGTACATAACTGATCTTGCAATGTGACTGGATCTTGTTTAAACCACTCTGAATTTAGAGGTATGCGTTTCCTGCGTAATGCTGGTAAGAAGAAATTGTTCAACATTTCTAAATACCGATATCCAGTGACAGTAACTGTAGCACCATTTTCCTCAAAGAAGTATGGGCCGACGATGCAGTTCGAAGAAACTGCACACCATACTGTGACGCGTTCTGGATGTAAATCCAATTTGTGAATGACTTTGGGATTCTCTTCTACCCATATGCGACAATTTTGCTTGTTTACATTTCCGTTTAAATCGAAGTGGGCTTCATCGGACATGAATAAAGAATTTATGAAGTCATATTCCTCTTCCGCGAACCTCATTATCTTTTGATAAAATTTTAGACGAATCGTTAAGCCTTCAGTCTTTAAACGGCTTGTTATTTGAATTTTATACGGGAAAAGATTTAAATCCTTGTGTAAAATTCTTAAAATTGTTCTTTGACTAAGGGTCTCCCCAAACCAGTCGACGCCGTTTCGGCAAATCGCGTACGGAAAAAGCTTTATGTCAACGCAATAAGAGCGAATAAGACGTCAATTGGCTCGGCCGACGCGAAACGACGTCTTTCGACGGGAAAACGGCGTTTTGCCGTAAAGCTGTTCGCATCTGTACGACGCTGTTAGCAGCCTACCGCACACGTTCGCATTCATAAATCTCCGAGTACCGCCGTTCGGTGCCGGCAAGAGTTGAACAGTTCCTGTCACGGCCGAGTACCTACGATAAGGACCGGTCAGACCTGGCGGATGCTGTTCAGCGTCTTCGACGGCCGAACATAGCCGGCGACGGCCGAACAGAGCCGATGACGGCTGAAGTAGCTACTGTGTTTGTATTTAATTTATATTTGTTTTGTATTTAATTATATGAAGGAAAATATTCTAACACGTCTGTCAGATTCCCAACTCACGTTGTTACTAATAACCAGTCTCCAAAAATGAGATTTACGATTGCCGATCACCCGCTGTTGCCTACATCTGTTCATCCGACTCAACGGCTGTACGCGTGCTGTCTGACGTCTCGACGGCAGTACTGTCGCTAAACCATACATAGCTGAAATAAATAATGTTAGCGAATATCTTATCTGAATGCTGAATATATGTACCTGCACACAAGGTGCACACATATCTGACTGGCTGATTGTTAGTAGATATTATCTACATGCTGAATATATGTACCTGCACACAAGGTGCACACATATCTGACTGGCTGATTGTTAATATTATCTACATGCTGAATATACGTACCTGCACACAAGGTGCACACGTATCTGACTGACTGATTGTTACACAGCTACCACATAGTGCGTAATTATCTCAATAGGGTAGAAAGTAGAAACCCCACGAGTGACCTCCGACCTCCCCTTACAGTCACCCCTTACCTCACAGGACTGTTCTGATTCTGATCACTGTTTAACTGATACTGATCTAGCTGATGCTGATCTTCAGGTACTGTTCGACTGATTACTGATCACTGTTTAACTGATACTGATCTTCAGGTACTGTTCGACTGATTACTGATCACTGTTTAACTGATACTGATCTAGCTGTTCTGATTCTGATAACTGATTCTGTTTACTGTTTAACTGATACTGATCTAGCTGATGCTGATCTTCTGGTACTGTTCAACTGATTACTGATCAACGTGTACACAATGTACTTCTTTCTTACACGGGAAACTTTGCTACTACGTGCAAAGTACCACAGTGCAAAACACCCAGACAACACACAGGTAAATACAGAAGATGTAGGAACATAATGATAGTGAATAATGAAAAGGACTCACCAGGAATACCAGGATCCACTAGAATATCCAATATCCTCAAATATATGTAACACTCAAATTTTTCTCCCACAAGTGTAGCGTCTCCGTCAAAAAGTAAACTTTTCCCCGCGCCTTATTCGTACAGATAATACCACGACCATAGATTATACCGTTGTATATTCGAACAGCATTTTTACAATCGAATCTTTATCTAAATTATCTTTCTTCTTACAGATAATAACATCTATGATAAAACATTAACGTTAATGGATATATAATGTAATATGAAAATAACTATGTACGTTTAATTTATCTTTTACTCTTACAATCGATTTCGTAATTGATGTATTAGAAAATTATTTTCCTAATTACTTAAATCGCGTAAATTCGCGACACTCCCGCCGGCAATAAAAGAAAGAAAAAAAAAGATAATTTAATCAGGATGAAATAAATTCAACATAGGTAAATTTGAAAGTGTTAAATTTAATTAATCTTAAATTACAAAATTAAACTAAGTAACTGTTGGGTCCACTGTATAATTCTTTCTCGGACATTTTGAGCTGATGATCTCTTCGGTCTGGTATTAGCGTCCACATCTGTAGTTGCAACGTCATAATTTTCACGAGCAACTAAATCTGATGTTTTACTATTGTCTGTCTCCTTAGAAGTAAGTGTTTCTTGCATATTTTCTTTGACTTTGTCCAAAGGCGTTTGTGTGTCATTGAAGGTCATACCGTCAATCTGATGCGGTGGCTCTGATTGTATGTTGTCGTTATCCTCTAACTCAAGAGGGTACAAATGTCCTATGGATCGAGTCAATGTCTCTCCTGATGGCATAGTTACCTTTGCAACTCTAATTTGCCCATCCGAACTCGTCTTAACTGTTGTAATACGTCCAACTTTCCATAAAGCTCTATTTTGATCATTCTTTATTTGAACGAGTTCACCAACTTTAGGTTTTCTATCTAAGGCTACTCTACTCTGTTTATGTATACTTTTTCTTTCTCTAAGACTGGTTAAATATTGTGAAGTAAACATCTTCACGTATTCTTCTAAAATTAATTGACCGCGTTTCCAACCCATCACGAGGTTATCTTTGGTAACAGTAGCATTCTCTAAGAAGTCAGTATCTGATGTATCACTCACTAAAGGACCACCAACTCTCAGGAAGTCAGCCGGAGTAAGAACATGCTCAAAGTCTTGTCCTACAGTCATAAGAGGTCGAGTATTCACGACTGCTTCTACTTCTTTAATAATAGTACATAGTTGACTGTGATTTAGTAGATGTTTTTGAAGAGTCCTCTTGAGGCAATTTTTTACAATACCAATTAAACGCTCGTAGAAACCTCCAAACCAGGGTGCTAGCTCGGGAATAAATTTCCAAGATACTTTTGTCTTAATACAATAATTAAAAGTTATCACAGAAGATGTCAGTTTAAATTGAGTGGCATTGTCAGAAATAATAACTTAAAACTCCCACTGCTCCGAATCTGCTCATAGCCATAACACAATTCTACTGAGGATAAATCTTTCACCACTTCTAAATGAAAAGCTCTTACAGCCAAAGCACGTAAATAGACATATCCAACGTTTCTCTGTGTCTCATTCTTGCACTGTAAGAAGGCAAAAATAATCTAAGCCAGTTAAAGTGAAGGGGACTGAATATCTAACCCTTTTCGCAGGCAACGGGGGCATTAAACAGATCTTGAAATGACCGTCACTTTCATTCCGACAAGGAACACAATTTCTTAATACCTTTTGGATTTGCGGTCGTCCTTGCAGTATTTATTCCTTAATATCGCTAAGGTATGGATTACGCGTGATAATCGTCACGTAAGTTAGTATTTTTAGGAAGAAGAATTGTAATTTTCCTTTCATCTGTCTATTCAGCGTTTTGAAATCTTCCACCACATCTAAGCATAGCATTTTTATCTTTAAATAAATGAAGAGATATCTTAAGATCAGTTTTAACTCCTTGAGCTTCTCTCGGAAATTTTTCTTTTGCAATTTTAATATTTGTTCATAAGTTTCATCCAGTTGAGGCCTATTCTGATTGGTTTCACTCAGTTCTCTACATTTCGTAGCTTCTACTCTATCTTGGCTAACCTCTCTACTTACTGTATTTCTTTTTGTTTCTTACATTTCTCTTAGTGTCATTGTTTTTCTCATAGTTTCTTTGTAAAAGACCCTCCTCAGCAAAGGAAATTTGTACTTGCGTACAGTTTTTGACTGGCCAGTATTTTGCTGGTTGGGCCAAAAACTCAGGATTCAATATAAGCGGTGGTAGAAGTTTCTCAGAATTATACCAACTAAGCACAATTTCACTGTCTATCCACAAGTATTGAGCTCGAATCTTCAATCTGAGAAATTTCGACACATATTGTAATAGTCGACTTCCTATAACTGCGCCTAATAACTCTAAACGTGGAATCTGCAAATCATTTTTGTCTTTAATTAGAGTCAGTCTCAAATTATCGTTTAGAATGTCCCATTAAATACCTAAAGTTTGCATTTTATCTTTCACTCGGTCACGATCTTGCTGAGGTATCTGGGCCATCAATTTCTTAAAATTTGAATTCCAAGCACAAAGATTCATAAATCTCTCTTTAAAAGAAGTTTTTGCCGTTTTGTAAACTTCCACCGCATATTTTACAGTTCGAATGCCCGTGACGAGGTTATCAACTTAAGTGACTTCTGCTATTTGATGATTCATCTTATTTTGCGATTGATTAAAGTGGTGTCTTACAGTACCATTCAAGACGAAGGGACTTGAAATTACTCCAAAATCTAAAATATTGTAGGTCAGGTGTATCTTGTGAAGCACATTTATTGTTATTTTTTATCCATAACGGTTATCGTAAAGTTGAGTAGTCTCATTAAATATTTATGGCATTTGTTGGATTATGCTCTTCGTTTTTTTTATTTGGACAAAGTGCGCGGTTGTGTAACCCAAACAAACCACAATGTCTACATTTTTTTTTTTAACCTACAGTCTTGTGCCACGTGAGTATGGCTGAAGCAGTTAAAACAACGTCCTTTCATTTTATATTTTCTGTCTTCAATAGTTTTAACTGAGGTACATTCATCATTAAAGTGATCGCTATGGCAAAAAACACAATTAATCTTTGACCTCTTCGTATTTGGTTCGTATTGCTTAGATCCTTGACCTTCATAGGACCTTTTTCGCTGATTAAATCTATTAAAACTCTTATCCTCATACCTCCGGTGTCTACCCAGTTTAAAATATTGTTTTGGCGCATATCCTTCCCGTAATCCAGTTTTTACTGATCGTACATGAAGTGTATCTAAAGTGAATTTTCCATCGGTGGTTTCAGTTTTAGGTGTGTCTCTTTTTAACCTATTCGACGTTTCTCTAGCAGATATAATATGTTCTAAATTTTTCCTAATAGTGTCAATAGATTCGTCCTCAGCACCTAATTTCACGCGAAGTTCGTATATCAAATCCTCTGGAAATTTCTCCATAATCATAACACGTAAATGATTATGATTGACGTCTTCACCAAGAGATTTCAATACACGTAAATGCCTTTCTACTTCGTTCAGCACGTTACGACAATCCTTTGCTGTATTTCCTGCTGTTCGGATACGATAAAGCGCAACATAGTGTGCATCAATAATTGCCATTGGCTTTCCGTAACGTTCCTTTAAAGTTTCCACTGCTATTTTATAATTTTTGTTGGTTGTATCGAGACCTTCTATAGCTTGTTTAGCCTCTCCATTTAAAACGGACTGAAGATATAGCAGTTTATCAACATCATTAAGATTGCGGCTATCCACATTTGATGAAAATTGATCCCAAAACTGATGCCATTTTAGGACATCCCCGTTAAATTTTGATAAAACCATTTGAGGTAATCTATTGGTTATGTGAACACTCTCACTGTGAGGTGCCTGTGAACTGCTTGGTTTCTGAATTTGAGACCTACTTTCAATTTCTGCTACTAACTCATCAGCTTGCATTTGTAAAAACGTATAATTTGATAGCTCATCAGCTGATGGTGCTTGTACTAATTTAAAATAATTGTACAATTCTGACACAAATCGCTCGTTTATGACCTTAAGCTTGCACGCTACCACGCGTGCTTCTTCAAAAGTAATTTGATTATCTTTTAGCTTTATTACTGTATCATTAGCAGACTTGGTTAACAACTCCACTGAGTCACTAATTATTTTAAGACGAGTTCGGACGACTTCTTCCATATTTATTTTCGACAAATGACCACTACACAAATGAACACCTTATAGGCCTAACAACAAGTATGCAATAAAGCAGAATTAAATCTTGATATAAACTCCCAACAGTAACAAGAGACAATTTGTCTAATGAACTCTTTTATCTAAACATCAATGAGATTACAAAGCTGATAACAATTTAAATTAAAGAGTTTAAAAAGTGTTTTAATCATACTGTTATAAAACTGTTTACTGTAGAGTGTGTAATACTGTATTAAAACTATTTACTGTGTAACATTTTATTTGATTTATTTATTTACTTATTTAACCTTTATTGTACAAAAAAGTACAAATGGCGGACTTAATGCCTAATGGCATTCTCTACCAGTCAACCAAAACATTTCATAAACTTTCCAAATTATTATTTGCAGTTGGAGCATGCAACCAGGAATAATATTTTACAAATAATTATTTCTATGCTGTAAATGACAAAATGACTTTCTCAGCAATAAGGTAAAATAAAATATAATAAATAAAAGGTAGAATAATTAAATCTTTCCTTTTTTTTATGTTGCTGTTTTAATAACAGAATTTTTTAAATGTTTTTATTTTTTATTTTAATGATTATAATGTAATCACATCTTAATACTTGTACCCTGGTAAAGAAGGTCCTGTAAGGCTCCTCATTATATTCTAACATCTGTACCGACACATGTTTTATTCAAATAAAACTTAATTACTTCTTGTATTCTATTGTAAAGATAAGAATTCAAGTTTATTAAATCACACCAACTCATTGCATCTGATTATTATTGTACTTCATCTTGAAAAGATAAAAATAAAATAAACCATGGCGATGCACTATCATCGCTTTCTTTATAAGCTCAAATATTAACACATAAACAATATCAAAGCACAAAAACTGTGAATCACTGATTTAATATGATGTTGCTTGAATGCAACTAAGAACCAAATATGTTAGCAACTTTGCATATCACTATAAGCGCTGCCAATTCCTATTATACTTCTTGATAAAGTTTAAACTGTTCGCTTTGCACATTCATATATGTCACAAAATCATTGTTAATACAAAAATGAATTGTCATTCCTGGATAACAGGAAGCACATATCCCAGCATCTCCACCATGTCGCTAAACCATACATAGCTGAAATAAATAATGTTAGCGAATATCTTATCTGAATGCTGAATATATGTACCTGCACACAAGGTGCACACATATCTGACTGGCTGATTGTTAGTAGATATTATCTACATGCTGAATATATGTACCTGCACACAAGGTGCACACATATCTGACTGGCTGATTGTTAGTAGATATTATCTACATGCTGAATATACGTACCTGCACACAAGGTGCACACGTATCTGACTGACTGATTGTTACACAGCTACCACATAGTGCGTAATTATCTGAATAGGGTATAAACCCCACGAGTGACCTCCGACCTCCCCTTACAGTCACCCCTTACCTCACAGGACTGTTCTGATTCTGATCACTGTTTAACTGATACTGATCTAGCTGATGCTGATCTTCAGGTACTGTTCGACTGATTACTGATCACTGTTTAACTGATACTGATCTTCAGGTACTGTTCGACTGATTACTGATCACTGTTTAACTGATACTGATCTAGCTGTTCTGATTCTGATAACTGATTCTGTTTACTGTTTAACTGATACTGATCTAGCTGATGCTGATCTTCTGGTACTGTTCAACTGATTACTGATCAACGTGTACACAATGTACTTCTTTCTTACACGGGAAACTTTGCTACTACGTGCAAAGTACCACAGTGCAAAACACCCAGACAACACACAGGTAAATACAGAAGATGTAGGAACATAATGATAGTGAATAATGAAAAGGACTCACCAGGAATACCAGGATCCACTAGAATATCCAATATCCTCAAATATATGTAACACTCAAATTTTTCTCCCACAAGTGTAGCGTCTCCGTCAAAAAGTAAACTTTTCCCCGCGCCTTATTCGTACAGATAATACCACGACCATAGATTATACCGTTGTATATTCGAACAGCATTTTTACAATCGAATCTTTATCTAAATTATCTTTCTTCTTACAGATAATAACATCTATGATAAAACATTAACGTTAATGGATATATAATGTAATATGAAAATAACTATGTACGTTTAATTTATCTTTTACTCTTACAATCGATTTCGTAATCGATGTATTAGAAAATTATTTTCCTAATTACTTAAATCGCGTAAATTCGCGACAAGTACGGAGCACGAGAGAGCCGACCGTCGCTTTACAACTGTTGCGATAGCAAATCGCAGGCGATCGGACGTCTCTACGGCCGCAAGGAGGATGAGACTGCTGAACGCAGGTGTCCAACCGCGGAGACGGCCGATCGGCTAAATGCGAATAGTTGTGGTTAGTGTGGTAAAACACTCGGCGAAAGCCGACTCCGCGTCGGCTGGTTTGGGGAGACCCAAACTCCTGTGTCTAAGGCCAATTGTCTAGTTGAAGCACTGGGATTAACTTCAACGGCTGCGGCTACCATAGCAATGGTATGGCGGCTGGCAGTTGGCTCGCGATGGTAGGCTCTGGGCTCGACCGAACCATGTTTCTTGAACAACGCAACAAGGCTTAGAATTGTCCAACGGCTCGGAGGGTCGCGATTTGTTTCTCTACGATACGCTCTTTGTACTAAAATTATAGAATTTAGTTCATGGTAGAATTGAACTAATGTTATCCTAGTCGGAATGTCTTATCGATCCATATTAAATCTTAATGAACCAAATTATAACCTATAATTACCACAAATGTCAAAATGCCAAAATTAAAAAATATATAAAGGTTCTTCCAACCAACCATCGTGCCTCACCCTTTATAAAAAAAAAAAAAAATGTTGCTGTAATATTATAAGACATATTTAAGATTTTCTTATTTTCACATTTAATTCATTTTTAATTTAACCTTGTTGCGGTCGCATTTTATTTTTCAATATAAATATGAACAATATGGTTGTTTATTATGTCCTAAAAAATTACACACGACAATGAAAGGGGTAGAGAGATATAGCGTTTCTAAGTATTTTAGAAATTTCTATGGAAATAGGATTGTCCAAGAGTAACCATAAAAATAAATTATAAATAAATTAGAAACTATCGATGTCGTTATCAATAATTACAATTAATCAAAATCTCATCTGATGATAATACGATGTTGTTATCGTCGTTATCGTCAGTATACCGTTAAAATTCAATAAAAATATCATCAGAATATTTTTGTGGTTACGGATCGTCATGGATTAATACGTTATCCATTGTAGGTTTTAAAAGATACAGAACTTTATGGTATGGCAGAATGTTTTCTTTTTTTTTGTCTATTACCAACTATGTAGTCGACAAAAGAGGGTCAGAAGACTCTTAACAGACAGTAGTTGTACGGTCTAATTTGCGAGTGTGATGTTCTCGATCGCAACGCTAAAATTGGTTCCTTGATTCACCGGCTTGTTCTGAGAGCATTCCAATGGGAAAGGGTATAATTTATTTGGTGTTCTGTTTCTTTGGAAGAAATGTAAGGGTTAAATTTGGAAGAAAGTCATTTATTATTTTTTGCTATAAACCTTTTGCGATTTCGAGCACTGGCTTTGTAAAGTTGTTTACAAATAAACCTTGTTGTATTTTTTTCAATAATATGAAAGTCGCTGTACGAGTATATGTAGTCAGGAAGAGGGATAATTGCATTCAAGACTATTGTTGTTCTTTTGTTTTCGGGAATGTCCAGAGGTCGTGATTTCGGTCCTCGTAAATGAGCAATATTTTCCAATAGTTTTGAACAAGTCAAGACGAGTCAATTTAATTTTTTCTACCACTCGCTGACCAACATGAAGGTTGGCGCCCTCATGCCCCTCTAGCATTATGTCACTCGTTCGAGGCCAGAAATGACGTCCCCCAGGAGAATGGGTCAATTTCTCCTGAGGCAAAGCAGCGCCATGGGTCTTTCCCGGCTCCATGACCCCCGATTCTCCGGACATTGAGTACTGATATTGGGTTTTAGCGTAAGCGTGACGAGGGCG
Organism: Acleris emargana; assembly: GCA_927399475.2. Taxonomy (NCBI): domain Eukaryota; kingdom Metazoa; phylum Arthropoda; class Insecta; order Lepidoptera; family Tortricidae; genus Acleris; species Acleris emargana. Next base: position 51,688,787 of record OV656835.1, on the reverse strand, counting down.
GACCCCTTCCCAATACCACACAATATCCTTCATCGAAGATCTTTTCATATAGGTAAAAAGACTTTTGACGCAACGTTCTTTTGCGTAGCACAATTTTTTAAGAGAGTCAAACATAATAATGCCTATTACAACCCAAAAAAAATAAGTAGTTTTTTATATGACCTTTTTGTTTTCAATAGTTCGAGTGATTTAATGATATAATTAATATAATAAACCAAAATAACCGATGTTATTTATGAGCAAAATCAATGAATATGACTATAAATACTATAATTAAATTTCCATAAAAAAGTTAGTGAAAACCCTTAACAAAAAAAAAAAAAAATTCATATCTCGTCACCCCTTCATTTTTATTAGCTTATTTTACGTACAACTATGGTATTATGTGTAGATTCTTTCTATTAAAAAACAAAATGCGACCATTAAGACACTGTCCCACAAAAAAATTGTTTTCATTTTTGGTAAAAACCTTAACTGTGTTTTATTTTACCGTGTTTTTATGTAGTTTTTGGCCAGGTTATAGCTATGAACTTCTTTTATGAGAACATATTTTATTTATTTGCATTTAAGGTATCTGAAAAAAGATATTGCATTTTTATGGTTTCTATGGACTTTTCTCGATAATCGCAATAAATCAGAAAATAATTATAAAAAAAGCTTTGGTGTCTTTGTCAGACCTCTAAAATAGTAACAGCTATCAATTAAAATCTTTCAGATTAGCTTACAAAAAAAAATGACAGAGCTAAAAGCCTTAACGATTCAGGTCTGTTGTATACGGACCATATTTATATTTTAAGTAGGTACTCCGTCTACATCAAACGTTCAAAAAAACAATCGTATCAAATCAATTGTACCAAGGTTCAATAATTATTACGAATTATTGCGATGCAGATAGCAAATGTAGCGAACAAATTATAAATGAAATATTGAACCGCCCGTTGGATGATTTTGCATGCCATGTCATAGTATACATAGCCGGATTTATTGCAAGATTTTTTTTGAGAAGCATTAATTGTAGCTTATGTCAGCTTTTAGTAATAGTAGAAAAGGAAGATTTTCTTTTTTCTTTAATTAATGTAAAATATCGAGGTGGTTTGACTTATCCATCCGAAGGTGTTATCAAAATAATTGAAAGATGTGAAAAGTATTTTTCCTACTCCTGTACTTTTATCTGTCATTTATATAGTCACGAATACTAATATAAGAATATAGATAATATGTCCGCAGAACATTCCGTAGAAAAGTCTATCTAGTCTATTCCCCTTAACAGCACTTGTGCTTTTTTGAGCCAAAACGATATGCCTAGCTGCCAAAGCTTAAACCTAGGTTAATTTGACCAATCAAAATACTTCACCAAATTAAACCACCAATCACAATACACATTGACTGTCAATCGGAACGTTAGGTTCTTTTTGGTATGTAAACTCTTTTACTAATTTAACTCTTTAAAAAAAACATTTTATTTGGTATCAACCAACCAGAACGCAGCTATATTAAAATCGACCAATCAGGTAAAAGAATTCATTTCTCAAATCATTAGGTGTTTTTTAGTACCTATTTCACAAGTTAAATCGATTGTGCAACTTTAAAAAAAAAATGAAACCTGGCAAGTGCACATCAATTTAAAAACAAAGTTAACCATAGACACATATTTTGTTGTTTTCGAATGTTTCTCGCTCGTTTGTTGTTCTGTGCTTCGTTCGTTCGTATTCTAACCTAGGTATATTAATTTAATTTTGCATTTTATTTGAAACCTAGTCGTAGAAAAAGTATTGTATGCAACGGTGTATAACTAAGTCAAAAAATACTCGTGGCGTCTTGCTTTACGATGTTCGCCTGCGGCTCACATCGTAACCACACCACTCGTCTTTTTTGACCTCTCTTATACAACTGTTGCATAAACTACTATTAAAGTCACCGACAATGTAACAGTTAACTACATATATAACAAAGTCATTTGTTATGATTTGTTATTGCTGTGATTATTTAAATTTATTTCATCCTGGCTCTGGCGACGATGAACACGATGCTGAACACGTTTATTTAATTGTCAAAGTAATAGTAGGTAAGCTATTATGTTAATTTAAGAAACTTTCCCTTTCAATTTCCAAGAGAAACTTGTTTAAAAAAATTATATTATTTGAAAATAAATAATTCGTGGTCGGTTTCAGTTTTTTTTGTACCACAATGAAACCTACATATATTATTAAAACTATTTAAACTACTTGCTTGGATATTTCGATTGTAAGTAGGTGCCTTTCAATTCAAACAATACTCTAGCTGCAGCTGCCCGCTTATATGTATTATATATATGTATTGTATGGAGAGCTGTCAAACACCGCTGCCGTGTTCCTAAACTGGACAATCAGCTTTCCTCGAGCACCATAGTCCACAAGAAAATCAATTTTCGAACAAAGTGCATTTAAATTGTACGAAAATATGAATCTCTGTATACATTTCGACCTGTTTATCTTAGGGCTTGGGCATATCGACTGATTCCAAGACCGTAAGTCTTCCCAGTCCCTCTAATATCAATTGGCTTGCACTTGACCTCATTTATTATTGCTTTGTTGTAATGGGTACTTCCCCTGAAAACAATTCAAAACATAACAAAACTTACTGTTTTGTCTTTTTCTGGTATTGTTTATGAGTTATCTTATCTACCTAAGTAAATTGCGGGGAAGTTAGGGACACAGCTTTTTCAAGAAAGAAATTAGTAAAAGTATTTATTTTTACTGTTAATATTTTCAGAATTCAGTAACCTAAATACGTCCCTGATTTGTATTAGTGTGAGTTAATCTTCTATGTGTGTAAAGCTGCCACGCATTCTGAGCAGTAATGTTGTCTGCTAGTTTATATTATGTCTGTGGAGATGACAATGTAAAATAAATAAACAAGAATTCAACACAAACCTGTTGAAGAAAGTTCTTTAGCATGAGGAAATATAGGTTTTGTTTGTGTCGGGTACTTAAAACCGGAACACCAAGAAAATTAATAAAATACGAATTAAACCGTTTATTTACAATGACAATGTTTACAAGAATGACAGACGCATTGTGTCAATTTTTAATTTACTTTTCTTTGATACCAAAGTATTACACTGTAGTCTTTTTATTTCAAAAAAGTTGATGTAAAAACACACTCTCGCAAATTTACGATTTTGATGAATGATTATATCATTGGATTCGTCTCATGCTGGAAAGTTGCAAAAAACTCTTAATTTTTAGGGTTCCGTAGTCAAACTAGGAACCCTTATAGTTTCGCCATGTCCGTCCGTCCGTCCGTCCGTCCGCTGCCTAGCTCAGAGACAGTACTAGAAAGCTGTAATTTGGCATAAATATACATATTAGTCACGCCATTAAGTGGTAAATAGAATCGTGAATTTTTGTTTTCATTTAGTGTACCTCTCCTACCGTAACATAGGGATTTTGGGGATGTATTTTTTTTTCTCGTCCACCCAATAGTTTGGGGTGTCGGTGGATGGGTCTTCCAAAAATATTGAGGGTAAAATATTGAGCAACAATTTTTCGATAAAGGTATCTGTTTATGAAATATTAAAGCACTAATTTTTGTTAGAGTCTAGTGTCCCCCCCCCCTACAATGAATTTTATAGGAAAACGATCACAGTAGACTTCAGTGGATCTTGAGTTACAAAAGGTTTAAATGTTTAAACCTACCGAAAACTTATTTGCGGTGTTGGTAAACTGACCGCGACCTATGTCGATAGGTCTAATTTGTTTGTAGTAACGGCTTCGGATCCCTACACTGAGCATGGTCCGACATACTCTTGTCCGGTTTTATACTTTATTTTATGATCAAGTAGTGAACATTTATTTTACTAGCGCGGCTCCGCCTAATCGACATGGTGTCCCCTTAAAAAGGGTATACCAATTTAAATATCTGGGGAACTTACTGGCTTACTAAGTACCTCAAAGACGATGACGATATGGAGAGGGATCGAAGGGCTCTATCTGTGAGGGCTATATCGCGCATGTTTACTCGTTTTTATTTATTGTCCAAAACTAAGACGCGGCGGATGCTGAAATATAGTATAGCATTAACTAATAACATTACACACAATCACAAAAAAATAGGTTGAAAAGCTTAAAGGCACAAGATGGCCCCTTATACTGCAACGGCCTTTCATTAAATCACAGTTATTTTAATTTTTAAAAGTATGTATAAAATCAAAGTTCTCCCATGGTTTTCCTCCTTTTAAAAACGAAACCCTATCCGCCTATTCGTCCGTCGGTCTGTCTGTCTGACAGCGAGCTGTATCTAATGAACTGTAACTCGTAGGTAGACAGTTGAAATCTGCGCAGCGTGTGAATTTCTATTACCGCTAAAACCGGGCAAGAAAATGGGTCCCTCCCCTTTACAGCCAAAACTATAGAGTCATGTGGGGTAAACGTACGCGGCGAATAAGTGTCCGCAGTGAACACCGTGCGAATACCACGGATGACAGCGGGTCGAGACCTGCCGCGTTTAGTTCGCGTTTGACTGCCGAGCGAGAGTACTGCGTCACAGGTTTGCCGCACAATGCTATGGGAACTTACGCGACAGTATTGCTTTCGCACGGATTTGCTATTTATTTCTTTGAAATTGAGTTGCATACTAAAGGCATTACTATTAGTCTCATTTAATAACAAAGTGACTGGGAACAGGAGAATTTAATCAATATTTCGTGTGAACCTACGTATTTCGTCTAAAGTAAGTCATACTTCAAAATATTATGATTTTTATTTACTTTGGTGGGAAGGAGTAAGTGTCCGGGGGTAAGAGTTCGCAGTATTAAAATGCGTATACTTACCCCGTAATTATCTTTTGGCTTCTAGACTGAAAAAGCCACGAGTCACATATTCCCTTAATTAATATAAGCCCGCTACCAAAGGCAACACACATTCAGACACGACGCAAAAATGCTAGCAAGTCTGAAATAATAACTAGTAGTCCGTTTAAAAACAGTTTATAAGAGAAACAAAAACAAATTGAAGAAAAAGCTAAGAAAACTAGAAAACCAAAGAAAACCAAACTGTGGAACAACAACTCGTGGATTTTGCACGACGATAATGCACCATCGCATAGAGCAGCAATTGTGAGCGAATTTAAGGCCAAAAACTGTACAAATACCATTGACCAACCACCGTATTCACCAGACTTGGCTGCGGTGGACTTTTTCTTGTTTCCAAAACTGAAATTGCCGCTCCGTGGTAATCGGCGTGGTAATAAAAGGCGATGGGCTTGCTACCTGTCACTACACTATACTGTGAGGGGATCAAACAAAATTAAAAAGTATTTAAGATTAAGTAGATTTATAAAAAGGTCTAAAGTTTTATTACGATGTAACAAAACTTTTATGAAACTAACACCAATTAGATACACCAATGTAGCTTTACATAATGACCTTTTAAATTGTCAACATGAACTGGAGTGTATCGTTAAAGAGTTTAATACCAATGCTGAACAACTTCAAAAAATGGAAGTCGCTCTGCAGGAGGTCTCTACTAAGTATACATTATCTTGTAAACAAATGGAGGAGTACATCGGCTTCATGAACAACATCATTGATCTAGGTAATAACAACATGGAGAGACTGGACTCACTGGTAGGTAAACCGTGCGATGGCTCCGGTGGCTCTCCCTGCCCCGACAGGAGGCGAAGCCTGCCGGCCTCGCCGTCACCGATACCGACGCCGCGCCGCGCCCGCCCCGCGCCCCGCGCGCCCCGACCGTCCCCCCGGGCGGCGCCGGGCGCTGGGCCGCGGTGTATTCCGACGGCTTCGGTTGCAGCGCAGCAAGGGGACACTCCGAGCTGCGCGCCCGTGCCGCCACCCAGATTGGGTGCACCATGCGTGACACCTCCTAGGCAAGCCTCTCCCTCGCCCAGTAACCCCGGTGTGCAGGACCGTTATGTACACTGATGAAGTAGGTATTGGGTTGGGGTCTAAAATGATTAAGCACCTCGATCATAACATCATAAACAACTGTCTACCAGGAATGTCTATGGACCACCTGATCTCACGCATCTCTGCAGACACATTTGATCGCGATACAACTTTAGTAGTGTTACTAGCAAACAGTTTGGCTTTTAGTAAACATGACTTCCTTAAATTGTCTGAGACCCTCACAGAAATTAGCAAAGGTGAAGTAGGTAAAATAATTATTTGTGCTTGTCTGTTTTCCCATAAATTAACAGATAAATGTAATAAAAATATTAATTATCTTAACTCAATATTATATAAAATGGCTTTATATAACCCTAAAATCTCTTATTTTGATACAAATAAATTTGTAAACAAGTTTGACTTGACGCGTAAATATTGTTATTTACCAAGTAGGTACTTAGATGATTGTGCTAAGTTATTAGCATATAATATTTTAGACCCCGTTATGACTAGCATAGCGAGTGATAACTGTAGGACGGAGCCTGCGCTGAGTTTTATTAGCGCCGGCTCTGCGCCGGAGCTGCCAGTTGATTTAAACTGACAGTTCCGACAACGGCCGCGGCTGCCGGCGTTCGCGGCGACAGTCGCGGCGGCCCCGTGCCTGCCCACAGGCCGACGAGCATTACAAAAAAATTAGGTGGTAATGTAATAAATATTATTCATCAGAATATACAGGGATTTTCTAGTAAGGAACTTGAAATTGGTTTATTTATGGATAGTGCAAATATACACGTTCTATGTGTTACTGAGCATTGGCTTAAAGGTTATGAGTGCATGTTTAATTTTAATAATCATAAAATAGTTAGCATGTTTGCTAGGCAATCTTGCAGCCGGGGGGGATCCTTGATAATTGTCAAAAATATCATTAAATGTAAGGAACTTCAGCGGATTATAAACTATTTGAGAGCGTTTTAGAGAATGTTCTTAGTTGTGTTTTTAATAGTAAAAAGTGTATAATTGTGTGTGGAGATTTTAATGTTAATTTACTCGACAAATCTCCCATGTCCATTAACTTACTGAGTGTATTTAGATCATTTAATTTAGTAAATCTGTTTTTTGAGCCAACCAGAATTACAGCAACCAGTGCAACTTGGTTTGATAATATATTTAGTAATTTTGAACCTATTCGGAAATCAATAATTAATATGTTAAGTTCGGACCACTGCGGTCAACAAGCTTCTTTTAAGGGAAACACTAATAATGCTCCTCAAGATTTCATATTCAGGCCAATTTCTAAAAGTCGATTGGACTTGTTTAATGCTAAGGTCAGCAAACAATTAAATTATATTTCGTGTACTCGGGATGATCCGGATAGTTTGTATTCTTCATTATTTCATTGTATTGTCAAGGAATTTGATGCCTGCTTCAGTTTGAGAAAGGTGAAAGGTCAGCAAGGTTAGTGATTGGGCTACACCAGAAATTCACGCAAAAAGGTATAAATTATATGAGTTATATGCTACAAGAGCTATCGATCATAGGCCAGAGTTTCTAGATTACGTCAAAAACTACTCTAAAGAATTCAAACAGATTTGTGCCGCCGCGAAGTCTGAATATTTTTCTAACAAAATCCGTAATTCAGATAACAAAGTTAAAACTGTTTGGAATGTAATTAATACCGAAACTGGTAGAATTAGAGTTAGAGACCCGCACTACAGCCTGCACGTTGAAGGTACTGTGGTGAACTCGGACCTAGATGTAGCTAAAGAGTTTGAGCGATTCTTTACAAATATACCTTTAGATACCACTAAATCATTACAATCATCTCCTGATAAAGCTGAAATATTATTAAGATCCAATGTGAAGGAATGCACAGATGTTTTTATTTTTTGTCATGTCTCTCCAAAAATTGTAATTAAAACTTTTAGGTCACTTAATCTAAAAAAGACTGAAGATCTCTGGGGCCTCTCCATCACAGTACTACAGTCTGTCATAGAATTAACTGCACCATATCTGGCTGCATTATTTAACAAGTGTGTCGACATTGGAGTGTTTCCCGATCTGATGAAACATAGTAAGATTATACCCTTGTTTAAGTCAGGGGCAAGAACAGACCCCACAAATTTTAGACCAATTTCTATACTGCCAGCACTGAGTAAAGTTTTTGAAAGAATAATTCTCAACCAAATATCCTCACATTTTAGTAAGAATAAGTTGTTTTATAATAGTCAATTTGGGTTTACCAAGGGACGGTCAACTACAGATGCCGGTTCGACCCTAATTAAATACGTCTTTGATGCCTGGGAAAAATCACTAGATGTCATTGGAGTTTTCTGTGATTTATCCAAGGCGTTCGACTGTGTTGATCACGTTACGTTAGTGCGGAAGCTAAGCTACTACGGTATCAAAAACGGTGCCCTTAATCTTATTATTTCTTACCTTGCTCACCGAACTCAGCGGGTGGACATAAACAGAACGCAATCCCCGGGATCAGCTGTTGCTATGGGAGTGCCTCAAGGCTCAATTCTGGGCCCATTCTTGTTTTTGATTTATATCAACGATCTCCCTTATGTTGTGCGCGACAAACATGAAATAGTTCTATTTGCCGACGACACTTCACTTTTATTTAAAGTAGATAGAAAACAGGCAAATTTTAATGACATAAATGACACGTTGTCAACAACTGTTGACTGGTTTACAGCCAACAACTTACTTTTAAATGCCAAGAAAACCAAGTGTATGAAATTTTCTTTATCAAATGTGATAGGAGTGAATGGGAATAATATAAGACTAAAGGATGAGACAATGGGATTTGAAGATAAAACAGTATTTTTAGGTATTACCTTGGACTCAAAACTGCAATGGAATTCGCATATATCCACCCTTGCGGGTAAACTTAGTTCTGCAGCATATGCAGTAAAGCGTATCCGCCAACTTACAGACGTCGAGACAGCGAGACTGGTGTATTATAGTTATTTTCATAGTGTTATGAGTTATGGGATTTTGTTGTGGGGAAAAGCGGCTGACATCCAGGCCATATTTATATTAAAAAAGCGGGCTATACGTTTTATTTATCAGCTGGGTTCACGGGTCTCACTCAGAGATAAATTTAAAGAAATTAATATTCTTACTGTCGCGTCGCAGTACATCTTTTAAAATATCTTTCGATGTGTTCGCAAACACATACATGAATTTAGGCATAACCGTGACGTTCACAAGCTCAACACGCGAAATAAGGATAAACTCGTAGTCCCAGGTCACCGTCTTCGTAAAGTAAGCACATCATTCGTGGGGAACTGTATACGCTTCTACAATAAGATACCTACCGATATTGTCAATATGCCATTCACTAAATTTAAGTCTCGCATTAAGCGCTGCTTGCTGGGTAAGGCATATTATACTATAAATGACTTCGTAGATGATAAAGACGCTTTTAAGTAACTAGTATGAGCTATTACTGAAATTGTGGTTAATTTTAAGCATTTTGAGTAGAAATATATCTAATATGTGAGCACTGAGCAGCGCTTATTGTTAAATGCCTTTAAGCCAATGATGTAGACATTTAAGTTTACCTAATGTATCCTTTTTTGTTAGTATTTTTATTATTATTGGTTCTTGTGCACAAGACACTTAAGAAATGAGAACACATTGTGATGTTTCTCGCCGGACAGTTCCCTTTTTTATTGATATATTTTGTCCGGCAGCATGGGCATGTCATGCTCACTCTAAGGTCTTTGCTTACGGCGGCGTCGTTGATCGGGTCGCCACCTTCCCGAACACATGGTTGAGGGAGGCGATGGCTGAGATACGCGTCATACTCGTGAACGGGTGCTGTCTGTGGGGTCCGGTCTGTTCACGCTTGCAAGGACCTGTTATTCAGTTAATTATTTTAATTATCGTTCCTGACGTAGAGACCTCGTCATGTTGTTCTCCTAGACATTAGGTATTTTATTTGTATTTTATTGTCTTTACATTTGTAATGATTTTATTTGTGTTAGTTTTAAAAATAATTATTTATTACTTTATTACCTTGTAATGTAATTTAGATACTTTTAAGTATTATTGTATTTAAACATTGAAAAAAAATGACCTTCTGCTGGAGTTTCTTGCGGCGCTTCTTCTCCGCAATGATGGTCTTGTCCGAAGCGCTAGTAGATTCACTCCATGTTACCGACGTGTAAAAGAGCCCTCATGTGGCCAATTTACTGAATAAATATTTTGTATTTTTGTATTTGTACTGTTAAACATCTTAGCCTAATTGTGCAAATTGTGGTTACAGAGTTATCAACAAGTTTTTAGAGTTGTTGGTTATTCTGTAGCTCTGCCTACCCCACTCTGGGAATGAAGGCGTGAAGGTATGTATGTATGTATGTATTCCCGGTACTTTTTTGACGGAATGTATATTTACCTGTTTTTCTTTAGTCTAAGGAAAATACAATATTCAAAAGTCACATTTACATCAAGTGTTAAAATAACCGTCCGTAAATAAGCTTTAACCAGCATAAGCCTTGTGGCTGCCATTAAGGGCCGGGCTTATAACAGTCCGTAAGTACACTCGGCGTCAAAAAAATCGCACCTTTTGAAATTGTGACTTCAAGCGAATAAAGCTCTTAACTTATTTGTTGTACCCTACCAATATTAGTATCATTTGAAAGCACAGTTAATAAACTTTAAAAACGCGAATCGTTCTTTTTCGTATAAACAATGATCACGACACGTTAGGGTCTTTAAAAAAAAGTGATGAAAAACTCATTAGAGGACTCACTACTTGTGCCACCCTGAACACGAATAAAAGGGGGGGGGGGGTAAAAATGAATTATGGGTCATTTGCTATCCAGACATCACAAAAGTCACACCTGAACAGCTTCAGTAAGAGAAAACTCTGAAAAATGGATACCACAGCAGAAGAAGCAGCTCAAGTGGTAGCACTACTGCAATCAGGACTACGGCAGGTTGATGTTGCTCGACAACTCAACATAAGCCGTTTCTGGGTGAAACGAGTATCCCAGCGGTTCCAGGAAACTGGAGGCTACATCAGGAAGTATGGATCTGGGAGACGACGTTGCACTTCCGACAGAGACGACCGCTATATTGTGTCGACGTGTTTGCGTAACCGATTCTCCAACGCTGTTGAGGTGCAACAGCAACTCCGAACAGCTCGGAGGACGTCGGTGAGCGTCTCCACAGTAAGAAGAAGACTGCGAGAGAAGAAAATCCTGCCACGTAGGGCTTGCCCGAGACCACGTGGATTGGACGTTCGAACAATGGAAGTCTGTCCTCTTCTCCGACGAGACGAGGGTATGCCTTTTCTGCAACGATAGGCGTAGAAGAGTGTACAGGAAGCAGGGAGAACGGTACTCACAAGCCTGCTTTGAAGAAACCGTCAGCTACGGAATTTATTTAATTTCAATCCAGGGCAAAACCGACCTTGTGTGCGTCTCCCGCACTGGAGGTGGACGTGGCCAGGGGTCCCTGACTGCTCATCGGTACATCACAGAAATCCTGGAGGACTACGTGGTCCCGTATGCTGGTTTTGTCGGGCCTGAATTCACATTCATGCACGACAGCGCCCGCTCTCATACGGCGTTGATTGTTCGGGACTACCTGGATCAGGTTGGGATCCCCGTGATGCAGTGGCCAGCGAGAAGTCCTGACCTGAACCCCATAGAGCACCTTTGGGATGATCTGAAACGCCGGGTGCGGTCTCGTGATACTGCCCCTGCTACCCTTGAACAGCTTCGGGACGCCGTCGTCGAGGAGTGGAGTGACATTCCTCAAGAACGCATCGTGACTTTGGTGAGGTCAATGAAGGATCGCATGGAGGCTGTAATTAGGGCTAGGGGAGGTAACACTAGGTTTTAAGTTTAGTTTTAAGAATTTGATTTACTGTATTTTTTAATTTTGTTATATTTTTAGATTGTAATTGTAATTTTGGCGTGAATAAATGTATTTCATCTTTTCATGAAAAACGTTTTTTTTTAAGCTTAGTAATCATTATCACAGTTTTATTAATTAAATTATAATATTATTATAATTAAATTAACCTTTAAAATGAGGCCCCACACTCATACCTTATCTTAGATTAAATAGGGTTTATAGCTGCTTGAAGTCGACATACCAAAAGGTGCGATTTTTTTGACGCCGAGTGTATATTGTCGGGTCTTTTTGACGTAAATTATACTTACCGGTCACTTTTTGCGTCTTAAAACGGTCCGTCAGTCATATTTCAGTAAAATTTTGCTCCCGGCAGTTACCGACAGCGATGGCATGGTTTATAAGCTTACTTACGGACGGTTATTTATGACCAGGGATCGGAAATTCGGATCGATATTTACCTATACTTTCGCACCGGCTTTGTTGTTCAGTTGTATGGAGGCGGACTCAATCATAGAATTCATTAGTTAAATTTCTGGGATTTCAAAATAAATAAATTGCACCGGCATTAATTCATACTCAATTATTTATATTAACAACTGTTTGAAGTTATTTTTCATGTATAGATTTACCAAATGTTTTTTAATTTACCTGTAACTCATTAACCTAGCGAATTTATAGGAGCAAAAATGAATGTTTTATCCTACATGCAAAGTAATTATTATATTAAGCTTTTGTAGAATCCCAGAATCCCGAAACTTATATTATTAAAATAATATTTTTAAGAAGCCGACGCCATGTTTGCCTATCCTTTTCCGGGATTTTGCCAACTTTAGGTAAATATCGATCCGAATTTCCGATCCCTGTTTATGACACTTGACGTAATTGTGCCAAATTTTGTATCTTCCTTAGACTAAACAAAAATATATACAAAGTTTAATATATATGTAAAGGATGTCTAATTCTTCGGACAGTAGGATATGTTACTAGATTCCTCAGATTCAAGAGCCAGTGAAAAAAACCGTTGGCCAGGAAGTTTTCAAGACGAGACCAGAACACTGCAGCATATTAAACGACACCGAGTTCAAATGCCGCTTTCGGCTCTCGGCTCGTTTCCCGCTGATAAGAATTAGAACACAGCACACAAAAAAGGTTAAATGGCTTACGCCTGGCATAAAAATCTCATCAAAGGGTACAATAATTAAGTACCATAAGTATGTACAGTGTCCTAATGAAAATAATAAACTTACTTACAAATCATACTCTAGCCTATTAAAAATATGTATATTAAAGTCTCACAGATTAACAAACTCAAAATACGTTGAAAAATGTAACAACGTTGTCAAAGCAACTTGGAGAATTATTGAGGAGAATACTAGTGATAAAAATTTACAAAGAGGGATAGATGCAATAATTATAAATGATAATAAAATCACATCACCTGGTGGAATTGCTACAGCATTTAACAATAAATTCATTGACAAAGTAAGCGTTAGTAATAATCCCGGTGGCAAAACAAATGAATCAATTCGAAATTGTTTATCTGCATCTATCTATCTCAAACCAACTGATCCTTTGGAGATCTTTAAGGTTATAAATCAACTACGTGATACCAACTCAGTTGGCTACGATAATATTCCTACTTCAGTTATAAAGGAAAATGCTGATTTGATGGTATTCCCGCTTAACCACATTGTGAACCTGTCAGTCAGGGATGGCTGTTTTCCCAGTAAACTGAAAGCTACCATCATAAAACCAATTCACAAGAAAGGTACATTTTCGGATTTGGACAACTATAAGCCAATTGCACTTATTCCAGTGCTATGTAAGATAGTTGAAAAAATTATGTACCGGATATTAATAGACTTTTTTGATAAGCATAACATACTATCGATCACACAGTTTGGTTTTCGTGAAAATAAAACAACCACTTTAGCCGATTATGAACTTGTCCAAATTGTCACTAAGTGCAGAAAAGACAGGGTTCCCGTATCAGCTGACTCATATATTTGGGAAAAATAATATCCTCACTTTCCCTGCTTTATATATATATTATGAAGTTTGTACATTTATAAAACATAATATGTATATGTTTACTATTAGAAACCCTACACAAAGGCTACGGTCGAAATACGGGCATGGCATAGTGTGTGTCCCGTCTAAATCTGCGCTCCTTACTAAGGGCGTAATATGTAGATATGCATTAAGCTTTATAATAAACTTCCCGTAGAACTTAAGATTCCGGTTCATTACAGCCAAATATCATAATGCCCTTTTACCTATTTTACTAAATATCAAATTGTCTTAGTTCCAAAATGCCTTAATTCCCAAATTGACTAATTTTCAATACAATAAAATGTCATAATAACATTTACGCATTACATCCGATATCCAAATTGTATAGTTGGTAAAATGAACAATAACTTCAAATACCGAATTATTATTAAGACTGAAAGTGAAAATGCCCAAAGACCAAAATGACACTGTCTCATAATACCTAAAATTTTAACCACGCAGTATTTTTAGTACATCATCATCAGTACTCGAACCTCCAAGCAGTCTTACTAATGAATTCTCGATTGTACAGAATAAAAATAGTAAAAAGATGAAAATTGGGATGCCGTTGATAATTAATTTAATGAGGGTTTCCGCGCATCAGTTTTATCAATAGATGGCGCCTCTGGGAAGTAAGGTCTTTTTGACAGTTGATGTTAAAATATATGCCTAGAAGACCAAACTAGTGACAATTTAGTTTTTCACTTGATATATACACATTTCAAATAAATAGGTTCAATTTATATTTTTTACGTATTATCAACTCTCAAAAAGACCTTACTTCCCAGAGGCGCCATCTAGTGAAAAAACTAATGCGCGGAAACCCTCATTACTCATTGGTTAAAAACTGTAAACTTCAACATAATTTTAAATATTTTCCATAGTGAGTTTTAGACATTTTGGGAAATGATATATTTGAAAATTCATCAAAACATGATCAAGTCAAGTTTTAGACATTTTGGGAATTGGTAGAATTGGAAATTTATCAAAACGAGATAGAGTCTAAATGAATTATAGTCATATTAAGAATACGGTAATTTAAGAAGTAGGCGTAAGTCATTTCGATCTTTAGACATTATGAGAATAATCTGTTATGACATTTTGATATTCTAGGAACACGATATTATGATATTTGGCTGTAACGAACCGGAATCGAACTTAAACGGTTACCACCTATGATATTTAAGAGAAAGTTGTTTGATTGGCTAGTGTAAAAATCTTTTTATAGTATAAATGAGTTTATGCAAAGTTAAAAAGCTCCTAGGTATTTATAATAATATCTATATCTGAACATTAACTATATTATATGTAATACTAAATTAACTATAAAATAATAATATAAACATCTAAAAAATATGGACCAATTTCAAATATATCAAGACTTGACATGTGCGTGAAATTACATTAAAATGAAGACTAGAATTATATTCGACCTAAGACTGACAATATTGTACGCCTCTGTGAGGTAGGATATGGAGAACTGTTATTATTTATAAGATCATCTGTAGAACCCATAACCATACAATAAAAAATATTTGAATTTGAATTTGAAAGGAGTGTAGAGTATGTTCTACTAATGATTGGTTCCCGTTTAACGCCTGCAACTACGAGGAAATGTGCCCTTTCACAACTACGCAGCTTTTGCTTACACTTCCATTTTATGCCATAGAAAGGCCATAGGTTTGGTTCTGCTTGGTTCTAGTGATTTTGTTGGAGTATCTAAGGCTGCTGCTTGCGCTACTGTGTGGAGAGTCTCAAAAGTTTTGGCTGCTCTGAAAGAGCAATTTATCAAAATGAGTTGTTCGAACGCAACTCAACTAAAATTTAATGACATTGCCAAATTGAATCGGTGATAGGTGCCATTGACAGCACTCATAATCGCTTGCAATCCCCTGGTGGACCACAAGCTGAAGCATTTTGAAATCGGAAAGGATACTTCTCTGTTAATGTGCAGTGCATTTGTTATGCGGTTGTGATAATAATTAATGACCAATATGGTTGTTAAATGGCCTGGATCATTACATGATTTAATGATATTTAATGCTAGCTCTATAAAGTCGCAGTTTGAACAAAATGCGTTTAGATCATGCATGCTGGTTGGAGATAGTGGATATTCCCTAAAAGATATTAAATGACTCCCATGAGGAACCCACGGACCCGAGTTTTTTTTTTATATAATGAGTCTCAAATTCGTGCAAGAAACGTTATAGAACGTTGTTTCGGTGTATTAAAAAGGAGATTCCTCATACTGCATCTGCCAATCCGCTTATCAGTAGAGAGCACAGCTGTGATCGCTGCAGCCGTAATGCATAATATAATGTAGATCCACAAATGATAAACTACCATTGGACAACGAGGATTCAAATCATAGTTTCGATCAAAGTTCAGATAACGAGTGATGACTAAAATACAAATAATTCATGACCTGACTCGCCAGCTGACTTTTACAGGAGAGATTTAATCGAAAATTACTTTAGAAACCTCTCTTAAAGTATATTAAAAAATATAATAATGAAATGCATTTTTATTAAATAACGTTTAAGTTGTTTGTGTTGCCTGTTTCGTAGTCTTCATCAGATCCGTGCCAGATGCATTTCTGGATAAAGTCATTCATTTGGGCTACCCAATGTTGATGACGATGCCACCACAGAACATGCCGAGCAGGTAATCGAGCGTCATGCAGAAAACACTGCTGCTTAAAAAGGGGACGCTTTCTGACTTTATTTTATTCACGCACGTAATGAAACTTGGTCTGAATATTTTCTTCTTATTTTTAATTAATTAAATGTCCTGTTTATGGGTGTTTCCCGTTTGTCTAATCGTTTGACTCAATCGTGTGCGACTTTTTTTCTCGTCCGCTATACTGGTCTAACAAATGGGAAATCGTGTTTCCCGTTTGTCCGATGGCCGACAGATCAATCGATTCAGTGCGACTTTTTTTCCCGTTCGCTATACTAGTCTAACAAATGGGAAATTGTGTTTCCCGTTTGTCCGATGGCCGACCGATCAATCGATTCAGTGCGACTTTTTTTCCCGTCCGCTATTTTACTGGTCTAACAAATGGGAAATCGTGTTTCCCGTTTGTCCGATGGCCGACCGATCAAACGATTCAGTGCGACTTTTTTCCCGTCACCTATACTGCTCTAACAAATGGGAAATCGTGTTTCTCGTTTGTCCGATGGCCGACCGATCAATCGATTCAGTGCGACTTTTTTTCCCGTCCGCTATTACTGGTCTAACAAATGAGAAATCGTGTTTCCCGTTTGTCCGATGGCCGACCGATCAATCGATCCAGTGCGACTTCTTTTGCCTTTTTTTCATGTTCCCCATACTAATCCAACACCGTCAGTTAAAAAGAAAAAGGAAATCTCATTGGGCCGATCGACCGGTCGACTGGTACTCAGACATTTTGTGAAATTAAGACTTTTCTGTGTATTACTTTACACTTTTGTACTTAATTAATATCTCTTCTTTTCAGAAGGAAGGAAGTAATCATTCTGGCTAGTGTGGTTCTCACTATTCCGTTTTGAGTTTCGGTATCTTTGCGTATTTATAGGTTGGTCATTAATACAACTGAACCTCCGAAATTAGAATTAAAATGAAACTAAAGTTAAAAGTTTGGTAGTATTTTAATCAATGGCCTGACTAATTTAAGCGATATTAAGCAGACCTTAAAGCCTAAAACAATTATAAAGCCGCAAGTTCATAAAGAACAATCATAAAATTCCTACAGTCAGATTAACGTAACATTTGAGTTGAACGACTTCGCCGAAGCAACTTTTAATGAAGTCTGGGGTTAGCGGTGTTTGCACAGAGAATTTTGCACGCGGATTTTCCGATTTTGAACGTGCTGAGTGAAAACGGAGATTTTATATTCAACTAAAGCACTCACATCGTTAGCTACCAATCAGGCACATATTCACGTTATTAACCGTCGACAAAAAAACGGAGGAGGTTCTCAAGTCAACCCGTATATTCGTTTTTGACCACGCATAACTTTTAACAGAGTTGTCGGGTTTTAAAAGAAAATTAGTTTGGTATTTTCATCAAATCAATAAAATAATGTAATTGAACCGAAATTCTTTAACGTTCATGTCGTGAAAAAGTAAAAATCTTTACTTATGGGATTTTAAAAGAAAGTTTTTGGTTTATGTTTTATGAACCTTTTACACTGGTTGACCGCTAATTAGTCATTACATTCAATAATTGATCATCTTCAAAACGATACGAGTTAGAGCACTAGTTTTTTAGAGATATTAACGTTATTTTATCTAAGGAATGCTCTTTGAAAGTGAACCCAAATAAAATAAAAACACGGTGTATACATAACAACAAGTGTGAATCGAGAAAACAGGTTTGGTTAGCCAGTCAGATTAAATACTTACCTATAAAAAATAATGTGACAATATTTTATTCGTGATATGGTTCACAACTGAACCCTATTTTAAAACCAAGCGCAGTGAAGAAAACATATAGGTGCCATAAAATATTTAATTAAATACTGGTTCCGGTGCGTTGCGTTTTTTCGTATTTATGTAGGGAGCTTAGAAAACTATAGATAATTTGCGTAACACGAAAAATAAATCAGGATATGAAACTAGGGTCTAATTTACGTTCTAAGTGCAATACCTGAAAACGTCCAACCCGACGTTAAATTTTACGATGGGATTAATAACGAACATAACCCTTTAGTATGCGTGGGTACAAAATAGGTAAGTTACGTAATGGGGTAATTAACATTGGTGTAATTTTTGGAGTTCTGTACCAAATTGTAAGAAATTGAATCTTTATAAACTTTCTCGTCAGTCTGCTCTTACGTCCGCCTTTCCGTCAGGCAGTCAAAACCCTTCTTATATATAATGACTAAAGGTGGTGGCCTACGAAAAATCCCATCATTTGAAAGTTTGAATTTAAAATTACGATTATACTTGAATTTCTCAATAAGAAAGTCGGTTGTGCTACATAAAGCAATACGAATGTAATAGGCGAGGCCGGATAGTTACGAGGCTGTCAACTCCTTTTCACTACGAGGTATGTATAGTGCTTTTCTCAAACATATGCAACGAAATAAAAAATAAAATGTGTGTAATAGGCATTAGCGCGGATATTTATGGTCCGATAACCATAAAGCCATTGAAAAAAAATTTTTTTTTAACTATTAGGCTGTTCATATTACACAGCCGCCAAGTCACCACAAAAATTAAAAAAAAAAATATTCCCGGCCTAGGCCTTCAATTTTGTATGATATTTCTTTACAGCTCTCTCGAGTTGCTCCGCCCGGAACGTGATACTTTGAAGCCTAAAATAACTAACATAACGCCAACATTTCATTGCATGTTTTAGAAAAAGTACATTACGTTACATACTTATTTAACATGCCATCGTTTGTTTTATTACTTTCTTATTGTCGTCGTTTGTGCAAAGCTAGGTACGGCTAATTATTGCTAATTATGTCCAACGTTTTGAACTGGACGTAGATTAGCAAAAACGTTCCAACCCACACCTCCTTAGTTTTGAGATATCCTTGTTTTACGTTAAACAGAGTAATGCTCAATGATGGATTATTATATAATTATGAGTTGATGATAATCGCAAACAAGACTTTTTTTTCTTTTTTTTACATATATTGTTATCTACTTAATTGTATATTATTACTCAATAATAGGGAAAAAAGCCTTGGAACGTTTTAAATTAATTAAGATTTCTTCAACGCGGTTCTTGGATCTCTTTCTCAAAAACGTTCTAAATTGTTAAGTAGAAGAAACTATTGACCCGCTTCGGCTTCGCATGGATGCAATTTCTAAAAATGATATACGAAAATAATCCTCGTTTACCACTTTTACTATAAACAAAAGCAGTGTTAAATCATTAGCGTAGATTAGAAGAAATATGCGGAGAAACCAACAGAAATGGATAGTGACTTTGTTTTCTATTCTTTGTTTTGTTTTTATTTCGGGATTGTAGATAAATAAAACAATAATTAATCAGTCAGACTTTAATATTATTATCACTATATAAAATAGGTATACATAATTAACATAAAAAAATCAAAATTCTTCCACATAAAAAAAACTAAAATCTTCTACATAACAAAATCAAAAATCTTCTACACAAATATCTATCTAAATTACGTCTCATCTCTCTCGCTCTCTTCCACATTTTCAATTTCAAAATCAGGAGCTGAACCTAATCCCTCTAGGTCGTCCAAAATGTTAACATTACCTTTGAGGTTTTTGTAAAATGCTAAACAATCTTCTGGTATAAAAGGATACAACGATTTGAGATCATCTAATTTTACTTGTGCTATTTCTTTTCCATTAGGATACAACGGAATTAACAACTCCTCGTTTATAGGAAAAACTTTGCCTTTTATTTTTTTTTCTATATTTATTTCTTCAAATTCTTCTGCAGTTTTTATAAATATGGAGTACAGTTTTTCTTTTTTCACCAATATCTGTTTAATTTTCAGCCAATTAATTCTTTTTTTATCAACTGTCACTTTTCTATTCACAATATTCTTCTCTAATTTCTGTGTTCCCAAAAAATCTCTTGATTCCATTTTTTTTACTATCAGAGGATTTGTATTTCTGCAGCTTTCTATAATTTTTATATAATCTTGAGCAGTATAGACCCTGGGATGAAACTTTAAATTTGTTTCTATTTTGGAAAAATCCGTGTCATTTGGAAGAAATGTATGACCAGGCTGAAGATATTTGAAAGTTATTGTTTGTAATGTGGGGTGGTTGTCCAGAATAGCCTTCAACAACAGAGTTATTTTAATGTTGCGATTTTGGCCCCCACATGAATCGCTCCAAAGAACTAGATGTTGAACCTCTTTGCTCAAAATATTTTTTATGTAAAAAGCTAAGCAGGAACCTACCTCTTGGGCTCCTCTACCTGCTTCGCCCTCTACCCATACAAAACAATGTCCAGTATTTGTTGAACCCACGTGCACCCCACAATTATAGAACCACAGTTGCCGCTTGTAGAACACTAAATTAGTGGGAATTCGGGGCAAAGGTAGGGTTTTTTCTAAATCATAAGTTATGCACTCAAATGTTTTATCGCTTTGTGCATTTTTCATATCGTTTCTCATCATCGTTCTTAAAGTTTCAGCTACCATTAAATGGTTTTCTTTTTCCAGCAGCAAACTTGTTTTATTTTCATCAGACGTGCAACCTTTTATTTGGATAGCCAGTCTGTCACATATGTTGCAAGTATCTTTTTTGAGTGATTTACACGTCAAGTTAAACTTTGTTAAAAATATATTTTTAAATGTATTAAACGCGACGCTTTTTCTACTTTCTGCGTATGTCTTCCTGAATTCTTCTAAATAAAGACTATAAAGCTTATTATGTGTCATCTCTGGCGTTAAATATTGCTTATTACTCTGTACTCTTCTGTAATGAGATTCGTATTTCGGGATCTTGTTAATAAAATTACAAATAAAATCGATATCTTCTTGTGGAGTTTTATTCCAAGGTAGTCGCACCTTGCCTCTTTGATCAGTTATGTCTTTACCACCACCTGTACGATTTTTTCGGAGACTAATTGTTATTTTTTGATTAGAAATTTGCAAAATTTTACAAAACATGTTTTTACAAACTGAAACTCCAGCCAAGGAGTATGAGCGGGAAAAATTTCGAGGCTTATTCTTTCCTGACACAGGGTGTTTACAAATATAGCCTCTCTTCGTTGGAGTTTCTTTAACATTAGAAACTATATACATTAACTGAGCTTCATAAGACCCAAGGCTATAAAATTTTTGAAACTCGGCCTTTTTTTTTTCGTTATCAATAAGCAGAGAACATTTTTCTTTACAAGAACAACTAAATTCTTTATACACTTTTGGTAGAACTTCTTTAGATTTTCCCTGGTAAGGCAAGTTATTATACTTTCTTTTCTTACGGTCGCGGAGCTTATAGTCCTCAAATTTTCTTTTACGACCCCTTTTTGGCCTTCCGTTGTTAGCATCTGGTAAGGAATTGTTACTCGTGCTAGGCTGATTTATATCAAGTGCCGATTCACTAGAAGCAGATTCAACTGAATGATCATTTCCGGGCGTGTAATTAGGATCTCTGTCGGAATCATCGTTACTAAAATCGTCATCAGTTGTATTTCTTTCAGGGAAGTTTTGATCGACAGACATAGGGTTTTGGCATACAGGAGTTATTGGTGAGTTTATAGGAGCATCTGGTGTTGGTAAGTCTACATAGTTGTTATATGCCGGAGTTAATGGCGAGTACACAGGTGCGTCTGGTGTTGTTATGTTTGTATAGCTGCTATCTACGGAACATGGCCCCACGAAAATGCTAGAAGGGGACAAAGGAGCATCTGGTGCTGGCAAGTCTGTACAGCGGCTATCTAAGGAACAGAGCCCCGGGAGAGTGCTAGACTGGGACAAAGACGAATCTGGCACTGGTAAGTCTGTACAGCGGTTATCTACAGAACTTGGCCTCGCGTGAATGCTAGAAGGAGACAAAGGTGCATCTTGTGCTGGTAAGTCTGTACAGAGGCTATTTACAGAAACCAACTCTCGGTCTTGATTTTTTTGTGTAGGAGACGGAATTGATCGTGTGCACCCAGGATCATCTTGCCTTAATAAGTATGTATTGTCATCGATGTCTATTGGTTCTGAATAGTCAGGTTCCAAATCGTTATTTTTATCATCTTTATATAAGACATTAAACATTTTAAGGGTCTCTGGTGACATAGGAGGAACAGGTGATGAGTTTTCCTTATGTTCATGGGTCTCCAATGAGTCAGCATTTATATCTGTTTCTAGCAATGAATTGAAATTTCCTGAAGTTTCTATGTCAATATCACGGCAATCTTCTGGTGTTGGAGAGACCACAAGAAAATCATTTCTGTTTGGTGTCGAAGCAGGAGCAACTGAGTTTCTGTCTAGCTCAGAAAATATATTTGTACCTGAAAATATAAAGTGTACCCTATAGACTGACCATGAATTTGTGTATGTACGAGTCTACCTTATTTCCCATAAAATGAAATTATATAAGTGTTCATAATAAAGGATTTTTAAAAAACGCTGAAAACCTTTATGTATTTTGAATTTTATAAATTATGAGGGGATATCGTATGAACATACACACGTGCAATGTGTTGTAAAATGTGCATTAGATGCTTTGTAATAAAAATTGAAACAACAGGTTCTTAAATTAAAATTAAAATGAAATTAAATCGAAATGATTACATTTACAAGATTGACAAAAACGAAGCAACAAAGCAAGTAATTAGCCATTATTAATTTATATTGAAATTTAGTTAAGCAGAATGTTAGAAATCGCGTAATAATAAAGGTTATTGTTAGTGAAAATGGTCAAACGAAAGTCCCTTAGAACAAGTATTTCATTGTATACCACAACAAGCGTGACCAAACCAAACCAAAAACCAAAAAACACCCAAAAAACAAACAACGATAATATTTTAGCCACAGCAAATGATTAAATCAATCCCGATTCAATGCCAAGGACTTTAATTACCCTGGGATAATTCCTTGGTGACTGCATTTATTTTTTGTAAATCGGCATCAGCATTTTGAGGTTACACTAGGATAAAATCAAAGAACATAATGTTTAATAAACGCCTGTACAGTGTGGCGAAATGCGTATTCCGTAACCCTACAGAAGTTACTAGTTACGCATTTTTATACATACGTACTTACTTACATAAATTGATAATCAGACATAAAACAAGTCATGTATTGCTCGTAGGTCTCTAATTTTCAAACAGTGATAAAACTTAATTTTACTTACGTGGAGGATCGGGAATTTCTTCAGGTATCTTTAAAGCTTTACGTAAAATGACGTCTCTTCGCTTCATTTTAATCGAAACACAAGAACTACGAGAAAAGTTTGCAATCCAATGTGATTAAGTACTGAAATCAATAATAATTGTCAATGCTCCACAGATAAACTTCTACTACACGGAAGCGTTCCAGATAACGTGAAACATTTTTTATGCACTATGCCTAAACAGACTACTTTCTTTTATTTCACTAAAACGTACCTTGCTTGGAACGTTTTATTCATTTTCATGGCTAAACGGACGCCTTTCTAAATTAATTTTGCGACAGTTTACCAGGTTACTTGGAACGTTTTTGTGAATCACGCCTAAAAGGATACATTTCTAAATCAATTTCTCAAGAACGTTCCAGGTTACGTGGATCATTTTTGTGAATTACTTTTAATCATCATACGTATTTCTCAAAAACGTTCCAAGTCACCTGGATCCTTTTTGTGAATTAAGTGTGCAGTAACACATTTCTAAATCGATTTCTCAAGAACGTTCCGGGTTACGTGGATCGTTTTTGTGAATTACTTTTAATCATCATACGTATTTCTCAAAAACGTTCCAAGTCACCTGGATCCTTTTTGTGAATTAAGTGTGCAGTAACACATTTCTAAATCGATTTCTCAGGAACGTTCCAGGTTACGTGGATCGTTTTTGTGAATTACTTTTAATCATCATACGTATTTCTCAAAAACGTTCCAAGTCACCTGGATCCTTTTTGTGAATTAAATGTGCTGGAACACATTTCTAAATCATTTCTCAAGATTTTTCCAGGTAACGTGGATCGTTTTTGTGAATTACTTTTAATCATTATACGTATTTCTCAAAAACGTTCTAAGTCACTTGGAATGTTTTTGTGGAATACGTGTACAAGGACACCTTTTCTAAACCGATTTCTCAAAAACGTTTTATGCTACTTAGATCATTTTCATGGTAGTAAAATGTAAACTAGCATCAAATATACAATATAACAAAAACGTTTCAGGCAGGTTAGAACGTTACAGTGTTTTTTTTATTTACACCTGCCATACATGTGGGTTGGACCACTATGGTCATATCTACTCACACACGCGAGGTAGCTTGAAATGCTTTTGCTATATGAAAATATCATGCTAGCTAATCTCGTAGGTGTAACTAACTCATTTTTGGCCAAGTTGTGGGTTGGAACGTTTTTGCTAATCTACGTCCAACTGTACTACCTAGTTAACCTATGGGAGGCATAAAGAGGTGAAATATCGTTTAAAAGCTCTTAAATAATAATGGATCATATTATTTATTACGATTTTGAAAATAAATTGTTTCTCTCTATATTGGTTAATTAACATGCAACGCAAAGAAAAACACCTTCCTGCCCTTATTTTAAGGACCGTATCGTTAATTATGGAAACAAATAAAATGGTGTAATCTGAATAAATACTTTTTATTAAAAAAACAACTTAAAATACGCGAATCTTAGATCTTCTAAGTGAATCATAAAAGCTTCTTATAGTTATTTATTGACCCCCTTTGCCAGTTTTCTCACTTTGCTTTTGATGCTCTGCATTAGCCCTTGGACATCGACTGTTTTGAAAGTTTTTTGGGTACGGATTCAGTCTTTTTTGAATTGGTCGATGTTATCTGTTGCTTTAGCTTGTTTTCGTAGCCTTGCCTTCATCAGAGCCCAAAATTTCTCGATGGGCCTGATCTCAGGGCAATTCGGAGGATTTAATGATTTCGCGACAAATTCGACATTAAGTATTCTCTCGATACCAGTTCAACACATGGCGAGCATAGTGACACGCAGCTAAATCGGGCCAGAATAATGTACGACCCCTGTGCTTTCGAATCAGTGGTAGTACCCGCTTTTGAAGGCATTCCTTCTTGTACACAGCCGAAGTTAAGTTTCCCGTTACAAAAAACGGAGATGTTTTCATGCCGCATTGACAAATAGCTTGCCAAACCATCACTTTTTTCCCAAATTTTTCGCAAAAAATGGATTTGTCCTCTTTAGAGACCTTCGTTCCTTTTATTACGGTGTAAAACTGCGGTCTGGGTAGGGTTTTATAGTCAAGTTTGACATAGGTTTCATCGTCCATTATAATACATTGTTCATTTTTAGTTAAGACTTGGTCGTACAACTTCCGAGCCCGAGTTTTGACAGAAGACTCCTGGGTTTTGCTGCGTTTAGGCTGTTTTTGCTTTTTGTAAGTTACAAGCAAGTTACGCTCCTTGGCACGCTGAACCATTGCAATAGAAGTACGACATTTTTTCGCACAATCCCGAATCGATACCTCTTTTTTTTGGGAAAAATGTTCGCATATCTTTTTGTCTAAATTAGGACATGAAGGGCCTTGTTTTCTACCTCGACCAGGTAAATCTTTTAAAGTATTATTCATACCAAACCTTTTTATCGTATTGTAAACAGCTTTCAGGCTAACCCCTTCCACTGAAGCAATCTTTCTCATAGTCATACCTGATTCTTTACAATATTTGGTCACAATTGAAAGTCGTTTTTTCTCTGAGAGACCCTTCATCTTGCAGTGTGTAGGAATTATACTATTTTTTATAATCAGTTTTAATATTTGACTATATGCTTAACAGATTGACATATGACAGACAAGATAAAATATAGTAACTTTTTTTTTAGAGCTATTCAAACTTGTTTCCATAATTAACGATACGGTCTTTAATAGTAATTTATGTAACTGGTTCATAATTAACCTTCTTAAGGTATGAGTGCCGAGGTCATATGCCACCATGTCTTGAAGCTTTATGATCGCTTACTACCTACTGTTAGAAAGTATTATTTTCACCACCACGGACCACGGCCATCCTATAAACATCACAATAATGTTTTTTTTTCGAATTTGAATGATTTCTTAATCTAGCCAATTCCTTAAGAAATCGTGATAAGTGAGAATTTCTTAGCAATATATTATGATTGCTGGAATAAATAAATAACTCATTTACAGACCTGAGTCTAATGAGGGCTACATGAGCCATTAAGAGGGCATAATAATAGTGACTCCCCTAAATCAATGACTGCTTTATATAGAGTGCATCCTTGCAATTTGTGCACAGTAACCGCCCGAGTAAAGATTTGCGTTGAATTTCAGAGTATAAATATATAAGGACCTATTACTTTTATTTCAAATTTAATGGTATTAAATTTTTCCCCACTTTAGGGTGCGGCTCCACTGAGGCGGAGACGAGAGGAGCGGAGCGGAGCTGTGCCAATATTAACCAATGGAATCTGCGTAAGGCGCGCTCGACGTGACCGCATGCGCCTTTTATTGGTTAATATTGGCACAGCTCCGCTCCGCTCCTGTCGTCTCCGCCTCAGTGGAGCCGCACCCTTAGGCTTGCATATAAACAACACTCGAATACAATATACGTCAAAGTAAGTGACGATCCACAAGAAACGGTCACTTCAGACGCATGTTGAGACGGCCATCTGAGTCATGATCAGTTTAATACAGCCCCCTGAGTATCCTGTCGCCCGATATTTGGTTGGTTTTTATTAAGAATTTGGATATTTATTTTGCCTAACATTTACCGTCTAAATAATATATTGATATGCAATGTATATACACTAACACCCATTATTTAATTAAAATTTTCAGATTATTAAGAGAAATTTCTTTAAATTCTTTTTTTTTAACATTGTGTGCCAACCATAAATAAAACTGAATTTACTATAGTCATACGTATGAATTTTGTTTAGGTTTGAAGAGAAAATATGTTTGGTCTGAGGCGCGATTTTAAAACCTGGTCCCAATTATCGGGTGCATGCAAGAAAACCCGCGAGCAACAGCTAACAGTATATAATTTTTATTATGTGCTAATTAAGCCCTTTCATTCGGTACGCAACACGGCACCATTAAACAATCATTTTAATTTATTCTTATTTTCATGTCCTATCTCTATAGGACATGAAAATAAGAACAAATAAAAAATATTGTTTAATGGTTTGCCCTCTGGCAAAAAACAAAAGTATGATCTTGTATCTCGTTACAGGGCTCGGAAACGTTATTCAAAATAACGTTTTAAAAACGTTTCGAACCGTTTTTTGTTCAACATTTTGTTCGGAACGGAAACGAAACGAGAACGTTATCAAAAACCGGTTTAATCCACGGGACGCGGCCGCGCGCGGCGTTCGGCTACAAAGCGGCGACAAGCATGAACTTGTTTAGTAATCTTAGATCTGCCCTACCGACCCTACCGTGTTTTGATTGCATTTTCATTTCATCTTTCATCCCGATGCGTGTCGTTGTCGTTTTGTGCGACTTGTGATTGTGAGTGATTATTTAATTAGTGAGTGATGGTCCTTTTTTCTCAAAATTTAAAATGGGACGAAAGAGAAAGAACATGATTTACGCTTATTACACTCATAATAAGGAAACCAACAAATCAAAATGCCAGATGGAAGGATGTAGGCAAGAAATACGAGTACCTAAGTGATCAAATCTAGTTGTTCTTGTTGAATAATTGTAAATCTTTAGGTTACCTACATATTGAGAAGCACACAAACTAAACACTGTAACATAGTAAGGTCGGGTGCAATATAAATGATAAAACATGTAATCAAAACCAAACGTCCTTCTTTATTTTTAATTTCACTGTACATGAGAACTAACTACTATCATATCATAACCAGTTCAAACCACTAGTTACCACATCGCTACATTTAAGTAGAGACTCCTCATCTTCAGTAAAAAATGGTTGACTGTCTTGTAAAGTGATTATTACATTGTCATCTGAAATAAATTTCATATACAATTTCAAATCTCTCCGAAGCTGTTCACCGCTGCATTGGAGGATGCTTTTAAGGTTCTGGACTGGAAAGGACGAGGCATCAACATAAATACTAATAGCAAGCTATGGAGTCGTCATTAGCCATAAATCAAAACTCTTATTCATATTCATTCTCATTTATGTAGGAATGCGTGAAACGGACTGATAGATGACGTATGACAGTGAGACAAAGACAGTATGATAGACGTGTGAACGAGAGTGAAAGAGATGCCTGTTTTACTTTTTAATGGCTCCAAGATGGCGATTCGAGAGCTCGACACTGTACAAGACGCTGTGTAATTGCCTAATTATAATTTCCTTATTAAAATTTACTACTAAAGAAGAGTTTCACTTATACGACCCCCACAAATTTGGTGTCAGAAGTGGGATTGAAGTGAAATTAAAGACGACGGAGGTCTCGGATCAAACGACGGTCAGTAAAATAACCTCACGAGCACGCGGCACGTGGCGGTTAGACAAAGAAACGACGGTTTTTGCTGTAAAGACGTACACGAAAACGCGAAGATGTCGAGGGATGAAAGACGTAAATCCAGACAGGCGGACTACGACGACGAGGTTGCTGATGCACGTAGTCACGGCGGCGGAAGCGCGTGGTTGCACCTTACGGAAGGAATTATCCCCAATTTCACGGGACAGGACAAGACGTACCCTGCGACCCGATGGATACAGGACGTGGAGGATAATGCGGAGGTGTTCAGCTGGACCCCAGTGCAGAAATTGCTGATGGCGCGAAGGTCGTTGTCAGGAACGGCGGCGTTGTGGTTACGAGCTGAAAAAACCTATAAGACGTGGGAAGAGCTTAAGACTAATATTAGTAAGGAATTCACGGATTCTGTGGATATAAAAACCATCCACGAGATGATGAGTGCGCGAAGTAAGAAGCCAGGAGAATCGTGCATGGATTACATGCTGATAATGAAAGAATTGGGCAGAAGAGGCAAGATGCCGGATTACGTTGCCATTAAATACGTGATAGAGGGCATACAGGACGAAGAAGTGAATAAAATAATGCTGTACGGAGCAACAAGCTACAGTGAGTTAAAAGAGAAGTTCAAGCTTTACGAGTTGTTCAAGGAAAAAACGAAGGTTACACATGCTAAAAAAGAACATAAGCCGAAGCACAGTGAACGGAAGGTGACACGATGTTATAGCTGTGGGGAAACAAATCATGCGTCGGCGGAGTGACCACATAAAGAAAAAGGCTTAAAATGTTTCAGATGCAACAACTTCGGCCATATTGCTTCGAAATGTACGCAGTCATCGACATCACAGACAGCAAGAGCATCGACGAGTGGTATCAGTGGCGCCACCACTAGTCGCAATGAGAAACGAAGTTATTTTGCTCAGACTCAAGACGTCACTACGGACGATTCGTGCGGCGATGTTGGTAACACGGTCAAGATGGCGGACGAAGGAATGTCAGCTGGCAGCTGTCATCTGTCAAACGATGGTGGGAACACGACGATGGATGTAAACAAACCCTACAAGCCACCTACAAGTGTTTTAGTGTGCGGAATAGTACATTGTGTATTAAGGTCGGTAAGTAAGGAATTACGATCGAGGCTCTAGTAGAAGCCCGAAGTCGAAGACTGAGGGCTTTCTGAGTCGAGGTTCGTAATTCCTGTACCGACCGTGAAACATACAATGTTTTTCATCACATTTGCGAGTAAATAAATAAAATTATAGGACAGAAAACACTTATAATACTTACACAAGTCAGCACAACTATTATTACGAATTACTTGAACTTTTTTTAAGCGGATGACGGGCGGACTCCACAGATTATACAAATGTTTCGTTCAGAAACGTTAAGGGCAAATACTTACGTAGGTATACATACAGCCCTGAAGGAGTGTAAAAAAAAACGACGTTTTGATACAGAAAACTATTAAAATCGATTATTAAGAACATTAATTGAGTATTTAAGTAACATGTAGCGAGATTGCAATGAAAATTCTGTTTAAATAACATTTTAAGACAATTTTTCAATTGCGTGTAAACTCTTTGCTTGAACTTGCATGACCTGTGTGCTGTGCTATAAATTAAAAAAAATTTACTTACCGACCTTGGGTTTCATGGTAAGAAGAAAGGTCGAGGGTTTTATATGGGGCATTGCGGTCAAGTTAACCTGTATGTTTAGATACTGTTTACATGCAAGTGTGATGAAAAGATTATTAACGCGTTGGTTGACTCTGGCAGCGATGTGAACTTAGTGTCTATGGACGTATACGACGAAATAGGAGCACCGGAGATCGACGAAAGTGACATTTACCTATCCGGACTAGGCGCGACTCGTGTGGAGTGTGCCGGTGTGATAAGAGTGAACCTCGAAATCGACGGCGAGTGCTACAACAACATAAAGTTCTACGTAGTCAATAGAGACATTATGCCTTTTTCTATGCTATTAGGCCAAGAGTTGTTACGGCAGTGTGTCATGTGTATGCAAAGTAACGAGGTTACGTTAAGGCCGGTAACCAAGTGGGTTTACCAAATATGTGTGTCTGATTCTGTTGTAGGTAACGAGGTAAGCACTTCAGTCCAGCATGCCGTAGAAGAGATGATGGAAAACTACGTACCTCAAAAGACAAAGGAGGCCCCAATCAAGCTTAATATTGTACTAAAGGATGAGCAACCAGTGGCCCAACGACCTAGACGTTTGGCTCAAAGTGAACAAGCGGCAGTAGACAAGCAGGTAATCCAATGGTTAGAAGAGAAGATTATCCAGGTAAGCTACTCTGATTATGCCTCTCCGTTGGTGCTAGTGAAAAAGAAGGTGTCCCCTTGTTTTACAGACTGAAAAATTACAGAATTTTGTTTCACAGAAAATGTTTCATATACTATTTGGTCCTTGTATTTTTGCTTCGTATATTATTATTTTTTAACTATTTACATGAAAGAAACAAATTCGACAGAAAATCAATTCAATGAATTTTGTAATTTTATTTTTTCATTACACAAACTTATCAAACAATATAATTATTTTTCAACGAATATTGTTTGGTCAGTGTATTTTTTCATACTCACTCAAAACTCATTAGAAACTCATTAACGTACAACCTATAAATATGAGTGAGCGAGCAAGACCTCTCTGGGCAGAACCGACTTGAATAGGTTAGGTTAGAAGGCTATGGCGGGAGCGAAGCGAAGCAAGCTCCCGCCTTAGCCTTCGAGGTTATTTTTTTTTTATATCCCTTGAATAAGCTATGCGATATAATTTGATTGTAAATCAAATAATATGAGAACAAAGAATATTTAATTTGCTGTTCTATGATATGAAAAAAGAAACATTGAATTTTATTTGAAATAAAAAACGATGATTTAAATGTCTTCAAAGTAATTATTCTACATATTGATTATTCTATGAAATGATAATACGAGAAAAAAATTCTATGAAATGAAATTCTAAACAACTTCAGTCTGTAAAATAACGTACAACCGAAAAAGAAAGATGGAAGCATTCGGGTTTGTGTGGACTACGGAAGGCTGAATAACAAAATTGTCAAGGATGAATACCCTTTACCTGTGATTGATGATCACATCGATAAGCTGACAGGAGCTAAGATTTTTAGTACGCTGGATTTGAAAAATGGCTATTTCCATTTACCTGTGGCGGAAGAATATGTAAAGTACACTGCGTTTGTGACACAGTCAGGGCAGTATGAGTTTCTTCGAGCCCCGTTTGGACTGTCAATTTGTCCTAAAGTTTTTACACGATTCATTAACATTATCTACAGGGATCTGGTGGCACGAGGTGTGGTAATCATTTTTATTGATGACGTGATCATTCCAGCTATCACGGAAGACGAAGCAGTCTCAAGACTAGAGGAAGTATTGTATGTGGCGTCCCAGTATGGTCTCGACATCAACTGGAAAAAGTCACAGCTGGTGCAAAGACGAGTTGAGTACCTAGGGCATATTATTCAAGATGGAGAAATACGCCCAACACACGAAAAGACGGATGCTGTGGTAAGATTCCCATAACCTATTAATATAAAACAATTGCATAGTTTTATAGGACTAACCTCATATTTTCGCAAGTATATACAAGATTATGCGTTGATAGCGAAACCTTTGACAGACTTATTAAAGAAAGATAATGCTTTTGACTTTAATGATCGATGTAAGTGGGCATTTAATGAATTAAAGAAAAAGTTAGCAAGTCAGCCTGTTCTTAAGATATTTAACCCCAGACTGCAAACTGAAATGCACACTGATGCATCTAGTAAAGCATATTCTGCTATTTTATTGCAAAGAAGTATGGATGATGGGATGCTCCACCCTGTCCATTACCTAAGCCGAAAGACTAGTGAAGCAGAAAGTAGGTACACAAGTTACGAACTAGAGGCATTGGCGATAATAGAAGGAGTTAAGAAGTTTCGTTGCTATCTTTATGGTAGGCATTTTAAAATAATAACTGACTGTAAAGCTTTTCAGCTGACGTTGAACAAGAAGGACCTGGTCATGTCAACGCGGGTGGCGAGATGGATCCTGTTACTTCAAGAATACGACTTCGAGATAGAGCATAGAGAAGGTAGTAAGATGCAACATGTCGATGCGTTAAGCCGCTGTCCATATGTGGCCATACTAGGAAACACTCCTATTCAAGAAAGAATGAAGATTGCACAAGCTTATGATGTAGGGCTTAAAGCTATCATCCAGCTATTACGCAATGGGTCTGAATATCAAGATTACCATTTGGAAAATGGTTTGCTCTACAAAGGCACTGAGAGGCATCTGGTTGTTCCATCCTGTATGGACAGCGAGATTATAAAGAGAGCACACGATAATGGCCATTTTTCGAAAACCAAGATGTTGCAGCTCATCAACAAAGACTATTTCATAACGAACCTCTCCAAGAAGGTAGATGATTACATAAATGCATGTATACCATGCTTGTTAGCCTAACGAAAAAAGGGCAAGCAAGAAGGGTTCTTGAACCCCATACATAAAGACGAAAGTCCCTTGTATACATTACATCTGGATCACATAGGTCCTATGACAGAGACAAAGAAGCTCTACAACCATATATTGACCATGGTAGATGGGTTCACAAAGTTCACATGGTTGTTCCCGGTGAAAAGTACTACCAGTAAAGAAACACTGGACAAGCTAAGAATACATCAGCATTGCTTTGGAAATCCGTCCAGATTGGTAACCGATCGAGGAACAGCATTCACCAGCAAGGATTTTCAAGAATACTGTAAGGATGAAGGTATTGAGCATATAAAAACAACCTCAGGCGTGCCTAGGGCAAACGGGCAAGTAGAACGCATGCATAGAACCATCATATCGGTACTGACAAAGCTGTGTATTGACAATCCCACCCTGTGGTACAAACATATCACTCATGTACAACGATGCTTAATCAGTACATTCCAAAGAAGCGTCAACACCTCACCATTTGAACTACTCATAGGGGTGAAAATGAAACTCAAAGACGACACCGAAATATACGAGTTGCTGGACCAGGAGCGTCGAGACAGCTACATATTAGACAGAGAAGAACATAGGAAAAAAGCCAAGGAACAAATCCTAAAGATTCAAGAGGAAAATAGGAAAACTTTCAACAACAAAAGAAAAGTAAGCACTAAGTACCAAGAGGGCGATATAGTCGCAATCAAAAGAACCCAATTTGGCGTAGGGATGAAGTTAAAACCAAAATATCTCGGTCCATACCGTGTAGTGAAGGTTAAAGGAAAGGATCGGTATGATATTCAAAAGCTTGACGACTCCACTGAGGGTCCCCGAAACACATCAAGCTCATGTGACCATATGAAGAGGTGGCCCTCCGGCGTTGAGGAATGAGGTACGTAGCAGCAGCATTTTATCAACTGAGTGTGCTCTACCTCGTTACGCTATTGTATTATTTTATGTTATTTTATAATTTGTGTTTAAAGATGTTCCGAGGATCTGCCATTACTACATGTGTTGTATCCATTTAGTTTAGTAAGTTAGATAAGATGATGATGTACTAACTCTTTAGATTAAGTTGTTACGATGTAGTAGTTATAAGAGCGAAGGCTGTAGAGTTGAAGTCTGAGGCCAGACTTGATTTTCAGGACGGCCGACTGTAGGAATGCGTGAAACGGACTGATAGATGACGTATGACAGTGAGACAAAGACAGTATGATAGACGTGTGAACGAGAGTGAAAGAGATGCCTGTTTTACTTTTTAATGGCTCCAAGATGGCGATTCGAGAGCTCGACACTGTACAAGACGCTGTGTAATTGCCTAATTATAATTTCCTTATTAAAATTTACTACTAAAGAAGAGTTTCACTTATACGACCCCCACATTTATTTATTTTATGATTTAGGTTTTTTTTATAATCAAGGACAACAACGTTGACGAGTTCAGAAACTATTATTTAATGTTATATTTAGAAAATAAATATTTAATAAAAAATAATTACCATTTTTATACTGATTTAATCACGAAAATTTAAAAACAAACGAAAGATACATTAAAAGACGGCAGAAGGGAATTTTATAGTCCACAGTAGTGGCGAATTGTATATTAAAATAGTTCAAGTTATGAATTTATAATCTAATAGATTTTTTTTTTTTTATATAACTTGACTAAGATACACGACCGACCGCTAAAGAGGCATTTTAAGATAAATTAAATAAATGAGTATGAATATGAAAAAAGTTTAGATTTAGGGCAAATGACGACTCCATAGCATAGTCATTATCACTTTGCACGTGCTGTGTATAAGAAAGCAAAAGCCGTCAAACGACACGACAGCAGAAGTTCGTGAAATTGTGGATTTATGTGCAAATTTGCCCCTTTTACCAAAATTATTTTGGTTAAATTTCATTACCCAAACTTTTGGCAACTGTTTTTTTTGTCAATGCAGTCTTTGGCATAATTATATTACGCAAATTTTCGTTTAGCAGAGTTTTGCTACAGAAACTGACATTTAGGCATTTGGTATTTTAGGCAAAAAAACATTAGATATAAACATTTCTTCAAATAAATTGATATGACAAAACATATTTATAAAGACAAAAATCTGAGTTTGTTTGAATTATAAAATTTGGCCAAAATAATATTAATAAAACGGCACGATCCTGTAAATGTAAATTGCACTGCTATTTTCACCATTGTGTAATTCTTTTCCAGTCAGAATCTTCTATTTCTATTTTTTCCGTAAATTGCTCTGGTTGGGCCTTCGTGGTGATGTCTTCAGGTGGGCGTCGTCATACGTGTCCAACAGACGGCAGGCTGTTGTCCTCGGTGGTTGTAGATCTGACTTCGTAAATATTTCATCAGGAGTACCTCAGGGGTCTCATTTGGGACCTTTACTCTATAATGTATACCTTTACGATATAACGATATTTATACTGTAATCAAGGACTGCAACTTTTTAATGTACGCAGACGATAAAAAAATCTATAAAGATATAGGTAGTCCCGGCGATTGCGACGTGCTCCAGGCTGATCTGGATCGGTTATCTTATTATTATAGAACAAACCGTATAAGTGTTAATGTCACCAAGTGCGCCCTTATCTCTTTCACCCGCAGTCCATCCCCTATTTTGCGTAATTATTTCATCAGTGGGCAGCCTATTCAGCGTAACCCTAGATGTTAAGATGACTTTTGAGCAGCATGTCGACGACATAGTGAACCGGGCTTATAAGAATTTGGGCTTTGTCATGCGGGTTTGCAGCCAATTCCGTGACCTAAACTGCTGTAAGGTCGTTTACTATGCGTATGTCAGAAGCGTCTTGGAGTACTGCAGCTGTATTTGGTCCCCGCAATACGTAATTTATAAGGAACGTATTTAAAAAATACAACGGTCCTTCTTGCGCCATCTTAACTATCGCAGTAAAAAAAATTAATCCCGTTACGAACTCAGCTGCAGACGGCACGGCATGCTATTCCCTTGAAGATCGTCGATTGCTACTCGACATGTCTGTGCTCCACGAGTTTTTGTCCGGTCGTACGGATTGCCCTTCGCTTCTGTCCCAGATAAATTTTTTTTGTTCCGGCTATTAGAACCCGTCACGCTGAACGCTCTTTATTCGGTATCCCGCGTACACACACTAAGTACGCTCAAAACTCGCCACTTGTACGCCTCCTCAGAGAGTATAACACGCGTTTTCATAGCGTAGATATTTTCAACTGTTGTAAGTCTGTTTTTGTAAACCGTGTCCGTCAACTACTTGTGAACCCCTAGTAATGTTGTTAATCTTGAGCCGCATCACACCTATACTCACACACACACCCACACACCCATACACACAAACACACACACAAACACACATATACACATTCACACACACACACTCGCTTAAGTAAATGTAATAACTTTCTTTTTTTTTTTAGTTTTCATATGTATTATTGAATTTATTCATAAGGATAATATTGTGCTGGCTTCATAAAATGTACCTACTCGTACCTTATTTACTTACTCCATTTCTATTTTTGTATTTCTTGTGGTCATCTGTTATTGGCTTACTCAAATGTATCCATATCTTGGTATCTGATTTAATGTATCGCTGTTGATGTCCCAAATAAAAAAATAAAAAAAAATAGCTTGTTAAATATATTAGCGCCAATAAACATTTCACTTGTTTGTTGAATTTGATGTCATTTGCATACTTCTTTGTAAGTTTATGTGCTTGAATTTGTCTGAAAAAACTTTAAAGTTTAAGTAATAATTTTGAACAACCGTAAGAATTTATTACCGAATTGCTGTCAGGTAAGTAGGTTAGGTTAGAACTTTAACCGCCAAGAAAAACGAACTGCTACTGGAACAGTAGGTTAGGTTAGGTCAGGACTGCGACAATTAGAGCGCGTGAGCGAGTAAAATATGTTACGCCAACTAAAACATTTGACTAAATGAAATTCGGTCAAATTACTAGTATGTACCAGTTGGTAAGCGAGTCAATGCCTAAACATTAATGTGCCGAACATTAGGATTACGTAACAATTATTTATGAATTGTTAATATGACGAACAATTATTAGGCAAATGAAATTTTACGAAAAAAGTATTTAAGTATTTCTGGTAAACCTCTTACTCCTCTTAGCCTATTTGTGCAAAATGTGGTTATAGAATTATCAACAAGTTTTTGAAGTTGTAGGTAATTCTGTAGCTCTGCCTACCCTACTCTGGGATTACAGGCGTGAAGGTATGTATGTATGTAAGTATTGGGAAGTGATTTGTCAAACATTATTTGATAAAACGAAGGTGACCCTCGACATGGCTCCAAATACCGACCCCATTTTAACTTTCAAATCCTATTATGGAAAGGTTGGGTGGTTCCATAATCAGTTGTGCTCAAGATGGCCATTGAACTAATAATCCTGTAGAGAGTTGGCAAAGACGCCTAAACACTCGAATGCCTCGCAGACCAACACTGATTCTGATAATATTTATGTGTTAAAGAGACGACTGCATTAAGCAGAAGCCTGAATTTCACTTAAGTAGCTGTAAGGTAGAATTTTAAGTTTAAATTGAATCAAGACAGTATTTAGTAAGTTTAATTTGTGTATTTTCATTTAATATCAGAACGACGGGACTAACAGGTCCGCTCGCGGCATGGTCCCTATGACACTGGCTGCATTACCCCTCTGGATAGCTAGCCTAATCATAAACTCACGCCTTCATTCCCAAAGTGGGGTAGGCAGAGCTAAAGAATTACCAACAACTTTTAAAACTTGTTGATAATTCTGTAACCACACTGCACAATAACCTAATCCTTTGGGATAATAAAGCTTATAATTGTTTTAAACAATGTTTATATATATATATATATATATATATATATATATATATATATATATATATATATATATATATATATATATATATATATATATAGTGTACACCTAGCATATGGTTATACAGTACTTACGTGGTAAAAGGTGACAAATAACAAAGTTCAACACTAAACTTGGTTAGGACGACGCCCTAAACCCAAAAAGCAGATGGCGGGAGACTCGAAAACGATCGCAGCGCGCTAAGTAGATACGAGGGTGCATTGAAAAGTTCTGAGCCTAAGGTTGAATATAATAAAAAAATAAAAAAATAAAACTGGCAGGTCAAAGTGCCATATTTAGTCGCCATTATGAACTATCTTTTGTTTTTTTCCTGTCACAATTTTGCATTTTATGCTGGAACTGCTACATAAGGTCACTGATTTTTCAAGTAATGGATAAAATTGAGCACCGTTCAGTCATAAAATATTTGCAAAAAAAGGGGTTAACACCAAAAAAAAAAAATGAAGATATGAATCAAACATTAGGGCAATCTGCTCCATCGTATGCTACCATAAAAAGATGGGTAGCTGTTTTCAAACGTGGCCGGGAGACTGTTCAAGACGAGCCTAGGAGTGGGCGGCCGTTGACGGCTACTACGGATGAAAATGTCAATAAAATATTAGGTGCGATTATGAAGGATAGGCGATTGAAGATTGTGGAGATAGCGGAAGCAATGGGTATTTCTTATGAGCGGGCACAGAACATCATCACCGATGTTCTTGGATTTTCTAAGGTGTCAACCAGGTGGGTGCCTAGACTGCTTTCAGTCGAGAACAAACGAGTACGTGTTACAATAACTATTGACGAGACATGGGTCCACCACAGTACACCAGAATCGAAAGAACAATCCAGGCAATGGAAAATACCAGGTTCACCACCACCTAAAAAAGCAAGGTCATTTTGTCAGCTAATAGGTTTTCTGGGATTTCAGGGGGGGTTATCATGAATATCATGATAGACTATCTCGGAAAGGGCAAAACAATAAATTCAGATTACTATTGTGCTCTTTTACGTCGTCTGCGTGAGGAAATTAAAATAAAGAGACCTGGAATGCTGTCGAAAAAAGTACTGTTTCACCAAGACAACGCTCGCGTTCACACTTCGGCGAAATCAATGGCACAAATATATGATTGTGGATTTGTAGTGCTGCCGCATCCCCCTTACTCGCCGGATCTAGCTCCTTCCGATAATCATCTCATCCCTAACCTCAAAAAACACTTGGGAGGACAAAGATTTTCGACAAATATGGAGGTACAAGAAGCAGTAGACTCATATTTTAACGACCTCAGCGATTCATTTTTTTTGATGGGATAATGAAGTTGGAGGCGAGGTGGACTAAGCGCATTGACATTCATGGAGAATATGTCGAAAAATAAAATGGTTATAAAAAGTGAGCCCGTTACTTTTTTTTACCAGGCTCAGAACTTTTCAATCCACCCTCGTACATACCTGCTACTTCGGGTATATCTTAACATAACCCAGTGAATTTTTTCAGTTTTTGCTGTTCAATTTATGCTTGTGGGAGGACCTTGTGCAGGGTCCGTCCGGGTTGGTACCACCATCTTATCCATTAACCTACCGCCAAGCAGCAGTGTTCGCATTGTTGTGTTCCGGTTTGGGGATAAGACAGCCGGTGAAATGACTAGCATAGAGGCATTCCATCTTCGGCCTCAGGGTTGGCAACGCATTTGCAGTCTTAGGATTGCGGTCTTGTGAATGCGAATGTCTATGGGTCACAGTTTCCACTTACCATCAGGTGGCCTGTGTGCTCGTTTGTCTTCCTATAATATAAAATAAAAAAATAAAAAAAACGATTATTATAGGTAAGTACGCAGAATATTTACATACATTTTAACAGTTTACTCAACGATACACAGTGTATTTACTTACAACGAAAGTTGATGTCGGCGATTAGTTCCAAGTTCTTAATTTTCCATGTGTGAAATTTTGCAAATTATTATTGGGACGAATTCTTCGTAATGAAAAGTCTTAATTTTACCAATTCTTAATTTTCCGAATGCTTCATTTTCCTAATTATAGATAGTACTAATTCGGATTTTCTTATATATGTACAGTCATATACTTTTCATCACACTTGCACGTAAACAGTATCTAAACATACAGGTTAACTTGGCCGCAATGCCCCATATAAAACCCTCGACCTTTCTTTTTACCATGAAACCCAAGGTCGGTAAGTAATTTTTTTTTAATTTATAGCACAGCACACAGGTCATGCAAGTTCAAGCAAAGAGTTTACACGCAATTGAAAAATTGTCTTAAAATGTTATTTAAACAGGAATTTCATTGCAATCTCGCTATATGTTACTTAAATACTCAATTAATGTTCATAATAAGTAATCGATTTTAATAGTTTTCTGTATCAAAACGTCGTTTTTTTTTACACTCCTTCAGGGCTGTATGTATACCTACGTAAGTATTTTCCCTTAACGTTTCTGAACGAAACATTTGTATAATCGTAATAATAGTTGTGCTGACTTGTGTATTAAAGGTATAATTCATAGTTATTTACTCGCAAATGTGATGAAAAACATTGTGTGTTTCACGGGCGCTACGGGAATTACGAACCTCGACTCAGAAAGCCCTCAGTCTTCGACTTCGGGCTTCTACTAGAGCCTCGATCGTAATTCCTTACTTACCGACCTTAATACACAGTGTACTATTAAATGGCTAAAGAAAACAATTTTAAAGTAGTATTGCCTACAAACATAAATTTAATTTTTAAAACACATAAAACCGTTACTTTACATTGCTTAAAATTGTTTAAACGAAACAAATCCAACACATTACTTAATTGCCTACTTAAACCGACATAAATTTTTCAGACATTCCTCGGGTGTGACTTTTCCTTTAATCAGGTCCTCTATATTTCCGCTGATTTTCGCGTCTTTAATTATAAAGGATCATGGGCATTTTTGTATGGAAATTGGGTGTGGCACCAACAGAATTGAAACCTTTATATTTAAAATGAACTTAGTGAAAACATCATTTCTTATTATGGCCGCGAATACCTAGCTCACCGGAGAACAAAAATATGATCACTTGAAAACAAGACAGTCCATATAAACTTTAGGTAATATACATTAACAAACTGAAGTATTTTCTTGAAATCGAGAGTTTATTTGTCGTACAGATAAATAAAACATTTATAAGATACATTAAATTTTCAGTTAAGTAACTTAATCGAAGGTTATGTTGATGATAGAGTTCTACGAGCTACTTTGTAATCTTGCGAGTACTTGTTGTTACGAATATTTTTAAATATACTTTTTTAGACAAGTTCTGGAGAAGCACGAACACTACAGTTTACATATTTTTGTACATCAAATACCCGACACACAGTTCTATAATAAACTGTAACATATACATTAATTAGCCGAAGTTTCTACGGACAATATATCTTGTTTTCAAGTGCCCATATTTTTATTCTCCGGTGAGCTAGATATTTGCGGCACCATTAAGAAATGATGCTTTGAC
Source organism: Acleris emargana (assembly GCA_927399475.2). Taxonomy (NCBI): domain Eukaryota; kingdom Metazoa; phylum Arthropoda; class Insecta; order Lepidoptera; family Tortricidae; genus Acleris; species Acleris emargana. The sequence continues at coordinate 51,647,107 of OV656835.1, read as the reverse complement.
TTAAACCTTTTTAATGATATAGGTTTCAATTCTGTTGGTGGCACACCCAATTTGCCCATGATCCTTTTGACCTTCGTTTGCGTGGCTCAGTATACACTGTATATTGTCTAGTCTTTTTTTCATGATATGTTGCTTCTTTTTTCAGAAAGTTGATATATGAGAAAAGATCTGACTTCCCATTTTTTTTATTTAGGCGGTAGTGCCAACCTTCCAAGGCATTCGTAGTCCTGTGCCGCTCATGAGAGCAGCACCACAAATTTGCACCTAATTTTGCCATCCACTGTTTCTGAAAATATGACACGAAATTTTCTGTTATCGTATCGTCCGGTGCTTCGTTCATAATGAATAACCAACCTTCTGGGACATATTCAACCGGCAGAAGAGCTAAATTGGCTGTGAACCTTACAATCCTTCTGTGTCGTTTATGCATCATCATTCCTAATTTCTCCGCGTTCTTCCAAATCGCCTTTGAAAAATGATAATAACAGCCTTTTTTACGTACATCGGGATGCACGGATTTGACTGCATTCATTATGGCAGTTTCCCAGTCACTTTTGAAAAAGGAAATCGACACTTGAAACTTCTCTTTCAAAACACGAAACACTTTAGTATAAGTCGATTCCTTTTTGTTAGGTAACAAGCAGAAAAATATTGGTATTATTGCAGTCACCTCTCTTGTACTGCCAATGTCTACGTGAACCGTAAATAATTGTTCGAAAGGTTTTGGTACGCTCTTAAATGTCCCATCAGCTAAATACAGATCTGTTTATTTTATTAACTTCACGCACCCTGGGCTACCAAAAATAAAAAATTTGTCCACCCCTTCTCCTTCATGTAAAAAGAAATTCTTAGTTAGAAGTTCTGGAAACTTAACTTCTTGAACACTTGTGAACTTCAATTTGGAGGTATTTAAAACAGCCTTACGAGCGGAATAGCATGTGTCCTTAACTGAGCTGAATGGTGGTGGTTCCGTGTTTTCGCTATAATTGGAATCGCTGTCTAAACCCTTCATACACTCTTCGTATAACACAGGAACAGGCTTCCATTCTGTGCGGCAACGGTCTTTTAATGTATCAACAGCAAGTGCTACTTTGTTTTACGAAAAATCAGGTTTACAAGTATGACTACTCTCCCTTATTACTGAGTTCAATGCAGAGTTCAGTGTTACAGATGCATTGCAACGTAATCCTTTATTAGAACAACGCCAAATCTGTGTTCCGTTTAAATTTTTTGATTAAAAATAGTATTGATAGCCACCACTTACCAATTTTTTCTTGCCTTTTTGTCCAACGCTAATAAAATTTAAATCGATGACTCCGGCACTCGAAGAAGCCATAACTAAGTTTAAAATATCACATGCAACGAAATTCACACGATATCAAAGACATTGCATTGATACTTGACATTTATCCTTGACACTTTATCTATTCTATTACCTATTCAACATAACGCAACGAGTTTCTTAGTAAATAGGCGTTATAGGCAAGTATACTTAGTAGACATACATTCCTTCACTATGCACGTAAATGAATAGATTTAGATTTATTTAATTCATAACATAAAATAACAATATAGATTACCCAGTGTCAATGTACCTACACACATTTTAAGTTACGATCTGCAATACAAAAAATATTCGAAAAGATACGTATACTTACAGATATTGTAGTTATTATAAATTTCTCAAATATAATATTTCTAACTGTACTATCGTCCGTAAAAAATCCGAATCAGTACTATCTATAATTAGGAAAATGAGGCATTCGGAAAATTAAGAATTTGTAAAATTAAGACTTTTCATTAAGAAGAATACGTCCCGATAATAATTTACAAAATTTCACACATGGAAAATTAAGAACTTGGAACTAATCGCCGACATGCGAAAGTTTAACATTATACACCATTACCTAGTCGGTCCTAAAGCTCTGTCACAAATAAGAATAATGATAAAAACAAAAGTACCAATCAGTTTTTAATAATTTATATACCAATTTAAAGTACATTTAATAGAGAATTAATATAATTTAAAATTATTCAAAATGACTTCCCTTGTTTTTAATACAGGCCAATAAACGCCGCGGCCAATCGATAGCAGCACGCACCATATTCATGTCTATTTCAGCGACTGCTTTTCTAATAGATGACTTCAGGCTCGCCAAATTTGTATGTGGTTTAGTACAGACCTTCTCCTCTAAGACCTGCCAAATTTTGTAGTCCAAAGGATTAAGGTCCGGACTGGAGGAAGGCCAATCTTCGTGTCTTATAAAGTCGATTTTTTGACGCTCAAACCAGGCTTGAGTGGTCTTGGCTTTGTGTGCAGGTGCAGAATCCTGCTGGAACACAAAATGATGTCATGAAAATAGCGTGTTGGGCAGATCTTTGACAACCTGATCCAAAACCGTCTCTTGGTACACTTTTGCACTGATTTTGACCCCTTTTTCGCAAAAATGAACCTCAGTTGGCCCGTAATAAGATACTCCCAACCAAACCATCACTGATGATGGATGATGCCCATGTTGCACCCGCGGAGCGGTTTTTTTTGCTTTTTCAGAGCTCTTAGCGTACACTCTATCATTCTGTTTATTATACTTTTCTTCAATATCGAAATTTTTTTCGTCTGTAAATAGGATATCGCGGTGTCGATTTTTCACGTACTGCTTTAACAACTTTCGGGTTCTTTTAAGCCTGATTGTTTTTAGACGGGCATTAAGCATGTGTCCACACTTTTTTTTGTATGCTCGTAGACTAAGATCTTCGTTTAAAATCTTTTTGACGGTATTCCTACTGACACCCATCTGCAAAGCCATCAAGTTCTGTTTTCGGACAGGATTTCTTGCTATACGGGCCTTGATCGCTTTGATCACTGCTGGTGTTCTTACGGAGCGTGGACGGCCAGTTCTTTTTTTGTCCTCAACACTAGAGACTTCATTGTACCTATCAAGAGTACGGTACACAAACCTAAGCGTTATATTTAATTTTTTGAGCAACTTGAAAACGGTACTTGGCGAGTGCCCACAGCGGTGCAACGCTAAAACAGCTATTCGGTTTTCTTTCAATGTCCACTCCATCGTGAGAAATCGCAGCAAATGACTGTTTTTTGTTTTAACAAAATTGTTAAACATTCAAAAATGGAATACAAAAACATTTTCTTAAAATTATGTTTTAAATTAAAAAATAATGTGCCAGTGACAGAACTTTAGGACCGACTAAGTATATTATGTAGGTATTCTAATTCCACGTTATTTATTTATATTTTCTTGAATGACGCTCTTGATTAGCGGTACGTCATGCGTAGTATTAGTTTGGTGCTTTATTGAAGAACAAAACGAATTTTGAAGCTTGCGACATACTGAAAACGTTTATTCGATATTACTGTCATGTTATGTTGGCTTCTCAAACACTATCCTGATTGCACTTTCATAATATTTCGTAATAAACATTCCGATCGATAACATATTTTAAACAAACTGACTGACGGATACGCCGATCCACTGAAATCTTTAAAAGAGGTCAGTGTGAAAATAAAGTTTTTCTGCTGCAAACAAAGACTATGTGCATTCCATACGACTTATTCTAGGCGACGAAACCTGCTATGTAGCCAATTATTTGCTCAATCGTATCTAGTAACTGAGTATATTCATCAAGCATGGTTGCAAACACATAACAATTATTTTCTTCGGTGTTTGTCGTCGCTTGAGCATCACTGTTAGCTTGACTATTATAAAAATTATAATAATCGTCAAACCTAAAGCCAAACGTTGTTTCATTAATACATCTCATAGAATAGAAGAGCTGCTGCAATTTAGGACGGGAAAATCTTCAAGGGGAACGCAGTTTCCTGTGAATTTTGAACTCAGTTCCAAATTTTGTAGCGTTTTCCTGTAAATCCCTTTAAACTGTCGTGCATAAAGATTATTGTAACAATGTCCATGGTTGCGTATGACGCTGAAAAAAGTTCCAACTATAGGAATAAGTTCCAGAAGTAAAACTGCAATTTTAACTTTAACACCAACTTTAATTACAGAACACAATTATCTATTATTATCTGCCGTAGTCGATTGCCACCAAAGTAATGGCCGCTGGTTAGTTCCATCGCTCCACTATGCCTCGGTACCCATTAAAGTCTACTATAGAGGGCGCACTAGTGCGACCATTCAAGAACTTTACTCATGACTTCCTGGGGTTTGAGAGATAGTTAAGCGACTTATAAATTGTAAATAATACTAAATACAGGGCGTCCCAAACTTATGGGACATGAAGGGGAAGTACCTTAAATATTGTAGATAGTGTATTTGGCTGAAAGAAGACTAAACTTTATGTTATTTTTAAAAATTAGTAATTCTGCATTCATAGATTTTCTAAAAATTACTTGCATCGTCTGGGAATCGAACCGAATTAAATGTCAAAAAAAAAACATCCTACTTTTATGATGCCAATCGAAAGAATAGCTAAAAAATAATAACTCTGCTTAAGTAACATTGTATTTTAAAAGAAAGGAACAACGTAACGTACGAGATACCGATCGTTGGGCAGTATTTTTACTATACGATAAGGGCCTTGGTATTTGTTCCACCTGTCTCTTCACGCGTACTAAATTGCCTTCTGTGTAAAGACTAAGGGCCTGTTGTTTGATCAGTAGTTATAGTAACTAATTGTTAAAAATCGTAACCAATGGTTAAATCTCAAGGAAATGTGTCAAATTTTCCATTCCTTTTTCGAATTTTAACAATTAGTTGAGTTAACTACTGATCAAACAACAGGCCCTTAAACAGTACTCAGTTTACGAGTTGCGTCCTTTTCTTGCTGTTCTCTTATTTTCTCATTTACTTGCTCTCTAACATCATATAAATTATCCGAAGTTACCACATTTAGAGTATCATTTATGATGGAATTTAGAATACCTTGCGAATTACTTGTTATATTAAATCCGAAAAGTAGTTCTGATGGAGTTTTTGAGTAGTTTTGTGTGTTGTTGTATTAAGACCAATTTGAATTTCAGCGACATACTCGTCCCAATTTTTCTCATCATCACCGTGAGAATGATATTTATTTATATTTAATAACTTTTACAGACGTAGTCGATTTAGTATTTCTGACAGGAGATACATTTGCGTATTTTGTGATGCCGTCTATAATCACCAGTAAATAACAGTTACCTTTCTTGCATCTTACGAAAGGGCCAGCGTGGATGGTATGAAACAGTACGCTGACTTTTTGTATAGGGTGGAGTTCTCCTTCACGTTTGCCACCAGGTGTTTTGTGATGCGCACACTCCCAGCAGGAGGCTACGTTTTTTTTTACGAAGCGTCGCATTTTAGCAAACCAGTAATGTTTTTGGATTCGCTGAAGAGTCTTATTAAACCCACAATGGCCGACATCGTCATGATTTTTTTGAGTTATTCGCCAACGAACGCTTTTGGGCACTAACCACTTCAGCTTGTCGCCGACGATGCGGTAGACGCGTTCATTCTTAAGTTTATAATTTTTACAAAAGTCAGCTACTTTCTCCGAACTTGGGTCCCTAAGAACTTCTTTAATTTTTTTCATTTCAGCATCTGCACATTGAACAGTAGTAATCCAGTCCTGTTCAATCCCTTCCACAGCAAGTACATCGAGAACGTGAGGTGCTGGCTCGTAATCGTCTACGGGGTTTCGGCTCAGCGCATCTGCGTGTAACATACGTGTACTGGGACGATACTCAATGGAGCAATCGTACTCTTGTAGTGGCACCCACCATCGGGCAACTCGTGCGATGACGTCGCGTTTGGTCAGTGTATATCTAAGGGCGTTACAATCTGTAAAAATCTTAAATGATACCCCAACCAGATATACCCTGAAACGATTCAAGGATGCTATCACCGCAAGTGTCTCTCGCTCATACGAGTGAAGTTTGCGTTCGTCAGGTGTAGTTTTGCGACTAAAGTAAGATACTGGTTGGAAAATTCCATTCGTGTTAGCTTGGAGTAGTATTCCCGCGACACCGTCTTTGCTGGCATCAGTGTGGAGCTGAGTATCGGCCTTTGGGTCATATAATGCTAAAAGTGATCTTTGAGTCAGTGCAGTTTTGATACCATCAAAAGCATGTTCTTGAGTCTCTCCCCATATCCAGTTAGAATCTTTTCGCAGTAGATCTGTTAGTGGAGATGTTATAAGAGAATAGCCCTTGATGAAACGTCGAAAAAACCCCGACAGCCCAAGGAACTTCCTTCGTGCTGATTACTTGGCCTAGGAAACTTTGTAACCGCCTCAGTTTTTCTGGACTCTGGACGAATACCTTGGGCGCTAACCTCAAATCCCAGAAAGTCAATAATATGATTTTGGAAGAAGTTACACTTACTTACTTTTAATGTGATGCCTCCGTTTCTAAGTAAATTTAAAACGTCTTCCGACCTTTGTAATCCCTCACAGACATTTTTCGCTGGAATTAAAATATCGTCCATATAGACTATAGCATACTTAATTTTTGCTTCGGACAAAATTTTGTTTATAATCCTTTGGAAAACTGAAGGTGCATTTACCAGCCCAAACGGCATTCTGTTATATTCATACTGTCCGTCAGAGGTTACAAAGGCTGTTTTGTGACGAGACTCTTCTGCAATAGGTATCTGGTAATAACCAGAAACTAAGTCTAAAGATGTAAATAATGTATTTCCGGAGAGCTGGTCCAGCTGATCTTCTACTCGGGGAAGAGGGTAATGGTCCTTTCTAGTTTCGTCTTTTTTTGGACCAAAACAATAGGGCTTGCATAAGGCGAGCAAGATTCGCGTATAATTCCATTATCAAGCATTTCTTGTACCATATTTCTAACCAGCACCCTTTTAGCGTATGACATACGATATGGACGATATAACACAGGGTGGGAGTCTTCAAGCTCGATTAGCATTTCGGTAACTTTTGTGGAACCAAGGTCGTTTAGGCCTTCGGAAAAGCAATCTCCGTATCTCGATAGAAGTTGCTGGAGCTTTAATCATTCCTCGTGGCTCAGACTCTCTCCACAATTCACCGTAGCATCAATCTCCTCCTCTTTAAACATAACACTACAACAGTCGTACGAAGCGTTGTCATCTTGGGTAAAAACCGCGCGTGTCAAGAGAAAACCGTTATCAAGGGAAATAATTTCAGATGACGTATTCAAAACAAGAAGCGTACTGGAACCGATTGATGCCATATTGTCCTGAGAGCAGATAATACTCTTTACCTTCCGGGCCACTCAACGAGCCGATAACATGGACCGTGCCAGTAACGAGAGATTCAGACTTAACTGGAACTGGAGTTAAAGTATTGCATGGCAACTCAACTTTTTTGTCTAATTTTAAATGTACCTTTTCATTCCTAATCCGTTGAACAATAAGCTCCTTTGGGGTTTTAATTATTATTATGCCGGGCTTTTCAGTAAAAGAATGACCTAGTTACAAGTATTCTACATACAAGTTAATTACTTCGTTAATTCCCTGAACCTCGACCTTACTCGTGACAATGCTCAAAGGTGTCACCAGATTTCCTCCTATACCTCTTAAGACTGGTAGATCTTCAGATTTTTTAATACTAAGATTCTATTCTCTCGCTGTACTTATTTTTATCAATGAACATTGACTGCCTAGATCAATATGACACTTAATAAGTGAATCGTTGACCTTGATATCCATTATATACTTATCGTTTGCATCATCCATGTGTAACTCAGCTACCTGTTTTTCTATACGTTCCTTTCCCTGCCCCTCGTCTTTTTCTCGAACCTTGTTCAGCTTTTTAAAACAGTGGGCTACTAAATGTCCCATCTTTTCGCAATACGTACATTTTACAGCAGGTTTGTCATACTTGGAGCTTCGATGACCCACCTCATTACCATTATAACACGTGATGTTATGGTTGCTATTTTCGTTTGATGTGTTCGGTCGCGAGAAAGACTGTTTTCGATCATTGTAACGAAGCCGTTGAGAAGAGTCTTGGTGATCTATATCCCTACTTTGACCTACTCTCACGGTCCTAAAATATTTAAGTATTTGTTCAGGTTCAGAGAACTGACCAGCTTGAGCACCTACCTTCACTGCACAACCTGCTGCTTCTGCGGCGTAGAAGACGCCGTAAAGGATGCAGTCTACGGCCCGTTTGCCGTATATTTGGCACCTATTTAACAGGTTAACCTTCGCATAATAATAATGTTCTAATGATTCGCCGTATCGAACCCTTTTAGACAGCATCTCGGTAAGAAGTTCCGCGTAGTTCTCCCGACAGGGAAACGATTCGATTAACTTCCGCTTCCATTCTGCCCATGAAAACAAAAGTGATGGCAGGCCTTGGTACCAGGTCTTAGCAACACCTGTTAACTTAGGAAGGGCATAATGAATTGTTTCCCTGTCGTCCCACTGATAGATTGTAGCGCATTCTTCTACTTTCGTAAGCCAAGTTAAGACAGTTTGCTCCTTGGACATTGGGTCAAATTTAGGAATGACATTGGTATTGAAAGTGAGTTTTGGTTTATCAGAATTTTTCATGTGCTTTAAAATATCAAGAAACTTTTCTAGTATAACTGAATCTTGATCTCTATTTTTATAACTACGTACTCTAGAACGCTCACCGGAGTCCTCAGATGAACTGCATCGTAGTCTGCGGCTGCCTCCCTGACGTTCTTCAGGTCTTGAGCGCCGTCTTGTAGGTGTAAGTTCGCTGCCTCCCCGAAAAACTCCGCCATGGCCCCGACCCTGCTTGGGTACTCCTGGGTCGTCGCAGTTATAGTCGCGATCCCGACCCTCTGACCTGGGTACTTCTGGATCGATATGTCCTAAACCCCGGCCCTGTGACCTGGGCGCTCCTGGGTTTACTTGGTCATAAGCCTGGCCCTGTGACCTGGGCTCTTCTGGTTCACCACGACCACTACCCTGGCCCTGTGACCTGGGCTCTCCTGGGTCATGCATATAATTCAGACCATGAACCCTTAATCTGGGTTCTCCTTGATCATTATTTATTTCTATATCAGAAACTTTAATTTCCAAGGTTAAACTGTATAACCACTTATACGGTATCTACTTAAAAATAACCACTCCAATTACGGTTAAGAATTACAAACAAAAACATCATATATGTCCATACCCATGGAGTACCGGGGCAGAATAGACATACATGATTTACCATATAAACCTCCGGAATGATTCCGTTACGGCATATACAGTATATATTTTCAGCACAATAAAGAAAAACATATATGTCCATACCCAGGGAGTACCCTGGCAGGATAGACATACATGATTAACCATATAAACCTCCGGAATGACTCCGTTACGGCATATACAGTATATACTAGCTGAAGTAGCTGACCCGGCAAACGTTGTTTTGCCTTATAAATTAGAAATGAAAAATAGATAGTAGCCGATTCTCAGATCTACTGAATATGCATATAAAATTTCATAAGAATCAGTCAAGCCGTTCCGGAGGAGTACGGTAACTAACATTGTGACATGGAAATTTTATATATTAGATTTTCAGCACAATAAAGAAAAACATATATGTCCATACCCAGGGAGTACCCTGGCAGGATAGACATACATGATTTACCACATAAACCTCCGGAATGACTCCTTTACGGCATATACAGTACATATTTTCAGCACAACAAAAACATCATATATGTCCATACCCAGGGAGGACCCTGGCAGGATAGACATACATGATTTACCACATAAACCTCCGGAATTACTCCGTTACGGCATATACAGTACATATTTTCAGCACAACAAAGAAAAACATATATGTCCATACCCAGGGAGTACCCTGGCAGGATAGATATACATGATTTACTATAGAAACCTCCGGAATGACTCCGTTACGGCATATACAGTATATATTTTCAGCACAATAAAGAAAAACATATATGTCCATACCCAGGGAGTACCCTGGCAGGATAGACATACATGATTTACCATAGAAACCTCCGGAATGACTTCGTTACGGCATATACAGTATATATTTTCAGCACAATAAAGAAAAATATATATATATATGTCCATACCCAGGGAGTACCCTGGCAGGATAGACATACATGATTTACCATATAAACCTCCGGAATGACTCCGTTACGGCATATACAGTATATATTTTCAGCACAATAAAGAAAAACATATATGTCCATACCCAGGGAGTACCCTGGCAGGATAGACATACATGATTTACCATATAAACCTCCGGAATGACTCCGTTACGGCATAATTATACAGTACATATCTCAGAATTATAAAATAAAAATGAAAAACAGTTATATACTTCTGCTACGAGTACCCTCACCTAGTGAAATGATACATTTTAAATCATATAAGACTTGTTGTCGACGAGCTCTAGACATCTGGACGGTTCTCCCGAGTTCGGTTCTTCCAACACACGCTCAGGCCCGCGGTCGCCCACGAGTCCATCCATAGAAAGGTTGTACAGAAGCATACGGTTATTTTTTATTCGTAATCCACAAGCGAGTACAAGGGCTGCTGCAAGACGTTTTCATGTAAGCCAATTTTATGTGTGGCAGTTGCTAAATGCATCAGGCCAACATCCGTACCACTTTCAACCAGTGGAAGATCTTGTGTTGGCTGATTATCAAAAAAGGGTGATCATGTGCCAGTGGTTGTTGGAAAACCAAGACAAAAACATACTATGGACTGACGAAGCAACGTTTACGCAGATGGGGCTGTTAAACGTTCACAATGAGCATTGGTAAATAAACTGCAAAATGAATAGCAACTTAATTAGTTTTAAATGCAAAAACATTATTCGGTCCGTGAAGTGTGTTAGAAGCCTGTGTCGCTCGGCTGACGTTGTTGCACTACAGGAGACATGGTTACTGCCCCATGACCTGGCGTTTCTGGGGACTATAGACGACAACTTTGCCTTTACGGGCGCCTCTGCAGTCGATACTTCTATGGGGGTGCTGCGCGGGAGGCCGTATGGTGGAGTGGCACTATTGTGGAGAAAGTCTACGTTTTCTAACGTCACGATAGTAAAGTGTAATAGTGTACGTCTAGCCGCGATTAAAATTGAGCTCAGTGATCGGTGCTTCTTAGTTTTTTCAGTTTACATGCCTTCTGATTCAAGTGAACATTTAGTGGAATTTACTGAGTGTCTTAGTGAAATATCGGCTATTATTGAAAACCATAATGCGGAGTCGGTATTTATGTTAGGGGACTTTAACGCACACCCCGGTGAGTTTTTTGCATAAGAACTTTTAACTTTCTGTGATGAACAATTGTGGACTTGTATAGATTTAGATATGATGCCTTCTGATAGCCATACGTTCGTGAGTGACGCACATGGGTGCCGTCGCTGGCTTGATCACTGCTTAGTTACTAGCTCGGCGCAGCCCTCAATACACTCTTACTCAGTGTTATATAATACGTACTGGTCCGATCACTATCCTATATGTATAGAATGTAACTTTAACATTTTGAAACCAAAATTACGAGTTAATAATAAGTATATAAATAGGGTTATTTGGGGGGAGCGTGATACATCTCAGAGTGACAAATATAATAACATCTGTCATGAAAAATTAAAAGAATTAGATTTTCCTGCACAATTTACTGAGCGCAGCGACAAAGTGTGTTGTGATAAAAGTCATAGATTTTTTTTAGACACATTGTATGATGATATTATTTGTACACTGTCTAAAGCTGCTGAGTGTTGCTACATTGCAAAGGTAAATTGTAAACGTAAACATGTCACTGGGTGGAATAAGTACGTGCGGGGCGCTCACGTGAAGGCTTGGCTTTGTTTCGAAAACTGGTTAGTTCAGGGTAAACCGGACTCTGGCCCCTTATACAGAGAGATGTGTGAGTCCAGGCGCATATTTAAATCAAAACTTAAGTGGTGCCAGAATAATCAACAACAAATAAGAATGGACATCATAGCTGAACACCACACAAATAAGACACAAATGTTCATGTTTTTCAATTTGTGTCTGGGCCACTCATACCTACCTGAAAGATTAATGCGTACAATTGTGGTTCCTATAATTAAGAATAAAACCGGTGACTCCTCAGATGTTAAAAACTACAGACCGATTTCTCTAGCCACGGTCATTGCTAAGGTGCTTGACAGTCTCCTTGGTAAGCATTTGGATAAGCACATTAAACTCCACGACGCGCAATTTGGCTTTAGACCAAATCTTTCTTGCGAAAGTGCTGTCCTGTGTCTCAAGGAGACTGTGAAGTACTACACCAATAGAAAAACACCTGTGTACGCTATTTTCCTTGATTTATCTAAAGCCTTTGATCTTGTTGCCTACGATGTACTCTGGAAGAAATTAGAGACTGAAACTAGCGTACCCAGTGAAGTAACATCCTTGTTCAAGCACTGGTATAATAATCAGAGAAACTGTGTAAGATGGTCACGCTCCTTCTCGGATGAGTACGGGTTGGAGTGCGGGGTGTGGCAGGGAGGGCTGACTTCTCCCACGCTCTTCAACCTGTATGCAGACGTGCTGATCAAGGAGCTCAGCGGCACCGGTATCGGCTGCCACATAAATGGAGTCTGTATAAATAATATCAGTTACGCAGACGACATGGTGCTGCTGAGCCCCTCGAGCGGCGCACTGAAGAAGCTGCTCAATATCTGCGAGTCCTATGCGGTGGCCAACGGACTCAAATACAACGCTCAGAAGAGTGAGTGTATGTTTTTCAAACCGGATAACACTCGCTATACTGATTCTCCTGACTTTTTACTCAGCGGTGTAAAAATACAAAAAGTAGAAAAGTTCAAGTATTTGGGTCACTGGATCACCGCGGATCAAAAAGACAATGCAGATATTGAGAGGGAACGCAGGGCGCTGTCTGTCCGATGCAACATGTTGGCCCGTAGGTTTGCAAAATGTACTGAGCCAGTAAGAGTCACACTGTTTAAAGCATACTGCCAGTCATTTTATACATGCAGCCTATGGGTTAACTATACGCAGAAGGCATATAGCGACCTGCGAGTTCAATACAACAGCGCGTACAGAGCGTTGCTGCGGCTGCCGCGCTATTGCAGCGCTTCCGCGATGTTCGCGGAGACTAACACGGCGGGGTTCGCCGCCATTATGCGCATGCGCTGCGCCTCCATGCTGCAGCGCGCGCGCGACAGCCGCAACGCGCTGTTGTTGAACGCTGGGACTCGCCAGTACAGGCGCGGTGGATCGGGCTCCACGCCCTTAAATAACCTTTTCACCTCAGCAGCTCAAACAAGCAGGTTTTGCTGCTTAAAAACAGTGAGCAAAATTCAATTTTGCTGCGAGCGTGAGGCAAAGTAGCTTTTTAATTTTTTTTTTTAAATGCCGTGAGCAGTGCTGGGCCTATTTACAACATTCGAAAAAATTTAACTTCACTTTGTTCTGTCACTTTCACTTCGATAGGAAAAAAGCGAGAGATAGAAACAACTTGATTCGAAATTCGATTTTCAAATTCCACACATAGTAGGCCCAAAAAGAAACGCACGTTCGGATGCACACATAACCGTAAAATTGCAAATAAAACTATCTGTTAAAGTTTGAAATGTGTTTATTATAACTATTTTATACGATCATTTTTTTATTTAATGTTTTGAAGACAAAATTAATGAAAAATAAGAAGTTTATCATGTATCTACATAATTTTGTTATTGTTTTAGCAATCTTTGATTTCGTGACATAAACCGCGGGGGCAGTTTCAGAACGCATTTCAAAAATAGCGGGATTATTGTACTTGTTTAAAAAAAATGTTTTTTGTTGCTTTTCTGTTACGCTACGTCTCGCGAAAAATATCTGAAAGCTTATGATATTTTTATGCAATGGAGACTTGCAAATGGTTCCAAAACTTTTTCGGAGACTGTACTGTTAGCGTATTTCATAGAGTTATCACAAACAAAGCAACCATCAACAATGTGGAGTATTTACTCAATGTTGAAAACAACAATAAAAACGAAGGATGATGTGCACATTGAAACCTACCACAAACTCATTGCATTTTTGAAGAAAATATCAGTAGGGCACAAACCCAAGAAGTCCAATTTTTTTTCAGCCGCTAATGTTCAAAAACGGCACGGCGGATGGAGGTCGAATATGGTTGCGGAAGGATATATTGAAGATTCACTTGAAAATAAAACTAAAATCTGTAAGCGTATCATAGAGAACATAAGTTTGAAACAGACCTCAGATCCTTGGTCTCGCCCATCTACTTCCAGAGTCACAAATACCGCCACTGAGTCACCTTCTTTCCATATCCTTCCCCCACAATCCAAAAGTGAGGAAGCCGAAACCATGAGCTGGAAAGAGACCTCAGATCCTTGGTCTCGCCCATCCACTTCCAGAGTCACTAATACTGCGACTGAGTCACCTACTTTCACTATTGTGCCGTCACAATCTACAAGTGAGGAAGCCGGTGAAACTATGAGCTGGAAACAGACCTCAGATCCTTGGTCTTGCCCATCTACTTCCAGAGTCACAAATACCACTGCTGAGTCACCTACTTTCTCTATTCCTCTGTCACAGCCCACAACAAGTAAGGAAGCCGAAATCTCAGCCTCATCAACTACTCAAACTCAAGTTTCTAAGACAACAATATCGGTTCCAAACAAAACTGTAACATTTAACTTGCAAAACTGCAGTAATTTTACTTTTAACTTTTAATTTTTGAAATTGTTGGTTTTACAAATATAGATACATGTTATTTAATTTTTATCATATTGTTTTTTTTCATGTCTTCACTCAAAAACAAAAAAAGCTTCTGCTTCGCCATTCCGTTGTGGGTTCATGTCACACCTAAAATCTTCAAGCTTCATCTGGCATGTCTCCTCTTCGGGGTAGTAAAGTATCAGGCCACAGCAACAAATTGCTGGAAAAATCTGTTGCCTGCTTAGGAACCTGAAATGTATACATGGTTTTAAGACTCAGTTAAAGAAACACTTGCAGTTAAGGGAACAGTAACTATTAATTTGGTTCCAGTCAGATACCTGTTTTTTATGTCCCACAAGCATTAAGTAGCATGATGTTAGTAGCTGTTTTTCTTTGTTTGAATTTGTTCAAGTTTAGAAATCCACGTCTTTTGTTCAATTTAATTTATTTTTTGTAGATTATGACTCCACGAGGCTGTCAATGATTCCGTCAACGTAACTACTTTAGCTCATAATCTGCCCCCGTCGCTTCAGAACCTGAAATGTATATACATAGTTTTAAGGCTCATTAAGGAAACACTTGCAGGAACGCGAAAAAGTCGAGAAAATTTCAGACATATGAGACTACCTAGTTGCAATTTGCAATTTAGTTCGAATCACGTATTCACATACCTTTTTTTATGTCCCACAAGCATTCAGGAGCACGGTGTTACTAGACGTTTTTCATAGTTTGATACTCAATTTGGTTTTCATGGTCCTTGACCTACTTTTGCTAATTTGTTCTGCGTATTAAACAAATGTAATGTAATGTAAATGACGATGTAATTTTTGTTAATTTGTCCGCCATAGCCAATAGCCATAGAATAGACAAGGCCTAATTAAAGCCACAGACTACATAAAGCTGTATAAAGTTGTGTTTGCACTACGGCATTATCAAGTTGAGTGACAGGTTTTATCTGTTTCATGTTTATTTTTTCCACTTTTTATTTTATTAGTATTTTGCTTTGCTTGTGATTGATGCATATGCGATCGTGTCGTTATTTAGTCGTGTATTCACCAAATGGTCACAACGGAAGACCTGCGTTGGCCCTACCAGCTTCGCGCTGTGTTGTTCTCGCTGCTGAGGTGAAAAGTTGTATGTCTCACACGAGACCAAAGTTTTTTACGTCTCGTGTCTTTGAATCCCTCGCTACGCTCAGGATTCTAACCTAGAATCACTCGCTACGCTCGTGATTCAATAATAGAATCCTTCGCTTACTCGGGATTCAACATCATCACTCGCAGCAAAAACCAACTTTGCTCTCTTGTTGAACAAATAACTATTGTTCCATTTGTTTTTTCTTGTTATAATGTCTTATTGTAAAACACTAACCCTTGTTTTAAGCTGCACAAACTTTACTTTACTAACAAAATATGGATCTTTGGTCTGAAATAAAATAAAAAAATAAAATAAAATAAAATAAATTTTCTAATATTTTTATTATTATTATGTCTTTACCATTCACGGGACTATGGGAGTCCCGGACCTTTGGAAGGCGTACATGGAGCCGAAGCCAACACGCAGAGGCCCTTTAGACAAGTTTAATTTAGTAAAGTGATGGGACACCAACCGGCGATTGTCCCTGAGTTCAAACTATGGAAGTATGCTCCCACGGACAACCAACGGTTAGTGTAGGACTATTTAAGAAGGATGGAAGTATTAAAATAGGCTCTATGAATGAACAGATATGGATTGGTGAACTAGGCTATTGATGAAACTACGGCGCCTGCCTGGCCAATGCTAATTACTTTGGTTGAAATGGCAGGCGGTGACTCGCCAACTCAATGGAATGGGCCTCCCGAAATAGCCGCATATATATATAGCAGCAGGGAGGTAACAGTTCCAGAGGGGCTAAGGGTGGAGAGGTGCTTCTGGACTTTAAACGACCATAAGGTGCCCACTCACCACTTATGCAACACATCCACCCTTCGAGCATATAGCTCTTGCGACTCCACTCTGACCGGCCAATAAAGGCAAGCCAGAGGTGAGGGTCTGTTCCTCGTCATTATTCACTCCAGCCGGCCGGTGAAGGCAAGCGTGAGGTGAGGAACAGAACCTACCCTCGGGAGCATTCAGGTCCGTGGTGTCGCCACTCACCAACAGCTCGCCACTAGCTGCCCTGCGGCCTTATTATTATTATTATTATTATTGGTGGTGTCGAAGTAATCCATTTTTACCCGAAGAGATGCCTATCAAGTCAGATTTAGTATTAATGTGTAGGCAGGCATTCTCAATGATGCATTGATTGGGCCTTATTTCCTTGAACGACGTCTAAATGGCCAAAACTATCTCCAGTTTCTGATCAACGTAATTCCAGATTTGTTGAGAGAAGTACCGAGTCAGTATTTGAACAACTTGCATTATCAACAAGACGGAGCTCCTGCTCATTTCCACCGCGAAGTTCGAGCACACTTAGATAGAGAATACCCTGGCCGGTGGATCGGACGAAATGGACCTATTGCGTGGGGAGATATCAAACGACGAGTCTACGAACTACCGTCAGAAACAGTAGTGGAGCTGCGTCAAAAAATCGTAAGTGCATTTGAAGCAGTAAGAGCCGATGTGTATGTGTTAAGCCGTGTAAAAAATAACCTCAGGCGACGGGCGGAACTGTGTTTACAGGTCCAGGGCGAACATTTTGAACACTTGTTGAAATATGTGTAAATAAACCTTGAATTTAATACGATCTTTTCTTTTATGTAAACATAAGTAAGCCATTTAAACGTTAAATTAGTGTTAGTTCAAAAATGCTAAATGTATCATACTGATAGATAACAGTGATAATCTTTGCACTTAGCAAACGTTGCATTTCTAATCACGTGGTTGAGTAGGGTAGGGTGACCACAGGTGATGATAACTGGGTATCAACTTGCTCTTTTTAAAGAAAATTAATTAAGGAGCTCGTTAATTGTGATACCTACTAGTGCCTCGTGTTAGTCATCAGCAGCACTACCGGAAAACATGATTACGATTCACGACTTAAATTTCACCCTGTATACAGTATATTTCCAAAAGTGGCCGGACAGTATATTTCTAAAAGTGGCCGGACAATATATTTCCAAAAGTGGCTGGACAGTAGGCTTCCAGAAGTTGCTGGACAGTATATTTCCAAAAGTGGCTGGACAGTAGACTTCCAAAAGTTGCTCGACGTAGTATCGTCTAAAAGTGATTTGTTAGATCATGCCCGGACCAATTTTCGAATTTCTTTGACAATCACCGAAAAAAGTACAGCACTGTCATATAATACATTTGTGTCTTTCATTTTGGTCGTGTCATCATTGATATGTCATTTGTTTATGCCAGCCTCTCGCTTCTTACACTTTTTTAAAAAGAGGAGGTTCCCAATTCAATTGTGTTTCACGTTATTTATGAATAGATTTTACGAATTCTTTTCTTTAATGGATAAGTTACACTCCAAGGGGAGGTGGTGGCCCTATTCAGGATTGTAGAAGTCAGTTTTATAAATTTTCAATTTAATAGTTTTACTTCATACCAAACAAGGTTTTCACGCGGTGTTACTTGTAGATCGTTCCTAAAAAATTGATGATCAGCGTCGGGGTATGGCAATAACAAACCAGCTTGATGATAAATCTGGCCCTGAATTTGTATTTTTTTTTTAAATTAGTTTAATTTTTAAAACTATTGAATTCTTTATGATTCAGATTGATATAAACATTAGACAACCCTCTTGAAGTATTTACCTTAAACGTCGGCATAAAACTACTATTTCTAATATTTTTTTTAGCGCCAAAAGATGTCATTTTAAATGGCGAATTGTATTGTTGAATATGACTCAAAAAGTGCTTCGACGTTTGAGATGTCCCAAAAATTAATGAATACAATGGTTCGGGTGGAGTTTCTAATGCTGGCAATCTCACTTTGCCATTAGCACAACACATGCCGGGTGTTTCACCTGGAATGTTAGCCGCATCACAATGTAGCCATATTGCGTCCATTATTCCTATTATTGCTCTGCCTACCCCACTCTGGGAATGAAGGCGTGAGTTTATGTATGTATGTATGTATGTATTCCAATGTATCCGTACATACTATAATCAATCTGACTGTTTTAATTAAAAGCAGCACGCATCATTTCAGCCAAAACAGCACGACGTATTCGTGATCGCCGTGCAAGATTCAGTACAGGTACAGGGTCAACAGATCTGTTTCGTGCATTACGTTCACGCTGCGATGCATTAGCTTGTGCGCGTTCATCTGCAGTCTGTGATAGTCTTAGTTATGCCACATCATTTGCATTACGCGTTCGCCGACCTATATTTGCTCGTCTGGCTCGTGGCATTTTTCCTTCATATAAAAAAGAATAAATCATATTAAAAACCAATCGCTAAAAAACGGACAAAAGTACACGCAAACATATACATAGTACATTTGAACAATTCAAGACTCACCGTTTGTATGAATGCACTCAACAAATTGTTTAAAAATATAAACACAAAGCAATAATTATCGCTGACAATTTGCTTTAATCGAAGCACGTCCAAAATGAAATGACCGCATGAATGACATAACAATATGCTTGTACTGTCAACACTGATAAAATTTCAACATGAGCACAATCCCCATCTTAAAAAAGGTTTCAATTTGACACAAAAATCCCCATTAACTAAATGATCCGCCATTTATTGAATTCATTTGTTACAAAAAATGTGATAAAAGAAAGAACCGCTCGACCGATTTTGTACAAACTTCACATAAACCATCTACTAAATACTTAGTCCGAACAAAGACTAAACATTTGGTTTGGATAGGTGAGCCCGTTCTTGAGTTATAAAATTACAACGAAAATTGGCATTGATTTTTATATAGATAGATAGATAGATAGATAGATAGATGAGTCAAATTTAATTTTTAATTTAATAAGAAATATCAAATCATTAAATGTATTTAAATGCAAATGTAAGCAATATATTAAGAACAATGTGTCATTGTTATAGTGTAGAAGTAGATACATGTCATATAGTTGTAGTGTCATAATCATAAATATTCACAATAATACTTACTTACACACACTAACACATCCCACATACACATAAACTCACACATACACATAAAATCATTAGAAACTTATATACACACACCTGCAAACATACATACCTACATACATACTACAATCAGTTATCTCTAAACATATATATATATATATATATTTTATATACATTATTTTATATCTTAAAATTCACCTACTTACATTGCACCCAATTGCCGCATCCACCCGATCTTACATCAATGCACTCACGTAGTAGCCGCGCTGTTATCTACGCCGGCGCGGGCTAATACAATGTAACTTCGTGGTAACTAGCGTAAACAAGCTCATTAGATTATTATTTTATTTAAATTGTAAAGATTTTATACTGTTTGCACTGCATGCTTAGATATAATTTTTTATATAAATTTAGAATATTCTCATGTAAGCGAATTTCTGTAATTCTTATGAGAATAAAGTTTCTTTAACCATAAATTTATTGAATCTCAGGACAAGTCATAATTAGACCCCGTTGTATTATCGCACTGAAATTGTTTTTCAGTAGAGCGTGAATGTTTTTTTGTCGACCTTCTTGATATTGATGTTTATATAATGCAATTGAATTTTCGTCTTTTGAGTCTATGCTCAATCTCAATGAAAAGTTTTTGTTTACATTTTTAAACAAAAAGTATTAAATTTGTTGTTATTTAAGTAGATAACCCTACTGGTCTTACGTGAACCGATAACCGTAGATAAATTATTTACCTAGTTGCAATTGCATGTAACATTGACAGACGCAATCCCTTGCAGTTCTTTGGAACAGTGTTGGTTTAATATTGGCATGTAATTTGTGTCATTGTTTAGTATACACATTTTACAATGGAAGTTTTGAAAACAATATACACTAACGATTTTACCTGTTGGATAAAAGTAAAAAACGAATAGTTTTGTACATGGGTGCAATTTACGAATCACTCCAAAAAAAGATACCATACAAAACGTCTAGATTCCAAAACACACAATAATTAAGTAGGCGGAAAAGCACAACCAAGAACAGTTTAATATGGATGTGACGAAGTTTATGATTTCCTGCAATATCCCTTGGAATAAATTGGATAACACAGAATTTTGATTGTTAATTCAAAATTGCATGAATGGTAATTATGCTGCATCAGTATCCGTGTTAGATTTTGTGCTTTGTTGACGCTGATTGTAAGTACATATTTATTATTTTTAGATGGAATGTACAACAACAGTATTTTTTCCAAAGGCCTGGATTTCGATATTTTAACCCCTCCCCCTTTTCCCTGACGTGGAGTCAAGGTTGGCTAACGGGCTTTTCCAGCTCGGTTGGACCATGCTAAGTGGCATTACTCGACGCAATATTGTAATACACTTATGCTCAATAGGACCCTAGCTATAGTTGATATCAAGAATCTGATAATTCAAATTTAGAAATTCTTACGTTGACTTAATTCCAAAGATTCAGATTTGGTGACAATGGGACCACCTCGGAAGGTCGGAAATATACTCTATCAAACCAATTCTTTTTTATTTAAATTGGTCCACAATTGACGGAGTAAACGGGATCGTGAGCAAACAAAAGAAAAAAACAGTACATGCAGTGGAACGTGTAACCTCCTTTTTTGAAGTCGGTTAATGAAACGCGGACGATAACGGCAGAACCGCTTCCACTGTAGCATAAAAATGTCATCAATTGTAGCATGAAAATGCCTCCTAATTTCAAAACTATAAATTTCCTTTCGATATCTATAGCTAGTTTATTTTGAATCTTACATTACGACTTGTTTTTGTTTACCTAATAAATACTTATTGTCTAGAAATTGTTTTTGCAAAAGTTTGAGTAAAATTATGAGTGACTTCCTGACTCAATCATGATGATGACAAATGCACTAATGTCCGCCCGCAGATTATTGCTTAGTTGTGCAATGGACAATGAGTGCATAAAATCAACAGAACTAGAACACATATCACTAGCTGTCAACCGCAGATTGCTGATGTTGGCTACAATTTCACGGTAGGTTTAATAATTTATTGCTTAGTGATTTCATAAGTATTTTTCAACACCATTGCCATACATTGATTTAATAGTATACTAGGTACACAATCCCGTACAAAAATGTTGTTATAAACTGTCAGGTGTTTTTTTTTTGACCCCACCTATGCCCTATATATGTCCATCCATCTGCCAAACACCCTGTATAACACTGTATGAATCAAGTAATACTCAGAACTATTTTTATTTGGCTTAAGTAGTTATGTAGGTAAATTTGAATTGATTATTTGCTGATTTAAGTGAATTTAAATTCTCGTGTAGTAAACATTATATAGGTACCAAAGGTAAAGTAAAGTATACCTACTTACTAAAGCAACAACTTCGTATGCCTATGAAGAGTACATAGAGGAGAGGAAGCTGGCAACATAGTGCAAGAGCAGCGTTTCAGATTTATTTAGTTATATTGATCATTTTATATACTTCTTTCTCGTTTCTATGAATGATTATAATAAATTATCATGTTTATGTTAAAGTATCGGTAAATGTTATTCGATTTTCTCTAAATACCTAAGGTCGGACTTTTAATTCACTGCAGTAAAATGACATGGCCAAATGTCATTCTGTGAAATAATGATACCACATTTAATTTAATAGTGCTTACCACGTTCACCTAATGAATGATTTGATCAAAGATCGAACTAAATATTTTATGATTATTACGTACTTAGCTAAGTGTATTATTTTATTATATTTAGCTGATCATTTTGCTTGCAACCAAATGTTAATATGAGTAAGTCACATACTAAGCAGATAAATACCGCATTGATAAAACAAAAAAAACGAACCTGCTCAATTCGTAAAGATAGTGACATACTTAAATCAAAAGAATATAACGAAACAAAATACGTCATATCACTTTTTAATAATTAATATTAAAGTAGTGAATCACTCAAATGAACTACATTACTCGTTCAGTTTTTCATTCATTCAGTAAGGAACATCACTATTTTTTATACACCAAAAACTGACAACACTGAACCTGTCATCCTACTGCAGTGAATTAAAAGTCCGACCTTAGTACAAATTACTTTTCGCATATCTAGTATGTGGGCGCTTTTAAACGGGGTAAGTGCGGAAAAAGGAGTCCATCACCATAACCATAAGCGTAACATGTATGCGCTTACTTCTCCTAAACTACTTAACAGATTTAGCCTTTGACCAAATAGTTTAAATCCCAGGATCACAGTGGGGCAACGGCGGAATTAATTCAATTTTGGGATGGTCAGCAATAGTCACATTTTTTGTCTGATATGTATATAAAACATTTCAAATACCTATGATCTAATAAAATATTGCGTATATATATTATTTTTATAAAGAAATTAGGCCGCCAAACCCGTACAAATGAACTCGCATGAAATAAACGTTAAAATACCTTGCATTTGCAAAGGGTGTATTCCTCTCAAGTTATTGATTTTGTTTAACATGTTTTATTTATATACAAGAAAAATTATTCCTGCTATTGTAAATGAAATAATATTTATGGTTTCTTTTAAATTATGTGTAATTTTAGGGCTGTAAGAAATTGATCGTATTTCTCGCCTAAATATTACATTAACTAGTACTTTTTAGCTACAACGACCCTCAAGCTCTAATATAACAATATTGACACATTATTTAATCTAGATCATTATTTAATTGGTTCTAGCTGCAATAATCTGCAAACTTTTTATTAGTACCCCATTGAGTTAATGAGCTTATTTTTCTCAGAAAAATACTTACGTGCGTTATCGATGGTAATGAGGGTAATTACAGAGACTATTAAATTTTAAATAATATAAATAGTGTATTTATATTATTGTGCATCATTTACTTTTGTAAATTCAAAAAAGCAACACCTAATTCAATAATTATGGCAACTTTCAACATTTCTTACTTAGAATTGGTTGATATAATTATATCGAGTAATCGGGAAGTGCATAAGTGTATCGAAAACTTGAAAAATAAATATCCAGAAAAACATTTATTTTGTTCACCTACATTTGACATTTTATGTAAGTATATAATTTATTGTTATTGATTAATGTTATTTTAATGCACGCTATAGTAACCTATTGACGACTTATTCATAGGATATTCGGTAATGTAGGTAATTCTGTATCTCTGCCTACCCCACTTTGGGATTACAGGCGTGAAGATATGTATGTATGTATATGATTTTATTAGAAAACCATCATTTTGTTTCGCTTATTCCAGGGTCCGGAAATGGCTGACATTACTCGGCCGAGAAGACCTATAAGAAAAGGACATAAAGAAAGGCTCTCGTAGCATTTGTAGTGCACATTTCGACCCGTCATCAATAATAATAACTAAAGGTCTCCAAGAAAACGCTGTCCCACCACTGCTTTTAGCCAACCAACAAAACTCAACCTCTTCAAAAGCACAGCCTGTATCTGCACAATTCAAGGATACTACGATCGTATTGTCAAAAAGTACCTACAGAAGGTGCTGCATCATATTCGGCACTCCCGTCTGTTTCTGCACGGATCAAAGACAAGGGCAAATTGATAGTAACGTCGTTAAAAATGGTTAAAGGAAACACTGGAACTCAAACGAATAATCAAGAGCTACTATCGGAAAAGCAAACGCAAACTTCTAAATTACTCACAGAAGGATCACCAAGTATTTTTTTTTTCAGAAGTATTTAAAGAATCCAAAAACGTAAACAAAGAAAGATAAGTAGTGAGATTACGAAAATAAAGCAGGAGTTAGAAGCAAAAAATAAACAAATCACGTGCAATGATCCTGATGAAGAAATCACAATCCGATCAAAAGTTGATAGAATGGCAGAATAAAATAAAAAACAAGTTTAAGGGAAATCGGTACGACGCAGAGTACAAACTGTTTGCACTAAATTTACATTTCTCAAGTCCACAGACCTACAGATGCTTGCAAACTGTATTGAAACTGCCTTTTTAAAGTACCTTGAACAGATTCTAAATTAATATCCCTCCAAAATTGGATAGCCGAGCTCTAGATGCTTTGGCATTAAAAATAAAAATTCCTTTGCCGTGTGGTTGCCAGGTTCGAATAGTGCCACTCCATGTCTTCCCGTGGATGTCGTAAGAATTTTTAAGACTTGTTGGTAATTCTTTAGCTCTGCCTACCCCACTCTGGGAATGAAGGCGTAAATTTATATATGTATGTATGTATAAAATCCCTTCCAGATGCAGCTAAATACTGCACCATTTTCGTGGATAAAATGACTCTGAAAAGAAATTTGTACTATAATATACAATCGGATGAAGTAATTGGGTTCCATAATATCGATGGTAAAAATATCGCCTGAAATCGCCAGCAATGCATTTGTGATTATGATTCAATGCATTTACTTTAAATGGAAACAACCACTTGCATACAGGGTGACTGGTAATTCGCCGTATTCCTTGAAAGGGGTTATTCTACAGCTCATTTGTAACGATTTAAGTCCAGTCAACCAGGGGTCAAAACTCATTGGTTACCGAGTTATTCGAGTTTTTAGAATTTTAAAAAAATACCCGCTTTTCGACCTAAAACTAGTCATTGTGTAAAAGCTTCGTCGTTTAGAAATAAAAAAAAGCATTTTTCAAATAGCCAATGAAATACTGATTACGAAAAATAATGAAATATGCCAAAGAAATGCAAAGTTTTGCAAATAAAAGGATTTGAAGTTGAAATTTCTAGTAATTATTTTCCAAACTTTGTAACATTTTAAAGCATAACTAAAAAAAAAAGTATGACACTTCGCGTACAAATGACAGGAATAATTTGCTCAATTGATAAGCTTTCTAAAAAAGTACAATTTATGACATTTTAAAATTAATTTTCATGTACTTCCCATTTGTTCTATGGAACTGTGACGTCATAGAACTGTTAACATTTTTCTTTCCCAGCAGTTCCATGGTAGAACTATTGAAACAAAAAATGTGCTATTTGTTCTAAAGAACTAGAAGCACTTCAAGTTTCCCATCAGTCCTATGGAACTGTGACGTCATGGAACTGTTGCAATAATTTTTTTCCTATCAGTTCCATATTTTGGGTTAGTTCCCGATTCGCCGGATTCTTGTTTCGTCGGATTCTCGATTCGCCGGATTCTTGAGGGAAAAGTTCAGACTGGCACATATTTTATATATGAAATTCCGGCGAATCGAGAATCCGACGAAACAAGAATCCGGCGAATCGGGAACTAACCATATTTTGTCGAAACAAAAAATATTTTTTTAGTTCTGTTGACCTAAATTTCAATTAAAAATAAAAACTGTAAACTCAAATGATCTTTAGAACTTAATTTAATGTGATTAGAGAACAATTAAATCAATAATATTATAAGAAGTATTGATGCCATTGATATGGAGTCGAAGTAGGTAGGTACTGGCCATATAGATAATGACACTTGACTTGATGACTTAATATGTCAATTCCTGCATAAGGTCTAATTCTATGGAACTTGCTAACTATGTAAACAAACCGCCATTTTGAAATTGTCTCCGAATGATGAATTTACTAGTGACGGGCAATACTCCTTTACTTATGTCAAACCATATCGAATATTAAAATACCGAAATTAAAAAACAAGTAGTTACTTATTTCTAATTTGTTTAATCACGATCTGAAGATCTATTTATTACAAAAGGTGCCGTTATATCATCTGTCAGTGTGATCAGCGTGAGTTAGGTAATGTGTAGGGGCCTTAATATATCGCCAACTTTAGCCACAACACTACCCATCATAGACAATTGTAGATTTTAAAAGAAACAAAAACGTCATCCCATCATGTCCTAATAACCTAACTTATGAAAAAATTTAAACTTTTAATGAAATATCCAAGACAGAGTTACATATTTAGTGATTTTGTATTTTAAAGTAACGACCGTTTCAATAGTTTATGGTTTCAATGGTGTTTAATGAGGTGGTGTGAAATTTCAAGGAGAAACAGTGACAAAACAAAGTTATGTCTTTTGTTTACATAGTTAGCAAGTTCCATAGAAATACACTATAGTGTAATTTATTTTCCGAAGTGCAAAGAAGGGACATTTTAAAATGGAAAGCGATTCGACTAATTTTAAATTCGAAGATATTATATTGTTTTTAAAACGAGGTCGTGGTCACATTCTGGAGCTTGATAGGTGTGACTATTATAAACAAACGACCTATGGTTCCGGAAGTTCTATTTAGCGTTGCAGTAAATACAAAACAAAAAAATGCGTTGGCAGTTTAACGATTTCATTAGTGAGTATTGACAACATTTCATTTTTCTCACTTATGTATTTTATGGGTCAACCTATGATTATTATTATCTTTGCCTAGTACCCATAGTACAAGCCTGGAGCTTAGTTTGGGACCAGGTCAATTTGTGTGAGATCGTCCCCCGTTATTTATTTTGTGTTCATTGCAGTCCGAAAAAAATATCATAAAAATCAAACAGCACTCAGCTGAAAACTGTAAGCTCACTGAAGATGAAAAGGCAGTTAAAGTAGCTTTCGCGGTTTGTATGGCACAGGCAATCCGTGGCGAAGACACAATACCGGCAATATATAAAAAGACAGTAGCTTCGCTCGAAAAGGACGGTATACCGTTTGTTACTAAAATACCGACTTTTTATGGAATAAAGTCAACAATGTACCGGAAACGTAATCAGGAAGCACAGGTTGAGAGGTTGTTGAGTGGAGATGCCTTAGAAGTAGAAGTACCCTATTTCGGGAGGCCCATTCCATTGAGTTGGCGAGTCACCGCCTGCCATTTCAACCAAAGTAATTAGCATTGGCCAGGCAGGCGCCGTAGTTTCATCAATAGCCTAGTTCATAAGTCCATATCTGTTCATTCATAGAGCCTATTTTAATACTTCCATCCTTCTTAAATAGTCCTACACTAACAGTTGGTTGTCCGTGGGAGCATACTTCTATAGTTTGAACTCAGGGACAATCGCCGGTTGGTGTCCCATCACTTTACTAAATTAAACTTGTCTAAAGGGCCTCTGCGTGTTGGCTTCGGCTCCATGTACGCCATCCAAAGGTCCGGGACTCCCATAGTCCCGTGAATGGTAAAGACAAATAATAATTAATATATTAAATTTCTGACATTATTAAAAAGTGGTCAAATATTTTTTTATGTTTAAATAGATTTTTGTTTGACATTCTAAAATTGTATATAACAAACAAAATAGCAACGATTAGGTAATTCTTATTTTAGATCATAATTATAATTTAGAGTTGATAATAATTTCATTAGATCCATATTAATTAATAGGACCATTAGGTATATATTTTATTTGCAGAGTCAAGTAATAATTTTCTAATTTGAATTAACAATGTAATTATTAAACTAATAATAAAGACATATAAATAAATAGCGATAAGAGGGACGGAGTCCCTGAGGAACACTGTACTATTTCTCCTTTTTTTTAAATTCTGATGGGGCATTGAGTTGTAGAATGATTTAAAAATGTTTTTGACTTCAGTATGTTTTGAAAGAGCTTAAGATAAATTAGTATTCCTGAAGATAGAAAACGTGTTTTTAAGGCAATAACACCAAAATGATACCCGAGAGGCATGATTGTTTGAATAAAATAAGTACTGCACTAATATTCGTGGTTTGTAAAATATTTCTAGCTTCTCATTCCAATCTTTCTGGGACCGTATTAGTTTGCATCGAATACGTAGTTTTGTTTAAACCTTATTTAGACAGTCAAGATTAGGATGAACAATTACAAGGCAAAGCAAATATGAAAGCGATTAAAGACAGTGTGGCTTGGGTAAGGTGACCTGAGAAACCTCCTGCCTAACACCGTAAAATCACTAATTTTCTTGTTTAAATAAACTTCAGTTTATTATAAGCAGGGCAATTGATATTTTTTGGGTAAATACTTTATTATAAGACTAAGCAGGAAGTAAAAGTTTACATATTTTGTTCGTATTAATTGGGAATGGGAAGTATGGTGGATGTAGCAAACTCAAGTTAGAATACCGCGGTATTGGGAATGGGAATTATACTGGATATTTAACTTTGCAAGCTTCTAATATACAAACGGGACTTTTTTTAATGTATTTTTTCGAGTTTTAAATTATAATAAGTACTATAAGCAAATAAGTAACAATTTTGTCATAAGTATAGCAAAAACATAAAAAAAGATATTTACCGAGGGTAGGTGAGAAGTCTTTCCGTATTTACAGTCTGACGGCAAGTGCCGAAAAAATACCGTTTGCACAGGTTTTTTATAATATTTTTTGTTTAGTATAGTTTTTTTATTCCATATAATATGAGATTTCCCTATATTACCTAAAATACATTTAATAATATTAGTTTTCTTGCAGATTTTTGTTTTTACAACGTCCAGTACACTGGACAACGTCAAAGTAAGGGTAAACTTTATTTTTTTCATACGGTTTTTTATTATTGTTTTTCATGAACCTTAGAACATTGTTAATGTGCAAACTATTATTTCAAAACATTTATTTAACAGGTGTTACTTGAACTACCTACATGTCAAAATTTAAGAGTAGTAAAAAAAGAGAAGATATTACTTTTTTATTCGAGTAAAAGTAGTTGTTTAAATTATCAATTACTTTATTGAATAGACGCTTGTGTCCAAATGCGCCCTTTCATCTTAGGAGAAAATTAGAAAACATTTATCAAACACTATTAAAAAGAAGTTTGTGATTGTACTAAGTTGAAAAGGCGGAATTGGTTACTTGCGTCTTTTTAACGGAGTTTCAAGTATTTTCCAGCCATTTTTTTCTTAGATGAAAAGGAAAATCTTAAATAAATAAATAAATAAGGGTAAAATTATAAAATATTTTGTTATTATATTGACAATACGGTACATATGTATAATTCTTTGTTTACGGAAAGTGTCTGTGTCTAAGTGTTTATTTATTTATTTATTTTTATTTATTTATTTAAGAAACAAACAGTCGTTTACAAAAAGGCTTGCTTAAAATTAGACCTGGAGTTTCCGTTAAGTGCAAAAAATACAGTCTGTGACCAATGAAAGTACACGAAAGGAAATAAATAAATTTTGATTTTGGGTAGATAAATTAGTACATGTTGTGCCGACCCCAAACAAGTTGGGATAAAGGCAAGAGAATGATGATGGTGTTACATAAAATTAATTCAGTATATAAAAACATACCTATAAAAGAAAAGTTGTTACCGAAACGCATTTTTAAGAGAAATGATACTTAGTGCAGTTAAAAATGTCAATGTTTTCAAGTTTCTTATTGTCGTTAAACAGCTTGCAGGCACTTCTAATGAACATATTTTGTGCA
The DNA here is from genome assembly GCA_927399475.2 of Acleris emargana. Classification (NCBI taxonomy): domain Eukaryota; kingdom Metazoa; phylum Arthropoda; class Insecta; order Lepidoptera; family Tortricidae; genus Acleris; species Acleris emargana. The sequence goes on along the minus strand of OV656835.1, from coordinate 51,617,162 downwards.
TAACGCGTTCTCCGACGGGGGATCGAGAACAATTCTTTTTTACGACATTGGCGCTGACGTCTACTTGGGACTCTAAAGTGGATTTGATGAAGTAGTGAGGGGACATTTAATTTATTATTTAACGCTTTGTACAGCAAAACCGAATCAACACAATCTCGGCGATCACTGAGCGTTTGGAGTTTATGATGAGTCAGTGAATCCGTATAGCTACTGTGAGTATGTCCAGTTCTATAATCGAGAGCTTTTACAAACTTTTTTTGTAAACTTTGAATTATTTGACTATGTATTCATAGCATGATAAGGATTCCAAACAGCGCAGGCAAACTCAAGATTGCTGCGAACAAAACTGTTAAAAATAATTTTGTAAGTGAGACTATTTTTGAAAGGTTTTCCCACTCTCAAGATAAAACCAAGTTGCTTGTATGCCTTGTTTAAAATATACTCAAAATGGGGTTTAAATGTTAGTTTGAAGTCCATAATAATACCAAGGTCACGAATTTGTGTTACTCTACTCAGATGACGGTTACATAGAGTGTATTTGAAGTTAGAGATGTGTTTTTTTTTTGTAAAATTAATTACAAAACATTTATTTAAGTTTAAAAATAATTTATTTTCTTTACAGAATAGTTCAAAATTTACTAAATCTCTTTGCAACAAATAACAATCTTCGACAGAATTGATAGTTTTAAAAAAAATCGTGTCATCTGCATAGAGCAACACGTTGGAATTTTTAATATACTTGTTTATATCATTTATAAACAGCGTAAACAATAGGGGACCTACATGAGAACCTTGGGCTACTCCGGAACTAATGGACTTGAATTGTGAGGTGTAGTGTAACCAGATATAACTACACATTAGGTACGATTTTCAATATATGACTTGATCCAGCGGAACAGATCGCCATGTATACCTAGGCGCCAAAGCTTAAGAAGGAGCGTGTTGTGGCAAATTTTGTCGAATGCCTTGGCGAAATCTGTGTACACGGCTTCTACAGAAGCGCCTTCATCCATTGCGACTAGGATCTCATTACTAAAAGTCAATAAATTACTGTCCACCGAACGACCTCTGTAGAAACCATCTTGGTTAGGGTTAATGTGATTTTTAAATACTTGAGAAATTTGGTCTGTAACAATCGTTTCGAATTTTTTATTAAATTGACACAATTTAGAGATAGGCCTGTATTGCTCAATGTCCCGACTAACTGAACCCTTGGGGATAGGAGTCACAAAAGCCTTTTTCCAAATGTCCGGAACGCAGCCATTTTTGATGGATTTTTTAAATAGGATAGTGAGTGGGGACGCTAAATTTGAAGAGCATTTTTTAATAAAATAAGGATGAATACCATCAGGACCTGCACCTTTGTTAACATTAATTGCATTTAATAACTTAAGTACTGTCGCACGGCCGATTTTTATATTACTTATATCGATTAAAGGTTCACAAGGTGGTGCAAAAGCCTTTTTCCAAATGTCCGGAACGCAGCCATTTTTGATGGATTTTTTAAATAGGATAGTGAGTGGGGACGCTAAATTTGAAGAGCATTTTTTAATAAAATAAGGATGAATACCATCAGGACCTGCACCTTTGTTAACATTAATTGCATTTAATAACTTAAGTACTGTCGCACGGCCGATTTCTATATTACTTATATCGATTAAAGGTTCACAAGGTGGTGTTAAACTGTTACAGTCAAAAGTTCGGTAATTATCAGATTTCTCAAAAACAGAGTAAAAATTATCGTTAAAAAGATTACATATTTCTGCTCCATCAGAAGTAGTGCGATCCTTATAATTCATTGTTTGCATTAATTTGTTTTTTGAGGATTTAGATTTAATATATGACCAGAAATAATTTGGATTTGATTTGATTTTTTGTTCCGTATAAGATATAGAACTATTATGAAGCCACCAAAAACAATTGGAAGTGTCCGATGTGCCGTTCCAAAATACCGAAAGTGGATAACACAAATTCACCTGCAAGGCCAGTGGCCACCACCGGAGAGGTACCTAAACCGTCAACAAGCTCTGTAGGGGCAAATAATCAGCTCAAAATAGACATTCCGGAACAAAGCGTTGTTTGCAATGTTACAACTAGAAAGAAAAATAGCGCCACCGCAAACCCAAACGAACAAACATCGGTTAAAACTTCACATGAACTCTGTACACCTCCACCCTCGTCTGACACTAAAATAATTCTGGACGAGCTACGCCTACGAGTATTCCGAGGGGAGTTGCAAAACTCCTTCAGCGACAAGAAGCGAGACTCTGTGCCGTTCAAGACAGTATAAACGATCTCTCTGCCAAGCATACTGTACTTCGGGCGGATGTGGGCGAGTTAACTATTACAGTGAACAGCATTGTAGATGATCACAACTCCCTTCGTACAACAGTGGACCTAAATACTAAGCATATAGAGCATTTAGAGCTAGAGACTAAAATGCTGTCAATGGAAATATCAACTCTTAAATCGAACATCCCTAAAGAATCCTGCAATATGGGGGCTTCTCTAGCAAGAATTGTACAAGATCAACCTACAGAACAGCTAGAACGGATAGAAAGCGCCATGGACCATAACGAATCGGTGGCCCATAACATGACTTCGAATCTCGCTCTCCCTTCTGTATTGGCAAACGCAAATGTGTTATCACAGCAGCAAACGCCAACGGTGAATATGTAATATGAGAAGAGACCCAAGTCTAAATATAATCACCAGCGCTCGCGTCTCTCAATCATCAGAGCAACAGGTGATGCTGACACAGATCTAAAACTATTAGATCCTGTAAAAAATTTGCATGTTTGGAATTTTCACCCGGATACGACTGTAGAGAATATGATATCATTCCTCAAAAGAAAGCAACCTGACGAAGGTTATATTGTTAAAAAACCTGAGCCATGTCATACTCGTCATACGTGATTTATTATATCAGTTCCGCACGTGCATTTCGATTACTTCATGTCTCCAGACAACTGGCCTAAAAACACCGCTCTGCAAGAATGGTTTGTATATAAGCGCCACAATAACAACAACAGGAGAACATTTTTTCGCACCGAAACCATCCAAGCAACGCAAAGTTAATCTATTCTACCAAAATGTGAGGGGCTTGAAGGGGAAATTGGCCACCACAAAAGCTGTTCTCCTCACATTTCACAGTGACTTAATTGCGCTAACAGAGACGCGGCTTGATGACACAGTTAATGATTCTGAATTATTCCCAACCAACTTCCAAGTGCTGCGGACGGATCGTCGCGGGCGCGGCGGCGGCGGCGTGCTGCTGGCGGCGCGCGAGCCCTACCAACTACATGCTCTTCAGTGTGAAGCCAAACCCGGCGACGAAATTGTGTGTGCGCAAGTAACAAAAGGACATTTACGTTTCGTTCTCTGTGTGGTGTACTTAGCGCCGAATGTTGATCAATCTAAATACTATTCTATAATCAATTGTATCGAATATCTTACAGGCTCTCATGATTTGCCCATTATTATAGTAGGAGACTTTAATATGTATTCGACAACAGCCAATGGTCGGGGTAAGAAAAGGTTCGTCACCTTAAGATCTATTTTCGTTTGCTCAGAATGAGCGATACTCTGCTTTACCGATTGAGTATGACATATTGCAGTCGGTAGCCGACTGTCAGTCGCCGCCAGTCGGGACGACAGTTACAATTAAAAGTTACCAACTTTTTAGACTACAAAGCATTCACGAAGGATTATGCTTCGTGAATGCTCGTGACATATCGGAGATTAGAATAATTGCTTTGTATCTTATGTGTCGCATTACTTCAAACTCGGATATCTCCTTGAAAGGTATACGAATTTGAAACTTAACTTGTTCGAAAAAAGGCGCAAATTCCGCTGTCTTTCTGAATGGATATATCCGAGTTTAAAATCAAGCGACTCTTATGAAAGAGATAACGATAACAACTGTGTCATCTTGTTTACGAGTATGCGGCTAGAGTTCATGTTCAATAGTGCCGTCTCGTGGATATATAGTTAGTAAAAGTAAATTAAATACTAAACAAAATTTTCAACAATGGTAAAATTTATTCAAATAAACAAAACTTAACTAAAACCGAGTATATCCGCCATTCGCATCAATCACAGCCTGTAGTCGCTCTCGCATCGAGCCAACAAGACGAGAGCATAATTGTCGGTTCCTCTAAAGCCCTCCCAAACACTTCGGCAATGTTCAACAACAGCTGCTTTGCTCCTCTCGATGTTATTTACCCACCGCTGCACCATCAAACCCCACAGATTTTCGATCGGGTTTATGTCCGCTGATTTTGCAGGCCAAGGAATCACTACCACCTCAGGATGCCGATGGAACCACTCGTTCACGATACGTGCTGTGTGGATACAGGCGTTGTCGTGGACATAATTGAACTCGGTTAGTTCATACATACATACATACATACATACCTTCACGCCTTCATTCCCAGAGTGGGGTAGACAGAGCTACAGAATCACCAACAACTCTAAAAACTTGTTGATAACTCTCTCTCTTCTCTCGTGTTCATTAGCCGGAAATACAGTACGAACGCTTGGAAGCATGCTGTCCTCCAGAACAGTTATGTAACTTGCAGCGTTTGCCCTAGGCGGAAGGTCAACAAGCTCGCCTACTCCATCAGCAGACATCCAACCCCAAATGTTGGCAGATATGCGTCCAGAACTGAAATTTGGCACAATATGGTCCTCCGAATACCTCGTTCCAAATATTCTCCACAAGTGTAGTCTACCATGTTGGGATGATTGGAAGCTCTTTTCATCCGTAAAAATTGTGTGACACCAATCGAAGTTTAAATATGATCGGGCAAAACTTAAACGTTGAGCTTTATGAGCACTAAGTAGTTAAAGCCACTTTTTTGGCAGGACGGCGCGGCGGTGATGTAGTCCCATTGAGTGCAATGCATTTTCTAATTATTCTTGGAGACACGTCAAACATTTCAGCAAAAAAACTAGTTTTCTCAAAACCATTTTCTTCATATTTTTGCCTCATAAAGTTTAATTGTTCATGGGTGAGGGTCGGGCGGCGTCCAGAATTAGTATGGCGATGATCAGTAAGATGACCCTCTTCCGCGTGTCGGGTGATCCAGAACCTTACAGTATCTCTGGTTATGTTGAGATTTGACGAAATTTCGCTAATATTATACCCAGCTTCATGGTCCGCAATAATTGCAGCTCTTTCTTCGATGCTTAAATTCCTCGGCATTATCGAAATTACACGACGGAGCGATAAATTATTATTGCAAAAATATGTGACAGTGACAGACATTGACAATTAAACAGAAGATATCGTAACTAATTAAACGTTTGAAATAACTAAATAGGCCATTAAAAAGGTTTGATGTTGATATGAAACTAGACGTAGGTCAAAGGTGTGCACTAATTTGAACCTTGTTATCATACTATGTTAGTATAATTTTATGTGCGGTTGTCTGCGTAATGCTTTAGTTTCAAAAGGTACTAAGAGTTTACGACTTGACAAAGGAATGAAAAAGATAACTGATGAAGGTTTTCTTACCCCGACTGTACGTCATCACTTTGAACTGTTACTATCACAATGTAATATAACTCAACATAACAAAGTTTTCAATGACTTGGGTCGCGTCCTTGACCTGGTCTTGGGTAACCAGGATGTATTAAGAGTGTCGGTATCGGAAGCCGTCGCCGGCCTAGTATCCTCTTTAAGCCATCATCTGCCTCTGGATATCATCTTTTCATGTCGAACTCTGTTTGCACCTCCTCAAAACAATGTTGCAAACAATACAGACGCGCCTGTGACAAGAAACTATCGTAAAGCCAATTTTTTACTTCTGTACCATTTGTTGTCAAATGCAATATGGTCAACGTTGTATGCATGTGTTGTGGTTGACGAGTGTGTTAACGGATTTTATAGTATTATCGATGATATAATTTCTCAATCTGTTCCACTAAAATGCACTATAAAAAATCATAAAACGTATCCTAGTTGGTTTTCATCTGAGGTCATATACTATAACAGACTAAAAAATGAATACCACAAATTATATAAAGAATCAGGTTATCAGCTTTATTACGCAATGTTCTCTTACTATAGGAAATTAGTACTAGTAAAATCTAAAGAATGTTTATGTTCATTTACCGCAACTCTTCAATCAAATATTATTCATACCCCTCCAAATTTTGGTCGTTTGTCAAGTGCAACAGGAAATCTAATCAGCCAGCAATTTTCGGAAATATGTTACCTAAAAGTGTTTTCCTGTTGGCGCCTCCGAGGTTGGACGCGGCCACCGCGTACTCTTCCGCCAACGACAGGGGCTCTCATGCAAACTTACGTCACATTTCAATCAACCATGTCAGTGAAGACGATGTACGGAGAGCTATAGGCCGACTTTCCTCAAAGAGAACGCAGGGTCCGGATAATATTCCGCAATTCATCGTTAAGGACTGTAGATAAGTTTTTGTACGGCCGTTGCAATATATATTTAACTTGTCACTGCGTAATAAGATATATCCAACGCAATGGAAAACTACAAAAGTACTCCCATTACATAAATCCGGTCCTAAATCTGATATACGGAACCATAGACCTATTGCAGTCCTTTCAGTATTTGGAAAGATTTTTGAATCCGTTATTTATTTCCACTTTTATAACCAACTCAATGGTTGGTTCTGTGACGAACAGCACGGGTTCTTACCTAAACGATCGACATCGTCTAACCTACTAAATGTAACTACATTAATAGCAAATAACATGGACAAGGGTAGGCAAGTAGATGTGGCATACCTCGATTTTAGAAAGGCATTCGACCGAGTAAATAATGATATTTTGCTTGGCAAAATGGCCTTAGCGGGTTTTTCTGCTGGTTCATTGCAGTTTCTGGCTAACTACTTCTCTGGTAGGCAGCAGTTTGTCCAATATGGACAAACCCAGTCTATATTATACCCAGTAACATCCGGGATAAGACAAGGTAGTAACCTTGGCCCTCTTCTAATTCTTATTTTGGTCAATGACCTTCCATCCTCGATAAGGAACGCCTCTTGCCTTATGTTTGCCGATGATCTGAAATTGGCTCTACCAGTTAGTAACGATCTCGACTGTACAAGACTGCAAGATGATATAGACGGTGTGTGTGACTGGAGTTATAGGAATGGTCTAAGCCTTAACGATGATAAGTGCTCTTTGATGTCATATTCACGTGCTCGCAGTCCCATACTCGGTAAATATACATTGAACAGTAAATCTCTTCAGCGAGTCTCATCCATTAGCGACCTAGGCACTAAATTTGATTGTCATCTCACTTTTAATGACCACACAGTGTGTCTCTGACCTTGGGGCTTTAATTTCAACGATCGATTCTACTCACTAAACTGAACTACTTTTGTTCTGCAACATGAAAAAATAACTTAAATTTAGATAACTAATTGATGTCAAAGTCTAATTGTAAAATCAGTGTATTACATACTGGCCATGTAATCACTATCTCATGGTACGGGGGCGACATTGCCTTGGTACGAGGGCTAAAGGAAAATGGAGAATTGGATCGCGTACATTGAAAATTAGATTTAACTTGTATGATAAAAAATAAATTTAAACTGAACATATTTTTAACAACTTACAGAACAAAAGAAGTTTAGTTTCAGGAGTAGAATTGATCTATGCATTTAAAGCCCCAAGGTCAGAGGCACCCTGTATACTAAATATCTGCAATGGTGCAAGGAAATGTTTAGGTTTTGTCATCAGGCAATCTCAATTATTTGATCTTCGGGCAGCCCTTAGTGTTCTATATAATGCTTACGTTAGAAGTAGATTGGAAACGAATGCCATCATATGGAACCCGCACGAGAAACATTACACTCTCATTGTGGAGAGAGTACAATTTACGTTTTTCATTTAGTACCTTTTTTAATGGTCTAGTGTACCATACCGGCACAGACGCTGATACATTCACCCTACGCCGCGGGATGTGTTTATAGATTAAATCATTAAGGGATCGTAGAAATTTGTAACACTGCTTATGAAATCGCAATCATCAAAAAACGTATACCAATTAATCTTAGATAGTTCCAAGTTAATTTTACTATAATCACCAGAGTAAAAATTTAAAACCAGATTGGGGGCCGGTTTAAGAGTAGGCTCGAAATTCAAGTTTATGTCTATAACAACCGCTTTATGGTGAATGTCTTCAGGCTTGAGTGGCTGGTCGCACGCAGTGCTGCATATTATCAAATCGAGAATTCGCCTATTATCGTTATAAACACAATTACATACATACATAAACTCACGCCTTCATTCCCAGAGTGGGGTAGGCAGAGCTACAGAATTACCAACAACTCTAATAACTTGTTGATAATTCTGTAACCACATTTTGCTAAATCAGGCTAAGATGTTTACCAGTGTATTAGTGACAGGTTGCAAGCCCATCGTCTAACAGTACTACAAGCCTATATTCCCTTAGTCGCCTCTTACGACATCCACGGGAAGAAATGGAGTGGCACTATTCTATCCCGGTAACCACACGGGCAAAATATATAATAAACACAATTAAATTGTTTTAATTCTGTATATGATAAGAAATCATGAATTATTTGTGTTGAGTAACTGTTACTTGGCAATAAATGCATCCCTGGGGAAGAACGTGTCACCCACTCGGCCTCGGGTACATTAAAATCACCAGTGAACAAGAATAGACCGCGGCGAGTAAATCATTTTTGCGACTACGCTGAGTAAATTTAACAACAATTGCCGGTGGTCTGTTGTTCTGTGGCGAGTCACGTTAGCCTGTCTGGAAGCGGTGAACCCGGTGAATGATATCGACGTCATTATCACCTAGATGAAATCCGACCTTGGTAGATATATCCCGAACAATGGACATTAAATTTTCTCCCTTACTGTACGGTATGCCAGAGATCTCTAAGTTGTTGAGCATTGAGTATTGTTTATTAGAATTATTTTCTATGACCAAGCGCTCAATAGTTTCTTGGGCCTCATCAAGACTTTTCGATATTGTAGCAACTGACGTCATTTTCTTCTCCGCTAACAAAATCCTACTCTCAAACTCGGACAAACTGGCCTTCAATTGAGTTTGCACTTCCATTACGCTTTCTGATAATGAAGCAACTACACGTAGCTGATCCCGAATTTCAGACCTTATGTCTTCTCGCATGGCAACCAACTTTTCATTTTGGGCTATGGTAAAATTTGTGAGAAGGGACATTATATCTTTTCTAAACTCTGTAAGCTCGTGTTTAATGTCACAATCAACTTCCGAATGTTTCCTCTTTCGCATGGAAGTTTGATGGGTATCCGCCTGGTCGACATAGGTAGGAAGGTCCGGCTGGGAGTCACTTTTAGGAGGTGTACGACGAAGAAAACTCATATTTTTAAACGTATTGCGGGTGAATGCACAACAAAATAAATTCCTTAACCCGTTTGCAAGATAGCGGGCGACAGCGGCACACACACTCGCGATTTTTTTACTTGCGGGGGGGCGAAGAGCACGGTTATCGATGTAGCGATAAGCGGAACTCAATAACTGCAGTTACAAGCGAAAGTTAACTTTAAAGTTTATATTAATAAAATTCAGATTAAAATTATTATGATTTTTTTTTAAACTTGTAGATTCAATTAGTACACGACCGGTTTATAAGACAAACAACTTAGAACTGAATTGTTAGTGTTAGGAGACACCGCACATTTCTTTAATTTTCAACTAAAACATTTAATTTCTCGATTTCGACTTCATGTTAGATGCGCCCTTTTTACTATCGGGGGCAGCGTAGTCACTCGGGCGTTTCATGACCGCGCGCGTGATGATAGCCGCAATACGATTGAAACGTCGAGGTAATAATTTGTAATAATTATTGTACGAGATTACATAAGTAAGTCCCATTTAATTACAAATATGTGTGAATATCAAGAAAGTTTAATAAGAATAACCTACGCTACACGATTTTGCATTTACTTTTGCTTTGTTGACTGAACTAAAGTAGCAATTATTACTAAGTGTTTCCTGAAAATAACTCGCATACTTGGGCTACTATCGGAAACTGTGTAATTATTCAAAAGTTCGCGCTCCAGGTCGAAAACTTGTAAAAGTCATTGAACCATACTACCAATTATAACGCAATACTTGATTTAGATACTGCGTTTACTCGTTGCTTTCATAAACAACGAACATGATGCTATGAATAACGACCCATCATAAATACAGCAAAGGATAGCAGATGTGGATAATCGTATGAAATTACAGCATCATGTTACCTCAAAGGCTTCTATTAATCAGTTAGGCGTGGGATGCAAGTCTTAAGATTTGAACTAAACGAAGCGTAAATAATATTGCGGAAATTGCAATAATAAGTAGGTATATAAATAGCTTAAAACGATAGCGGGAGTCAATAACAGTTATTTATGTAACTAGTAGTAGCTTCTTGTTGCACGAGTTACTTAACAAATTTTAATATTTAATAAAACAGTTCTGAAAGTTCTTCTTCTTTCTTTGCCCCCGCGGCGACTTGAACAGCTACTACGACGGGGATATGGCGTTTCCACGTTAAGTGATTTCGCCAGTGTCAAGTATATATAAGTATAAAACAATATAGCAATAAAACTATCCAATCTTCTCTAGGAAGATTGGGGGCAACGTTGTACGGTGATTTGTAGGACAGAAGTCAAGATAGTTTTAACCTCTGCACCACTGCGAGTCCACTTGAAACGAGAAGAAAGATGCCAGATACACGAAATAAGTCCAAGTCTTCAATCACTGTGCGACACAAAGGCATAAAAAGTACAAATCACTATCAGAAAAGAACTTTGAACACCTAATTACCCAAAAATTAAAGTCTAAAACAAATTACACGTCCGCCATCTTTTAACGTTGCAAATGGCCCGTTCTGAAAGTTAATCATAAAAGTTGAAATGTCAAACGAGCGCCATTTTGTTGTTATCCATATTGAACGTAACCATGGTAACCAAATAACAAATTGATGGAAATTAATCGGCTATTTTTAGTAACTTAATAGCATTCATTGGTCAACTCGGCCCGCATCTGATTCAGCCCGCGGGCCGAAATGCCCACTATGAAATTTATTTACATGTTTGCATGGTCAACTTGGCCCGCGGGCCAAAACGACCCCTTAAAAAATCTAAACTCGGCCCGGACTACATTCAGCCCGCGGGCCGAAGTGCCCACTATGAGATTGATTTGTATTTTTTATAGTCAACTTAGCCCAAGCAAATGAAACAATCTAGTTGACGTTGTTTACTTCAATTCAGTCATGGCTAGAAATAGATTGTATACTTTGCTATCCTACTTCTTGTTTATGATTAATGATGACATAGAACTGTCACATTATCACTGCAAATCATTTTAATATCGTTAAAAGAAAAGTATTAGAAATTATATAATTAAATATAATATTATTAAGTAATAACAAGGCTGTGCTTGTTAAAAATTAATGAAAATAGAATTTTAACATTACCTACAGATTTTGAATTAGTAACATCGCAACGAGGCGGCCGCATTCTCCAGAGGTCAGGGTATCGTTATCGCTTTAAAAGAAATAACCGCGATGGGTCAATATTGTGGAGATGTGTAAAGAGTAATTCTTGCTATGCTACTGTGAAAACTAACACTGAAACTGCTGTTGTCATTCATGAAACTGAACATAATCATACTTCTGACATTGCTTATAATGATCTTAAGAAATGTTTCGATAGTATGGAAAAAAAAATAACCGAGGACTTAAGCACTCCAGTTTCACACATATATAACGACTGTATAAATAATTTAGAAGATACAGGTTTGCCAATAGTGACCGCAATGCCAAAATTTGAAAATATCAAGAAAAAGTTATACAGGAAACGCAATAAGTCGTTAGGCTTAAAACGTATTACATTTGCATCTTCGGATGATATAATAGTTCCCAAGAAATTTCAACATATGTTATTTGCTGATTACGATGTGAAAGGCAATCGAATATTAATATTTGCTAACGACGAATTATCGAGTCTACTATCACAATGTAACACGTTTTACATTGATAGGACTTTTAAAAGTTGCCAGAAGAATTTTTACCAACTTTTTACGATGCATGCCGATTGTGGGAGTGTCAGAGAACATGTCAGAGTTCTGCCGATCTTATACGCGTTGCTCCCTAACAAAAAACAGACAACCTATGAAATTCTGTTTCGCATAATAAAAAGAAGAGTACCAGCTTGGAACCCCACTAACATTAAAATGGACTTTGAAAAGGCTATGATGTTAGCTGTAATAAATGTGTGTCCAGATGTGGAAATAGACGGTTGTTTCTATCATTTCACAAAATGTTTGTGGAAATAAGCGAAGGAATATGGTTTAGATAAATCAGCATTGGGTAAAGACCATGTAAAGCGTTTGTGTGCAATGGCACATTTACCATTTCAAGTGTTACCAGAAGCTTGGCAGTACGCCTTACAGGAATCTCCAGTGACTTCATTACGAAGAAATGTAAAGGACTTTAATACATATTTTTTTGACACATGGATGAGCCCTACTTCTATGTTTTTTGATACTTGGACTTGTTATCGACAAGTTAATCGTACAAACAATGTTGTGGAAGGTTTTAATTCAAAATTAAACAAGATTACGAAACCAAAACCTAACATAGTACAATTCTTAGTAGTAATTGAAAAAATCATGAAAAACGACCTTAAAAAGTTACAGAACGGCTTTCGTGTGAAACGAAATAACGATGTAATTGAAAAAAAAGCGACAAAATTTCCAACTTAGTGAACAAATATGAAAATAATTTGATAAGTTTAGAGTTATGTTTAGAAAAACTTAGGTTTTAGAAGGCTAATGTAGATAGTATTATTCTATAGCTTATTAAAATAATTACAGAAAACCCTTAACTAAAAAGCAGCATTTTTATTATTATCGACTCTGTTCTTTCCCTCTATTTCTGATTTAGGGCCGTGGGCTGAGTTAACTATGAAAATAGAAACATATTTCATAGTTGACATTTCGGCCCGCGGGCTGAAAGAGGTCTGGGCTGAGTTGACTAAAGACGGACAAAAACATTTTAAAAGTGTCATTATAGCCCGCGGGCCAAGCCGACCATGCAAAAATATAAATAAATCTCATAGTGGGCATCTCGGCCCGCGGGCCGAGTCAGATGCGGGCCGAGTTGACCAATGAATCCTTAATAGATATATAATTTTAAACACATATAGAGTCCCAAAAGTGAGAGTTGTTTGCGAGGGCAAACAACTCTCACTTGTGAATTTCTTAGTATTTTTTGCTTTTCTTCTGTATTTGTACTACAATTATATTTTAACCCGCGTATATTTTACCGTTTTTACGATACAATAGAAATAAAATATTTGTTGATATAATACTTCCTCGGATACCCATGTTCAAAAGATGCTGCATCTTAAAGTTAGGATGGATAGGGGGACGGACAGCGTACGGTACGGAACCCTAAAAATGTTACGGTTAACATTGAAGGTGTTGAATGTTTGACCCCGTAAATATGTTTACACCGCAATACTAACGTTGGTTTTTATCTCAAGCTGATAAACCAGTACAAACCTAGCCTGTCAGCGCCAACCTGTCAAACTGTTGGTGCCAATATAAATGTACCCGCCAAAGGCTTATCGTAAGTCGCCAACCTTTAATTGTTGTGTTAGTAACTACCAAGCCACTTATATATGTAGTTTGTTATAGAGAGAAATGTATTGCTCAGGTCCTATATTAGCAAAGCTTATTGATGTCGGCATAATTATTTGTTCGTGCGCTGTTCGTGCCTTTATCTTTATATTCCATTGAATAAAACAAGACATGTGTATGGTCCATGTGTATCGCCGACGTTACAACATTTGCAGAAAGTGATCAAACCAAACGTGTCAGAGGGCCAAATTGACCCTTTTATTTTATACTAGCTGTTACCGGCGGCTTCGCCTGCTTACTTATTTTTTTTTTTGACTTTTCGTTCAAAAAGGCAATGCAAGCATGCATGCATGCCAGTAAGCATGTAGGTATACCTTTTACCACTAAGCCACAAGCGATTTCTCAGCCCGCGGGCTGAGTTGTCCCTCTGGCGGTAGACTGTGGTCAACTGAGCCCGCGGGCTGAGTTGTCCCTCTGGCGGTAGACTGTGGTCGACTGAGCCCGTGGGCTGAGTCAACCATATAACTTTAAACTGTAGTCGACTGAACCCACACGGGCTCGGACCCCTTAGCTAATTTCTGGGCCGAGTTGCCCCCGAAAAAATAAACCTAGTCAACTGACCCCGCGGGCTGAGTTGTGAGTGGGCTCAGTTGACCATGAAGGGGTGGGTACAATTACATTGCCACATATACCACACACGTTATGAGGCTATGAACCGCCTTACTCAAGAGACCCGCTAGAATGCTCTGTGCTGCCGTTGCTGTTATTTAAATAAACTATTTCTAACTACTTAGTACTTACACTTGTATTAATTATAAAATTAGAAAAAGTAATAGGGTCAATTTCCCAAGCAATATTTTAAGCTGGCGGCGCTGAAAACCGGGGTGAACTATGGTTAAAAATTAAACTGTTATTTTTTTCTGAATACTTCACGCAGTTGCCTATTTTGGGCAATAAGTAGAATTAAAATATTAATGGAAATAATAATTTAAAAATAATAATTAAGACCTCATTTCTCATCACAGTGGGCTGTCCGCAACCCAGTTTTGATTGCAAAACGTGGAATAAATCAAAAACTATTAATGATTATGCAAAACATTTACCTTTTTTAAAATACTAGATAGTTAGTGTACAAAAAGAAGCCCTGACTTTTTTTTAACTATCACACATACCGTCCGGTACGAGGAAATACGTTTGTCCGGAGAAACGTTATCATTACCACCGTCAAATATTCTGTGCCTTATATCTGCTAAGCTTCAATATGTACGCCCCCCACCTCCCGCGCACTCGTAGAGTTATTCATTCGCAAGAGTTTGGTGCTAGCGGTTGTGTTGTGCGCGTTTCTGGCGATAAAATATAAAGGTAAATTCTTGCTTCCGGTGGGGTGGGGACAAAAAAATCCTCATACCGACGGTTGATTTATTTTCTTGTAGTTTTTGTGTGTTTAGTTTAAGATTTATGTATAACACGTACACGTCTTATTTCTTAATTCTGGAGTAACGTTAGTTTAAAGAAACCAGACTCCGTTGTTTTTTTAAAAATATTTTTGTGCAGGTTTTATCATTCCGTGGTTTTCATTCCGATGTTTCCGGTGTATGAAATACCCACAGAAATGATAAGCAACACCGGCATGATACAAAAGTAGCTTCACTTAGTTATCCAAATAATTATCAAAATTAATTATTTAATTTTATGAAGTCAAAGAAAATGTATAAATATTAAAAGCGTTTAAACGTAAATAATTAAGCGTTTAACGATAACCAAATATCAGTTATTTTGTACTACTAAGCATATAATATGCATACATACATAGCGTCACGCCTTCATCCCAAAGTGGGATAGGCAGAGCTATTACCAATAACTCTAACAACTTGTTATATAATATTATATTATAATGAAGAACGTTCTCACCGATGAAAAAAAAAGATTTGGTACAGATTAATTTTTCAATTTAATTATAATTATAAAGGACAATGCTTAGTGTTAAGATTGGACGTGATATTCAGTTTAAAAAACATTAAAAGGTTTTTTTTTAAGATCTGGGATATGTAAATTCACATCTAGTCTTGCACGTTATCATAATTTCATAATGTTACATTTTTGACTGAGTTTTTTAGGTATTTCATATTATATTTTCGAGGCCGTCCTTATGACGCACTAATTATTAAGCATTAAGTGATCTAAAGTCAGTGATAAATGATATAGTTGCCACTGGGATATTTGTAATATTAGAATTATTGAGTTATATTTTGCTTGGTCAGCGAACTACATAGAAGATTGTTATTTTTTTTTAATTTATAACTAGTTTATAATCATAAATAAATCACAATATTTAGAACATTTTTGAAAACCATATTAAAGAAATAAGTAATAAATCAATCCGGCACATTATAAAAAAATGTAAAGTAATTTTTTTAATTAAAAAATATGTTTATTTTATGCGAATTGTTTCAAAGCATTAATATAAATGACATTTTTACTCAAACAGAGACTTATAATTATGATAATTATTAATAATATTAATCACATTTTTACTCAAATAAAGACTTCTAATTATGTTACTTAATAATAACATTAATGTAATTTTTACTCAAATAAACAGTGATAATTATGATAATTATTGACTTTTTTCATTTATTTTCATTCCGGTGGAAAAGATTTCATTTACGTGGGTCGTTTCTATCATTCCAGTGGGTATTTATCACTTCAGTGGATACTTTTTATTATTTCGGTGTGTATTTATCATTCCATAGTTTTATCAAATATTCTATCTCGTATATCTCATAAACTATTTATGATTTTGAGTGTCCCTTAACACCACGTCTACAATATATAACAATGCATTATTTAAAATGATAAACGTTCAAAAATACACAAAACTTAACAATTGCACCGAAATGAGACAAAAATCAGAAATGTTGAAATTGACCCAATAAAACTTAAACCGGAATCGAACCTCCGACCTACGGCACTGTAGTCGCATGCCCATACCACTGCGCCAATAACACGAGTAACCTGATCGACGAAACTTCACATCTTTATCAAGCGAGTCCTGATTACCTACCTGAAATCAACTTTAAGTCAGTCACTTAAGAGCTGATTTGAGGGGTTTACAATAATGAATAATATTGACTTAAAGGCCGTAGCAGGGATAAGGGAAGGGCAAATGCCCTTTTATGATAATGGGCTGGTGTTTTTTTCTATAGTTACTTACATCTATTAGTACTATCGTGCCAAGTTTTGTTGAAAAATTCCCAGTGGTTCAGCCGAGAAAAAATAAAAACCGAATTAATTAAATATGACTTTTCTCTAAAACTATAAAACTTTAATTAATCATTATTTTAACATTTGGTTAGGCTTAATAAAATAAATGTTTTAAGAGAAAATGGACTCTCTAACTTTAACACTTATGTAAAACACAGGTAAGTCAAATTTTTTTTTTTTTTTTTTTTACTTTTGATTGAGGTACCACTCTATTTGTTATTTCTAAATAAGCCTTACTTAAAGATCTATCACACATATTAATTTGATGGATTAAATCAGAAAGCAACTGTGTCAAAATTAAATAAATAATTGGGTTGGATTTCATTACATTATATTAGTAAGCTATTCTGACACCGCCAAAGAACCAAAGCATAAATCCTCTTTACAAATAAATAACATCAAAACAAGTTTTGACAGTTACAGTGACGTCAGCCTTTTCTGATTACTAAAAATGTCACCATTTTAGCTAATGAAATAAAATACGCTTATTCTAGAATAAAATATAATATACAGTCCCTGACCTCTACAAAATAACTGAACATGCTATCCTAATCTACAGGAAATCATTCATTTCATGATCATGGAATTTTAAAAACTATTCAAAATCATTCGGCCTGCTGAAACATTACAAACTTGGGAGCAAGCTTTGCACATTGGAGCACTTGATAAGAACCAACCCACCAACCAGACATTCCTCCCAGTTGGACGGTGGGTATTTTTTTTTCTCAAGTGACAACCTGGTTGGATGGTTAATAATAGATGTTCCTGACCCACAATCCAGCTGTCCGGTTGATACTTTTTTTTTCTTAACTAACCATCCAAGGTGTCAACTAGATGTTCGGTTGGTACTTGTCTTAATCAACCATCCAAAGTGCCAACTAGGTGGTCGGTTAGTAAATTTTTCTTAAGCAATCAGTTAAATTACCATATAGGTGGTCTGTTAGTATATTTTTCTCAACAAACCGACCGAGCTCTCCATTTGTTTGGTCAGTTAGTAAATCTTTCCTTACGTACCAACCAGACTAACCACAGTAACCACCTGATTGGTCTGTTAGTATATTTTTCTCAACAAACCGACCGAGCTCTCCAGTTGGTTGGTCAGTTAGTAAATCTTTCCTTACGTACCAACCAGACTAACCACAGTAACCACCTGATTGGTCTGTTAGTATATTTTTCTCAACAAACCGACCGAGCTCTCCAGTTGGTTGGTCAGTTAGTAAATCTTTCCTTACGTACCAACCAGACTAACCACAGTAACCACCTGATTGGTCTGTTAGTATATTTTTCTCAACAAACCGACCGAGCTCTCCAGTTGGTTGGTCAGTTAGTAAATCTTTCCTTACGTACCAACCAGACTAACCACAGTAACCACCTGATTGGTCTGTTAGTATATTTTTCTCAACAAACCGACCGAGCTCTCCAGTTGGTTGGTCAGTTAGTAAATCTTTCCTTACGTACCAACCAGACTAACCACAGTAACCACCTGATTGGTCTGTTAGTATATTTTTCTCAACAAACCGACCGAGCTCTCCAGTTGGTTGGTCAGTTAGTAAATCTTTCCTTACGTACCAACCAGACTAACCACAGTAACCACCTGATTGGTCTGTTAGTATATTTTTCTCAACAAACCGACCGAGCTCTCCAGTTGGTTGGTCAGTTAGTAAATCTTTCCTTACGTACCAACCAGACTAACCACAGTAACCACCTGATTGGTCTGTTAGTATATTTTTCTCAACAAACCGACCGAGCTCTCCAGTTGGTTGGTCAGTTAGTAAATCTTTCCTTACGTACCAACCAGACTAACCACAGTAACCACCTGATTGGTCTGTTAGTATATTTTTCTCAACAAACCGACCGAGCTCTCCAGTTGGTTGGTCAGTTAGTAAATCTTTCCTTACGTACCAACCAGACTAACCACAGTAACCACCTGATTGGTCTGTTAGTATATTTTTCTCAACAAACCGACCGAGCTCTCCAGTTGGTTGGTCAGTTAGTAAATCTTTCCTTACGTACCAACCAGACTAACCACAGTAACCACCTGATTGGTCTGTTAGTATATTTTTCTCAACAAACCGACCGAGCTCTCCAGTTGGTTGGTCAGTTAGTAAATCTTTCCTTACGTACCAACAACCAGACTAACCACAGTAACCACCTGATTGGTCTGTTAGTATATTTTTCTCAACAAACCGACCGAGCTCTCCAGTTGGTTGGTCAGTTAGTAAATCTTTCCTTACGTACCAACCAGACTAACCACAGTAACCACCTGATTGGTCTGTTAGTATATTTTTCTCAACAAACCGACCGAGCTCTCCAGTTGGTTGGTCAGTTAGTAAATCTTTCCTTACGTACCAACCAGACTAACCACAGTAACCACCTGATTGGTCTGTTAGTATATTTTTCTCAACAGACCGACCGAGCTCTCCAGTTGGTTGGTCAGTTAGTAAATCTTTCCTTACGTACCAACCAGACTAACCACAGTAACCACCTGATTGGTCTGTTAGTATATTTTTCTCAACAAACCGACCGAGCTCTCCAGTTGGTTGGTCAGTTAGTAAATCTTTCCTTACGTACCAACCAGACTAACCACAGTAACCACCTGATTGGTCTGTTAGTATATTTTTCTCAACAAACCGACCGAGCTCTCCAGTTGGTTGGTCAGTTAGTAAATCTTTCCTTACGTACCAACCAGACTAACCACAGTAACCACCTGATTGGTCTGTTAGTATATTTTTCTCAACAGACCGACCGAGCTCTCCAGTTGGTTGGTCAGTTAGTAAATCTTTTCTTACGTACCAAAGAGACTAACCAGCTGATTGTTCTGTTAGTATATTTTTCCCAAAAAAACTACAAGTATAATAAATATAATTGTTAACTGTTTTATTAAAGTTAATTTTATTATCGTCCCCCAGGACGACTACAGACGGCGAGGCAGACCCAAGCGGAGATGGCGGGATGACTTGGACGTTTTTCGAAAGGATTGGCCGAAGATTGCCACAGAGAGAGAGGTGTGGAAATCAAGGGAGGAGGCTTTTGCCCAGCAGTGGGACACTATATTGGGCTAATGAATAATAATATATAATAATAATTTTATTATACAACAATAACAACTCATTATTCTCCTGCCGTAGACTCAATTCACCTGGGTTAATTCACCTGGATGAACTAAGTGCACTAATTAGTAGATTTGAATACCCATAGGTGATTTGATGTTAATTAAGTACACTAATTTGTAGACTTTAATACCCTGACGCTTGTAAATAGTACTCTTTTTCTACTTTATACACCCAACAGGTGAATCAAGTATACTTAAAGTGTACTTCATGCTCCACTTCCCAGCGATAGGTGCATTAGGTATACCCTTTGTCTACTTAATACATCTAATGATTCTATATGCGATCTTTTCACACATGTTTCTGCAGGCTTAATATGGTCGGGTTTATCGACGCAATAAAGTGTGGATAAAACAACCGTCACTCTCGCACTTACCAACTTGTTAGAAAAAGATGATTGTTTTGTCCACATTTTATCACGTTGATAAATGCGAGTATAATAGCCTCTGGCCACTTAAACAACCAAGATAAATTAAAGTACATAATTATAATTATTAAATGACATTTAGTAAATTTCAATTTATGGACACAAAACCCCCTGTCATTACATAACACAAATACAATACCTGTATAGTAATAGAACCACTACACTTCCTGTTGCAACATCGCCACCAAATTGCACTACTGGCGTATTTTTTTTTTTTGTAAAATTGTCGGCCTTCGTTTAATAGGACTACACCTCGCCCTCTTTTTATAAATGTAAATTCATTCATAACTGATTCTTGACGACAATCCACAAGCAGACAGTAATGAAAGACAATAAATGACATTTATTAATTATAATGTACCTACTTCACTTTATCTTGGTTGTTTTAGTGGCCAGGAACGAAAATGCGAAAAGATCGCATATCGAATCATTGCACTAATGCACTATCGCTGGAATTGGAGCATCAAGTACACTTTTAATACCTATACTGGATTCACCTGTTGGGTGTATAGAATAGACGAAGAGTATACCTAATGCACCTATCGCTGGAATTGGAGCATCAAGTACACTTTTAGTATACTGGATTCACCAAGGTGAATTATGTATACTGATAATAAAACATTGTACTTTTAAAAACAATACTGGTGAATTACGTCTACTAATCAGTGCACTTAGTTCATCCAGGTGAATTAACCCAGGTGAATTGAGTCTACGGCAGGATTATTCTTATTAAAACCAAAAATCAATCATAAAATCACTAGTTTAAGTTTTTACCTTAGACATGTCTACTAACAAGACGACTTCAAACTTACTAACACTTCTCCCAGTTTGAGTCGAAGGTAGTAAATAAAGTTAACCCTTAAATTGGCAACGTATCTAATAATGCACATACCATAATGTTCACTTTTTTAATTTTTTGGTTACTATATTTTTTATGCTGATTTCAAATTAAATAGGGTTTGAATTCACGAATTTTTTTATTTTTCCAATTTAAGGGTTAACAGTGAACTTATTTCATTTTTTGCAAAAAATGTCCGACAGATAGTATCTCTCCATTCAAAAGCTGCTTCTGACATCTAAATATAAACATATCATTTTTAATTTGTAATAAGTTTCGTTTTGTAGGTGGTTTGTTATTCAATATTTGTTTGCTGCAAACAGCATAATATGCGGAGTCCTTAAATAGGACATTCATTAATTGGATGATGTTTACTCGTTTTTTTGATACATTACTGTTTAGTTTAAAATTCCACCCTTCAAGAAAGTTTGTCGTTCGGTGACGTACACCAAAGACAGACTAATTTTTTATGAAGTCAGCCCATCGCAGTCAAAATTTTTCAAAATATTTAAAGAATTTTGGCACACGCTCTTTGTCTTGAAGTTCAACTGTATCCTGTTGTATGTAGTCCCAACCTTCATGCATTTTGTTGAATGGTAGTAATGGTAACACCGCAGTAAGAGCAACAATTCGCCGCGTGTTTTTTTCTGTCGTAAGCCCAAGTTCTCTGGCTTTTTTCCAAACGGACTTGTTAAAATGGTAGTAACAGCCATGGAGCTCAGTTTCAGGGAAAACAGATACCACAGCTTGCATGGCAGCTTCTTCATAATCCGTTTTGTATTTTCGTGGTTGCCAGTCTGGTATCCGTGATTTTATCAAATTGAATAGGGTCTCATAAATACGCTTTGTCTTACCAGATAGCAAAGCGTACACAAGCGGTATTATATTCGTAGAATCTTCCGTACTTCCTAAGTCACCGTGTATGACGTATAGTTGTGCAAAAGGTTGCTGGCAGCTTTTAAAAGTTCCGTCACTTTAAAATAATTTTATTTTACCCATAATGCATTTCATCTCTTCAGAACAAAAATAATAATTCTGTCTCCTTCAAATTCGTAAACGGCCAATAGAAATGGTTCGATTTTTTTTGTACCTCTACATCCGTTACATCTCTACAGATAATTTTGTTAACGCCCGCTTCTTTGTTTCTATTATAATACATTCGAGTCTTGACATTTCGGAACTCAGGAATTTGACAAGCAGATCTATGCCTTTAACCTGGAGATAACTTACAGTGTTTAGATAGATCTGCGGCAGTGGAACACCGTCTAATTGTTTACTCTTTTTGACGCAGGTGTCCAGTTGGATGTCCACAATATTTTTATTGAAATTTTGAACACAGGAATGTGGATTCTCTTTCTGTATAATTTCATTCTGTTGACCAAAAAAAACATTGGTAGCTAGCATAGCACAACTAGTAGTGTTTAATATAAAAATATAAAAAATGTAATAGGTACAAAGAAGACGTTTCTTACCGAAATCGTAATGTTTCCCAAACACTTATATTTTTTTCGTTGGGAACAAATCCAAAACACATTTTTGTTTTTGTATTCTTTTGTTTGTAATACTGGGAGCCGTTATAAAGTAGAACGGTGCCACCGTTGCGAGATATATATTCTAATGAAGCCATTTTTTCATTAAGATATGCTGGCATAAATAAACGGAGCCAAATCCTTAAAAAATTGACTTGAACTTGACATAAATAAACTGCCATGCAATGACGTGCATTGAAATAAACAGTTTTACGTCGTAGGATAAAATTGGTGCCAGTATTGTTTAGTTTGTGTCAAGAAGCTTATAGATATAGTTAGTGTTTAATTTATTATCTTTCAATTTGTATCACTACTAATTGTTTATGGTTGAATAGTGAATGTGATAGGTAAATCAATACTGAAGTGGAAGATAAGAAATCAATTACTGTCTTTAGTTATGTTTGTATTGATAATATTACATTTTTTGTATTAATTTTTATGCTGTTTTCTGCTGAGAAATGGGTTTTATTTTCAACTAGCTTCTGCCCGCGACTTCGTCCGCGTAGATTCCGATTATCGTTATTCCCTCGGAAACTTATAATTTTCCGGGATAAAAAGTAGCCTATATGTTAATCTAGTGTAACCCATCTCCATTCCAAATTTCATCCGAATCCGTCCAGCCCTTGCAGCGTGAAGGAGTAACAACACACACACACACACACACACACACATATTACGTATTGTTTTAATTACGGACTAGTTTTAGTAAGAGAACCAGGTCGGCCTGTTGAGAAAAATATACTGACAGACCAATCAGGTGGTTAGTCTGGTTGTTACGTAAGCAAAGAGTTACTAACTGACCAACCAACTGGAGAGCTCGGTCGGTTTGTTGAGAAAAATATACTAACAGACCAATCAGGTGGTTACTGTGGTTAGTCTGGTTGGTACGTAAGGAAAGATTTACTAACTGACCAACCAACTGGAGAGCTCGGTCGGTTTGTTGAGAAAAATATACTAACAGACCAATCAGGTGGTTACTGTGGTTAGTCTGGTTGGTACGTAAGGAAAGATTTACTAACTGACCAACCAACTGGAGAGCTCGGTCGGTTTGTTGAGAAAAATATACTAACAGACCAATCAGGTGGTTACTGTGGTTAGTCTGGTTGGTACGTAAGGAAAGATTTACTAACTGACCAACCAACTGGAGAGCTCGGTCGGTTTGTTGAGAAAAATATACTAACAGACCAATCAGGTGGTTACTGTGGTTAGTCTGGTTGGTACGTAAGGAAAGATTTACTAACTGACCAACCAACTGGAGAGCTCGGTCGGTCTGTTGAGAAAAATATACTAACAGACCAATCAGGTGGTTAGTCTGGTTGGTACGTAAGAAAAGATTTACTAACTTACCAACCAACTGGAGAGCTCGGTCGGTTTGATGAGAAAAATATACTAACAGACCAATCAGGTGGTTGGTACGTAAGGAAAGATTTACTAACTGACCAACCAACTGGAGAGCTCGGTCGGTTTGTTGAGAAAAATATACTAACAGACCAATCAGGTGGTTACTGTGGTTAGTCTGGTTGGTACGTAAGGAAAGATTTACTAACTGACCAACCAACTGGAGAGCTCGGTCGGCCTGTTGAGAAAAATATACTAACAGACCAATCAGGTGGTTAGTCTGGTTGGTACGTAAGGAAAGATTTACTAACTTACCAACCAACTGGAGAGCTCGGTCGGTTTGATGAGAAAAATATACTAACAGACCAATCAGGTGGTTAGTCTGGTTGGTACGTAAGGAAAGATTTACTAACTGACCAACCAACTGGAGAGCTCGGTCGGTTTGTTGAGAAAAATATACTAACAGACCAATCAGGTGGTTAGTCTGGTTGGTACGTAAGAAAAGATTTACTAACTTACCAACCAACTGGAGAGCTCGGTCGGTTTGATGAGAAAAATATACTAACAGACCAATCAGGTGGTTGGTACGTAAGGAAAGATTTACTAACTGACCAACCAACTGGAGAGCTCGGTCGGTTTGTTGAGAAAAATATACTAACAGACCAATCAGGTGGTTAGTCTGGTTGGTACGTAAGGAAAGATTTACTAACTTACCAACCAACTGGAGAGCTCGGTCGGTTTGATGAGAAAAATATACTAACAGACCAATCAGGTGGTTGGTACGTAAGGAAAGATTTACTAACTTACCAACCAACTGGAGAGCTCGGTCGGTTTGATGAGAAAAATATACTAACAGACCAATCAGGTGGTTGGTACGTAAGGAAAGATTTACTAACTTACCAACCAACTGGAGAGCTCGGTCGGTTTGTTGAGAAAAATATACTAACAGACCAATCAGCTGGTTAGTCTGGTTGGTACGTAAGGAAAGATTTACTAACTTACCAACCAACTGGAGAGCTCGGTCGGTTTGATGAGAAAAATATACTAACAGACCAATCAGGTGGTTGGTACGTAAGGAAAGATTTACTAACTTACCAACCAACTGGAGAGCTCGGTCGGTTTGTTGAGAAAAATATACTAACAGACCAATCAGCTGGTTAGTCTGGTTGGTACGTAAGGAAAGATTTACTAACTTACCAACCAACTGGAGAGCTCGGTCGGTTTGATGAGAAAAATATACTAACAGACCAATCAGGTGGTTGGTACGTAAGGAAAGATTTACTAACTTACCAACCAACTGGAGAGCTCGGTCGGTTTGATGAGAAAAATATACTAACAGACCAATCAGGTGGTTGGTACGTAAGGAAAGATTTACTAACTTACCAACCAACTGGAGAGCTCGGTCGGTTTGATGAGAAAAATATACTAACAGACCAATCAGGTGGTTACTGTGGTTAGTCTGGTTGGTACGTAAGGAAAGATTTACTAACTGACCAACCAACTGGAGAGCTCGGTCGGTTTGTTGAGAAAAATATACTAACAGACCAATCAGGTGGTTAGTCTGGTTGGTACGTAAGAAAAGATTTACTAACTTACCAACCAACTGGAGAGCTCGGTCGGTTTGATGAGAAAAATATACTAACAGACCAATCAGGTGGTTGGTACGTAAGGAAAGATTTACTAACTGACCAACCAACTGGAGAGCTCGGTCGGTTTGTTGAGAAAAATATACTAACAGACCAATCAGGTGGTTAGTCTGGTTGGTACGTAAGGAAAGATTTACTAACTTACCAACCAACTGGAGAGCTCGGTCGGTTTGATGAGAAAAATATACTAACAGACCAATCAGGTGGTTGGTACGTAAGAAAAGATTTACTAACTTACCAACCAACTGGAGAGCTCGGTCGGTTTGATGAGAAAAATATACTAACAGACCAATCAGGTGGTTGGTACGTAAGGAAAGATTTACTAACTGACCAACCAACTGGAGAGCTCGGTCGGTTTGTTGAGAAAAATATACTAACAGACCAATCAGGTGGTTAGTCTGGTTGGTACGTAAGGAAAGATTTACTAACTTACCAACCAACTGGAGAGCTCGGTCGGTTTGATGAGAAAAATATACTAACAGACCAATCAGGTGGTTGGTACGTAAGGAAAGATTTACTAACTGACCAACCAACTGGAGAGCTCGGTCGGTTTGTTGAGAAAAATATACTAACAGACCAATCAGGTGGTTACTGTGGTTAGTCTGGTTGGTACGTAAGGAAAGATTTACTAACTGACCAACCAACTGGAGAGCTCGGTCGGTTTGTTGAGAAAAATATACTAACAGACCACCTATATGGTAATTTAACTGATTGCTTAGTAAAAAATTACTAACCGACCACCTAGTTGGCACTTTGAATGGTTGATTAAGACAAAAGTACCAACCGAACATCTAGTTGGCACCGTGGATGGTTAGTTAAGAAAAAAAAAGTATCAACCGGACAGCCGGATTGTGGGTCAGGAACATCTATTATTAACCACCCAACCAGGTTGTCACTTGAGAAAAAAAAATACCCACCGTCCAACTGGGTGGAATGTCTGGTTGGTGGGTTGGTAATAGAGGCTAGTCCTTCGCCACACCATATTTCCTACGTTAAAATTACTTGGCCGTCTTTTTTGTTGTACCGTTGTCTGCTAATTTCATGCGCATTTCTATACCTATTTGGTACGTCTTTAAAAACCCTACCCCTATACTCAAGTTTCTTGAAATAAGTCGCTTCATTTATGTATAGATCTTCATTCTGGCTTAGATTAGTCTTAATGTTTGCCATGTAAGGGTTCGGCACAGAAGTCTCCCGACCATAGAAAAGATACGAAGGTGTAAACCCCGTAGTTTCATG
The DNA here is from genome assembly GCA_927399475.2 of Acleris emargana. NCBI lineage: Eukaryota > Metazoa > Arthropoda > Insecta > Lepidoptera > Tortricidae > Acleris > Acleris emargana. The sequence continues at coordinate 51,590,146 of OV656835.1, read as the reverse complement.
CACCGCCGTTCTTATTGCATTACCGAATTCTTGCAAATGTACATCCCACTAATTGTTTTTTTTCGAGTTAGAATATGTTGCAATCATTGTTCCTATTACCCTGTTGACCCGTTCTGTAGGATTGCTTTGGGGGTGATAGTTTGGAGTGTACCACAATTTCGAGTTGAACTTCTTTGCTAAGTCCTTAAATAGATAAAGATAAAGATAAAGATAAAGAGACATTTATTCGCAACAATACAAAACCACATTAGGTACATAGATACAAAAATAACAAGACAGAGAAACAGTTGCGAAACGGTCCCAACTCAGCATTCGCTAGCAGTAAAGCCAGCACTGGTCTTCCGTTGGAACCACTTGGTGAAGTGACGGATAGTGACACACTTAACACAAAATAACGCAAAAATTAAAAACATGAAAGATTAAAATTAAAATAATTTGTTCGAGATTATCTCAAACGACCATAAGAGTAACACCCTGTTAAGGTTGGCAACACTAAGGAAACAGAAAACAAAAGACTAGTCTATGGGAATGTAAACACAAGCCATGTAGGTTACGTAACAATAACAAAAATTGGTACACTTTTAAGAAACTGAATAAAAACAATGTTTTGTTGGTTTTACATATACAAAAATTAAACTACTGTGCAAAATAACAAACAAACAGTCTACAGAGTGACAAACGGACGGCAAGAAAAGGAATACAAAAACATAGCTACTGAGTCGTAAAAGGATGAACACAATAGGTGTACTATGTACGCGGCACATTATATTTTATCCGAAATAGGAAAGAAGCCAAATAAAGAAGGAAACGGACACCAATGCAAATGGGAAAAACAGCGAAGGTAGGTTGACCGAAGAAATAACATAAATATAGGTATTATAATATAATCAAAAACTATTTCCTCTTCTCCCGTCATATTGCACTCGTGTCATGCGCAAGCGTCCCTTGGCTGACTTGATGGTTAAAAAGGAAAGTTTTGAGTTTCTTTTTAAAATTAAAAATATTCTGCAGGTTCCTGATAGGTGGTGGAATGTTGTTCCAGCATTTGGTAGCCGAATACCGGAAACTACCCCGAAAAACCGCAGAGGCGTGGCGAGAAGTAGTTAGCTGCACTGCACATTGCCGACGCAACCCACCACTACGGAATGTCAGCTTTTCATTCAAATAAAGTGGAGCTTGGTATTTGATAACTCCAAAAAGCAGAGAAGCGAGGTGCAACTTACGTCGGTGCTGCATTTTCAGCATAGAGTGTTTGTTAATAAATGGAGTCACGTGGGCCCTGAACGGAATGTCAAAGCAATACCTAAGGTAGGTCTAAGTTAGTAACTAGTGTATGTTCCACGGTTATCTATTACGGCTTGGAGACGTGAAGTCATGGACCCAACCAATCGGGCACAAATATCAGTTTCGCGTATGCCTTCCCACACTTCTTGACAGTGACTTTCAATGGCCGCTTCTGATTGCTCATTCCTATTTTCCCAGCTTTGGACCATTAGGTTATAGGTTGCATCGGGCTGTTTTCCGCACAAATTTTATGTTAGGTATTAAGCTGGGTCTCGCGACTTACCGCTACGATCCTCCGGCAACCGCGTGTTCCACGGCCTTGGCGGCAGACCAGCGTGCAAGTCGGCACAGGTCACAAGTAAAGTCCAGCAAATATACCACAACACAAGTCCACAGGTGTCACTAGTTCGAAACTACTAATTCCAGGATGAAAGAGATAATGTTTTTGGAGTTTTAACGGCAGGTGGAAAGTTTTGACGCTTTCGCGACGGCGTTTGTTTTTCGACTCGGTTGCGGTTGGTGCGCGCCGCATGAAGTTTTGTGGCGCTGCTGTCGCGCGCTCCCGTGGGATTGGTGCGTTCAGATTTTCACAGCGTATCGCAGACCCAATCAGAATAAAGATAAAAATAATAGGACAAAATTCCTATATTCAAATTTGTGTTGCCTTGTATGTAATACCTATCTAAATACCTTATTATATCCTAAAATAATCTGTTCCAGTACGGAACATGCCGCTCACCTTAAAAGCACATAGCTGCTTTTAAAGCAGACAAAAAAATGTAGGACGAGAAAAAAAAAATGTAGGACAAAAAAAAACTTAGTTGAGCTAATATTGAGTTCGTAACGCTTTACTTTATTCTAGAGGAAGAGGACATATTTTGACCACAGGTCGTTTACAAAAGGTATTCCCCATTTTTAAAGTGACTACGCGAGTCACGTTGTCGGAGCCAGGATGCAGAGCGTGGATGCGCGCCAGCTTCCACTTCAGCGGCGGCAGGTGGTCGTCGCACACCACAACGACAGTGCCTTCACGGAGAGCGGAGCCGCGATTGTGAAGCCACTTACTACTCTGTTGTAATTCGTGGAGGTATTCCTTACTCCACCTCTTCCAAAAATGCTGGACCGATTGCTGTATCCAGCGCCATCTTGTAAGACGATTTGGGTTCTCGTCTACCAAGGAAACATCAGGTAAGGCCGTTAAGGGTTCTCCGATTAAGAAATGTGACGCTGTCAGAGGGAGAGGATCGTCAGAGGCCGAACTTATTGCACACAACGGGCGAGAGTTCAAAACTGCTTCAATTTGATATAGAAGTGTGTGCATCTCGTCGTAAGTTTGAGTACGAGTCCCTACTACCCGATATAAATGGTGTTTAAAGCTCTTAACACCAGCCTCAAAAAGTCCCCCAAAATGACTCGCGTACGGAGGTTGGAAATGCCACGTCAGGCCCTGTTGCAAGGTTTGTTGGTTAAGTTCACTTTGCACCGAATCTCTGCGTAAGAATGTGTACAAGTCCTTGAGATAATTGTCACAACCGACAAAGTTCTTCCCACAGTCAGAGTAAATATCTGTACATAAGCCTCGTCGGGACGTAAAACGACGCAGGGCTGCTAAAAATGCTTCTGTGGAAAGCTCCGAAACTAATTCGAGATGTACGGCCTTAACGCTCATACATACAAAAACTGCAACAACTTGTGGTGTTGTGGACCTCCAGCCACTTCCGGACTTGAGCCGTTGCGGTTTCGCTGTGGTGGAGGTTTGCTTGGAGGATGTTACAGCCGGGAGAAGGGGGTTCCGTCATCTTTGCGAAGCCCCGATGACCCCTCCCCGCCGTACTCCTCGCCGATGGCCAGCTTGCCAATCCCCTGTGCGCAATCCTCCCCGCTTTCCACCATGTCACGGAGGAGCTCTTCCTCGTCGTGCTCGGGGCAGGGGGCGTCTTGCGTCGGGGATTGCGACCCGGATGCAACCTCGACTACGTCGTCGGTCGCGCCGGTCGCCGTGGCCGTGTCTATCGGTTTCGGTGTGTGCTGTGTGGCAGCTGTGTCGTTGGTGTTGTGGGGTGGAGTCTCCACGAACTTCCCCCCCAGCACCTGGAATTTGAGGTACACCGACCCACACAAAAATGTGAGCCGGCGTCCTCTGTCCAGGATGGCCTGCACCTCCGTTTCGGGTATGCTGACTATGGCAAAGGTTTATTTACCCTGCCTGTCAGCACTGTGGAGAAGCCACCGGTCCATCTGTACCGAGGTGTTCTGGTAGCGGAGCGAATGCGCCACAGCTTTGGACCATTAATCCCCATAGATTTTCCATAGGATTAAGGTCCGCTGATTTAGGGGGCCATGGTATGACCGTTATTTCCGGATGTTAACGGAACCACTCGTTAACTATTCTGGCCCTGTGTATAGTGCAGTTCACATGCACGAAATGACAACGTGGGGAACATGCTTTCTTCTAATACACTAACGTAAGTTTGAGCGTTTGTTCTTGGAGGTAATGGGACTAGCTCGCCTACACCACTCAAACTCATCCAGCCCCATAAATTTGCACTTATGCGTCCCGACTCCATGTTGGGTATAACGTGGTTTTCCGCGTATCTTGTTTGGTCATACCGCCAGAAATGTAACCGACCGTGGTCGCTTGACTTAAAACATTTCTCGTCACAAAATACAGTACTCCAGTCAAAGTTAAGGAATTGTCGGGCAAAATTAAATCTTGCTGTTTTGTGAGCTTCTGTCAAAGCAATCTTGTATGCAGGACGTCTATGGTGTAGATTCATCGAATGTAAATGTTTTCGAATAGTCTTGGGATGACAATAAAAACGTTGTGCGAAATAGTTAGTAGGAATAAACCCATTTTCTTCAAAACTCTGCCGCATTTCGTTGCGTTGTTCAGTTGAGAGTATCGGAACACCTTGATTGCTTTGACGGCGATCTACAATATTGCCTTCCTCGGCATATCTTGTCACCCACAAACTGACAGTATTTCGCTAAAATAAATGTAGAAGTTAGATGTGAAGCGAAATAAAATAAGAGAATAAGAAATTGAAAATTAATAAGGTTCAAAAATTTACCCGAACATTTAAAGCTGATGCTATTGCACGTATGCTTAACCCCTGCTGATGCAAAAATACAATGTGTTGTCTCGTTTCGTTGCTAGTTATGGGTGGCATATTAATTTTTCAATACTAATTAATTATATTACACAGTATTGATACCAAAATTAATATTTATTTGACAAAATCACTGTCAAAGTTGTTTTTGAAAGTTAGTATTTCGGTGGCATTTCATTCCACAACCGTTAAGTATCCTTTCTCTATAGCCGCTAGCATATTATTATCGGATTATCTGTAATAAATACTTCTTGATATCAAAGGTTATCTTAATAAGATTGCGTGTCATGTTGAACTCATGATAAAGACCAGTATAGTATATCTCTTTTTCCACGAATGATTCTTGTCGTCTTTGCCCGATTGCCTAACTAATGTAATGAATAATGAATAATTATTAATGATGAAGTCAAAAATCGTCCTTCTGGAGTTTTGCAATTTGGCCGCCGTTTTTCGTTACATAGCAACCTTCTTACAGTAAATCATGACAGTTGGTCGTGTTGGTATTGACAATAAGTTGTACGCTGTTTATACGTTACGAGGGGCAACTGTGCTCAATTATACCAACCCGACGGAACGAGTGCGGGACGCTCATTTCCGACCGAAATAGAGATGGAGAGAGGGAGTATTGTTTTGATGATTACTATGGTTACGTTTAAACAACAGCCACTATTGGTTCAAAATGAACTCTGTCCTTATTGGCCTGTACAAGGGTTGCTATGGTCACATTTCAATAATGAAAAACGGCGGCATTCGTGTAACACAACCAAGTTAAGGTGATAAGATAAGCTAGTGGCTCAACAATGCCGGTTCGTGACTGTACCTATATTATATTAAATAAAGTAAAAAAATTATAGAAAATAAATATTTTTATATTCTAAAATGTATCGCAACGCAGAACCTACTTTGTAAATAAAATGTTGCTTGAACTTGGCTTGACACGCTACCGGGTGTCTAGATAGCAAAATGATGTAAGAATTATACATATTTTAGTCACTTGTAAGATAAGAACCAATAAGGTCAACGTGTAGTCGTGATGCTTTTTAATATAAAATATTTCCTGGATTGTTCGTATTTGTAATATTGGCTGTAGGGTGGGGTCACCAGGTTTTTATTCAAATGCTTCTGGATAACACCCAGTTGAGCCCGATAAATCTTCGGTGCTCTAAACTCGGCCGAACTTGGCTTACAGGGGGGAAAATCCTAAACTCTTAAAAGCGCGGTCGCAAAAATAACACTTAAGCTGATCCCACCCGCCTGCTCAAACTATTTACGTTGTCAAGAGTAAAGTTTTCGCAACTTGTCATGAGTTTTGCCTTGCCTCGGGCTAGTGCGATTATGGATACTGACAATCTCTTCGGTGTAAAGTATCGATTACGTCACGACTCTTAGTTAATTAGGTATTTACCAAATTGAAATATTAAAATATACACGCAACACTTGAACTGATTTTTTCGACGCATGCATATGAGAACTTAGACAATAATCTTTTTTATTTGTGGAACTCAACGGTGTACATACATTTAACCTTTATTCACACCATTATATGCCAGTGATACAGTGACAATAAGGTATATGCATAGGTACATACCTAAATTTGAGGCGAATGACGTAATGATATAAGTGCTTTTGACTGTGCCTAGGGGAGCAGGGTGCTAGTTGTAACGGGGGTAAGTAATAATAATAACATGCATCGTTTACCGCCAATTTCAACTTTATTGTATTGATTTTATCCCTAAATCGAATTCGTACCCCCTCCTGCATTACGTAACTACAGCCGGACAGCCGAGCGAACCATTTCAGAAAAATATAGTATAAAAACTCTTTTCTCAAAAATGGTATGTAATGTTGTCATAACATCTCTAAAAAGTATCCAGAGAGTGAACTCTACCGGAGACTTATTCACAACTGTCCAGTAAGAAGCGAGATTTGAAATTTGGAATCTCCTACTGTCCAGTAAGTAAGTATGTATTTTACTTACGGGACAGTAGGTCATCCTCTTTAGATCTGTTTAGAAAAAACATAGTACTAAACACAGCTAGAGTTTAGCCATTATAACATGGTTATATGAGGGAGGCTCCAAATATATATCAATCTGAGATAGATATATTTTTGGAGCCTTAAACAGCTATTTTATAGTCTGTGACACTTAACGCGTCGCAGAAAAAGTATGCACGTTGCGTTTTGTAATTAGTAATGTTGTAGAAGTATAGTGTGGGATTTTATGTTTGTATTTATTAATTCCAGTTTATAAATCATGTTGGATTAAAACTTTCCATTCTAAAATTAACATGGAGTTTCAAAAACAATAATTTTCATTTTTTTACTAAAAAAATCATGTAATGTATAAACAGAACAAAGTTCAAAACTAAACGCAAACTTTTTAGTAAAAAAAAACATACGACGGGCAGGATTTCACATTCATTTATTGCCAGCCAAGAGTCCGTTAATCAAGATGTACAACAAACAAATATAAATGCCCCCGGTAAATCGATCACAACATCGATCAGTAATTGCCCTAATATGAATGTAACCTTCAATATTAATTAAACGTTGTTGTTAAACTTTCTTTAATTTTTGAGAAAAGCACTATACAAGCCTCAACCAGTAAGAGCCATCCTGGACTCGTATATGTATAAAAGGCCTCGCCTCGCGGCTCGGCCTTCTAACTCATACTCGTTCAGCAACGCTCACTCACTGGTATTTGCAGTAATGTACTATTTCTCAAACATGCAATGAAAATATTGATGCTATGTTGAATTTCAATCAAATCGTGCAGGCCTAGGCCGGGAAAGTCCTCTTTTTTAATTTCGTTCCACATAAATTTGTGGCACAGGCATCATGACATTCTGCCACTATGCGTATTAAAAAAATCAATAAACGATTTGGTATGTACTTAGTGCAGTTTATTAATTACTTCCCGGCCTAGGCCTTCAATTTTGTACGATATTCCTTTACAGCTCTCTCGAGTTGCTCCGCCCGGAACGTGATACTTTGAACCCTAAAATAACTAACATAACGCCAACATTTCATTGCATGTTTGTGAAAAATAACTATCTTTAAGTCAGGAATTTTTGGAGTGGAGGAAGGGAGGGATTGCGTAAAAATTGCTTTGCGTGGATTGCTTGACGTGTAAAAGTGCCCGTGCGGCCTACTTACTGAATAAATGTCTTTATCTTTATCTTATCTTTAAAATAATTGTTTCCGAGCACTTTCTCAGTCCGCACTTGTCGCATCGGAAACATTCGGAAGTCAACCGTATTTGGTGTATGGAAACGATTTCAAGAGAGGATGACGACTACTAGGAAACCTGGAGCGGAAAAAAAAACGTCTCGGTTGATACAAATAAGGAACGAAATATCGTAAAGATATTTCAGCAAAATCTGTAAGCGTCGGTACGAGCTGTAGCTAAAAAACCATTAGTTCCACGTTTACAAATTCCCAATTCTACAGATTTGTAATATTACAGACACCCTTGTCTACAGATTCTCAATACTACAGATTCCCGTATGTACAGATTCCCTTGCCTACAGTATCCCATTTCTACAGATTCCCATGTCTACATATTTTCAATATTACAGATGCCCATTTCTACAGATTCCCATGTCTACATATTGCCAATATTACAGATGCCCATTTCTACAGATTCCCATGTCTACAGATTCCCGTGTCTACCAAGGAAACATCAGGTAAGGCCGTTAAGGGTTCTCCGATTAAGAAATGTGACGCTGTCAGAGGGAGAGGATCGTCAGAGGCCGAACTTATTGCACACAACGGGCGAGAGTTCAAAACTGCTTCAATTTGATATAGAAGTGTGTGCATCTCGTCGTAAGTTTGAGTACGAGTCCCTACTACCCGATATAAATGGTGTTTAAAGCTCTTAACACCAGCCTCAAAAAGTCCCCCAAAATGACTCGCGTACGGAGGTTGGAAATGCCACGTCAGGCCCTGTTGCAAGGTTTGTTGGTTAAGTTCACTTTGCACCGAATCTCTGCGTAAGAATGTGTACAAGTCCTTGAGATAATTGTCACAACCGACAAAGTTCTTCCCACAGTCAGAGTAAATATCTGTACATAAGCCTCGTCGGGACGTAAAACGACGCAGGGCTGCTAAAAATGCTTCTGTGGAAAGCTCCGAAACTAATTCGAGATGTACGGCCTTAACGCTCATACATACAAAAACTGCAACAACTTGTGGTGTTGTGGACCTCCAGCCACTTCCGGACTTGAGCCGTTGCGGTTTCGCTGTGGTGGAGGTTTGCTTGGAGGATGTTACAGCCGGGAGAAGGGGGTTCCGTCATCTTTGCGAAGCCCCGATGACCCCTCCCCGCCGTACTCCTCGCCGATGGCCAGCTTGCCAATCCCCTGTGCGCAATCCTCCCCGCTTTCCACCATGTCACGGAGGAGCTCTTCCTCGTCGTGCTCGGGGCAGGGGGCGTCTTGCGTCGGGGATTGCGACCCGGATGCAACCTCGACTACGTCGTCGGTCGCGCCGGTCGCCGTGGCCGTGTCTATCGGTTTCGGTGTGTGCTGTGTGGCAGCTGTGTCGTTGGTGTTGTGGGGTGGAGTCTCCACGAACTTCCCCCCCAGCACCTGGAATTTGAGGTACACCGACCCACACAAAAATGTGAGCCGGCGTCCTCTGTCCAGGATGGCCTGCACCTCCGTTTCGGGTATGCTGACTATGGCAAAGGTTTATTTACCCTGCCTGTCAGCACTGTGGAGAAGCCACCGGTCCATCTGTACCGAGGTGTTCTGGTAGCGGAGCGAATGCGCCACAGCTTTGGACCATTAATCCCCATAGATTTTCCATAGGATTAAGGTCCGCTGATTTAGGGGGCCATGGTATGACCGTTATTTCCGGATGTTAACGGAACCACTCGTTAACTATTCTGGCCCTGTGTATAGTGCAGTTCACATGCACGAAATGACAACGTGGGGAACATGCTTTCTTCTAATACACTAACGTAAGTTTGAGCGTTTGTTCTTGGAGGTAATGGGACTAGCTCGCCTACACCACTCAAACTCATCCAGCCCCATAAATTTGCACTTATGCGTCCCGACTCCATGTTGGGTATAACGTGGTTTTCCGCGTATCTTGTTTGGTCATACCGCCAGAAATGTAACCGACCGTGGTCGCTTGACTTAAAACATTTCTCGTCACAAAATACAGTACTCCAGTCAAAGTTAAGGAATTGTCGGGCAAAATTAAATCTTGCTGTTTTGTGAGCTTCTGTCAAAGCAATCTTGTATGCAGGACGTCTATGGTGTAGATTCATCGAATGTAAATGTTTTCGAATAGTCTTGGGATGACAATAAAAACGTTGTGCGAAATAGTTAGTAGGAATAAACCCATTTTCTTCAAAACTCTGCCGCATTTCGTTGCGTTGTTCAGTTGAGAGTATCGGAACACCTTGATTGCTTTGACGGCGATCTACAATATTGCCTTCCTCGGCATATCTTGTCACCCACAAACTGACAGTATTTCGCTAAAATAAATGTAGAAGTTAGATGTGAAGCGAAATAAAATAAGAGAATAAGAAATTGAAAATTAATAAGGTTCAAAAATTTACCCGAACATTTAAAGCTGATGCTATTGCACGTATGCTTAACCCCTGCTGATGCAAAAATACAATGTGTTGTCTCGTTTCGTTGCTAGTTATGGGTGGCATATTAATTTTTCAATACTAATTAATTATATTACACAGTATTGATACCAAAATTAATATTTATTTGACAAAATCACTGTCAAAGTTGTTTTTGAAAGTTAGTATTTCGGTGGCATTTCATTCCACAACCGTTAAGTATCCTTTCTCTATAGCCGCTAGCATATTATTATCGGATTATCTGTAATAAATACTTCTTGATATCAAAGGTTATCTTAATAAGATTGCGTGTCATGTTGAACTCATGATAAAGACCAGTATAGTATATCTCTTTTTCCACGAATGATTCTTGTCGTCTTTGCCCGATTGCCTAACTAATGTAATGAATAATGAATAATTATTAATGATGAAGTCAAAAATCGTCCTTCTGGAGTTTTGCAATTTGGCCGCCGTTTTTCGTTACATAGCAACCTTCTTACAGTAAATCATGACAGTTGGTCGTGTTGGTATTGACAATAAGTTGTACGCTGTTTATACGTTACGAGGGGCAACTGTGCTCAATTATACCAACCCGACGGAACGAGTGCGGGACGCTCATTTCCGACCGAAATAGAGATGGAGAGAGGGAGTATTGTTTTGATGATTACTATGGTTACGTTTAAACAACAGCCACTATTGGTTCAAAATGAACTCGGTCCTTATTGGCCTGTACAAGGGTTGCTATGGTCACATTTCAATAATGAAAAACGGCGGCATTCGTGTAACACAACCAAGTTAAGGTGATAAGATAAGCTAGTGGCTCAACAATGCCGGTTCGTGACTGTACCTATATTATATTAAATAAAGTAAAAAAATTATAGAAAATAAATATTTTTATATTCTAAAATGTATCGCAACGCAGAACCTACTTTGTAAATAAAATGTTGCTTGAACTTGGCTTGACACGCTACCGGGTGTCTAGATAGCAAAATGATGTAAGAATTATACATATTTTAGTCACTTGTAAGATAAGAACCAATAAGGTCAACGTGTAGTCGTGATGCTTTTTAATATAAAATATTTCCTGGATTGTTCGTATTTGTAATATTGGCTGTAGGGTGGGGTCACCAGGTTTTTATTCAAATGCTTCTGGATAACACCCAGTTGAGCCCGATAAATCTTCGGTGCTCTAAACTCGGCCGAACTTGGCTTACAGGGGGGAAAATCCTAAACTCTTAAAAGCGCGGTCGCAAAAATAACACTTAAGCTGATCCCACCCGCCTGCTCAAACTATTTACGTTGTCAAGAGTAAAGTTTTCGCAACTTGTCATGAGTTTTGCCTTGCCTCGGGCTAGTGCGATTATGGATACTGACAATCTCTTCGGTGTAAAGTATCGATTACGTCACGACTCTTAGTTAATTAGGTATTTACCAAACTGAAATATTAAAATATACACGCAACACTTGAACTGATTTTTTCGACGCATGCATATGAGAACTTAGACAATAATCTTTTTTATTTGTGGAACTCAACGGTGTACATACATTTAACCTTTATTCACACCATTATATGCCAGTGATACAGTGACAATAAGGTATATGCATAGGTACATACCTAAATTTGAGGCGAATGACGTAATGATATAAGTGCTTTTGACTGTGCCTAGGGGAGCAGGGTGCTAGTTGTAACGGGGGTAAGTAATAATAATAACATGCATCGTTTACCGCCAATTTCAACTTTATTGTATTGATTTTATCCCTAAATCGAATTCGTACCCCCTCCTGCATTACGTAACTACAGCCGGACAGCCGAGCGAACCATTTCAGAAAAATATAGTATAAAAACTCTTTTCTCAAAAATGGTATGTAATGTTGTCATAACATCTCTAAAAAGTATCCAGAGAGTGAACTCTACCGGAGACTTATTCACAACTGTCCAGTAAGAAGCGAGATTTGAAATTTGGAATCTCCTACTGTCCAGTAAGTAAGTATGTATTTTACTTACGGGACAGTAGGTCATCCTCTTTAGATCTGTTTAGAAAAAACATAGTACTAAACACAGCTAGAGTTTAGCCATTATAACATGGTTATATGAGGGAGGCTCCAAATATATATCAATCTGAGATAGATATATTTTTGGAGCCTTAAACAGCTATTTTATAGTCTGTGACACTTAACGCGTCGCAGAAAAAGTATGCACGTTGCGTTTTGTAATTAGTAATGTTGTAGAAGTATAGTGTGGGATTTTATGTTTGTATTTATTAATTCCAGTTTATAAATCATGTTGGATTAAAACTTTCCATTCTAAAATTAACATGGAGTTTCAAAAACAATAATTTTCATTTTTTTACTAAAAAAATCATGTAATGTATAAACAGAACAAAGTTCAAAACTAAACGCAAACTTTTTAGTAAAAAAAAACATACGACGGGCAGGATTTCACATTCATTTATTGCCAGCCAAGAGTCCGTTAATCAAGATGTACAACAAACAAATATAAATGCCCCCGGTAAATCGATCACAACATCGATCAGTAATTGCCCTAATATGAATGTAACCTTCAATATTAATTAAACGTTGTTGTTAAACTTTCTTTAATTTTTGAGAAAAGCACTATACAAGCCTCAACCAGTAAGAGCCATCCTGGACTCGTATATGTATAAAAGGCCTCGCCTCGCGGCTCGGCCTTCTAACTCATACTCGTTCAGCAACGCTCACTCACTGGTATTTGCAGTAATGTACTATTTCTCAAACATGCAATGAAAATATTGATGCTATGTTGAATTTCAATCAAATCGTGCAGGCCTAGGCCGGGAAAGTCCTCTTTTTTAATTTCGTTCCACATAAATTTGTGGCACAGGCATCATGACATTCTGCCACTATGCGTATTAAAAAAATCAATAAACGATTTGGTATGTACTTAGTGCAGTTTATTAATTACTTCCCGGCCTAGGCCTTCAATTTTGTACGATATTCCTTTACAGCTCTCTCGAGTTGCTCCGCCCGGAACGTGATACTTTGAACCCTAAAATAACTAACATAACGCCAACATTTCATTGCATGTTTGTGAAAAATAACTATCTTTAAGTCAGGAATTTTTGGAGTGGAGGAAGGGAGGGATTGCGTAAAAATTGCTTTGCGTGGATTGCTTGACGTGTAAAAGTGCCCGTGCGGCCTACTTACTGAATAAATGTCTTTATCTTTATCTTATCTTTAAAATAATTGTTTCCGAGCACTTTCTCAGTCCGCACTTGTCGCATCGGAAACATTCGGAAGTCAACCGTATTTGGTGTATGGAAACGATTTCAAGAGAGGATGACGACTACTAGGAAACCTGGAGCGGAAAAAAAAACGTCTCGGTTGATACAAATAAGGAACGAAATATCGTAAAGATATTTCAGCAAAATCTGTAAGCGTCGGTACGAGCTGTAGCTAAAAAACCATTAGTTCCACGTTTACAAATTCCCAATTCTACAGATTTGTAATATTACAGACACCCTTGTCTACAGATTCTCAATACTACAGATTCCCGTATGTACAGATTCCCTTGCCTACAGTATCCCATTTCTACAGATTCCCATGTCTACATATTTTCAATATTACAGATGCCCATTTCTACAGATTCCCATGTCTACATATTGCCAATATTACAGATGCCCATTTCTACAGATTCCCATGTCTACAGATTCCCGTGTCTACAGATTCCCATGTTACATTTGTAAGTTTGGTCGTCTAAAGACCAGTTCCAGCTTTATCACCCAATTTCCTCATTGCCTCCTTTTGCGTATTCTACCGCCTTTACAAACCGGGAGTGTTCCAAGAACTATTTGACATGATGCTCTCGACTAAATTGACAACATAAAAAAAAAAGCATTATTGTTTTTTCGCGTTTATAATAGCTGGTTAAAAATTAGAAATTCGTCGTTAATATTTTTTTAAAGAAATAGTCATAAAAAAGACCGTATATACAAAGTTAGGAATACTGATGTCGTGATCTTAGCATGATATAAAAAAAAAAGTAACTTTAAACATAAACAGACCTGACTGTCATGTCATGTCACTCATTTGTCAATCATTCGTGCACAAATTTGTTATTTTGCGTAATTTAATTAATTACATAATTTGTAGACGCCATTAAAATAAATAAACTATTTTGTGTAGAATCGAAAGCGTGTCGTTAGAATCAAGTAATCCGTCAGACAGATAAAAAATGAACATGACAGTTGTATATTTTTTTCAATTCCTTTGGTAATAAATGGACTAAGGGCATTATAAGTGTATTCCTAACATTCACAATCCAATTTTTCTTACTGTTTTTGCTAAATATAAAAAAAACTACTGCATAAAAAAAACCAAAGATATTTTTACTGTAATCAGCAGTGTAAAATCTAGAAACGGTATTTTATTTTACTACCTTAGCACATAATGAATTGTTGTCAATTCTACCATCGCACCGCTCGCCATCGACGAGGAGAACAACCTTACTCTACGCCTTAGAAATAAGCTGGTGTCGTCCCGTATAATTCAAGAGGAATTTCCGTGTCAACGCATACTGTCCAATACGCATCATTTCGAATACGCGTATTGTTCAAACTTAGCACAGTCCAATACGCTGAATACTCAAATTGCAAATGGTCCTTTACACAGAATGTGCAAAATGCATTAAGTCCTACTCGTAGTAGGTCCAATACGTGAAAAGCCCAAAACGCAGAACATTAAATTTTTACGCAGAATGTTGTTATAGCAAATTGTCTAAAACGCAGAAGATCCTACACGCAAAATGCCCAGTACCCTGTATGTCCAACACGCAAAATGTTTATAATGGAGCATTCTTGTGATAAATTGGAGCGATGTTTATACTTAAAACAACATAACCGAACTAGTTTACACTTATAGACGAAGAGTTTGTGTAGGTAAACATTTATTTCCTTTAATTGGTTCCGTATTTATCAATGGCCCGTAAGCTTGTTAGCTTATCTTATATAAAAAAACATGACAAGGAATAATATTTATTTACGTCTTCTAATGTTCTGTTCTGTACACGTATACAAACGTTATTTACATACATACCTTCACGCCTGTCATCCCAGAGTGGGGTAGGCAGAGCTACAGAACTACCTACAACTTTAAAAACTTGTTGATAATTCAGTAACCACATTTTGTACAAATAGGCTAAGATGTTTATCAGCGTACAAACGTTATTTATTATCAATTAAAGCAATATTAAATCATTACATTATCTTTGCTGGGTTCCCTTGTCTATTGCATTAAGTGTACTGGCTGGTTATTACGATTTAAATGTCATAAAATATAATTTATAACATAATTTATCTTGAGTGTCACGTCAATTCAATGTCATTCAGATATCATTGCATTGGGAATCTGTAGACGTGGGAAAAATCGTGTTTAAGGATTTCATAAAACATTGCCATTGTCTGCATCAAGTTTAAGTATGGATGAAAACGAGGAATTTTCTTTTGTGATTGGTGAAAGAGGAAAAAAGGGTTTGGTTATCGGCTCTAACAAATATTACTTTAGCGTCAAAAATAAATCTGGAAGCACAAACTGGAGATGCTGTAAAATAACAGAATGCGGTGCCTCCGTCACTATGAGTGCAAATAACGAAGTTCTGCGTAAAGGAGTTCACGCATGTTTCTCAGATACATCTGAGGCTAAAAATAGGTTGAAAGAAAAATTGATGGAGGCTTGCAAAAAAAACGTGTGTCAATCTATGGCTCCGGTCCAGCAAATCTTCGAAAGTGAAATAGAGTGGCCTCAATATAGTGAGAGTAATATTTTACTTCCAGAGTTTTCTTCCTGCAAGAGTGCATTGTATCGAGCACTGCTGGGTCGTTTTAAAAACAATTTTCAAATTTCATACAAAATGAGCCAAAATATGCAACTTTTTTAAAAACCAACACGCACGGTAAAAACAAAACGATTGATTTTAAAAAAACACAGTTTGTAAGTTAGTTGAACATTGCAGCTTTCGAATGATACTACATACAAAAATTACAAGTTAACATTTGTTATAATAATCCTTCTCTGAATATAGTTATTTTGTATGCAGAACATAGCGTGGCCCCTATTTTGTTTTGATTAGTATACAGGGTGTACAATCCAAATGGGTCAGTATGGTGAAGTCGGAAACTATGAGAGATAGCGAGATCTGTTCTTAGGAACCATGACGTCGATTTTAGATTTAATAATAAAACATTCAAACTTTTTTATTAACTCTCATACGTAACCGGGAATCGAACCTGGTCAATATTTTTGTAACCGCGTTAAGTAAAAAGGACCAAATTTGGCTATGAAATCTTGTGTAAACACAACTGACAGTAAATTAGACTAAAATGCCCACAGTTTTATTAATTTGCAAAAAGTCGTGAATCGATCATCAATTATCTGAAGAGACCACTTATGCATATCTTATCTGCATCGGTATTATGCATTACAAATAGCGTTTATTTAAAATTAGAACGCATTTGTTCAGCGGGCGTACCAATTCATTTAAAATTTGAAAATGGAATACTGTTTTTGGAATTAACTTCAAATGAAACACGGCTTTTCATTACCTCCTCGTGTTGGTTTGACCAGGTTCGATTCCCGGTTATGTATGAGAGTTAATAAAAAAGTTTGAATGTAATTATTATTAAATCTAAAATCGACGTCATGGTTCCTAAGAACAGATCTCGCTATCTCTCATAGTTTCCGACTTCTCCATACTGACCCATTTGGATTGTACACCCTGTATATGAGCGAATTTTGACGAAAAACGATTGCGTCGTAATGGATGACAAAACTTATGTCATTGCTGACTATAAACAGTTAGCTGGCCAAGAGTTTTATACAGCATCAGCCCAGGCAAGTGTTCCTGATAAATTTAAGAAAAAAAAGTGTAAGTTCCCAAAAAAAGTTTTAGTTTGGCAAGCCTTGTGCACATGGCACATGCCGTCGGAAAAGCCAAAGTTTCATTACAACGGGGACTATAAACCAAGACATTAACGTAAAAGAGTAGTCTCTTCAAAAGTAGTTCTCTTGCGGTTTATACGAAGACGAAGTCATACAAAGCTTGTTCCATTTTGGCCTGATCTTGCTTCCTGTCACTATGATAAAACAGCAATGACATGGTATAAAAGCAACAGCGTGGTAATAGTGCCTAAATCTTTGAATTAACATAATTAATTATAATTAACATTAATTAACAACTATTTCATTGACCAATAATATCCTATTACGATGCTCGATAGATACCTACTGATTTTTTTATCGCAGAGAAGACGGCACATTAGCACTCGGGCCACCTGATGGTAAGTGGGAAATGAGACAATCTCAAGATTGCAATCCTAAGGGCCGTATTATTAACTCATCTTGACTGAGAGATGTCCGTCACAAGATACGTCACAGTAAACGACAAGCCATAGAAAACTGTCATTTTGACGCATCTTGAGACTGGCATTAAAGTCGAGATAAGTTTATTAATACGGGCCTAAGACTTCAAAGGCGTTGCCAACTCTGAGTTCTACGATGGAATCTCTATGCTCGTAATTTTACCGGTTGTCTTATTTCGACACCGGAACACAACAATGCAAAACACTGCTGCTAGGCGGCGGGTCAAAAATTGTATGCTTCTGTAAATGTCAGTAAAAATATCGATATGAGCTATCGACCTAATCCTCGCACCGTAGGTTATGCCGACCACATTGACATTTACGTATTCTTATACCGCGTTTGTACAAAGTCTTTACATGTGTGATATGTTTGTGTGCGTCAAAATATATTATGTGTTAGATTTCTGTCCAAATGTGCGTGTGTAATGAATGACACAGATAGATTTTACTTTTGTAAGTAATCATTTGCATGTGTTATTTCTTCACCCCCCTCAAATCTCGGCAGACACGATTGTACTCGAATACAACCTATAAGGTCAGTCCAGGTATTGTATGGTCTAAGGTTACACCCTCGGTTCTCATATAAATCGACGAACTCTTTCCTTCTGTCTCGATATAGTTACGCGGGAATGTTGTTCTAATTAAATTGTAGAGGACGAGCAGTACGGAAACTGTATAAGTTGTAAATTGTCTTATCATTATAGCATGTTTATACTTCTCGGGATACAATAAAAATCGAAACTGCTGTCTATCCGGAAATATCCTGCGAGCATAAACAGTGCGCCTAAAACCTACTGTAACACGAGACAACCAAACGGCCCTGAACTCGCCTCAAGAGCCCACTACTGTCAGCTCAGAAGAAGTTCTGGAAAAACCACCGCTACTCTTTTAATAGCACTTTTTTTTAAAGTCATGGTTTGATTCTAATTGGGTATTCTTGAATTTTATAAAATGTTAATTGAGAGACGTAACCTTTTATACCTACAGTAGTTTTGCTCCAAATCATACGATTTAACCCGTGATAAAATCTTTAAACTTGCACCCATTTAAGCTTCGTGTAGTATTTACTTTGAAATTGGATTTGAAGATGAAAATATAATGGGACCCCAGAAACTTTTAAACCCGAGTTGTTACGTCGATCCGTACGATTATTTCTCAGGGGGCGGATGAAGTTAGAGTTTCTTTTAATAACTTTTTAACGACAGAAGCAATCTTTGTGGTTTTCGAATTATAATGCGCTCTGTATTTTTAAAATTAGAAATATTTATTTTTTTCTCACATGCTGTAAAATAAGTCCGCGAAGTTCTGAGTTCCAGGTACAGACAAATTTTTAAAAATAGTTATTACTGACCAGCGGCAGCGGTCGCGAAAATTTATGAAATTTTATTACATACCTGGTGATTTACTGTTTAAAACCATGTTTGGACTAGGTTAACTAACTCAAAACAGCCAAACACTCGTGTAATCAAAATTCTGCCTTGTATTTACTTTTTAAATGTCATAGACTAAAAAGTTAAACCTTTTAAACAGCGTTCACAGCGTACCTACGCTTTTAAAAATGAATAAAATATTTTGACTTCTTATAAAAATAACGTTCATCAACAAAATAAATTGCCGAAATAACATAAACGTGTAATAAATGTTATAATTTAAACTATATTTTAATCAAATTTTATTTATTACGTTTAATTTCGTGATTTTATTCAACGATTCGTGGTAAAACTTACCTGTTTTTGTTATTTTTTTCAAGGACATTTTGTGACCATATTATTAAAAAAAAAAAAAAAACTCGCCTTGTAGGAGAAAAGCATTTTACAAGTCTCAGCCGAAAAGGGCGTTTGCCGCGTCGTCACAAAATGCGTGTGTGTTGTTTTGCCACGCTAACTCTACTCGTCTCGTCCCGCAACAGCCAATTTCCCGGTCTCTGCAGTACTCTACTGTAATACAATAAGGTTATAACCTGTAAAATAAACCTTATTGCATTGTGCTGTGTATGCAATGTCTCATTTGCTTTTAATTTTTCAAATTTAAAAGCAAATGGTTCGATAGAACAGCGACTGTTTGTTTTATATAGTTGAGCCAGTCGCATGTTACCTGGCGCCGAGTGCGCACGACAATGTATCTTTGAATATAAGTGACAACAAATAAAAGTATATTTAAAAGTAGCCCTACCAGTTCTTTTTATTACAGATACAACCCCACATTCCTTGTATCGATTACACTACTATTACCTTTTAATCGACGATAGCAAGTGTGAAGGTATTCTAATAACGATAAATTATATTTAAACACAAGTGAGGCATGATTTATTTTATTAAAATTAGAATGAGTTAAACCTCACGATAATTTGTTGGAAATAGTTCGAAGGTTTCAAATTCATTTGGCGGCGGTGGACCCAGTACCATAAAAATAAACAAAAACCGGTCAAGTGCGAGTTGGACTGGCACACGAAGGGTTCCGTACCATTATCTATACAACATTAGCAAATAACGGCAAAAAGTCACGTTTGTTGTATGGGAGCCCCCTTTTCTTATATTTTTTTCGGTTTTTAGTATTTGTTGTTAAAGCGGCAACAGAAATACATCTTCTGTGAAAATTTCAATTGTCTAGTTACCACGGTTCGTGAGATACAGCCTCGTGACGGACAGACGGACAGTCGTAAAGCGGAGTCTTTGTAATATGGTCCCGTTTTAGCCCTTTGGGTACGGAACTCTAAAAACTACGTAAAAGGGCATTTTTTTTTCTAGTGTACCTAGCGTTTTTCACGTGTCCGACAACTTCATTCAATCTTTTTTACATGATTATGTTAAAAACTTTGACTTGTAGCTAAATTACCAGATAAACAATACTCTTACGTTTAAAATAATGCTACTAGAAGTATTCAATAACGTTAAATTTACAGTTTTTTTGTTATTTTTGTTCCCTAAGACCCCCAATTTTTTCCGCGTCCAGGCCTGGTGTTACATTTTCGAACTTCAAATAAACAAGTTTGGAAACTTTTGTCGTACATGAGAACACTTGTTTTTGGGAGTCTAATATGTGAATTTACTAAAAACGCCCTTAATTTGTCTCCTTTAGAGTTAATATTCAACAAAAAACTAGTTTAAATCGTGTCCACCACATTCGACATAAGGGGAATTCCCCCTTTCCGTTACCGTATATTAGGCTTAAGGTATCATTTTTATTACCAAAATATATCTTAATTTTCATCTAGAAACTTTTGTTTTCACGTAGCAGCACAATATTTGTCTTCAAACGGTCAGTAAACGAAAATATTGTGTGTTGAAGTGTCGTGCTTTGCGTGGTTCAAAATGGGTTCCACCACTCCGTTACCAAGATTTGTAGGTAAAATCTTTATCTTATGTTGTTGTGATACATTTACCTAAATAATTGTTTATATCTAAACTCAATTTCACTAAAATATCTTTACAATCAAGATCGAATGCATATTTAATTTGTATTTCAAAGTGCAAAACATTACTCCCGTTACTTCCCCTTTCGTTACCATGTCGGCAGTCATGTATAAGGGGAATCTAAAAAGTAACGGAATGGAAACATAAAGTTATGATTACACAGAGATCACATTTGAATAAATTATAGTATTTACATAGGTAAATTTATTTGTACCACAAAAGTAAATCATCTTATACGGTTTGCAAAATTATCTTTAGAATAATGCAACGTGTTATTTTTAATCTGCTGCGTAGTTGCAATAACATTAACCGCAGATATCTCAATTAAATTTAAATAATACGACTAAACTACCTACATTTGTTATAGAAATGGCTCCTCTCACAGTTGCAGAAAAACAAAAACGGTATCGGGAAAGGATTAAAAATGACCCTATTAAATATGAAATCCAAAGAAAAAAGGACGTGGCGAGAATAAAAAAAAATTAAAGGCAAGAAAAATTGCAACTACCAATCTATCCCGAAAAATTAAGTATCCACCAAAGAATAGGTACCTACCTAATACCATTGCAGTTGCTCATAATTTGTCTCTCAATAATCAGTATTGGTCAGGAAAGTCTAAAATGTAACCACTATAAATATGCGATAACCATAACCCTCATTTTGCTTTGGTCAGTCGGGTTAATAAAGCTTTTGTGGATTTGTGATCTTGGTATAACTGCAGCCTTATGATTTCGTTACCATTATTTTCGTTACCGTCCTTTGAAAATAATTAACATTTAATTTTATTATTAAATCCCCAATTGATAAACATTGCAATTTGTGTATTATATGGATAAACTTTTTACTAAAGTATCCACGTATAAATAAATTTGTCGGGTAAACCTCATAACGTCCAACTGGTAAAGAAAATTGTAAGTAGTTTTGGTCGTCTGGTAACGAAATAGTTACAATAATCGTAATTTCTTTCAAATTCGTTCATAATGTTTTAAAAATCATGAAAAATGAATGAATGAATGAGTCATGGATGTTTACTATGCATTTAAGTATATATTTATCTATACAAAGTATTTATATCGTTGTCTATTACCCATAATACAAGCCTAGAGCTTAAATTGGGACTAGGTCAATTGGTGTGACATTGTCCCCTGATATATTATTATTATTATTATTATTAAATAAAACTTATTTTCATAACTTACTATATTTTCAAGTAAGTAAAGCACTTGTTTATCCCCATTTTACTTTCTTTCAATTTATATCAATAAATGTATATGGTAACGGAAGGGAAACAAATATGAGCCCGAGCCACTTTGAAATCGCTGTATAAATTTAATTTCCGTATGTTTTACAAAACCATTGCTGAATTAAGATACCTAAGACTACTAAAAATGCTTCAACACCCTTAAAGTTCAACAATTAATAAGTTCGAAAAAAAATCATCACAAATCTGTTGGTACAACTTTGAAAAAAAATGCCCAAAAGCGAAACTCCCGGCTTGACACGCGTTTGGTGCGTTAAATACCTACCGCCTGGCGATACCTAGGCACAGAACAGATAAGTACAGAAGTAAATCACATGTATGTACTTCACTTTTCATACCTACGCTCGGCGGTCGCTCTAGGGTTGTCATGTCAACTATGGCTTATGCACAAAAAACTATCGCGGTAGTAGCACTCGTAGGTATTTAGTCGTTTGATTTATTGTTGTAAGATGCTTTGTGACAGACAGACGGACAGCGGAGTCTTAGCAATATGGTCCAGTTTTAACCCTTTGGGTACGAAACCCTAAAAATACCGTAGGTAACTTCAAAAATAACCGACCAGACGAATTAATATTAAAGTGGAGGGGGTGACGAGGGGCTAATCCAAACCCGCAGTACCTACCTATAGCCCGTAATAGCAAAAAACTTATCCTACAAAACAAAACAATAAACCTACCTACTAGGTATTACAATTTACAATACAAAAAGTTTACAGAGCAGAAACATATACAAAATTTTACGTTTGTCAATTTTCATTATCGAAAATTCCTTATAACTTCTAAACGGATTACTCTAGTTACACAATTTCCATTACCATATACGTTTTAGACCTAAACCTATCAAAAGACACTAAAAACAACACAATATCTACACAAACAAAAAAACATGTTTTCAACTTACGTAAGGTGGCGTGAATTTACCTTACAAAAATATACCTAGTTAAGTACCTACTTCGTTTATACTGATTCAAAATAGGAAACTATTATTTAAATCGATCTTAGATATATTCTTCGGGGGCCGGAGCGGGGCGCTTACCTACCTAACTCTTCTGTGTAAGTTTAAAACGAACCATTGAAATACAAGCAGATACCTACTTACCTCTCTGAAGCCACTGGTAGGTTGAAAAAAGACAATTCACCGTTTAAAGTGAACAACAACCGTCCACTGAACAGTTATAATAACTTCTTTTTTGTCGCTCCATTATACCTAATTATCGCACTTAAAAGTCCACAGACGCGACGCGTGTCAAGCGGACGGCACTCGCGCTCGCACTCGTTCCAACTCGTTTGAGATATTGTGTCCGTGAGCGGTGTCTATGTGTGCGTTGCTCGAGCGCACTTTGTATGTAGATTGCTTTCTGTACCTATCTGTTCTGTGACCTAGGTGTCTAATCAGTCAATATATATTATCCAAGATATTTATATCGTGTCTAAAATTGGTTTCCGTATTTTTGTTGATTTCAGTGTTTATGGTTAAACTTAGATAGTGTTTAAAAAAGTAAATTACTATATACGGCAGAAAAATTAGAAATTGATTGAATGAAGGAGTTTTATTTGTTAATCCCCTAGACGTTACCCTGTGTGAAAATCCCGTAGTAATAAGCACTTTCCCAGATTTTTTTCTTTTAATATTGAATTATTTACAAACTTATTTAAAACATACTTAGGGGAAAGGAAGGTATAACGGACCCTGTGGGTAAAACGGACCACACTTGTCATTTGGATACTAGTAACGCCATCGATTGCCAACTTATGTCCACCTAGTAGTCGCCTTTCGCTCAGTTTCGGTCAGTGTCCTTGGAGCGGTCATGCAGCAGCACGCGGTTATATCAAGGTTAGTTAATTTTTGTGTATTTTGATGTAAAAACCGCAAATTTTGATCAGCCTTCACTTTTATTGCATTACTAACATCGATTTCAAACTATTTTTGCTTTATATATTCTTTATTTTACTTTGTTTAAACGATAAAACAAGCAAGGTACTTCGCCAATTCAACCTTAAAATATTTTCTGTTTACGTGCCTACCAAAAAGGCAAAAAGGAACGGGCAAAATGGACCACGTGGTCAAAAGGAAAATGTACTAAAGCAGCTACTAAAAAGAAAAAAAAATCGAGGACATCGTCCAGCGAAGACGAAGAAGATGTTAGATGTTTTTACTGTTCACATTTATTTTCTGAATCTACAGAGGGATGGGTTCAATGTCCAGCATGTTCTTTATGGGCACACTGTAGCTGTGCCGGCGTTGAAGACGATGACGGAGATGTTAGGTTTGTTTGCGAAAGGTGTGCTATTGAGTAAGTGCACAAAATTTTGATTTTTTTCTTTAGTGTGCCATAGGTCCATTTTACCTTAACGTGTGGTTCATTTTACCTTAACATGTAGGCAAAACGGACCAATTCGAGGATTTTGGAAATCATCCAATATCCTCTTAATCTGTGATTTGATTGAAGTGTTCAATAAACATAAGTTACATTATTAAATGCTCAATTATAGTATGTTAAACAAATAAGAATAAAGCTGTTATTTATTTTTCTATGTTGGTTTTTTCTTAAGTGGTCCGTATTACCTTCCTTTCCCCTACAGGTGTCT
The DNA here is from genome assembly GCA_927399475.2 of Acleris emargana. NCBI lineage: Eukaryota > Metazoa > Arthropoda > Insecta > Lepidoptera > Tortricidae > Acleris > Acleris emargana. The sequence goes on along the minus strand of OV656835.1, from coordinate 51,565,518 downwards.
TCCAAAAGTGACCCCTCATTCTGCAAAAAAAGTGACTCCAAAACAGTTGTCCTAAAAGGGTTTTGTTTTGTGTTTCGAAGTAAAAAAAAAGGAAACCTTAAAAACAAAGTAATAAATAACAATATTATTTTGTAATTAAGCTTCTACTCAACTTAATAAAAAAACAAATTTATAATCCGGTTAGGTACGTAAAAAGTAACTCCGGATCCCAGACTATAAAACTTATTGATCTTAATTATTATTTTTAAGTTTTACTTATTACCAAATTTGACGGAAATGTTAAAAACTCATTTTGAAACAATGTTTCCATGTTGAAGTAAAACATAAATAACATTTTGTGACTGAATTTGTATAACACATCCGAAACCGATTAAAATATTTCGCAAGTGACAGCCCTAACTTTGGGCGCGGACGACAAAGGGGCGTAGCGGGGTGAAGGGGGAAGTAGGTATTTAAAGAGGGGTATTTACCTATGTTTATTCTTATGCCTGTATCGAAATCTACTATAGTATACGTAAACGTAACCTATAGTTCATTTATTTTAGGAGAAACCACAATAACATTATATTGCGTTTGCTCAACTATTTATTTCCTAGCAAATAGTACAGTACAATAGTCTGGGAGCCGCAAAATAAAATTGTTTTAATGTCACTTTATTTGCGTGTCGTCAATTGTTACTCTAGTACAAATTGTAAAGAGATTACAGTTCACGAGCCGCTATTTAATGTTGTTGTGGTTTCTCATTCTAAATTAAATGAAGTATAACTCCATTTATAATATGTCAGCACAACTTAAAAGTTTAATTATAATCCACCTAATTTATAGGCGTAAATCCCGGTAGCAAGTACAAACTCCGAACCCGTCTTATATTCTAATTCTAATTTTTATTAACGGCTTTCACTTCTGTTGAGGTGTATTTCGCCAATGTCTAGTAATTTATTAGAGAAATAAGTCACACGCGAGTTGTTCGGTAAAATATTTTTTTCTCTAATGGACTAAACAGAAGCACATGGGGATAGCTCCACGCGCTTCTGTCAAGTCCCGTCTTATATTGATTGTTTACTAACATTTAAGTTGAACTGTGGGGGGCCATTTGCAACGTTAAAAGATGGCGGACGTGTAATTTGTTTTAGACTTTAATTTTTGGGTAATTAGGTGTTCAAAGTTCTTTTCTGATAGTGATTTGTACTTTTTATGCCTTTGTGTCGCACAGTGATTGAAGACTTGGACTTATTTCGTGTATCTGAAATCTTTCTTCTCGTTTCAAGTGGACTCGCAGTGGTGCAGAGGTTAAAACTATCTTGACCTCTGACCTACAAATCACCGTACAACGTTGCCCCCAATCTTCCTAGAGAAGATTGGATTGTGTTTTATTGCTATATTGATTTATACTTATATATACTTGACACTGGCGAAATCACTTCACGTGGAAACGCCATATCCCCGCGGTAGTAGCTGTTCAAGTTGCCGCGGGGGCAAAGAAAGAAGTGGAAGAAGTTGAACTGTCATTTTGAGAACAACTGTCATTGACATGTGTTTATTGACGCCTGTCATAAATCGACTCTGCCAATTGTTCAATTCTAAATTTATAATTAGCTACTTAACGTAAATAATCTTTTACGTGTTAAATCATTTTAAGTCTTAGTTAAATATTTTATTTTATTAATATTTTTTCTGATCAACTCATAATAATGAAGGGTACAATACCATGTTCCGTGACCATGAATAACGAGGAGTGGCTTTCTAACATTTCTATGATCGTCGTTAAACATAGGCCACGCCATGTTCATTCGCCCCCTTTCTCATCTCGGCTTTTATACATATACATACATTACTTAATATTCTAAATCTCTTTTAATCAGTGTAATAGGGAATATGGATTCCGCTTCGCCAATTTTTGCTTCGGCTCTTAATTCAGGTGGGGTGCAATCAATAATCATTTCTTCGTCGGTAGTTTCGTCCGCACTCATATTGAATTATTTATAACAAAACAAGATTACAAACATCAAAATTATATCCGATATAACAGAATTACAGAGAAAAATTATCAAGTTTCCCGCCAAACCTTTTTTTCTATACGGTAAGTCACGTTTGAGTAGACATTGTTACCACTACCTAATATTTAGATGAATTATTAATATTTCCATGTGTATATGTATAGCTAAGAAAAAAATAGATAATAATGTGTTATTTGTTATGTCCATGTGGATTTATTATGTAAATAAAACTGCACTAAGTACATACCAAATCGTTTATTATTTTTTTAATACGCATAGTGGCAGAATGTCATGATGCCTGTGCCACAAATTTATGTGGAATGGAAATTAAAAAAGAGAACTTTGTCGGCCTAGGCCTGCACGATTTGTATGAAATTCCATTAACGACCCAGCCGCACATTGTCCTAGCCGCACATTGTCCTAGCCGCACCTGTAACGTCATTCTTCGCAGGCTATTATAAGGACCACAACATCCATATTTCATTGCATGTTTGAGAAAATATCATTAATTTTATTTTCACCCCACTAGCTCGGAAAGCCCTTTTTGTTTGTTTGATATCTATTGAGAAAATCGCTTTTTATCCACATGTGAAGAAAGAGTTTTGACAGCTTAAGTGATATTTGACAGCTAACAAAACGTAAAAGTTAAAAGTGCTAATTTTTAACATCACAATGAATGAATTGCATCGAGTAAAAAACACTAAACACAGTCTTACAACTTTATTTTAATTCATAAATGGGTCATTATTCGAGCGTTTCAACCGCCTCACTTTCGTGGACATGTTTTTGAAGAATTGGGCGTATATTTTGATAGCGTTTTTGGACATTTGATAGATGTCCGGTAAACTTAGATACCTAACCAGAAACAAAATCGAAATCTGAAGTCACTTCTTCAAAAATGTGACCACGAAAGTGAGGCGGTTGAAACGCCCAAATAATGACCCAAATATCAGCATTCAACATGCTTCATGCTTGTTGTAAAAACGGATAAAATGTTCTGACAGTTCAAGTAAGTCGATGTGCGAACAAAACGCATGCGAAATAATTAAAAAAAAAACATTATGTACTTTTCGATTAAGCCGTCAACGTTAAATATTCGCATGTTTTTCTAGTTTGTTTTGTTATTAAAAATGGGTGTTTCGAGTGATGAAGATGTATTAACACCTACAGGAATTACAGGAAACCGTGCGAAATGCGGAATTGAGCTTATAGTACCAACCCTTTTTCTTATTTTCCTCTCTGCAGTGAGGTGAAAAGTTTTGTGTTATACACGGGTGAAAAGTTATTTAACGTCTCGTGTGTTGAAACACTCGCTCCACTCAGGATTCTATTTTTGAACCACTCGCTTCGCTCGTGGTCAATCATACAATCCTTTCGCTAGCTCGTGTTTCAAATGAACACTCGCAGGTAAAATATAACTTTCCCCCCTTGTATAACAAATAACTATTTCTAGGACCAAGTCATACATTGATGTACTCGTAATAAACACATTAAAATATTACTACTACCTGGCAGACTCATTTAAGATTTTTCTATGAATTCTGATAATAACCAAGATTGCTGTACCTCGTTGGATAGCTAAAGAAATGTAGATATTTTTAAGATTGTCTGCAGTATTACTGCCATAGTTTTTTTTTTAATATTCGTATAAGATTTTTTTTTTGTGAGAGTTTATTTCCTTCTTTAGATATCATTCATATACTACGACTCGGTTTGTTCAGTTAATGGCAATTCAAGTGTCGAGAATGTTGAAGCAACTTATCTACTACATAATTATTGTATAAACAAACAAATTAAATGCAAGGATTCCAAAAAAATGTTGCAATATACAAAAAATCGGTTATTTTATTAAGAATAATTATCTTATAAGTTAAATATCTTGAAAACGGTAAAGGTTAGGATATGGTGTTTCTTAGTCAAAGTGGTCAGAAATCATAGAAACTACAACCCCTTAAAGGATCTAGGTCAACTTAAACAGTAACCCTGTATATACAGGATGACTTCAAATTGGTAAAACAAAATACTTGAATGTGGTTCAGTTAATAACGAACAGTGACAAAGTGAACTCAAATTCAAATTCAAAATTCAAAATTCAAAATTCAAAATTTATTTATTATTATTATAATATTGACTTGTTAAAATTAAATTAAATTGTTTAAATTAGCCTTCCTTAATTATCGTTAATTTTCCAATAAAACTAATAATTATAGACCTAAACTTAAGGAACCCGACATGTATTGCCTTAGTACCAATTTTACAAAACGATGTTAAATGTTAATCAACTGTTAGTTCATACATTTTGACGGCTATTATCACTCTAATCGTCTGTTAAGTGATTGGTTATACAGGGTATTTTTTTTATCAGTGGACAAATTTTAACATATGATTTTGTATCGTTAATCTTCTAAATATATAAAAGGAGAAACTGACTGACTGACTGACTGACTGACATATCAACGCACAGCCTAAACGGCTAAACGTAGGCACTTGAAATTTGGAAGGGACGTAGCTTAGGTACCGTAGAGGTGCACTAAGAAAGGATTTTGATAAATTCTACCCCCAAGGGGATAAAATAGGGGATGAAACTTTGTATGAAACTTTGTCAATTTTAAACCGATCGGGCTGAGACTTTGCATGCATATAGCTACTATGATATAGGCATCCTTTAAGAAAGGATTTTGATAAATTCCACCCCTAAGGGGATAAAAAGGGGATGAAAGTTTGTATAAATTTTCTTAGATTTTCGACTGATTGAACTGAAATTAAAGATTGGAGCTACTATGGTGAAGACGTCCGCTTAAATAGGATTTTGATAAATTCCACCCCTAAGGGGATAAAAAGGGGATGAGTATAAATCTTCTTAGATTTTCGACTGATTGAACTGAAATTAAAGATTGGAGCTACTATGGTGAAGACGTCCGCTTAGACAGGATTTTGATAAATTCTACCCCCAAGGGGATAAAATAGGGGATGAAAGTTTGTATGAAACTTTGTCAATTTTAAACCGATCGGGCTGAGGCTTTGCATGCATATAGCTACTATGATATAGGCATCCTCTAAGAAAAGATTTTGATAAATTCCACCCCTAAGGGGATAAAAAGGGGATGAAAGTTTGTATAAATCTTCTTAGATTTTTGACTGATTGAACTGAAATTAAAGATTGGAGCGACTTTTGTGAAGACGTCCGCTTAAATAGGATTTTTATAAATTCAACCCCCATGGGGATAAAATAAGGGATGATGGAGGATGTAAATGTATTAATTTGAACCTATCAGTACCTAATGGAACGAAAAGGAAGATAGGAGTGAATGTTAAAGGATGGTCAGGGGTCAAAAAAGAACACGTTCTAGGTAGGGTTTATACTGTTCATCCAAACAATACAGAATGCTACCACCTTCGAATGCTTCTACATGAGATCAGAGGCCCAATTTCATTTGAAGCGTTGAAAGCTGTAGATGGTCACTTACATCCCACTTTCCAATCCGCGTGCAAGGCTCTAAGGACTACTCGAAGATGATCGTCATTTGGAGTCAGCTCTTGAAGAGGCAGCACTTTGTCAAACACCGCATATGATTCGAGAGCTATTTGCTATAATTTTATTGTTCTGCCAGGTTTCCGACCCCTTATGTCTTTGGGAAAAATACAAAGAATACCTTTCTGAGGATTTTAAAAAACAACTGGAAAGGCAAGGTGACGTGGATGCAGAGCACTCATCGGACCTGATATTCAACAAATGCCTGTCGGTATTAGAGGATGCCGTATTATCATTAGGCGGCCGTCCTCTTAAAGAGTATGGATTACCTCAGCCAATTCCATCAATACAATTTGGAAATAGAGAGTACATGAAGGAGACCAGTTACGATACAGTGGCCTTAGAAGACGCAGTAAGACAAAATGAAGCATCCTTGAATGAATGACGAGCAACAGGAAGTTTACAGTAAAATTATCACAAGTGTAGACGCAAATGACGGTCGAATATTCTTCTTAGACGCACCAGGTGGAACTGGTAAAACCTTCCTTATTAATTTACTTTGGCGAAAGTAAGAAGTACTCACGGCATTGCTCTGGCTGTGGCGTCGTCCGGCATAGCTGCTACATTACTCGAAGGTGATCGAAATGCTCATGCTACTTTTAAGTTACCACTCAATTTAATCACTGCAGAGACTCCCATTTGCAACATCTCCAAACAAAGTAATTTTGCTGAAGTAAGAGTACAAAAATAATCGAGTGGGACGAAATAACGATGGCTCATAAAGGTGGTATTGAAGCCTTAAACAGATCACTAAGAGATATAAGGGGTGATACAAAATTAATGGGTGGAGTAACACAGTTTTGCTGGCCGGAGACTTTCGGCAGACTCTACCAGAGGTGCCAAAAGGAACCCGAACTGACGAAGTAAAGTCGTGCATTAACTAATTTGTGGCCCCAGGTTAATATTCTTAAGCTCTCTAAAACTATGAGAGCACATTTGGGCGGGGATGAGTCTGCTGGTAGATTTTCAGATCTCCTTCTTAACATCGGTAATGGTGATTTTCCATCGTTTGAGGGAATGATAACCATCCCGGAAGAATTGTGCACAGTTGTTACTACGATTCAAGAATTACTGTCTAAAGTTTATCCAGACATTATTCATATACATGACAAGCCTATTGAATGGTTATGTGAGCGTGCCGTTCTTACTCCAAAGAACGATCAAGCAGCAGCTATCAACGATATACTGCTCATGTCGTTTGAGGGCGAAGAAAAGGTCTATACTTCGATTGATACTGTGGTTAATACAGATGACGCTACTAATTACCCTGTAGAATTTTTAAATTCATTGCAACCGCCAGGTTTGCCTTATCATAAGCTTATTCTGTTCTGCATGTGGGCACTCCAATTATGTTGTTGAGAAATTTAAAACCACCAAAACTTTGTAACGGTACGAGACTGCAAGTGAAAGCGTTACATCGCAATATAGTGGAAGCCACTATATTAACTGGGTGAATTTAAACGATTACAGTTTCCCCTAAAAGTCTGCTTTGCCATGACAATAAACAAGTCTCAGAGAGAACATTGCTTCTCTCATGGACAGTTTTATGTTGCTTGCTCTCGAGTAAGTTCACCCAGTAGCTTGATTGTTTTAGCGCCTTATGACAGATTAGTTAAGAATATTGTGTACAAAGAAGATTTGAAGGCCCTATTTTTTTACACACGCTAAAAAAAGTAAAGCCGCAAAAACTATACATAATTAATAATAATACTTCTTAACGCGAGCGAAGCCGCGGGCAAAAGCTATGTCGATATAATTCTGGCCATGGAGGACGTCTAACTATTAAATTACTTTAAACTATGAATGTACTTAACTGCGATAAACGAGTTCTACGCGGACGAAGTCGCGGGCAAAAGCTAGTATAATATATTACGTCGGTAAAATTAGTTTTTTTTTTAATTTATTTATTTGTTACAATTATACTACTTTTACCTTCTCGTGTGGCCACAAAGTCACACTAGAAAATCACTTTTTAAAAACCTCAACAATAATACTAGATTGTACAACATGGGCATAAAACAAACGTGTTTGTGACGATGATGTAGATGTAGTATTATGAGAGGAAGATGGCTCTGGATTTAAGGGCATGGGATCCGAAGGCTGAGGATATGCTTGAGCTCTTGATGTAGAAGGGCAAGGCTGAGGATGTGCTTGAACATACCATCTCTTGATGTAGAAGGGCCAGGCTCATTTAGGACTAAATTAATTGCCTCTGTAATACGATCAGTAATCTTGCAATTATTTTCCACGGAATCCTCTATATACCCCTTAGCAACCTGGTCCGACTTCCAGCCGCCATGTCGCTTCAACATTGTTATGTTGGCACCTGAATCGGCTAAAAGGGTGGCTGATGTCCTACGGAAACAATGGCCCGTATAAGTTTCTGGGTGTTCTAAATTCAGAAAAATTGCAATTTGTTTGGGTAATCCTGCAAATTTGTTACGTCCAATAACCTGCTTCTTACACTTCCCGTTTTGATAATTTTGGAAGAATCTATTTGTTGACACATTTTGAGGGCGTAGGGCTTGGTACTTTTTCACTATATTTAAGTATTCTCCTTTGACGACTAATGTTCGTTCACGGTTGGGTTTCGTATTAGGTAGGTTTATTCCTTGCTAACGCATTTCCGTCTTAACGTCATCCACGGTAATATTGGCAAGTTCTATGCCTCGCCACGCATCCTTTATACCAAATATAAGTGCCACCTGAAACAAAAATAGTTATTACAATTATAACTTGGCGTATTTTCGTACAAATATATGCGTGAATCAAAAACATTGTTCGTTGAGTTTATAAGCTAGAAATGTTTTTTTTAAAGATATTATTTACGATTTCAGGTTAATATCGTGCTTCATATCCATTGTCGCCTTCAGCATAGAATATAAACTCCAAAGTGTGGACGGCTGCAATTTTTTTGATAATTCATCAAAGTAAGTTAAAAAACACTTTCCGAGACTGTATTGACTTGTTTGCCGCTTCTCCAGACCATGAAATTGTTATACGTTTTAAAATAAATTTTCCTGGATTTAGGCGGCGATGTCTGTTCAATAAGTTCTTTTGTATTTTTTTCCATGAGTGTGTTAGGTGTGAGCATTATTTACTCTTCAATAGACGACATTTTAAATTAATTCCATAACAATAAGTTTTGCAAAGAAAACAACTAATTAATAGTCCAAAACCTCGTTCCCACCACTGTTTTTTTTTTTTTAATTTTCTTCTTGAGATTTATGTCGAACCCAATACTGCCAAGTTTATACATACGTTGATTTTTTAATGTTCTTGTTAATAATGCTTGTTTATAATAGTTTTAAATTTATTTTTTGTTAGATGCAACTACGATTCGAATAAATTAAAGTAAATTTAGGTATTCAAATAACAAGTTTATTTCATGTAGTCACCTTGCCTGTCTTGCTGTAGGGCTTAATTGTCGTAGTCTAGATGACGACAACCATTAATTTATGCACTAGTGCATAAAATGCGATTTTATGCAGCCTTTATCCAGCATAAAGAAGGACTTTACGAGCATGAGAAGTGAAAAAACTTTTTTACAACTAAACTAGTTTTTTTCGAATAGCGAAACTACTTTAGCTGACAGCGTCATGTCACTACAATTTTTGCAGTAAAGACAATTATTTTCAACTGGAATAAAATCACTCGCGATGTCTTACGAATATTGTAATGTTGAGTATTACGAAATGGTCCGTATGTACCTACATTCTGAGCGGTGAAAGTTTAAGACAGTCTCTGCGGATGTACCGTGACGAAATTTTACCTCGACTTCATAGCCAAGGATACGTAGATCCACCAGTACCAAATATGAGAACAATTCTGGCCGCCAATAGGAGACTATTGGCGTTCGGCCAATTTATAACCCTCCGGCACGCTTATGGACGTGGTAGACCTCATTTGGCGTTGGAAGTTAAAGATGAAATCTTCGAATTTTTCGAACATGAGCTGAGAGCCAATACGTATGACGCGGCACGTCGTTTCGGTGTTAGCCAGTATGCAGTGTGGAAGTTGCTGCATTCTGCTGGCATCCACCCTTATCATTTTCAACCGGTACAACAGCTTCATGAACTGGACCCAGCCCCTCGTCGAGGGTTTTGTGAGTGGCTTCTTAGTCATTCCGATGCCAACATTTTATGGACTGATGAAGCACTGTTCACCCGTGTTGGGATTTACAATGTACATAACGAACACTGGTGGTCATACAGTAATCCGCATAAAGTTAAAGAAAATCACCACCAAGTAAGGTTTAGTGCCAACGTGAAGTCGGGCATTATTGGGAATAAAATATTAGGACCCTATTTTATCGAAGGCCGTTTGACCGGAGGAACCTACTTGGATATGTTACAAGGTATAGTGAGCGAGTTAATGGAAGATGTTCCGATAGCCTATCTACGAGATTTTGACTACCAGCATGACGGTGGTCCACCTCCCTATGCAACAACAGTGCGAAACTACCTAAGTATATAACGAATACGGAGACAACTGGATAGGGCGTGGAGTACCTCAGGTGCCATGGCCAGCCAGAAGCCCGGACCTCACGATGTGTGACCTTTTCTTGTGGGGTGAAGTCAAACGTCGCGTGTACGTCGAAGAAGCCTAGAGTCTCGACGATCTTAAAACAAAAAATATATCAGCATTCGATGCTATTAAAAACGAAACTTATAGACAGACCAAAGAACAACTTGCTAAAACGTGCACGGCTTTGTTTAGAAAATAACGGAGGCCATTTTGAGCATTTGTTAAAGTATGTTTAGTTTTGTATTCGTATTTTTTAAATACATTTTTATAATTTCACTGATGAGTGTGGTTATTATTATTTTAAACTAATTATGAACAAAACATAACTTATGTACAGTCAGTCAGTCAAAACTGTGAAACGATTGAAAGCGACAAGGTACACAAATGATCACTTATTTATCACCCACACTGTTAACTAACTAAAGCTTGTCCCAGTAAAAAATGTCGCTTATAAACTTTAAAAAAATCCTTATTAAATATTAAAATTCACCAAATTTTCTGATACCGTTTTATTTGATATTCCTTAAAATATTATTATTTACGCATAAAGACCAGTTTAGGATTAGTTCATCCAGAAACTTCTTAATTTTCCCTTGACCCCTGCCATCAAAGTTTGTACATCGTCATCGGTGATCAGTTTGGAAGCTTCATTCCACTTCCGCTTGAAGTCTTGAACTGAAGTGGCATGACTTTTATGTTTTAAAAGCTTCTGTTTCACACGAGCCCAATATTTTTCAATGGGTCGTAACTCCGGGCAGTTGGGAGGATTGAGAGTTTTTTCAACAAAATCGTCATTATTTGCTTTGTACCACTCTATTGCTTCCTTCGTGTAGTGACACGTGGCCAAATCAGGCCAGAACAGGACAGGTGAAGTATGCCTCTTAATGAATGGCAACAATCGTTTTTTGAGGCACTCATTCGGGTATATTATCACCATTTATGGTTCCATTAGCAAAATATGGTGTACTGCGTTTGCCACATGAACAGATCCCTTGTTCCGTCTAGGTAACCGGGATTAGGTAACCAGTGATCTGTGAAGATTTTTTTTCCTCCGAGGCCACTGGTTACCTGCAAGGATTAAATTTTCCTTGTAGTAAACTGCTATTTTCGATAGTTGTCTGTAAAGAAAAACAGTTCCTCCCAGGCCACTGGTTACCTGCAAGGATTTAGTTTTCCTTGTAGTAAACTGATATTTTCGATAGTTGTCTGTAAAGAAAAAAAGTTCCTCCCAGGCCACTGGTTACCTGCAAGGATTTAGTTTTCCTTGTAGTAAACTGATATTTTCGATAGTTGTCTGTAAAGAAAAACAGTTCCTCCCAGGCCACTGGTTACCTGCAAGGATTTAGTTTTCCTAAAATGATACTGTCAAATATATGTAATAGTTATCAGTCTGCTAATTTAAAATAAGCGTTAGGACAACGATCACCTATCAGGAATGTTTTTCTTATACAAGCAAACTAGGTAAGAATAATAAAAAACTTTTCTTAAAACATTTAATGTCGTCCTTTTACTACGTTAAACATAAAGTCAAAATTAAACACAGTCAACTTTGACTTTCAAGATAGCATGGTGGACACATACATTAGTACCATACATTTAACTACTTATAATCAGAAACCTATTTTAAAATGAGACGCACTGACTGACTCTTAAATAAACACAAATATTTTCATTGAAAATACAAGACAATGAAATGATGCTAATTTAATAAGCATATGGGCAAATTTTTTCAAGGCAGTGCCCGACCGTGATTTTCTTTTCCTGTAGCTGTGTTAATGCTCTATTGATACGGGCATGTCTTTCTTGAACCTGTTGTTGTGTTCGCGTTGCAGTGAAGTTTCTATTTTTTTGAGATCTGTTTATCCCATAAAATTTAGCGTCATCTCTTAACACGTTTAAAAGATAGGGCAACGCAGGCTTAGAGCGACCTACAAATCGGTTTAGCCTAGAGTTCCAGCCTTCTAACTTATTTGTGGTACGATTTCGCTCTTTCTGACAACACCATATGTTTCTAAATGTAGAAGGACTTAGCCACTGGTTATACATGTATATATTGAAATTCTCAGCAAATTCGTTGTTTGGGCTTTCGTTTATAATGTAAGACCATCCATCATCGATGGCTTGAACCGGCAAAAGAGCGAGGCCAGTACAAATGCTTACATGTCGTCTGTTGACTTGAGATTTCATGCCACCAATCGCTTTTGCTTTCCGCCTTAAACTGGCTGAGAAATGGTAAAAACAGCCTTTTACCTCTATATTAGGGAACAATTTTACAATCGCGTTTCTCGACGAAACTTCAAAATCGAGGGTGAACTTTTCAGGGTGCCAAAGCGGAATTTGGGATTTTATTAGTTGGAGTAGTATATTGTAACTTCTTTCTTTTTTGGTTGTCATCAAGGCATAGATAAGCGGTATTATATTAGGATTACTATCATTGCCTATGTCTCCAAATATGACAAATAGTTGCAGGAAGGGTTCGCAGCAACTCTTGAAAGTGCCATCTGCGTAGAAGTGTTTTCGCACCACCATATACTTTTTTGCTTCTTCTGATGAAAACACCAAAATCCTATTGAATTCATCATTGGCATATAGTCTGCTAGAAGAAATTTTTCGTGAGTAGCGGGTACCAACACATCTGCAAGATTCGTGCATACACTTTTTGTTACTTTAAGTGCTTTATTTCTTGCATTACGAGGGGAGGTCCAAAAGTTCGCGGAATGGAGGGGATGGGGGTGGGGATGACTATATTTTTTAGTATAGTACTAATGGCCAACTCATTAAGAGTATATATACCAACTTTCAGCCTGAAGAGCTCATTACTTTACAAAATATCGTCGAGCAAGCAAGTCAATCTGGAAAAATCCTGGAAGTATGGAGCAAATTGAGTATCGAGCCATCATCAAGTTCCTGACTAAGCAAGGAAAAACTCCTCAGACCATCATGAGTGAGATGTCAGTAGTTTATTGTGATCATTGCCCTGGAAAAACAATGATTTACAAATGGCACGGTCTTTTTAAAATTGGCAGAGAGTCCATTGAAGACGACCCTCGCCCAGGACGGCCTGTCGAGGTCACCACATCAGATACCGACGGAAAAGTTGAAAAATTAGTATTAGAAGATGCTCGCCTGAAGAAGAAACAGATTTCTGCATTAGTTGGAGTATCTGAAACCACTATTTTGCGGATTCTACATGAACACCTCGGCATGATTAAAGTGAGTGCAAGATGGGTGCCGAGAATGCTTACGCCGCATCAGCGACAGCAGCGAATCGACGCGTGTAGCAGTTTTTTAGAACGGTGTGGAGAAGAAAGTACGTCGATTTTGAAGCGGATTGTTACTGGAGATGAAACTTGGGTTCATCATTTTGAACCTGACTCTAAACAGGAGTCGATGCAATGGCACAAGAAGGGTACCCCCCCACCTAAGAAATTTAAGGTGTCAGAATCGGCCGGAAAGTTGATGGCTACGATTTTCTGGGACTGCCAAGGAATTTTGATGATCGATTACAAAAGCAAAGATGTCACAATTACTGGAGAGTACTACTCTAGGCTACTGGAGCAGTTGCGGGAAGCTATCAAAGAAAAAAGGCGAGGAAAGCTGGCTAAGGGTGTGCTGTTACTTCAGGATAATGCTCCAGTTCACAAGAGTCGTATTGCGATGGCTGCCCTGAACAAATGTGGCTTCGAAGAATTGGTTCATCCCCCCTACAGCCCGAACCTGGCCCCCAGTGATTATTATTTATTCCCAAATTTGAAGAAAGAGTTGCGGGGAAGAAAATTTCACACCGATGATGAAGTAAAGGACGCAATTTTGGCTCATTTTGACAGCAAAGAAGAAAATTATTTTTATGTGGGTTTAGAAAAATTAATATCACGATCTAACAAATGTATTAACCTTAAGGGAGATTATATTGAAAAGGAAAAATAGTAACGTCTTTTTATTTAATTATTTAGCCCTCCATTCCGCGAACTTTTGGACCTCCCCTCGTATATAGAGACGTTTTCACGCCTGAAAATTGAGGCATTTCCTCTATTAAATGAACTCCTTTATCCTGTAAGCGGCAAATTGTTTCGTTGTATTGCTTCGGAATTGGTCTCAAGTCTGTAGTAACTTTTTTACGCAGAAGGTCAAGTTCCTTTCTTATAACATTTTTAGTAAAGTTTTGGGGACAATTTTCTTCATGTTGAGTTGTTTTAACTATTTTTCTTTCGTGGGATAATGTAATGCTTCCGATACACTGCTTTCTCTGGCAGGCCCAAAAACAGTTTCCACTTTGGTAATCCTTTTTTTTGTTGTATTGACGACCATCCAAGAGTAAAACTTGGCCTCCTTTGGCAGACGCAACAAATTCTATATCTGATGGAACATTTCCACTCAAGTCTTCAGCCATAGTGCACCAATGATTCAACTTTATAAACACTTCATTTAGGAGTACTCACTGAATGACATATTTCTGATAAGAAATGAAGAATACTTCAAATAGAATACGTCATGTTTATTTTCTTATCGGTTTACTATGTAGGTTTGCAATAATTATTATAATTACTTTTATAGTAAATAATCTATGGTTATATCTCTGGGTTAGTTTTAGGCTTACTAGTCTTACTACAATTATGTAATACAGTGCGTTACTGGCAAGTGAACTTTTTGTCCTAACGCTTATTTTAAATTAGCAGACTGATAACTATTACATATATTTGACAGTATCATTTTAGGAAAACTAAATCCTTGCAGGTAACCAGTGGCCTGGGAGGAACTGTTTTTCTTTACAGACAACTATCGAAAATATCAGTTTACTACAAGGAAAACTAAATCCTTGCAGGTAACCAGTGGCCTGGGAGGAACTGTTTTTCTTTACAGACAACTATCGAAAATAGCAGTTTACTACAAGGAAAATTTAATCCTTGCAGGTAACCAGTGGCCTGGGAGGAAAAAAATCTTCACAGATCACTGGTTACCTAATCCCGGTTACCTAGACGGAACAAGGGGAACAGATCGCCTGCCATACGAGAACTTTATTTGCAAATTTATCCATTTTGATAACCTTATACTCTTCACTTACTACTTTTCTGTCGGTCCCAGAATAATAGTGGTGTCCTGGAAGTCATTTGAATTCAAGTTTGCAGTAAGTTTCGTCATCCATAACTGTACAATATTTTTTCTTAGTCATTTTTGAATAAAGTTTTCTAGATCTCGTTTCAGACTCTTTTGACTGTTTTGCATTTCTGTTGGGCACTTTAGTTTGTTTAAACGTTGTTATAAAACAATTTTTTTTCACTCGTTGCACTGTAGATTTCGAGGTTTTAAACTTCTTGGCCAAGTCTCGTACAGAGAGGGTAGTTTTTTCTGTAAAGCTGTTATAATCTTCTTCTCGATATTCTGGTTTACAAACCCTGGTTTACGTCCACTTCTAGGCCATCGCCGTATACCACCTGTCTCCCTGAACCGTTTTAAAACCCTTTGAACGGTTCTTGTAACGTATTTAGCTCTGATGCCACTTTCTTCGCAGAGATGCCTTTATATTGAACATATTTGTACAAAAAAAAATCGTGTAACTTTTCTTGCACCGACGACATCGTTGAACATCTAGTACTGACAACATTTTTTTTATTTCTTATTTATACATTATAGAGCATCCTAACGGGAAACAGTTTTCAAACCTCTTTAGATTTCATCCTGATACACAACCCCATCTAATAATGAGCGACATTTTTTTCTGGGACAAGCTTTACTCGTACAAGTGAACCTTATTATCGGGAGATGTTTGCATTTGCTTGTAGTGAACAACTGAGTATTAAGTTGAACACGTGTGTACGAAGTCTTCTAAAGTGATAGTTTACTTAATGATGAATGACATAGCTTGTCAAGCTGTAGGTAATACAAACACTGTCTTGATATTCGAAATTAGAAATATCGTTTATTAACTTACCTGACAACACCCCTTCTCGCACCCGTGCTAGATGGTCCATGAATATCGTTAAGTTAGTGGAATCATTGAATAGGCAATATCTCTAATATTTTTAAGCTAGAGTTAAAATAACATAACATGTGTTATTGATTTACCATAGCAAAGTATATATTGAAATTTGTGCACCTATTTAAAAATTACCCTGTATACCTGTTATCCGATATTATCGATCTAATTTTAACATAATGGTTGGGTAAGCGAATGAAGCCAAAAATGTGATAAATTTAAACTTTAAAGAATTCTATACTTTTAACTTAATTAGCAGCATGAGACTTAGGAGATGGGTTTAGTTTAAACATTGATAATGTGAAGTCATCCGGTATAAGTAAATATACGTTTTATTTATCAAACGTATATATCATAGTGCAACGAACCTCGTGTTTATACGTATCAGAACTGTAAGCCGAGACAAGATGCATTATGCGAGCATTATCGCTATCAAAAATGTATAGGATAAACGTTAGCCGCAGGGCGAACTTTGAATTTTGGCCGCGCTTATCAATCCCATAATCTTTGTCAGGCTTTAAAATCGTTTACAATGAGCGTTATACATTTTATAAGTGGTTGAAAGCTCTTTTCCGCAACTCGACAACTTAAGTGTGCGCCTGTTTTGCATAGTAGCGTTGAACATCTCGACTAAACCCACTGTTTGGCTGACACAATGACATGATAAAAAGAATAACAAAAACAAAAAATAATATTTTCATTAAATGCAGCTTAATGTCAACATGTTCCTTAAGCTTAGCGAGTTTCTCGTCTCTGAAAGCCGTGCAGTACATGGACATATTTATACACTCCCACTGCAGAGCACTAGAGCTGCTATGGCAAGTGACCGCAATCTGGAATACAGTCGCGCAAAGGAGCCTTCCAGCCATGATGAGCTGAACTACTCACGCTACCCCGATTTGTACTAAATATGCTGCGATAGCGTATGCGAAGCACAAGGGAGGAAAATCCGGACGACTCTAAGGAGGAGGAAGAGGACAAAAGAGAGTGCCGCCGCGGGCGCAGACGCCGCGAATGATGAAACGGCAGACCTAGGACTTCATCAAAAGTTCATCATACACATAAGCACATCTTTGTATCCTTAAGAAAAACCTGACCATGTTGATGACATGGATGAAGAAGACCTGCTCAACTCGGCCAGGAAAGCACTCGCCAAATCTACTGACGGGACAGAGCTTGTCACAGGTGTAACGAGAGCAGCAGAAGCCGCTATGCGACCAAACACTCCCAGCACCAGATCCAAGAGGACGAGAGACACACGTGGGAAAGAACCCCCCCAGAAGAAGAAGAAGCAAGCCCCAAGAACAACAGCGAAAAAAAAGGCGAAGTCAAAACCATCCACATCTTAAGAAGTCGTCCAGGGGAGCGATGGAGAGGACACAGACTTCGAGAATCCCCCTGCAGAACACATGACTCCGGATACGGGAGCCATCTGGACCCTCCTACTGAGCATATAAAAAGGTAGCAGGGAAACCCTGACTGCAAAACTTAGAATCCACGGTCAAAAGCATCCAAGAGGCCAGACTGCTGGGCCAGACTGCTGGGCCAGACCGCACAATAGGTCAGTGCTCCGGTGACCGGTCCTTCTAGTGGCGCCACTTCCCATTTGACAGTGGATCCAATGGGATATCATGGATACATAAATTTTTGACTATCGCCCGAGTTCAGGTCACGAGATATGTTTTATAATCTTTAAGAAAAATGGTGACCCTGTCGCGAAAATGAAGCTAGAAATCTGCAGTAATGGAAACTAGGGAGAATGATGTCGACGTTAAGATAGGAAAAGCAGACGTATTGTTTGAGCTAGATGAGAGGGTATTTGATTTGCCGTGGCAGCCTACAAAGTGTTTCACAGAAAAAAAAACAAGTGACCCTTTTATAATTTTCAGATGTTTTTCGTAACTTGGGAGAATCGTGACTTAGGGGACCAGCACTCCCCTTTAATGATAAACCGACCATATTTAGAAAGTTATCATGGCCGCATTTTGTTGAAACAATTATTTAAACTCAATTTCTCTATGTACCATTTTGGAAACTATCTAGCATGTAAAATCCTTCTTAATACATTCGCTAATAACCGTCAGTTGTCAAAAGTTCCTAGTGCTTACAACCATTATTAATTTATTCAATATGTATGAATACGATTAGGTATCGTCAACCGCTTTTTACAAATTCAGAACCTTTCTTTAAACGGCGGTATTTAACTGGATATCCGCTTATAGTTTTTACCACAGACCTTAATCTAACTATTTAGACAACGCCAGTGTACCTACGTACTTTACGTGTCAAAAACCAATCTAAATATTTGCTTTCTACGCGACTTCGTTTAGTCCGCGTTCGATTGTCATCGCCTCCGGACGTCAACCGATACCTAGAAAAATTACTGGTTGTTCCGTATTAAGTTGTAAAAACTGTACAGAAAAAGCTGACCCAAATAATGGACATGTTTCCTTCCATATGTAAGAAATCTTCTATTAAAATTATGTTTTAATTATTTAAAAATCATTTATTTTAGGTTTGTCGTGGTTTTACTATGAAAAATAAGGCCTTGTTGGGTAACTTCATATTCATGATACATTGCCTACTTTAGTTGCAAATTTATAGCGCCTATCTATATTAAACGTGCCATGGAAATAAAACGATCGAACTTTAGCTCGGTTTCTACTACTACTAATATTTTTTTATTTTTTTTCTGTCTAATGACACAATCTAATGTAACAATGAAGTACAACGTACAACTTTTCGATTCTTCATGATTCTAATCGATTCGTAGGTAAATTATTTTTGTTGTAGCTAAAACAAAATGATAATCTGAATTCAGATTCCTTACATACATACATACATACATACATAACTTCACGCCTGTCTCCCAATGGGGTAGGCAGAGACTATGAAACGCCAGGTGCACCGATCTAAACATACCACTTTCGCTTCCTCTACATTCATAAATCTCTTCATGCACGTACGTCGGTTTCGGGTGCTTTTTATTTGGCCCTTATTTAGTACATCGCGAATCTGATCATCGTACGTCCGTCTAGGACGTCCCCTACCGACATCTCCGCTCACTCTCGCTCGCCATATATCTTTCGTAACCCTTATTTCATCCATCCTTTCTAAATGACCAAACCATCTTAGCATACCCTTTTCAATTTTAGTCACTACATCTTCTTTCAATCCACATCGTTCTCGGATCTCGCTATTTCTTACCCTATCTATCATCCTAACTCCACACATACTTCTTAGAGCTCTCATTTCAACTGCATTAATCCGGCTTGCATTCTTCTTCTGCCATACCCAAGATTCACTACCATACATTAATGTTGGGGTCAATACTCCCTGAACAATAGCAAGGCGAGCTTTGCTCGAAATGACTTTGCTTGTCAAGATTGAGTGTAACGCCCCGTTGATTACATTTCCCGCTTTTACACGTCTTTCAATATCCCCGTCACATTTCCCATCTCTCGTAAACATAGAACCTAAATACACAAACTCATCAACTTGCTCCACTTTTTCATCACCAATCATTATTTGACATTCTGTAACAGTTTCATCCCTCTCCACAACCATCACTTTCGTCTTTTTAACATTCACTTTCATGTCTTTCCTTTTAAACGCCTCATTCATCAAAGTCACCATTTGCTGTAAGTTGTCCGCCGATGATGCAAGGAGAACTTGATCATCAGCATATAACAAAGTTTTAAAAACTGACTCATTCATCCTTATTCCACAATCATACTCTCTCAGATCTGACAAACAACTATCCATGAATAAGTTGAACAGCCAAGGAGACGCTACACAGCCCTGGCGAACGCCACATTCGATGCTAAACCAGTCCGTACACGTCCCATTTATCCTGACACAGGCACTCGAGTTATCATATAATGATTTGAGAGCCCGTATCAGAATACTGTCCACCCCATAAACAGAAAGAGTGGTCCAAAGTTCCCTCACCACTCTGTCATACGCCTTCTCTAAGTCAATAAAGGCACAGAAAACTTTTTGATGTTTGGCTATGGCTTTATCAACAATGCACCTTAAGGAGAAGACTTGATCTACACATCCCATCCCCTTTCGAAATCCCGCTTGCACATCCCAAATCTTACTTTTTGTTGCTAACATCGCCCTTTCAATTAACACCTTTGCATACAATTTGCTTACGACACTCAGAAGGCTTATACCGCGATAACTTTTGCATTCCTGCTGTGATCCTTTACCTTTGTACAGAGGCACAATCACGGCCTTTCCCCAGTCGTCTGGAACTCGACCGGACCGCCAGCACAGGTTAAATAGGAGGAACAGCAGGCTTGCTACACCGCCTCCACCCTCTTTGATAATTTCAGCAGATATCCTATCATACCCAGCAGCTTTACCCACTTTCATACTCTTTATAGCATTCATTATCTCTTCCATACAAATACTACTGTCACAAAATATTTCTTCACCAACATAAGTACTTCCATTACCTCCACTCTGCTCAAACAAACTCTCAAAATATCCCTTCCACTGATTCAACATTTGCACATCATCTCTAATAACATTTCCATTAGAATCCCTTATCACACCTATTTTCGAATCACTGCTTTGCCTCGAGCTGTTCTGACTAAATGCCTGAATAACTTTACATTGGCTCGAAAGTTCGAGGAGAATTCCCGATCATACTTGCCCTTGCGTTCTTCTTTCTTTCGGTTAACTACATCTTTAACTTTCTTTTTTAACAAAACATACTTTTGTTTTAATGTTCTTTCAATAATCTTATTCGCATCACCTTGAATTCTTCTGTTAGCTCTAGCAGCTAACAGATCATTCCATACTTTCTTCTTTTGCGTCACCACTTGTTTCACTTCATCATCCCACCACTCATTCCAAATCTTCTTACCATTTCTCCTCTTACTGATACCACATATATCAAACGCGGTTTCATTCACGCCATTTTTAAAGTTTGTCCACAATTCTTCTATATCATTACATTCCTTTTCGAAAACATGCCTAAATCTATCATTAAGTAATTTTCGATACTCATCACCGACATTCTCTTCTTTCAGTCTTTCAACTTTTACTCTTTCAGTTCTTGTTACGGGTATACGTGAGCTATTCTAGTAACTACGAGAAAATGATCAGTGCCGACATCAATACCCCGATATACCCTCGTATCTTTTACTTTCACTCTCAGACGGTTATCAACTATAACAAAATCTATCATACTTCTCTCTGATTGCCTCTCCCATGTATACATATGAATGCGTTTGTGACTAAACATTGTGTTAGTCACCGCAAGCATTTTCTCTAAACATATACTTAACAAACTTTCACCATTCTCATTCACTCTCTCATCTCCAAATTTTCCTAAAATCTTCTCATATCCATCACGACGTACCCCCACCCAGCCATTAAAATCACCTAACATAATTATCCTCTCATTCTCACCACATTTGTTAAGTTGTTCCCTCACATTATCCCAGAACTCTTCTCTAACTTGTTGCGGCTTAGATATATCCGGAGCAGGACAAAAATGTTGGTCAAACCAAGTTTCAGTCTAATCCAAAGAATTGTAGGGCTAACACATTCATACCATAATTTCATTCATAATTCACGCATAAATTCATTCGTTCTGATAAAATAACTCCCACTCCCTGACTACCTCTCTCAGAGTTGGCTACTCCGGACCAGTACCCATAACATTTATGATGAGCGGTTGTTGAACATCCTTTCTTCTTTGTTTCACTCACACCTAGTACCTACATCAATTTTTCGTTCATCCATCAACTCATAAATTTCCTCAATCTTATTACCCACACCTCCGCAAACATTCAATGTTGCGAACTGGCATTCCCCAACCCGTTGTTTGCCTTTTGAATATTGGGAGACAAGACGTGACGTGTGGCAAAACACGTCGCCAACGGGAATTTTGCCCCCCCAGATACGATGGGGCAGCCTGAGCAAACGTACTCAGGGACGGATTCTCCAGCTAAGCCGGTACCCTCCTGGGGTAATGTATTATTTAACCCCCGTATCATGATGATAACTTCCACTCTTTCTTCGGAAAGGGAAAGGAAAAGGAGAAAAAAACGGGAAAGGGACTAGGGGATGAGTAAAAGGAAACTGGTACTTGGATGGATTTAGGGGAAAAAAGGGATACTACAGTTGCGGAAGGGAAGTGGGTAGGCAACTGTAGTAGCTAGGGAGGTTCAGGGTCGTATCCTGATTCTACGATCGAACAGATCAATAGAGAGGAGTACCCCTGACCGGGGTTCAGATTCTTTACACTTAATTTAAATTAACTTATCTTAAATTAGGTCTAACGTTGCTCACAAGTATTATTTATAACTGTTGTATATTGCACTAAATATTATTGAGACCTTCAGGACCAAGAGCAATAGCAGTTATGCTTCCAAAAAACTTATATTGTTAAATATTTAACAGGGCATCTTGTATTTGTGTAAGTACTTAACTTGGATTAACTTGATTATTGAAATCGGAGGTTTAAAACTACCAATAAATAAAATATTATAAATATTATTATTGCGGTCTTTTAAAAAGTGGAAATATACTGACGCAAAAGTATTTAGTTTTAAATACAAACACTGACCGCGTAGGTACCTACTGACTGACACGAGCCACGCGGTGAGGGCGGCGCGGCGGCGCCTTTGAATTGATTTCGCGCAGACAACAGGGAATCCACATCACTAATTGGCTCTTGTGACACCACATTAGGTAGAGAAAAAGTGACACGGGGGGTTTTCATACAGATTGAGATATTAATCTTATCTATTTAGATTAAGGTCTGTGGTTCTTCATCACTTCCAAATCGACTTTCCCGCAAGTGCTTCTTCAAATAACTGAACAGAAAATAGTCTTTTCTCCCACATGCTCGGAAATGTTAACCTTACTGTTGTAAAATCAGCCCGCGAAGTTCCAAGTTCCAGGCCCAGGCAAAATAAAAATAAAAAGTTATAATTTACCAGCGGCAGCGGCCGCGAAAATGTATACAAATTTCATAACGTACCCGGTTTTTTACTTTTTAAAACCATATTTGGACTATGATAACTAACTCCAAACAGCCAAACACTCGTACAATTCAAAATTCTTCCATGTTTATTTACTTTTTAAATGTCATAGACTAAAAAGGTAAACGCCGTTTATCGCGTTTACAGCGTATTTACCAAAGTGTCAAATAGTTTTACTTTTTTTAAAACATTCTGCGTTTAGAATTAAAAAAATTAAGGCGGGAATCGGGAATACTTTTTTCTTAGAGAAGTTTAAGTACAGTAGGTACGTATTATTTTTGTTTCGCGAAAATACAAAAGTAAAATGAGTTCCAGTGATGAAGATGTGTTTATCGGCACACCACCAGAGTGTAAAGAAGAAGCAAAGTCGGTTAAGACCAAATTACTACCACGAAGTCCGCAGAAAAATATTTAAAAACATTTGAAAATTTCATGGTATGGAGAGAGAAGAAAAAAACCACTTCAGTGTCTGAAAACGTCATGTTAGCTTACTTTAGCGAGCTAGCTAGCTAAGGACAAAAAACCGAGTACACTATGGGCGATATATTCAATGCTGAAAAATACAATAAAATTAAAATGTGACATTGATATAAAAAGTTACAACTATTTGGTAACATTTCTAAAAAGGCACTCAGCGGGCTACAAAAGCAAAAAATCAAAGATTTTGACTGATGCAAACATTACAATGTTTTTAAATGAAGCTCCAGATGATACTTTTCTAGTAACTAAGGTAAATATAAGCCGTGCCTTATGTGTCACCTTATGAATGATCATTTATCAATCAATACCTATGATTCAATGTTTTCTTATGTTAAATGATTTATTTGTATTTGTTGCAGGTTGCCCGTATTTTTGGTGTGAGTGGTGCGACATGCACACTCAATGATCGAGTTAACAAATTTAACTATAAATAACGTTACATGCCACAATGACAATAATGTTAGTTAAATTACGTGACACCAAAACTAAAATAGACCGCACCTTCGTGATAGTTAAAGAATTCGTGCCTCTAGTAAAACAATATCAGGCACTTCGTCCACCAACAGTAAAATCGGACAGATTTTTTATTAATTACAAAAATGGAAAGTGCACCAACCAGGTTATTGGGAGGCACAAAATGGCGAGAATACCCACTCAGATAGCTAATTATTTAAATAATAATTTACCAAACAGCGAATGTTACACTGGCCATTGCTTTCGTAGATCGTCAGCTACTTTATTAGCTGACTCTGGGGCAAATTTAACAACCCTCAAGAGGCACGGGGGGTGGAAATCGAGTGTCGTTGCCGAGAGCTATATTGAAGATTTTGTGCAGAATAAAAGGAAAATATCAGACCAGACCGTATAAATAAGACCATCAAGCTGCAATCTACTAACAACGAAGACCCACAGCCTTCTACGTCGAGACAACATTTAGTAAATGAACAATCCTTCTCCCAACAGATATCTGGTCCAGAAGCATTCATGCCTGACATAGAAACAAGTCCTGTGCAATCCCGTTCGAATCAACAGTTCAATGTAACTAATACCTAAGCCATCTACGTCCACTGAAAATATTCAACAAACAAACATTAACGTGCCAGGAAAAACCATTACATTTAATTTTACAAACTGCCCTAACATGAGCAACATTTCTTTTAATTTTTAAGTAAACCTTTTTAGTTAAGTACTTACTGCCATTTGCCTTCGTCGTATTATCACATCGTATTTGACTTGATTTTGTTAATACATTTGAATACATATTATATCAAAACTGAAATTTTGTTTAATTTCCTCGCGTTGTTAGAGAAAAGCACTATACAAGCCTCGACCAGGAAGGGCGGTTGCTGGACTCGTATATAGCGTGGCCTCGACTGCGTCTCGGCCACGCTAACTCTACTCGTCCCGCAACGGTCTACTTCCTGGTCTGTGCAGTAATCTACTATTAATTTGGACTATACGGCGGGTGGTTAATTTTTTCGAAGCTCATTTCCTATAAAAACAAGGAGTTACCTCTTCTCTTTTTTTTTCAACGATGGCTTTATGCACTTTTCTCAATAGATCAGTAGTATGTAGTAAGTTGCATTTATTGTGGAGCCTTTTACCAAATAATATGTCAAAATAATTCCATCCAAGTTCCAAAAAACCATTACCTTAGACGCCGATTTTTAAACTTTAAACTTCTTTGGTGGCCTTTCACCGTCATTCCATTGCATGTACCCCAACTTGAACTCAGGATCATACTGCCTAACAATGCTTCATCAATAACGCTTTCCTTGCCAATGCCCAAGGTTTCAGCTATTTGGCACATTTTAATCCTTCAATCCACCAATACCATTTTTTTGACTACTGCTACGTTTTGTTCGGTTACCACGGATACTGGCGGCCCGAGCGGGGGTCGTCCTCGATCGACTCTCGTCTTTGTTTAAATAAGCTACTCCACTTTTTAACGGTAGCATAAGAAGGCCCAGAGAAACCGTAAATAGAAGCCACATCTTCTAAAATGCATTGTTGTGGTTTCTTAATTTTTGTGAGGAACTTAATTACACCCGGTACTCAATTTTCGTTTTATGCGTTATCTTCCTTCCTTCCTTTATTTATACATAGTGCTCTTTATCGTTAAATTTATATCTCAAGAAACAAAAATAGTAATAACATAATATGTTATTTGCATTGTTTTCTTTACCTCTTTTTCTGTGCACCACTTTTGTTAGTTTCTGTATGATTATTTGGTTGACTGGTAGATAATGCTATTAGGCAGTGATTCAACCAATTGTACGTTTTCGTACAATAAAGTTTAAATAAATAAATAATGTTTTATTTGCAATATTTATTTTTAAAAGATCTGTCTAGTGCCCATTGCCTTAAACACATGTACAACCTCAAAATACCTAAGACTTAGAACTTTTCAGCTACCCCGCGTAGATAATTAGATTGGTCATGATGTCGCGAGTGTCATTGGGTAGGTACATACAATTCTTTATCTACACGCATATCATGAGTCCTCTATTATGCGTTCAAAACCTGTAGGAAATGACTAGCGTTATTACAACTAATTTTACAATGTGAACTTTCTTGTCGGAATCCGTACATTAATGTTATTACAGTATTGTTAGTTGCATCAGCAGCGTCCCCTACTTACACACCTCCGGCCAGCTCAGACTACGTCACCGAGCCTATTTAAGGCGTCGCCCAGTGTGCCCGGACGCCCATTCCCATTCTCGGCGTCGCGCACCCTATTCAATCCCTCTCGTTCGCTATTTCTATTTTATAAGATCATTATTAAATTTAGTCATTTTGTATTCTTTATTTTTATTTTTATTTAAATTGTAAAATCAGAAGTGGGATAGTGCCCTCGTATTCCCACATATTTTTTTTTTTTTTTTTTTTGTTGTTGTTGTTTTTATTGTTCAATTAAATTAAAATGCCCAACAGTCATAGAAAACAACGTAAACGCGATCGTACGCCACCGCCGCCCGACCTAACTCAACTCAGTGTTACGTTAGACGCAATACTTAATAGGGTCACGGCTTTGGAGCGATCAGTTTCAGAACCACGATCAAACGTGGAAAACCAGCCGTGCTCTACCATCACCGGCACTAACAGCCCGTCCATGCCCGAGCCTCAAGGAGCGGCGATGCGTGTGGCCAGCCCTCTCGGCATCTCTACGTCCGTGCCGACGCCGCCGGCGCTCTCGCTGTCGCCTTCGCCTTCAACGTCGGCTGCAGGGGACGTTACGGAGCGTCTCATCGATGCGCTAAGGAGCATAAACCCGGTGAGATCGAATCATTATTACGTTTCTGACTTTGACCCTAATGTTCATGACGTCAATGCATGGTGTGAAGAAGTTGACCGTGCTAAATTACAAAATAGATGGGATGACAAAGAATGTCTAGCCCGTATTGGTTTGTGTTTAAGGGGTGAATCTCGCTCTTGGTTACGTGATTGGACTGAGACGGATCGTACTTAGACTTAATAGATAAGCTACAAAACGGACAATTGGAAACCTCTAGATATGTGAAACGGAATGATCTATTGTATTATAAGTACGATCCGGTCGGTGAGCAAACGCGATACTTATGCTATGTACCTAAAGCCTACCGCCTTAGCATATTGCGAGCATTTCATGACGAACATGAACATATAGGTGTTGAAAAGACGTGTGATTTGATACTCAAACACTTTTGGTTCCCGGGTATACGTAAATTTGTAAAAAAATACATTTCTCATTGCGTTGTCTGCATAACGCATAAAAAGATACCTCGTGCTCCTTTGCAGCCTATCGTTTCATGGCAAAAACCCTCTTCTCCATTTGATACTATTCATGCCGATGTGCTTGGCCCTTTACCCGAATCGCACGGTTATAAGTACGTGCTTCTCATAATTGACGCATTCACAAAGTATTGCCTACTCTACCCACTTTATAAACAAGAAAGTGCCGAGTTAAAACGCGTGTTTACTAACGCTATCTCTCTCTTTGGTTCTCCCCGTTTGTTAGTATGCGACAGAGGTCGGATGTTTGTAAGCACCGAATTCACGAGTTGGGTCGCCGGGTTGGGTATCAACTTGCATTTAATTACCCCAGAAATGCATCAGTCGAATGGTCAAGTCGAGCGATACTGTCGTACCGTTCTTAACATGATACGCGTAGAGACGAATTACAAGAGTGAATCTTGGTCAGATGTACTCTGGAAGTTACAGTTAGTACTAAATATAACAAAGCAAAAAACAACTCAATGTTCAGCACTCAATCTTCTTATTGGTACAGAGTCTACCACCCCAGTTATACAATCCCTTGTTAAAGACATAACTATACAGGGTGATAATCCTAATCGCCAAGCGTGGCGCGAGTTACAAAGGCAGCGTTCTAAAACGCTCCTAGTAAAAAATCAGTCTACTCAAGATGCGCGTGTAAATAAAAATCGTTCAGCACCGAAGACATTTGCAGTGGATGACTTGGCTTATGTAATAAAAAGGTCACAATCAATGGGCAAGCTAGACAGCGGCATGCGAGGACCCTATCGTATCATTAAAGTACTGCCAAATGGTCGTTATGAACTCCAGTTGGTAGCGGGCTCTTATGGCAAAACTACTCAGGCTGCCGCTGAGTATATAGTTCCATGGCGTGGTGAATGGACACCCGAGTGTTGTGCCGCATTCTTCGAATGTAAGTTATAAGTGCATAAAAAAATGAATTCATTTCTTTCAGAGGTGCATTTTGCCTCTTTGTTGACACCTAACATCATTCTTAGAGTTACCTTTGTAGTTATGCTAACCAGGCTTAGAATTGTTATGAGTTTTAAAATTTATGGGATAATAACACACTCATGGCACTTATTACCGCTATTTGGTAAATGTCGAGTGTAGGCACTTGGGCAGTCAACGCGGCCAACTGTGAAATATGAACAGTTAACTAAACAAATAACCCTTCTATGAACCTATTGAATTGAGCTATTCATTTGTTTCGTTAAGTATCGTTTAGTTCACACAAGGTTAACGTTTCCAAGAACTTTGTTTAATCTTTGTGTACAAGTGGCTTTTGAAGTATGGAATGAAATACCGTCAGTACTTATATAAATCTTGAGGGAATAATTACAACTGAGATAACGAGTTCTTACTGTATCTGTGCGTTAGCCTGCGCCTTTAGTTTTGTTCCTACCCATTGGTAACAGTCGTGACCCAGAAAGTACCCGTGTGACTTAGTATGGCATTCGGGGCGTGACTGGCAAAGTACTGTGTAAAGCCTGGCTTTCAGTTTTGTTCCTACCTATGGGTATCAGTCGTGACCCAGAAAGTACCCATGTGACTTAGTATGGCATATGGGGCGTGACTGGCAAAGTACTGTGTAAAGCCTGAGGATAAACTGTGGCACGTATACCATGTAAGCCCGAATGCGGAGGCATAGGGTTTTGGTTGGTATTATGGGAAGTGAGCTTAATGAGATTTTCAGTTTTTGTGGCGTATGGTTACGTTTAGTGAGTGAGAGGTCGTTGTCAGGTTGTATTATTATCTTATCTTAACAACATTAACAATTCTAGTCTGATTAGCATTTGATCGAGCCAATAATTCAATAAAATAAAAAATAAAAAAATAGTCTCCTGCTGTCATATCTGATATTCAGATGTTTATTCTTGGTTTCTGATGCGTAGGTTACGATGACGAGGAGAATGAAGTAGACCCACAGCCGAGCACCTCGTCGGCAACACCCAGAAATGACCTGGAGGCAGCTCCCGCTGAAGAAGCTTCAGTGGCTGCAGAAGCCTGCGAGGACGCTGGCTCGTCAGGAGAGGCCGTGTTAGTTGCATCAGCAGCGTCCCCTACTTACACACCTCCGGCCAGCTCAGACTACGTCACCGAGCCTATTTAAGGCGTCGCCCAGTGTGCCCGGACGCCCATTCCCATTCTCGGCGTCGCGCACCCTATTCAATCCCTCTCGTTCGCTATTTCTATTTTATAAGATCATTATTAAATTTAGTCATTTTGTATTCTTTATTTTTATTTTTATTTAAATTGTAAAAGTATAGATTTTTGTAACGTTATGAGTTTAAATTTGGAACAGCTGTCAAAACTCAAGAGGGTCCCTACGCTTTATTATTGATAGATATTAAAACAGTTATCGACTCGAAACGTCAATTCATTATGTTTTTTAAATATAAACCGCACGATATTTGATCTCGAGTGACTTGAGAATAGGGACTTCATTAGTTTGTCTACGATAAAAAAAAAAAAAAACATGGACGGAGGATCGGATTGCCGCCATTATTGTTGTCATATTAGTTTGTTGATTTTTTGCTGTTACGAAAGTAGGATAACTCTAAACTTATGATATGTGTGTAGATAAAGTAGTGTATGCAACTGTACATAATTAGGCCTTAAAACACTCGTGTGACCTTATTATGAAACTCGCTAACGCTCGTTTCATTAAACCACACTCTAATTTTAAGGCCTCTCATTATGCATCAGTGGCATAAACTACTATAAAAAGAAGGTTTTAATTGGATTTTATGTGTTTTAATGTTTTAAACATATATCGACGACAGTATAAAGAATACAGTTGGGGTTTTGTTAAAGATTGCTTTTTATTTAATTATAACTATCAAATACCTATATTATTTGTGTTTGAGATTAACTTTGTTATACTTAACTGGAATCAAGACCATTTTGCATCCGTGGTCCTGTACAAGGCCCAGGGTGCCAGTCATAATTTGTACGAAGAATTTTTATTTTGAGTAGTTGAAAAAATACTTTAAGTACGTAAAATTATAGAAAACCGGACAAGAGCACGTCGTGATTGTTAGATACTATTTGTATTCGTAGTAACGCTTTTAGAACCCTACAGTGAGCATGTTTTGACATGCTCTTGCTCAGTTTTTTATAGATATACTGTAACGTTGCTTTGTAAGGACTAAACGGTGGCTAGAGGGAAACAATAGTTTACAAACAGAATGCAAATGGTGTGGTTTGGTTACTGAATAGGGATGCCGGCGCATCGCATCTGACGGGTTGCAAATTGCAGACCGGTCATGTGTACATCTTAGATTGCTTGTGTTGGCCAAATACTTCGCATACTGTTTCACCGTATTCCTTACATTTATAGTCTTAATTTAACTGGTAATTTTTTAACGTGTTCAAGTGCCCGTGCATATTTGTCTACTACCTACTTAGGTACCATTATGTTTCTCTGCTGCTAGCTGCTCGCTAGTAATAATTTCAAAATAACCCTGTAATGTTAATTGATGGCGCGGTTCCGTGGGAAACACTATAAAAGTATATATTTTTCTCTATTGAACTAGAAACGATAACGAAATAATTGCGATTTGTTTTCGTTTTCAAAATATTTGCCGTAAACTATTGTTTCAGTTTTCGGTTAGATAGCAATGTAAATTACCTATAGAACACGTTTTCGGGAAAGAGGAAATAAGTTTACTTTTTTCTTATTTCTGATTTACTACTTACAATTAACTTAAAAAAAAAAAAAAAAAAAGAAAATTCGTGACATGCATAACAAAGAACAGATTAACAAATACAAGAAGAAAGTAGCCACGAAATGGTCCCAACTCAGCGTAATGCTGGCATTAAAGTCAGCGCTGGTCTTCCGTTGGAACCATCAGGTGAAACCACGGAAGGTTACACACACATAATTAATTGAACACAAAACGAGAAGAAAAAATAAAATAAAAAATAAAAACAAAGCTCTGAGTTTCGCAAAAACATGCCTGTCCTTAGATGGCTGAAAGAGCAACAATCCCTTCGCCTTACTTAAATGACATGGAGCAAGCAAAGAAAACCGACATTACCTATCCTATCTATGGCAGCGTCTATCTATGATGGTTGATAATAATGCATGCTGCGCGCAACAACAGAAACAACAGAATTATCTTAACAATTTCGTTTCCGAGAAGATTTGAAAGTGCAAAATATTTAAAACAGGGAACAGGGAATTATATACAAATTGTGGTGAACTGAGGTGCATTTAATGCGTAACACGACCGTTTTCGTCGGGGAAAATAAAATAAAACAAAAGTAAAAGTAAACCTGCTTCTACTTATCAAATATGGATGGCAATGCAGGCAGATGGGACATAAACCATAGGTATGTATGCATTAAATTTGGCAATAGAAACAAGAAATGAGAATAACAGATTAATTAGATACCTATTAAGTACTAATATACTACAAAGAAGAGTAAGACAAGTGGCCATACGTTGAGAAAAGAAAACTGTCATGATAATATTTAGCGTAATGGTATAAATACAGAGTATAATATAATAATTTTAAAACTACTACAATAGTAATTTTTATGGATTGGGAAATAATATGCAATGTGGTTAAAATTAATATAGTGGGAGGTTATTTTTAAAAGCAACTCGTGTCGAGTCTTAAATTTTCCTCTGCTACTTGGTGTTCAAATATATGTTTTTTTTTTAAATTCTGAAACTATGTATATATTGCAGGTTCCTTATTGGCGGTGGGATGTTATTCCAACATTTGGTGGCTATATAACGGAAACTTCCTCGAAAAGCAGCTGAAGCATGTCGAGGTGTCAACAACTTGATTCCACATTGACGAGTCCCAAAAAGCGTCTGACTAGACAGCTTTTCGAAGAGATATGATGGTGCTTTGTGGTGTAGTACTCCAAAAAGCAGACAAGCCAAGTGCAGCTTGCGACGGTGTTACATTGCATTTTGAGAATAGCATGCTTATTTAAAAATGGAGTGACATGGGTCCTTAACGGAATGCTGAAACAGAAGCGAGCACAGGCATTTTGAACACGTTGAATGAGTCTTTTGGTTTTAGCAAGTATACGTGAGCCAAACACAGAATCCATATAATTTAGTTTTGATAAAACAAGTGACTCTACAAGTTGAATGTGCAATTTTTATTTATGAATGGCATGATCTTGTATAACACTTTAAGTTTGTAAAAGCAACTCCTAACAGAATTGGAAATATGCTTCACGTATTGCAGTTCTGTATCCATTAACAGGCCTAAGTTTTTTGCTTCATACACTCTCTCGATGGGTTCATCCTTCAACGTGACTGGAATTGTTGGACTGAGACCAGCGAACTGTTGCCTACTGCCAAAAATCAGGTACTTCCGTTTTATTAAGGTTTAACAATAATCAATTGTTTGTGGCCCAAGTAGCTATTCCCGAGAGATCCATGTTAAGATTTTCTATTGCACTATCAATCTCAGATGGTTTACACGAGATGTTATACCTGTATGTCATCACCATAAATATGGAAGTTGCAATGTGTGATTTGTATCTTTATATCAGCAGAATATAAAATAAACAGTATCGGACCGAGAATTGATCCCTAAGGGACTCCTCTAGTAACGCACTTTTTCCGAGATCTTTGAAGAACCATCATTTAGACTCAACTTTACGTATTGGTAGCGATTGTTGAGATTACTGTCGAACCAGCTTAGCGTCTTATTTTCAAAGCCATAGTAATTTAATTTAGATAGCAGTAAGTTGATGTTGAGACAGTCAAATGCCCTGGAGAAGTCCAGTAGCACCAATAAGGTACACATTCCTTTATCCTGAGAACACAAGATATTGTCAGTAACATCCAACAAAGCAGTTGCTGTGCTTCTCCCTTTTCTAAAACCAGATTGTACATCTGGCAGAATGTTGTTACTTTCTATATAATTTGTCAATTGTGAACATACAGTTTTTTCCATAATTTTCGACATGCATGGCAATACTTAAGCTTATTGGCCTAAGTTCATTAAGCTCCAATGGATTTGAGTTCTTAGGTAGGGGCCGCACTATAGCCAATTTCCAGGGGTCGGGAAATGTTGATGTTAAAATAGAGGTGTTTATTAAATTTGTAATAATGTCAATGGTGTGTGGAAATGTTGTAATGAGCATGGTCAGGTTAATGCCGTCGCAGCCCTCGGCATTTGATTTTAGACTTTTTATAATTTTGATTATTTGATCTGAGCTAATTGGTTCTAATCGAAAAACTGTCATTAAACCTATGAAAATGAAAGTAAGTCAGCTGTGATAAAGACATTTCTGAACTGCCTGGCAAGCTTAGAAAATGATTGTTTATGATATCAGGATCGTTAAAAAAGGTTGGTAGTTCAGTATCATTTTTAGGCAATGAAGTAAATTTAAGGTTCTTCCATAGAAGTTTTGGATTATGTACTTTATTATTTATATTCAATTTAAAGTAGGCTGCTTTCTCAAAAAACAGTGCTTGGTTTACCATGGATTTTAAATCTTTGTAATATATTTTTTTACTGTCTGACTCAGTTTTATGAAATTCAGCTGCTGCTTTGTCACGCAATCGCATCATGAGCTTGATTGTATCCATGTCAATTAATTATAATTGTCTTTATAGGCGCATGAAGGTCAAAAAGATTAACAATATTCTGATTCAGGGCTCCTAGCATTCTGTTGACGTTTTCCAGGTCAGAGGTCAAATCCCATCTCACACTTTGAAATTCCTTGCTTAAATTTTCCAGGCAGATGTTTTTAAGTGGTCTGTATGTTATTTTATAAGGTTTTGGTTTATCCCGTTTTACATTGAACTATCCAACAACAAGGCAGTGCCCATTGAGAGAGCCTACATGATCAATTAAAATGCTTTTTGCGCGCATATCCCACCTAATATAATTTAATTGACATAATTGTGGAACGCGCTCACTGTATCAGAAACAGCGTCAAAAAATAGATCGACGTCCATCCATGGCGGACGGTATGCCGTCCCGATCACGATCTTCTTTCCGTTAAGGGTCAATGCAACCCACATTTGTTCGACCGAACTGTGCAGCGGGTCCACCGGGTGGGGCAAGGTGCGAGCGTTAACGCCGCGTTTAACGTAAAAGCCCACTCCACCGCCACGAGACCGGATACTCTGTGGTCTAGGAATATGGCGTAGCCTGTATCCTGCAATGACTGGTGCTCTCCCATCCTCCCCCGCCCTCAACCAGGTTTCGTTGATCGCCAATACGTCTAAATCTTGACGAGTACAAGCTGCTATTAAATTGTCGTGATTTGTGCCAAGAGAACCTGCTTTAAAAAAACCTATTTTTAACATTTTATTTACCATCGCAATAGGTAATTAATATTATAAGCCCAATATATGTAGAAGTAAAAGTATAATTAAAAACCTTGTATACGAGGGGCGTTCAATAAATTCTCGGTATGAGAAGGAAAACAAAAGCATACGATTAGTGTTTTATTTTTATTTTTCTATATATTCCCCCCCCCTATGTTTATACACTTATTAAGATCTGTCAATTAGTTTTTTTAACCCCTCATAAAAATATTTTTTGTCTTTGGTGTCAAAATGCTCCAGCACCGCTGCGTTCAACGCTTCATCATTAGAAAATCGATGTCCACGAAGATCCTTTTTAAGGTTGGGAAACAAAAAGTAGTCGCTGGGGGCCAAGTCTGGACTGTACGGCGGGTGAGTAAGTGTTTCGAACCCAGATTCAAGAACAGCAGCCTTGGCAACATGAGCAGTATGCACAGGGGCGTTGTCATGAAAAAGCAGCACTCCTCTGGTCAATTTTCCCCTCCTCTTCTCTTTGATTGCTTCCCGTAATTGGCGTAAAATGTTAGCGTAGTACTCTCCTGTAATATTTAAACCCTTTTCTTTATAATCCATTAATAATATCCCTTCACAATCCCAGAATATTGTCGCCATGATCTTGCCAGCTGAGGGGACGACTTTGAATTTCTTGGGATGAGGTGTTCCTTTAACGTGCCACTGCATCGACTCTTGTTTGCTCTCAGGGTCATAATGATGAACCCAAGTTTCATCTCCGGTAACAATTTTTTGGAGCAAACCATCAGGGTTTTCACCACACAGCTCAATGAAGTCGGAACAACAAGCAACACGCGTGTGCTTCTGAAACGGTGTCAACATTCGTGGTACCCATCTCGCACTAACTTTGGACATGTTAAGATGATCGTGGATAATATCATGTATTGTACCAATAGAAATATTGGTTTTTTGTGCTATAGACCTAACCTTCACTCGACCATCTTCCAGTATACTTTTCTCCACTTTTTGAATGTTTTCTGGTGAAGTAGCTTTAACAGGCCGACCAGGTCTAGGGTCATCTTCTATGCTCTCCCTCCCACGCTTAAATTCATTTGACCACATTTGGACAGTAGATAGTGAAGGAGCGGACTCACGGTAAACTAAATCCATTTCTTCTTTAATATACTTTTGATTTTTTCCCTGTTTAGTCAAGAATTTTATCACGGCTCGATGCTCCAATTTAATTATCTTGTAAAATCGCTCATGGTGATCACGTTTGTTCAGCAGTAGCAGAAAAACAAAAGAACGTGTAGGCTTCAAATTTACTTTTTTTACTGTCAATGAATGACTCTTCGCGGCCAGTATTAAGAAGTTTACTAAAAAGGTTTGCAAGATACCAATACCGAGAATTTATTGAACGCCCCTCGTAAATAAAATATACAGGATGGGCCCTGTAACAGGAGCAAATAATTAAAATATAAGCATATTAGGTTATCAGTAATCGTGTCGAAATGATTTTAATTATTTGAAAACATAATAAAAAAAACAGATGTTTTCTAACAAAATTAATCGCAACAGCAATGTAAGTATAGCAAATTGATTGACATCTACGCAGTCGGAACACTTCGTTGACATTTCTTAAATTGTTCAATATCAAACTAAAGAACCTACTACGATATTGCATTGTGCACATACTGTGCCCACTTGCCGTGGATTGTTCATCAAACTAATTACACCCACTTGTTAATGAAAGACAAAATGACTGTTATCTTATTTATTAACTGTGTCGAACATAAATAAAACAATAAATATGAAAATGAAAAAAAAGGAAACAAAACATTGCAGTTGTTAACGCCTAGCGTGTGTGTGTGTGCTCCGTCACACATACAACTCACACACACACGCTCACGTCGAGATCTCTTCGCGGCGACCCCCGCCGCTCACTCGCCTTCTGAACGGTCGCGACGACGCATACCTAGTCGGTTACTAAGTTCTGTTACTGAGATTAATTACAATTAAAAAAAAAAAAATTAAGCAGTTTTGCATAAACCTGTATATTAATCAAAACTTTGATTTATATAGAATAATAATAAAAATAATGTATTCTAAACTATTGCAATTATTTGATGTACGAGCATGAAGTATTCCCATTTCGGACGATAAAATCATAGTTAAAATCACGCACGACGATGATACTGATAACGGCCCCAACTTTTGTAAGAGTTCCTGTAGAGAGTTCAAATTTGCGTGACATATTGAACAGACTTCTAGCTTTAAATTCTGATACGAATGTATTCAAAGCAACTAAAGATCCGCTTGGACACCGGTCAATCTTGATGACTCATTAAATCGACTTTAAGATTTCACATGATTTTGCAGAAATACGAAAACACACCAAATCTCTTGCTTCATAAGTTGGAATTAAGTCATGTTGAGAAATATAATTTTGGTCTCTAAATATATACAGAGATAGGATTTTTTATAATATTATATAAAAAAAGTTCTTTGGTAAACAAAGACTAACTTTTAAGCGATTTCAAAAAATGAAATTTACAGAAAAGTCATGCGTAATTTCAAAAATGCCGGCTGTGAATGTTAAAAGATCGTATCGGGAATTGCGGAAACTAAGAAAAATTATTAATTGTTTTTCAAAATGTATATTAATTAAGCTTTTAATTTTTATACATAATGAAATAAAAAATAAACATAAGTTAGTCTTATTTGCATCAACCTTAGTAACAGAACTTAGTAACCAACTAGGTACAGGATGTTTGGTAGAGCGATAAAAGACATAGGCGAATAGAAGAGCTATCTATTTCAGGTACTTTAACCCTCAATTGGTCTAGGGGCTATTTAAAACCGATATATAACAGAACTTAGTAACCAACTAGGTATACTCAATTTAATATAAGTACCTAATTTTATGTCGTTTTGTGCTACATTAAACGCACTTTAAGTTACACCGTTTATTAATTTCGTCCACCTGCTACACTACGTCCAGCCTGCAGTCCCAGAGTCTCCAGTTTGGGCCTATACGAACCGGATTGCCAGAGAACAGAACAAAGGTCAAGACAAAGGAAATACTGCGCTGACGTGTCAAGCGGTCGTTACTTGGAGGAAAAGATTAACGAGTCACCTTCAAGTAATTAGCTGGATACATCGACGGTGTCGAAGCTATGATATCTAGTGTTTCAATAACACATTAACATTAAGAAGATAGCAAGAACAAGCCGTAAACGGGAGGAGCCACGCCTACGGAAAACAGGTCGCAGTGAGTCCTGTGAGGTACTGTGAGTTCGTTCCGATTTCGCCTTTCTATCTTTATTCATACCTTTATTAATATTTATTAAAATTCGCAAATTCCTTATTTTGTGATTAATTAATTAGTGTTCACAAATCCTTTATTTTGTGACGTATTATTCATGTACGTATTTGCAGACTTAGGATTGCAGTCTTAAGATTGTAGTTCTGAGATTCTAATTTCCACGAGTCCTAGATCCCACTTACTATTAGGTGATCTTTGTGCCCTTTCTCATTAATTTATGATTTAATCGTTCTGCCATTAAAGAACAAAACATTTACTTACAAATACATCAATTCCATATTAAGTTGAAACAGGAATAACCCTAGTCACTTATTAAGTAATTTTTTAAATTTTTCAACATTATGTACTTAGTTTATTTGCAATTGGGAACATTCTGGTTCATTCTCAATCTAAACCAGATAATTCATTTCAGAGTTTCCTATTGGTAGCGGACGTCGCCGGTGTGTGTGCGAGCTGTTGTTGCGTTGGTTAACCGTTATTTCTCGCATGTTCTAGAACCTCCCGCCGCCGCCGCTGTCGCTGCGCGCCGCGCGAACCGGTTTCGTGCATCGCGGCTTGCTTATCTCGCATGTACTTTACGCACACCCTCACTTCGCTTCATTTATGCTCATTTAAGTATTCCAATTGTTTCTTTTATTTCTTCAACTATTCTTCTTTATTTTTTCCCCGTGTGGTTTCCGGGTTAGAATAGTGCCACTCCATTTCTTCCCGTGGATATCGTAAGAGGCGACTGGGGGAATAAGAGCTTGAGTTTATGTTTGTATGTATTTCTTCAACTTTTGCATAAACATTATAGTCTTGTTATTTTTCCTAGCAACTCATTACATCGGGCTCCGTCTTAAACCTAGATTGTTCTAACTAGGTACCTACAAGGTTTTGCCTTAATTACTTATTTGTTTGCTAATTTCCTTATAGTTATGGACATAAAGAACTTAATTAAGAAGCGTGCAACATATAAAACTAAGCTTACGCATTTTAGAAGCTATTTAGAAGTTATAAAAAGTTGCAAAACATTAAGTGCGCTTCAAATAACTGAGCTGAATATCCGCTTATCAAAATTAGAGGAACTATACAGTAATTTTGATGACGTACAAAGTGATATCGAAACCATATGTGACATTCCAGCCGAGCAGTTCGCGGATCGCGAGTCGTTCGAGACTCAGTACTTCGGCGCGGTGGCGCGCGCGCGGGTGCTGCTGGCACCGGGGGGCGCGGGCGGCGCCGGCGCCGGTGGCTCGTCCGCTCGTTCCCATAAAACCATAATTGCAAAATATCTAATTGCCGATTTACCCGTTTTCTGAAATATGAAATAACCAAAATACCAGACTTTCTTTTTACCGTGTTTCTTTTTATATCGGATTGGCAAATCAACATGTTTTCAAAACATCATGTTCTCTTTAAAACCGAATTCCCATAATACCAGATTTTGATAACACTAGGCCGGCAAAACACAATGTACTTGAAACACCCAGTTTCTTAAGCTACCAGATACTCAAAATATCAGATTGCCAGTTTACGTAATTCCCAACACACCAGATGCTGATCATACTTGATTTCCGAATGCCTAAATTCCTAAAACACCGGATTTTTACTTTGGTAGATTACATAAGTACGGTTAGACAACAAAACCAACCGTTCAAATTTTTATTGTCAACTATTTATAACTAGGTAGGTACTGAACTTTATCATTAGCAAATGGCAAATACAGTCTATGAATAAAATAATAAGTAATGAAAAAAAACATTTGGTGAATTCAAAATATTTATAAGTATATACACATTTTATAACCGGCTTCAAAAAAAGGAGGTGGTTCGCAATTCCCCAGAATCTTTTTTTACGTACTCGTATGTTACCTATTTAAGGTAAATGCACCGTCAAAAGGAGGGTTATGTTTTTCGAGCGTATGTATGTATGTATGTCTATTTCTGGGCACGCTCTGCAGCCTAAACGGCTTGACGGATTTTAACATAAGAGGTGTCATTCGATTCGTCTTAGTTGCCGAAGTGACATAGGGTACATAATATTTCAAAAGGCGTCCGCGGAAAAAATAATGGAGGGGCATTTTTTTATTATTATTATGACAATATGGGTAAGGACCAAAAAGTTGCAACACTGTTAAGCGCAGTTAACCATACAAACAGCGAAGTTGAAAAAAGTTCCGTTGTG
Organism: Acleris emargana; assembly: GCA_927399475.2. NCBI lineage: Eukaryota > Metazoa > Arthropoda > Insecta > Lepidoptera > Tortricidae > Acleris > Acleris emargana. The sequence goes on along the minus strand of OV656835.1, from coordinate 51,525,514 downwards.
CGACGAAAATTATCCCTACAATTGTATGGCTAACTTTCGTGTCACAACGGAAAAGTTTCATAGAAAATTTAATTGAGTGAGCGTGGACAACTTTTTGGTCCTTACCCATATGCGTATCAAATGAAAGCTATTAAATAGCCCATTCCAAATATATATGCATTATAACTTATTCCTTTATGACTTTCTATGAAAATCATGTTATTATCCATATTTGTTTATAACAAACGATACTGTAACAATGTTATACACAACACATAGTTAGGGAGGCGAGGTAGCTAAATGGCGTAATTCAACGGCGCCGTCGAGACCTATCAAAATCGAAAGATAAAATAATTTCGAAAAGAAAAGCTCGTATGGTAAAAACCATTTTAGCGGTGGGTAAAAAAACAGTTACTTGGGCATTCTCGAGCGCGTCAGATATTCATACTACGTATGCCCCAAGTGCCTCTGATAACAACGGTATACTAATCTGCCGGTTTGCGTGGTGGGGGTAGGCATATAAAGTAGTCAAAAATGCAAAAGGGTGTTAAGTAGGCCCCAAGGAAAGGAGGCTTTAAAAAAACTGACGATTTCGGCGTGACGATAAGTTCGATGAATTTTTGAATATGCAAAAAAAAAAAGTTTTTTTTAAATACTCGCGCGCGTCAGATTTTCATAGGGGAGGTTTATCTCGGTATCCTGAAAGCATATTTTCTTAATCTGACAAAAATGTTGGTGGGTTCTCTTAATCTGACCGAAAAAGGTTTTTTGGTTTCTTTCTTTTCCTTTCTTTCATTTAAGAATGACCATAAAGCGATAGATATTCCCTTTTTTGTTTATTTATACTTTTTTTTTGTAAAATGTATCGTTCGCGACTTATATGCCGCAACGCGTTTTTCGGAAGACGAAATGGCTCCTCCACACTTCCGGTCATCAGGAAACCGGCAGATTTTGTATTTTTAGTAAGTTTTAGATTATATTCTTCAAAATAAAAAAATAAAAAATCGCGCGCGAGAATGCCGGATTAACGTTTTTTTTTACAAGTTCGCGACCCTATAACTCGGCGGCGTCAAGGACTTATCGTCAGATTAGTTAAATTTAGTCTTAAAACACTAAAATCAACCCCCAATATCTTAATCTGACGCGCTCGAGTATTTCAGACTATCGTTTTTTTTTTACTAATCTGATCGTCTATCCTAGGCGCGCGTCACTACATATAGAGCTAAATACTTTACAAGGTGGTTCTATTAGGTCTGAGGTATCTCTCATATCTTAAACTGCCACGCTCGAGTATTACCGAAAATTCCCCTATTCGCCTCCCTAACTAACAAATTCGCTATTTTAATGTCACTGTCAACTATTATGTATTATGTTCTTCGTAACAATACACTCCATACATAAGTGGCCATGATAAAGATAGTCAGCAAGCAGGCCCGTAATCTATATCCATACTTAAGACTGCGCCGTGCAAAATAAGCCAAAACAGTAGTCACGGTTTAGTTCCTGTAGCCCATAATCTAGCAGCAAAATTTAAAATAAAAATATATTTACAATCGCAAAGAATGTGTTTACAATAACGTATCTTCAAAAATAAGAAATCATTTTTTATTTAATAATTATATCAACGTTAAGTTGGGAAAAAACGAAAGAAACGCACTCCGGCGTTTAGCTACGTTTGAATAAAAAAATCAAAATATTAATTTTAAACTTCAATGCAAATAAATCCCAAACAATTAAACTACAAAATCCTATTTTCAGTATTTAAAAATGTTGCATGGTTAATTAAATATGATTTTTTGAAAAAGGAGCTTGAATCCGCCATACAAAATTACTATGGGCGTGCGGCTTTCAATATAATAGCTGCTCACCGCGACGAAAAGTTTAGTCGACCACGAGAGCTCAGAGTGAGGGGACGTCTCTTTGCGGAACGATTTGACCTTGAATACCGATCGCAGCCGTTGTGTACGTATACTCTACTGTGCGTAGTAAAACGAGGTAAGTTTGTTTTTTGAGTTTATATTTATATTCGTTACTTTTATTTATTCGTTAAGTTTTTTTAATTTTAATATTGTTTTGATTTTAACCGACTTCTAAAAAGGAGGAGGTTCTATATTCCTACGTTTGTATTTTTTAATGTATGTTCACTGATTTCTCCGTCAATTATAAACCGATTTTGAAAATATTTTTTTTTATTGGTTTGGTATACTTGCGACTTGCGAGGTAGTCCCATTGTCACTATATTGGTATCCGGTGAAGGGATCCGTGAGGAATTGAGGGAACTCCTCAAATATTATAGGCGTACATATAGCGATTTTAGTACCTATTTTATTTTAGTGACAAGTTTGGCATTAGCATTCGCAAAGTATCATTTTCTGAAGTGGAACTGATGGTGAAGACCACAGATCGCCACGGGAACTCCTCAACGGTACCTATTTCAAGGGTGGCAATAAGATATCTGTATTAAGATAGTTGAGCGACTATGACGAAGCACAATACATACGGTTTCAACGGGACCCCTTTGACATGCGTAATTCTTTTTCGCATAATGTATAATTTCGCATAAAATCGTTTGGCATAAAACCCGTACATTGCAGAATTTAATAAACGTCTGTTGTGTAGATTAGGTTAAGTTAGGCTAGGTTAGTTTTTAATAATAATTAAAATAAAACCCTCTCGATTGTAAAAATCGTTTTAGGACAAACAAGTTTATGCGAAATGATACATAATGTGGAAAAAGAAAGCGAACCAATGTGGACCCGGTTTCAATATATGAATATCATTTTCCCGTGGTTTTGCTTGCGACGACCTATTTGTAATATGTTTTTATTATTAGTTTCAGTGAAGTCAGTTCAGTGAGTCAAAGAAGAACTATTTTGCAAGCAGAATCCGTAGAATGGCGCCAGGAGCGAAAACTACGGTTAACAGCATCTAAGTTCGGAAAAGTTAGTAAACGAGGGCTAATTAAATGTGGACCTTTAGTAAAAGACATTTTGTCCGAGAACAATTTAAACCACGTAAAATCTGTCAGGCACGGTCAAAATAATGAACATGCGGCACGGGATCAACTCTCTTCCTATTTAAAGAGTCCTATAAATCTTTGTGGACTTTTTATTGATGAGGACCTACCATTTTTAGGTGCAAGTCCGGATGGACTCGTGGACGAGGACAAAATTGTCGAAATAAAATGCCCCTACTCAGCTAGAGATATGAGTGTTATTGAAGGAATCAAGGCGAAAAAAATTCCTTTTTGGAAAACTGACAAGGACGGTAATATCAATGTAAATAAGAGACACGATTGGTATTACCAGGTCCAAGGTCAGTTACACATCTTGCGAAGACAAACTTGTTTCTTTGCTGTTTGGACTGAAGTAGACATGAAGGTCGAGGTCATCCACAAAGATGACGCGTTTTGGAGGCAAATGGACAATAAACTGAAATTGTTTTATTTCGAATGTTTGCTTCCGGAAATTATAGATTCCCGAGTAGATAGGCAGATGGCAATAAAAGAACCTGCTTTTATTATGGAAGCCCTAAAAAAAAGACAAGTTGAAAAAAACAAAAAGCGGAAATTATCGGAAAAAACTGTAAAGATACCGAAACGAAAAAAAAATAAGCTGAAATAAAAATATGAGTTAATTTGTTTTTTTATTTATAGTACTTATAAGATTTTCATACAACAATTACCAAAATTACAAATAAGGTCAGGTGGGGGTGGGGGGTCAATCCGACCGATGTGTAAATGAGGCATGAGTATTTTTAGGAAATATGACGTTTAAAAACAATTTTTGCTCTCCTTTATAAAAATGTAGGTACTTAAACTACTATACTATGGGCGCTAAAATAGATTTTACACGTCGTATTCCCTTAAAAAAAATCTAATGACGCATTTACTCACTCCGTTGGAATAGCCCCGCCTGACTTTACCCTACCTTACAGACTAACATATGTAACAATTTAAAACTTAAAACAGATTACGATACGACGATTAGGCACTTGGAGTTTTTCACTCAGCACTTCTCGGTCTTAATCGGCGAAGTTGGTTTTTCACAATCAGTATGTATTTTCATTTAACAAATATTCATTCCACCAAATGATAATTATACGTCAATAATTTAAATCTTTCAAATACTAGTTGATCCAACATTTTTCTTAAATTGTTGAGTTAGCTACTTTTGTCGAGCAAAGCAAACTTCGAATCGGCCGAGCGAATTTGCAGTAGTGTGCGTGTCTGGCGCTCTATCACGCACACAAGCAGCGAGTCGAGCGAAATGCCTAATCGGCGTTCGCGTCGTATGCTCGGCGCAGTCTTAATAAAGCGAAAGTGTGTCTGTCTGTTACCTGTTCACGCTTAAACCGCTGAACCGATTTTGATGAAATTTGGTATGGAGGTAGTTTGAGTTCCGAATAAGGACATTAAATATTTTTTATCCCGGGAAATTACACGGTTCCCGTGGGAACTGCGATAAACGACTTCCACGCGGACGGAGTCGCTGGCAAAAGCTAGTCTGATATATAATAAAGAGACCTGTCCTGACGGACTGATTCATCGTCGCCCAGCCAATACTTCGGAAGCTAGAAACATTAAATCTGGATTTGCTTTTGTAACGTAAAGATCCGAAAAGACGGGGTTTTTTGAAATTCAAACACTAAGTAGGTGAAAGAGTCTTTTTTGACCTATTTTTTGAATCTTGGATTGAATATCTCTGAATAAAATTCATTAGACATGTATTTCAGCATTTTTTACAACTCATCCCCAAAAGAAGAGAAAAGGAGTGACAAAGTTGGTATTTAACGCAAACGAAGTCCTGAAGCACCTGACCGTACTTGTTTGATATTTGATATTCTGGGGATCTGGTGTTCTTCAATCTGGTATATCGAAAATATGGTTTATCTGAAATCTGCTCTTTGAAAAATCTAGTATTACATGATCATGCTAAGGCGAGATCAAGTTCTTTCGAGAAAATTGTGTTTTCCTAATCAGGTTTGTAAAGTATTTCAGTGTTTTGAGATTCTTGTGATTTCGAAATTTGATATTTTCGGTATAAGGTTTTATAGGGAACATGGTGTATTGAGAACATAACTACTAATTATGCCACAATGAATACAACAAAACACTTGGTTTACTGTGGGCTTGTAAAGAAGACTCACTGCTGTTCTCAGTCAATATTGATGAAACCGAGCACATTAGTAAACGCTCCATCTTATCGTCAATGTCACAAATATTTGACCTACTGGGGTTAATTAATCCACACGTAGAATAAGTCGATGCATCACTAAATGTATGAATTTCAGTAGAAAAGATATCATCGCAAAGAACATATCTCGGTATTTTTATGGTATTTAAGTGACTAAGACTTATTCTGCATACTCATCGCGAAAGCCATCTTACAAAAATTATGGTCGTCTAAAATAACGTGGGATGAGACTATTCCCTCTGAAATTGAACATTTGTGGAACAAGTTTAAAGGTTCTTTGCGTCACTTAAATACCATAAAAATATCGAGATATGTTCTTTGCGATGATGTCTTTTCTACTGAAATTCATACATTTAGTGATGCATCGACTAAGACTTATTCTACGTGTGTATACTTAAGGTGTATCTCTGTACGAGGGGTATCGGTACATTTACTAACAGCCAAGAGCAGAGTGGCTCCATTGAAACCAATGACAGTTCCGCGTTTGGAACTTTCAGGTGCACTCCTTGCTGTGCGGCTAGCTGACAAAGTTAAATCCTCACTTAGATTACCTGTAAGTAGAAGTACCTACTGGTCCGATTCTACAATCGTCCTAGGATGGATACAATCACAAAAGGCACACTTACTTAAACCCTTTGTTTTTAACAGAGTCAGTAAAATAGTGGAGAAATCGGAATTTAGTACATGGCGTTACGTGCCTACTAAATTGAACCCTGCTGATATAGGGTCACGTGGTGCAGACGCCGCCCAGTTAGAATCCTGCAAGTTATGGTGGTCTGGACCACCCTTTCTTTTACAAAACGAATCAGACTGGCCTAAACAGCCATCCCACATTAAGGACATAGAACTACCGGAGTTCAAGGTCCAATGCCATTTAAATATAAACAAACCTAATTACGAATATTTTTCCTATTACTCAGAGGTCATAAACCGATTCTCTGATTTTAGCAAGCTACAACGCGTGATAGCCTATGTACAACGGTTCATATTCCATTATTTTAATCACCAAAACAAACGTACAGGCTACCTAAAAATCCGCGAATTAACTTCATCCTTAAATTCTTATATTTTAGACAAGAATATAAGCTATTAAAAAACAAAAAAAATTTACCTCCTAAAAGTAAATTAAATAACCTAAATCCATTTTATAGCAAACAAGACGCGTTAATTCGTGTAGGAGGTAGACTTAGCAATTAATTTTATGACTATGACACTAAGCACCAAATACTTCTTGACGCACGACATCATATTGCTTCACTTATGTTTAGGCACTATCATGTAATATTAATGCATATAGGGTCCCAAACATTATTATCTACGTTACGTCATAATTTTTGGGTATTGAATGGGAGAAACTTAGCTAGGAAAACTGTCCATGCGTGTGTAAAATGCTGCAGGTTTTCAGGAAAAACACACCAACCTATTTTGGGTAATCTTGCTGCGCATCGCCTTCACGCTGAGTTCCCTTTCAGTAACACTGCCGTGGACTACGCAGGACCCGTCATGATATTGAATCGAAAAGGCCGAGGTAGCACATTAATAAAATCTTACCTTTGTATATTTGTTTGTTTGGCTATCAATGCAGTGCATATAGAACTTGTGACCGACTTAAGTGGCACGACCTTTCTAGCAGCACTTAGCAGGTTTATTGCTCGCAGAGGAAAACCTATAAATATATACACGGATAACGCTACTTGTTTTGTCGGTGCGTGTAATGAGTTGTCAAGGTTTCTTAATTCTAACTCCAACTACTTGAGCTCTGAAGCGTCAAAAATCACAATTAACTTTAAATTCTCACCAGCATATAGCCCCCACTTTAATGGGCTAGCTGAGGGTTGCGTAAAGTCTGTGAAACATCACCTAAAAAGAGTTATTTCCTTAACCAACTTAACATACGAAGAAATGACAACAGTTCTCACACAGATCGAGGCGATCTTAAACTCTAGGCCTCTCACTCCCTTATCTTCGAACCCTTCGGATTTGTCAGCACTTACCCCGTCTTACTTTCTTATCGGACGAACGCTAACGGTACTGCCGTCTCCTCAGGACGCAGACCCGGCGACGATACCTACTCTCACGTTATATGAGAGTTCAACAATTAAAAAACCACTTCTGGACAAGATATTATAAAGAATACATTTCAGAGCTTCAAAAGCGCAATAAATGGAAGTCTCATAAAGGGCAACTTCAACTTGGAGAGATGGTGCTAGTCAAGGACGACCGGCTGCCTCCCAACCGCTGGCTGCTGGGTCGCGTGACGCACCTGCACCCCGGCGCCGACCAGGTGCCGCGCGTCGCTGACGTGCTTACCACATCAGGAACTCTGCGACGAGCGTTCAACCGACTGTGCCCGCTTCCGCTGATGGACCATGCTGCCGTTCCTGGGGCGGCAACATGTTAACGCCTAGCGTGTGTGTGTGTGCTGCGTCACACATACAACTCACACACACACGCTCACGTCGAGATTTCTTCGCGGCGACCCCCGCCTTAGACATGCGCGAAACAGTGCTTCGGAAAGTAATGGTATATCACATCATTTTTTCCACAACGTAATATTACACTGAGATATCACATCACTCAAAATATCACCTGAATATTGTCCGTGAATATACGCCACAATGCGCCACAACACGCAGCGCGCGCGAGATGACAACATCACAGATATCAACTACAATACGCAGCGCGTGTCTTTGGACTTGGCCATCTCATACCGGTGCGTCGATCTATTACGCGTCGTTTTATCACAATAATGTAATGTGAAACTTTAAATTTGCTAACAAAACGATTTTGTCTAGTAATAAAAATAAATAATATAAGTAGTACTAATTTGGATATAATTCACTTGATACATTATTGGAGGCAAATTTGCTAGCGTTCAAATTGATTTCCCTTCATACTTTACGTACCAGAATAAAATGGAACTCCAGGCTTAGGACTGGCAAACTCCTCAAAACTGTTTAAGAATTTTGAATCGATAGTAGAGTTTTCTACTATTGATTAAAAACATATGCAAATACCTAAACTAAATGCGAAGTTTGGCGTATTTAAAAATCAACTTGATTGATATAATACATTATTTACACGGTTTTTTTCATTATTTTTTTTGGGTTTTTTTTACTATTTACATATTTTTTACAATTAAAATGTATGTACAACGATCTTTTTGTACATCAGTGTTATATACATTTTTTTATTCATTTTTTTTATTAGAGCTTATAAATACAACTTGAGACAACTTTTTAGTTGTCAATCGGGTCCTCCTCTGGTTGAGCGTCAAACCAGCTTTAGAAAATACGCGTTCACAAGGAACGGAAGTGGCAGTGATGTTTAACCTTTTTACCATAAACGTATATAAATGGGTTATACATTTCGGCGCTCTTTCCACCACTTTAATGGGTTTTCGTGTCTTCTCACGGTGGGCTCTTGTATGTATTTATCGAATTCCACAATTCCCGCCGCTATCGGATTTAACGGGGTTTGGTGCGACATTTGCTCGTCCCATGTGTCCCACAGACTTGAGAGGGTTGATCTCAGGTTGTCCTGGTCGCAAAATGACTACATAGGTTGATTGACCACATCGCATAATGACTAAGTCGCAAAATGCCCACATCTTTATTTGACCACATCGCATAATGACTACGTCGCAAAATGCCCACATCTTTATTTGACTACATCGCATAATGACTACGTCGCTAAATGCCCAGATCTTTATTTGACTACATCGCATAATGGCTAGGTCGCAAAATGACTAGATAGGTTGATCGACTACATCGCATAACACCAGTACAGTCAAGTGTAAAATACTAACTTTCACAACACTGCTCGGAAATATGGCCATGGATGGTCTTGTTTGGGGTCACAAAACGTCACTTATAAGGACAAACCAAGAATGTTTTTGTCGGCATGTTTGCTGATTGGTCGAGAACATTGTTGTCCAACTTTAAGAACCAATGAAAATCAATCAATCAATTTTTGTGTCATAGCTCCTTAAAATGAAAAATTGAAATCAACCAATCAGAACACACTATTTTGTGTCGTAAAATATTGGTGTATTATTGCTAAAAGATACACAGACTAAAAACTATGTCACTGCTTTTTTTTTTAAATGTAATTCAATCTTGGCCCCTAATCTCGAACCACTAGAGATGAAATGACATGGGAGATATGGTGAAACAAATACAATTTATATGGAGTTGACATCTTCATCTCGAATGTTAGTTTATTAATCTCGAGCAAAGGCCGACTCTGATAAAGTTTATGTATAAACTAAAAACAGAAGCTCGCTATCAAGATGTGCTCGTTCGTGGTTTTTATTTTCAAAAAGTAAACAGAAAAAAGAATGATATCATTTTAGACAGGAAAATTAAACACGAGTTGAAAAAAGTTACACGTAAAGAAATAACAGCGTACGAGTTTCTTCAAAATATATCTAGAATCAAATATATGCTTAAGTAATAATTTATTACTAATAAATAATGCTAGATTTACGAAACAGTAAAAAAATTACTCCAGAATTATACGGCGAACAAAAAACGGAAAATAAGAAGTATTTTAGTTTAAATTTAGAATAAGAAACTATTTTAGTTTAAATAATAATTTTAGGATCTAAGTTACGAAATGGTAATTCATTAAAAAAACAAACCAAACTCATGTAGTTTCATTTGACTGTACATTTATAGAACAAAACAAACTAGACAAATAAGCTATCTAGTCATTTTGCGACCTAGCCATTATGCGATGTGGTCAAATAAAGATGTGGTCATTTTGCGACCTAGTCAATAAGCGATGTGGTCAAATAAAGATCTGGGCATTTAGCGACGTAGTCATTATGCGATGTAGTCAAATAAAGATGTGGGCATTTTGCGACGTAGTCATTATGCGATGTGGTCAAATAAAGATGTGGGCATTTTGCGACGTAGTCATTATGCGATGTGGTCAAATAAAGATGTGGGCATTTTGCGACTTAGTCATTATGCGATGTGGTCAATCAACCTATGTAGTCATTTTGCGACCTGGACAACCTGAGATCAACCCACTTGAGACTGTACGAGGGGCGACGTGTTGGTTTTCTGTGCGTGGTGCCGCATGGAGAGACGGAGGTGTTTCAGCTTCTTGTGCGGTGTGTACAGTTACTCTGCCAATGTTTAATCTAAGGGCACTTGCGGCCCTTTCATATTTTCGGATGTCGGTGAAGCCATATTTCTTGAATCTTGGGTCCAAGATGGTTGCTTCACACAACAAGGCGTTTAATTCGACTTCAAGAAATCGTTCACGCATCTCAGATTTTAACTTATCTAGTAAATTTATATCGGTGGCAGAGACGGCGCGTCATTTTGGTACGCGTCCAATTTCTGGGTAATTAATTTGTTGTACACAATGTACAATGACGCCGAAACATAGGTCTCAGCAGAGACTTCCGTTGTTACATCATAAAAAATATGAAGTATGGGTAGTGACTTTGATATTACATCCCAGTCAGTGTGATCTAAAGCCAAGTCCGGCCGCATCAATGCTAGTGCTAAGGTGATGGCTTCCCTCATTCGCAAAATTCTGTTCAGCATGTCGTATGTGGAGTTCCACCTTGTTGTGACATCTTGTTTTAATTTAAGGGATTCTAAACCCATTGTCTCTTGCAGCTCTTTTAATTTTCTTGCTCCAGGCGCACTGCGGTTGAAGTACTCGACCACAGCTTTAACTCTACTGATGGTGTCCAGAATTGAGTCGAAGCTTGCTTGCACAACCAAATTCAAAGTGTGAGCAAAACATGGAATACTTCTCCATTGCCCAAGACGAATGGCAGCAAGCATGTTGGCGGCATTGTCGCTGACGATGACGCCGACGTAGCGGTGAATATTCCATTCTTGGAATTTTTCTGAGAAGAATTGCTGTGAACCCGCTGCGGTGTGTCGCTCCTGGTACTCGATGCATCCAATCATTACCGTACATATTTTGTCCGTGTCTTCATTGATGAAGTGTGCGGTAATAGCAATATAACCATCACCGTTTGTCGATGTCCAAGCATCGGTGGTGACGCAAATCGCCTTGGCCTTTGTCAATTGTTGCTTGGCGGCTTCCACCATTTTGCCGTACACTTTGGGCAATAGGCTTTCGGACAGTGTCTTCCGGGTAGGCAAAGTGTAGCCGGGATTTAACATTTCGACGAACTTTCTGAACTCAATTTCATCAACCATTCTTAGAGCATGATAGCCTTTAGCTATCATCTTAACTAATTGCTCGTCCAGCTCCTGCATTCTTTTTAATGGTAACGGTTTTCGCACGTTAACATCGTCGGCCATGATCTGCGGCGAAGCTGTGCTATTTCTGGCTGCCGGCCTGCCGGCTGGGGCTGTTAACAAAGTCCGAGATGGGCGAGATGGTGCGTCGTGTTCGTGTTGCATGGGCTGGTCACCCTGGTCGTCGGGAATAGCAGCAGCGGCAGATGGGCCAGCCGGCGCAATTGGGTAAGTAAAGTTTTTGGAAGATATGTAAATTATATTTTTTTTCGATAGTCGTCATCCTGAAGATCATGGAACTGCGGCTCTTTTATTTTTATTTCCTCTAATATTTTAGAAATCTTTTTTTTAGTTATGAAGTTGACATTTGTAAAATTTAATGACCGACAAACTTGTTGCCTTCGTACTTAATGAAAAAGAAAAAAAAACTGTCACTTCTATAATTCTGTCATTGTCAAGTCAAATCTATCCTATAATCTGTGGTCAAATCAAAGTAAACAAACGATTGATTGAATCCAACGGCTCTTTTCTGTTTGCTTGCGTTCGTTGTGTTGTGATCAGTGTTTTAGAAATAATTAGCCACGAGAGCACGTTTGAATCGTACAATCCACGCGATGAATTCCGGCAATCCCACTTTGGAAATGGAGTATTACAAAGATTTACTCAGATGCTTTGTACCTTCTTGTAAAAAATACAGACGAGACTTTCCGAACTCGGCGTACTTGAGCATACCACCGTCTTTGCAAGCGACTTGGTGCCATGCTTTGGGGATGAATTGCCCAAAACGCAACTTGTATGTCTGCGACTTCGATCAACAATTTACAACTAGATTCAAGGTCCCATACAAAATCAAAGCGAAAAAGTGGCCGTGTTCCGTGAACCTTCTAAATTAACTTAAATTATACCTTAAGTCTAAGGAACAAAGATCCAAATAATAATAATTGTTTAAAATACTTACCACCTTTCGTCTCAAGAGCAAAAGCGTTCGATAAACAAAGGAACATTCTTCGTTTCAAAAACATGTCATTCTATTTTAGGAACAGGGAAATAATGGAGTCGCAATTATATAAGACAGACATTTTTTTTATTTGACTGAGATATAACACAAACAAATTAACATATACAAATATTGACATGAAATGAAATATACTTATAGATAATGAACTAAATTAAATTATTAACTAATTATTAAATGTATAAATGACAACATTTCAAATTTCTAACACTAATTTGATTAATCCATTGTATTCCCTGTGAAAACAGGTCGACGCTAATATTTATGTATTTTAGCTAGGATTGATACTTATTTTATTGTCAATTGATTAAACCTTACTCATTCTAAAAGGGCATAACAAGCTATACGACACGACAAAAGCAAATTCTATAGGTTCTAAACAACTTACTTATAAAGTGGAATAAGCTTGGAATAGTTTATGCCACGCTTTGTCACTTTCTGTCAGATGCAAATGTAACAATTAAAGACAAGGACAAAGCATGGCATAAACTATTCCAAGCTTATTCCACGTTTATAAGTAAGGGGGTAATAATAAAAAAAATTAAATCCTATAACAGATGTCAGGTCAGACTAACGCTGTCAATTGTCAACGTCAAAACGATGCTTTGACACCGGACTTAATCTTATTATGAGATACATACCTACACTAAAATTTGCTGTATTCTGCCGTACAGTGTGAGATTGGTACATTTTAATAAATTAATAATAAAATGAGATCTTAGCTAAAATACAAAGATATTTACGTATTCCACTTTTTACGCAGAATACATTTTATTAATCAAATGATAGTGTTAGAAATTTAAGAAGTTGACAATTTAACTTAAATCTAGATTATCTGGCTATAAAATATATAATATTCATTAATAATAAGTATGGTGATGAGCGAGTGAACGAGAATGGCAAATGCCTTCTCAATGTATGTTTGGCTAAGAATCTCTGCGTGACAAACACTTTGTTTGATCACAAAGAGATTCATCAGTATACGTGGAGACGTCAGAATGAGAAGTCTATGATAGACTTGATGATTGTGGATGAACGGTTGCGTAACAAAGTTGTAGATACCAGAGCATTTCGAGGAGTTAGCGTAGGTTCAGATCACTACTTAGTGGTAACACGAGTAAGGGGTCTGTTCACACGTTGGCGCCATCGTGTTCCCGTACCGACAACTGCGTTAGAGAGGATAAAAGTAGAGAAACTGAATGACGAAGTTATACAAGATGAATACGTAAGAAAGCTGAAAGATCGTTTTGAATGTGTTAATAAAATGAATGACAGTGAAGTCGAGAATAATGTAAATAATGTATGGGAGATTATGAAGAATGGCATGGTCAAATCGGCCACTGAAGTATGCGGTGTAGTAAAAAGAAGAAAAAGTAAGAATGAACGTCCGGAATGGTGGGATAGAGAGGTAGATGATGTCGTGAAAGAGAAGAAAAAGTGTTGGTTGGATTTTGTAGCTGTAGATCCAGGACAAGATCTAAGCGACAGAAAGAAAAAAGAGTATAATAGATCAAAGAAAAGAGTGAAAGAAGTTGTGGCTAGAAAGAAAGATTTACTGAATGAAAAGTATGATAGGAGTTTCTCTGACAACTTCCGGTCGAATATTAAACTCTTTTGGAGCTTGATTAAATCGGCTCGGGGGAAATCAGAGAAAACTAAATTAAGCGCGGTGAGGGATGAGTCTGGAGACTTAATATGTGAGGAAGAAAAAATGCTTGATAGATGGAAAACTTATTTTGAAAGCTTGTTTGAATGCGAAGATATTTGTCGTGAGCCAGAAAGCATGAGTAAAGATGCAAGTAGCGAAGATGAAAGTGTGATTAGTATGAGTGAAATCATGAAAGCTTTAAAAAGTATGAAAGCGGGAAAGTCAGCAGGTTGTGATAGAGTGTCGATAGAAATGCTGAGGAGAGGAGATGGCCTGGTGGGTAGTCTGTTGTACCGTCTTTTCAATGCATGTTGGAATAGCGGCCGAGTCCCAGAAGATTGGGTCAAGGCCGTTATCGTCCCTCTGTATAAAGGAAAGGGGTCACAGCAAGACTGCAAAAACTACCGCGGTATCAGCCTCCTTAGTGTTGTCGGCAAAGTATATGCGAAGATTCTAATAGAAAGGGTATTGAATGTTACGAATGACAAAATCTGGGATGTACAAGCGGGATTTCGAAAGGGAATGGGATGTACGGATCAGGTCTTTTCACTACGGTCCATCACAGAAAAGTTCGTGGCTGTGAACCAAAAGGTTTTCTGTGCTTTTGTGGACCTGGAAAAGGCCTATGATAGGGTAGATAGAAAGGAGTTGTGGACGGTGCTGTCTATGTATGGAGTGAGCAGCAACCTGGTGCAGGCTTTGAGGTCCCTTTATGAGGGCTCCAGAGCCTGTGTCAGGATCAATGGGGCATACTCGGCCTGGTTTAATATCTCTAAAGGTGTTAGACAGGGCTGTGTTGCCTCACCATGGCTGTTCAATCTATTCATGGACAGTTGTATGTGGGATTTGAAAGAGTATGATAAGGGTTTGCGTATGCAAGAGTTGCTAATCAAATGCCTCTTATATGCCGATGATCAAGTTATACTTGCCTCATCGGTACTTGAGTTGCAGGAGATGGTGACAGTAATGAATGAGGGATTTAAGAAAAAGGGGATGAAAGTAAATGTTGCCAAGACCAAGGTCATGGTGATAGAGAAGGATGAGGAGATGACTGAGTGCGTGATAAATATAAATGGTGAATTAGTAGAACAAGTGAGCGAATTTGTGTACCTGGGAAGTATGTTTACAAGAGATGGTAAGTGTGAGAAGGATATCGAGAGGAGGGTGAATGCGGGGAATCAAATTAATGGGGCCCTGCACTCCTTTGTGAGCAGACAGGGCGTTTCACAAAAAGCCCGGCTGGCTGTTCACAATGGAGTGCTAGCCCCTACCCTGATGTATGGTAGTGAATGTTGGGTGTGGCAGGACAAGCATGTTAGTCGTGTAAATGCAGTTGAAATGCGTTCTTTGCGTAGTATGTGTGGTGTGAAACTGATTGATAGAGTTAGAAATGAAAAAATCAGAGAGAAATGTGGAATGAAAGAAGACGTAGTGACTAAGATTGAAAAGGGCATGCTTCGATGGTTCGGTCATTTGGAAAGGATGGATGAAAGTAGATTGACGAAAGAGATATACAGATCGAAAGTGAGTGGAAGGGTCGGAAGGGGCCGCCCTAGGCGTACTTTTTCGAATCAAATCGGAGAAATACTGGGAAAGGGCCGAATCTTAAGTACCCGAAACCGACGTGCGTGCATGACTCGATGTATGAATGTTGAAGAAGCGAAAGAAATTTGTCAAGATCGTAGCAAGTGGAAAGAAGTGGTCTCTGCCTACCCCTCTGGGAAACAGGCGTGATTTAATGTATGTATGTATTCATTAATAATAATTCAGCCTATCTACGTCCCTCTACTAGGCACAGAGCTCCCTACGACGAGAAGGATTGGGCTAAGTTCCCACGCAGGCCTAGCCAGGCAACAGCCATGGTAGCCTAGTTGTTCGACCTACCGTCTCTCAAACAGAAGGTCGTGGGTTCAAACCCGGGCTGGCACCTCTGAGTTTTTCGGAATTTATGTGCGAAATTTAATTTGAAATTTACCATAAACGGTGAAGGAAAACATCTTGAGGAAACCTGCACAGATCGGCGAAGAAATTTAATGATGGGTGTGAAGTTCCCAATCCGCATATTAATTACCCTTAAATAAATTTAGCTTGTTATATAGCTGTCTTTTAGAGCAGTTTTTTGCTTGAGAGGTTTCTTTTTTACAGATATAATGCAAACGTACTGCTCTATTATTAATTTAAGCAAATTTACTTTATGATTATGTTCGGGTTTTCCAACAAACAGAACTTTTTCGATTAATGATTTTGAAACAACCATACGTATAAAGTTTTTATAATATTTTTTTTGTATGTCTTTACCGCCACTAATGCGAAGACAATTGCGTATAACACGTTCGGTCTTCATACATATGTCAAAGACATCGTTTGAGGCATAACACAATCCACCCATGTCTCGTATGTCTATTAACTTGTGGAACCATAGTTTTTCTGTTGCCCACATGTCCTTTTTGCAATCGTCGCAATTAAGATTTTTTACTAGGCTACTCACCACGAAACCAGAAATATAACCTACTATTTGTGAAGAAACGTCCGAAATTGGGTTATGGTCTAATTTTTCACTGAGTTCATTGCAATTTCTCTGATATTTATCAAAGCTTTGCCGTATAGATTGACTTTTTTTAATTTCTGCAGTACTCAAGCACAGCAAAAAGGATCACTAGGAAATCTACAAAAAAATAAACATAAATATATTATTTTAAAATGAGAACTACTCCATGAATTTCTTGTTCCCAAACCACCGATTATTGACAAGATGGTTGTCCAAACAATATATTATTGATTTTTTAATGTAAATGCTAATATTTACGTACTTTAAATGAAAAACTGTCTTGTACTTACCTAAAGAAATATATTCCTTCCGAAACCTTAGTGTTACGGTGGCTACTACCGCAATTTTTAAAAGCACATTGAGGCATTTTGTCACGTCCTCACGTTGGCTGTGGTTGACGCGTACTGTCAGAAATAAGAGCACAAACTTATTTTGTGCTCATATTTCTCTGGCCATTTTCAGAGCTGTGACGTTGAATCTAGTTGTAAATTGTTGATCGAAGGTCTGCGAGGAACATATCAATGTAAGTGTATTGCAGCTTTGACCCCCTCCCTAACAAGAATTTTGTTCAAAGAATATTTCAAAATTATACTCCACGGCTGTAACCATGGTTATTGATGTATCAGTATGATACAACTATAATTCGATTTAGCACATAACTTTGTACATATTCCTGAACAATAATGTATTTTGTCATAAATTACACTCAGAATATTTATATACAGAAGAACGACTAAGACGGCTTTCATTTAGAAACTTAAGATTGTAGTATACCTACAGTAAAATGTTTAATTTACGTTTGCAGATTGAGGAAGATTGCTTTAGAAACAAAGTTGGCAAGTTACAACTGAAAAAGACTGCAAGATTGATATTAACTAAAACATATGATGAAAGCGTAAGTTTACCTATATCAATATATTTTTATTTATCTTGAGGTTTACTAAATGTACCTATTTAATATAAAATTAATCTAAATTGTCTAAACTAGACATGACAAGAAGGTTACCTATTACAAATCATTCTGTCTTTTTCTGTGGTTGAGTTAATGTGACCTTTTTTTTATTGCAATAAGTTTAAAATGTTGATAAATAGGTATTTCGTGGTTTGACAACATAAAATTTTTCAAATTAGCCTATATTATTATATAAATAGTACTATTTAATCATATATAAGTAGGTACCTATCTGTTTTTTTATGATTATAATATGCATTAACTATAATTTTTGATAAGCTAAGTATTTTAACATTTTGCTTACTTTCAGGAAATGCAGTCTGATAAGAGCAATGTTGCAGAAGGTGCCCTGGACAGCTCAAAAGATCTACCTAGTACATCAATGCAGTTTTTGCAACATGGGAGCATGCCATATTCAAAGGTATTATTATCTCTTTTTATATGTATAGAAAGCAGTACCAGAAAAAGAAAAAAAAGGATGTAAACTAGAATAGATACAGTTGAATACTCAGCATTATTCAGTTTAAATAAGAAAATTTAATTTTTCTAGTGTATAATATGTCCTAGACATACACCTATTATAAGTATTACTGTTAGAAACTTTGTCCAATATGGTAGTTTACTGCTATTTTGTGTTTCATCAAACCAACCTTTATAATTATTGTAAAGAAAATACATTAATGTTATTTCATTGATGCTATAAAACCTACATAATGCCAAGTTTTCTGATTTATTTCTTTATAAATCTTGAGATACATATGTAGAGATTCAGTGATAATATAAAAATGCAATAGCACAATGGAGCCCAATGTCTTTGTCTTTATAGTATGGATTTGATTTTTGTTTCTACGCTTTATAAACAGAATCAATAAGAGTTAGGTATAATTCAAATTCATTTATTTGCAAGTACATAGGTACACGGATCTTATAAATATACATGTCAGTAGTAGTAGGTACATGGATATGTTCTGCCACAATTTGGCATTCAAGTCTTAATCTACGTTAGAAATAAATGCTACTATTACTTTATCATATTATTATAATATTCAAAATATTATATACTATATACATATATTATATACTTACAGTTGCTTGTCTTATAAAATTTAAAAGTACCCAAACCTTATGTTGAAACCAGGTGTGTGTGTGAATTTAATTTTATTGTTTGTTTCAGTGTGATTTTTCAACTCAGACCCATGTGAAATTTGCCAACAAAACTGTTTTGATGAAACCAGCTGTAAAAAGTGTAGGTTGTATGGCAAATATTAGAGTCACACATATTGCCGAAAAAGTAATGCCCAGCCGGCCTTCATCTTCCACCACAAGTCATTCGGCAAGCTCATCTCAGTACGAACCCTCTTCTAGTCCTATAACGTCGAGCCCAACCAAGGACTTGGCGAGAGAGAAAGATGTAGCGGCACGCGCCTATTTATTAAAAATTATTAAAGAAAACCCCAAGATGTATCTTCGTGTACCAAAACAATATTATTGGTTAATAGATTTTTTAGCCAAAAAGTGCAATTTACGTCCGCTGCATATTATCATTACCTTATTTAAATTAAAACAAAATGACACATTTCAAAGAATGAGTCATAATTTTAATTTAAGTGAGGTTACATTGCAGAAGATTGTAAGGATTTGTATACCTCATTTGGCAACTTACTTACAAATGTTTATATACCTGCCAGAACCCATTACAATAAAAAAGATACTGCCTCCAGTATTTAAAGTTAGGTATGCTAATGTGCAGTGCTTACTCGATTGTTTCGAGATCCAAATTGAGAAACCATCGAACCCTGTTATGCAAGCAAGGACATGGTCTCAATACAAGTCATGCAACACATTGAAATATTTAGTTGCATGTTGCCCGAATGGGTTTATATGTTTTATTTCAAAGGGTTATGGAGGAAGGATTTCCGACAAAGCTATTACAGAATGTAGTGGTTTTGTGGATAGCCTTCCTCCAGGGGCTGTGGTTTTAGCTGATCGAGGCTTCAAAGGAATTGAATCTCTCTTAACTTCGAGACATGCAAAACTTCTTCGGCCACCAAGTGTTTCCTCAAATGAAACACCTACGAAAACGGAGGTGATTCAAACAAAAATTATAGCAAGTTTGAGAATTCATGTCGAACGTGTGATTCAGAGGTTGAGAGAATTCACATTTTTGAAGCCTCACTCGGTTATAAACCATAACCATGTCAAATATGTGGATGAAGCAGCTCTAGCTAATTTCTAATTAGCTCTAGTTAATTTGCAAGGGAACATAATAAAAATACAATAGTAAATGTCTAAAGCGTATTACAGGGTCGAGGATTATCTAACAGACAAAAATGCACGGCCTAAACCCGAAACTTGGTCAATAATAATTTAATCAAACCAAAAAGCTTTAACTTTTCTAGGGGACACCGTTACCGTCTTGTAAATTATACCTATATACATATTACACATAAGTAGGTGTTTTTTTTCTTTCTCTTGTGTTGCATGACTTGTATTGAGACCATGATCTCCTTCGTAAGATTTTTGGAATGTTTTCCTGCTGAACTACGCATGTTATTTGATATTATATTAAATTTCATATTTATAGTTTTATATAAGTAATGCTAGACTAAGTAATATGTTTAAGGACCATTTGTAATATGTTTAAAAAATGACTAACTGCTGAGTTTCTTGCGGCGTTTCTTCTCAGCAGGGGTCTCCTTTTGGGAGGTGCTGGCAGATTATTGACGTGTAAAAGTGCCCGTGCGGCCTACTTACTGAATCATGATCATCATCATCATCATCATTTCAGCCTATTGCAGTCCACTGCTGGACGTAAGCCTCCCCCAGGGTTCGCCACAATAAATATCTTATCAATACTGAATAAATATGTTTTATCTTTCTATCTTTATCTTTAGTTTTATTTTATAAATGCAAAAAATATTAACAGGAAATACCTTCAGTGACAGGCAAAATAAATATAAAATTCTTGAAAAACAAGCTAATATACCTATGAAGCTGAAATTTGTATGAAAATTATAACGCAATGGGATACGTTATCTACGCGGACGGAGTCGTGGGCAACAGCTAGTATATTATAATTGGTATACCTAAGTACAAATATAATCACTTTACCTTACATTAATAACTTGGTCATCTTGGAATTAGGTAGCTAACAGAAAACAGTTACATACTACCTACTTACTCTACCACAAGTCATTGAAATAGGCATTTATATTATGTAGGTATGTTATCTTATATACTAGCTTTATTGTCACAACTTAGTGGTTCTAGACCTGCCTAGTCTGTTCTTGTGGGAACTTAGCTGTGAAGTTCCTATGGAATACCCATGTTTATTATTCTGTCTATAAAATTAATTGGTTTTGATAGTTATTTGTTTAGTCTTTGGCTTGCCATCACTTCACAGAATAAGAGCTCTTAAACTATGCAGCAAATGTGAAGCAAAAGTAGATCTAACAGAACTTCTAAATCTTCTAATGCTGCCTTTGGTGTGGTACAAAACACTACCGATATAGCCATACATGCAGTTCTTTGCAACTTCACTAGTGTGATAAATCACGTTAGTAAAGATCTAGGTACCTATGTTAAATAAAACATGCGATATGGCATACAACTGTATTATAATTATCCACTTTTCATTTTTACAATGACATAGACACATTCAACATAACCAAGCCTTTGCTAACAGAGCCACCGTAATAATTTTACTACGCTTTGTATCTTTAAATAGTCGCTACAGGTTTTTATTCCCCATCATCATATTTTTCGTTAGCTCCCATTTTTCTTCCAAACATCAACCGTCCTGTCCAATCTTCTGTTTTTTGTAGTCTCCTCAAAACCATGCAGGCAGGCACAAGCGTCAAACGATTCAGCCAATGTTGTAAATAGTTTTATATCAAAATAAATAAAGCTCCTCCAATAAAACAACGACCTAAGTCCAATTCTACCGTAACACTAGTGCATCAGTCAACGCAACAAATTTAACCCTTTATAGGGCAGAATTCATTCAGCTTCTCTGGATCTGTTGTTCCTAGTTCTATTGCCCTCTTTTTCGCTGGAAAAATATATTTGGAAGATATTGGTTGCGTTCCTTCATTTGCTAAACGAGGTTTGGTCCAATAATATTCCACAGAAGTAGAAGATGGTTCAGAAGCTTTCTTCTGAAGCCAATACAATAATACTAATGTGTGTTTACATTCACCTGTAAAGAACAGTAAACATACATAATTACGGCAAAAAAATGTTTATATGAACGTTATAAAAGTATTTACCTACCGATGCAGGACAACCATCACATGTCGCATCAATAACATTACTATTTTCTTCATCCAAGTGGATAGTGACAAGATAGTACTTTTTGGTTATTTTGTGCTCTGGAACAACTTTGGCCCTGATAATGCATTCAGTGTTCCCTCTTTTAAGCTCCACATAGCCTACCGCATTCTCTACATAACCACCTCTTGATGCCCTAAAAACAATGGATAAATAAAGTAATGTAAGGTATGTAACAATTATCAGAAGGATTATCGTATTATCATAGGTACTTACAGAAGTGTTTTCACACCTCTAATTTCAGCAACATTGTGCTTGTCGCTAGCGTGATAATATTCCAGAATAGTAATAATATCCATGTTTAGCAGGTTTCTAGAATCTGCCCGCACGAATTCGCTCATTTTGTGGTGGATTCAATCGTTTGTTTACTTTGATTTCAAGTTCAATTCAATTCAATTTTTATAGGTTACGGCTCACTCGAAACTGACAATGAGAGATTGAGAGGACAGATAACGAAGAGTTTTTTTTTTTTTTCATAAGTACGAAGGCAACAAGTTTGTCGGTCATTAAAGTTTATAAATGTCAACTTCATAACTAAAAAAAAGATTTCTAAAATATTAGAGGAAATAAAAATAAAAGAGCCGCAGTTCCATGATCTTCGGGATGACGACTATCGAAAAAAAATATAATTTACTATCTTCCAAAAACTTTACTTACCCAATTGTGTCCACATTCATTGGTTCATGCCTCGGAGCTTTTATGTTTATAGTCGGATGCATGCTGTTCATGTGGCGACTTAAGCTTCCAATAGAACTTGCTGATATCGCAAGAACTTTGAAATAATGCGCGCATTTTGCCCGCTTTGGTTCAGTCTCTGTGAAGTGATTCCAAAGCTGACTATATTTTCGTTTTGTAGCCATTCGTAAGTATCACTAAAACCTAAAACTAATACTAAAAAATCCTTTGGTGGGCAACTATATTTACACGCCTACTCGTAAGAAATCACTATATTACTAGGTATATATTTACACTTTATCCACTTACTATATTACTAATACGTTCTGTCTATTTACACAAATCGAATTTCTGCACTCAGTCAATGTTTAACTCACATTTTCGCAGTTAAATTAAGGTATGATAAGCATGAACAACAGTAACAACTTCAGTTTTCAATTTAATTTGCCGCCGTAGCCGTAACTCAACAAAACAACAACAAAACTCGTTTTTTCTCGTCAAATTCAAAATTATAAGCAAATTAATTCATTTAGCCATTTCCTTGTGTATTAAATAAAGACAATATGGTCGCTATGCGTACGCATTACAGTTTAGAATCATTTGGAAGCATAGAAACCGTAGATATTCCTCTGAATATTAGCGAAATTTGCATCAACTCGAAGTGTAACCGCTACGCCGGGCGCATCGCAGAGCGAGTTGAAGCGTAAAGTAACATTATACATTACGCAGTCTGTGTCTAAACTTGTACTGACCTTTCCTAGCGGCGCGTCAAGCTATTAAATCTATTACGCATTTTTCGCTGTCGACGTCGGTCGCGCGCTTGGTGATATGATCGGGTAATGTTTCGAGTGATGCTTGATTTCTCGCAGTGATGTGTACTGAAATATCACGCGTTCGAGTGATATGACATTTATAATATTACGCGCATTACTTACACATGTCTACCCCGCCGCTCACTCGCCTTCTGAACGGTCTAACGCGACGACGCATATACTCAATTTATTATACCTAATTTTATGTCGTTGTGTGCTACATTAAATGCACTTTAAGTTTACCGTTTATTCATTTCGTCCACCTGCTACACTACGTCCAGCCTGCAGTCCCAGAGTCTCCAGAAGTCTTTGCCTGCTCCTCGATAGGGAAGGTTAGAGAAATTGGACCTAAAACAAATTTTCTATGTGCCCACCGTTTACTGATCTGCACGCATCATAACGCAAGAGTGTGTTTTGGTGTACTGTGGCAAGATCATTTTCTCGAATTTTATCAAATGCATTGACAATTCTATTTCTCAGCATCTGGACTGTGTCTACTTCTGCGGAATAGACGTAATACTTAACGGCTCTCCAAAGAAAAAAATCTAAGCATGTGAGATCAGGACTTCTTGCCAGCCATCTCCGTTCGTTGTCCCGCACGCGTTGCGCTGCATTGGGAATAACTCGACCTGCATTGGCTGGATGCCTTCGCTTAGGGTATCGTTCGCGGTACAAACTTAGTGCTCGGTGTGCATTCCCTCTGGTTTCACCATAAAGTAAAATCATGTCACATAATTCGCGAGCATCGTAATTTATTCTCGCCATTTATTATTTCTGATAATGTTTGATGTACTAACTTGACATGGTCAAATTACCATAAAGTTCTGAACATATTTTAAATAATCTAATCGAACTTGGTTGGTTTATGGAGATATAGAAATATGTATGTTTGACCTATTTCTACTAAAGGGATTCATAGCGAGTTAGAAAGAGATGTGCCTATAGGTATTCTTTCGTTATCCGTCGTGTGGTCACAAGGTTTGAATTGGATCTGTCAATGCCAGTAATAAAACTATTAAATGAAGAAGTCACCCTGACACAAAATGTGCTTTGAGCAATAGCGACTTTTTGATTTGGTAGTACTGGAGATCCATGGGTCCACTTCTTCGTAAATACTTCGAGGTATACAGTCTCAAAACCTTCTGACAATGACAGTTGAAGAGGAACAAACAGACAATGTTTTGTTTCTTTTCCTCTCATGAAACACGTAAACTAAAAAGTAGAGAAAGATAGCTGGTGCAAAGCTCATCTTATAGTCCGGCTTCTATGCTAGTAGGTACTTATTCTGTGATTTTGCCCCACTTAGTTTTGTTGAAACGTCACCATAGCAACCCAACAATACATACATAGTTAGATACTGTCAGAATGCCCGGTACCAAGACATCTTACGACCGCTAAGCGACAATGCCGCAATGAGAAAATCTATTGATTATCTCTCTTAACTTCAAATGACTATAATAATATCTCCGAATTTAAGGACTTTGAAACATTAGGACCATTTGGTAATAACTGGGAATACTCCAAGAAATCTCCATTACAATTTTTTGCTCCTGTTACAGGGCCCACTCTGTATGTGAAGATTGTTTTATAGTTAAGGTGGCATATAGCATATAGTTTTGTATATATACAACGTAGTAAATATAGTATAGTATTGAAAAAATTGAAAATTGAAAATTGAAAAATGGTTTATTCTTATAAATCACAATAACATGACAAAACATTGAGAGATCTCCTATTAAGTTTACAAAAAACCTGTGTCAGGAGATCCCGCTCCTCCATAGGTGCTTAAGAATTATGTTTAAAAATTAAGAAGTTAAAAATATAAAAGAAAATACAAAAGAATATAAAAGAAAAATAGGCGTGTGTGTGTGTATGTGTGTGTGTGTGTGTGTGTGTGTGTGTGTGTGTGGGCGTGTGCGTATGCGTGCGTGTGTGTGTGTAGGTACATTCTCTAGTTTAACGCTTTCAGGCGCGGTGACGTCTATAGACGTTCAAGTAGTATCGCTAATTGATCTCTAATCACGGTACCGCACCCGGAAGGGTTAAATATAATTATAATTTGCTTTATTTTAATAGCTCTTCTGTTTCTGTATAATTTAATGTTTTAAGCCACTTCGTTGTAACACTTTTACACTCACGTAATATAAGATTGTTAATGTCAAGTTTTTTGTCCAGCTCATTGTAGAGTTTTATAGCTTGTGTGTTAAATTGTCTCTTAAGAAAGACAGTATTTGCTGCCGTTTTCTTAATAGCTTCAGGTTTTCTTCTCCTAGTAATTTGCACTTGGTTAGAGGGTACAGTTTTGTGGAGCCTCATGACAGATAACAGGATATACAGCTGTCTCACCCTCAATACACCAGAGCTTTTGTACAGCTCGTCGGTAGGAAATCTTAACGGTCTAAAAAACATTACTTTTAAAAGGCTGCGTTGCCGTCTTTCTATATCTAAGAATTTACTTTTATTAGCACCCCCCCAGGTTGTTAAGCAATATCCTATTACTGATTGAGCTAAGGTTATATATATTTGTTTTATGAGTTTGGGTGTTGCGATGTGTCTGAGAGTTTTGAAGATCCATATGAGTTTGCGTATTCTTCTATTAATGTATTCTATATGTGAGTGCCAGTTCAGTCGACAATCTAAAACTATTCCTAAATATTTAATTTCAGTAACCCTTTCTCACTGGTTGCAGCAACAAGAGTGCGATATTTGAGATCCTCCATTACCACAGGCATGTATCGTAAGTGTGTTATCTGTACTTGGCTGGGCTTTATTATTAATAGAAAAGCACATATATTTAGTCTTGTTTATATTTAATGTTAGAAGGTTCTTATTTAGCCATTCAAACACATGAGCGAGTCCAATTTCAGCCCTCTCAAAAACTGATTTCCAAGTTGTATCAACAAAGACTATGGCTGTGTCATCCGCGTATGAGAAGACTGAACCTCCAGAAGCGTTAGTATTTAGTAAGTCGTTTATATATATCAGAAATAGTGTGGGACCCAGAACACTACCCAAAGGAGATATCCGAGTCCTCACTAATGTAACTATCAATTTTGACCCTCTGCGTACGCCCGTGTAAGTAGTCACTTAACAACTTCAAAGGTAATCCTCGAATTCCCACGTTATATAGCTTCTGTTCAAGAATGGGAAGAGAGACTACGAGCCCCAATTCAAATGAGTTCGTCCGCCAGGAAAAAAAATATTAACCTAACTTCAACATAAAATTCAGGGAGACCTAGATGTTAAATAGAAAATCTAACATAAAAACCATAAAGATTATAAATAATATTTTATTTTCCAACAAAAAAAATTATAACATTCCACGGTAATTTAAAAAAAAACATTATTTCGCAAAATGTAACACCCGCAAAAAAGTTCGTCTTCAGTTCAACCGACGCAGAATAGAACGTCTACCATTTGGTGGCGTCACCTTTTGCATCTAAAAAGGCTTTGATCCTGAACGGCATTGAATCTACTAACTCTCGACACTCTTCAGGGGTTATTCCATTCCAGACACAGCTTAGTTTCTCCTTAAGATCAGATTTTGACCTAGAAGGGTCTTTTCGCAACTTCTTCTTCATTTTCCACCACAAAGTTTCTATGGGAGACAAGTCTGGGCTGGTGGACGGCCATGACATGGTAGGGATTTTTTAGGACTTCAGCCACGCCATCGTTGACTTGGCGGTATGGCATGAGGCACCGTCTTGTTGAAAAGTAAATGCATTTCTAAGTTTCAACTTCGGTATAGACGGCAGCAAACTCTCTTCCAAGATGCTTTTGTATTTCTCGGCATTGACGGTTCCATCTATAAATTGCAGACGGCCTACACCCTGTGCCGACATACAGCCCCAAATCATCAAAGATGCCGGAAACTTCACCTTTCGATTAAGACAGTCATTATGAAATGCCTCTCCTTATCCTCGAATGACTTTACTTCGTTCGTTGCCAACTGTGACGTCGAATTTCGATTCGTCGCTCCATATTATTCTTCGCCACTGATCGGCAGTCCAGTTTCTGTGTTCTTTAGCGAATTTCAACCTGTTTTTTTTCTGTTTTTGAGTAAGTAACGGTTTCTCTTTAGCTGTGTAAAAACCGTAGCCCATTTTCTTCAGTACTCTCTTGCAGGTGTCGACTGATATATTCTTTTTAATAGCGTCACGCCATAGTACGGTAAGTTCTCCTGCTCTTGCACGACGATTTTTCTTTATGATCTTCCTCAGAATCCTGTCTTCTGCTTTGTTAGTTATTCGTGGACGGCCAGTTTTCTTTAAACAGGAGACTGTTCCGTGTTTTCGATGATGCTCGATGATCGTTTGAATTGTAGATCGTGGCAACGACAGGTCCTTGGATATTTGGTACGTCGATTTGCCCTTATTGTTATGAGAAATGATAATTTTCCGCACTTCTTCGGGCACTGGTTTACCTCGTGCCATTTTTATAGAATAATGATTAAGAAGTAATGATAATTTGCTTGTAATTTGGCTTTTTATATTGCCCGTTGACATATTAGATGCCAGAGAATATTCTTTATTCAATTTGAACTATTATTTTACATCATACTACTTAAAAAGCAGTTTATATTTTAAATAGACGACCTGTTTTGCGTCAAATATGAACTAGACGTAATTTTTTGCTTACAAGATGATAACTTTATGATAGAATTACATAAAGATCGTTAAAATGATCACACTTTGTACAACACAAGATTAAACTAGGTGTAATGACCTCGTGTGTAGCGTATTCCATTAATCATCAAAGTCAATCCGAGATTAAATATCTGCCTTACAATTAAATATTGTATTTTGAAGTGCAACTAGACGATCTATTATGCATTGGGGCTCGTATGTCAAATGCCTTTTTTAAGTCTAAGAATACCGTTAAGCACTTATCCCCTTTATCTAACCTATCAGCGATAAGAGAGGTCAGAAAGAGTATTGCATCCTCGGTCGACAGTTTCTTTCTAAAACCATATTGTGACTTTGAGATAACATTATATTTATTAAAGTAGTTTATCAGACGGTTGTTAACTAGTTTTTCCACTATCTTTGTAAGCGCAGGTAGTACCGATATTGGCCTGTAATTATTAACATCTTCTCTCTTCCCACTCTTGAACACAGGGGTAACTATTGATTTTTTAAGTAATGTCGGGAATATTCCTTTATTAAAACAAAGGTTTGCCAAGTGAGAGATTGCGGGCGCTAGAGCATCAGCACATCAGGAATTTCGTTGTGATACTATCCCAGCCAGGAGCACTATCTGTCTTCAAAGACATAATTATTTGTCTAAATTCCCAAGGATCAGTCTCTAACAGCGCGAAAGATGATGATAGTAAACTATTCGACGAGTTGATAGGGGGTTTAGTATTATTGCTGGGTATTTTATTATTAATTATTCCATTTGCTAGATTTCTTCCAACATTTGCAAAGTATTTGTTTACAATGATTAACAGAATCAACTGGAGAGTCTTTTATTATGTTTAATAGTTGTGTATTTTGATCTTTGCTGTTATTGCTGTAGGTAACGGTTTTTATAGTGTTCCATAATGTCTTATTGTTTTTAGCTGCTGCTTTAAGAAGTTCGCGTTCATATTTTCTCTTTATGTTTTTTATTAACTTATTACAGAAATTTCGATACCGCTTATATGTTGTTTTAAGAATAAGATTTTCTGGATCAGTTCTTAATTTTAATTGCATTTTATTCCTATTTTTTATACACCTAATAATTCCAGTAGTTATCCATGGCTTTATGTTACGCTGTATTTTAGGTCTGTTTCTTACAGTCTTTGCTTTATCAAGGAAAGCATTTAATAAATAAATTAACTTTTCTACTATAGAGTTCGGGTCTTCGCTCATAAGAATAGTCATAAGGTTACTTTTTAGTAAATTGTTATATGCCTCCTCATAGTCAATATTTACTACGGTAGTTATTGAGGACTTATTAGGTTTGATTTTAGATATACTAAGTAGTGTAGTAAAGTGATCTGTAATCGTAGTTTGTAATATACCGATATATGCACATTGTTTATTTTTATTGAAAGATGAAAGATGAAAGATGTTTATTCAGTAAGTAGGCCGTACGGGCACTTTTACACGTCAAAAATCTACCAGCGCTTCGTAAGAGACCGCTGCTGAGTAGAAACGCCGCAAGAAACTCAACAGTAAGTCGTTTTTTAAATATTGCTAATGATATTATACAATAATAAACTTAACCTAGCATTATATAAAACAATGAATCTCACATAACACCAACATTTTATATATTCATGCGTAGTTGAGCAGGAAAATGTGTCAAACAAAACTCAGAATTGTCACAAAACTAATAAGCAAAAGTAATAAAAAAAAAAATATATATAGAAAGTATACAAGTTATACTTACCTGTGACGGTGCAAGACAACATGCATAAAAGTTTCGATACATTCTCCTACAGAAACCGTGTCCCGTAGACAATATACAATATTTACATATTTTTTATGACTAAGTTATTATTAAATTTTTTAGGTGTTGGCCAAGCATTTTTATCTGTTAGATAGTCTTCGACCCTATAGTAAGCTTTAGACATCAACGACTTTTTCAAGTAAGTTTTAAGTACTGGAAATGGTAACTTTAAAACAACGTCAGGTAATTTATTAAAGAAAAGGATGCATTGACCTACAAATGATTTATAAACCTTACGGACACGAAATTTTTTAATAGCAATTTTATTTTTATTTCTTGTATTCAAATTATATACATCACAATTCTTAACAAAAGAGTCTTGATTTTTAATGACATAAATAATATTCTCATAAATAAATTGTGATGCTACTGTCAAAATATTAATTTCTTTAAATAGTACTCTTAAGGAATCACGGGAGTTTAGATTATATATAGAACGAATGGCTTTTTTTTGCAATACGAATATAGTCTGTATGTCAGCAGCTTTTCCCCAAACCAGAATACCGTACGACATAACACTATGAAAATAACTATAATAAACTAAGCGAGCTGTCTCAACATTAGTAAGTTGCCTGATTTTCCTAACAGCATAAGCTGCCGAACTTAATTTACCTGCTAGTACTGCTATATGGGGCCTCCATTGCAAATTTTTATCAAATCAAATCAAATCAAATCAATTTATTGTGAAGAATTTAGGTACAGTACATAGGTGTTCAATAATTGCACTATTATTATGAAGTCTCACTAAGTCCTTACCTTTTCAGGCGTTCACACTTTTGCTTACATAGTATAATCGAAAGAAAAAAAAAGAGATTACAATTGTTAATAACGAGATCAAATTAAATGTCACAATAAAATTACATAGTTAATAATGGTTATAATTCAAAAGGTCATTAATAGAATAAAAACATTTCTCATTTTGCCATTCTTTGGTCTTTTACTTAAATACACTTAATTTATATTCTTTATAATCGTCAGGTAACTTATTATAAATTTTGATACACATAATGTAGGAGTTTTTGGATTTTAGGGCCAGTCTAACTAAAGGTTTATACAATTGTTGTTTATACTGACTCCGGACTCTGTTTGTATACAAATCTTGCTTTTTAGTAAAGAGAGCCTTATGTTTGTGTACAAAAACGCAAACTTCCATAATATACAAACCCACCACAGTGAGAATGCCATGTTGAAAGAAATATGAGCGACATGATTCGATTAGACTTAGGTTGAATATTGCTCTGATACAACGTTTCTGAACCAAAAATACTCTCTCCATATCTACACAGTTTCCCCAAAGAACTATACCATAACGCAATAAGGAATTGACATAACCGTGATATGCAATTAAGGCAGCCGGTACGGATACTGTCTGCCTTATTTTTCTAAGTTTTGTATATGACAAAACTGTTGACCTTAGAACAGATATGATCTAAATGAGTCTTCCAGCTGCAGTTCCGGTCAATTATTACACCCAGAAACTTGGTTTGCACCACTTCTTCGACAGGTTCGTTATCAAACCTTATATTTAACAACTTAGGTTGACCTTTATATGTGTGGAACTGAATAAACTTAGTTTTGTCAATATTTACTTTTAAATTGTTCGTTCTTAACCATGTTATTGATTGTGCAAGTACATCATTTATATCTCTGTCGTAGGTCGCCAAATTATAACCTTTTATAATAATTGAAGTATCATCGGCAAATAAGATGCATTCCTGGGTGAGATTATTAGGCAAGTCATTGATATACATCAAAAATAATAGAGGACCCAAGATGCTACCCTGGGGTACACCAAACTTATTCTGAGCATAAGACGATCTATATGTTTCAAGTACTTTGGACTCCGAGCAATACCTAACAGACTCTACACATTGCGTTCGGTCATAGAGGTACGATTTGATCCAGTCAAGTGCGGGGCCTCTTATCCCATATCGTGACAACTTAGTGATAAGACGTTTATGGCATACAAAATCAAATGCCCTGCTCATATCCATGAAGAGCACTGTTACCGGGATTTTCTCATCAATACAGTCCAATACTTGTTTTATTAGCTTAAACATTGCTAAGGAAGTACTATAGGACTTCCTAAAACCATGCTGC
Source organism: Acleris emargana (assembly GCA_927399475.2). Lineage (NCBI taxonomy): Eukaryota > Metazoa > Arthropoda > Insecta > Lepidoptera > Tortricidae > Acleris > Acleris emargana. The sequence goes on along the minus strand of OV656835.1, from coordinate 51,493,593 downwards.
TCTTCGTTTATTAAATTATTCTTTTCAAAGAATGCAACTAGCCTCTCGTACATGGCTTTTTCATAAATTTTTGAAAAAATGGGTATGAGAGTTACCGGACGGTAGTTATTCATATTACTATTTTCACCTTTTTTATGTAATGGCTTTACTACCGATTGTTTGAGTAAATCTGGAAAAATGCCTTGATGCAAGGATAGATTTAATGTATGTACAAGAGGGCGTGCTATGAATGAAATACATTTTTTAATTATATCCGTGCGCACACCATCATTACCAACGGCTTTTGAGTTATTTAGAGAAGTAACTATTTTAACAAGTTCATCCTCACTGACTGGCTTCAAAAAAATACTTGATGAGTTGTTTTCGATTTTTATATCATTGTCAGGGTTCGCCCGCGAATTATTACTCACTATCTTAATAAAATAATCGTTAAAATACTCTGCAATTTGCTGTGGATCATCGACATTGTTATTGTCTACTATTATTCTATTGATAGATTTTACTTCAATGTCCGATATAGTATATTTTTTAATTAAATTCCAAACCGCCTTAGATTTACTGTCTGTCTTTCGTATATATTCAAGATTCTCAGACCTTTTATGCAAGTTAATACAATTCTTTAATGATCGAGAATATGTCTGATATAATGCTCTGTAATCTCGTATCTTCCGACTCAAAAGGTAAAGCTGTCTTTTCTTTCTGCAGCAGTTACGGATTTATCTATAGTTATCCCTAAGAAAAGCGCCTTATCTACCATTTCCAATCTCTCATTATTAAGAAATATACTAGATTCTACCGGTCTAACATTAGGCAAAGCGAACCTAACACATTTAGTTTTCTTAGCATTGAGTAGCAAATTGTTACTAGTAAACCAATTAAGTACTTTACCTAGTATGGTATTTATTTATTTATTTATAGGAACACAAACAGTCACAAACATAATTCTTAGAAACTATTATCAAGTACAATTGATCATCGACAAACAGTGCTCACGGTAGACATGACAAACATAATATTAACAGTCCTCCTAACCTACTGAGGTAGGGAGCTAAGTAGTAAAACACTAACAAATTCAATTATAGAAAAGAACTTAAAAGTAAATTGCCCTTTTATGTGGATTGTATAACACGGTGTTTATATTTCTTATGAAGCTGCCTAAACTTGTATGAAATATATCAATCTTATTGAAATGTCTATTGTAGTAATCACATGCACGTGGAACATAAGAGTTTTTAGCGTAGTTAGTTTTGCGTAATGGCACAGTAAAAAGCTGTTTTTGACGGTAGTTCCGGTTGGGACATCGGAAATTAATTTTATTCATTCAGCTGTCTATGACATTATTTAAAAGTTTGTGCAAAAATACCTGATCCCTAACCAGACCTACTGTAATCGACGGATTTTCGGTCTACCTTGAAAATTAATCACTTTGAAAATAATGCGAATAGCACAATATCACAAAGATTATCTACTGTGGGTGGTAAGTCATTAATATAAACCAAAAATAAGAAAGGACCTAATATAGAGCCCTGAGGCACACCTAACTTAACAGCGGCTCCAATAGACTGTGTTTGGTTAACAACAACCGTTTGTGTTCTATTAAAGCCTACCTTGATAAGCGTTACCAAATAGTAGAGCTCCGTAACCCAAACCGGAAGTCCCTAGTATCTGACATAAGTTCAATATCTAGGGGCGTGCCGCAAGGATCTATTTTGGGACCCATTTTGTTTATTCTATATTGCAGCGATATAACACGAGCAGTAAGGTACTGTAAATACCATATTTACGCGGATGACTTGCAACTATATATGTCATGCAAAGCTAAAAATGTTAGCTCAGCAGTTTCTAAATTAAACGCAGATCTTGATGCAATCGATAACTGGTCACACAAAAACTCATTAGTCCCGAATCCGTCCAAATCTAAATACTTAATACTAGGTACCAAACAACAAATACAAAAATTAGCACAAAACAATCCGGTAGTACACATAAAAAAGAATCCATTGGAGTATGTACACGAGGCCCGTAACCTGGGGTTTGAAATGGATGGAGAATTAAGATTTGAAAGCCATCTTCTCAGTACCGTTCGCAATTGTTTTTATAAACTAAAAGTGCTGTACAAAATACGAGACTTTCTTGATGTAGAACTTCGAATTAGATTGTGTGATGCGCTAGTTTTGTCTAAATTAAATTATTGTGACATCGTGTACGGACCTCGTCTACTTGCGCGTACACAACGATTGGTACAGCGCGTACAGAATGCTTGCGCGCGGTTCTGTTTCAATGTCCCACCACGCGCTCACGTAACACCGTTTTTAAATAACCACCGGATATTAAAAATGTCGACACGCCAAAGACTACACCTAGCCACACTGATGTTCGGTGTCGTACATCGGCAGCAGCCCTCGTACCTCTTCGACAAGCTTACTTGGTCCAACAACGCCAGGTCCTCTCAAGTCAGGTCAGCGAGGTTCCTCCAGCTCGTGTGCCCGCCGCACCACTCGGCTGCATTTCGTGGCAGCTTCCGATATGCTGCTACAAAGTGCTGGAATAGTCTGCCTCCTCCGATCCGGGCGCTAAAAACAATAGCAGGTTTTAAATTTAAATGTCGTTTTTTTGTGTTTGGGGCTCAGATTGGACAGTAGGGTGAGTTATGGTTGGGTGCCTCTTTATTATTTTATTATATTTATTACGTCTATGTAAATTATATACTAATTTAAATTACCTTCTTGTGGAGCAGTTTAAACAGTGAGTATGGCCGACTTCCCCGTCCTGCCGGGTTGCCGAGCGGTCGAAAAATGGCGGGGTTGGCGGTGTGTTATTGGATGGCTGCTTTTGTGTACGAGTCAAGCTCATTACTTTTTATTTGTCTCTTACAATATAAGTTTTTTATTTTAATGTTAATTCCGGGTTTATAATTATATGTAGCGTACTATCATTTTTTGGAGTATATGATCTGGTAATACGTGTAATCCATACCTTTAAATTATATTGGCCGTCACTTACAACAATCCAACAGGAAATAGTGGTGTTGTTCTGGTGTTGCCACACAATTAGCATTAGTCTTTGTTAAGTTTTTTCTTGTATTTTTTTTTATATTCATTTTTATTTCACTTTATGCAAATTGTCGCTAGTATTTGTCATGTTACTTGTTACCTGTTTACTGTTACCCGTTTTTTTGTTTAACGTAGTTTAGTTTTTAAGTCAGGGTCCCTCTGAAAATCAGCGCCGCAGTTTTCCTGTGGCACAATGCTGAGAGAGATCCTGTTCAACGTTCCTCATTAATGTCTTCTTTTCATTTTATATTATTTCTACTGTATTTTTGTGTGCGTTGAATAAATATTTTCTATTCTATTATATACGAGAATGAGTTAGTTGTTTATTTAGATTGTGTTTGAGAGAGTGTATTGTAGTGTAGATAATTTGAACAGTGTGTAGTGTTACATTTTGTATCAAAAGCTGTATTTTACAAGCTTTACATAATAAATAGAAACATGCAGATTGAGAGCGTGTGATAACATCTAAGTATAGTCATTGCTTTGTTTCTTGTCCCAGTTTCTTTATATCGGCCTCTGTGTTTATACGTATTAATGCAGATGAGTCTTCTTTCCGTAGAAACACTTTCCCGGCGGCAGTCCAGCAGTGTTTGTATCCATTATGAGATTTGAAGTCTCGGGCCAAGTAAAAGAGACGTCTATTAGATGCAGTTAGATTTTCACCAATGTATATCGGCTGATTAGGTACATTTCCCAACTGTAGATGTCCTGTGTTTAGCTTATTTTCTCTGTGTTCCTTATTATATTTTTTGACTGAGTGGAAGATCTTGTCTCGGGTTAAGGTTGATGTGAACTCAACGATCATTGGTTTTTGCTTAGCCATGTTGCTCACACGAAATACATCCTTCACGTCAGCTGACTGGGTTGTGGCATTTACAGTACTACATAGCTTAACAATAGTATCTACAATGTCCTGTTTAGTCTCTGTAGGCTTTTTTGGTATATTCCTAATCTCCAATGCAGAGCATCGCAGATATCGCAGTTGCCTTTCCATATTTTCCACTTTCTCTTCCAATTTATATTCTCTTCCAATATGTATTCTATCCTCTTTTTTTTCCTTTTCTAATTGCTGCATTCTAACCACAAATTCATCGTATTTTTCAGCAGTGAATTCAACAGTTTCTTTAAGCTGTGCATTTTGAGCTGTTCTTCTAATTTTACATTAACCGCTTTAAAAAACTGGTCTTGTTGAGTTTGTTGTGTTCTGAATAACTTTAAGATCTTTGTTCTCAAAGCACTGATTTCAGCAGTGTGCTGCTGTGGTGAATTTAATGGTACAATTTCAGGCATGGTTTGCGAAACCGCTGTAGTAGCTGGATGTTTCGGCTCTGTAGATTTTTGGCCCTTCGTTTGTACAGGAGTGTTAGTGTTACCGCTCTTGGGGCGACATGCCACACACTCCGGGCATATCCATTTTGCTCGCACCGCTGGTTTGTCATTATTGTAATCTACGCAGTCCTGGTGGTATTCTTGCAAGCATGATCTATTTGTATACTTTATTCTTTTCTGTGTCACCAGTACATTATTTTTGCACGCGGAACACAACATAGCTGTTACATACAAAATTAATGTATAGAGATTCAAGCACACCACGTAAAGTACTAGGAGCGCATCAAATTGCAAGCGTAGTTTGAGTTTATCGCGACGCGCTTGAGGTGTCTCATCGAATTGGTCACGATCGACAGTTTCGTATAACTTCGCTTTCCGTCCAGATTAGTAAGCCCCGTATGAAACGTTCTTGACAAAAGTATATCTGTCCCTTTCTTTCCAATACAAAACGAATGCAGGTGGCTTTGATTTTAGTTCCTGACGTAGTAAGGTAATAGATGTTTCACTCACTCCAGTGTTTCTGCTCGCTGGCTGTATGGTTGTTGAAGCCTCTGGTCATTTATGTTATCCTAATTTTTGCGTTCTAATTAATTTTCAATTTATTTCAAAATTCTATTTAGAATTAACATAAAGTAAGTGCACGCGTGTATACTCGTTAGAGGTCCGGGGGGAAGTATGGTAGTGTAGTGTAGTAGTTTTGTCTATAGTTGTAAATAAAATAATAATACTCCTCGACATGGCACGCATTGTGAGGAGGTTTCTCTCTCTGCAGCCCTAACCACCGGTAGCTTGAGCCCTGCCCCGCTGCTGGCGGCACCCGTAGATTAGGTTTTTTATAATGTTTATTTTTTGTATCGGTATTGTTATTTTACCTTTATATTTGAATATGTAAAAAACCTAATTTATAGAAAATTAAATGAATATCTAAAAAAATATTATTTATTTATTTATTTCACATATATATCTATCATTACAGGTCAGCCCAATGCGATAGTGTAGCAAGTATTTAGCACCGGTTAAACATTAACATTACGAGCAGGAACATATTACATTAGGAGCTTAATATAAATAAAGTAACATTTGTAAATTCATTCAACGAACAATAGAATACGTCAATTCTAGTGGCTACCTGGTTGAGCGTGCGCAGCGCCCGGGTCCAGGGTGCCTCGCGCAACAGTTGGGTGCGCGCGCGCGGCTTGGCCAGTAGCCGCGGCCGGCGCCGGCGCCACACGTACCGCTCCGGCACGCACAGGCTCACCCTTGCCAATACACCTGGGTTATTGACCCTTCCCCGCAGTAATTTAAATATATATAAGGCGAGGGTTAATTCTCTTCTAACTTCTAACCGATTATAGCTTACCATTCCCAATCCCAACACAAATAACGTTGGGTACATAAGCGGATAAAAGGGATACACGCCATACAATTTAAAATATAAAAAACGGACAAATTTATTTTGGATTCGCTCCAACATAAGCTTATATTTCGCTTCGTACGGGCTCCAAATACTTGACTTAAACTCTAAATGACTTCTAACAAGTGATTCATATAGTGCGCATATGGCGCGTATGTTCGAAAAACCACGCGCTTGCCGCATTCAAAGCCTAAGGTTCTGTATGCTTTTTTACATATCATTGATTCATGATTTTTAAATGATAGCTCGGCGGTAAGAAGAACCCCCAAGTCTCGTACCTCTGCAAGGCGTTCCATCACTTCCCCTCCTACTGCATATCGGTGGTGTAACGGACTGCAGGTCCGGGTAAAGGATATTGATGAGCATTTCGAGACATTAAAATAAAGTTTATTATCTTGACTCCATTGAAAGACCCCACAAATATCTTCCTGCAGTTTGTGACAGTCCGTCATATCCTTAATTTCCCGTACAAGCTTTAAATCATCGGCGAAAAGTAAACATTGTGAATTTTGCACAACTTCTGGAAGATCATTGATCATTAATACAAATTCTAATGGACCTAAATTGCTACCCTGACTGACCCCAGATCTCGTGTAGTACGGCTCCGATCTATGACCATTACAATCTACATATTGGCGCCTACTCCTCATATAGCTGGCAAAAAATGCAAACATATGCGATGTGCACCCAGCATCAGCCAGCTTTTTCAGTAAGATGTCATAATCCACCACATCAAAGGCTTTTTTAAAGTCGAAATAAATGACATCTACCTGGCCGCCAGCATCCACTGTTGGTATCACTTGAGTCATGAGGTGTAGCAGGTTCCCCGTTGTGCTATGTCCTGCACGGAAGCCGTGCTGAGCATCAGATAACTGGGAATTCACCTGTGCTTGCAGAGATCGCTCAATTGCAGATTCGAACACCTTTGCAGGTGCACACAGGACTGCTACCGGCCTATAGTTACTTACATTCTGTCCACCAATACCTTTCGGAACCGGAACAACACGTGTCAATTTACAATGGTCGGGAAAGTTTGCAGTTTTTAAGGACATGTTAAATATATGACACAACGGTTCAGCTAGGGCCGAATGACAGTCCTTAAAAATAAATGGTGGGATACCGTCTGGTCCTACAGAGCGTTTAGGTGGGAGTCGCACTAGTGCCCGAAGTACTTCTGCGAGCTCGAGCTGGTGGATGTGAACAAACGCGCTGTTCACCGCCGCTGCCCCGCTAGCTGCAGTTACATTCAGTTCGGCCGGTATTGGGTTGTAAACGGAATAGAAGAATTTCGCAAACTCATCTGCGGATTCCTTCGGAGACAATACACGTCCGTCCTCTATTAATGTATTTTTGTTGCTAGTATTTATTTTCCGTTTTATAAAACTCCAAAAAGATTTTGGATCTTTTGCCATGTTATATTGCATTTGGTTTTGGTATAAATCATAGGCAGTAGAAATAGCCACTTTTAACTCCATTCTGCAATGTGAAAACGAACTGTAATCGTCCTTAGATTTACTCTTTTTATACTGTTTATGCAATAAGTGTTTAATTTTAATAACGGGTTGGCTTAAAGTAATGAGAATTTTTATTTTCAAAATATACATAATGAACTCAACTGCTACAGATAAAAGGAGTTTAAAATGATAAATTTAATCGTATTTAATGTTATAAGTCAATATTACAGTATAGCAAAAGGCCCTGCATCTTCGATCTTCCGTAGCTTGCTTTTTACTGATCGCATCATGCTTTGGACGACATTCAAGTCTATTTTTTTTAATTGACTTTGTATCCGTCGTTTCAATTGTTGCGATGATTTTGCTTCCCAGCCATCACTGTACACGTACCTACTTAAAATTGCCCAGAAATCTTCGATTGGTCTAGCTTTAGGGACGTTGGGAGGATTGGCGTCCTTTGGTACGAAATGTACTCCACTGCCTTTCAACCAGTTTTGTGTGGTCGTAGCGTAGTGAGAGCTAGCTAAGTCAGGCCAAAAGATGTATTTACCATCAGAATGGTATTTATTAACAAATTGCCGAACGATGGGCAAGCCCTCACGTTGATACACTTCAGCGTTTATAGCTGGACCCGTCGAGTCTCTGATCACAGCCCTCGAAATCCCCTTTTCCGAAATCACGACCCAAACGAGGATCTTTTTCTCAAACTTAACTTTGCATTTAAACTTTACATCTTCTGGAACGCATTTTTTATTGGCTGTGTAATAACCGTCGTTCCCAGGCATGTTATCATTCGTGAATGTAAAGTATTTTTCGTCATCCATAACTATTGAAGGGTTTTCACTCAAGTACTTTCGATGCAACAGTCTGCATTTTTTTGGGATTTCCTGGAGTTGCTTTTCAGTGTACTTTGGAGCTTTCTCTCTCTTGAAATATTCGATGTTGTGTTTTTTCAAAATATTCCTGTCGCACCCACGGGAAACCTTATATTTCACGGCTAATTTGTTTTGCGACACACCAACCTTATTTTGTGCAAATTTTGCCACTTTTTTCTGATTGGGTGTATTTAGGATAGGAGGTCTACTACTTTTGGTAAGTCCTTAGTACCAATACCAAGTTCCCATCGTTTTGATCAAGCGGTAAATAGTCGAAGTGGGAATTTTTTCACTTTTAAGGTGAGCGATTACGTCTGATTTTTTCCGTAGTCCAAGCAGGTGATAGACACGTTCACGAAGAACTTCCCTTGCAGACATTTTTTACGTAATATGATATTTTTTTTAAGGATATTTAGAACTACAGACGTTTTTGACAGATATTGGAGCAATTGTTTTTTTATTAAGCTTTTTTTTCTGGCTGCCAGTCTTATTTGAATACATTTTCATTACTTTAAGCCAACCCGTTAGTGTGAATTATTTCAGCCGTGTACCATTCCGGATATGAGTACTGAAATGTCATTAACTTCAGTTTCTTAATAGGGACACAACTGTTAAACACTGTATAAAGTATACTGTAAAAATAATTGACTGCCTCGTCAAGGCTATTTAAGTCATAAAGAGCTGACCAATCTATATGTGCAAGTGAGTTGTAAAGAAGATTAAAGTTCGCTTTAGCAAAATTCCATGGATTAAGTGGTAAACCTGTTTGGCTAAAATCGTTAGGTAATAGGCTAAAATCGTTAGGCAATAGGTTTGGTGCAATACTCACTGCTGCGAGATAATCCGCGCCAACGCGCACCGCGAGCGGCGGGTGGTACGGGTCCACGGGCAGCACGCCCTCATCCGCCGCTCGCACCGTCACCGGCCCGCGCACTCCAGCACCGCTCAACACTAAATCCAGTTGCCTACCACTACAATTCGGTGTTCAATTTTTCTGAATGAATTCACAATATGTCACAAAATAATCATAATATACACGTACATTTTCATTACAAGAAAAAATACTTTACACAAAAACCTTCTAACAAGGTAAACATTACCATATACTCGCTCTCATTTGTTTTCGTCGGAATATATAACACAAAGCAAGCAAATATAAACTTATTATTTAAATATATTGTTGCACCAATAAGTTCGAACGCATGGGCGTTTAGATTTATACTATCGCACTTCACCTGACGTAACTCGAACCGCGGTGTGGCCACTAAAAGCGCACCTCCTTGTATACGACCATGCACTCTATCACAACGTAATATTTGATAACCTGGCGGTACCAGTTCAGTATCGTAAATAGAAGAATTACAACCACTTTCTGTTATTGCGAATAATTCCGATGAAGTCCATTGCAGAAAGGCTAGAAATTCGGTGGTTTTTGTCCTGAGACCTCTCACGTTTTGATATAGAATTTCTATAGATTTACTTTCTCTCGGTTTTTGACGATTTTTGAAACCAAATCCACTCACTAAATTCCGCGTCACGTGGCCAAATGTTTGCTTGACTAACAGCACCAAAGAATCGTTCAGGTACTCCCACTATAAATGATGCGTAGCCTCTCTCAGTCTTATGTTTTATTTTCTCGATTGCAACACAGACCTCGGCTCCACAAATGGACTTTATATGACACTCCATTTGGTCTGACGTTGTTTCGGGCAGCAAACGCCAAACATGAAGGTGTTTCTTCTTTTCCATAGCTTGTATTCCTAAACTTATACTCTCACCCTTCATAACTTTCTGCTTTCGCTTCCTACGGGATGCCACTATCCATTCCTTTTCAGGATCTGTTTCTTCAGCGTCCAATTGAAGATCGATATTTGTTTCCGCCAAGTTACCCGCACCAAGAGGTAAAAGTGATGCTTTCGTGGCCCCAACCTTATTATTAACTGACGAGACCACTTTTGCCCGTTTAGACTGCTTTTTATTTCTTTGCGTTATACTAGAATATGATTCGGTATTGGATGACTAGGAAGACTTCAGTTCCATTTTTTGCTTCTCCGTATTTTGTTTAATAGAAGACGATGATATTTTAGTTGCTCTAGGTGGTCTATTTATAGATATTTTTTCCTCAAGTAGGTACCCTCATTTTACGATCGATTTCTTTGATATCGTTTCTAGTTTCGCAAAACAGTTGTAATATTTGTTCAAAATGTTTGGTCTGGTTATCTAAACAGGCCATGACTTCCAATCGAAACTGCTTCATCTCGGCAATCAGTTCAACGTTGCGATCATAATCATGGTCATGATCATCGGTGGTGTTCGACCCGGGGCGACTTCCCCGCTTGGTGTTGACAAAATCTGTAGAGGTGTTATAGGTACCATTCAGATGACCCTGAAACGGAGTCTTAGTGTTATCACTTTTTGGTATTTGACACGTACACTCCGGACATATCCATTTCTCCTTACAATCTTGGGACAGATCTTCAAAATCCCCCTGCTGCATGGCGATACACTTTAAATCGTAAGTCTTTTTACATTTGACATTTCGCACTGCTAGATCAAGACTGTGTCAACTCTAAATCATTGTTAGTTTTGTTTCAAGCTCACAGGCGTTGTATTAAAGTTGATTTTAAAATACAGTTGTATTTTCAGTCACTACACTTTTGATCTGGCGGTGCGATTTCAGCATTTCATGTATTGGAGACTCAATATATTCGTCCCACAGCCACTGCACTTAAATGCCATTACAGTAACAGTAATATGTATGTATGTAAACTCTTTATTGCACAAAAATATAAATATTACAATATAAATATTAAAGTAATGTACAAAGGCGAACTTATCCCTAAATATATTATGTTAGAGCAACGTTAAATAATAATTACAAACGACACGTCCGTCTCGCGCGCGCGCGCGGTAGATGTAATAATAAGTACTTGTAGTGTATAGTCGCTTTAGAGTAGTGCATTGCCATGTCAAATTGAAAAACAATTTTACAGGTGCCAGTACATAACAGGGACGAGACAACCACTCAAATAGGGCTAGCCCCAAAAACACGCTGGATATCGGCGTTCGAACGAATGGTATGCGCTAGCTTCCTGTCGCTCTGCCGGGCATAGACTCGCCCTCTCTTCGTCCAGGCGAACCTCCATTGTCTCTTTCGACACTCCTCCCTAACCTGGTGGAACAGCTGCCGGTTCGTCCGGGTGAGCCGCTCGTTCACGTACACGGGCGCCGGCCTGGCCAGCGTCAGCCGAGGCGAAACTGCGTCGCACCCGAGCGGCCTGCAGCAAGTCGTCCCGCAGCTGCCGACGAGCCAAGCCGCACGATGACGCGGCGCGGGCGTCCCCCCGCAGCGACGTCACCGCGCCGATACGCTCCGCAAATACCACATCGCGAGGCTCCAGTGCAACACCCAACTTAGCGATAAGGACGGTAAACGTATGGACTACGTTCTCCCCTTTTACTTCCGGTAGGTGGCCGATGTCGAGGTCAGAGAGCAGCGCATCCTGGTCGCGGTCATTCAGCTCTAGTTGAAGGAGAGCCACCGTTCGCTGCAGTTCCTCCACCTCGCTGTTCCGGGGCGATTCCTCCACCTCCCTACTCTCGAGAGCCTCCAGCCTTCGCTCGAGTTCCTCCATACGCTGGCTCATGTCATGCATGGATGCGCGGATCTCCGAACGAAACTCTCGCTGTTCGGCCATATACTCTGCAAGTTCGCGGCGCAGAGCACCGACTTCCGTCTCCTTGCCTGAGTGGCGCGCAGGTTCTTGCAGGTTCTTGCAGGTTCTTGCAGGGTCTTGCAGGGTCGTACAGGGTCAGTGGAGGATCCTGTGATAGCAGGAGTTACCTCTGCGCCGCTTACACCTCTCACCGGAGTACCAGTATTGCCAGTTTTCTTTTTGTCTGCTTGGCATTTGGGACAGATCCAGTCTTTGGGGATAGTTGTAACCTCGGTCATCTCCACGCAGGCTTTATGATATGTTAGTGGACATGAAGCACAAGTGGCGGCCCCTCGCGAATACAGCGTTCTGGTACAAGTCCCGCACTTCGACATATCTGGTTAGTTTGGTTGTCGAGGTGTGTAAAAGTTGTAGGCACGAATCGGTAGAGGGCGCTGATGTTAAAGAAAAAACGGTATACTCTTGGCTCGTCTCAGTCGTTTTTTGTCACGTTCTTAAATTCGTCCCTTTCTGCTTTCGTCACCCATTCTTCATTCGTCACTTTCGATATTTGGCTATTTCTTATTCCGGCTTAGTTCGGTATTCGTCACCATCATCTTTAGGCACGTTCAATGTTAGTCTATGTAGTTTTTAGACTCACTCGTTATTCGTCATTTTTTTCACGGCAGGTTCGTTGTTGGTCATATTCGAATTTTTGGCAAGTTCTTAATTCATCTTATTCTGCATTCGTCACTTACGCTGGAAGTCTTTGTCATCTTTCGTCATGTTTGTTGTTCGTCTTTTCCTAGCGTAGCGTTGGGTATTAGTAATGAAGGAAGCCATAAACCAGAAACTTCATGTTTTCATTTCCTGATGTTATCGCCTACATTTCGGAACTTATTTGAAACAATATACAGGATGGAAAAGATCGAATGCCACATGAATGGCAACTGCCTTAATAATTGTTAATAGTTCATTATGTGAAAAGGAGAGGAAAGAGGACTTTCCTTTGTTTTTTAAAATAATAAAGTACGAAATCATGAAAAATTGCTTACCTCAGTATTACATTATCTTGCTAACAAGATGGGAATTTCACTTTTTAATTTTGTTTTCACCCGGCACGTTAAATGCACCGTAACTTGGTCCATTCCACTGTCACTTAGGTACGTGACGGATGAAAACAAAATTAAAAAGTAATTGTTAGATATCTTGATTGTTACTTATAGAAAAATGAACCTAACCCTTACAATCTGCATAAAAAACACGGCACATTATTTTTCGTCACATTTGACTGGTTCGAGTCCCGACGGAGGTAAGCGATTTTTCAAAGATCCATAAATGCAGAATTTATTATTTAAAAAAGCAACGGATGATCTCCTTTACACAGAACGTGCTATTTACAATATTTAAGGCAGTCATGTGGCATTCGATGTTTCCACCCTGTATATTTCGGCAGTCTTTGAAACAGCTCAAATTAATTCGATGAAAATAAGAATCGATCTAGGACTTAGAATGCTCGGATAAAACACGGGCTTTTAGATTTTTTTGACTTTTCTGAGCTTTCCTTGGTTGCCTAAGTATTACGGATAGCATTAAATTTATATTATTATTACATAGACATGTCTGCCTTGTCTGCTCCATTGTAGAGTATTCATTACGCTATATTAAGTAGTTAAACCTGCAATAAAACATTACTGGCCACTCAAAGACAATTGTAATGAAAGTTGCTAAGAATTGTCATAATTGATTATTGACATTCTATTGATAGTCGCGGTGTAGATTGTTACCTATATAAAATATAAAATTAAAAGCAAATCGTCCATTATGGACGAAAACGAGGGGAATAACAGTGATTTAATATTTATCGAGACAAAGAAAAACCGGAAAAAGTTGATAAGGGGAGGGTTTCAGTTTACGTTGGATAGAAAAAATAAGACAACTTCAAAATGGAGATGTATAAATCGACACAACTGCAATGGATCCATTACTTTATCAGCAGATAACAAATCTATAAAACGTGAAGGGCCACATACATGTTTGCCAAATCGCATTAAAAATGAGATCGATATCGCAATGGATCATTGTAAATATCGCTGCCAAAACGAATATAAACCTGTCACAAAGATATATGAAGAGTGTGTAGAGACACTGAAGCACAAGATCCCAGATCATGTCGTACCACTTTTTGATGTTAAAAAAGACGGATTGTATAATGCAAGGAAAAGAAAACTAAACGTGACAAAAACAGTATTTAATACCATCGCTGAAGTTGAAATTCCAGATTTAATTTCTGATGATTTTATGGTGTATGATGGATCCGACAGTGATGGAATTTTCATATTTTGCTCACCGTATTTCCTAAATTTGATTAAAACAAACAATAGGAACAAATATTTAGCCGACGGTACATTTAAAACTACACCCGCTCCATTTTTTAAACTATTTACCGTCCACTGTGACTCAGGAAGCACAGTTAATGATGATGGTGTCGTACCTGTCGTTTATAGCTTGCTTCCAAATAAACAGGAAAATACATATCAGAAGCTGTTTACTATTCTGAAGACGCAATTGGATTTAAAAATATGCTATATTAAGTGTGATTACGAACAAGCGATTATGAATGCTGTTTCAACTGTTTACCCAAACGCGGTTGTTTCTGGTTGCCAGTACCATTTCAAGAAGGCAATATGGCGAAAAGCAAAGGAGTTATCGCTAAATAGAGATGAATATTGCACAAAAATTGTTAAATTAACAACCTTGATATCCCTAGTTCCAGAATCGCATGTACCTGAAGCTTGGACTTATATTGAAAGCATATCACCCGATGACAACCTGAGCATTGACAATTTTTTTCAATATATGAACACTTATTGGTTCAACAGAATAACTCCTAAAATCTTTTCTTGTGCTGGCCAACGCCATCGAACAAGTAACAGCCTTGAGGGCTGGCACCATAGGCTGAATATGATTACGGAAAAAAGTAAATCTTTGTACCGGTATCTTGATACCCTGAAAAAGGAAAATAGGCACCAAGAAATTCGAACAGCTCAGATGAAAGTCGGCATTCAGAAGAAAAGGAAGAAGAGATATGTGAATGCCGATGATGCAATTTCAAAAATAATTAATGATTTGGAAATTAATAACATAGAGGTTGCTGAATGTTTAGAAAGTTTGAGTACTGTTTATTATGTTAATAATGAACAGCTAATGATCTTCATTGATGACATATAGTTATGTATTGTTGAAGCTGTTAGTTTAATTTAAAGGAATAAGGCTATTTTTAAGTTCGATATTTGTTGAGGAAATTAAACTTATTTACATGTTTAATTATTTTTCTATTTGTACTGTACTGTAGTTTATTTATCATCATTATCATCATCATCAGCCAAATGACGTCCACTGCTGGACATAGGCCTCCCCCGGAGAGTGCCATAAGGATCGGTTGTGAGCTGCATTCATTCATTCATTCATTCATGCCGCCTAAAACAAACCAATAAGCTATATAGTCAAATAGTGAGTGGAGCGAATATCGAAAGAGATTAACAGAGAATCCGTCCAACAAAGAAATATAAAAATTTCTAAAGAGGCGAAATAAGAAAAACACGAACTAAGAATAGTCCCAAAAACGAAAATACAAATAAAGAGTGAGTCTTAAAACAACATAGACTAACATTGAACGTGCCTAAAGATGATGGTGACGAATACCGAACTAAGCCGGAATAAGAAATAGCCAAATATCGAAAGTGACGAATGAAGAATGGGTGACGAAAGCAGAAAGGGACGAATTTAAGAACGTGACAAAAAACGACTGAGACGAGCCAAGAGTATACCGAAAAAACTATTTATTTTCTGTTTTAATATACAAGTGTTTGTTTAATTTAGCTAAGTCCCTCCTTACAATTATCCTTATCTTATCTGTGATTAAATTGATTAAGCGCTAAAAGTTCCTGCGTTTTTATTTATTTCTGTAGAAACCTACCCACACAAGTAAAAAAACGATCTAGATGCAATCCAGTTTTAGTTTATTGCTTAAAGCACACTAACACGATCAAACCGCGCGCCGCGAACACTCTCGCGCCTTTGTTCGTCCCAAAGTCGCACACTGATAAGTTCAGAACGGGAAAACAATGTATTCGGCAGTATAAAAATTGTCCCAGAAAAAAATGTCGCTCATTATTAGATGGCGTTGTATATCAGGATGAAATCTAAAGAGGTTTGAAAACTATGTTTCCCGTTAGGATGCTCTATAATGTATAAATAAGAAATTAAAAAAAAGTTGTCAGTACTAGATGTTCAACGATGTCGTCGGTGCAAGAAAAGTTACACGATTTTTTTTGTACAAATATGTTCAATATAAAGGCATCTCTGCGAAGAAAGTGGCATCGGAGCTGAAAACGTCTACAAGAACCGTTCAAAGGGTTTTAAAACGGTTCAGGGAGATTGGTGGTATACGGCGACGGCCTGGAAGTGGACTTAAACCAGGGTTTGTAAACCAGAATATCGAGAAGAAGATAATAACAGCTTTACAGAAAAAACCTACCCTCTCTGTACGAGACTTGGTCAAGAAGTTTTAAACCTCGAAATCTACAGTGCAACGAGTGAAGAAAAATAGTTCTATAACAACTTTTAAACAAACTAAAGTGCCCAACAGAAATGCAAAACAGTCAAAAGAGTCTAAAACGAGATCTAGAAAACTTTATTCAAAAATGACTAAGAAAAAATATTGTACAATTATGGATGACGAAACTTACTGCAAACTTGAATTCAAATGACTTCCAGGAGACCACTATTATACTGGGACCGACAGAAAAGTAGTAAGTGAAGAGTATAAGGTTATCAAAACGGATAAATTTGCAAAGAAAGTTCTTGTGTGGCAGGCAATCTGTTCATGTGGCAAACGCAGTACACCATATTTTGCTAATGGAACTATAAATGGTGATATATACCTGAACGAGTGCCTCAAAAACGATTGTTGCCATTCATTAAGAGGCATACTTCAACTGTCCTATTCTGGCCTGATTTGGCCACGTGTCACTACACGAAGGAAGCAATAGAGTGGTACAAAGCAAATAATGTCGATTTTGTTGAAAAAACTCTCAATCCTGCCAACTGCCCGGAGTTACGACCCATTGCAAAAGTTTTGGGCTCGTGTGAAACAGAAGCTCTTAAAACATAAAAGTAATGCCACTTCAAAGTTCAAGACTTCAAGCGGAAGTGGAATGAAGCTTCCAAACTGATCACCGATGACGATGTACAAACTTTGATGGCAGGGGTCAAGGGAAAATTAAGAAGTTTCTGGATGAACTAATTCTAAACCGGTCTTTATGCGTAAATAATAATATTTAGAGGAATATCCACAGATCACAGAAACAAGGGAGATATGTTATGGGGGCGTGGTTCGTGTCGCCTCGATATGGTCAAATTGACCATATCGGCACGAGGCGTGTCAAGCGTTGACACAGTCACTCACTGAACGCTGTCAGTATAGAAGCTCCGTTTTAATGATAAAATGACTGTATGCAGCGTGAAAGTGTGCAAAAATCGAAATACAAACGTTAATATAAAATCAAAGGGCATAACTTACCACCGGTAAATTTTGTTTTTAAGCATTATTTATATTTTTAAATGAATATTTTATATTTGAATGGATTTCAGAGCGTAAGGTTGTGAAAGTTGTGTTGACGTGATTTCTATCGACTATCGATAAATGGCTTATTCTACAGCTATCAATAGAATTCAATGTGTTAATAGTTCTAGTTATTTATCACTACCACGACACGCTTAAAACAGAAGAAAAATAATTTTAACAAATTTTCACGTTATACAAAATTTAATTTTCTTTACAATATTAACGAACGACGAAGGACTCTAGCAATTCAAATATAAGTAGGCGAATCATACAATTAAGATAAAAATAAATTAACCAACCACAAAGGCAAAGGGCTCTGGCTCAGTATTGAGCTGTGCTTGCACACAGCGCTGATTGACAGCTCGCGCCGACTCACTCTTAAAAGGATTCAAGCCTAAAGGTTGGATGGTAGAGATTGCCCCAAGTATTAAGTCTATCTTTCTGTTTTAAGTAATTTGTACCATTCATGAAATAAAGTTTACATAATCAAGTCGGTAAACTACTGGTTTGTCCCAAACTGAGATCTTGTGACGTGACACTCAACCGAACCCATTTTATTAGTATATTTGTATTAACATCATAAAGTCCAAGTTTACAATTTAGACTTTTATGTACTAATCAAAACGAAAATCTTTAACAGCTCCAGAAAATTTAACCAAAGAAATTCGCCCATTTTTTTGTTACGTTCTAATATAGGTATCGTTCCAAATTTAAAATCTTATGTACTTATCAATTTTACGCAAACCGTATTCTTGCTAATAAAATATTATTCTATTCTAACAATAATATATTAAGTTTAAATGATGTTATTGTATTAACCTAGTAGTAAAATAATAAAAATAGTACTTATTGCCTGTAAATTGAATAGTACCTATATTAACGTTGCAAACAAGTTTGAATTGTTTATCGATATATTTTGAAACATTCCTTGTGGCATCCCTAAGTGGACGACAGGAGAGAAACGCACACCTCTTGAAAAAAGTATAACTAGATGTCGCTGTGTGTGGGTAGTCCTTAACCTGCTGAACATAGGGACTACTATCTTGGCGCCATCTAGCTCTGAGGAACTAATTAATTACTCGTCGCATAGATGGCAGCTAAGTGACGAGTAAGCGCTACCTTACGTTCAGTGACCGAACTACGATGGAAAAAAAACGATCTTTCAGCATTTTTCAACCTTGAGAACTTAGTATAAAGATTAATTTTCTGCTACTATCAAAACTATGTTACGGCGTTTTTAGTTCGTAAGCTGTGACCAATTATGAGGAGGTTGTTTTTGTAGTAGTTAATAGAGCGTAAGCGTAAGACGCACACATGTTTAAAAGTGGCGACACCGGGTCTTGTACGAATTGGCGTTCATGACATATCTCCCTTGTTTCTGTGATCTGTGGGAATATCAAATAAAACGGTATTAGAAAATTTGGTGAATTTTAATATATAATACGGATTTTTTTAAATTTATAAGCGACATTTTTTACTGGGACAAGCTTTAAATCGAAATGTTAGCGTGAGCGTATACTGTGTCTGTTACTTTTTTTTTTTTTTTGGATTTGACAACATTGTTGGTGCTGTGCACCGTGACAACTTCGCACTTGATTGCGAGGGAGGCGCTCGGAGAGAGCGCCTCGGCTCAATTATGTCTGTTACCGTCCGTGCCGTCACTTTTATAAGTCGACCTTGTTTTTTTTTCAACGTAGTGTGTGTGGATTTATATGTACGTAACTAACAGTTCCTGAAACTGGTATTCCACGTCACTAAAATAAGAATTAGTAAAGAACACACGTACGAACTTAAGCAACGGACGTCAAAAATACCCTTTGAAACTTCTCTCCGAAAGGCTTCAGTCACAATGTGAATTTACATATGAAACGTGCCTTTGCTCTACACTGAATAAATCAGACTCGCTTAAAGTTGTGCAACTTAATGTAAACCTATTTGATTTGTTATGTGACACATATTGTAAAAAAAAAAATGTTATTATTATTTTTCTGTTTTTGTTTGTGTATTTTGTTTTTTCTTTAGAGAAATATATTCTTAAATGCATAAAATAAAAATAAAAATGAATCTTACAATTGGGTGAGTATAGTTTTTTGACGTGGTGTATTTTATATTTTATTTCGATGTTTATTATTATATAGATCTGAGAATAAAAATCCTTTTATTTTTATCTTCTATAGTTTTTCCGAAATCATTTTTTAAAACACTGAGGTGACAGTTCATAACTTTCTATGCCTGTTTCCCTCTTACGCCTTGGTCTCCAAGTAAAAAAAAGAAAAAGTAATCGTTGACAGTTCTCATTTGTCAATCAATCCGTTACACTTATAGGTCTGCGTCCGTAGACCTTTTTGTCGGGTATAAATATCAGGCTGAAACTTTCTAGATCGCTTCATTTCAGTGAGTCGGACAAATGACAAACAGTTTTGCGGGAATATTGTTATATATTTACTTTTGTACCGTGCCTAATAATTAAATTTAAAAAAAAAAAAAACTTTACATTTGACAAAAATCTCGGTAGTGGGGACTAATTTTGCTAGAGGCCTTGAAACATGTCGACAAGTCCGGGTGCCAAAAATTTACTAATAGGAGAAACTGTTGTACCCCGGACATAGTTTTACCTCGGACAGTTGACAATATTTAAAGTATCCCGCATTCTTCAAAAATAAATATATATGTCATTTGAACCATTATCTATTAAAATGAAAGTAAAGTTAGCACGAAACTCGAGAGCGGCGTGTGCGTCGAGAAAATCACAAAAATATAAAATTTATTACAGAAAGTGAGTTTTTAGAACTTTATTTCAAACTCGTTTATTTAGTGTTTCGGAGATATATGATAAAACTGAATAATGCATGCTAAACCTACATTAAATAGCTATCAGATAGTGCGGTCGTTTCAACGTAACTTTTAGACGAAGTGCGTTTACAAAGCTTACTTTAAAAAAAAGTTGCTTTGTTGTACCTTGGACACCGAACTTACGTTGTACCTTGGACTACGGACTAAAGTAGAAAAGTTAAAAAGTGTTCTAATTCTTACATTATTTTGCATTTTTTATGACCAGTTAAATATTTTTTACTATTTTTATTGTTTATTACATTTTTGTTTGTGTGTGGTTGCCGGGTTAGAATAGCGCCACTCTATGTCTTTCCGTGGATGTCGTAAGAGGCGACTAAGGGAATAAAGTCTTGTAGTACTGTTAGGCGATGGGCTTGCAACCTGTCACTAATATACACTGGTAACATCTTAGCCTAATTGTGCAAATTGTGGTTACAGAGTTATCAACAAGTTTTTAGAGTTGTTGGTAATTCTGTAGCTCTGCCTACCCCACTCTGGGAATGAAGGCGTGAAGGTATGTATGTATGTATGTTTTTGTTTTTAATTGTTCTCAGGGAGATTTTCCATTTATTTTAGGAGAGTAGGAAAATATGACCATTTCTTGTAAAATTTATTAAGGAACCTATGAAAAGGTATAAATAGTTTTCGTCCGAGTTGCCTTTTATATCCTTAATTAATAAATACTAGATGATTATTTTGTGTTTTCTTGGCAAAAATGGTATTTGCCCAAGGTACAACACCGAGTGTCCAAGGTAAATCAGGGGTGTTGTACCATGGACACTTTTCCCCTTTTTTTTCTATCAGCCTGTCCCGTCTAAACTAACGAAAGGATTGTTTAATATCATATCCCGGAATGTAGTACAATAGTAGAACTTTACATATTCGCACATTTGGCAATTCTGAAGCATCTCGTTTTTTTTATAAAAATCAAAGAAATCTAAACTGTCCGGGGTACAACAGCTTCCCCTACCAAGCCGATTCTTATTGAAATTTAAAGATTAATTTATGAGAAAGTCAAAAAGTAGATTGTCCGACAAAATTAATGGGGACTATGCGCCAGTCGGACATACTGAAAATGTTGGAAATTCCAACTCAAAAAAGTGATTAATATCAGGCTAATTTTTTTTTTATGGGTTAATTTAAATTAATATAATACAACCGTACCGTTGTCCGACAAAATTTATGGGGATATGCGCCTGTCCGACACACTCTAAAAATGTCGAAAATACCAGCACAAAAAAGTGATTGATACTTGTCGGACAAACATAAGTAATTGTAGATTAGATCATTTATAACCGAAATATACTGATATATAAATATATATACACGTGTATTGGTTATTTTTGTTTCGTTTCGAGTAGTCTCGTCTGAATTTATTGCACGAAGGTACAAAGCACCGTGCTACGAGTATGTCCGAGTTATATGCACGATTATATAATTCCAATCTAATCGCTACAACAGTCGCTAAATCGTCCAAGGGGTTTGAATAAACCAATTTGTTTGTTTAGCCCAATTAGAAAGTCGTTATTAAAGTGCCGCAAATCGTCGAAATAAGAATCGAGCGGTGTCCAAAATCCGTTCCAGGGTCGTGGAGAGAAGTAGAAAAGCCAGAATTCAGGTGTAAGCAATAGTCGTCATTAAAATACAGTCGAAACAAACTTGCAAACGAAATCAAAACAATCAATACAGGTGTAAGTAACGGATGGCTTGACAAACGAGAACTGTCAACGATTACTTTTTCTCACTTCTTTTTTTTTATTGCAGACCAAGGCGTAAGGAGGAAACAGGCATTGAAAGGACCATGGGCAACTTTGTATGGAGCCTGGTTCTGAAACCAACAGAGCTGAAACTTATGTCATTAAATAGGTGTTTAATTCTACTTTATTTCATTATATGGGCACAAAGCCGAATTCCATTGCAAAACTGAGATATTCATATTTAATTTAGAGTAAATACCGGTATTCAACAAGAAATGACACCGAACGAACATCATTAATGGAACGGTCGATATCCCTACCTTCATTTTTTAAATTGGGTTTATATTATGAGTCAGGATCTCTAGCATTACATATTTACATATGAGAGAATATCCTTTTTCCAGGGCCTATCACAGGGACCATGGTATATGTAGGTACTTATGTTTTATTTTATTGTTTTCTTTAATAATATACAGTTAAGTTATTATACCTTTTTAAATAAGTTGGCTTATACAAAATTAAGGGACCACGGGTAAAATAATTCCCGTGGTACTTTCCAGGGACTATCACAGGGACCATGGGCAACAAAGGTGCTCAATACCTACCCTCCAGAATATGAATATTCTCCGAATGCATTTATCGTAGCTCGTACTCACCGTGACTAAAATACAAATATCTTAGTTCTGCAATGGAATTTGACTTTGTGCCCATATAATGAAATAAAGTAGATTTTAAGACCTATTTATTGACATAACTCTCATTGCTTTTGGTTTCAGGCCCATTTTGACGCATGGTCCTTTATGAACTGTCAATTCAGTGTTTTAAAAAAATATTTCGGAAAAACTATACAACATAAAATAAAAGGATTTTTATTCTCAGATCTATATAATAATTACTGTCGAAATAAAATATAAAATACACCACGACAAAAAACTATACTCACCCAATTAATTGATACGTAGGCCTCATACATATTTCTGTTACATTATTGAAAAATGATGCTTACTTATCACTACATAGTATAAAACAAAGTCGCTGGCGCTGTCTGTCCCTATGTATGCTTAAATCTTTAAAACTACGCAACGGATTTTGATGCGGTTTTTTTTAATAGATAGAGTGATTCTTAAGGAAGGTTTATATGTATAATACATTCCACGCGGGCGAAGCCGCGGGCGGGTCGCTAGTATTAACATAATTCTCTCGGGAACTTTCAAAATTTCCGGTAGGAAAAGTAGCCTACTCTGGATAGGCTATTTTCATACCTCATAAGCTGTCTCCATTCTAAATTACATCTATAACCGTCCAGCCATTGCAGCGTGAAGGAGTAACAAACTAACAAACACATACACACCAACTTTCGCATTTATAATATTAGTACGATTTCTGTTTATGTAACAATCACATTGAAAAACCATGTTTACTTTGTTATTTTTTATCAACTTCGGCTATTACTAGCTTCTCCTCGCGACTTCGTCTGCGTAGATTTCGATTATCGTTATTCGCTCGGTAACTTTAAAAAAGTTCGGGATAACCACAGATCACAGAAACAAGGGAGATATGTCATGAACGCCAATTCGTACAAGACCCGGTGTCGCCACTTTTAAACATGTGTGCGTCTTACGCTTACGCTCTATTAACTACTACAAAAACAACCTCCTCATAATTGGTTACAGCTTACGAACTAAAAACGCCGTAACATAGTTTTGATAGTAGCAGAAAATTAAGCTTTATACTAAGTTCTCAAGGTTGAAAAATGCTGAAAGATCGTTTTTTTCCATCGTAGTTCAGTCACTGAACGTAAGGTAGCGCTTACTCGTCACTTAGCTGCCATCTATGCGACGAGTAATTAATTAGTTCCTCAGAGCTAGATGGCGCCAAGATAGTAGTCCCTATGTTCAGCAGGTTAAGGACTACCCACACACAGCGACATCTAGTTATACTTTTTTCAAGATGTGTGCGTTTCTCTCCTGTCGTCCACTTAGGGATGCCACAAGGAATGTTTCAAAATATATCGATAAACAATTCAAACTTGTTTGCAACGTTAATATAGGTACTATTCAATTTACAGGCAATAAGTACTATTTTTATTATTTTACTACTAGGTTAATACAATTACATCATTTAAACTTAATATATTATTGTTAGAATAGAATAATATTTTATTAGCAAGAATACGGTTTGCGTAAAATTGATACATAAGATATTAAATTTGGAACGATACCTATATTAGAACGTAACAAAAAAATGGCCGAATTTCTTTGGTTAAATTTTCTGGAGCTGTTTAAGATTTTCGTTTTGATTAGTACATAAAAGTCTAAATTGTAAACTTGGACTTTATGATGTTAATACAAATATACTAATAAAATGGGTTCGGTTGAGTGTCACGTTCTCATCTCATCTCAGTTTGGGACAAACCAGTAGTTTACCGACTTGATAAGGAAACTTTATTTCATAAATGGTACAAATTACTTAAAACAGAAAGATAGACTTAATACTTGGGGCAATCTCTACCATCCAACCTTTAGGCTTGAATCCTTTTAAGAGTGAGTCGGCGCGAGCTGTCAATCAGCGCTGTGTGCAAACACAGCTCAATACTGAGCCAGAGCCCTTTGCCTTTGTGGTTGGTTAATTTATTTTTATCTTAATTGTATGATTTGCCTACTTATATTTGAATTGCTAGAGTCCTTTGTCGTTCGTTAATATTGTAAAGAAAATTAAATTTTGTATAACGTGAAAATTTGTTAAAATTATTTTTCTTCTGTTTTAAGCGTGTCGTGGTAGTGATAAATAACTAGAACTATTAACACATTGAATTCTATTGATAGCTGTAGAATAAGCCATTTATCGATAGTCGATAGAAATCACGTCAACACAACTTTCACAACCTTACGCTCTGAAATCCATTCAAATATAAAATATTCATTTAAAAATATAAATAATGCTTAAAAACAAAATTTACCGGTGGTAAGTCATGCCCTTTGATTTTATATTAACGTTTGTATTTCGATTTTTGCACACTTTCACGCTACATACAGTCATTTTATCATTTAAACGGAGCTTCTATACTGACAGCGTTCAGTGAGTGACTGTGTCAACGCTTGACACGCCTCGTGCCGATATGGTCAATTTGACCATATCGAGGCGACACGAACCACGCCCCCATAACATATCTCCCTTGTTTCTGTGATCTGTGGGGATAACCATTAGCCTATCTGTTAATCCACTTTGTTCATTCTAAATGTCATTCATATCCGTCCAACCTTTGCAGCGTGAAGGAGTGACAAAATAAAACACACACACACAGACACACAAACGCACACTAGCTGTCGCATTTATAATATTAGTAAAATTATCACGTTATTGAAAAAACCTTGTATTCTCTATGGCTACATTTAAAGTAGGTATCATCACTGACAAAGTGACATTTCAGGGGATCTCAAAGTTTGGACAAGCAAGAAATATAATAATGAAGTTATCACTTCGCTCGAACTGTGATATAAAAAATATTTTAGAGAAATAATTGAAATTTAAATCACACAAATTAGTCACTGGAAAGTGATTACGACAGGTGCACGAATTGTGAAGTGACGTCTCACATCAATCAAGCGGCCCTAAACTTGTTGAGGTGTATCAATAAAGTTTGCCATCAACAAATTAAATTCTTCAATCTTGATTACAATGTATAGTTTTTTTATAGAAAGTCGATTTCTTTTAAATGTGGGAAGTATAAATATTTTGAATACTGCCGTAATGTTTTTTGCTAACGGCAATACTTTTGTTGACTTTTTTTCTGTGGGAATAAAAATCCGACCTTATATGGTTAACGTGCATCTAATAAAATAATAAACGGTCAACTATTCATGCATTTACCTACTCACCTATTTAAAATCAAATCAGCGGCATTGCAATAAGTTCACTGCTGTAATTTTATTCGAGACACATCCTAAACTGATTTCCGCGTTGAGATCACACGCATGATTTGCGCGCAACAACAAAGGGAGGGATATTGAGTTGCAGTCGAGCCACATTTGCATACGTTTCACGGTATACACATATTAACACCGCCACGAACGCGATGCTTTGTACTGTATTGAAAAAAAAATTGGATTTTATGTTCAGTTGCTGCATAGAAATAATGCATAAAAATATTTTTTGTAACAATATTCTTTGTTTATAGTCTTAAAGGATGTTATAGCGGGCTAGTTTTCTGCAACTCGACGAAAAACTGTGACTTTTTTACGAAATGTTTTATGGTTGTTTAATTACATACAAACATACATTAAATCACGCCTGTTTCCCAGAGGGGTAGGCAGAGACCACTTTTTTCCACTTATTGTTTAATTAACAAATATAATCGGTTTCAGTTTATGCTCTTGCGAGAGTTGATCAGTATACGAAATCTATTTTTAATAAAGTATCACATTATCTATTGACAATCAAATGTAATTTCATTTGATTACAAAATAAATTTACACAGCATTACATTCATATAACTAATACACTGTAAAACTAAATTAATAATAACATTAAATAAAAACAGCATTACAAAAAAGGAGAACTCGACTGCCTGTCATCCATCGCCTCGCAAAACTTCAGGCACTCTGAGCACACAGCCGTCCATCGCCTCTCAAGCATGTCACAATCCGGTGCCAATGCCAGGAGCGCATTCAGCAGCCACAGCAAGCTGGCACTGGCAAGACCAGTAAGGAGGCGAGTGCGGTGTCTCAGAGTTATGCTGAGTACTCGTACCTCAGGGACATATAGCCTCGCAATTTGTTCCACCTGTTCCGTAGAATCACCGACACCCCGCAAAACACGACACACGTTAAGAAGCAAGCTGTAGTTGCGCCTGACCTCCAACCAATGAAAACCCAGAGTGAGGAGTAAACATTTTGTGAGGTATAAAAATGATCGTTTTTTTTTTTTTTCAAAAGTAATGTGTATGTAGTCTCATAAGGATTCCATGTAAGCGCAGACGCCTCCAGCCTTCTTCTGACCAAAGCGTTATACACCAACTTTATAGCCAATGGCCCATGAAAATGTCTGACGTTGCGAATGACAAAGCCAAGTGTGCGTAAGCTCCTGGCAGTGAGTGAATTAATATGATCGTGAAAGGTAAGCCACGTGTCAAAATAACGCCAAGATCCTTTACTGAGGAGACCCTGTCAATGGGCACAGCTCCGAGGAAGTATTGGGCACGTTGGTACGAGTACGACAACACGTGCACACAATGACACTAAGATGAATTAAATGCGAGATTGCTGTCTATACTCCACGGAGAAACCGAGTTGATATCTTCTTGCAAGGAGACACAATCTGCACCTCGTACCACACCGTACATCTTGCAATCTTGCTCGACTAACAAATACCTCAAGGTCATTTTGATCATTACTCCAAATTACAGAGGGCCCAAAACAGAACATTGACTAACACCTGACCGAGTATGATACAGATCAGGAATAAAGTGGCTATGCTGAACGAACTGTTGTCGATGACGTAGATAATTTGAAAAAAGCTTGATCAACTTTGGACCAAAGCTAATATTGGCCAACTTTTCCAGAAGAACGTTGTTATCTACACGATCAAAGGCTTTTTGAAAGTCAAAGTAAAGGACATCCACCTGTATACTCTT
Source organism: Acleris emargana (assembly GCA_927399475.2). NCBI lineage: Eukaryota > Metazoa > Arthropoda > Insecta > Lepidoptera > Tortricidae > Acleris > Acleris emargana. The sequence continues at coordinate 51,466,022 of OV656835.1, read as the reverse complement.
GTCCAGGCACTCGGAGATGGTATTGACCAAGACCAAGAGGTCGGTGTTAACGGATCGTTTAGCTCTGAAAGTATGTAGCAAATCGCACAAGAAGGGATTCAACGGAGCTGATAGAGTCCGGTGAAGCGTAGCTTCAAAAAGTTTTGCAAGAATCGAAAAAACAGCAACGGGTCTATGATTCTCCATATTGGTAGTATCACTCGTTTTTGGGTTCGGTTTTACTCTCGAGGTTTCCACTGATGAGGATACATGCCAGTACAGAGAGCTAAATTAAAAATAAAGTGAATCGCAGTCTTCATATGCTCCATGCAATCTTTCACAATGAATGCAGGTAAGTTATCCGGCCCTAAAGCGATGTTCGGTTTGAGAAGCTTAGTGACTGTTTCTACTTCCTCCACACTCAACTCATTTACAGTAATATAGTTGGCAGACCTGTATTATTTGCTCATATTTCGACCCCACTATCGTACAGGAACATTGGGTAAGAAACCGCTAGATTTTTTTTTGGAAAACTCTTGAGCTGTCTCCTGTCCGACAAACTTACTCCTCTTAAAAGTTACCATCAAAACTAACTCGCCTTTTGACTTTAGGCCATTTATAAGGTCTTCGCACATTATAACAACTCACCGGCGACTCGACTCTATGCTAGACATTGAAATTTAAGCCCTGTGTCATATGTTCAAGGTTTAATTTCAAAAAATGATTATAAGTAGTGTACAACGAGTGGCCTACGCATCGTACACTAAAGGTCAACCCCGACACGTTTGTCACGCAATGACCACACGTCGTCCACGCAATGACCACACGTCGTCCACGCAACGACCACACGTTGTCCACGCAACGACCACACGTTGTCCACGCAACGACTATGCGTTTGCGACTGACGCGTGACGGGCAACCATTTGCCAGCCCACCCGTCCGCCCCGTGCCTTCCCCCCGCCCGCCATCATTCACTATGGAATCGAAGGACGGAGTGCACGTTGATAAGCGGTATACGGTGATATTTTTCGAAAATCATGCAGAAAGAAAAGTTGATAGAAGAAGTGCGAAAATATCCGCTACTATACGACCTTAGTGATTCGAAATATAGTGACGTACATAAGAAGGAAAAGGCATGGAATGAAATCGCTATTGTATTGTCGCAACCAGGTAGGAATTTTTAACATAATTAATTTCTATTTGTGACGTTTTCAGTGTTGGTATTGAGTTATTGATTTTGCCATAATCTACAGAAATTCAGCTATCGAACCAATAAATATGTGTGATTGTAATAGATATTAAAAGTAATGTTAAAACTTATAAGTCATTTCATTAAAGTACATTTTGAGAAAATTTAATTCAACCTGTTACATCCAAAAAGTAGGTATGTTATTGTACAGTTAACAGTACCTACGATTTTCTACTTGGACACTCGAAAAATCTTGGTTTATCGTAAAAATTAGTTTTTTCACATACAGTAATATAAAATCCCAGAATTTACTGACATAAAATATTAAATCTACGTCATATATTTTTTATTTTGGGTTTCTGTATGTTATAATAAAGTGCCTTACGTTTATTTAATATAGGTAATCAGTAATAAAATCCCACCTTAGTATAGAAACTTGTTTAATATTCTTAATAAGCCAATAATATTATAACCAACTTCTTATGATTATTACATATTAATTATCCATGATCTATATTAAATGCTGCCACGGAACTCGTCCTTCGGGAGATTGAAAATAAGTTGCAAACATATCACGCGTTTCAAAAGCAGATGCCGAAGATTCACTTATATCTTCTGGAAGTGTACTTAGTAATCTCTGTTCATCATCATTATTGGCCGAACTCTGCCTTGTGTTGACTTCATCATCGGATGTTATATTATAACACCGCATGACATTGTGTAAAATACACGTCGCAAAGACCACAATATCAACATATTTTGGGTGTAAATGCAAATTCTTATTATAAATTCCAAATTTTTGATATAAGATGCCGAACGCGTTTTCAACTACTCTGCGAGCTCGCGATAAGCGATTATTGTATATTCTTTCCTTTTCTGAAATGCCACTTGAACGTGGATATGGTCGCAATAAATTCTTTTTTAAAGGAAACGCTTCGTCGGCTACAAAAACATGTGGCATTATTATTTCAGTACCAGGTAATGGTGTGTCAGTTGGAATATTAAATGTATTCATTTCAATCGCTCTTCCTAATCTTGACGATGCCAAAATTCCGCCATCACTATTCCTGCCATAGGCCCCTATATCGACAGCTATAAATCTGTATTTATCATAGCCATGAGGACGATAGAGAAGTGTTTTTTATAATTAAAAAATAGCGAGCCGCTGCTAGGAGGGGCAATTATGTTTACATGTTTGCCGTCGATGGCACCTATACAGTTTGGAAAATTCCATTTTTTATTGAAACCATCTGCGATTCTTTTCCAGTCTTCGGTAGTAGGTGTGGGCATGAACTTCCCCTTCATTGTATTTATAATCGCATTGCACACATCTTTTAATATCGACCGGATGGTACTTTCGCCTAACCGAAAGCTTGAACTCATAGTCCTAAATGAACAGCCACTAATCAAGTACCTGAAACAACCAATTTTTCTTTATATTTATATTATTTTGTTACAGCGTCAGAATGTAAGAAGATATGGCAAAACTTAAGGGAATATCATAGAAGAGCCATTAAAAAGAAAGCAACTAAAAGTGGTCAGAGTGCTAATACTAATAAAAAATGGCAATATGAAACTGAAATGTCTTTTTTATTACCACATTATAAAGAACGGTCTACAGTGACGTCAGTGGACAACACAGATGATGGTGATGATGAAAATAGCTTATCTGCTGCGGAAATTCTTGCCAATGTGACTAATAATGAAGAATCTCAAGACTCGTCAATTACCTCGGAGCGTCCTGAATCTTCGGTGTCTATGTACGAATCATCTAGATCAGTGTTTCCTGACATTCCAAAAACGACAAAACGAAAGAAATTGCAAGAAACAAGTGCATCGGCGGTCTTAATGGAATATTTATTAAAAAACAAAAACGATGAAGATGGAAAGCAGAATGACGAAATGGATAAATTTTTTTTAAGTATTTCTAGCACAGTAAAAAAATTATCTACCTATAATCAAGCACTTTTAAAGTCAAGAATTTTTAATTTAGTTTCGGAAGCTGAAATACAAGAACTGCAAAATAATCGAAACTGTTACTATGAAGATTTTTTTGCACCAGGAACTTCTGGCTACACAACTCAAAACCTAAATGCAGGTACTACCGGTAGTAGCACCGCTAGCACCCAACAGCAAAATACAACGCCTATGGAAGAATCGAGGGTTGATGGTTCTTCTTAACACAACTAAAGTAAAATTGCTTTGCTTTGATTTATCCTTTAACTTGATATATAAATAAATACATATAAATTATAAAAAAGTTTCTTATTGCTTACCTTAATGTCACTGCCAGCTTTTCTTCCGGTGATACAGCTTCTCTAAATCGCGTGTTTCTTTTGTAGATGTCGTCCTCAATAATATTAAGTATATAATAAAACAAGTATCTCGGCATACGGAAATAGATATAGAATTTTTCTTCGTCATCTAGCACACGTTTCCGGATATTCCAATATTCCCCTTCTGATTTCCTTTGTCGCAACATATCATGTACCCAATATCTTCTTTTCCTGCTGTTTCGTTCATTTTCATTATCAAGTATAATAGCTATAATCGCCAGTTCACTGAATGTAAAGTTCGACATTTCATAAGCAACACGACTTCTTTGGACAAAATTCAACCGAAAACTGAGGTTAGACGAGTTGTCTGTTGAATACGCATTACCCACTCGTTGGCACCGCGTTGTCCACTCGTTGGCACCGCGTTGTCCACTCGTTGACACCGCGTTGTCCACTAGTGACCATTGGGTGGATCAACTAGTTGACTACTCATCGAGAGTGTTAGTAGAGTTGTTGCCGCGTTGGCGTGGAGTTGTTATAATGTGCGAAGACCTATATGCTGCCAAAAGGCACGTGGGTTACTTTTTAATTTACAGCCTGCTTCTGCCTTCATTATTTTTTGTAAAAATGAAAAAGGATGAAGTATGAAAGGAATCCGTTTAAACCTCCCATCCAATTAACACAAATACAGGACGCACCTTTCCAGGAAATCTTTATGTATCTTCTATGTATAGAAGGCAAGTACTATCTCACTCTGGCGGATGCGTTTAGTAAGCTGATTCAAGCCATAGCAATTCCAAATAAGAGTACACCAGCAGTCGTAATTGCATTAATAAAATATTTGAATTTGTACGGTGTACCAAAGAAGATTAATTGCGATTCGGGGTCGGAATTTAACTCTATCATGTACCGAAAATATTTAATAGACTCGTATTTAGCAAATAGTTCACGGTCATAAGGACTATATTTAGCTTGCGGTTGCGCTAGAAAGCTTTCTAGATCCTCACGAATAAAACAGCTTAGTCCACATATAGTAATTAATATTTTACACAGAAAACGGTACAAATTCGGTTAGTCTTTAAAATAATAATTACCTAACTCAAACACAGCAACCAGACATTTTCAGAATGACGGCGACTCGCTACCGACCGATCTAGCCCAAACAGCAAAGAGCAGTACAATATCCTGCTCATCGGCCTCTCATTCCTTTAGTCCCATCTCGTAGCCGGATTTGGTAGCTGGCTTCCAAATGGGAAATGTGGTTTCCCGCCTAGTAGCCAGCTATGAAATGGGAATGACTTTCCCATCCCGTAGCCGGATTTGGTAGCTGGCTACGAAATGGGAGAGATAGTCCCGATACGAAGCTGGCTACCAGTGTTGCCAATGCTTATTTATCCAATTCCCCAAAAATCAGGATCGAAATCCCCAAATTTGGGTACAAAAATTCGCTGATTCCCCACAAATTCCCCTCAAAAGTTTTATAAGAAATGAAACTATATTCGATTATTTAGATTATATTTATTATTTATTTTTCATATTTTTTTCCAAATTTTCGTATCAAGCATTTTTTTGGACGGGTTGAACTTGACACTGCCGCCCAGTTTTTTTATTCCTTCTCTTGCAGCCATAAGTGATACAACAGTATCTGTATTTAATCGGTTGCGGTTTTCTGTTTTTAATTTTTTTAGCACACTAAATTTGCGCTCCACCGATGCATTTGAAAAAGGCAGTATCAGCAACAACGAAATTACAATTTTCATGTTTGGATACAGGTATTCTCCCATTTCTCCCGCAGCGTTTTTCAGACGGAACACTTTACCCCAGTAACATTCAGCATCATTGTTATCTCCACTAACTTCAAGCCCATGTAGATGAAAATCCAGCATAGCGTGAGCTCGCCACTCATCGTCTAATTTTTGTGCTGTCACAAATTTATAAAGCACTGGGAACCGCTTCAGCACAGGTACTAATGATTTAATTTGAAACCGTTGAGCTTCTGATGGATTTACAGCGGATATAATAGAAAATAAAGGATCTCCGAAATCAAATCGCTTGGTAATGTCTGACGTCAATTCCATATAAAATTCTTGGCATGTTTTATAGAAATCTGCAATAGCCGCACGAGGTACATTTGCATCTTTTTTCAAATCTTCCATACTTTCTCCAGCCTGTAATCCAATATATATTTCGTCTAAACCTAGCAAATGCGTTGGATTTCTGAAGTCAGCGTTTAGAATATTGGCACAGGACTTGATGTAGCTGATTTTCATGAAATTAGCAGACAGTGTTTTCAACAGATTTTCTACTTCTGGTTTCAATTTGTGAAGAAGGGATGTTTCTGATTGAAACAAGGTATTGAAACTCGTTACCAGTGAAAGAACATAAGACATGAATTCTAAATATACGACAGTGAATTGGTTGTTCATTGTAATGAGCATTTCTTCGGTAGTCTTCGATGGGTCAGTGAATACTGTTTCTGTCAAGTAGGCTTTTAATGGATTATATTGCTCCAACACACGGTCTACACACGCTTTCAGGGACAGCCATCGAGTCTGAGCTGGCGCGAGAATTTTGTGTATCTCCACTTGAAAGAATTCTTGAAACTCTTTCAATTTAATTTGTCTTTTTGAACTTCTACTGAAGTGAGCTCCAACAGAACGCAAGAAGTCTTCAACATTTCGGGGCAGTTTGAGGCAAGCTTTCGATGATGATAAGTGTATCATGTGACAGGAGCATTTCACTAGAGCAATGTGAGGCAAATCGTTCTTAAGAAGAGCAAAAACGGAGCAATGTTCCCCAACCATCACGTTTGTGGTGTCTGAACTAAACCCAACCATGTTTTCTATGGGTATGTTTTTATTTAGAAGCATTTGTTTTAAACAGTCATACAGTCCCGCAGCAGTTCCCGATGCCACTTCCACCATATCCAGAAACAAATGCTCTACCTGATTGGTGTTTTCATCATAGACTATAGCAGTAAAACAGCATTGCTTTAAAGAGCTCTGATCCGTCGTTTCATCCATTATTAATGAGAAGAAGTTTTTTTCTGTACGTAATTTTTGATTTATGTCTTCTAAAAATGTGTTTCCTATAACATTCTTAAGTATAGCTGTCGCTTTGGTTCTGTGTAAATTTGTGTTCTTAGCTATAGTTGAGTCTGAGAAAATATCTTTACAGAGCGGTCCCAAGGTGTCCATGAATGATATTGGTATATTATTTTCAGCCAACGCTCCGGCTAGTTTTAGTTCAGCTTTTCGTACATTTATTTCCAAATTCGTCACTGGCAAGTAGGTTGAGATTTTTGGAACATTCTGTATTTCTAATATTTTTTTCTTATGGCGTTCTGAATTCATATGTCGAATCAGGTCACTTTTATGCGCTAGGATCGATACCGAACAGAGTTTACAGTTTGCTAAATCATTTCCATCTCTCATGTTCGAATCTTTGCATAACCAGCTTGAAAAGTTTGGTTCATTAAGCCACATATCATTAAATTTATTCAAGCGTTTTACTTTTTGGGTCTGTGTCATATTTGACTCACTTGTCGTCAGGCATCCTACTGAAGTCAAACTGGAACTAGGAACAGCATTTGCTTCTGTACTAGAAGTTGACGCCTCCGAATCCTCCGATAATTCCACCTCAGGTTCTCTTTTGCGTTTAAGCTAAAAAATAAATTAAAAAAACAAGATAAATTAACCAGATAATTAAGTTTCATATTCGCGCACAAACAAATTTTGTATTAGGTATTATATTAGGTTATAACCTTACCTTAGGATTATCTCCTTGGTTTTTGTTTTGACCTTTTAATAACCATTTATGCATATTTGCACAAACTCGTATCGTTACTTCGCGACAGAAACAAAATCAACTTATCGACCACCTCGCATTACATGTAGGCATCATTCACAAAAAGTTTAATAAAGACGAAAAAGGGAATCCCCTGATCATAGACAACTGACAAACTAGGGATGTGCCATACATAATGATTCTAAAAATGTCGATATCGATAGTGAATGATGAAATATTTTTACCGATGTGAATAAGATGTTAAAATCCCCGCATTTTCCCCACATAATGCCAATCCCCAATAAATCCCCAATCAACTTGAGATTCCCCGCAGTTTGGGGAATTCCCCACAAATTGGCAACCCTGCTGGCTACGAAACGGGAATTTCAAAGTCCTAAATCCAAATCTATGCCCTGTTTTTCTTTTAATAATCTTAAATCGACTTATTTCAAACTGCATGTGTAGCGACTTATTTATGACATGTTCATTATAAGGAAATTTTGACGTTGTCAAGTGCTTGCCTATCGCCTATTATCTTGGGGTTTTTGACAATTCTCTCAAAAAAAAAAAAAAAGATTTTTTTTATATATTAGCATATTTTGTTGTTTAATGGTTAGTAATGATGTATTAATTATGCAGTAAATTAACATTCTAATGTGCAGTATAATGAAGAATCCAAGTTTGAACAAGTATCGCCTTTGGAAGGATTGCTCCAAGAAAATCCCATCTGGTCTTCGTAAAGTTTTACCTACATCGCTTCACGGAGGCTAGAGGATCACCGTACAACGTTGCCTTTTGATTTTTTAAATATGTAAATGTAAAATTTAAACTTGTCATTGGCAGAAATGGTTGCTCGATATTGCGACCGGTTGCCATTAAATAAATAAATAAATATAATACAATAATTATATCGCGGAGTCATTCAGTCGTACCGATGAAATAATTATGCATTTTGCTTCACTCTATTGTGATCCCTTGCCCGGAACATCGTCTTCGGAAAGAAAATGTTTCATATAGTATATTTCTATGGAACTTGCTAACTATGTAAACAAAATACTTAACTTTGTTTTGTCACGGTTTCTCCTTGAATTTTCACACCACCTCATCAAACACCATTGAAACCATAAACTATTGAAACGGTCGTTACTGTAAAATACAAAATCACCAAATATATAACTCGATCTTGGATATTTCATTCAAAGTTTAAATGGTTTCATAAGTTAGGTTATTAGCATAGCTGGGCATTAACTCGTTAATCCGTTAATCGTTAATTAACGAAGTTAACATTTTGATTAACGGATTAACTTTTAAGTTAACTTTCAAAAATGTTAACGGACACGTTAACTTCCGTTAATAATGCAGAAGTCCGTTAATCGTTAATCCAATGCCTACTATTTTCCGCACGGCACCGGCGCGAAAAACAGGTTAGGACAAGTATGCCAACTTGCCGCGGCATTTCAACCAAAGTTCCGGTTGATATGGAGTTTCAGTGGCGGAGGGAGCAATGCCAGTAACAACGATGATGACGAGGAAGACTTTTTCAATTCTGTCACTCAGTCTATAGAAAAACCAAAGAGCTCCAACTCTTTAAAGAGTAAAGCGCAAAGTCTCGTTAAAATGTCGCTGGACATGAAATCAAAAGACTCGTTCAACGATGCTGCATTCCTCGGGTAACAGATATTCATAAATCTATTCATTAAATACAATACTGCTATCAGTGGCGAAGCGTCACGTAAATAAATAGGCAAGCCGGAGCAAAAAAAAGGTGTATGGCGTGTGTGCTTGTTTGCCCCTTCCGTGACATAAAAAAACATACCTTAAAAAATGGATGTCGTCTTTCTAGTTCTCAAAAAGCAGTGCTGAAGTGTCGCGTGCGTTAAAAGTGCGCGGAAAGGCAATTCTTGCTTTCCAAGTAGTACTACCGTATCAATTAAACGTTTCAATAAATTTCGATTACGTTCCACTTACGATTGTGGGCCTCAAAATTATTACCAAAAAAAGTTTAAATTCTACTGTTACCAAACTCATGTAATAATATACAACTCCGTATATGTTTCTCGCTTTGAGCATGTTTTCTAGCTGAATTACTTATAGAAAATAGAATAAGTTTTTTTTCTTGCCTTTTTCGTGCTTATTAAGATTAAATCTTAGAAAAAATACAAATTTATTTCCCTATTTCTGGGCGGTTTGCCCTTCGGGAATATATAAAAACTAACCTAACATAACCTATTTTTTTTACGTACTTTAATTCAAACCGTAATGTTTCAGTAATAATTGATTTTAGAGAAAAGTTTGTTTAAAAAAATATGCTTGTTTTAGTATATTCTAAACAATTAAATCATCATAAATAGACCTTATATTGACATAATTTTCAAGCATCAAAATTTTCTAAGTCCCTGACGCCTTGAAAATGACCAACATTTGAACCCCTATAACTCGGCCAATTTTGATTTTAGAGAAAAGTTTTTCAAGTAAAACATGCTTATTTCAACGTGTTCTATACGATAAAATCATTTAAATTAGGTGTCATAATGATACAATTTTGGCGAAATTTTTTTTAAGTCCTGCGTCCCCTAACTGAATTATATAAATTGTGAATATCTGCAAAACCTGTTCGATTCCAAACACTGCTAGAATCGGAAAACAGCAAAGATGAATAGCAAAATAATTTGTTTAATTTGCAGCTGCCAGTCAGCCAATTGTATTTGTAATTCGCTGTGGAAATGTTTGAAGAATCCATCTCTACGCCTATAATCAATTTTTATGTCTGGGCGAGCGCGTCCTAATCCTAACTTAATGACATGTTTCTTATTTCCAAAGGATAACTTTGAAAAACATGTTTGTTCATTAAGTAGGTAATCTGTAAGATAACACTCAATTTGCACCAATGCGGCCGTTTGTACTTTGAGTACAGGCAAAAATATTTAAAAACCAAACCACGAATATAACCTAAAATAGATCGAAGCAAAAATAACAATATTTAGGTACTTAACGAAATATAAACAAACCTCCGTTGTCGCCACGAATCTGCAAATAACACAATCCAAACAGAAAAACATTCACAGAACACTAAACAAGCTAAATTTCACTAGTTGAGTCTCATAAAACACAATAAGTTAAGTAATAACACAAATTTAACTATAAATCAAAACAAAACACCGCATATTAGCGCGAGGACGCGAAAGTAATGGCGTAATGAAAATCAAAAAAGTAGTTGAAGGTCGTGAGGCCAGGGGGGAGAGAGACGGTTGTTGAGTTGAGTGTCCTTGGGAAAAGAAAGTTAACGCATGCACTTTAAGTTCAAAATTGGATGCAATAAGCCGTAGTTCGTCGGCCGGACTTGCGTGCTTCTCCCTCTTGCGTGCTCACACAGGTGCCGCTGTGTCTGTGTGCGAGTTTAAAGCTAATGTAGCGCTATAATATTATACCATTTGGTTTGAATTTGTTAGTGAGGTCCGGCGCCGAGTCACCGGCTTGTATGGCGGTTTTAATTGTGGGTGTAAGTTCGAGCGCGCGTAGTAAAAGGTAACTGAGCATGTGTGCGTGTATACGAAAATATTGTTCTTGTTTCTTTCTAGTAATATAGGTTAGTGAATGGGTGCGAGCGAGTGATAGATTTCGGCTTGGTAAATAAATAAATTTGAATTGCGGCGTTAGTGCGTGTTCATTCATCGTATTATGAAGCAAGGTAAAGCTATAGTACACCGGGTTACTTTCGGTTTTACGTTTTGTTGTTTGTATACCTAGTAGGTACCTACTCTATGCATAGGATTTTTTAGGGAAGCCGCTGGGAATCGGGTTGTATGGACGCTTCGCTACTGACTGCTATACCCTCAAGCGCTGCAGTCAAAACGAGCCTCGCTTTCAGACGAGAACTTCAACATGTTAATGTTCATCAAGGCGAATTACACACCTTATGCACCTTATGCCCGACGATTAAATTACACATTTGAATTATACAAGTATTTTGTTTTGTTCCTATCCTGTTAACTTCCAGAACCTAAATCAACAGGTTTTATAAGTTCACTAACGCAACGATATAAAAATGCATTTTTTTACACATATTAAAGGATTAACGATTAACGTTAACTTGCGTTAATTCTTCCTAAATGTAACGCTTTAACGTTTAACGAAGCTAACTTTTTTTTGTAGCGGATTAACAATTAACGGAGTTAACTATTTGATTAACGGTGCCCAGCTATGGTTATTAGGACCCGATGGAATGACGTTTTTGTTTCTTTTAAATTGTACAATTGTCTATGATGGGTAGTGTTGTGGCTAAAGTTGGCGATATATTAAGGCATCATCGATAGGGTTACAGATGATATAACGGCACCTTTTATAATAAATACTGGTAATATATCATCTTCAAGTACCGATTTTTCTTCAGATCGTGATTAAATAAATTAGAAATAAGTCAGGACTTGTTTTTTACTTTCGGTATTTTATTATTCGATATGGTTTGACATAAGTAAAGGAGAATTGCCCATCACTAGTAAATTCATCATTCAGAGACAATTTCAATATGGCGGTTTGTTTACATAGTTAGCAAGTTCCATAGAATTAGACTTTAGACTTTATTCTGACTAGCCGGGGAGGAACAGCATTACTTTTCAATGGATTGAAATTTTATAAACGGAAAACTTACACCAAAAGATAAAAAAGATAAAAGATGTTTATTCAGTAAGTAGGCCGCACGGGCACTTTTACACGTCAAAATAAAGGTACGTTGTGGATTTGTGCAAAATCTAATTGTGACGGTAATATTAATATCACATTATCATCAGGTAATAAGATTATTTTAAAGGAAAAACCGCATTGCAGCAATTGCATTCCTAATCCTGCGAGGCAAATGTTGATGAAAAATATTGATAAATTTAAAACTGAAGCTGCCAAAAATGTATAACATATACAAAAGCAGAATAATGATATGGTGTGCCAATTAACGACGGAAAATATTCTATTGTACGAAAAAATACCAACATTTTCAAGCCTTAAGTCAGCGACATATCGCCAACGAAACAAATACTTAAAAGTTCAGAAAGTTCGATGTAAATTACCAAGACCAGTCAGTGCCAGAACAATTTTGATTTTTTGCTCGCCGATTACCAGGACCGTCATACGCGTATACTGGTATTTGTTGATAAAGGCAATATTGTTGACATAGGCAAATATAGGCATTTTTTTGCAGACGGCACCTTCAAGTCGTGTCCACAGCCTTTCCTGCAAATGTACACCATACATGCCCTGGACAGTATGTCAAATTGCATTATCCCATTATTTTACGCATTTCTGCACAACAAAGATGTGAAAACGTACGAGATTCTGTTATTGTTGATAAAATCTCAAGTAAATACGTGGATCCCCGAAAAAATAACTTAAGATTTTTAATCTTCTGCTATAATCCAAAACATTTTCCCAGAAATCATTATCAAAGGTTGTTTCTACCATTCTCTTGCAACAGCCTGTGGAAGAAGGCACGTGTTCTAAAAATTAAAAGCAGAGCGGGACGAAAACACGTTGCACGCTATGCAGCTCTTGCTTTGCTTCCGTTCGAATCTGTACCAGCTGGTTATCGGTATATCGTGAATAAGTCATGAGATGGTGAAGATATTTCAAAATTTAACTCATATTTTTCAAAAACATGGCCAAGACGTGACATGATCAAAATATGGTGGTGCGGAGGTGAACCAATCCGGTCAAATAACAAGCTTGGAGGCTGGCATGCTAGGATCAATCGTTTTACATCGCGTAAAAATCCAACTTTGCCCGAATTGCTTCAAGTTTTGCAAAAGGAATCAACGTTCTACAGTATCTCAAATGCACCCATGAACAGCAATTTACATACGGGCAAAAAGAATAAGAACTATTTTGAAAATGATTTTGAAATAACTTCTATTGAAGAATTACGAAGTAATAAAATCAGTGTCGGTCACTGCATCGAAATTATTGTACCTTTTTCAGTTTAATGTTCAGTCGAAATAGTTTTAAGTTTTATTTGTTGCAATAAGCAAAATATATAGATCTTTAAGCGGAGTGTGATTTTTTATTTAATTAAAAGCCGAGTTCAATTTGGTTCACAAGTATAATCTTTAATTTATTATTTAAGTGTAGTAACAGCTAATATTATTCATGTGTTGTGTGGGTAGCTTGAAGTTATTAATACTGTAGTATAAAAATATATTCAAAACTAGACACCCCTTTGCCCGCGGCTTCATACACATTTTTTTTTTTAACCTAGTAACCTACCCTCATAGAGGGCAATATTAGGTAAAGAACTTCGATATCTCTCGCAGATTCAGACTATATTCTTCATAGTTGGTTGTTGCTTACAAGATGGGAAAAACACATTTCTCATTTCGAATCCAGCTACCAAATCCGGCTACGAGATGGGAAAGTCATTCCCATTTCATAGCTGGCTACTAGGCGGGAAACCACATTTCCCATTTGGAAGCCAGCTACCAAATCCGGTGACGAGATGGGAAAGTCATTCCCATTTCATAGCTGGCTACTAGGCGGGAAACCACATTTCCCATTTGGAAGCCAGCTACCAAATCCGGCGACGAGATGGGAAAGTCATTCCCATTTCATAGCTGGCTACTAGGCGGGAAACCACATTTCCCATTTGGAAGCCAGCTACCAAATCCGGCTACGAGATGGGAAAGTCATTCCCATTTCATAGCTGGCTACTAGGCGGGACACCACATTTCCCATTTAGAAGCCAGCTACCTAATCCGGCTACGAGATGGAACTTTAAAATACCCGTTTCGTAGCCAGCTCCGAATCGGGACTATCTCTCCCATTTGGAAGCCAGCTACCAAATCTGGCTACGAGATGGGACTAAAGGCTCTCATCTGCGTTGCGCGTAGCATTATCCGTAGTCACCACAATACCATTCCAGATAATAAGTAGGTACAGTAAGCCAACGAAGTGTTAAGGACTTAAGTGCTTTGTCATAATAAACTTCAAGTCCAATATCAAATGACAAACACGGCAATAACGATAGATAGCAACGTATAATATTTAAATATGCATTGTTATTGGGTGACTGTAAAAGTACTCGTAAAAGTCCTGCGCTATTACTAATTTCAGGTTGTTTGGTTCTGCCTAGTTATGGTAAAATATTTTTCTAGTAAAAGGTTGATACTTAACAATTCTAGCACTATTAAGCTATTTGTGTCTGTCTTTGTGTATGATGAGTCTTATGTTACGCAACCCTCCGTATTATTTCCGCTCCTTGATAATTAATAGGTTGCAAGTTGCAACACTTGCAACCATATTACCATTATTTTGGCTTCAGAGGCCGAGCTCTGTCTAATGCACCACAACCTGTTGTAAGCAAACAACATTGCGGCGTTTCTTCTCAGCAGTGGTCTCCTCTTGTGAAGCGCTGGTAGATTCTTGACGTGTAAAAGTGCCCGTGCGGCCTACTTACTGAATAAATGTCTTATCTTTATCTTTATCTTATCTTTATAAATGACAAGAAGGAGAAAGTCAGGGTTTTTTTTTACAAATTTTGTTTTCGTTCGAGGAGTTGGCAGCCTTAACACATCTTGTGTCCTTAACAACCAATCATAATCCTTATATTTGATCTCGTTACGGAGTATCGTAACGACTAGTCTTATAATATATTTTATTTTATATTGTATTGTATTGTATGGTCGTTCTTCTTTTTTACCGACAATAAAACGATGATTTTCTGTTTTTTAGTTTTTTGAACTATCAATAATTATAGATTCAGTGTTCGATTCCAAAAAAATGCATTCCTTTTTTGTTAAGGCTAATTAATGCCTTCTGTCGTGATGCAGAAACATTACCAGAAACACTGTGACAAAGTGGGCATTTTCAGCTGAGACCAATTTTTAGATAACCACTCTGTCACGGCATTCTATGAAAAACAACATAATTTAAAAAATACTGAATTGAAGAAAGAGCACGATTAATAAGTACTTATAGATAAATAAAAATATGGACGTATATCAAACATGAAAAACATAATTATCAATACTCTAATGACACGCTAACTGAGATGAGAGACAGGCTATTGTCGCTAAAAAAGAAGACCGACCCAATTTTGTCAGTTTGCGCGTACTACTCGTACATACCTCGAACAAATCATGAGGATGACGTAAAAATTACGTACCTTATTTTGCACCCTGTGTGCAAAATTAGGTACTGTGATGTCTTTATTGCAACATCCGTATGTCATATTGCACGAAGTAACAGATTAACCGCGTATAATTTCAAGTAATCTATACAGAATTATCTGAATGATAGGATGATGTACTTAGTGAATAAAATAAATGTTACGAGATTATGGTTAAAGAAACTTTATTCTCATTCGAATTACAATTCACTTACATGAGAACATTTAAAAACTAAGTTAGTATTTAAGGTTAAACACGCAAAAATATTTTAAAAATAATGGTAAATGTAGGTAAGCTGACAATTGTCATGCATCGTAGCTCGTTAGTGTACAAAGATAAGAAACTTAGCAACATGCATACACGAATAACATTTCATTGGATGCGGCTTTAACGTAACATTAATTTACAATATCAATAATCAAGTAATTTTGCTGCACATAGTTTTCTAAAAGTTAAAGTTTATTTATTATAACTATAAAAATAATTTATTTAAGCTATTTGGATGTGTATGTATGTACGTATTGTGTAGGTATATTATGTATATAGCATTTTTAAGTATAATAATATATATGTTTATATATATATTTTTTAATACATTTATGGCCGTAAAATTATTTATTAGCTAGTTATTTGACTTGTCGTTATTAATGGTGACGCGTTAAGTGATTTTAAATAAATTTCTACTAGAATTATATTTTATCTATTGGTTTAGTTTGAGATTATGAAGTATGTGAAATTTTAAGCATTTTTTAAAGCTATACATAGACTTGGACTCTTTCACATCTTTTGGTAGTTTATTATACATTTTAGCACCTTCGAAAAGTAAGCTCTTTTTTCCATAATTCGTTCTAGGGGCACGTAGTGTTAAATTATAAGCATTTCTAAGTTTTATTTTTTGGAAGTTGTGTTTTTTTGTAAAAATTATTTGTGTTTGTATATTTTTATTGAGGATTTTGCGGATAAGTAAGCAAGTGTAGTATATGTAACTTTGTCTGACATTCATTATTTTTGTTACAGTGTATAAAAAATCCGTAGATGTAAGGAAGTCAAAGTTAAATAACACCTTAATCAATTTATTTTGTGCTATTTGGATTTTGCTTATATTAGTTTTTGCGGCGGTTCCCCATACTTCAATTAAATAATCAATATGTGGTTTGACCAACGAGTTATATATTAAGTTTTTAACTTTACGTGGGAAACAACCGGCAATGCTACGAAGTGCCCCCGTAAGAGACGCTAGTTTGGCCTTAACTTTCTCTATGTGAGGTTTCCATGTAAGTTGCGAGTCTAAAATCAAGCCTAGATATTTTTCATGGGTTTTCCTGTTAATCAATTGCCCATTTATTGAAGGTTGTAAGAAGTCATTAATTTTTTTGTTCTTTGCAGAGAAGATAACGTAATTAGTTTTCGCAATGTTTATAGTAAGGAGATTAGATTGGTACCACCGATTGAGGAGTGCTAAATCATATTGTACATTCAGAATAATATCTTCGATGGAATTTGCATGGTAAAATAGACTTGTATCATCAGCATATAAAGTCAAGTCCCTCTTCAACCCTATGTCTTGGATGTTGTTGATGTAAATAAGAAACAAAAGTGGACCCAAAATTGAACCCTGTGGTACTCCACAAGTGACAGGTAGGGGGTTGCTTTGATACTGGTCAATTTTAACAACTTGCTGACGATTTGTGAGATAGTTTTTAAAGACATCATATGCTTTGTCTGCTATGCCTAGGTTACTTAGTTTTTTTAGTAAAATATCATGGCTTACTGTGTCAAAAGCTTTTCTAAGATCTACAAATACTCCTAGGACAATTTTCTTTTGATCAATTTTAACTTTTATTTGTGTAACGAGGTCTATAGTTGCTGAAAGGGTATTTGATTTTTGCCTAAAGCCGTATTGCTTCTGCGATAAAAAAATTTTAGCTTTTAAAAATTTGTCGAGACGCGTGTATATAACTTTTTCGTAGACTTTTGATAGTAATGGAAGCACGGAAATAGGTCGATAATTTCCCGGGTCAGTTTTATTTCCCGATTTATAGATAGGGGTTACTTTTGCCAATTTTAGGCTGTCGGGGAAAGTACCGTCACCCAAACATTGGTTAATGCAATTTTTAAGTTCGTTAGTTACTATAGTTTTAATACATTTAATCGACTTCGCAGTGATTCCATCTAATCCAGAGCTAGTATTGGTTTTTAAATCGTTTATTATTTTTAGTATTTCATTTTCTGTAACTGGTTCTAATTGTGTTAATTTGATATCGTCATCTAATTTGTATAGTGTGTTGTATATTACTGGGATTTTATTGGCTAGATTTGATCCAACTGTAGAAAAGTAGGAATTAAATTGTTCACAGATTTCACTAGTGTCCGTTACAGTTCGTGAGTCTATTTGAAGTTTAGCTGGAGGAATAATGCCTTTGGTCTTGTTGTTAGAGAGACTGTTAATTAAATTCCACATTTTTGTGGGCTTGTTTGTGCATGCTTCAAATGCTTTGTAGTAATAAGTCTTTTTCGTAGTTTGGATATTTTCAGCTACTAGTTTCCTTTCGATCTGAAGTTTTTGTTTTAAATTTTCATCCGTATTATTAGTCTTATATTCTTGCCATAGTTTATTTCTTCTCTCAATTCCATGTATGATTTCTTTGTTGATCCATTCTTGCTTCGGTGGGTTTATAATTTTAGTTTTCGGGATTTTACTTTTTGATAAGCATGTTATTAATTTTGTTTCAAAAATCTCGTATTTATAGTTTTGGTCGTTTTTCAGGTCTTCTATGGTACGATACAGCTTATTATAATCTACAGCTTTATATTGCATTACTTTCTTAACAGTTGGCTGATATTGCTTCACCTCAAAATAAATTTGTTTATGATCAGCCATTGCTGAATCAACGATTGACATATGGAAATCATTGTGTTTTAAGTTTGAGCAGACGTGGTCTAAAATTGTAGTTGTTGTAGGCGTCTGTCGAGTGCAATATTCAGGATCAATTTTATTGAGTATTTTAATATCATTTTGCTTCATCGTTTGCTTATAGTCCTTAGTAGTGTGTTTCGAACACAGTAAATCATAGTTAAAATCGCCAAATATCAAAACCCTTTTTCTTTTCTGTAGTTGAAGAGAATACTCTTCGAGGAATGAATTGGAGTTTGTTCGCTCCGGTTTATATACTGTTCCAATATCAAGTGAGAATTTTTCTAAGTGAATCCAGATGAAATGGTTTTCGTCCTTGCAGCGTGCTTCGATCAGATTATGTTTTAAAGTGTTGTGTACGTAAATTGATACTCCTCCTCCTCTGCTGTTCTGTCTGAAGTTGTAATAATGCGAGAAGCCTGGTAGGAGAAGCCTTTCAGCTTCTTCTTCGTCCTTTATCCATGTTTCGGTAAGGGCAATGATATGTATAGTAGCAGGAAAAGATTCTATAATACATTTGAGCTCGTCAAATTTTCCTGGTTTAATTAAGCTGCGAACGTTAGCGTAAAAACATTTCAAAGATTTTTTACTGGTTTCTATTTGCGAGTAGGATTGAACTATTTTGTAACATATACGACCGCCCGATGAAATCAAGACTCCGTTGGGGTCGTCGACTTCAAGGCGGTTGGTGATATGTTTTTTGACTCTGTGTGTAAAATTTTGGGGACTCCTTTTACATACCCTATACGGAGATTTATCTCGCCATTTGAGATGCGCTGCTCGAGCTCATTGTTCAGGTTTTGTAACACTTCACGTTGGTAGGGAGTCTGGTCGGAATAATTTTTTTATGTGGTTCAGTCTTGTTTTGGTTTTGTTTCGAAGTATAAACTTAACTGTGTCTTCCGATGCGAAACACACTTTAATAGGGCGAGCCTTATTTTGTTGGAGTTTTCCGAGACGCATGATTTGTTCCGGTCTTGGACAGTCACTAAAAATCTCTTTAATGATATTTGCTACTTGTTGACTGTCGTATTCCGCTCTCTCGGGCAGCAATGGGTCCTGTTCTGCAACGCCAGCTATTATTATATTCTTAGCACGTAAGTTACGTTGATGGCACTCGGCTATCAGCTTTTCATAGGAAATCGACGCGTCATGCAAAGTATCTGGTTTGGAAGACGTTTTTAGTACCTTTATTTCCGTTTCCAATTGTTCAACTCTTGTCACAGTTGCATTCATTGATATTATCAAGCCATTAACTTCGGTTTTTATTACATTTTGCTCAGCCGTCATACTGTCCATGCTACTACGAATATCAGTTACTTGGTTTTTGATATTGCTCACATCCTCGCAGAGTTTTTTCATGTTCTCTGTTTGTATTTTATTATTTGCAGATAAAATATTCATCATGTCTGACATCTGCTGCTTCAATTCAGCTAAATCCGATAAAATGTACTCATTGTCATTGGACAGCTTACGTTTATTGCGGAATGTGATTTGAGCGTTATCAGTGTTATCACGGTCAGGTTGTAGCGTTAAATTAGGTTCTGATCCACCAAAACCAGCAGTGATGCCACCTCCAGGCGGAGTGCGTTGTAAATTCATAGTAGCTCCGCGGCACTGCGTGGTCAGCGCGTCATATACTGTGCACACTCGTTATCGTAGAACACGTAAGGCCACAAGAACGCAAATTCAGCTATGGTAATTTGGAACCTCTGATAATTAGGTGTAAGGTCGCGAGTAAGTTGCCGACAAATTTAATTATTTAAAATAAAATAGCAGCACGTCTACACTTGGTTGCGCGTTTAACCCGACTATCTTATACTCCAACAAGTCTATAATTGTGGTCACACACTTAAAATAAGCTTTAATAAATTTTTCTTCCTCACTTTTGGACTGGGAAAAATAAATTTGGCTAACAATTTCGCTGTATCAATGACAATCGCACTACTCGATTGCTCGGTTTGTGTAGATATATCTCTTACATGTTCTTCAGTTTGCGTTCCCACGGATATGAAAATGTCAGGTGTACTGTCGGTACTCCTCAGTTGACTCTGACCCTCCGGTAGCTTCACAAGATACTCTTGTGTACAGGGTAAACCAATTTCATCATCAGACGGGTATTCGTAGTCACGTGAACGTAAAATTGATCGGCTTTCCATATCTGCACATTTTCCTGCAATATAAATAAGTTCAATAAATAAATAAAAAATGGCATCTGTCCAATTCAGAACAATTTTGCTAGTGTCACGGTATGGCCATTACGGTGACAGTGTACGGTTATATGTAAGATTATGCCCTTGGAGCACGACGTTGTTCGGTAAAGGCCTTAGACTTTTTGTAAACTGGTAGCTGAGTTTAACAAATAGCTACGAGGCGGCTGGGACCCCGGGACAACCGGTTGGTCCTTAAACAATGGCTAATCACGTTTTGAGACTAATTCCTCGTTAACTGCACACTTTTTCGTCCGATCACTGTATATATAGCCACCATATTACACACTGAACCACGAATATGAACAAAAAACAGTAAATTGCTCTCAAGACAACATCGCCATATTGAAGCCAAACCGGAAGCTAAATCAGTTTGTTTAGAGTGTAAATAAGCAAATTATAACTTCCACGTAAATATGTACTTATTTAAATCAATCATACTTACTTTTGGATGTCATCGCAATGGAAGTAGGTAGGAAGAAGGCAGTTTTTCTTTCTTAAATTATTATTTTGTAGTGTATAATCAAACTTCCACATATGTAGCGATATCGGCCCAAAACATAAAGTAATTTGTTTTCTTCTGTACGTCAAGTCTTGCTTCTATTATCTTTATGCAAAGTTTATTTTCAGCCAGTATTAAAATATGAAAATTAAAATGAGAACTTCTTACGCTATTCAAAAATTGCAAAACATAATAGAAGTAATTTAAGTAAGGTTCGGTTCAAGTTCATGTAAATATCCTTATAAGTATTTGCTTTCAAAATTATTGATTAATATCTGCTCTAAATTTTTAGAAGTCATGCTTGAACGTCGACTTGTAAATATCCACTTCAAAATCGAAAAAGACCTTTCAACCTCCACCGATGTGATTGGGGCATATTTGAAAAAAGGCCATAAGTCCATCTTTCCTATCGTTCCGTCATTTCTATCAACGCAAATTTATTTTTTGTCATTTAGGTCAGCAAGTTTTTGCATTATTTGCAGTTCCTTATTTTTCCCTAAGATTACTTTTAGCTTTTGATATATATGTTTCCCTTTCGCATGCAAACTGATTTTTGATAATTTTGCCGTGACGGTTTTAATGACTTGTAACGAGTCACTTTATTTCAGCGTAGAGCTTTTTAAACGTTTAGTCGATTCCATTAAAATGCTGCAGTGTTAATTTATAAAACACAGGTTGCTTTTCAGATGTGGTTTACTAATTGCTTTTTTTGCACGACTTACCTTAGCGGCATTCTGATCATTCAAAGCATTCAACACATTTGTGATCTCGTCCAAGTATGTCGCATAGTATGTGCAAGCCTCAAGCCACGTGTTCCACCTAGTTATAATCGGCCGAGGAGGCTGCGGTATAGTAGGGTATAGCTGGTGTAAAACTCTTATTCTAGACGGTGCTTTTAAAAATGCCGATTTTACGCTTGCGATTAGATCATTGACGTCGTCATATAACCCTCGAACTGTCTCTGCGACTCGGTTAAGCCCACGAGCCAAACACGTAACGTGTATGATATTATTAAATAAGTTTTTTAGATTTTTACCGGCTTTCAACATATATGGAGCCCCATCAGTTAAAAATAATGCCACCCTTTCATAATAGTTCTCGTTGTCAAAAAGATTGTTCAATGAATTGACAACTAAATCTCTTATGGTGACGTTATTTGTACAGTCGAGAGCTTTCGATGCAATGATATGTGGTGTGCTTGCATTATTCTCTCTAAGAGCACCAACGAGTACGTTAGCAACATTTTGTTGTAAACCGTCCTTTGTCTCATCCACACAGACATAAATATAGGATTGTCCGACATCTTTTCGTATAGCAGTAAACGCATTCTGATACATTTTTGGCAAATAGCGTAATCTTAGGTTTGCTTCCGTCGATAAACTCACTGTTTTTGCATATTTACCATCAATGCATTTTTTAATGAAACTGCGGAAATTTTTATTTTGTAGTTGCACCCTGGGTATGTTTGCGGCAATCATAAAATTTGTGAGGTCCATGTTAAATTCACTTTGCGTTTTTTTTGTTCTTTGTTGTCGCCAAATACACTTTAATGTTGCTTATTTTCGGTGCTATGTTTTGAGCGAGCAATACACGTTTTTATCAAGTATCTCCAACAACGGAAAATTACAACAATATTCTTGTAAACGCGACATTCTTTTGCGTCTTTTGAACAAATTGTAAAGAAAAATCTAAATAATTTCGAAGTCACCTTATTGTTCAACTGAATGACAATGTCAGTCAAAGATGTTATGTACCTACTCGGCTTTTGTTAAGTGGCGATATCGTTTTATTAAAGAGGTTGATAATTGATAAGTAGGGGAAGGGGGGGTGAAATCAGATAGCGGGTAAAAGCAGATAGTGTGCTATTTCACATTTCTGCTATCGCTGACTCGCTTGGACACGTTAAACAGCACGGGCAGAGGCCGCTTATTGTGCGTGCAAATGGCGGCCGGCGAGGTGCGTCGTCTTACGTTGCCGTTGAGAAAAAAAGTAAACAAAGATAATTGATGTAATATTTCTATTTATTTTATCTCGTATCAAATTACTACCGGTATAATAATATGCATGGTAATGATTTAAGTCGAATTAGTGACTATTTGAGTAATGATTTCTAATTTTATTTTTTAATTCGACCGTTAAACTAGAAGCAGACGGGGTGAAATCAGGTATCCGGTTTCCCCCCATCATTTATTATGTTACCGATTTATAATTCCTTAATATCTCAACCGTCTTGTTCTAAACATCAAGGTGTATTCGCTGTCACACCAAAATATATAATGCCCATTCCTCACACTTTGGAGAGAAATAGGAAGCCGTCAGCTCGCCGGGGTAAAATTGCCATATTAACTGAGTCTCCTTACAAAAATGAAGTATTACAGAATAAAACTAAAGCTCGACAAACACCTTCACTCAAGGGAAAAGGAAGAGGAAAAAAATCAAAATCTGTTAAAAATACACACAATCAGAAACATAAAGACAATGTAAATGAAGATGATACTGAATGTCTTATTTGCAATGAAAAATATAGTCGGTCAAAATCTACGGATGCCTCGATTCAATGTACGGTTTGTCTGAAATGGGCCCACGAAGGTTGCACCGGGTGTAATTCACAGGAATTATTGTTTTTCGTATGTGATGAATGTAAATAATTAGTACCTGTTTTCACCCCACCATTACAATTATGGTATCTGGTTTTACCCTCACACAAGGGGTGAAATCGGATTTACCAAATTTAAGCAAATGTTGATTGATCTCTTAAGTAATAACTTGATCTCGATAAGTTTGTGCCAAATGATAGCCTATTACTAGTTGATTTTGATATTAGATATTATTGAAATATATCTTCGTGCTATAATTAATTACGATTATTTTTTCCTAATTATCCGGTGTCACCCTTCTCCCCTAGAAATTGTTTATGAAAATACTTTTTGAAATCATCCTATGAGTGGTTTGACGTCATCCGCGTGATTTGTTCGAGGTATGCTCGTAAGTAAAGGTGGGTTTAGACCAAACAAACAAAGAGCTAGAGCCAGAGTAGAGCATTCATTCTTGATCTTTTAGTGTAAACAAAAGTTCGTTTTCAGCGTTTACACCACGCGAATATGAACGAGCAAGAATCGAGCACTAGAACTAGATTAAACGGCATATGCTCTAAGATGTTTAGAGCAGGCGAACGATTGCTCATTCGTCGGGGGTCATACACGAAATGAAATCGTTATTTTTATTTATTTTTGCACAGTTGTCATTTTGAGGTTATTTCCACGACCTAAAAAATGTCTATACGCAATCACTGTTTTTTTTTTTTAAAACCCCAGAGATTATTAAAGGAGCTTTAGTCCCGATGTGCATAGACTAGTAGTAATTTTAAGAGCAAGAAGTGAAAAAAAAAGTAAGATAGTTCTTCTGCTTTATGATCTAGAACGCTTTGAAAAGATCGCCCCGGGAGCGAGCCCGTTCGAACACGAAAGAACGCTCTAGGGCCTCTAGGCGACTGTTCGCACGCTCGTCCGTCGTTTACATCAAGCGAGCGAGCATTCTTAGAATCTTCGCAAATAAAGGGAGAACAACGAAAGAATGCTCTGTGTCTGTTTACACAAAAATAATTTGGTAGAGAGGGGATAGAATGAACATTCGCTCGTTTGGTCTAAACCCACCTTAAGACGTCCGTTTCTGTTGACATAATTTAGATTCAAATTTTTAAAGCATTTACGACTATTTGCCCAGAATACAGTTGTCTAGATATGACATTAATTTTTAATTGTTCAGTGTAAATATGTAAAGTAAGTAAAATATTTATTCAAAACAATAACACAACAAAAAATAAAAGTAGCAATAAAAAAGAAGAAAAAGAGACAAGAGAACAGATGTGCTAATGTTGCGAAACGGTCCCAACTCAGCATGTGCTGGCTGTGAAGCCAACGCTGGTCTTCCGTTGGGGCCGCTCGGTGAAAACACGGAAGGTGACACATCTATATTTTAAATATACAGGGTTATTGGTAAGTCGACCTATTCCCGTTAGGAGGTGATAGGAGTGACTATTTGCGATAATTTTGACCCTCATATGCATTATGCAAAAGTGAACCATTTTTGAGTTATCGCGCTTTTTAGTTTTTTTTTTAAATTAGTCAGAAATTCAACTTGAAAAATTTATTACAAAAAAAGTATCAATTTAAATCTTATTTTTTTTCTGATTTATAAATACTATTAAACACTGGTTATTTCTCAATATTAAAATAATAATAATCGGTCCAAATTTAAAAAAGCGAGACGGAAAACGAAAACTTCAATATTTTTTTGCGATCGCTTTCCACTAAAATGCCTTAAAAACAAAAAAAAACGTTATGAAACATGGCTTGCAGATTATTTTAAAAACTTAACTGTTTTCTTAGCTCTCTAAAAATGCATAACAACTAGGAACTTATTTAAAAAAAAACTGAAAAAAAATCATCACAAAGGAAGCGGGTGGAAATTCGTCTTCGAAATAAACTAGTCAGAAATGAAACTTCAAAAATTAAAATAAAAAAAAATACCAAATTTAAATCAACTTTTTTTATTTGCTTTTGTACAAGATGAAATTGCTGTTCTTATGCAATATTAAAAAAAATATTATCTGTACACGTTTGAGAATGCGAGGCCGAAAACTAAAAAATTACATGTTTTTTTATCAAACTCCAACATAAATTATACGAAAACAGAAAAAATTACCAATACATTTGGCGTGCAGATTACACGTTGATAAAAAAACATGTATTTTTTAGTTTTCGGCCTCGCATTCTCAAACGTGTTCAGATAATATTTTTTTTAATATTGCATAAGAACAGCAATTTTGTCTTGTACAAAAGCAAATAAAAAAAATTGATTTAAATTTGGTATTTTTTTTATTTTAATTTTTGAAGTTTCATTTCTGACTTTAGTTTAGTTCGAAGACGAATTTCCGCCCGCTTCCTTTGTGATGATTTTTTTTCAGTTTTTTTTAAAATAAGTTCCTAGTTTTTATGCATTTTTGGAGAGCTAAGAAAACAGTTAAGTTTTTAAAATAATCTGCAAGCCAAGTTTCAAAACGTTTTTTTTGTTTTTAAGGCATTTTAGTGGAGAGCGATCGCAAAAAAATATTGAAAAATTTTCGTTTTCCGTCTCGCTTTTTTAAATTTGGACCGATAATTATTGTTTAAATATTGAGAAATAACAAGTGTTTAATAGTTTTTATAAATCAGAAAAAAAAATAAGATTTAAATTGATACTTTTTTTGTAATACATTTTTCAAGTTGAATTTCTGACTAATTTAAAAAAAAACTAAAAACGCGATAACTCAAAAATGGTTCACTTTTGCATAATGCATATGAGGGTCAAAATTATCGCAAATAGTCACCCCTATCACCTACTAACGGGAATAGGTCGACTTACCAATAATAACCCTGTATAAAAGGAGAAACTGACTGACTGACTGACTGCCGCACTCAGAGACGTCAATTAAACTTAATGATTGATTAAAGTTGCTGCTGTCACATTCTTTGCTATAGCAATAGAATAAGAGAACACGTCACTTAACAAGCATTAAAAATTGATTGACGTCTCTGAGTGCGGCAGTTACTGACATATCAACGCACAGCCTAAACGGCTAAACGTAGGCACTTGAAATTTGGAAGGGACGTAGCTTAGGTACCGTAGAGGTGCACTAAGAAAGGATTTTGATAAATTCAACCCCCTAAGGGATAAAATAGGGGATGAAAGTTTGTATGAAACTTTGTCAATTTTAAACCGATCGGGCTGAGACTTTGCATGCATATAGTTACTATGATATAGGCAAGGCATCCTCTAAGAAAGGATTTTGTTAAATTCCACCCCTAAGGGGATAAAAAGGGGATGAAAGCTTGTATAAATCTTCTTAGATTTTCGACTGATTGAACTGAAATTAAAGATTGGAGCTACTATGGTGAAGACGTCCGCTTAAATAGGATTTTGATAAATTCAACCCCCATTGGGATAAAATAAGGGATGATGGAGGATGTTAATGTATTAATTTGAACCTATCAGTATCTAATGGAACAAATAAATTAAGACGAACAAAATATTTAACAAATGCCTGTCGGAATTAGAGGATGCCGTATTATCATTAGGCGGCCGTTCTCTTAAAGAGTATGGATTACCTAAGCCAATTTCATCAATACAATTTGGAAACAGAGAGTACGTGAAGGAGACCAGTTACGATACAGTGGCCTTAGAAGACGCAGTAAGACAAAATGAAGCATCCTTGAATGACGAGCAACAGGAAGTTTACAGTAAAATTATCACAAGTGTAGATGCAAATGACGGTCGAGTATTCTTCTTAGACGCACCAGGCGGAACTGGTAAAACCTTCCTTATTAATTTACTTTTGGCGAAAGTAAGAAGTACTCACGGCATTGCTCTGGCTGTGGCGTCGTCCGGCATAGCTGCTACATTACTTGAAGGTGTTCGAACTGCTCATGCTACTTTTAAGTTACCACTCAATTTAATCACTGCCGAGACTCCCATTTGCAACATCTCCAAACAAAGTTATTTTGCTGAAGTTTTAAAGAGTATAAAAATAATCGTGTGGGACGAAATAACGATGGCTCATAAAGGTAATATTGAAGCCTTAAACAGATCACTAAGAGATATAAGGGGTAATACAAAATTAATGGGTGGCGTAACAGTTTTGCTGGCCGGAGACTTTTGGCAGACTCTACCAGTGGTGCCAAAAGGAACCAGAGCTGACAAAGTTAAGTCGTGCATTAAGAAATCTAATTTGTGGCCCCAGGTTAAAATTCTTAAGCTCTCTAAAAATATGAGAGCACATTTGGGCGGGGATGAGTCTGCTGGTAGATTTTCAGATCTCCTTCTTAACATCGGTAATGGTGATTTTCCATCGTTTGATGGAATGATAACCATCCCGGAAGAATTGTGCACAATTGTTACTACGGTTCAAGAATTACTGTCTAAAGTTTATCCAGACATTATTCATATACATGACAAGCCTATTGAATGTCGTTTGAGGGCGAAGAAAAGGTCTATACTTTGATTGATACCGCCAGGTTTGCCTTATCATAAGCTTATTTTGCGTGTGGGCACTCCAATTATGTTGTTGAGAAATTTAAAACCACCAAAACTTTGTAACGGTACGAGACTGCAAGTGAAAGTGTTACATCGCAATATAGTGGAAGCCACTATATTAACTGGGTGTGCGAAAGGGGAAACTGTATTCATACCACGAATCCCATTAATACCGAATGATATCCCGTTCGAATTTAAACGATTACAGTTTCCCCTAAAAGTCTGCTTTGCCATGACAATAAACAAGTCTCAGGAGCAAACTCTCAAATTTGCGGGTATTGACTTGAGAGAACATTGCTTTTCTCATGGACAGTTTCATGTTGTTTGCTCTCGAGTAAGTTCACCCAGTAGCTTGATAGTTTTAGCGCCTAGTGACAGATTAGTTAAGAATATTGTGTACAAAGAAGTTTTGAAGGCCCTATTTTTTTACACACGCTAAACAAAAGTAAAGACGAAAACTATACATAATTAACAATACTTCTTAACGCGAGCGAAGCCGCGGGCAAAAGCTATGTCGATATAATTCTGGGCAGGGAGGACGTCTAACTATTAAATTACTTTAAACTATGAATGTACTTAACTACGATAAACGAGTTCTACGCGGACGAAGTCGCGGGCAAAAGCTAGTACATTATAAATATTAAATGAAACAAAAGGAAAATAAAAACAAAAAAACAACAGTCACTAGAACAGGCAGCGCTCAGGTGGCAACCAGAGGAACTAGCTTAACCTTTTCAACGCCATTGACGGATATATCCGCACCACTGGTTCAACGCCATCGACGTATATATCCGTCATATGGGTGGCGTGACAAAAATAACGAATTTTGGATAATTCAAAGTGTTTAAAGGTATTTATTTTCGTAAACTATACTCAGAGAAATAGACTTCTTGCTTATAATAACTAATTATTATATCAATGCGTTTTTATTAAAAAATATATGTATTACAAAAAGCATTAATTCAGTATAATTCAGGAAGATTTCCTACGCCATTGACGCTTTATTCCGTCGATAGTGAGGAGGTGAATCGAATTCGTCATTTATTCTAGCTATGATCATGGCCTCCCAACTCGAACAACGTATATTTATTACTTTAATAAACTCATAGATGGCGTCACAGGTATCGAGCGAAACATTTGAATCAGTAATCGTGAAGATTTTATGATTTTTGCACCTTAATAAATTCAACGTACCTTAATTACATCAAAAACATCCTTCTCTACATAAAGTAGGGTATATTTTACAAGTTTAATAAATGCAATAAATTTTATATTAACTCCATCTAACTCATAAAAAACTTATAAGCTTTCAAGCTTGCTACGCCTTATTAGGTACTGTCACTAGATGGTGCCATCACGGATCGCGAAACTACTATCACATTATATAAATAAACCAGTAAAGAAACTAGGCCTACTTTTCAAGATAAATACCTACGCTCCAATTGAGCGTTTAAGGGTTGTCCATTAACATTTTGTAAAATTGAAAAAAAATCTTGTTTATTGTATCTCAGCTAGTTAGTGCAAAATCGATACGTGTGATCTGCGACAACAAATCCGTTGCAGATTGAGAAAAAGTAGCCGCCATCTTGAACTTTTTAGTTATTCAACCGATTGCTTCCAAAATCGATATATGGGGATGTGTATGGTCTCCGACAACTAATCTGTTGACAGATTGAGAAAAAGTAGAGGCCATATTTATTTATTTATTTATTCAACCGATTGCTTCCAAAATCGATATCTGGGGATGTGCGTGGTCTCCGACAAAGAATTTGTTGGCAGAATGAGAAAAAGTAGCCGCCATCTTGAACTTTTTTATTATTCGACAGGCTAATTCAAGTGTCAATTTCGAGAGTTAGGACCACACAGATCTCCAGATATCGATTTTGAAAGCAGCCTGTCGAATAATAAAAAAAATCAAGATGGCGGCTACTTTTTCTCATTCCGCCAACAGATTAGTTGTCGGAGACCATACACATCCCCAGATATCGATTTTGGAAGCAATCGGTTGAATAACTAAAGAGTTCAAGATGGCGGCTACTTTTTCTCATGCTGCCAACAAAATCATTGTCAGAGACCACACAGATCCCCAGATTTCGATTTTGGAAGGAATAGGTAGAACAACACAAAGTGTAACAAGGCGGCGGTTTCTTTTTTTTCTAAATTCGAGAGGAAGTATGCTTATTTGACATATTTCATAACCTAATAAACAAAATGTCAGACGTGTTGCAAAAGTTCCCGATTTATCGGGAAATCTACCGATTTCGGCTCTTCCCTCCTGATATCACGATTTAGCGACCCCGTTTCCCGAATTTCTACATTTCGAACCAAAGTAACAAATTCAAACAGTATTTTTAAGACGACAACACCAATGGTAGACACTCAAAGAAGGACCTATCCACGGTCGAGAAAAATATTTAAAAAAAAACACTCAATGTTCAAATATTGTAGAGATGTTTATTATTTTATATCGTTTAATAATTTAATAGTTAGTAAATTAAAGTAATTAGTGTAAAATACAGTTGTTTTATTTCGACTAAAATCTCCCGAGTTCTCTTGAATTTTCGCTGGGAAATTAAACGATTTTTATAATTTTACTTTTGCAACACGTCATCGTATTATAAAAAGCATTTTTTTTTTTAATATTTTATTTATTCTTACCTTTCAACACCAGCAGAGAGTTTAAAAAATGAAAGTTCCGGGTTTGAAGAAGCCGAATTTAAACAACCTTATCCTCCTGAGGTTCCTTGTACTAATATTAGTACATAATACGACCATTGAAATAAAGATCTAGTGCAAAGGAAGTAAGGTGGTATTTCTTTTGTTTCAATGATTAATGATCAATTCAGAAAATTTACTTTATGATCATCCATAATAGATTCATATTCCATTGACAAATTTCATTGTATGGTGGGTCTTAGGAGGGTATATACCACGCAATACCTTTGTGGCATCTTTCTCAAGAACGAACGTAAAATGCGAAGGAGCCCATTCGTCTAGACGCGACACACGCGGCTGACAGCACCGCCAAATCCTCTTAGCGGTCTCGTAGAGGCGTGCGTCTGTGTGAGTGCGTCGTTTCGAGCATTTGTTCGTAGCTTCTTTACTGGTTTATTTATTATACTGTGCTACTATGCACTCACAGACCCCAAGCGTTTCGTTTGTACAAATTCTTGTTTGATGCGTAAAATCAATACTCAAAATACTTCTTTTATATTCAAAACA
This sequence comes from Acleris emargana, assembly GCA_927399475.2. NCBI lineage: Eukaryota > Metazoa > Arthropoda > Insecta > Lepidoptera > Tortricidae > Acleris > Acleris emargana. The sequence continues at coordinate 51,434,726 of OV656835.1, read as the reverse complement.
AAAAAACAATAGAGAAAATAATGTCTTGACGAATATAAATGAATATTACAAAATACTGTTTTGGCGGTTTCGGTGTATTAAAATGTTAGTACAAACACGGAACGAACAACGTGCTATCTTTAACCATTGAAGTATCAAAACGCGCTGACAGTTTGTGTACAAACATTTAAACTACACTCGGCGTCAAAAAAATCGCACCTTTTGAAATTTTGACTTCAAGCGAATAAAGCTCTTAACTTATTTATTGTATCCTACCAAATATTAGTATCATATGAAAGCACAGTTAATAAACTTTAAAATCGGGCAAAACCGAACTTGTGTGCGTCTCCCGCACTGGAGGTGGACGTGGCCAGGGGTCCCTGACTGCTCATCGGTACATCACAGAGATCCTGGAGGACCACGTGGTCCCGTATGCTGGTTTTGCGGACCTGAATTCACATTCATGCACGACAACGACCGCTCTCATACGGCGTTGATTGTTCGGGACAATCTGGATCAGGTTGGGATCCCCGTGATGCAGTGACCAGCGAGAAGTCCTGACCTGAACCCCATAGAGCACATTTGGGATGATCTGAAACGCCGGGTGCGGTCTCGTGATACTGCCCCTGCCACCCTTGAACAGCTTCGGGACGCCGTCGTCAAGGAGTGGAGTGACATTCCTCAAGAACGCATCGTGACTTTCTTGAGGTCAATGAAGGATCGCATGGAGGCTGTAATTAGGGCTAGGGGAGGTAAGCCTAGGTTTTAAGTTTCGTTTTAAGAATTTGTTTTACTGTATTTTTTAATTTTGTTGTTTTTAGATTGTGTAATTTTGGCGTGAATAAATGTTTTTCCTCTTTTCATTAAAAACGTTTTTTTTTAAGCTTAGTAATCATTATCACATTTTTATTAATTAAAGGAAAAAATGAGGCCCCACACTCATACCTTATCTTAGATTAAATAGGGTTTATAGGTGCTTGAAGTCAACATACCAAAAGGTGCGATTTTTTTGAGGCCGAGTGTATAACTTTGTTTCGTTGGATTCGGATAAAGTTGAAGTTGAAGGCGATATTTCCTTTTTATGTAAATACGCACGCTTAAATACGCTCACCAAACTATTTTTAACTTATTCTTAATTCTCATTGTAAGTGAATTGTAAAATTCTTATGAGAAAATAAATTCTTTAAACCTAATAAACCAGTTATTTTTACCTATTGCTTTTATTTATTGTCAGCAAAAAACTTCCCAAACATGTCATTAAAACATTCCTATTTGTCCTGGACATCATTAATCAGGGCAGATGTTCCTATGAATTAATAAAACGCTAACACAATGTCACCGGTAGGATTATACCCATTACATATTAATTTTAAGTCAACAATTTTCTTGACGTCTCATTCTTGAAGTCAATGCCATCTGGTGATACGTTACTAAAACTATTAGGTAGGCTGCCAGCATCCAGTGGTGGCTCAGATACGGCATCTACTGGTGTAACTACGGGACTAAAATTGCCTACCGAATTGCCTACATTAGGACGGCACGCTTTTGCTGTATGAGATTGGGTATCTGTACTTGTATTCTGTTATCTGTGCTATGATATAACATTCATATTTATATTAAAAACTAAAATAATACACGTCATTTTACAGAATTTGTAAACTTTTTAATAATCAATACTCAAATGCATTCAAACTACACCATAATACAGCCGCCATTTTCAAGACATTCATTTAAAAACATAATTTGAAAATGGAACTCTCGATATATAAAATATTGAGTTTAGTAACAAGACGCGTCCCTATCTTCTGACTTTAAATAAGGAGATTCCGGTTCGTTACAGCCAAATATCATAATAACGTGTTCCTAGAATATCAAAATGTCAAAACAGATTATTCTCATAATGTCTAAAGATCGAAATGACTTACCCCTACTTCTTAAATTACCGTATTCTTAATATGACTATAATTCATTTAGACTCTATCTCGTTTTGATAAATTTTCAATTCTACCATTTCCCAAAATGTCTAAAACTTGACTTGATCGTGTTTTGATTAATTTTCAATTATACCATTTCCCAAAATGTCTAAAACTCAAATTAACTAGACACAAAAACGTCACATCGTCTAAATATCTAAAACTCGGTATCTATGGAAAATATTTAAATTTATGTTGAAGTTTACAGTTTTTAAGCAATGAATAATTAAATTAATTATCAACGGCATCCCAATTTTCGTCTTTTTACATTGTTATTCTGTACAATCGAGAATTCATTAAGTAAGACTGCATGGAGGTTCGAGTACTGATGTTGCTACTGGCCACTTGAAAATGAAGTGCTTTAGAAAGATAAATAGTGACAAATGCAATGAATTCATTTCGCCTGAATATTATTACAATCGAGATATTTCATAATGGAAAACAATATAGATTTGAATTTTATAAATAATCAAAAAGGTCGCCCAGCTCTTGTGTACGATGGGCACAAGTATAATTTTGGTTATACCAACAAAAATGAGACTACTATGTGGCGATGCATCAATCGCCCTGAATGCAATGCATCGGTCACATTGAATTCGCATAAGGACGCAGTGCTCCGCGAAAGTGCACATATTTGCAATTCTCATTATAATGAGAACATTAGGGATGTTGTGATGGATTCGTGCAAAAAAGCTGTGTGTGAACGAATGTCACCTGTAAAACAAATATTTGAGGAAGCTGTGACGGAAATTATCGAGACTGATGAGAGTTTTGTTATGTGTTCATACGAAGAAAAAAGGAGTGCTTTATACAGAGCGAGGAAGACATTCTTAGGGCAGCAGAAAACTGAATTTCTTAATTTACGGGATGTTAAAATTCCAGAAATGCTTAAAAAAGATTTCTTAGCAATCGAAACCGGGACTGAAGAGAAAATATTAATCTTTGCAACGCCTACCGGCAGACAGTATATGACCAATGCCGATGGTAACCATCAATACTTTCGAGACGGTACCTTCAAAAGGAAACCTAAACCTTTTAAACAACTATTCTCCATACATGTTGATCTTGTTATAAATGGAAGATCGAGTAATGGAGTGGTGCCAATTATTTACGCTCTGCTTCCTAACAAGACGCAAGACACTTACTATCGATTATTTACACTATTACGAGATGAATTGAACTTGGAAATTAGAAATTTTAAATGTGATTTCGAAGTTGCTCTAATAAATGCATGCAAGGCTGTCTTTCCGAATGTCCGTTTAACAGGCTGTTACTTTCATTATTCTCGTGCTGTAAGGAAGAACGCCAAAGCGTTGAAGGCTAACTCAACAGCAGAAAGCCGCGAGATTATTGAGATGTGTGCGAATTTGTCGTTACTGCCAGAAACAGAGATAAACAATTGCTGGCTCAACATAATTGACATCGCACCAGGAACCATTGAAATGGACAATTTTATAGGCTACATGCAGCGACAGTGGATAAGGTTAGGTCCATCAATGTTGAGTTGTGCTCAAGACAAACACCGGACGAATAACCCGATTGAAGGTTGGCATAACCGCCTTAACGTCCGTATGCCTTTTAAACCAACTTTGATTCGGTTTGTATACAGATTGAGAGTAGAGGCAAGATATCAAAACACTAGAATAATTAATTCCCTATTCTCGACTATGAGTAGAAAACGGAAAGATATTTTTTTTGACAATCAATATAGTCTTCACCTAAAAGATTTAAACGACGGACTTATAACTGCACTAGAGTTCTTGAAAAATATGTGTGCAATAAGACAACGTTTTCATTAAATATTAAACAGTAGCAGTTTAGTAGGAATAATTATCAAGGGTTGTAATCATAAAAGTTACTTATTTTTTTAGAGCCGGAACCATAGAACAGTGTCGATTGCATAATAATAAGACCGCAGTTTGACTTCTTCAGCTTGGCAACATGATTTTTAATGCCTAGGTGCCCTACTACAAGAATCAGAAGTCAAACTGCGGTCTAATAAGTATGTAAACGACACTGTTCTACGGTGCCTGCTCTATTTTAGCAAAGAAGTGTTCTGTTTTGTTGTTGATTTTAATTCGTGACAGGTATTTAAGTAAAAATACCATTAGAAAGGAAACGAATGTAACTTTTAGATGTAAGATTAAATTTGAAACGAATGTAACTTTTAGATGTAAGATTAAATTTGAAACGAATGTAACTTTTAGATGTAAGATTAAATTTGGAACGAATGTAACTTTTAGTAGTAAGATAAAATTTGTGTAAGTTTATTTATTTCAATAAACATTTTTGACGAAGTTTTTCCTTTTAAATTCTATCGGTGAAAAACCGGCAGTGCGAGTCTGACTCGCGTTCTATAATTTTTGAACTTATCTTCCAACATTATCCTCCTTTTTAAAATACGTTTAATCATGCTATTCATCCGTTTCTGCCTCGCATATTAAGTGTACAAATCAATCAGTCTAGTAGTTTCGAAACCAATCGGGTGGAACAAACGGTCGAACAGTCATACAGACGCACAAGCGATCCTATAAGGGTCCTTTTTTTTCCTTTTGAGGTACGGAACTCTAGAATACTCGACCTCTATACCACAAAACTTTACAAGTGTACAACTATACAAAATTTTAGTTTTTCCATAGTAAAACATGATAAATTTGTTGAAATTTTACGCTTGTGAAGTTTTGTGGTGTAGGCTCATGCTCATAAGGACTGTTTTTGTTTGATCGTTTACAAAAGCATAGTAGTTATAAATTGCTAAACCAATTGTGATAAACTGAACTAATTATTTACATTTATAAATAAGTAACACAAAAATACTGAGGGCCGAGTTCACCAACCAATTTAACAGGTGGTTAAATCTTAATCAACCGTTAGTCAATACATTTGACAACCGTCAAACCGCTAACCGTCCGTTTAATTGTTGGTGAACACTGCACTGAGTGGTTAAAATTTTAGGTATTATGAGACAGTGTCATTTTGATCTTTGGGCTTGTCAACAAAAGGCATTTTTGAATTTTGGTAATTTTGAAATTAATGCATTTTACCAACTATACAATTTGGATATCGGATGTAATGTGTAAATGTTATTATGACATTTTATTGTATTGAAAATTAGTCAATTTGGGAATTAAGGCATTTTGGAACTAAGACAATTTGAGATTTAGTCAAATATGTAAAAGGGCATTATGATTTTTGGCTGTAATGAACCGGAATCAATAAGGAAAACGCAAGATTCCTACGCCATTGACTGATAAATACGTCCGCTTATGACGTAATAGCAATGTTTAGTGTTTAACGTAGATACAACATGAATTGTGAAGAGTTAATACGAATTTTAGAAAGTCCTGTTCCTGGTTACAGTGATGACTAGGGTTAGGATTTTGGTGGCATTTCTGGTTATAGAATCCATGGAGCCGCTATTTCCTAATTATTATAATACATGACACTTTGATTTTGACCTTCAGTATGGTCATATTTCAAAATGAACTGATTACATTTTTATTTCGGTTTTTCTGTCCCTACTAATATTTGCATTTTTGTAACGCTTTCACAGCAGAGATATTCTCCATACCAAAATTCGTTTAAATTGGTTTATCGGTTTAATGAATAAATTAATTTTAAAATATTAAAATACTGAAGGTCAAAATCAAAGTGGTATGTATCACAATGAATAGAAAATAGCAACTCCATGGATTCTAGAACCACGATTTGCTACCAAAAGTCCTAACTCTAGTGATGACTTACTAAACTAACAGCCGAACCCTATTGTCAAACCGCGGACGGGTAGCCTTACTTCGTATTAAAATTTGACACATTTTGTATGGGCAAATGTCAAATTTCAACCCGAAGTAACCCTTATCTATACGCGGTTTGACTTTAGGTTTCGGCCGTAAGTCAATTTATAGAAAACTGTCATTAAGACATGTCTAAGGCGTGTCTAAGAAGTGTTTAAACTAAACTAAAGACAAATCATTTCACAATGGCCGTTAAAAAGTTCTTTGAAATAGAAAGAAAATCTCGGAAACTTCTTAAATGAACAGTAAGGAACGTGTGACGTCACAAGTAGGTTATTTATTTCATACAACTCCATATATAAGGCTATCTTGTTGACACTAAACTTCTTAAAATGTATCACATTTTAGCTTGGTAAAATGCTAGACGTCTGACAGCTGACTGTCATCTAGCCCACTTCTCGAAAAATCTTTACTTCCTCTGTGCCCAATTGCCAAACACGAAGCAGGTCAAGTTAAAAGAAAATAGATTCCGTTCCTTTTAGTCATTAAACGTTACGACCAACATTGTTTATTGTATTTTATTTAAATAAATATTTATAAAACTAAAACGAAACCGATTGCAACTGGTCCTGCTTCTAAATAATAAAAATATCGATAAATACGATCCCATCCCTAGCCTGTTATTTGTTTTATTGCTACTACCGGGCTCGGCGTGTGAGTGACGACTTTTGTATTTGACATGGCGTTGAAAAGGTTAAATTAGCTTCGCTACACTTTTTTGCCAACTGCCATGCACGTTTACAATCTGTGGTTGCCTGCCTGAGCGCATATCCTATAATCTGTGCCTGAGCGCAAAAACAACAACACCAAGGAACATGGAATAGAGAATTTTATACAATTAATTAGCAAGTTAAACTTAATCTTAAAATATTTCGGAAATCAATCAGTGATTCACAAGTTTATCAAACTAGTTACAACGGAAAAAAAGAGATAACAAAAACCAAATCGAACAATTACATCGGATGTGCTTTGAAAGAGGCAATGGGAGACCGCAAAAAGCTGTCGAAAACAGAATCACAGCAACATCCACGGCTATGCGAATGGGACATAAAATCCGGTAAGTACAGCCACAATAAATACGGCTCATATTCCGCTGGTGTCATGCCTTAGTGGTCCCTGGATAACCTGGTGGTCGCACAAATACTTTTTTAATTTCAATCTAAAACTATTTAAATTTTGCAGGTTCCTAATAGGCGGTGGGATGTTGTTCCAGCACTTAGTTGCGAAAACTTCCTCGAAAGGCAGCTGAGGCATGACGAGGCGGCAACAGCTGTATAGCGCATTGCCGAGCTCCACGCGATCTGTTGCTGGACACATGTGACAATTTGACAAAAAGGTACATTGGAGCATTGTGCCTAAGTACTCCAAAAAGCCGACAGGCCAAATGAAGCTTACGGCGGTGTTGCATCTAAAGCTCAATTCACTTTCCGTTCGGGTGCTCGTTTCGCTCCATTGGCTCATTTCTCTCGGCTACTTCTGGCCTCATCATATACCCAAGACACTTTTTAGCATTTATAATTGCATTCGCTTGCGTCCATTATTGATTCCAACATTACCCGATTTTGCTTATGCATTTTGCAAATATTGGCTCCAAAGCTAAAATAAGTAAATTTATAGTTATTCCATTTAACTACCAATGAGCATTATTAAAGTTAAAATCATGCAAATCAGTCTATCTACTTTAGAGTTACGGGTTTTTCTAACTTCAATGACCAACGCTTATTAGGTACGTCATCATTTCAAATATCAATAAGGTTATACATACGTAATGCAACTGAATAAAGATTTTTCTACTAACTAAATTATCAGTTCACAAGTTTTTAAGCCCCGTCAAATCTCTAGCTGAAAAGGCAACCAACCCAAGGGTACATTCATACTAAATTCATGTTAAAAGTGTTTCATATTAAATCGGTTTTTCATATTAGTTAATTATTGACCGAGCGATTGGGTAGGTAATTAAACTATGCTTAAATTCCTTACATAATTTTCTATGTTTATGTCTTTCTAAGCCAGAGCTAGTAGAAAAAAACTACAATATTAAAACAGCTCTCATCAAGATGGCTGGATCTGAATGAGTATTACGAATGATCGGATAGTTGAGTATTAAGGTGGATTTACGTTACACCATGCCGAAGCCGGGCCCAGCCCAGCACGGTGTAATGTGAATCCACCTTTATGCGTTACCATTACCACGGGCTAATAGAGTATTTGTGCTTCTTGATTTTTAAATAATATAGGTAATTAAATTACTGTTTCTTTTTTTTTCTTTGATATGGCTGAATGGTCACAACCATTGCCATTATGAAAAAAGTCTGTCAATTAAATATTAAAACAAAAACCCGCCTTTTTAGTTAACGATTAAATATTGTTGTGAAAAAATGAGCGATTGAAACGATTGTGAAATACATTTAACATCACCACATTTATCAGCAAACGCATAAATTGCAAATAATGATATTTTACCGAAGAAGTCAAAGGAAAAATATAAGACCGTCTGTGAGCAATTCATCGACTGGAAAGGGGAAAACGGAGCGAATTCTTTTTCAGAAATCGTACTTTTGGCCTACTTTTTTGAGCTTTCCAAGAAATATCAGGCATCTACCATGTGATCAAAATATTCAATGTTAAAAACTATGATTAAAAACGATAATTAAATTGATATAAAGAGTTACACGAAATTGACTGCATTTTTGAAGAGGAAATCTGAAGGCATCAATCCAAAAAATCCAAAGTATTAACAGCAGCTAATATTGAACAATTCATTAACGACGCTCCGGATCAACAATATCTGGCTACAAAGGTAGGTATCATACTTAATCTTTGTTTTATTATAACACCCGACATCAAAAAGAAGGTGGAGGGGGTGTTATTAAGTATTCTTTACTATATATTTGACTAATGTGTGTAAATTTGTTCAAAGGTTGCACTTATCTTCGGGATTTCTGGTGTATGCAGACGTGGAAAACTTGCGAATAAAACTATTAAGATGTAGAAAATCACGGAATATGCTCATAATTAAAATACCAAACACTAAAAATAAAATTCCTAGATCCTTTACAGTTGATGGTCTATTTTACGAAATCGTAAGGAAGTATCAAAATCAACGTTCATCGAAAAGCAAGAGTAACCGTTTTTTCCAAAACTACCAAAAAGGAAAATGCACTGCACAAGCTATAGGCATTAATTAATTTGGAAATATGCCAAAAGAAATTGCCAAATATTTAAACTTGCCAGATGCTGATGCTTTATACAGGTCATAGTTTTCGAAGGTCTTCTGCCACATTACTCGCATATTTTGGGGCCAATATTACAACCCTAAAAAGGCATGGTGGTTGGAAATCAACGCCGCCGAGGAATATATAGAAAACTCTATTGATAATAAATTAAAAATAGGGAACCAAATTACAGTCAATCCATATAAAGCCACCCACTGAGCAGGGTCAAACAAAGCTCCATCCATCCACATCTTATGATCATAATTAACCCAAACCAGGCTCCTCTCATGATTACGATAATATTTGTGAACCTGAACCAGGACCAGTTAATTCCGACGGACAGCGGCGTTATGTTGATAGTTGATACACCAATTAATAATCAAGAAACACAGACGTGCGAGATTAACAATAGCTTAAGTCAAATTGTAATCTTGCCTGCAAAGACCTGTAATATTGCCCTTAATTGTTCAAATTTCACTGTGAATTTTTATCAGACTAAGGACTAAGTAAATTTGTCTCTTTTAATTGCTGTTTTATTTTTTATTTATTGTAATTTTTTCGCAGGTGTATTTAAAAACGTCGTTTGATATACGTGCGGAACTGTCATTTTCACTCGTCCCGACTACTGATGTGCCAAAGGAAACTTTCCAAAATTGCGGAAAATTTCATGTAGGAAAATTTCGGAAACTTCTCACAATTTTGTATGGGGATTGAAACTTTCCGTTTCTTAAATTTAAATTTTCTATATTTCTTGTGAAAGTTTCCGGAAATTTCTTGCAACTTTTCCAACTTTCTGGAAACTTTCCGCAACTTGCACATCAGTAGTCCCGACATCTCGGGACTCGTTTGAAATGACATACTTTCCGCACTAATATGAAAATGTACTATTTTAAATGTTTTTACTCTAAAAACAATGAATTGAAAACCTAGGAACACAAAGAGAAGAGTTTAGTTATATATATACATCTAGCGATACATCCGTAGTCGTGACACTATTGAAAGTAATGGAGTTACACCCAGCACCGCAATTGTAAAGTTTTAACAAAGGGAGGACAAAACGAACTTGCTCAGGAAACTAAGGCGTGAATCCCACCGAAAGTTTCACATTATCATAACGTTAGGGACAGTTTGTGGGCCGAACTACAGGATGATTTAGTTAAATATGTTGTCTTACCTCGGAGTTTGCTGTCTGGCTCTAGAATAAGCTCTGACCATTTTTTTTTGCGAAATAGCTGTTTTATACTCGTACCTAGTTCAGGAAATATGATTTGGCCATCTGTTATCTGCTTTCCGATGTTTTTTCTGCGTTAAGACTTACCGGACCTAACCTTAACCTTTCAAGCCACTGTGTATTAAAAAAAACTTAGTGAAGATTACCGACGACCAATAAAATTTATATTTCCTGAACTATGTTATGGTTAATGTTATGTTATGAGTGCTACGAAAAGTGCATGTTGTTAACGATCACTGTTAACAACATGCACTTTTCGTAGCAAAGGTTATGGTTTGCAGAAAAAAGCAAATACATTGGAATATTCGCTTTGGTTCTTAATGCTAAAATAAATTTAACATTATCGCCGTCTATTCAATTGCTGGTGCATCCAAAACTAGAACTTAAAAGTTAATTAAAAATTGTCTTTGGCTTGATAAATAAAAACAGCAAAATTAAGATAACATCACACTGGTAAAGAAGTTAATTTTCAACTAAAAAAAATCCTTAAGAAAAACCCCTGTTTGAGTACTGTAAAAGTCTTGCAGCAGCTGATAGAAGGCAAAGAGGTGGATATGCCGGAGGGCGTCAATAAAAAAATCGTGCACTATTTTAAAGACTTCATTGTTAATGTAGAGAGATAATTTAGTAATTTAAAATTGTTTTTTTCTAATCCACGTAAACGACTGACAGCGAAATCTGTTGAACAAATTTTAGTCGTATATTCAGTATAATTTGGATAAGTGATTATAAATATGTATAAATTTCTCATAATTTTGAAGTATATAATGTTTAAAATACTTGTATATTGTTTTTTTTGTCAACCATATATTTCTACCAATACAGCACGTTGATAACGATCACTATAGTAGAGCCGTTATCAACTGTCCATCATCGGAGCAATAAATCATTTTTATCATACTCTCTCGCTCGCACTAGGGGGGCTTATGGTGAGCGTAAGTGATGCGTGTAGCAGCGTTGTGCTGCTATCGATAGATCTTTGTAAGGAAAAAACCTTATACATATTTATTGGAAAAAAAGTATTTATAAAGGGACAAAGAATAATAACAATCAATATAAAAAATATGAACAATATATTTTTACAAATTACAACTATTATATATTACAATTATTCTAAACACTATATAAACAGAAAAATACTTATACTAAAAAGTTACACAGAGACAGAGTTATAACATAGAAATTATTAAAATAAATTAAAAAAAACTGCATTACTCCTCATCTGAGGTACAGATGTGGTGCAAAATGATTTTCCTTCGGGAAAACTCGGATCTCAATCGGAATACGATGGCACCCGAACTGTCAATCAATGATTGTATTAAATGAGTGACGTTTTCATATCCATTAAAATTGAACTTTATTGTTTAGTGTCAAATGACAAAGTGACAAATGACAGCATACGGCACTGTATAATATAGAGATGTTACAACCACCTTCAATAAATTTGAAAATACTCAGTTTTATTGTCATTAGTAAACAAAACATTACCTTCACTTTAAAACATAAAGTACAACAAAATAAAGCTTATTGGGAAATATTTACAAGAATAAAACTCAATACCTGCCTACTTAAAAACAGCATCTACTTACGGGGCTAGTATGAACAAAAAATGTCATTGGCGTCCTCTCGCACCTAAGTAAATCACCCGCGTGTGAGAGGGATGCAAACAAGGGGTGCTTATAGGTACAGTCACCGTCATAAAAAAGTGATGATTTCTATACCTTGTCGCTTTTAATCGTTTGACAATTTCGTATGACATTTCAAACACGACGTTAAAGTGACTAGGTTCATAAATGATAACTTATTTATGCCGGTGACTGTACTTAACATTAATATTTTACCTACTGCATATTTGGGTCGATATTCTCAATATTTTCCATTTCACAATCTGAGTAACAGTCAGACATATCATAGTCAGATTCGTCAGTGCTTTCATTTACATTAATTACAATCCTATCAATGTGATCATCCATCGAGTGTTCCTGTGACCGATATTCATTTTCACATTTGATGGCATGATCACAAACTTATTTCCATTCATCCGGGCCAATCATATTTATTTTTTCTTCAATATTTTTTTTTACCGTAGGTACCCATATTCATGTCTGTGTTCCTTTTTGATACGTAACCTTTTATCTGTGACCATATATTTTCAATAGGGTTGAAGTCGGGATGGTATGGCGGTAACCTTAAGACTTCGTGCCCATGTTGATGTAAAATTTTGTCAATGGAATATTCTACAAAGTCTTCTTTGTGTCGACAAATAATTTCGTATAAGTAGTTGTATTTTGGAAATTTTTGAATCATGGGGAATATTGTATTTTTGTAACCAGCTTATCATAAGCGGCTTTGCGGTATTAGAGTTGGGCGGGCATTCCACATATTTATTGTCATAAGCAGCATTGTCTACTACTAATACAGAATTTGGAGACAAGTTAGGAATAAGTTGATTCTGTAACCATTTTTCATAATTAGCATTATTCATGGCATCGTGATAATCACCGGTCTTATCAGTAGACTTGTACATAAGTAGAACACCCGTTACAAATCCTTTGGCACTACCTGTATGTATTTGCAACGCCTTATTATAGCGTTGACCTTTTGAGATTAACTGTTTCACTCCTTTATCCGTAGAATCGATCCAGCACTTACCTGTTAAATGGGATTTATGAACATAAGTTTCGTCCGTATACACAATGTCTCTGCCTTCAGATCTGTACTTCCTTATTAAGTCCAGGTACTTTACTCTTTTAAGTCTAACGTCATCTTTTTCCATCAGCATTTTTCTATTGTTAGTAATTTTCTTGAATAGAAAACCCATTTAGCGTAGTATTTTTCTTAGTGTGAAATCACAGCCTTAGAAATTCATTGTTTCTATTAATTTGGACTTTAGTGCTCTTATTGTAGGAACTTGTTTATCAGATGAAAGTTATAAACCATTCGTCGTATCACTGCGTAATCAAAATCATCAAGATCTAGATACAATTTCTTGCATTGTCTTCCCAGCTTAATATTGTTTGTGATGGTATTTATATTTTTTCTATATTCTTCTTTCTGGTTCAAAATTTTTCTTATTGTAGGTTTAGATATGCCTGTTGCGTCTGAAATTAAGGACTGTTCAATTTACTAAGCGGACATACTTAATTCAATATTAATCCTTCAACTAAAAAAATACTGATAGGCAGTGGCTGGTTATAAAAGAAACGTAGACAAGTCTATCAAGTATCGTATTTTTTTTTTAATTGTCTAAATATTTTTCAAGATGGAGCGAATTAATATTAAAGAACATAAATTAATCTTGCAAAAATGGTGTACAGGCCAATTTTCACTGCGGAAAATTGCGAATGAGTTTAAATGTTCCAAGTCAGCCGTGTTTCAAATCATAAAAAAATTTGGAGAGCATCATACGCTCGACGATTTACCAAAATCGCGGCGGAGAAGTGGCCCGGCAAACCCAAATGTCGAAGAATAAGTCGTGCGGCTGTTAAAATCAACAAAGTACATGTCCGTTCGTGAAATTGCTAAAAAAGCAGGTATTAGCGTAGGCACTGTACAGAATATCAAGAAAATAAATAATATACGGACATATAAGAAGCAAAAAATGCCGAAAAGAAGTGCCGAGCAACAAATACCGTCCAAAAAAAGATGCCGCAATTTATACGATATTTTGCTGCAAAATAAATCTCGATGCATTCTCATGGACGACGAAACGTACGTGAAATTTGACACCAGTACGTTACCGGGGCCCCAGTATTACAATGCGGCTGTAGGAGAAATTGCACTCGATTCCGAAAAAAACATGAAAATTTACAAATTCGGGAAGAAAGTCCTTGTATGGCAGGCAATTTGTTCCTCTGGCCTCAAAAGTACGTCTTATTTTGCAACTGGAACTATTGGTGGCGAAATTTAAAGAAAGGAATGCATCACAAAACGGTTACTTCCTATATATAGAAAGCACAGTATTTCCCCCTTTGTTTTGGCCTGATCTAGCGAGTGCTCACTATGCTGGTGAGACTGTGGTGCTATTAAATTCAAAAAACATCGATTTTGTTAAGAAAGAAGACAACCCACCAAACTGCCCGGAGCTCCGCCCCATCGAGCGATACTGGGCCATTGTAAAAAGATACTTGAGGAAGGATGGCCGAGAAGCTAGTACATTGGCAGAATTTAAACGCATGCGGTTTGCTGCTTGTAGAAAAGTATCCAAAAGCGATGTGCAAACACTTATGCGACGAATCCGGGCTAAAGTCCGAAATTTTTACCGTTGTAATTAATTCTTTTTTTCTTGTGTTATATATTACTTTATTTTAATATTGTAAATAAATATTCACCGTAATAAAGATATATTTGTTATAAAAAATCCGTAAATGAACCTATTTTTGATGTCCGCTTAGTAAATTGAACAGTCCTTAGCTGTTGAACTTTGCCAAAATACTCTGAGTTATTGCTATTTTTGAATTTGTTATTTTCTGATATGAAATACAGGTATATATTAAATATAATTCCTTGGACTGGATTTTTTAATCGTTTTTGAGGTTTCGGCATGGTAATACAACCTTTTTATAAGTAAACTGTACATAGAATAGCGAATATTTTAATTGCGTGTTAGCCACTCTATACACCGTGTTTTTATTGATTTACGATAACTTCGGCACATTACTAGGTACATCCATAGAAACTAAGTGGTAGATTCTTTTTTTTTATATTGCAAAAAAAAATATATTTTTTTCTATGGAGCTAAGTTCATTTAGTTACTTTGCTCCATAGAGATTTTTATTTTTTTTTGCAATATAAAAAAAAAGAATCTACCACTTAGTTTCTATGGATGTACCTAGTAATATGCCGAAGTTATCGTAAATCAATAAAAACACGGTGTATACAGGGTGGCCCGTTTATAGTGGTCCAAAAATTTTTTTTAGGTGGAGGGCATCCCGACGCATCATTTAAAAACAACATTAGTTCAGCAAAAATCGATGGTTTCGAAGATACGATTTTTTTAAACAAAATAATAACTTTCTTTATAAATTTCACATAAATCACTCTGGTGTGAAAACTATGCGATGGAATCAAATTAAATTTGGTATAGGAGTAGTGTATTAACGTATCTACCATTTAATTAGCCACTCTAGTGTAAATTCTTTGCAGATTTTTTCAAATTTTCCTTTTCTGTAACTTTTTTCAAATTTTCAACAAATGAACAGATTTTCGATAAAATGCTGTCACAAAAAAATGTACTACCGAAGTTTTGCTTATGCTTCTAAAAAATACCTTAACATAATGGTAAATCTTTACACAAAAAATCATAGCTGTCCGTGTAATTAAAAATCTTCAAAAACAGCATCATGTGAATTAACTCGTGAGAATCGATAAATTACGAAGTTTTCTCAATAAACTCAGTAGCTCCGAAAGTAATATTTCTTTTTCTTAGCCATTCTTGAATATGTCCTTACTTCGTGTTCTTGTTAGGTATTTTTTCTAGTATTACTGAATGGTAACTGGCGTTGTCAACAATTATGATAGATGGCTCCTCAAGTACTTTAAAAAAAAAACTCTTCATCTCACTATGATAGTCTACATTTTTTGATTTTACTGCTCTAAATAACAATTTCACTTCTGGTACTAAACCAGTCTGTGCAGACCCAGCATGGCAAAGAATCAGTCTACCTCCTTTTCCTGTCTTCTGGTTTTTAAAGCCACCTACATCGTTCTCGTCATGCCACATACGCTTTCTTGAATGATTTTGGTTAACCCAAGTCTCATCGAGGTAAAATCGAGGTCGTGAGTCATTTGTCCGTTTCAAATCGTTCGTTTTTCTAGGAAAATCCATCCTAGCACACAATATCTCCTCTCTCCATTAGATATTTTTGTCCGTTTTCACCTTTTTTGTAAAATAATTAAAACCTATTTTCTTGAATATATTCTTCATAGAAGTCTTCCCACATTTAAATTCCGGCATCATATCTTTACACTCGTTGAGTACTGTCTTCATTGTAGGATATTCACCTTTCGCATAAAATTACTTGATAGTACGTCGTAGCAGGTCGACATCAAAGTTGTCCAAATCCGTCACAGTTGTTGGCTTTGTAAACGTTTCTCTCGGTGTAGAGGGTTTCCCGTGTCGGAAACTTCCTTTTTGATTCGCTTGACAGTCTTTGTACTTAAATAAAGGCCGTAATATCATGGGGTTTATTAAAATTAATGAGAAAAAAAAACCGGGTCACTTTTCAATTCGATAAAAATTGACACTACGTTATGAATAACACTCCGAGTTTGAGCATTAATATCGCCCTTAATTATTTTTAATTCTACGTTATCGAATAATGTATCCATCGTACGACAGTTAAGTATTGATTAACTTTACGTGGTCGTAAACCGTTCTATATATATGGTACCCAATTAAGCTTCCGTAATTAACAGTCTAAACGCAATATTATACATAATCCAAGTACTAATGAGTTACATTAATATTAGACGAATAATATAATTAAATCACCATAATAATGACAAAGAAAAAGCATTACGATAATCTGTTTACTAATGGGTAAGTACTTAAACAATAAAAACGCAATACGATACATAAACCTCTACTAATGAGTCATATTAGTACATGACTTATCCAATAATAACATGAAATTACCACGCGTTATAATAAACGAAATTCAATAACAAGCGAAAATTCCAACGCAGGTAGCAAACTATCGATAAACACGTGTATCTACGTGTTTATCGTGTGTTGCACATCCTTGCTGATAGCGGGTTTTATTGGTCCGAGGGACAGTTGATAACGGTTCTACTATAGTTATGACTTATGAGTTCATTGCAACGTCATGTTTAATATTCTAAATTTTAATAAGTTGGCCCAGTTCTCCCTAAAGACGAGCAATAGCGTTAAAACCAAGGTATACACACACGCACGTCGCACGTTGTACGACTTCCGTAAAAATAACCCTTTTTAAAAGTTACTGTCAAGCGTTTTACACGTGCAGTCTGTGGGTCTCGTTTAAATACAGCGAGCTTCGCGTCCAATATAATTACGCGCTGAGGGCGCTGCTGGGCATGCCGTGGCGCTGCAGCGCGTCGGGCATGTTAGACGGCTTCGCGGCCGTCAAGCGAATGCGGGCAGCGTCCACGCTGCGGCGCCTGCGTGGCAGTGCCAACAGTGTCCTCGGCGTGTTCGCGAACCGGTGGAACTCTCCACTGCTGCGGAGATGGATGCAGCTCCACATCGATCTTTAGTTTTAATTAAGATAATTTTAGGTACTAACATAGCTTTTTAGAATTTACTAACAAATTATGGATGCTTTTATCTGAAATAAACTAAGTATAATTATTATTTAGATATTTATTTAATTTGTGGTTACTGAATTGTCAACAACTTTTTGAAGTTGTAATTCTGTAGCTCTGCCTACCCCACTCTGGGATTACAGGCGTGAAGGTATGTATGTATGTATGTATTTAATTTTCTGCAAATTAGGTTTTTAATAATAAGTAAGTATAACGGGTGATAACAAAAAAATGAGAATTATTTGAAAGGGTGTAAAAAAAATATTGTTTAACATTTTATAATTTTTTTATAGTAAGGGTTTTAATACACATTTAACTATTTAGAAAATTATTAATGCACGTTACGATAGGGCCCGTAATCAGCAGTTCGACGCAGTTTTGACATAATGCCCGAACAAGACCGTTGGACGGCATATTTGTCCATTTTTCGCACACAGGTTTTGATTATTTTTATCAGTTGGGCACAATTTTCTGCTTCCCAATTAATTTTGTAAACCAAACTGCTCAAAAAACCAGAAAAATCATCGATCGGCGGGATTGTGGAAGGTTTTTGGTATTTCGGATTTTCGGTACAAATGGCACATTATGGGAGTCTAGGAATTGCAATGTTTTTTGGCGTAATGCGACGATGCCTTATCTGGCCAAAACACATACTCTCCGTCAGGGCGATGTTGGCGATTAAATGGTATAAGTATTTTTTTCAAGCATTCACTCTATGAGAGTTTAGGATTATTGCTAAACCACTAGGTTTGAACCACAGTTTTGACACACCTTTATCGGAAAAGGCCACATAAAGCATAACTTTCTGCTCAAACTTTTGCTTTTACTTGCGTTTTATATTGTCTGGTGATGTTGAAATGTTGCTGGTATAGTACCGATCATTTCCAGGTATATGGGTTTTGCTCAAAGGGAAATAACTTTCATCATCCAAAATAAACGATTTTTATTTGTAATTTGTAACCATCCAGCGGCATTGTGACATAATGTTACATTTTTGCTGATCGGTGTATTCCAGTGCCCTTATCTTCTTGCGGCACTCCAAACCCACCTTTTTTAAAGACCGGCAAATGTACGGTTGAAAACATTTAAATATTTTCGCGGCATCTCGTTGGCTCATGGAATCACTATCATTGAAAGTGATATGGAGTGTCTTCAGTCTTCCCTTGGTCATTATTTTAGCTGGTCGGCCGCTACTACGTTTGCGAGTTGTCGTCAAGGATGCAAGAATTCTATATATAGTAGAAACTGTTACATTTTCTTTGGTAAAATTATCTACTGTGTACTTTTCCCCCATGTTTAGATTTTTATTATAAAAATGTACAACGCGTTTTCGCAGAGCTTCTTGATTCGGCGTCATTTTGACAATTATAAATGATTGAAAAAATGAAACAAATGAAAATCAAGAATATCAAAAGAGGTACAAATAACATCTGGAACAACTTTTTTGTCTATGGCAATAGATATTTTTTTCAAGACTACTGAAAATTATTCTCATTTTTTTGTTATCACCCGGTATATAAATTAAGTACTTTACCTAGTATGGTATTTATCCTACTGTAATCGACATTATTATATTATACAATTATAAAACCTAAGCCAGCATTATATAAAACAATGAATCTAACATTAAAATATATATATATCATGCGTAGTTGAGCAGGAAAATGTGTCAAAACTCAGTATGTTCAGAAGAACTCTTAAATAGTAATAAATAAATAAGTATATATACTAACCCATGACGGTGAAAAACAATCCCATACGAGGGCGACACTGAAAGTTTTTAGATCTGGCCACTTGTAAACAATATAATAAAAAAATAAGTTTAAATTTTGAAAATGGAACTCTTTGCCAATATAATTGAGTATGAATTTCATTCATTTGTCATTTATTTTACGATTTGGTAGCAAATTGAAAATTGTCTCTGTCACGTCACCATGAATTTAACGCGAGAAAATTTTCGAGCAATTTTTTTTTTGACTTTCAGGGTCATTTAAGTCAACATGAATTATGATAGACTACGATTGGCCTTTCCCGATGAAGCCCAATCTCGTGCCACTTATTAAAATCTCCAAGATAGTACTTCATACTAGAAAATGAAAAATTAATGATACGGTATACCCATACCTGCAACCGAATTACACAATAAATAGATGAATGACAAATGATTTAGTCACAAAGAGATTATTTATTATTAGTTCGTTTTGTTTGGCATCTATAATTAAAACTTGACATTGACATACATATCGTTAATGATAAAGAGGTTGCAATGTGCATAATCTCTTTGTGACTAAATCATCTGTCATTCATCTATTTATTGTGTAATTCGTTTGCGGGTATGGGTATCCGGTATACCGTATCATTCATTTTTCATTTCGCCGTGTGGTTGCCGGTTTAGAATTGTGCCACTCCATGTCTTCCCGTGGAAGTCGTAAGAGGCGACTAAGGGAATAAAGGCTTGTAGTACTGTTAGGCGATGGGCTTGCTACCTGTCACTAATATACACTGTTAAACATCTTAGCCAAATTGTGCAAATTGTGGTTACAGAGTTATCAACAAGTTTTTACAGTTGTTGGTAATTCTGTATGTAGCTCTGCCTACCCCACTCTGGGAATGAAGGCGTGAAGGTATGTATGTATGTATGTATGTAATTTTTCATTTTGTAGTATGAAGTACCAACTGGATTATTTTGAAAAAAATATATATTGCAGGCCATTATATAAGCAATAACCTAACAAAGAACTGTCAGTGTCGCTTGTCTAGAACGCAAGAAAAAAAAACTGAAATTCTATTTCCTACATTTAACCGTTTTTTTTTTTTTTTTTACCTAAATTGCATTAGCCAATGTGGACAAAAACACATTTTTATGAAAAGTAAAAAAATAACATATCTCAGAAAATAACAAAGATAGGAAGCTGAAACTTACAGGAAATAATACTTATCATGAGGGCTTTCATTAAAAAAAATACAGTCAACATTTGGTGAAAGGGCCGCTTTTCCATGTAAACACGGCTATGCTCTTTGTTCTCAAGTTTTTTTTTGTGCTGATGAATATTTTTCTGACACTTCTTTTTTGCATTCTTGATATTTTGCAAACAATCATTTTTCACATCAAATGGTTCGCACATGTGGTAATTTTTCCTTAATGTTCTTGTCACGGTTTATGGTGATAGCTTTGATTATTTACTCTCTAGATAGAGTGTGACCCTGTAATACGACAGAAACAGGCCAGTTTTTGTATGCTTGTGTGCGTGACTCCTTTGTCTGACACTCGCAAAACGTCTTTCTATTTATCTCTGTGGGCATACATAGGGATGCCAGCTAAAGACATAATTACTAATTTACAGGGAAAACTGATCATAGTAAGGTTTAGTTATTGTGAAGTGTTTGAAAAACTAAAAATATAGGTATCGATTCGAATTGGAATGGGTTGACTTTAATGTTTTCGATTCATAAAATACACCCACTGGCAAATTTTGCCGAACAAAATAAAAGGAAGATATTTGATAAAGTTATTTTTTGCCCTGGTAAGACGTCATTCATTAAGTGTTATAAAAAATAAATATTGTTGTATTTGTGAAACAAAACTATTGCGTTCAAAATATAGGCTTTTCATTTATGTTCCGCTTAATATGCCGTGAGTAAAGTGGGATAGAAGGTAATAGAGAAATACAATTTTGCACACAACTTATATTTTATTCGTATTGTTACGTACGTGGCCGTAGGGAACTGCGTTACTTATCCCATCGGCGTTACAGTATTAATTACCTTCTCTTTGAAATTGTTTCTTGAACAATTTTCTTTTTAATGCTGCATCATTATTTAAATTTTGCAATTTGGATATATGATGACACCTTATGCATACCTAAATATTTTTCTGTAATCAATCTTATTAAATGTACTTGATGCAGATGGCCACACACATGATCAGATTATACTTTGAAATAAGTATTGTTACTGCCAACAAATTGTTTCATTACAGTGGATACTATTTTTGCGTAATTAGTGCTTGTCATTACAAAGTTTTGTCTAAGGAACATTCTAATAACTGTTTCTGTCGTCTTGCAGACAGATTGTACATCCAGTGAAGCGTAAATCAATCCGCCTTCATCTCGTGTGCCAACAAGTTTATGGTATTCGTGCACTTCATTTGCGAACAAAGACTCAATGCATGCAGGACATTTAATTTTTGTACGTAGACACTTTACAACGCAACCCGCTATATCGCACCTTCAGAACAATAGTGACCTATTTTAGAAATATTAAATTTCGAGTTAGGTCTCTATGATAATAAATTTATGACTTAAAGTTTGAAAGCTGAACTTTAGAATTAGGTCACTATTGTTCTGAAAGTGCGATATATCCAACTATCTGTTGTCTGTACTCAAGTAATTCAGAATCATCTAGTAATCGAGATAAATTTGCTTTATGTCCATGTATTGGCAAATAATCATCCACTTGTTCACTTTCATCTTCATCATCTTTTCGTATTAAGGGAGTAGTTTCATTGATACATTTTAGTGCTGAAGAACACATCAGAATACTTACGTTTTCTAACGGGATACAATTTCCTGATGCGGCAGATTTAAGCTCCATGTTACAGAGAAGTTTCCGGTAAATACCTTTAAATTGTCGAGTTAGGTTAGGGTTATCATTGTAACCACCATGCATACGTATTGCTCCAAAGAACAATTCGACGTGGTCTTGGCTAACCCGATATGTAGTGATATATCTCAATGTATTTGTTTCTATTAAAGTTTTATATAAAAATTTCAGACTGTTTATACATATGAGAACACCAAGAAATCCTGTGGATGATTGTCCTTGAAGCACTGGCGAAAAACTTTTAAGCGTAATTTGTTTTTTTGTTTGTTGTTCTTGGTATGTCCTTTTTCTTGGAATTTTCAAGCTAAGATTTAAAATGAAATTTCGTGTTTTTTCTAATTCTGCAAAAATATCTTCTTTATTTTTGGGACTCAAAGGACGTTTGTAGCCGAACGCTTGAAAGTTTCTGGAGTTAAATATATCAAAAACATTGTTCATTAACATTATGAACTTTTCTGTCGCTTCACTGTTTTGAAAACCAGAAAGTTTTAGTTCTTGCCGACAAAACTCTATTGCTTTGGAAACGCTCCTGCTTAGCAGTTGAGTTGCCAATTTTACATTCATTATTGAGTTACGGAATTCAATATGTTTTTTAGTCAAGCGATTCGCTAAGTGAAGACCAATTTCTTCTTGCAATTCCGCTAATTTTTTGACATATTCCCACTTGATTTGTTCATCTTTATACAAAATGATGAAATGATTCCTAATTAGTTTAAGCATGTGACAAAAGTCCAAAAACACTGCGACTTCACAGTCGCTGCATGGGTGCTTAAATGTTGTCTTAAGTTGTCTGGGGTCATTCAATTTACAGCCTAGTACCTTCATGGCAGTCAAATTTGAGGAGTGGCCATCGAATGTTAATGACACGACTTCAACACCGACTTCGTGGCATTTGATAAGGACTGTTTTAATAATATTTGCTTTTTGGTCTCCTGACATTCCATGAACTAAAAAATAAGCTACTGGTAAATTACCAGTGGTAATTTCCATGGCTCATTTAGTGATACGAGGAGAAACACATAAGCCTCCGAAGCTTTTACATTTTGGTTTTCATTAGGACCAGTACCCAAATCGACGAGACCTTCATCTTGTTTGGTCTTTTCATTAAAGCACTTCTGCTGTCTGATTGCCATTTCGTCAGCAATTAATGCACAAGTAAAATTTTTATCAGCTTGTTTTCGTTTAGCATCCAAAATTTTAAACGCGTCTTCTGTTAAACCCGGAGAACCATCAATATTCGCATAAGGTAAGTTTTACTTTGCTCGGTATCGTTTCCTTTTTCAATCTCCGACGCTTTTGATTGCTGACAAAATAAAAGTCCTTTGTATGGAAATGATCAGAGCATACAACAGTTGTTTTAGTCGGCTTCCAATAATCTTCTCCACGACTGCTTCTTATAATGTCTACCCATCGATTGTGCATTATAGGATCACTAGGTATTCTATAAATAAATAATGTATTGTAAGGCAAATTTATTATTGACCCATGAAATATAATACATTTTCATATCGACTGTACCATTCTCGGCTCGCACTTGACCAACTTCTGATTATATTATTTATGCATTCCTACAAATCTTATGTTTCAAAATCAAAATAAGTTATGTTTACAAAATCGTTTATTATCCACTCACACTTGGCCGTTTTCAAATTGTTTTGTTTTCAATGAGCTATCAATGTGTAATGACCTGACCCCATGTCAAATTTCCAGTATACAGGGTGTATTGCAAGTCGTGTGCCAAATGAATATGGTGGGTAGCTAAGGTCACTTGCAACACGTTTTGGGCCAATTAACACTCATCCTAACCACGGTGTTTTTTTAATATTTATTTTGAAATAATCTGTGAATCTTCCAAAAGTTAACCATTTTGTTCACCTATCTTTTTTTTTAAATGTAACAGCACAAAAGTACTTATAGTTTTTTTTATCTTTAATGTTTGCGCATTCGAATGAAATGTTATTTTTATTCATATAGTAAACAAATAAAAAAATATTAGCCAACAAAGTGTGAAGGACAGAAAAATAAAATCTTCATGGTCAACTTAACGGCAGAATTAAAAAAAAAGTAGAAGCTCCTCAGATCTTCCAACATCATAAAAACTTCTCCAGTTCCTGACAATTCTTACGGTATACCACATGTCTAGAATCACGTTCAGTTTTTAGTCAAAATATGGTTTCAATCTAAAATGGTGGTTTTATTCGGTCAGTAGATCCAGCCAGTTAAACTTTTGGAAGATTCCGAGATTTTTTCAAAAAAAAATTAAAAAAACACCGTGGGTAGGATAAGTGTTAATTGGCCCAAAACGTGTTGCAAGTGACCTTAGCTACCCACCATATTCATTTGGCACACGACTTGCAATACACCCTGTATAAGTCAACATTATTTTTTATCAATTTCCACTATTCTCGACTTACACTTGGCAGTTTTCTATTATTAATTTAATGTATACTCGTACATATCCTAACGTAACTTCCATACTTCGATACTCACACCACTAGGGACTAGGGAATTTTGTATTTCAAAACTGGCAACACCAACAATAATGCCAAGATGGAATCATATTAATTAGACATATTAAACTGATGGATTTTTGAAATAAATACTATGAATTCTGAATTACTTACCGGTGGTAGGTGACTTTGCTGTTTGATTTCATATGTCCTTTGTAATTTCGACAAAGTTTAATTACACAACTCGTCATTTTAGTGCCTTTTTAGCAAAATCAATTTTGACACGTAACACGACCGTATCCCTTGACTACACATTTGACACCAAGGAGCGGAAAGCTACTTATAGGCTAACAGTTAGCTGATACATTTTTCGACGCATTCATGTCATCGAAGTTCTATCTAGAGAGTAAATAATCAAAGGGTGTTAGATGCCGAACATTGGTTACGTTAGGCACACCACCATAGTGTGTTTGTAACATTTAGGTTGTACCGATATCTGTCGTACAGTAATGTTGGTTTACCCTTTTGGTTGGTTAAGAAGGTAAATGTTGCACTCGAATGATGGCCATTATTCTCCTCCATTTTTAACTAGCAATCGATAAGCATTACTTTTACTAGATTTTGTTGATAGATGTTTGACAACATGTAATCAAATGACTATAACAAATGGTAAGTGGCCAGTATGTTATGTTATCTGAAGAGGATTTATGAACCGCTAATCCATGATAAATCAATCAGTGCACATCGATTTTGACGACACATTTAGCCTAGTCGGTATTGACCCTGTCTATGAGCCAAGCGTCCCGGGATTGATCCTCGGCAAGGGCAAATATATGTGTAATGAGCTGGGATCGAATATTCGGATGCTTTTATACCTACAATTAGCAAATTTCGGGAAAAAGCTCAGCAAGTATGAAGTCCGCTTCTTAAAAATATTATTTTAATTATTTAATTTCCGGGATTCCGGGATTGTATAAAACTAACTGTCAATATATTTAAAATAATAAAAATAAAACAACCTAAATGTACACCTAAATAAACTACAATTATATTTTTAGGTTAGGTATGACTATTTTCAGCAATTTTGTTAACACTTTTACTCGTTGGTAAACAGTTTTAACTACAAACAGAGTTAAATAAAAAACCAATTGTGAATCGTTTAAGGGCGTAATGTTTTGATTATAGAATATTAGGAGAAACTCTTTTCAAACGTAAAATCATTTCTTTTTTGTATGGGGCAGGTACGTCTTCTCATTTCAATGTATTTTTTTAATGTAATTTCTGTTTCCTTTATTCCTTTCTTATCAGAAAACGATCGACCACTACTTTGGTTACACTCTGTATGTACTTATTAGGTATTATATATCTCTACCAAACAAATTCCAACCATTGTCCCCTGATATTTATTTATTTATTTATTTATTTTATTAAGTCCGCCTCCATACTACGTCAGAATTTAAAAACCTACAAAAAAGTAAAAGCCGCTGAACAGTCGGTAAAACAATACAATACCTCCGTAACAAGGTCGCGAAAACTTTACAAACTGCTGTGCAATTTGAGTGGAACATGCGTTCTTTTGAACGATGAGACATATGTGAAAAAGGATTTTTCGACTTTACCAGGTGACTAATTCTTCACTAGCGAGAATAAAGAGAATATTAGCGATAAGAATAAGTACACTTATATGGAAAAAATCGGAGAAAAATATTTGATCTGGCAAGCAATATGTTCATGTGGGAAAAGCACGGGGCCATTTATAACGAAAGGGACCATAAATGATGATATTTATGTTCAAAAATGTATAAAAGGGTTATTATTACCATTTATAAGGAAACATGAACGGAATGTGTTGTTTTGGCCCGATCTGGCTACTTCACATTATGCCAAAGCAACACAGGAGTGTCTTGCTTTGAATAATGTGCAATATGTGCAGAAAGAAATGAACCCCCCTAACTGCCCCCAACTACGACCCATTGAGCGGTATTGGGCGTTAGTAAAAGCGGAACTACGTAAAAACTGTGCTCCAGCAGTATCAGAGGAAGATTTTAAAAATAAATGGAAAAAGCATGCCACCAAAGTCTCCGAAACAACTGTGCAGAACTTAATGGCGGGCTTGAAGAAAAAAATTCGCTGCTTCAGCCGCCAAACCCTCAAACCATAACATGTGTATATTTATTGTAAAAAGGCACAATTACTCATTATAACTAAAATAAAATATCTTTACTATTAGTTACAGTTTTATTGTTATCGTGAATATGGTATGTAAAAAAACTTTTCGGTACAGGCTTTATGTACCTATTTATAGTCGTCTAGTACCCATAAGTACAAGCTTTGCTTAGTTTGAGACTAGATGGATTAGTGTAAGATGTCTCCCGATATTTATTTATTATTTAATCAAGATGTGATCAATTCAGAAAAAGTGAAGAACAAACATCAATAAAAATGGCATCGTCTGAAAATGTATAAAATGCGTAAACTTCTCGATGCATACCAATACGCATAGGTACATGTAAGACAACAAAATATATGACTATGATTATGACTAGACTATGTATGTACCTACTATCGAAC
The DNA here is from genome assembly GCA_927399475.2 of Acleris emargana. NCBI lineage: Eukaryota > Metazoa > Arthropoda > Insecta > Lepidoptera > Tortricidae > Acleris > Acleris emargana. The sequence goes on along the minus strand of OV656835.1, from coordinate 51,407,627 downwards.
CAACTGAATCATGACACATCATAAGCTCATTTTGCCAAGTCATCTAAATGCAAGTAGGTTAAAAATCGCTTGAAGATACATTTCCTTGGTAACGATCTTGTTATCATTTTATTAGACACTGACATTTACCATAACATGTAGTCCAATAAAGCATAATTTCCAAGATATTTATTATTAAAAAAAAAACCATAGTTAGTTTAATTTGAACTTTGTCACCTATACCTAAAGCATTATTTACTAAGAAATTGATTAAATTAATTTACGTTGTAGGGGCATCTGTTGTACCTGTGGACACTTTCCAATTTTTAGACTATTTCAAATATTTAAAAAAAAGCTGTCAATAATTTTGTATAACTATTTACTGTTTTAGTATCGTAATTAAACAGTCTTTCATAATCACCGCTTTGTTTTCAATTATCTACTAAAACTATAGAGATATAAGCATATTAAAAAAAATGCCCCTTTTGTCCATAGGTACAACTATAGTTTGTACCTATGGACGGCATACTATTCACTACGGCATACTGTACTATTCATATTTAGCTGTCCACAGGTTCAACATGTACCTTTAGACAGTCCACAGGTACAATAAAACACTTGTCCACAGGTACAAATTCGACACTTTACAGTTCAAACTAATGTCAGTCCGTTAAAAGTTGCCCGAGAGCAGCAATATCTACATAAAATAACCAACAAATCATGAAATCATTCATTAACTACGAAGAGACTCACAGCATTATGCTTAAAACTTTAGAAAACACACTCAAAATACGAATAAAAACTTACTTTTGACGACGAAAACTTTCCGTAGCCAAAAAAGACACTACTACTCTCAAATATGAAAATGACAGATAGTTAACATTGCCATACGAGAAAAATGCTATTCGGGTGTGTTCGAGATAACAGTCTAAGGTTTGTAGTTTTTTTTTACTGCTAGTGTCCTTAGGTACAATCGTCCATAGGTACAACAGTTGCCCCTACGTTGATGACATTGCTATTTACAAGATGAATCTTTCTTAGAAAATATTGCTTTACGTTAAGGTGACAGAGTTTAAATTCAATTAATTATGTTTTTTTTTTATAATTATAAACTTTGAAATTATGCGTTATTGGGCTACATGTTATATCACATTATATACTACAAATTGGCTCTAGAATCGATGGTTAAAATTTGTCGGGTTACGCGTTCCCACGGTGTATAGATCGGACAATCTCGACTATACCCGTTTGTGAAAAAAGAGAAATACTATCTATTGTCTCTGTCATTATTTCATTATTATTAGGACGTAGCTTAGCGAAAAGGATCCAACCCATCAATTTCACACGAGTAAAATTTTACTTTATATTGACAGCTATAAGATTTAAATTTAAATATATTTGCATTGTGGGTTGAATCCTTTTCACAAAGCTACGTGTCGAGTCGACACAAGCCAAACAACCGAGTATCAAGTAGTATGTGCTACGCCATTATTGGTATTTTAAGTCCATTTAGGGCCTGGCCCCATTAGTGCGTTGCTTTACGTCTACGCAACGCGTTTAATGTGGCATGATTATCATAAAAAATATAATATGTAAAACGCAACGACGATGCAACGAGACACAACACACTAATGGGGCCAGGCCCTTAGGGTTAGCGTTAGCAAAATATTGTAGAAATACCAAAGCAATAAAATAAAACTAGGTAGTAAATAAATAATAACTTTACTTTGTTAATTTCAACAAATTATCTGAAGTAAAACTTGATACCTAATTTGCACTAATTGTCTAAAACCGAGTGTAAGCACCACGGCTAACGATAACATCTAATAAGCGGTCACGCATCGACCCGACTAGACGACTGCAAATATCGGTTTCTCTCATGTAATCCCAAATTTCGTTACAATGCAGCTCAAGTGCTTCCTTTGTCCGCTCGTTTCTATTATCCCACATTTGGACCATCAAACCACAAATTTTCAATTGGGTTTAAGTACGGAGATTTACTCGGCCATGGAATCAAAGTATCTTCATTGTCATGCAAGTTAAACCAATTCGACACCACTCTGGCCGTATGCACTGGACAGTTGTCTTGAACGTAGTAAAATACTGGCACTTCTTCACGCGGGTAAACTGTTCGCACCGTCGGCAACAAACTTTCTTCTAATAACTCGACAACGAAAAAAAAACGACATAGCCTATTGCGTTTTGTCGAGGAGAAATCTGGACTGGATCGCCTACTCCTCCGACACCCATCCAGGTCCACATATTCACTGAAATTCGACCGGATAATTGATTAGGCACAACGTGATCCTCAGTGTAACGTGTATTATTGTAACGCCATAAAGTTAATCGACCGTGTTGAGAAGATCGAAATGTTTTTTCGTCTGAAAAGATGGTGTTAGTCCAATCGAAGTCTAAATAAGTTCGTGCAAAATTAAATGTCGCAGATTTTTGTGCATCCGCTAAGACTACTTTCTCAGCATAATGTCTATAATGCAGTCCAGTGCCGTGCAAATAATTTCTTATAGTTTGTAGACTAACGGGTGGGAGTAAAAGAACGTTCCTCATAGTGGTGTTGCATGTCCATGAATGCCCTCTTCAGCGTGCCGTCTGATCCAAGTTCTTACTGTGTTCCGACTTATATTCAATTCTCGAGATATTTCTCGTATGCCATAGCCTTCCTCATTGAGCACTACAATCCGAGCTCTTTGTTCTGCCAAATGTGCCATTATACGAAATACTTAATTATTTAATTTTAAGTTTTAATTCTTTCACATTAACTGACAACTTGACATTATTTAATTTTTGAAACTAAATTATTTTTCCGTGATGAAAAAAGTTACGATTACAAGCGAGAGCTTATTCCAGATTCAAAACATTACTGTTTCATCTGAAATATATATATTGCAATGATAACAAAGGTTGAATTGCATAGATCTCTTCTGACCCGTAGTGACGCAATTTTGTTAGTGTTTAAAACGTCTTAAGTGCATCATACAACTTTGACAGTTTTAATCGAATAATCAGCAAAGTGGGTCATGATTAAGTTGGTTCGATAGTACATACATATGCATAAATAAACATACGGGGAAAGCACATAATGCAAAATGTGTAAAAAAAAAAAAGGCCAGGAAGCCATTTCGACAGTTTGGCAAATGGGCAATGAATCATATTGACACGTGGACAACTTAACGTGTGGTTATTTTGATCTCTAAAACATTGCTTATACAAACTGATACGTGGACATTTTGACACTTGGACCTATTTACGCAATGGACATATTGAATCCTCGGACATATTGATTCTTTAGACATTTTGACACTTGGACCTAATGTCCCCTTGGACAATACTGACTCTTTGGACATTTTGACACTTGGACCTTATTGACTCCTTGGACTTTTTGTCCCTTGGACATTGTGCTCCGGAAGGATGTACAATGAATACATAAATGACAACTATATAATAAATCATTTTGAGCTTCATATATTCATCCATGAGGTATAATGGATTATCCAATAAAAGGTTTCTCAGCTAATGTTTAAATGCTTCGTCGGATTGTACATTTTAAGGCTTCTCTAGCAGGTAGTCGATATAGCAAAACGGCGATGCAGGCGATGTGACGCTGGCCTGCACAGGATATTTCTGAAGGCGGCAGTCTCATCCATTGTCTCTCAAAATAACTAATGAAACTATCCATTTCAGGACAATTGGGTGCAACACCCTTCACAGTTAGCCATGCTTCTTGTATTTGCTCTGCATTTATGTACGGCAAATTTGATGTCAACTTCGCAATCTTACCTCCGTCTCGTGTGCTAGAGAGTCGAAGTTGCTCTGCGTGCTTCCAAATAGCCCGATTAAAGTGATAGTAGCAAGCGGACAATGATGCAGTAGGAAAAACTTCTTTAAACGCGTTTATTACGCCCAATTCATAATCGCACTTAAACTTTGTGAGCTTTGCACCAATGACGTCACGTATTATTGTGAAAAGTGCACGGTAAGTTTCTTCGCGTTTGTTAGGAAGTAAACAATATAACACTGGCACTATATTCGTGCTTTCATCGGTGCTGTTTAGATCTAGATGGGCCGTAAAAAATTGACTGAACGGCTTCGGTACACGCTTAAATTTGCCATCCCCGAAAAACAGATGACCGTCACGAGCACATTTTTTCATCTTTATACGGCAGCATTTGCTACTAAATATGAATATTTTATCGTTTTCACCAAATTCAGCAACTAAAAAGTTCTCTGATATAATTAGTGGTATTTTCACATCTTTGGGGTGCAAGAACTGCAATTTTTCTGACTTTAAATAAGCTCGCCTCGCTCTAAATAAAGTGTATTTAATCGACTCATATGGTCGTGCACAAATCGTTACATCAGGAAATTGTGCCTGGCATGCGATGATGCTATCTTCGTAGTTTTTCTTAATAGATATCATATTTTCGCATACTTTTTTTTTCGCGTACTGCAATACAAAATCGTTTGTATATTTAGGCTTATTTTTTCTACAAGAGTGTGAAGATTGCCGAACAATCGCAGTTTTTTCCCTATTTAATGTTAGCGATGCGAATGCATTCCTTACGCTTACAGCATCGCCACAGAGAAGTTCCGCTGACATTGTTGCTGCACTTATTATAACGGTAGCCGTTAACAATCAAAGCCTGACTGCCTTTATGACTTTCAACAAATTTAAAGTCTTCCATGTTAATTATTCGATAAACACATTATTTACTTTAATAATATTATTGAAAGATAAAACTCAATTGACAGTTAAGATTGTTGAACAATACATTATCTTTGATTTTAAGTGGCCAGCAACTCGACTTTGAAGTTTCTTTATCAAAGAGTTCCTTCACAAACTACCTACGTTTGAGTTTTTCTTGTCATTCAACCATCTAGTCGTTACCCAAGTAACACGTAACCTGTATATTAACCAAAGTGGATATGGATTTATGTCCTAAAGTCCGAATAACACTTTTAATTGGCATTGGCAAAGATAAAATAGTTTTTAATAGCATTTGGTCCGTTTCGAAATGCTTAAAGCTATACTATACTCTTAAATAAAGATTAAACTCCTACTAAAGCATCGGGTATTTATAATATACAGCCACTTAAATAGCTTTTACACTTACACAAAGGTTAAAGTCTTATAATAGTAATTTGAAAAGCCCAATACATTAAATAAGCATTTACGTAATATTTTATCCAGCACTGGGCTGTAGTGGCTAATTTTTAAGATTAAAAACTGTGTAATGATCTGTGCTTGTGTTCATTTAATGCTAGTCCTATAGTAACATTAACTAAACAATTAATAAAATCTTAACTCCGTTTTCTTCATAATCGGTTTCTTCAATAAAGCTTTTAGTCGTATTTTGATATAAAGAAATGTATTTTTATTATTTCAAGGAATAATTACATCGTAATTCAATTTTGCAAGTGGTTATTTTAGTAACATCGTGAATTTGTGTGCATGCGTGTTATATTTGTCGCCATGGATAAAAACGATTGGAAAAAAACTAAAAGAACAGGCGGAATCAAAAGAAAACTTTGGTTAGTTTTACGAAATGATTTGCGATACCCTAATAAACACGATAGTAACTAACCACTATGGTGTATAATGGCAGCAAACATTATAATGTGCGTATGAAGTGTTGCAATATACCTGAACACTATTATTGAGTGTCTTTTACTTTGGTAAACAGGCTCAAAGTATTTTGTTTAGCTATAGTAAGATTAACAGCATTATTATACATTCGTTGAATGCGTAAAGCATTTATATTATCTGACGCCATTTGCTTTCTGTTTCCCCTTCTTACGGAAACAATTAAAGTGATTAAAAGTGTCTAAAATCTGATTAAAAGAGCACTTTCTATAATTTTACTTTATGCGCGGTGCCTATAGAACCCACTTTATTCATTAAACTAAGCTAAGAGCTTATAATTTTACAAAACATATGAAGAGTCGATTATAATTTTCTATATTTTTTATAATAAAAAGCACTATCACGAGGGCGCGTGGAAATATTACCACAAAACGTAACATGTTTTCACAGTAAACTGACATCCGCAGCTGAATTTCACCAAATAACAGAAAATAAAGTTTACTTACCATTCAATATTAATTTTCACAATTATTTACTCGCGAATCTTCATGCTCGCCTGCACCAAACTCACAATAAATACAAAGGAAATAAAACAATTAGCATTTGAATATGTTCCCATTTAGAGATTGTATATTAATAAGGTGTATATTGGCTGTACTATGGTCGCAATAAATGCTTTAAGTCTAGTGATTTGTTCTTTACCGACTTCAATAATAACTTTATGCAATCATTGTAATGCTACTAAGCAGCCTTTATAAAGCTCAATGCTGTATAATTTGGGGCCCAAATTGCTCTTAAAAAAGCTGTAGAAAAGTAAATACAGCTAATATAGGATTTGCATATAATGCTTTGCGCGTCAATTAGTGCTGTTGTATGTTTTTTATAATGGTGTTTTGTGTTACTTGGGTATGCTATTTAGACGTTATTAATGTTTGACGATATGCCTACCTAGTCGTTTTGCTATTACAACATTTTGATATTAGGGCGTTATACAAAAAAGACGTAATAGAACTAAGTCCAATCTTAAACCCGGGCATTCTACTATTAAGACGTTTGTACAATTAGACATTTAGCTACCAAGACTAACTAAGACGTTTAACTAAGACGTGTAACTAAGACGTTTTGCTTATATAGTCGTTATGTAATCTAGTCCTTACGAACCTAACCCGAAGGACCGATGACATGCGAGTTCTTACCCGCAAGTAAGTGCCATGCGACGGGGAAGGGTTCTCAAACGCCCGGTGTTGCGGGGCTACTTGCCAAGAATATTAACGCGTGCGTATGAAAAAATATTATCGTTTATGGTATGAATTTTATAATACGCACCTTCAGAACAATAGTGACCTAATTCAAAATTTCAGCTTTCAAACTTCAAATCATAAAGTTATTATTAAAGAGACCAAATTCGAAATTTAAAATTTCTGAATAGAGACCAAATTCGAAATTTAAAATTTCTGAATTAGGTCACTATTGTTCTGAAGGTGCGAATTATGTCGGAATCCACTTAACCCTATACTTGACATTGTGCATTCTTATGCACGTTACTCTTAAAAAAAATCTAGGGAGTAAATTAAGGACATAACAATATTTTTTAACGCGCATTATTTTAACTGTTATTCCAATAAGTTGGAGTAATATTATTTTGTACTGCTAGGTAAATCCATTTTGACAGTAGCACGCAAAATAACGGACCGAAAACCTGCGTTTACGCATTGTGTCATAAAAATAATTAATTTCATAAATTTTTTGCTTAAATAATCCAAATGTATCGTTATTATTAGGGTTGGGATTTTGGTGGCAAATCGTGGTTTTAGGATCCATGGAGTCGCTTTTACCTAATTATTATAATACATGACACTTTGATTTTGACCTTCAGTTCAGTATGTTTCAAAATAAAATAAATACATTTTTAGTTCGGTTTCTCCATACCTTCTAATATTTGCTAGTTTGTAACGCTATCACAGCAGAGATATCCTCCATACTAAAATTCATTTAAATTGGTTTATATTAATTTTGAAATATGAAAATACTGAAGGTCAAAATCAAAGTGGTATGTATTACAATAAATAGGAAATAGCGACTCCATGTGTTCTAGAAGCACGATTTGCCACCAAAAGTCCTAACTCTAGTTATTATAGTATAGGTAAGTATATTTTCAACACACAATAGCAATCTTGGTGTATCAAAACTCCATAACAATGGCCTCTAACGTTACATGAAGGCATATGTATCTTTAAATGCACAGCGCCAGCTACACCATTAAGTAAGGTTCATAGATACATTACCAGGTACGCTATACTTTTGCTATGTATGTTTATGGATACACAGCCAATTTACGTATAAAAAAAAACTAGTTATAATCCTATTTTTGTTTTAATCGAATAATCAGCAAAGTGGGTCATAATTCAGTTGGTTCGATAGTCCATACATATGCATAAATAAACATACGGGGAAAGCACATAAAGCAAAATGTAAAAAAAGAAAAAAGGCCAGGAAGCCATTTCGACAGTTTTGCAAATGGGCAATGAATCATATTGACACGTGGACAACTTAACGTGTGGTCATTTTGATCTCTAAAACATTGTTTATACAAACTGATACGTGGACATTTTGACACTTGGACCTATTTACGCATTGGACATGTTGACTCTTTGGACATTTTGACACTTGGACCTATTTACTCATTGGACATATTGAATCCTCGGACATATTGATTCTTTAGACATTTTGACACTTGGACCTAATGTCCCCTTGGACAATACTGACTCTTTGGACATTTTGACACTTGGACCTTATTGACTCCTTGGACTTTTTGACCCTTGGACATTGTGCTCCGGAAGGATGTACAATGAATACATAAATGACAACTAAATAATAAATAATTTTAAGCTTCATATATTCATCCATGAGGTATAAGGGATTATTACAGAAACTTAAGCTTAAAATTTAACAAAAATAACAACAAACTTCTAATCGAACTACATTTAGAGACATTATTTCTTTTTAAATATCCTTTTGTTTGGAAAACTTTTTTTATGAATTTCCAAGGGGTCACGAGCCCATCAGACAATTTTTTTAATTCTGTCGCATAGCGGGATTCAAAAGAATGTCGATCTTCCTTCGTTTATTATGGAATAAAATGTTTTTTTATTTTAAGATCCTGAAATTTTGCTTATTTTCTTAAGCCAAAGAGAAAGAGCAGAAAAGTGGGCTTCGGCTTCAAATACGCATTTGGGCGACGATGCCATCCCTCGAGGTTATTGTTAGTTCGAGTTTTTTCACCGGCACAGCTAATATTAATGGGAGAGCATTTCAGCCATTGTGTTTCAAAATAATTCATGAATTGTCTCAGCTTTCCGAGTTTTCACATTGTTGCTTTACAGCCAGCATTCATCGTAATAACTGATCAGGAATTAAGGGGAAGTTTCCAAAAATTCTAATGATGTTTTTATTCTCTTTGGTGTCGTCCAGATCCAACAGTTTTGCCTTCCTCCAAACCGCCTTATGAAAATGATAATAGCAGCCTCTAATATCAGAACTAGGAAATACTTGTTTAACAAGCCCAATTTCGTAATCACATTTCACGTGTCAATGCCAGGATTTTTTTTGATTAAATTGAAGAGTCGTTCGTACGTTTCTTGTGTTTTCGATGGAAGTAAGGCGTATAAAACTGGAGTTACAACGGAGTTCTCTCCTCCTCCGCCAAATCAATATGTAGGCTAAGCAATTGGTAAAATGGCACTGGGGCACATTTAAACGTTCCGTCTACGAAACATCGCATATTCTCATTTTTACCAACTCGTTTTAGGGTAGACCATCCTAAATTTGTTTCAAATAAAATAATCTTATTATTTTCATTACCATCTTTCGCAATCAAAAAATCTTTAGCAAGTAATTCCGGGACCTAAACTTCATTTAGATTTCTATATTCTGTTTTATCAACATTTAAAAAGTTTATATGGATATTTGTATGTTTGTGTGAGAATTTTTAACAGTCAGTGATTAGGTATTATTTCCCACGGCCAGACAAATTGTTTGGAAAATATATTTACATAACAACAAGGATTTTTTTCAAAAAGGACGCGTTTCTAAATCCTTACTTTAGTTCGAATACAAATTTCCGCCTGCTTCCTTTGTGATCTTTTTTTTTCAGTCTCTTTGAAATAAGTTCCTTGTTGTTATGCATTTTTGGAAGGCTTAGAAAACGGTTATGTTTTTAAATTAATCTGCAAGCCAAGTTTCATAACGATTTTTTTGTTTTTAAGGCATTTTAGTGGAAAATAAAACAAAAAATCTAGAAATAATATCGTTTTTCGTCTCGCATTTTTAAATTTGGACCGATAATTGTTGTTTTTAATATTGATAAATAACCAGTGTTTAATGGTTTCTATAAATCAGAAGAAAAAATGAGATTTAAATTGATACTTTCTTTTTAATAAATTTTTGATGTTGCATTTTTGACTTATTTTGAAAAAAGCTAAAAAACATGATTACTCAAAAATGGTTCACTTTTGTATAATACATATAGGGGTGAAAATTACCGCAAATAGTCACCCTTATCACCTCCTAACGGGAATACGTCGAATTACCAATAACCCTATATAACCCTCCTGACGCAGTCGGGTTTAAAAACTTAGATTCTACGAGACGGACATGTTTTCGTATCGTCATCGTTATGATAAGTCAGTAATGGCGGCCGAGTTGAAAAAGATACGATAACGTCATGTCAAAAGTACAGTCCGTGATCTCTTAGAAGAGGATTCGTGTTTAAGAAAGAGACTTCGACTATCGGCGGCGGTAACTCACGAAGGTGATACCACTCGTACTGTTCTGCTTCCTCATAAACTCATAAAACTTTTTAAAGTTACCTAAAAAAGTTAAGGAAACAATAAACATTAATATAAAATGAACCTTAATGCTATACTTTATTTTCGGTAGTTAAATATATTGCGCTTTGACTTTTTGTCATAATCAAAATAAATTGGAATTAGAATTTGAAATTCGTCCGGAGGTAATTTGAATACAGAATGTCAAACCCTCATTTATCGTTTCTGGGACATATTATAAAAAGTAGAGTTGAGAATACTTGTCACATATTTCAATTCATAAAAATAAAATTATAAGATTGGAAAATTGCGTTTATATTCAAATTTTTGAAAGTATAATGTGAGCCTATTCAGCATCAGAGTCATTTGTATTAATTATAAATTGGTCACTGTAATCGTCTATTTTATTTTCGTATATACGAAAGTCTTCTTCACATTTAATTGCGTGCTGACAAACTTTTTTCCAATCTTCTGGGCCAATCATATTGACTTTTTCTTTCAAAAGATTATTTATGCTTCATTCATGTCAACATTACGCTGGGCTACGTATTGTTTTATTTGAGCCCATATATTCTCGATGGGATCAAAGTCTGGGTGGTACGGAGGTAAACGCAGAACGGGATGACCATATTCAGCAATTATTTTATCTATGGAATATTGTATATGTTCTTGTTTTATTTGCAAGATAATGTCGTAAATGACTGGTTTGTTTTGGTTGGGGTTTACTGGAATGTTGTGATTTTTTAACCAATCTATTATGTCTTGTTTTCGGATATTAGGATTGGGCAATTTTTCAATATATTTGTTGGGATATGGGGCATTATCAACAACCAACACTGAGTTGGTGGGCAAATTTGGAATAAGCTGATTTCTAAGCCATTTTTCATAGGTCTCGCTATTCATCTCTTTATGGTAATCGCCTGTTGTTTCTGTTGATTTGTAAGCAAGCAACGCACCAGGTATAAAGCCATTTTCACTACCGGCATCGCGGCATAAGCTATAATAAGACGTTGCCCTTTGGAAATTGGCTTTTTAATCCCTTCGTTGCTAGAGTCTGACCAACCTTTCCCCATTAACGTGCGACGTGTGTATGTACGATTCGTCCATATACACTATTTCTCTACCTTCAATTCTATTTTTTTTATTTTATCTAAATATTTTGTTATTTTCAGTCGCGTCATGCTTTTCCATTAAAGTTTTTCGATTATCTTTGGTTTTACAATACCAAAATCCCAATTTTTGTAGAATTTTTCGTAGCGTGAACGTAGAGCCCTTGAAATTTATCGCTTCTATTAGCTTTAATCGCAATTTTTTCAAATTAGGGAGTTCTTTGAATTTAGAATGAAAATCATAAACCATCCGCCTGATAACATCTTAATCAAAACTATCCAGATTTAATACAAAATCCTTTTTCGGTCTCTTTCTCCGTGGCGTTTCAAAGGGCACAGATGGAGGTTTTTGGTCGGCTTCTTTTAATATTCTTCCTAATGTACATTTCGAAATCCCTGTTGCTTTTATCACCCGTTCTTAAAGTTTATTTAAATATTTACAATTTATTAAAAGTTTCCGCTTCGGTCAAAAAATATTTATATACATTATATTCAATTTCCCGCGATTGACTATTTACAGGAATACCCTTTTTGAGACGTGCCCCCATTATAATCAACGATCAAAAAATATCCACAGAAATAATACCTAAAAAATATGGTGGTATTAACTACTCTATATAGTTAAAGACAAAAAAGACGACCGCACTCTTTGGGTGTTGGACTGCCAATAAATCCGTCAACCAAAGTAATTGACTCTGTCAAATTCTAATACACGATTTCGTCCAATTTCACCCGAAACACGAATCCTCTTCTAAGAGATCACGGACTGTAATATTGTTTTACAGTGAATAATATAGGCCCTGAAAATTCAAAACGTGGACAATACGATAACAGGTCAAAGACAACGAAGAAGACGACGATATAATTATATAGCTTTCACCGCCTACAACAAATCTGTGTAAAACATAAACACCCCGTTAAAAAAGTTCGGTTGTAATGTCATGTCACTATTATAATAGGCGCTATAAGTTATATTATAATATATCATCAATAAATCCCTAAGGCTTGCAATGATGTAATTTGATTTGGTTCTAAGGTCACTATCATAATGTCTCGCCCGGCAGTCTTCGTGTAACTGTGATTGTGGGGTCGAGCAGCCTCGCCCGCAGCTCGGAGATTCATTGCATTGCAAATGGTAATAGTAAATGCACAAACTACTAGTGATGGGTCAAATATTAGATACTCGGACGTAAAGCTGAGTTTGACTGCCTGCCAAAGCTAGGTGCTAAAAATGTTATTATAGGCGCGCTACCCTATTCTCTGTCTAGTTCTAATAGTCATCAATTTATTATAAAAAAAAGCTTTATTTCAACTGAATTTAAAAAAAAGGTTTTATATAAGCTGACGTTTTGTCATAGTTACGTTGTAATTTATGACACTAATACTGCTATTAGTGTTTATCAAGTAACCCCTGACAAACTTGCTAAATCTTTAGCATAATCTATTTATTCCGTATTCGGAAACCAATCCCCCCTTCCCACCTTGTTTAGGATGACATCTCCAACCGCGGATTTGTTTTTAAACTGACGGTTAAGATAACAGAGAGGTAGAGCAGTGTAATATTATTACACCAAATTATAAATCGCTTCACAGGCAAAATATTGGATTTCGAGTTATTTGTAGAAAATAAAAATGTAGATGTACATAATTTGTTTAACCGAAACATGGTAAAAAATGATACAATGACATTTAATGTTAATAATTACTCAGTGGCCAGTGCGTTCGACTGAGCGAATACGGCGGGTGGCGGGTCTATTATACAACTAAACCCAGTTGGGTAAAAACGGTGTAACTTTGAACGGGCGTAAAGACTTCTCCGCCTTTTCTGTTCAACGTGTTTGCGAGATGGCTTCTGCAGATATGGGTTAGTACGTAATAATTTGTGTTTAAAGACTACCAGGAAGTCCTTTGTAAAACAATAAATGATAAAAACTCAGGGGTTGTCTGCGACAAATGGTTTCTAAACCTGAACAATCCCACAGGTCGCTTGTTCGCATTTCTTCATTCAACTTTGAGATCAAACATCGTCATGGTTGCGAAAGTTTTATTCCCGATAGTCTTTCTCGTTCTGTGATTATTGCTATCATTGATCAAAATTCGTCTAATCTAGACGCGGTTTATAAAACTACTTAAGAACGCTTGGTTTTTAAACATCTACAATGACTCTCAAAATGTTCCTACTTCGTTTCTAAACTATACAGAGTCCAACGGCAAGTTTTTCCGTTACAAAAAGAGTTTAAATCCTCGTACTAGAGAGTTTGAATAGAAGGAAGTTATTTCCACAAGAGTAAAAAAGTGAGGTGATTTCTAAAAATCAATCTGAACCTACTTCTGCTCATCTATGTATTTATAAACGTCTTTCCGCGATGTCTTTGTTTGTTGATTTTGTTTTGAACTGTGACACTTGCATTGATCATAAACATACTAATCACACAACTCTTGGTGTCATGGGTCGTCCTAAACATTGTTCTCGCCCCTTTCGAATGTTGAGTATGGATCTTGTAGGTCCTCTACCTCCTTCTTGTTTTTCCAAATACTGCCTCTTATTTCCTATCCGTCGCGCGACATCTGAGATTTTAACCAAGATTCTTGAAGAAAACTTTTTCCTTATTCATGGCATACCGAGTACTGTTTTTATAGACAATGGAAAACAATTAACTAGTAAAAAAAAAAAGATAAATGATGTTTATTCAGTAAGTAGGCCGCACGGGCACTTTTACACGTCAAAAATCTACCAGCGCTTCACAAGAGACCACTGCTGAGAAGAAACGCCGCAAGAAACTCAACAGTCAGTCGTTTTTTTACATACATACATAAACTCACGCCTTCATTCCTAGAGTGGGATAGGCAGAGCTAAAGAATTACCAACAAGTCCTAAAACTTCTTGATAATTCTGTAACCACATTTTGCACAAGTAGGCTTAGATGTTTCCCAGTGTATTAGTGACAGGTAGCAAGCCCATCGCCTAACAGTACCACAAGCCTTTATTCCCTTAGTCGCCTCGTACGACTTAATAAATTACTCGTTTTTTTAATATTGCTAATATAATAATAACCTTAACCTAGCATTATATAAAACAATGAATCTCACATAAAACAAAAAATAAATACATTCATGCGCGGTTGAGCAGGAAAATGTAAAACAGTTGTTTTTTATGTACCATATTCCTAACATAAAATTTACACCTAAATACACGCCTCAAGTCAATACTGTTGAGCGCTATAACAAGACTATAATGACTGCTGTATCAACTTTCATCGAAAATGATCATAGGTCTTAGGATTCGCATATTCCCAAAATACAATTTGCTATTAATTCATCTGTTAATGAGTCTACTGGTTATATTTACACCAGCATTTCTTATTTTTGGTCGTGAGTTAGTTAGCTGTGGTTCTCATTACATCGATGCGTCTGTATTGATATTATTTTCACGCCTTTATGCTGAAAATTTGGGTAACTTAAGAAAGATTTTTGAGAAGGTTAAGTCTTCTTTAATTAAAGCTCACTCTAGAAATAGTAATTATTACAATCTGCGCCGTAAGGATATTGATTTCAAAGTCGGTGATTTAATTTGGAAAAAAACTTTCTTCCAAAGTGACAAGAATAACATGTTTTGTAAAAAGCTTCCTCCTAAATTTATGAAATATAAAATAATTTCTAATAAGTCGAACCTAGTCTATGAACTTGAAGACTTTCATGGTAATAGTATAGGATATTGGCATGTTTTGCATTTATTTATTTATTATTACAAACACGTTGTTTATACGGCATTACAGTGCATACTAGTGCGCCGAATAAATTAACAAACTACAACAATCAACAACAACAATAACAACAATAACAATTACAATACGATTAAATAATACTTACTATTAGGTACTAATACTGGATGGCCTCACATCCCTCGGCTCGCAGAATCGTAAACATTCGCTACGCACAACGGTCCACGTGGATGCGAACAGGTCGCACTCCGGTGCTGATGCCAGCAGCGCGTTGAGCAGCGCGAGTGCGCGCGGCAGCGGGGAGTGTCTGCGCGCCTGCGTGCGCGCCGCCGGCACGGCCAGCAGCGCTCGCGCGCGCGGCCGCAGCCCTATGCGCGGCACATCCGGGACGAACAGTCGAGCGACCCGCCCCACAAGCTCAGGGCAACCCAGCTCGCCCCGCAATATGCGACAGACCGTGACCAGTAACTTATTATTACGCCTCACCTCCAATGAGTTAAACCCTAGAGCGCCGAGAAAAAAAAATTTGACGGGGTTTTACCCTTCGGGCGTACCTATACAAGAACTAACCTGACCTATTTGAGCAGCTCAGTCGATTTTGATTTTTTTGGGGTCAATTTGGGAAAATGTATGTAGGTACCTAGGTAATTTTGACATTTTTATATGAAATGAAAAATTGTTAATTCATATATTTAATTAATAATATATTTGGGATTGAAACGTTGTAAAATAAAAAAATTACAAATAAATAATTTAAATTATGAATCATTTGTTGAACGTTATGCATCTACATGCATAACGTTGATATGCCATATCAGTCATATCACACTTTTGCCGGACGTCGGTTGTGAAATGAAAATTTGCCAATTGACTGTCAATAAAATGATGAATGATACCTTTATAACCACTAAAAAAACCCTGTTTCACATTTTCTGTGAAATGGTACATTATTGCCTAGGCCCGGAAAGTAAGGAATTTCCTGACGAGGTGGTTGGCAACTTGGCAGGCCGTGCCTTGGCGAGGCCTGCTTAAATACGCGTCAAGCCATACGCGTTTCCGTCGATGTTTATACTCATATATGTAATGCGAATTTTCTTAAACAATGAGAGGAAACGATACAAACATATAGTTAAGTTTTTGTTAAAAGCTTTCCCCGCCCGCCTTCCCCGCCGCGTTCGACTCTGCACGCACCCACAAATTGGCTGTATGAGATTTTTTTCATGGTCATTTCGACTTTATATGCAATTAGCTTCTGCCCGTGACTTCGTCCGCGTAGATTTTGATTATCGTTATTTATACGGGAACTTTTAAATTTTCCGGAAAGAAAATTAGCTTAGTGTTAAACCAAGGTTAAGCTATCTCCATTCCAAATTTCAAAATCCGTTCATCTATTGCAGCGAGAAGGAGTAACTAACTAACATACACACACACAAACTTTCACATTAATAATAGGATTGGGTAGGATAGAGTACATTTTTAAATATAATATTGCAACGGACAGGAATTGGTTTTCATACTTTTATTTTACTCCTTAGAAGAAAATGAAGCTCTTTCGGTCCTCGTCTATCAAAAGAAAAATCGTTCTTTCCGAGTATGTTTGAGAAAAAAATATTACATAATGGAAGACTGGTGCGCTTTTAGGGTTCCGTAATCAAACTAGGAACCCTTATAGTTTCGCCACGTCCATCCGTCCGCAGCCTAGCTCAGAGACTTAGTACTAGAAAGCTGTAATTTGGCATAAATATACATATAAGTCACGGCAAAAAAATGGTAAAATAAAACCTAGAAAAAAAAAAGTATACCTCCCCTACCCTACCTGCAACGTGGGGATGAATTTTTTTTCTCGTCCACCCCCTTGTGTGGGGTGTCGTTGGGTCGTCGTCTTTCAAAAATGATCGATTAAGGTATCCGTTTATGAAATATTAAGCTTTAAAGCGCTATTTTTTGTTAGAGTCAAGTGTCCCCCCCGCCCCCTTACAGCCTGAACTAAATATATTAAAATTCTGAAAAATATCTTAAATTAAAGCACATATGAATTTAATAGGAAAACTATCACTACTAAGTAGACTTCAGTGGTTCTTGAGTTATCGGTTAAAATTTTTAAACTTACCGAAAACTTATTTGCAGTGTTGGTAAACTAACCGCGACCTGTGTATGGGGATAAAAAAAATCCAACGGCAAAGTTAAGTTTGTCCGACATGCACTTGCCCAGTTTTTTCGGAGCGTATTTCGACGCGGTCTGTTGCGTGCTAGTATTGTGGAGAAAAAAAGAGAGTCATATAATTACATTTTAGCACAACTTCATGAATCGTTGTCGATTTACTAGCCGTTCATCCAATACGCAGTTCGTCCAAATAGCATTTGGCCATTCCTCTACTGCGTAGTTCGTCCATTTCGAGATTTATCACTACGCATTTAGTCCATTTCGAGATTCGTCATTACGCAGTTCGTCTATCAGGCACTGGTCCCACCGCCGGCTACAGACTATAAGCTAGTAGAACTATAAACTACAAAAGAGTGGGCGAGCGGCGAGAAGCGAGTAAAGTTTTGATAGTTTTGACGCTCGGCTATAAAGCTGAGTACCGCTGAGCTAGTTTTATAGTCGATAGCTTTTACCGCTGCGGTCAACTAGTAAACAGCGGTCCCACCGCCAGATATCGGCGAGCTCGGCGAGCAACTAGTAAAATTATGTACTAGAAACAGTTGACAATCGGCGGGAGGCTAGTAAAAATTCTATGGGATTATCGCTTACTCGCCGGGCGGTGGGAGAGTGTCCTCGCCGGCGGTGTGAACAGCCAGCTATAAACTATAAATATATATCTCTCACTTTTATTTACACGAAAGCGATTATCTTTTGTTCGTTTCTTGAGCTAGAAAATAGCCGATAGCTCATAGCTTACTCGCTCGCGGTGGGACCAGTGCCTTAGGGGCTAATTTAGAAACGGAAAATCTGAATACCTTTTACGCCCACGATGGATATAACCGATTAAGTGTACGATACAATAACGACCTACGTGCATTGCCATAAAGTTTAATTTCATAATTAACGTCATGAAGTTGTGGAGTATCATTCTTAGCTTGTCATTTTAGTTTTGAAAAAGGTTAATCCTACCGTGGGCTGTAACTAAAATTGTAATCTTACACTTGGTTACTGAACGAATTATTTAGGGTAAGATTCGTTTCTACTTTAACCTACAGGCTGCTTATCGCCTAACAATCGATGTAGCTTATTCTTAGCGAGAGATATTTAATGTGTTATGACTTAGATATTACGCGAATTTTAGTTGAAAATTAAGAAAAAAGAGTCAGAAATAATAAATAAATTAATTATTATTAGTATAAAAGTATTAGTATTAGTATTTAATTAAATAAAAACTGAAAACAAAGCAAAATAAAAAAGTTTAACCGAGAACTAAATCTTAATAATCGACAGTACGGTCGATGTGGTTCATACAAAACGTACCACACGTACAGTTTTGCTCTTATCTTAATACGGCATGCTGGAATAATATAAAACTTATATATATTTATATTTGTTACAAAAGTTTTGCACGAATGACTTGGCAAAGAAACTCTATGGTACTCAATTCACATTTTCTGAGTAATTGCAGCTTTTTCTTTAAAAAACGGTAAAAATTATGTCCCGTTCTTTTCAGTTTCGACTCATCGGTATTTTTTTTCTCATAAATGTGTCGTAGTGTCGACCTTCTTTCTTTAGAGTTTCAACCAATAACAGCAAGTTGGGATTTACGTGGGTTTTTATTCGCCTTCTATGGAATTCGTGGTGCGGTGGTTTTTGCCTGCTACACTTACCTGCAGGGGCTAACCTCGTTAGATACATGTTTAACACTTTTGTCAATTATGAAATATAAAATTTAAGTTTAGTCAAACAAACATAAGTGTGATGGATTATTTTTTTCAATAATAAAATACACTCAAGAGGAATGAAAACGAGTCACTTTCTATGGAAATGTCCATGAAAAACATGATTTATTTAAAGGTTTATTTTACTTACACTACTACTTATATTGTTAAACATCAAAGGCTGTTAAATATTTTATAAAGTTAAATAAACAATGACCGATTAGAGACATTCATTTTATTTCTTAATATTAAAACTTTATACGCGATCAAAGGTATATTATTTATTATATTACTATGCCCTTACTTCCCCTGGCTACCGTGATACGATTTTATTTAAATGTTATTTGGAATATCTCAAATCTATCTTATTTCAAATAATTACTAAAATACGTGACCGTATTTTAGTAATTATTTGAAAAAAGATAGATAATATACCTTTGATCGGACAATCTCCTAATTTTACGACATACTAACAGAATTGAGAGAGACTATTGTTCGGCTATTTTCTGGATATAATATAAGTATAGTTCCAGTGCCATTTCGATCAATTGATGGGACAGAGCAACAGTAGTTATGTGATAAAATAATATAGAGAACTGGTTCTACAAGTAAAACATGTGCATGAGAATAATACGGACTAGGAGACAAAATGCATGGGAAAAAAAACGTCTAGCAAAGAAAAGGAATAGAAATTATTGCGTTCAAAGAAATAACGTAATAGTAACACAACCGCATAGTAAAATAAAAATGTGGGGAAAAACGCGAATGGAACAAAAAATATTAGGAAACCAAAATTTTGGGTACCTAATGTATAGACTCGTTCGAAATCGGCCTTGTTATTTTTCATGATCACATTTAGGTCTTCCTTTAATACGGTAAATAATCTTCGGTATGTATGTCAGACTATAAACAATTGGCGCAATGTTTTGATAGAAATTATATGTTCTGTGACTCGATTTTTGGAGCAATTTGCGAGCTATATTTCTACTGAACTCTAACATTTTGTCGTCGTCAACGCTTGCCTTTACTAAAAAATCTTTGGCCTACGACTCGGGAATTTGGACGTCTCTAGGCTGATGATTAGACAAACTAGTAATTTCTAGGCTCTTCTTTTTTGTCCTGCAGATTGTGTCTCGCTTTGAACAAAATGATACCAAATACGTGTTGACGTAGTTCCTACCCATTGGACAAAATGCCTGTTGGACGAAATGCGAGTTGGACAAAATATATCTTGGACGATATGCGAATGGGACAAAATATATGTTGAACAAAATGCATCCTGGACGAAATATGCGTTCGACGGAATGAGGATTTAAAAACCAATTGGATGAACTGCGTATTGGACGAACGGCTAATAAATCGTGATGTGATTTGATTTGATTCGTATCTTCTGAAATAATTACGAGTACAGTAGTAATTATAAGTGTAGCTACTTTTTTACACTGGCAAACATCTTACCCTAATTGTGCAAAATGATGTTACAGATTTATCAACAACTTTTTTAATTCTGTAGCTCTGCCTACCCCACTCTGGGAATGAGGGCGCGAGTTTATGTATGTGTATGTATGTGTTTACTTTTGTACCTTGTGGTTTTAACTCCTTCGACAGATTAGTGCAGCAGTCCAAACATGACTTTAAAGTGACAAAGCTCCTAAGAGGATTGTGAAGCGCCGTTAAAATCACGTCGCTGTCAAAAAAAACCACAAAAATTTTGCTCCGGGCGATAACGTTTCTCACGAATCAAGTCCGATTTCCACGGTTTTCGAATATGTTGTTGTTATTATAAAGAACTAGGCCTGTACGTTTCTGTTTTATGTTTTTTTTTTATTTGTTTCATTCTAAGAAATCGTTTTGTGTAAAGGAAAACGTACAGATATAATTTTTCATGATATCTGCAACATATTCAAAAACCGTAAATTTCGGATTAGGTTTAAGGGGAGACAAACGTTTTCGCATTTTGTATGGACATTTTTAGATTCACAATCCTCTTAAGTGTGCTACTAATGAAAATGCCGACCGTAGAAGTACAAATGATTCAGCGTTGAGTTATAGTATAAGACTCGTACCTATTTTACGACTCTTTGTCTATCGTATAACTCTTATTCATTCGCACGCACGCACGTTTAGTGCTAGCCTCCTAAGACCCACCATACAACGAAATTTGCCAGTGGAAAATAAACTTATTACGATTGCAATAAAGTCTATTTTCTAATTTAATTGCCAGTCATAAAAACAAGAGAAATTCTACTTTATCTTCTTTACAATTGATATTTTATTGCAGTGGCCGTATTAAGTACATGTTTTTGTACGCGGGGACTTAGGAAGCTAGGGTTATCACGGAAAGAAGACATAAATTAATCAATAATAGCAAAACTAAATCTCCACCCACGCGGTAACTGAGCTTTGATAAAACGGACGTACGGTGAAAGTGTGGCAATGGCCCGAAACGGAATTCGACCGCCGCCGCGTGTCTGTGCCGGGAGGTATAAAACCCGGCGAGCCCGGCCACTGCTGCACTGCAAGCCCTGCCACGAGTGCGCTCAAGCGCCACCATCGAGATATCAAACAAACGTTGGCATTCTTCTACTTATTCATAAAATCAAATACCATTTTCACAGATGTAATTATTTATTAACTTTACATTTTGTATTAATTTTCATAAGAATCCATAGTAACGGTTAGATAATTTTTACTTCAATAAGTTACAACACATTTTATTAACACGTGGTTCACGTGTTACCCTATCTGTAAATACATTGATTACGCGATGATTGAGAAACACTCACTAATAATAATAAATATAATAATTGATAAGCCGTTGTTGGATGTGTTTTAAGCACAGACCACTTATCCCTATAGACCTCGCATACAAAGGCGCCCCCGTGAGCCAACCCTAATCTCAAAAAACACCAAGTGGCTACCATGCCTCCATACAGTATTTTAGTACACGGTCGACCGTTGACGAAGTAACGGCAATATTCGACTACTTATTTAGACAATATTTGGTTATAACGCGAATAGTATTATATTTTTTTATTTTTTGTTATAATTAACGACGCGTTAATGTCTGTAACAGTTGTTCACTTCGCATACTGATTTTTGCAATTATATCTTTGTCTAAACACTGCAGAGTGTTAAGTAGTGATGTGACTGTTGAACTATTGTGTGATATGTTGCGTTCAGAACAGTCTTTTACTTTTTAAATAAATTATGTCTTAATAGTTATACTGAAATGTGTATTACTTGTGTACAATTATGAAACTACTAATGATTGTTCAAAGAGATATATTGAAATTTTAAAATTAATAGTTCTCAGGGTTTGTAGTCAACAAAGAACCCTTATAGTTTCACTATGTCCATCTGTCCGCGATTTTACGTATAGACTCTTGGTACTACCAAGCCTTAATTTGGTAGAGTTATACATTTATATTATTCCGCCAAGTTGTAAAATAAAATCGTGTTTTTTTTTCATTTTCGGGTGTATCCTATACGAGTAAACCAAAGGTATATTTAACACTCGACATCGAATGAGAAAGAAATAAAAAAGTCATTTATTCGTGACAAACACAAAAGAACAGATTAAAATGTACGAGATGAAAATAGCCACGAAATGGTCCCAACTCAGCATAATGCTGGCATTAAAATCAGCGCTGGTCTTCCGTTGGAACCTTATTAGTTAGCCCTTCAAAATAATAATGTACATGTTTTAATCAATTTTTAGGTTTGAGGGACCTTTTAGGAAATATTGAACTTGAAAATTATGTCCCCCCCCCCCCCCCCCCTATAGCCAAAACTACAAGTAATAAAAATCTGAAAAATATATTTTATAACGAACATGGAAAACTATCACGACTTAGTAGAACTAAAACAGCACCCAGACGAAATAACTTTGAGATAGTTTTTTGTGTTTTTAGTAACGGCTTCTAAACCTTACACTGAGCATGGTCCGACATGCTTTTGCCCGGTTTTGTTACTTCAATTCACGGAAATGTTCAAACTAGACTTCCAAGGACGATATGGCCCTCCGGCTTTGCACTTTGGTGCCATAATAGTAAATGCCCAGGCGGACAAGTTCTAACAGAATATAGCATGTTTGTATATATATTAGTTATTCTTACAAAACTTTGAAAGTGGAATTTATGACTGTACCTACTCGTATTGAAAATGTTTAAAGGAGAATTGAAAACGCACAGAATGCGCAGACGTATATTAAATGCAAATGCTACTTTGGAATAATATAATAGGGTTTTTTTATTGTTGGTGCGATAATATTTTTATGAAGGTCACTGATTTTAATTTTGTTCTTGTATATGTGTTTTTATAGTTACTTTGAGAAATAAGGTTCGTTATCATAACATTTTATTGAGAGGCAAAACTCACTAAGTTATTAGGTAGTTATGAGTTTTTCCTCTTGATAGACGGTAATATGACCGGATACTTGTAATATTTGAATTATTGAATACAAAAGTTTTTTGTTTTTTTAGTTTTGGCGAAATGAGATACTAGACAAATTGTATAAATTTGCGTTTATAGGGAGAAGTAGTCTGTTGTTTCAAGTAGCCATACTAATACAAGGACTTGTAGCTCATTCATTAATTATATCTAATTAGATAATAATATAGTCGAAGGCAAATCTTGACAGAATGTACACGCAAGGTCAGTCTATACTAGTTTTTTTTTATTACGTTTATAATTAAATAATTATACCTCCATTATCCCTACCTAAAAATCTTCTCACAAGTAAAAAATAATCATTGCTCTTTAATTAAATACTATTATTGAACAAGCAAATTCAGACGAATATCGTCAACACCCATGAAATACGACAGTTCGGAAAATACATAAGATATCATACAGGGTGTCCGGGATAAAGTGGACTACCTTACACGGCTGGATAACCCAGTTCAGAAGTGTAGAAAATATGATAAATCATGTTTCGTAAAAGTTCCACGGAAAACGAGATAACTAAACTTTAAAAAAAAATGGAAATCGCGTAACCTGGCTCGCAATAACGAAATTAATAAAAAATTGCAGTTTTTTTAATTTTATAAGTTTCTAATTTTATTGCATTTCACATTTAGGCAAACTGTCCTTTAAAACACTTCATTTTAAACGGAAGCAAAAGTAGTTTTTTAATTCGATAGTTTGATGGAATTTAGTCATTCTTGGACAAAGTTAATAATAACTTTGCTGCCATAACCAATAATATCAACTGTGATATCATTTTAACACACATACACACACATACATACATAAACTCACGCCTTCATTCCCAGAGTGGGGTAGGCAGAGCTAAAGAATTACCAGCAAGTCTTAAAACTTCTTGATAATTCTGTAGCCACATTTTGCACAAATAGGCTAAGATGTTTACCAGCATATTAGTGACAGGTTGCAAGCCCATCGCCTGACAGTACAACAAGCCTTATTCCCTTAGTCGCCTCTTACGACATCCACGGGAAGACATGGAGTGGCACTATTCTAACCCGGCAACCACACGGAAACATCACGGGATCATTTTAAAATCTTCATTAAACAGGCTTTTTTTAAGAAAGCAGCACTACAGGTTTTTATACATTTTTTTTACACAGTGCGATGTCAAACTTGCCGGAAGAAAAACTCAGATTCTTAAACTTTAAATTTGTTTTTTTTTTAATTGCAAATTATTATATTTATTTCGTTCGTTTTGTTAGTCTTAAAGCAAATTTATTCAGCTTTCTTCCACAGCAAACAAAACTGAAAATCTAATAATTGTGGTCGTGGCATCGAAAATGGTGAACCAGAGTACCGCATTACCAAAAGTTGAGATATCTCGTTCTCCTTACGACTTTTACAAAACATGAATTACCTAATTTTCAACACTCCTGAGCTGAGCTATCCAGCGCTGAAAAGCTAGTCCACTGGATCCCGAACACCTTGTATATCATAATTATAATAAGTCAAGATTATGTTCTTTTATCAATTAGTACGGGGCTCAATGTTATAGACAGATAAGTAAAACAGTTTCGTAAAAAAGCAAATGGTAAATAAATAAAATAAACCATTACCACCATGCAACAAATTAAACGAAATTCGTTTTCAAATGTTTCTTCCACTTTATCTCAAAAATAAAATATTAGCATTTTTATATAAACTAATATTAATAAACCTATGGCATACGTTCCACCTAAAATTAAACACAATTCTATTACAAGTACACAGTCTTTAAGATTCTAAATTATTTACAATAATAACGTCATCATATGACTGAACCACATGGTCGTACTTAATCAAAATAAACAGGTTAGTAAGATTTAGGAGACTCTTTAAATTTGATACTGATAGAAATGATAAAAGATGTAAACAAAACTAAACGGACCTATTTACCATTATTACACTATAATCACGTACTTTTGGACATCGCGTGAGGTATACATATTTAATGATGTACACGCTTGATTGTTACTTTTACATTCTGTTTAAGATTAAATAACTATTAACTACACGTTTTAAATGAACACTCTTTTGCAGAAATATTGAGGTTATGTGTCAAACAGTACTGATTTGTTTACATTTTTTGTCATTTCTATTGACCCCGACTTTATATCGGTAACTATTTTCATTTTAACTCTTAAATCCATTTGAAATGGAACGAATTAAAACGATCACTTATACTTTATAAATCAACTATGTACAAGAATGAAAGTAAGAATATTTGAAGACAATTACCTCACTCAGACATACAGGTTACATTTCTAGTTTAAATCTTAGCATATACTTGGGTTTACGATAATACATCAAATTTATTTACAATTTGACTTTAAAGATATTTACAACCATGCATTCGACAGTGATTTTTACACTTCCCTTTATAAAGTGTTTCCCACCGTAAGATATCTTCTTGTGAGCGGGCGGTATCACTTTACACATAATTGTAAATATCTTCCATTTCTCATACGTTCATTTCGGACATGGCTGCTTGAGGGACCCGTGACTTCTGGAAGTGCTGCGAGGAGGGCGAAGCGGGCGGCGGCAGCGCGGCTCCGTTGCCAGGCGCCTGGCCCGTCTGCGCCTGCACGTCTGGTAGGTTGTTCGAGCTGCTGATGAACGTTGCGTTCTTGGGTAGTGTCATACAATTTGTTGCATTACAAATTTGATTTTGCTGTTGGTAGCTAAATCCTACTTTTCGCGGTAAGGTTGTACATTGGCCTCGATTAGTCGGTGGGCTCGTTTTTTGCGACAGATTTGACATTTGAATTCCTGTATGGCATACATTAGGGCAGTTGACATTAGAAAAATGCGGGACTCGGTTAGTCATCGCAATTATGGAATTTTTATCTTGATGGTCTATGTCTACGATGGTGCTAGAGCTTTGAGAATGACCGATAAAATAATGAGGGTGTTTTGTAGAGACGCTATCAAAAGTAGAGTTGTGGGGGCGCTTCTGCTGTTGTTGCAATGCCTTCACTTGTAGTCGAGTTTTATCCCTCTGGTAATACACTCCAGCAAAAATAAGAACATTTAAAATTAGTAAGGAACAACCAATTGCAATGGTTACACTCAGTGCCGTGGAGTACGCTGTATAGCCTGCTACTTCCATGTTTGAAACGTCTTGAGAGTGGGTGTTGTTTGGTGTTTGACTTTGTGTGACCGCGGAACTAGGCTTTGCTGACATTACGTTTACACAGGTAGTGACATAAGTATCCATTGTTGTGGACGGTACATCCAAGGTGACATTGTATATAGGCTTGCGGTAAAGCTCTAGTGTTGGGTCAAAGTAGTTAACTCGGGTCAGCGGATCAGGCCGGACTAGCCCGTCGTATAGTTCTGGGTCATTGTGGTTTCGGAAAAGGTTGTGTTTTGCAACCACGTCCTTCATCCCAGCCCGATGTATCTCCGGGATCAACCGCAGCCATACGGACAGCTGATGGGCCCGGTAATGGTTTTTCATGCGTGGTTTCATACCTGCAATATAATTTTTAAATGAAGAAGGGTTTTGGAGATATTTTGTGCGTAATTGATTAGAAATTGTGGTCGACGCAATTTATCTTAAAAATTATGTTTTCTTTTCATTCGCTTTTTCCTGAATTTTCTAACCGGACATAGTGGTCTAAGATCCAAATAGGAGACGACCTTCACCCAGCTGTTTATTCGATAAAAAGTATTTTATATCAAATTTAATATGGTTTGTCCAGTACTTACATAATTAAAAAAAAAACTTTTTTTAAAGTGCTATTGCTGGTTTTATAGACAAATTACATACTAATCGAAAGTATGAAGCCTATAGAATATGCAAACGTAAGGTTTAGTGCAAATTATTAGTACCGACTTACCTGTTTATACCTGCCTCCCCAATGGTTATGATAGGAAAAATAGTCAAACTAACTTTTGCATATTCTATAAGCTTCATACTTTCGATTGGTATGTAATTTGCGTAATAAACAAGCAATTGCAAGTTTTTGTTTTAAAGTTGTTTTTTTATTTTTTTTATTAATGTACTGGACTTCAATTTTCCAGCCAACCTATTTCCCATATATTACTTACTATATTTAATTTGATATAAAATACTTTTTAGCTGTTTTTTATTTTCCTGTTTTACATAGATTTCATTCGCAAGTGTACCAAGACATGCCAATACACCTCACACATGAAGTAAAAACCATATCGTATTTGACCTGTTATACAGTGTGTAAACGGAATACGAGCAAATCTTTTGACGACGGTTAATATACATACTAAATTTCTTTCACTCAAATTAATTCGCCACGCAATGTATCAGAAATAGCCCAATTAACCTGAAATTAACTGAGACTAAAATCAACGTTTACATTATACATTACTGTTCGATGGGAGTTTAAAAAAATAATTGCGCTCTATGTTATTAACCCGTACCGCTATAAACTCTAGTTGAAATGTTTGCTCGTATTCCATTAACACACTGTAGTATTATCAAAGTTTTTATAGCTTTTACTTACTTAATAGCGGGCTGCCGTGTTAAAAACAATACCATAACAGGTCTAAGGCGATATGAGTTTTTTCTACTCGCTTACTCTAAACTGCAAAAAATAGCTAAATTTAAGTGGCAGTGGGCGGGGCACATCGCTCAAAGGACAGATGGCCGATGGGGTCAGAAGGTTCTTAAGTGGCGTCCACGGACCGGGAGACGAGCTGTAGGTAGGCCTCAAACAAGATGGAGTGACGACCTTGTAAGGATCGCGGGTACGCGGTGGATGCGAAAAGCACAAGACCGGTCTGAGCGGAGAGCTTTGGGGGAGGCCTATGTCCAGCAGTGGACGTCTTTCGGCCGACATGATGGTGATGATGACTATAAACTGCTAATATTGATATCTTTAATGCTATCAGAATATCACCCATTGCGCAACCGAGGCGTGAAAACAATGCTATAATGAGCGTTGGCGTGGTAATAACAGTTCTATAATAATTGTTATTTTACCATAGTTACGGTCATTCCGGGTCGTTCTTGGCGTTTAGTGAACACTTTACATCCTAATTTGTATAATAAACCGTTAAATATATGTTAACACCAATTAAAATTACGTATAGACTAATTATGTGTTTAAAATTATTATTTTATCAAGTTACTAAGAATAGATTATTAATAATTAATATCCATCGATTTGTAATTTAGTTACCATGGTTACGTTCAATATGGATATCAACAAAATGGCGTTTCGTTTGGCATTCCAACTTTTAATAAATTGTCAGAACTGTTTCAAAAACTATGAAAATGTGCATAAAATTTGTAAACATTTAACAATAACATTTACAAACTATTAATGCCAATCGGAATAATGAAAATTACTTTGCTGACACGTAAGTAATTTGTTAGCAGAAACTTGCCGAACAAAATAACGTTACAAAAGATATTGCGCTCATTGAATACATATCGGACACATTCCAAAACCTTATACCTACGAATAGCTTCTAATTTTAAAACATTAACACATTGATTAACTGACTGATTTCGGAATGTCTCCGTTCTGTATTCAATGGACGATTGGACGCATTAATTCCATTTACATCATGCATTTCCAAAAGTGGCCGGACATTATAATTCCAAGAGTGGCTGGATAGTATACTTTCAAAAGTAGCTGACTGTATACTACGCCCAATAGTGGCAGGACATTGTATTTCCAAAAGTGCCTGCACAGTAAACTTCTAAAAATTTCTGGACCGTATACGCGCAAAAGTGGCCGGCCATTATAATTACAAGAGTGGCTGGACAGTAAACTTCCAAAACTTGCTGGACGGTATAGGCCCCAAAGTGGCCGGACGTTACATTTCCAAAAGTGGCTCGAAAGAAAACTTCCAAAAGTTGCTGGACAGTATACGCCCAAGAGTGATTTGGTTAGATCTACGACCGGACCAATTTTCGAATTTAGAATGATGACCATAGCCGAGAAAAGTACAGCACTGTTATATTATGATACCGTGGTCTCTTTCATTTTGACGTGACGTCATAGACTTTTTTTACTATTTATGATTTTCAACCGACTTCAAAAAGAGGAGGTTCTAAATTCAGGTGTATTTTACGTTATAACTTCGTCATTTCTGATAAGATTTTTTAAATTTTATTTTTAATGAAAAAAGTACACTTCAAGAGGTGGTGGCCCTGTTCAAGATTGGTGAAGTAAGTTGTAGAATTTTTCAATTAAATGAATAGTTTTACATACCATACAAAGTTTTCTGGCGGAGTTACTTGTGGATCGTTTCTATATCTGCGATTTATATACTTAAATGTTTGATAATAACATGACTGAATTCAATTAATAATATCTCTTACGTCTAAAACATATTGTAAAAAGCTCTTCATTACTATAGTACCATTGAATAGTACCATCAATGGAACTAGTGACATATTTATGCATTGTTAGTACCATTAAAAACTATACTAATTCAAATGTTCAGGGTTTGCTTGATAAACAAATGGCAATGGTACTATTGATACATAAAACAATCTAGGAGATCGTAACACCATTAAAAGATCATTCGCTTGTTAAATCTAACAGTGACATTAAATTATGAATAAAACTATTGGATTAATGACATTATTGCGGTTAAAAAGAATAAAATTTTGTATAAATACGTTTTTTGCATAGTGTCACTCTTGGATTTATCGTGCGTTATGTTCGCTATGTAGTAATACAAGAAGAGATGAATAACATGGTATCGAGTAACAATTAAGAATAACCTAAACAAAGAATGTTGTCAATGTCACATTGAATTTTATTATTTATACAGGGTGTCCCAGAAATAGCACGTCACAGTGACACTGGAGATTTCCCAGCCTCAGACGAACCAAACCAGCCTAACATGACCTCAGTAAAAGTTGCACCGTTTTCGAGTTATACCAATTTAAAGATTTTTCCAAATTTTCACCTCTTTTGACATTGTAAGTGCTCGCATTTACTGGGATAGCTTTAGAATTAAGTTTTTTTTTTTGTGCGCCTTTATGAATAGTTGATTAAGATGATAGAAGCATTATTATGTCAATAACTAATGTAAAAGTTGGAAAAATAGTGTAATGAACTTGACTTAAATTATCATCAACATGGTAATTTAAACTTTGAACACCTGCCATAACTTTTTTTTACTACAAACGAAATGAGCAAATAACTTTAAAAACATGCGTATTTTATGCCAATTCTAAAATGGTATGACACATGATATCTTAATGCATAAAAGTAGGAATTCGAATGACATTTGCCAATATGGATCCTCGGAAATCAATGCTAATCATCTAAAAAATTATCTTGTACTCTACGATATCTCATTTGTTTGTGCTCCTTTGAAGAATATGATTGATTTTTGGTTAACCTTGGTTCAAAGATAATAAAAAACGGGTTTAATTTTCATTCGTTTTTACAGTAAATGTTCGAATTGTTTCCCTCCGACTCTAAGGCACAAATGGCATCTTCGAATAAAATTTCGGTTTTATTTTCGTAAACTGGTTTCCGATATGTCTCGGGCTGCATTGAAGACACGTCGCCGTAGTTCCTCTTCGTTACTTATTGGTTTTGAACAAATATTGTCTTTCAGACATCACCAGAAAAAAAAAAACATTTTACAAAGCGAAATCAACTTCCGTTAAGAGTGCCGAGTAGTCGTTTCAGTTCCACAAACAAAATCAGAGTGACACATGATATCTTAATGCAAAAAAGTAGGAATTCGTATCACATTTGCCAATAGATCCCGGCAACCAAACTAACAAATGAAACGCGATTAGCCGCTTTGCAAGTTTATCATGTAAAGAATTGTAGGATAGTTATTTTAGTTGTAGCTCTGTGACCCAAACTACTCATAGTTGGTTACCTTGCGTTTTGTGACTCTGATTTTGTTTGTGGAACTGAAACGACTACTCGGCACTCTTAACGGAAGTTGATTTCGCTTTGTAAAATGTTTTTTTTTTCTGGTGATGTCTGAAAGACAATATTTGTTCAAAATCAATAAGTAACGAAGAGGAACCACGGCGACGTGTCTTCAATGCAGCCCGAGACATATCGAAAACCAGTTTACGAAAATTAAACCGAAATTTTATTCGAAGATGCCATTTGTGCCTTAGAGTCGGAGGGAAACAATTCGAACATTTACTGTAAAAACGAATGAAAATTAAACCCGTTTTTTATTATCTATGAACCAAGGTTAACCAAAAATCAATCATATTCTTCAAAGGAGCACAAACAAATGAGATATCGTAGAGTACAAGATAAAATTTTTTCACAACACTGCTCGGAAATATGGCCATAGATGCTCTTGTTTGGGGTCACAAAACGTCACTTATAAGGACAGACCAAGAATGTTTTTGTCGGCATTTGCTGATTGGTCGAGAACATTGTTGTCCAACTTTAATAACCAATGAAAATAAATCAATCAATTTTTGTGTTATAGCTCCTTCAAATGAAAAATTGGAATCGACCAATCATAACACACCATTTTGTTTCGTAAAATATTAGGTGTATTTTTGCTAAAAGATACACAGACTAAAAACTATGTCACTGTTTTTTTTTATGTAATTCAAACTTGGCCCCTAATCTCGAACCACTAGAGATAAAATTACATGGGAGATAAGGCGAAACAAATACAATTTTATATGGAGTTGACATATTCATCTCGAATGTTAGTTTATTAATCTCGAAAGCCACGAGAATAGGGGTCCAGGTTTAAAAAAAAGTTATCTATGGTAAAATTGGCGATAATACATACAGCTTCTATTCTACATTTGAAAAACCGACGCCATTGGACTAACACTATTCACATTAACATGAATTAAAATTTGAGTTTTGAATAAGAATTATTTTATTTATTTTATTTCCTCTCAGTAGTTGTGAAAAGCACTATGGCTGCCTCGGTAGAAAGTGCAATTTATGGACTCGTACACTAGAGGGCCTAGTTGAGGCCCTCTATATGACTCGTCCAAAAATCTCGTACTTTCTATCCTCTGCAACAATGTACTATAGATGATTAGCATTGATTTCCGAGGATCCATATTGGCAAATGTCATTCGAATTCCTACTTTTATGCATTAAGATATCATGTGTCATACCATTTTAGAATTGGCATAAAATACGCATGTTTTTAAAGTTATTTGCTCATTTCGTTTGTAGTAAAAAAAAGTTATGGCAAGTGTTCAAAGTTTAAATTACTATGTTGATGATAATTTAAGTCAAGTTCATTACAGTATTTTTCCAACTTTTACATTAGTTATTGACATAATAATGCTTCTATCATCTTAATCAACTATTCATAAAGGCGCACAAATAAAAAAAACTAAATTCTAAAGCTATCCCAGTAAATGCGAGTACTTACAATGTCAAAAGAGGTGAAAATTTGGAAAAATCTTTAAATTGGTATAACTCGAAAACGGTGCAACTTTTACTGAGGTCATGTTAGGCTGGTTTGGTTCGTCTGAGGCTGGGGAATCTCCAGTGTCACTGTGACGTGCTATTTCTGGGACACCCTGTATGTACATACCTAGGTAAAATAATTTATAAGCGGCCAAGGGCAACTTTACACTCTCAATATTTCTAAAAATAATGGTACACCTATATCACCATTAATGAGCTGCATTTGTACGTGCAGAATATTATACATTTCGCTCTTTGACCAATTTTGTCCGTTTCTTCGAAAACTGGGTTAGTGCGTCTATAGCGTTAAACACTGCATCGTTTTTAAGTATTTTCAGACAATGTGTTAATGTCGCTGGTTTTCTTTTGAAACAATTTTTAAATTGTCCATCCCAACCTTCGCAAACATTTATTGATCTATGCCTTTCAACAAAGCAATACCAATACCACATAGATTTTTTCGGCATCCAAAATTTTCTCATGTAAGTCAAGAATAACTCCAGACTTTTATGTTTCCCTATGAATTCACTCCCTTGAAGTATATAATTCCACCCTTCATCTATTTTATCTCCGGGAAGAAGAGGGAGTACAGTGCATTGGAACACAAGCTTTAGAAATTTATTCTTGTTTAATATTAGTTCCTTTGCTCTCCTCAATAATTTATTTTGGAAATTATAATAATAACCGTGGTGATATTTGGAAAAACCAATTTTACTGGAGAAATAGCAGATTGTTCAAAATCAGTTATGAATTTCAATGGTTCCCATTCTGGAATTTGAGATTTTATGAGCTGGAGCTCATCACATTTTGATATACGTATTTAACCATTTTTTAGTTAAAAATGCGTAAACCACTAGTATCATATTATTTGTATCGTTGGTGCTTCCTATGTCACAAATTGGCTACTTGACAGTTTTCAGAAAAGTATTTTAAAATGTGCGTTTGCTTATTTTATACATCTCACATTATTTTGTTTGTAGAAAAAATGTTAATTATTAGAAAAAACACGTTTATAACGAAATTAATTTGAAATACGCGCGTAAACGGTAGGTCACGTGACTTTTGTCGTTGGTGACGTCACTACACATAAAACAACGAACCGAATTATTATAAAGCCAACTTAAGCGAAAGGATAAAGTTTTAAAAATATATTTTGTGAAAATGTCTAATTATAAGACGTGTGCCGTACCAAAATGTGTAGAAGTACGACGATCAAAACTCCTGAAAAATTATTTAAACACGTTCCTAAAAATCCTCAACATCGAAAGAAGTGGTTGCAGTTGGCACGTCGAGATCCGAAGTTAACATCTGTCCACTTTTGGCAGATTTGCACTATCTGCCTTTAAATATCCCGCCTCCATTTAGTGCAACTTCTCACGAATACAATTATGGTAAGCTTTCGAGTCGTTTATTTTGACTACGGAGATGTTTGACAACTTTGTATTTAGGCTGCAGTGACGTCACACGTAAATCAGTCATGGCTGCTAGCGTTTGGGTTCATTGGAGCCACAGGTAAAAAACGACGATGTTATTTTCCAAAAATAAAGTACTTATCATATTTTTTATTGCAAATAAAAATATGTGCAGTTATTTTTTTAGTGTAAACTACCATATTCAACACTTTTTATATTTAATTGTTACAACTGTCAAGTAGCCAATTATGACGTATAATAGTTTAAACGGGTTCGGGCATTTTTTGAAATAGTTTGCCTACTTTTAAAATTTCTCTAGAATCTTCTAAAGCAAAAATTAAAATTCGCCTCACATTAGTATTGCCATGTATGTATGTTTTCATGATTAGAGTCCTTCTTTTTCAACACGGAATGCCATCTTTTTAGTATTTTTATTTTCATTCGGCACACAGTTCTTAAAATGATCGTGAATTTTTATCATTGCAGATTGGTCCTAATATAATGAGAAATAAACACCGTTCAAGCTTCACAAAAGACGCAGCAGTCGTATATATTTTTTTCATATTTATTCATATAAATTCTTCTTTCTTCTGCTTATTATTATTATTATATAATTATTACACCTGGGGGCATGTTTCGCGGAGGCACCCTCCAGATAGCACAGTCATGAAAATTTATTTCTGGGCCACGTTAGAAACTTTTTACAATAAATTTAAATGTCTTAATGACTTGTCATAGTGTCGTATCAATTACTTATTACGACATGGTTAAGGTGGTCGGGAGATCAATTTGTTTGACTGTACCTACATCAATTAGTTAACAAAGATATAAAATAGTTACCCGTGCAACGGTTATTGATCCTGCACATTTTAAACGCCTCCAAATGCAGTTATCTTTTTTGTATTTAGCGTGAAAATAAAATTCACACCCATTGTACAACAATACTCTAACACGCACTCTTACTATAAAACTTAAAACAAAATCATCCATAATTTCAGCTGCCTACTGAGTAAGGAGCATAACCCCGCACTGGTAATATCTAATATTTAGTAGATTTTATTTTACGCACCATTCCTACTCGCAATACCTATCTGAAGGTTGACACTTATCAAAGTCAATGAGCATAGATTGTTTATAATAATTATAGACTATGACAATATCGGAACTTTTGAAGTGACCAGTATTTTTCCAAATAGTACTTAAAAATTAAGTTCGTATAGTCTAGTTAAAAACATGAGTTAAATAACTGTAGATATTTGAATAAAATTTAAGTTTGACTTACATTAATTTGTTATCTTGTTTTTGATGGTTAACGTAAAAGCCAAAAAAACAGATAAACCCGAAGTCGGCCGCGCACACGAAGCGTTCCGTATAATTATTGCTTATAATTCAATCTTTGTATATTTGCTTCGTTAGCTGTGTATTGCTTATACACCCTTACCTACGTAAACGAGTTTCAAAAACTTACAACATTACTTTATATTTCGATAACGATACCGTTCGCAGAATGTATTTTGATAAGGGTCACAGCTAAATTCTGTATTCAAATATATGCTCAGCAACATTTGAAAAATTTATTTAAATCGACTCTAGGTATTCCCAAATGTCTACTGGGATTTGTACACAGCCTGTTCAGCAACATAGGAAGCTTTATAGAATGCCGGTGTTATGTATTTAAATATGTTGAGCAACATTTGAAAAATGAATGTAAATCGACTTTTGGTATTGAGATTTGTACACAGCTTGTTCAGTAACATAAGCAACTACAATGTGCAGGTGTTATGTATTTAAATATGTACCGCACCATTTAAAAAAGAAATGTTTCTACTTTCGTATTATTAAATGTCTGTTGAGATTTGTACAACAACCTGTTCAGTAACATGTGCAACTTTATAGCGTGCAGGTGTATTGAAATTTTTGATGTGTTCATGAACTTTTGTTGCTGACTGTACATAGGCAAACCTATCCGATATGGGATCCTCCAGATAACCTAGGCTTAAAATAATAACCAAGAACAATGCATGAGGATAGGCAAATTGACAAAATAACAGAAAATAACAAATTGTACATACATCGGAAAAGCAGACATATTAAAAAGTATTAATATCTGCTTTAATAAAATACGTACATACTAATATATACCACCTACATACGTTAACAGCAAATAAAACCTATATCAGAGCGAAGGAACAACATTCGCGACTCATCTTGTTCATTTATCCACAGCTTCATTAAAGATAAGATACTAAATTAAGCCTTGACATAGCAATGTTACTCGTACAACTACTCTAGCTTACCAATTTCCAAGTATTTTTGATGTAACGTATCATACTCATCCCACACGATGCTCTTATACCGATTGCGTTCTCTTGAAATAGGCATCAATGATTCCTGTCGCTGAGCCTCATTTGGATTTCTAAAAATGCATTAAAAAAAAACTTATCCAAGTTCTAGGTTATACGTTATACCGCCGTACTGAGAGACATTCAAGGCAATTAAGAGGACTGTAAATCTAAACATTTCCGTACAAAATGCGATTATAGATATTACGAAAAAGTAGATCTGTGCGTTTCCCTTGAAACCAATAAAATGTGAAAAAAAATCAAAAACGTATATAGTTTTTCATAATATCCACAACATATTTAAAACAAGAAAATGCACCTAAACACGCAAAAAGTAATATCTTTTCAAATAGCAGGTCACTCCAACTAAAGTCGGCTTTTTGACCGACTTCAAAAAACGAGGCGGGGGTTTCTCAATTCAACCGTATATATGCTTTATGTGTTCGCGGATAACTTCGTCGTTTATGAATCGATTTTGATGATTATTATTTTTTGGTTAGATATCCCAAGGGTGTTACCATGATATGGAAACTAGGATCTGATGATGACATCCCAGAGAAATCGAGGAGAACCTTCGCAAATCGAAGTGCCGAATAGTGCGTTTGTTATATTTTTTAATAAGTATTTTATTTTAATGATAATTCCAGCATTTGCATTCAGAAAGTATCATTTGGTGAAGTGGAACTGATGATTAAGACCACAGATGTCTACCGGAACTCCTAACGGTACCGATTTCAAGGGTGACGATAAGATATCTCGATTAAGATAGTTGGGCGACTATAACGTAGACCGTTTAATTGTTTAAATATGACTATGACTTCCCCGCGGCGTTACGTGCAGTGAACTTGGAATGGTTTAAAGTTTCATAACAACTAAGAATTGGGACTACACAACAGCTTTTTGTGATCACTAAAAAGTATAAAATAAAATAAATATTTCAAAAACACAAACCTGCCGTCATAAACGCAAAAAATAACTTCTTTTAAAGTGATAGGTTTTTACCTACCTAAAGGTCAGTCAAACTGAACTCGGCGCCTCACAATATTTTTAACAAAAAGCCAACATCAGTTGGACCGGTAGGTACTTACCATTTTAAAAGAAGTTATTTCTTGCGTTTTTGAAGAGGTTTTTTTGTTTTTTTAAAGCATTTATTTTGTTGTAAAAATATTTTGAGTCACATTTCAGTTGGACTGATCTATTTCCT
The DNA here is from genome assembly GCA_927399475.2 of Acleris emargana. Lineage (NCBI taxonomy): Eukaryota > Metazoa > Arthropoda > Insecta > Lepidoptera > Tortricidae > Acleris > Acleris emargana. The sequence continues at coordinate 51,369,729 of OV656835.1, read as the reverse complement.
GCTATTTTAAAAGTAGTAATTTTTGTGTTTTTGCATGAGGGGCATTTATTTATTTCATACTTTTAAGCAGACTCTCCTTTGTGAGCAGACCGGGCGTTTCACAAAAAGCCGGGCTGGCTGTTCACAATGGAGTGCTGGCCCCTACCCTGATGTATGATAGTGAACTAGTGAATGTTGGGTGTGGCAGGACAAGCATGTAAGTCGTGTAAATGCAGTTAAAATGCGCTCTTTGCGTAGCATGTGTGGTGTGAAACTGATTGAAAGAGTAAGAAATGAAAAAATCAGAGAGAAATGTGGAATAAAAGAAGATGTAGTGACTAAGATTGAAAACGGCATGCTTCGATGGTTCGGTCATTTGGAAAGGATGGATGAAGAAGATTGACGAAAGAGATATAAAGATCGAAAATGAGTGGAAGGGTCGGAAGGACGTGCGTGCATGACTCGATGTATGAATGTTGAAGAAGCGAAAGAAATTTGTCAAGATCGTAGCAAGTGGAAAGAAGTGGTCTCTGCCTACCCCTCTGGGAAACAGGCGTGATTTAATGTATGTATGTATGTGTGTACTTTAAAGTGATCATAATAAGGTGTTATGCAATCCCACTTCTTAGTTCATATGAATATTTTAAGACATTTCAAGCTCACCGCAAACAACGCTGCGGGAAATCATAGTCATATTAAAAAAAAATGTTCTTCGTTGTAGTAGTTTAAGCATCTTAACCCAGTTTTTTTATGAAATAGAATAGAATAGTTTATTCGGCAATTCTTGAATTATTAGTTAATTACATTACAATACAATATATAATGTAAATGAATTTATCAGTAGCACTATTAAATAATAAATAATAATAAAATGTTAAATAAATATTATCTGTAAATATAGTCCGTTGTTCTGTATGTTTATGTAAATCAGATTTATTATCCCATGGTAATTTCATTACATTTAAACAACTTAAACAAAAAACCGCCTTCAAAGACGAATAAAATAACTTCATCTAAAATTCTAGATACCTAATAGCCTAATTACTCCAACTGATGTCGGCTTTTGTTGAAAATATTGTGGTCGCCGAATTCAGTTGGACTAAACTATTAGGTACCGACCATTTTAAAAGACGTTTTTCATGCGTATTGTGAATGGGTTTTTTTTGTTTTTTAAAACATTTATTTTATTTTATACTTTTTAGTGATCATAAAAAGTTACGTAGACCCACTTCTTAGTTGATATGAAACTTCAAGTTATTTCAAGTGCGCCGCAAGCAACGCCGCGGGGAAGTCATTGTCATATTTCAATAAGAAATAAGTGGTTCAACATGCAAACTCTTTGGATGGATGCACGGCTTGGAAAAAAGGTATTTAAAAAAAGGAGTAAAACGCACTAGTGCGGACTATCCAAGTTTCTGCACGATATACGGTTACAAAAGTAACACTTTTTGAGCAACTGTATTAAAAAATGACGTTTTAGTTGCAGGTATGGAGTTGTCTTTCTTCTCTGAGTCCGTAATTATTCTTCCGTCCAAAGCAAAAACGAGAATACGCTTAAGGACTTTGTTCTCACACACTGCCTCTCTTTTGGAGTGCAGTATAAATATACCCAAACCATATCTTTAAAAAACTAACGCATTAAAGCCTTGAACTGAAATAATTATATTTTGAATTCTTACTAATAAAGCTTTTGGAAAATTCAACACTTAGCAAAACCATATAATATTATATAATTTAATAAAATATTTCCTTATTCTTACCCAGTTTTTGCAAAGTTAGCAATATAGAATATAAATGCTTCAGACAGCGCAACCTCCGACTTCGTGTAATTTTTTGGAAAATGACCCAGTCCGTCCACTAGTGGTGCTCCAAATAAATATGGTAACTCTTCTCCATGTACAGATCCCATTCTCTAAAAATAAAATAATAGGTTTTATAAATGCCGGCCAAGCGCGTCGATCTATGCGCATTGTAGGGTTCCGTTTCTAATTTAGTCGACTCTAACTCTTTAAGTCAATTTAGGTATTTTTTTAACATGTCCTAAAACATTGTTTTTACTGGTTTGTGGGGAGACAAGTGACTAACATAAATAACCACTTACAAGCCTAATATTTCGCAAAGGGATAAATCGAAAAAAGTTTTTCACATTTATGATTATGATTATGATTACATGCCCGCTATTTTTGAAAAAGCTCAAATGACAATACAGTTAAATAGTATGCCATAGTAAACAAAGTCATCCCTGTTTTACGTGTATGGAAAAGAGTAAACTTTTTTAAATATAACTATGCTAAATTACCTATGAGTCTTTGAGTTAGGCCGCAGACGGACAGACTGTCCTACATGGCGAATCTATAAGGGTTTCTTTTGCTTACTAGGGTACCCTACAACCGAATTTTTGTTGCGATTGTAAACCATGTTGACTTTTTATAGATTTGCAAAAAAAAATGGTATAATGGGCTAAAGTTTTCCTAAATATGCTTGTTTTCCTGACTCACATGGTTAAAGATAGTTTATTATTGAATCCCAGAATTTGATTAGTGGACAACCTAGAGACCATGTTGGTAACCGGTAGAAAAACTGTCACCAAATTCAGAATTCATTAAAATCATTTATTTACTGTTTGTTTAATTTAAAATATGTAGCCATGACACTGGCTCATACGAGCTCATACTCGTATGTTTAAATCCGCGCCCCGACCAAGCTCACACGCATGCGCGGGAGCCTCGCGAGCCAAATGCTCGGTCTATGTGGACGTGCCTCGGGGCCGTTCGGGCGCACGTTGGCTCGGCCGAGCGTGTCTCGGGGTGCAGCCATCAGCTGTCGGTAAATGCGACATGCTCAAAGGTGCATCAAGTGTGCGCTGTTCGATCCGTGTGGACGGTGGTGGTGGTTTTAGCTGGCGAGCGCAAATAGTTATGGTATCCATCGTGAATTGCCTCGAATTTCTGATGGTTTGGCCTGCTTCGCGAAGCGAGGCTCAGTGTCTCCGGGCTGATCGCGAAGCTGGCCCGCGAGCCACGCATCCGAGGTCGCCGCGCAAGCGCGTGTGTTTGGTGGAGACGCGGCTATACGCGTATAGTCTACTTTATATGTGAAAATCATAAATGTTCCGACTTAAGTGGCTTTATTATTCAAAGTGCATTTGACGGTTTTACCTGAGGGTAATCTCCGTCCTTTGTTTGATAATCAAAAACGTAGAAAAATGTATTTGGTCCAGATTCTGGAGTGGTCTTGGCAACGCTTAAGAAGTCTCCTGTCTGAACCAACGGGGCTACATATTGGGCGTCTGAGAGTGCCAATACAGCTGCGTCTCGGGTGTTGATTGGATGCTGCAAATGCGAACATTTACGGTTTATTTATCGTTGTTACTGATTTATTTAAGGCGAAGATTAACACTGTAATTGTTGAATAATCTTAACTGTAAACTCACACTTACCTGTACTGTCCTCTCCCAATCCGTATATTCATTTACTATTGTAAAGAATATTTCGCTTAAATGATATGTGTAGGCGTTCCTAACATAAGTCCTAAAACACAAAAGTATGCTGCAATTAATTATTACTCCAACGATTATTGTAAAGCAAATTATCGTTTTAGCAAGAAGTTAATTATTCAATTGATATAAAGCTAAATTGGCTTAACCCTTTACTGCAATAAACTCAGTAGATAAGTTCCGTGTAACTGGCTCCTGCGGTTGCCAAACACCAATTTACTGAATAAACATCGACCTCACCTTATTATCCTATCCCTCCTTTCACCTTCAAATCCGTTTTGTATATCTTGAGCTGAGAATTTCCACAGCGCTTCACTTGTTACCACTCCAAAAAGTAGATCGTATTTATTTTGTCCGCCTCTGATCCCAAATATCCTATCACCACTTCTTTTATCAGCCTTAAAGTTGTTAACTCCGGAAACGCTTGTAAAACCTTGCAAGTCATTAGGAATAAAAAAGGTAAGCAGTTCTTTTGCGTAATCAGTCTTGACGACTACTCCGTCGACTGACGGACCAAACGCTGTTAAGTAACTTGGAGTGTTAATTTCTGCTGACATTAGTTCTTCAAGTGGCACTTCGCGGAGGCAATCCACAATTAATTCGTGATCTTTTACAATGTCTTCCGGTAAGGTGCAATTTGATTGTTTAGCCAATTGGACAGAAAAGCTGACAGGATCTTCTACAAGAGCCCAAGAACTTAATGCTGAGCCAGATAAAAGTATAGCGCGATGAAAAAGGCCTAAAAATAAAACATAATTAAATGATGAAAAATGTACGTAGATACGACGACGCCTCAATAAATAATAATAGTTACACCTACCAGCCATAACCGTTGGGGAAATCATTAAAAAATTAATGCACGCTGCACCTGAACCATGACCCAACATTGTTACATTACCAGAGTCTCCACCAAAAAGAGCAATATTCTGCTGAACCCAGTGTAATGCTGCAATTTGGTCCATGAGTCCATAATTAGCAACCCTTGCTTTTATATGTGGAATTGGGTTGGCGTTCAAAAATCCTGAAACATGACAAGTATATAAACATTACGGGTCAGTACATACATATGTATAATAATATAGAAACCTAACTAAACCTAATGGCTAACCTTTAAATGACTAATTATGTATTTAGAACTTTGTACCTACGTTATGAATAATGATGCAACCGCTAATATTATTTACTTTGATCAAATGGTACACAGTAAATGGTTTTAGGCGACCAACTTGGAAGATATTTAGATCACACACGAAAGTTAAAGAAGGATTTCTTATCCGTTTTGTCAAATAAACGTGGCGGTCAGAAGAGAAATACTCCGCACCTGAGTCACGATTTAAGGGTCGGCAATGTCAGATCTTATTTGATGTGCTTTAAATATAAGCTGCCGTAGTAACTACTTTACTAAGTATTACTCGTATTTTGTAATCTCACGAAAACTTAAATATTAATAAAACGGCCATGTTCTCTAATTAATGCGACCGAAACTAAATTTGCCAAGTTTTGATTGCATTATTTTATTCAAGATGAGTAGTGTCTGAAAAGGTGTCTTGTTAGGTTCTAAATTATTGACAGTTAAACAAATTAATTGAGCCTAATTCACTTGGCAGTTTTCTAAACAGTATGTTAGGTATTTTAGGGTTGATCAGTTAGGTATTTAAGAAAACCGCCAAGTTAGAGGTCTAATTGCATTATTATCAATTAATAGATTTGTCTATCAACAATCCAGAGATCAACAAAATACTTTTTCAGACACAACTCATGCAAATTACATAATGCAATATAATAAATAGATAAATATCAAATCTAGTGCCAAACTTGGCTACTTTTCAGATACCAATACTTTATACAGGGATCGGAAATTCGGATCGATATTTACCTATACTTTCGCGCCGGCTTCGTTGTTCAGTTGTATGGAGGTGGACTCAATCATATAATTAATAATAAAATTTCCGGGATTTCAAAATAAATAAATTCGGCATTCATTCATAATTATTTATTTATATTAACTGTTTCAAGTTATTTTCCATGTATATGTTTAACCAAATGTTATTTAATTTACCTGTAACTTATTAACCTAACGAATTTATAGGAGCAAAACAGAATGTTTTATCCTACATGTAAAGTAATTATTATATTAACGTTTTGTAGAATCCCAGAACTTAAATTATTAAAATAATATTTTTAAGAAGCCGACGCTATGTTTGCCTATCTTTTTCCGGGATTTTGCCAACTTTAGGTAAATATAGATCCGAATTTCCGATCCCTATTTATAACAGAACTTTGCCATTATTTTACATCTATATTTTTGTAGGTTCTCATTTTTTTTGGTAAGTTTTCAATACCAACATTATTAGTACTAGCTTTTACCCACGATTTTGTCCGTGTAGAAGTCATTTATCGCTTTTCTCACGGTAATTATAATTTTTTTGGTGTAAAAAGTATCCTGTTAATCCAGGATGAGTATATGTGCCAAATCTCAGCCAAATCCGTTTAGCCGTTTATACGTGATTCAAACACAAGTATTCAAATATCCAAAGGCGCTGGTCAGGTTATTTATCAAATATTTTCTAAACTTTATTTATCATTTATCAGTAATAAAAACCTAGCAAAACCCGGCGATGTAAAAATTACTCGTTTATGAACTCTGGTATCTGCACTAAAAAGGATGACCGCGTCTTGAATCATAGTGAAGTTCTAATAATGAAAATCCAGTCATATTCCAGGTTTATGATCACCTGATAACTGAACGTAGCAACCCATCCGATATTTTTTGTATTGCATAGTGCGTATTTTCCTCGCTATATTATTTCTTATCTTATTGTTGCTGTGACAGATGTCATTTGGCAAATTTTTGACGCTGCAAATTAAAATTGCATTCATTATTTTTGATTATCGATAAGGTTTATAAAGGATATGTATTCGATTCGTATTCGGTTGTACATTTTTACTACTATAAAATAAGGCAACATACCTTGTCTAACATTAGGTACGCTAGAAATAAAATTGGTGTCGGTAAAGTCAACAAAGGTGATTTTATGTGATTAAATAAAAATCAATGATATTAAATGATTAAAATAGTATCGGCGTATTGATTTGATCGAAAAACGAGGTCATTGTTTAACACTATTTAACAGACCGTTTCGCATATAGGAAGTAAAAGTAGTTTAATTATTTTATTTTTAGTTCCTTTATTTTTATTTAGATTTTGCGGCGCTTGCAGTGGAGACTCTGGGACCTTGGTCTGCTGACATGAAACGTTTTATAAATACCCTGTCTGCCAAACTTATTGTCGCCTCCGGAGATTCCAGAGCTGGCGCTTACCTCTCCCAAAGGATAGGTTTAACTATCCAGAGAGGTAACGCAGCCATCATGAGTACATAAATATTACATGGGTTTTGTAGTTGTGTACATAAATATTACATTTAATCATTCTAGTTTTAAGTAGTTGTGGTTACATTACTTCTTAATTATTCAAATTATTACTGTACTTATATATATATACTCGTAGTTTAAATCTCATAATTTGTGCAAAGTAACCTTATTAATAAAATATTTTACCCTTGAGATTTTCATTTCATAATATGTTTTCAAAAATGCGTAGTAAAATAATAATTGTTTTTTGAAACAAATGTACTACTGTAATATGCGATTTTTTTAAATCTGTTTACTGCTCAATTGGTTGGAGCAACATTCGCGTGAAATGTAAAATTTGTATCTGTCACAGGCACTATAACATATGAAAAATATTATAGCTGAGTAGCTCTTTCGTACCCCTTACTCGGCTATGATTTCCTACTACTTGGCTAGTGTAATTTTATAATTTTAGAAAAAAAAAAATTTTTTTGATAAATTGTAATCTTTTGTACTTTTTGAAGTTTTTTCTTTATTTTTTCTGTAAGAACGACCTTCATGTTACATTTTAAAGCTTTTAGGTCATCGGGAAGTACCCTTTAGGTTCTGATGAGTCAGTCAGTACCAAATAAGCCGTTATTAGAAATAAAAAATAATTTAAAGGGCAATGATTGAAGATTCATTTTCATAATAGGCTGTGACGTTGACCTTAGAACCTAATCTGTAAAAATAAGCAAGTTACTGGCTATACTAGGAAAAAACTACGAAGGTGAGAAAAAGGGCTGAATAGGTTCGTGTAAATATACACACTGCAGCATGGCTCGGCATTTCCATCGAACTGGGCCGTACATACTGCCGTGTGTCTTGATAGTCATACGAGCTGTTCCGCAAGAGGACGGACATATTATAGTTGGTTAAGACACCGAATGATTTACTTACCCAAAATACCAAGTCTATAGTTAATCGTAATGACAACCAGTCCTGCATAGCTAGCTAGCACTGCTCCATCGTAAACATTTCCGGAATTCCATTCAAAAGATTCTCCGTGTATAAACACAACAACTGGATATTTTGCTTGCAATGTTGGACCAACTGAAAAAAAAACAACTTTTGAGAACAACTTCTTGTCTTATAGTACATCAAGTAGTAACAGTGTGCAAAGAGCGTTCAACTTTGATCTCAGAATTAAAATATTTTTAATGGGCCGGATGTCTAAGTTTGATGGCTTCTACTCTTTAACCGAATTCAAAAAAAGAGGAGGTTCTCAATTCAACTATATTCTTTTCTTCGTATGTTTGTTAAGCGATCTTCCCGCCAATAATGAATTGATTTTGATGATTCTTGTTTTGTTTAGTAGAGTAAGCTTTCGAGGTGGCCTCATTGTTACTAAATCTGAATCAGATAATGACATCCGTGAGGAATTGAGGGAACTCCTCAAATATTATGGGGTAGGCGTAAATATAGCGATTTAAGTGTTGTTACTAACGAATCCTGCATAACTATGAATTCAGAAAATATTATTTGATGAATCGGTTCTGATGATTAAGAACACAGATGGCTACCGGAACTTCTCGACGGTACTTTTTTCCAAGGTGGCGATAAGATATCTCGATTAAGATAGTTGAGCGACTATAACGAAGAAAATGTAATTGTTTAAATATGAATGTCACTTTCCCACGCCGTTTCTTGCGACGAGCTTGTAATGTCTAAAAATGTCATATCAAGTAAGAAGTAGGACTACATTACAGCTAATTATCACTATCAAATAACTAAAAAGTATACATACACACATACATAAACTCACGCCTTCATTCCCAGAGTGGGGTAGGCAGAGCTAAAGAATTACCAACAAGTCTTGAAACTTCTTGATACTTCTTGATCTTCTTAAAAAGTATGAAATGAAATAAATGTTTAGAAAAACAAACACCGCTTTAAATACTTTGAAGTCGGCGACTCGTATTATTTTTAACCAAAAGCCGACTTCACCATTTTACCAACTTATCATTTTAAAAGAAGTTATTTTATTGTATTTAAAGGCTGTTTTTTTTGTTTTAAAAACTTTTTTTTTACGTTTTGTTTCATTAAAAGAAGTCCTTTTGTTTTAGAAAAAATATTTTCTACTCGCGTACTACAGTCTGTGATCGAATCCGAGATCAAAATGTAAACAAACGGATTGCCATCATAAAAAAACAAATCCAAGTGATAGTTAATTTAAAATCATTGAAATAAAATAAAAATAATAATAATCAGGGTAATATAATATTGTTTGTTCCTGTGTGTTTCTTTGGAAATTAAGAACTATGGAGGCTTAGTCGGGCCCTTCAAATAAAAAGAACAATCTCTCAACGCCGAAGAAATGGCAACGCAGTGCTATGTCCGGTAGTGAGAAACTTATGGTGATGAAAGCAAATAAATATTTCTAAAAAAGTTGGTGTCAAGGAAAGTATTGGTATTTAGGTGGTTGTGTCAATAAAACTACCGATTTTATTGGCATTTCTGCAGTGAAGTAAAACTATTTTTTACATCCAATATATTACTGAAAATAATGTTGGTAATTCTCTGCTCTGCCTACCCAACTCTGGGAATGAAGGCGTGAGTTTATGTATATATGTAAATAATGTGGGTATCGGTATTTGTATAATTATGCTGATCAAAATTCATACATTTAAACAATTAAATTTTCAAACCAAGATTATAAACCCCTGGACTTTATAAATCGCTAGCCCGCACAAATTAGGATGGCAAGTGTTCACTAAACGCCAAAACGTATATCCGGAATGACCGTTACCATGGTAATAGCAATGCTATAATAATTATTATTCAACTATTATTACCATGGCAATGATCATATAAAATTGTTTTCACGCTTCGGTTACGCTATAGGTGGTATTTTGATACCATAAAAACGTCAATATAAGCGAGTACTTTTTTTTAAATACCGAACTACCTCCTTTTCTGAAAACAATTGCTATTTTTATCAAACTATATAACATAACATGGGGCGAATTAGGTTACTTACACCTTCGTAAAAATATTTTGGACAAATGGTGGAAAATAAAAGGTAGGTATGACGATTAGAAAACCAGCTAAAAAGTACTAGTTGAGCCCTGCAGGCGTGCACAAGATAATAATGAAATTTGATGAGTTCTGTAGTCTCAAAGTTTTGCCTAAATCTGGAAGAAAACCGGGACAACCTACTTGGCACCCGAAAATAAAGTCGTAAGAATGTACATAATCCGTCCCTTTCAATACGAGATGCGGCAAACAAGGTCCAAACTTCTTCGACAAAGAATCAAACTAAGATGCTACCTATAATCCTATAAAAAAACAAACAACAAAATCGAGATGAAAATCAAACAATAGCGGTCAGAAAATGGATAAGGAAATTATACGACCGTATATTGACTAAGAAAAATCGGAGCATTACAATGGATGACGAGACCTATTGCAAATTGGACCTCAATTTATTACGATGCCGGCTAGTTAAAAGATTACTCGAAAAGATAAGGCCATCAACATCGAGAATTTCGGTATATATTACGAGATACCATGACGAGAGCTTAAAAAAAAATCCCTCTCATAAAGAAACACAGCATTAGCACTTTATTTTGGCTGGACTAGGCTTCTTGTCATTACTCTAAAACGACAACGGAATGGTATAAAGTCAATAAGGTAGAAGTAGTGCAAAAGGAGATGAATCCTCCCAATTGCCCAGAAGTTCGCCCAAGTGAGCGATATAGGGCTATCATGAAACGATACTACCAAAAAACGTAAAAGCTGCCGCTTCAGTTGACGATTTAGAAAAAAGTGGAACAGTGCATTTAAAAATGTATTAAGAGCGGTCGTTCATAATTTAATGAGACACATTAAAAAGAAAGTTAAGTTGCAGGGAAAGTAGAGATAATACCACGAGTTCATTCATAACAGTTTTTTTATAAAGACCTTTTTTCACTTTCTTTTTGTTTCATTATCAGTTTTCACACAGAATTAAAATAATATCATTTTGAAGTTGTCTACTTTCTTTTTGAAACGGTCCTTAAGCTGGAAACTCATATACTTTTACACCTTCATTTTTGCGTTCTAAAAGTTATTTAAAAGTTTTTTTAAATCTCGTGTCTGCGTCGTAAATTTTCGGTAGAAATGGATTTTTGGGGTTCTGTATTCAAACTAGGAACCCTTATAGTTTCGACATGTCCCTCCGTCTGTCCGTCCGCAGCTTAGCATAGAGACTCTTAGTTCTAGAAAACTGTTATTTGGCATGAATATAGATATTATCTAATCACGCCAACAAAGTGGTAAAAAAATATCTGAATAAAACCATTTAAAGGGTATCTCCCTAAAAAGAAACATGTGACGTGTAGGGTCACATAGTTTTTTTTTGTCTACCTCGTCGTGTTGAGTGTCGTTGGCTAGGTCTTTCAAAAATATTGCAGATTTATGTTAATAATTGGTCGATTAAGCGGATCTATTAATCGACAAATTATTAACATTAACTTTGTGAAATTAATAAGATCAAAAGTACTAATCTTTGTAAAAGGCAAGTGGTCGTCCCCCCCCCCCCCCCCCTTTTCAGTAATATATTGGACACTTTCATATGTAATGTAAAAAATAGTTTTACTTCACTGCAGAAATGCCAATAACATCGGTAGTTTTATTACCTAAATACCTAAATACCAATACTTTCCTTGACACCAATTTTTGTAGAAATATTTATAGGCTTTCATTACCATAAGTTTCTCACTAACGGACATAGCACTACGTTGCCATTTCTTCGGCGTTGAGAGATTGTTCTTTTTATTTGAAGGGCCCGACTAAGCCTCCATAGTTCTTAATTTCCAAAGAAACACACAGGAACAAACAATATTATATTACCCTGATTATTATTATTTTTATTTTATTTCAATGATTTTAAATTAACTATCACTTGGATTTGTTTTTTTATGATGGCAATCCGTTTGTTTACATTTTGATCTCGGATTCGATCACAGACTGTAGTACGCGAGTAGAAAATATTTTTTCTAAAACAAAAGGACTTCTTTTAATGAAACAAAACGTAAAAAAAAAAAGTTTTTTAAAACAAAAAAAAACAGCTTTTAAATACAATAAAATAACTTCTTTTAAAACGATAAGTTGGTAAAATGGTGAAGTCGGCTTTTGGTTAAAAATAATACGAGTCGCCGACTTCAAAGTATTTAAAGCGGTGTTTGTTTTTCTAAACATTTATTTCATTTCATACTTTTTAAGAAGATCAAGAAGTATCAAGAAGTTTCAAGACTTGTTGGTAATTCTTTACCTCTGCCTACCCCACTCTGGGAATGAAGGCGTGAGTTTATGTATGTGTGTATGTATACTTTTAAGTTATTTGATAGTGATAATTAGCTGTACATAATGTAGTCCTACTTCTACATTCCAGGGGTAGATATATAATCCTGGTTTAAAAATTTAATTGTTTAAATGTATGAATTTTAATCAGCATATCGCGGGCTTCATGACATAAGTCATGGCGTTTAGTAAGCACTTGACATCCTCTTTTGTATAATAAACCGTTAAAAATATTTTATAACCGATTAAAATTTCGGATTTTAAAAACAAAATTAATTTTGGGACTATTTATGTGTTTAAAATTACACTGTTATCAAGGTACTAAAAATAGATGATTCGTGTTAAAATAACCTACTTTGACAGTTTTATAAGGTTATTCAAGGTTATTCTTTGATTAAAATTAAACTGTTACCATTCAAACCAGATAACATGTTATTAAAATACGTTTAAACAAACTATTGTATTCTTTATTGCATAGCTGAGATTTCTAACAATTAGCCATTGATTTGTTATTTGGTTACCAAGGTTACGTTTAATATGGATATTAACAATATGGCGTTTTGTTTGGCATTCCAACTTTTATGATAAATGGTCAGGACTGTTTTAGTAACTACTCAAATCTGCATAATTAAAAAAAAAAGTAATAAAATTCACAAACTATTAACGCTAATCCGAATAATGAAAATGACTATAGGTGTACCAGAATCTGATGCCATTTTTAAAAGTAAAAAAATAATGGTTTTCATATGGCAACTGTCAACTGGCAGCTGTGTCAAATCGTTTGTTTACTGTTGCTTACATTTTATAATTCGACTTCAACGATTGTTATCGGGTGAAAATGTCGAGAAAACCGCTTAGATCTCAAGCGAGGAATATTGTAGGTATACAATTTATATAATACAATACGCGAAGAAGGAGGTGTAAATCAATCACAATCTTCAATTTTAAAGCGTGTCGTGGAGTTGACCGGTAAGTTGAAACAAACGGTTTTGATACTTTTAGGTTTAGGTATATTTTGTCTTACGTAAATGTTACTTATTACATACATCGGGGTTTTCGGTGCGGGAATGTTTGACATAAGCCAAAGATTAAAAAACAGAGTTTCTACCTAATGAAAAATTAATTGAACAAAAAAAAGTATTTTATAAAAGAAATGTCGAAAAACTATGAACGAATTTTTACAAGGAAATAGAAATGCGATCGAAAAAAATTAAATATGCTCTTATTATAACTGCCGACTTAGAGAGATCGTTCAGTTCATTGAAATGGATAATATTTACAGCAAGACGTCGCAGATGTACTGTTGCAAATATTGAAAAAACATTAATAGTTTATTTTGAAAATCGTGTCAACTACTAAATTTACCTACTGCAGGTAATTAATTAACGTTAATTTTATTATTATCTCATATCATTATAGCCTTGGTAGTAAAGCTAAAGTACTACATGAGTTAAAATAAACTTGTATCATAGTGTAAGCAATTCGCAGAGAGGTAGTTAGTCATTAGGCATAATATGATATTTTCTCAGATTACCTACATATCTGTTGATATCTACTCTTTCTTAAATCATTCCCGCACCGAAAACCCGATGTATGCTTATTACAGGGGTTCCCAGCACTACCATACGATGAGATTTCAAGGTATTTTTTATACTCATAGAAAGAATGGTGTGTTTATTATTTTATTTGTGAGCAATAATGTTAATACCTTACCCCAGCAATATACAACCATTTCATAATTAGTCTAACCCACTCCAACCTACTCGACTCGATGGAACTCGTCTTAAAGGCTTCATTATGTAACGATTGTATTAATTAAAGAATATACAGTGTGTCTCCGACCTTGGGGCTTTAAATTCAACGATCGATTCTACTCGCTAAACTGAACTACTTTTGTTCTGCAACATGAAAAAATAACTTAAATTTAGATAACTAATTGATGTTAGTCTAATTGTAAAATCAGTGTATTACATACTGGCCATGTAATCACTATCTCATGGTACGGGGGCGACATTACCTTGGTACGAGGGCTAAAGGAAAATGGAGAATTGGATCGCGTACATTGAAAATTAGATTTAACTTGTATGATAAAAAATAAATTTAAACTGAACATATTTTTAACAACTTACAGAACAAAAGAAGTTTACATATTAATTTGTGTGATGAGCACAGAATTTTGCTACCAAATCTTGGATGTTTGTAAGTTTTTAAGTTCATATTTATTTTTATATACCTACTGCTTTATAATTATATACTGCTGACGTGTATATCGTTACCGTGTGGTTGCCGGGATAGAATAGTGCCACTCCATGTCATCCCGTGGATGTCGTAAGAGGCGACTAAGGGAATAAAGGCTTGTAGTACTATTAGGCGATGGGCGTGCATCCTGTCACTAATACGCTGTTAAACATCTTAGCCTTTTTGTGCAGAATGTGGTTACAGAATTATCAACAAGTTTTTAAAGTTGTAGGTAATTCTGAAGCTCTGCCTACCCCACTCTGGGATTACAGGCGTGAAAGTATGTATGTATGTATGTGTATATCGTTATCTAGTACCGTTGTACACGAAAAGAGCTTAGTTTGAGTCATGGTATATAATGAAATTGTCCTTTGTCCTCAGATATATTAAATTATTATCCTATACTGAGAGTTTAATTTAATAGACCTCTAGTGTCATATTTTTTTTAAATAATCCTAAAAGCATAAAAAAATATAAATTCGTCGAATCTTAAACTTCTTAATTTTTTGGAATCGGTTAAAAATTACACAAGTATCAATACCGTTTAGTCCAATTTCCCCAGTATTGCCCTCAACATTTTTTTATTTCCCCATTTGCCATGAGATTCTGTTACACCTATATACTGACAAGTAGTTTGCTTGAAGAAAAATCGAGAAAAGTATACAAGATAATTTGCGTTATAATTATATATAATTTTTGTGATTACCATTTCGATCTTGTAAAAAAAGTTACATACATACATACATACATTAAATCACGCCTGTTCCCCAGAAGGGTAGGCAGAAACCACTTCTTTCCACTTGCTACGATCTTGACAAATTTCTTTCGCTTCTTCCAGTTACATGAATAACTATTATGCCTATTTTATGTACGTGCCAGTTTTAGAGATTCTTTAATAGTTGTCTACTTTATTTCCGATACGGTCTTATTATATCTACTTCTGAGTATCTCTCATACATAAGTAACTTTTTCTACTTACTTAAAATCATTAAATCACGCCTGTTTCCCAGTGGGGTAGGCAGAGACCACTTCTTTCCACTTGCTACGATCCGATCTTTCTACTTACTTATTTTAAATTAAATACTTTTAAAACCCTAATTTGTTACCTCCTAACTATAACTCTTACGCAAGATTATAAATGAAATAAGATTACAAGATTGCAATATTGTTTTACAAAATATTTTCGCAAATACAATATTATTCGTTCTCGTGTGGGCAATACAAAACAATAAATTAGCGGTGAGTATTGGAAATAAAGTCGAGGAAGAGAACGGATCAGAGTCTTATTTTCAGTGAACCGTGGAATACAGGTGCGCTGTGTGGAAACATAGTTTACGGGATAAGATTTATTACTGTCGGGCAGCAAACTAAGGAAAACGGATTCAAATTTCACTACCCGACTGCGCGGAGTCAAAAGAAGTGTAATGATTCATTTTAACAATATAGTTATGTGTGTATAAGGTAATCCTTAACTGGATGTTCAACTTGAGCTCCTGAATTATTGGACAGATATTAATTAATATGGTGTTTTGAGATTTAAAATCTTTTGAGTGACATAGGCAAGGTACGTTTGTAATAATTGAGTCATATAAATAGAATCGAGCATGGCAGACAGCAGGGTTTGATCAAGAATAAAATGAAAATATTAACGTTTTCAACCAAGTATTTTTACGCACTTGCAATGGAGCCCGAATAGTATGTGTTAAGCAACATTAAAGGTACGAATAATTGTCTATTAAAGCTTGTCCCAGTAAAAAATGTCGCTTATAAACTTTACAAAAATCCTTATTAAATATTAAAATTCACCAAATTTTCTGATACCGTTTTATTTGATATTCCTTAAAATATTATTATTTACGCATAAAGACCAGTTTAGGATTAGTTCATCCAGAAACTTCTTTATTTTCCCTTGACCCCTGCCATCAAAGTTTGTACATCGTCATCGGTGATCAGTTTGGAAGCTTCATTCCACTTCCGCTTGAAGTCTTGAACTGAAGTGGCATTACTTTTATGTTTTAAAAGCTTCTGTTTCACACGAGCCCAATATTTTTCAACGGGTCGTAACTCCGGGCAGTTGGGAGGATTGAGAGTTTTTTCAACTAAATCGTCATCATTTGCTTTGTACCACTCTATTGCTTCCTTCGTGTAGTGACACGTGGCCAAATCAGGCTAAAACAGGGCAGGTGAAGTATGCCTCTTAATGAATGGCAACAATCGTTTTTTGAGGCACTCATTCGGGTATATATCACCATTTATGGTTCCATTAGCAAAATATGGTGTACTGCGTTTGCCACATGAACAGATCGCCTGCCACACGAGAACTTTATTTGCAAATTTATCCATTTTGATAACCTTATACTTTTCACTTACTACTTTTCTGTCGGTCCCAGAATAATAGTGGTGTCCTGGAAGTCATTTGAATTCAAGTTTGCAGTAAGTTTCGTCATCCATAACTGTACAATATTTTTTCTTAGTTATTTTTGAATAAAGTTTTCTAGATCTCGTTTTAGACTCTTTTGACTGTTTTACATTTATGTTGGGCACTTTAGTTTGTTTAAACGTTGTTATAAAACAATTTTTCTTCACTCGTTGCACTGTAGATTTCGAGGTTTTAAACTTCTTGGCCAAGTCTCGTACAGAGAGGGTAGTTTTTTCTGTAAAGCTGTTATAATCTTCTTCTCGATATTCTGGTTTACAAACCCTAGTTTACGTCCACTTCCAGGCCATTGCCGTATACCACCTGTCTCCCTGAACCGTTTTAAAACCCTTTGAACGATTCTTGTAACGTTTTCAGCTCCGATGCCTTTATATTGAACATATTTAGTACAAAAAAAAATCGTGTAACTTTTCTTGCACCGACGACATCGTTGAACATCTAGTACTGACAACTTTTTTTTAATTTCTTATTTATACATTATAGAGCATCCTAACGGGAAACATAGTTTTCAGACCTCTTTAGATTTCATCCTGATACACAACCCCATCTAATAATGAGCGACATTTTTTTCTGGGACAAGCTTTAATATTTAATTTACCACCTGCTGAAGAAGTATGTAAAGTGTAATTTCATATTTTTTGCTGCACTACGCGATCGATAGTCATTAAATCATAAATCACTTATTTGATTGTCCAGCATAGGTTTATACATATAGACCTTTAATACAATTACTGTTATGTCCATTTATGGGGTACCTTTCGGCAGACAAACATGCTGTGCAGTGCGCTTAAACTTAAATTACGTAAACATATTCACTAACATTCAATTCTATTCCAACATATTGCGTTTTATCTCCCGTCCAAAAATTCTTGGATGGAGTAGTAGGCTTTTTTTGTTAAGAAAACATGAAGATGTTTCTTATTTTTTTCAATATCACAGACTATCATCAGCGAAAAGAATCATCGATAAGTCATTTATGTAAATGAGGAATAACAGGGGGCCTAAAACACTGCCCTGCGGGACACCGTAGCGAATTTCTCTCATATCGGATGAGTGCGTCATCATAATGTATTTATATGGGTCATTTGTTTCCTATTGCTAAGGAAGGATTAAATTAAATTATATGCATTACCTGGAAATCCGTATGTAGTTTCTAGTTTCTATTAATACAGGGTGAAATTTTGAACGTGATGTAAAGTTAATGCTTTCGATACATCTCTCAAGGACTAAAAGCCCCTGCTAGGTCTCGAGTTAACAAAGTAGTTAATTAGAACATTATTAAAGTTTTTAGGTATCCTATTTTTTTTAGCATATGTGGTTACTTTACCCCTTCAATGGTAGAGCAAGAAGATTCAATGTGTTTCATAATAGACACTAGCCTCTTTGGTACTTGGACAAACAGTTTGAAATAAAAATAAAGTAATACTTCATTCGTGACGTGCATTGTCATAACAATATTACCTCCTGATTTATTAAAATTTAAACGAAAATGCCGCCTGCTTATCCTTACACGCACGTTGAGCGTTTAGATATGGTTGTTTTTTATTACACATCGCGTAGTACGGTGCGGACACAGACATTGTTTAATGAAAAGTATCCAGACTCTCCAATCCCGACTCGTCGTTTTATAAACCACACTGTCCAAAACTTAAGCGATTATGGACAGTTCGCCGTTCCAGGACATGCACAAGGCAGAGGATCGCGAGCACGCTACTCGGAAGCGTTTCGTACTCGAGTGCTTCGTTATTTTAACCACCACCCTCAAGCAAGCACGAGGGAAGCAGCCGCACGGTTTGGGACAACACAATTTTTCATGTGGAGGTTATTGAATGCCGAAGGTCTACACCCATTTCATTTTCAACGTGTGCAAGACATCGTTTTTGCAGATTACTCTAGACGAGTTCAGTTCTGTGAGTGGTTATTAGAACACCTACATTTAAATATCTTGTGGTCAGGCGAAGCCACCTTCACCAGGATAGGACTATTCAACATCCATAATGAACATAGGAGGAGTAATGTAAACCCCCATGACACACGCAGGGACTCGTTCCAAACCCGATTTTCACTCAACGTCTTGGCGGGTATCCTCAATAATTGTGTAGTACCTCATTTTATTGAAGGCACACTAAATGGAACTAAGTATGAAGATCTGTTGAGAAACGTCTTGCCAACATTAATGTGTGAAGTTCCAGAAGAAAATCTAGACAACCAACACTTCCAACAAGGTCTCTCCTCCTGGAAGGCTCCTGCTCTCTTTTTTCGTAGGGTTCGGAATTATTTAGACCAAGAATTCCCCGACCAGTGGATTGGGCGTAGTGGTCCAATCGCGTTCCCTCCTCGTAGTCCTGATCTAACGCCGCTGGACTTCTTTTTATGGGGTGAAATTAAAAGGAAAGTCTACGAACGGGAGTCCAATACAGTCGCGGAACTACGGCAAAAAATTATACAGGCGTTTGATGCTGTCAAAACCAATGCGTTCGTGCTTGGAAAACTCAAAGACAATATGAGACATCGAGCAGAACTATGCCGACGGAAAAGTGGTGGTCATTTTGAGCATTCATTGAAGTATGTTTGAGAAACGCATTTCTGATTTTGATATTAAATAATGTTTACTATCACTCCGTTTGTTATTTATACCAAAAGAATACATAAGAGCTAGGGGTTTAAGTTATTTGCGATATTGATATCCTTATCAGGACTTATTACTAGTTAATTAAGTACAACTCAGTTACCCGTTAGATGTTTTACGGCCGAGTTCAGCAACAATTAAACGGACGGTTAGCGGTTTAACGATTGTCAAATGTATTGACTAACAGCTGATTAAGACTTAACCGTCTGTTAAATTGGTTGGTGAACTGGGCCCTTACAGCGATAAAACTTATCAAGTGTCAAACGTAGGTTAGCCATACTTTCAGTTTGTGAATTAATTTTTTGTTAGGAAGTTATTGATATTTGATTACGACAAATTTTAACAAAAGAGTTAATTCGTTTAATTATAGAGCATCTGCTGAGCACGATACACTTAATTGGTATCACGTTCAAAATTTCACCCTGTATAACAGTTTTTTTAAATATTACCGACAACATGGTTCAAACAGATATTGAATATTATCATCGTTTTACAAGATCTGGCACGAACAAATTGAATTAATAAACATATTTTTTTTAGTTTTATCAAAAAATAGTAAGAATACATCAAATACTCGTTAAAATCTCCATAATAAGTCTAATTGCTCTCAATATCTATAGCAACCTCTATTCTAATGTTGGGACTTACACAACAATAGGTGATATTACTAAACATTCATTCTAAACTTGTCACTGTCTGGAAAATACCTTTATTGTGATATTTTAGTTAGAACATCTTTCTTTCCCTTACACGCACTAAAATCATGCAGTGATTCATTTTTGTTGGCACATCCGCCGCAGCCTAACTTAACAAGGCTGACTAAGAAATATGGCTAGCAGGCGAGATATTGATTGTAGTTTATAAAAATAAACAATAGAACTTTGTATCGTTTAAATCTTTACCTTGGACTGGCGTGTAAATGTTCATGTATAGGCAATCTTCACTTTGATTCTTCAGCCTTGGTAGCAGCCTCCTTAAGTATTCCAGTCTGCCTTTAGGCATTCTGTCCAGGGTCACAGTTTCATTTGAGATGTCTGGCAAGCGCTGGGGACAGACCGGGCCTATCTGATCAACCTGTTTCACGTCGTCCCACGGGGCTGGAGCTCGAGTCGGTGCGAATCTAAATATTTAGGACAGTTTATATTATATAGATTAATTTTTTTATTGCTCGATTTAAAATTGTTATAAATTCCATATGTCAAGTTATGATCCATGGTTTTTCGTATTCGTTTTCAAAGTCTATTAAATCAACGTAAAATCTGGGGTCCTAGCGAAAAAGGGTACAAGTCGACTTAACTCGTAATAAAAAAGGGTATATACATGAACGGAGTATGCAGGTGCTATACTAATTTCTTTTTTACTTGATCTTCAGATGACTATACACCCTTTTTCAGTAGGACCCCAGAAGTGACCTATAAAAAGTCTTTTTTTACGTCATGCAAAGTTGCCACTTGATACTACCGTAAAACGGGGCTATTTGGGAATCACGGGGCTATTTGGAACTAAGTAATCATAAGCCTTTAGTTGGTATATTTTTTGTCATTGCTATGATAGAACTGTAAAATTTGTTGTCAGGCTAAGTTTTTAGTTTTATTATTGCCATGACAAAAAATATATCAACTAAAAGCTTATAATTACTGGGTTCCAAATAGCCTCGTGATTCTCAAATAGCCCCGTTTTACGGTACCCAAAAATAAGACAATTTCGATTCGTAGAATTGGTTTACAATGTAGTTTAAAAATCGGACATGTGCCTAAACTGTCGCAGTTACAATTGTAACAGATAATTAATAAATGTAATAAAATCTAGTAACAAGAACATTAAGGGCGGTCGATTTTTAATAATTTTTGGCGAACCAATCTCTACCCTCGAAATGATTTTTACAAGCTTTTTATTAACTTATAATATTTAAATGTATGTTTAGGTCAAACCTTGCAAGTCAATTTTGAAACGGTCGTAAATGGATTGAGCTTAAATTTGTCCGACATATGTAAATCCGATGCAATATTATGGTGTCTAAGAGCTGATATTACGATGAAGTTGAAAGATGGCGACCTGATCTCCTCTATACTTAACATAAGGAGTGGCCCGGAAAAAAAGTAGCAGCACATAATATGGAATTTATTTTTATTTTGTGCTAATTTCTAAGCAGTGCATTTGTAATAGTAATCTATAGATAAGTACTATTAAATAAAATAAACAATAAGAATGGTATAAATTAAAGAGGGATTTCAAGTTTTCGCCGTTTACATTAAATCACACCTAAAACTTTTTGAACAGTGGGGTCAATCCACGTAACTCGGGCACAACAGCGAAAAAATGAAGTGTCGAATTTGAAACTTTTTTGAATGTAGAATAAACAAATGAGGATAGGAGAAAACAACAATACGTCATAAGTCAATACCAAGTGCTGAACAGTTTGCCAATGCAGCAAAGGAGTCTTCTGTACAAGTTATCAACCTCTCTCCTCGGGAAATCGAAGCTGTTTCTAAAGAAACTGATTTAGATACAGTATTTTCTAAGGCTCCAAAGGTTATTGGCATATCTAAGTGCCATATAATGTACTGACAGTGTGGAAAATTGCAGAAAGCTCAAATTTCCCAAGCATTTGACAAAGGGGTAAAAGTAACACAAATATCGCACTTGCAGAATTAAAAAAAAGAAAAATCAGCCTTTTGTACTGTAGAGTGTACCATATTTTATGATTTATGTTTAGTAAATAATATGTTTGTTTGCTAGAAATAATATAAATATATTTAACAGTGTTCTGGTTAGTCGCAAGTAATGCGAGTCACAAAATCGACGTAACGCGAGTTCGTAATATTTAATATTTTAATTAAATAAATGTATATCTTTGATTTAATTTGGTTAAGTATTAAAGAAGTTTGATTGTTTATATCATTGTTTTGTCATTTTGTCAGTAATTAATTCATTCAAAAATCAAAGGGAAATCAATAAACGTATAAGGTATTAAACCCCGTGTCCATTTCATGTAACGCGAGTAACCGAGTTATTTTCCACTTTTTTTCGATTTTAATAATTTGTTGGGGGTAAAGTACTTTGATTTATTCTTCACACTGATGTCCTTTGTGATATTAACATCATTTTTCGGTATAGGCAGCAATAGATTTGAAACATACGTCAGTACGTAGGTTGTCACGTATATAGTGACTATGAAGTAACGCGAGTCACCGTGGATTGACCCAGTGTCTTTTGAGAGAATTTATGAGGTGTTTGTCATAAACGTAATTTTTTTCTTTAAGTTTGATGGGCTAGTTAATACCTTGTAAAATTGTCTTTTGATCATTAGTTAATATTTTTGATTTGACTTTAGTTTCGGGAAGTTACATGGATTTTCAAAAATTGTGTACTTATTTGCCATTTTCACGGAAATTTGTCTCCCATAGAAAAACCCCTGGCAGAGGTTAGATTGGAGAAACTTCCTTACTACCCGTGAAATCCAGTTTATTGGTATAACTTATTCGTACAATAATATTCTCAAAAGCATAAAACCAGTTCTGAAAATGGAAATTCAATTGTGGTATTGTAGAAAACGGCAAGCGAATATTGTCAAATTGTGTTGTACAAAGATTTATAAAGTACATTGCAATAAATATTGAGAAAACTCAAGGAATCTTTCACATTTCAATATTATTGTATTTTTTTTTAATAGTATGATATCTACAGATTACAAAAAAAATAAACTGCTTCATAATTAGCAATAAATAAAAAATAAATACCAGATAATTCATTTCTACTTTTTTACTGAACCACTCCTAAGACTCACCGTGTTGGAACCCGTTAGTTTTGTTTCGACAATCGGATGATAATTGCAACAAATGTAGTCAGTAACAAAAGCTTGTTGCAAGAATGATGGTTTTGACGGAAGCTTGCTTTAGTAATACTTCCGTATCTGATTTTTAATTAATATTTAGTTACTTGCTGTGCCCACGGCTTCGTTCGTGAGAAAATAACAACATTACGACTAAACATCCTAAGGATTCTTTGAAATCCTCATCAACCGCATCATCAGACCTTGTCATCCATTAGTTACAGCGTTTTTCACAACAACGAGATTTTCCATGAGATCAAGAGCTGTTGATCACTTTCCGAATCACTACCATTTTTTACCTTTTCCACGTTTACCAAGTTAAAAGTGAATTTAGCGCCAACATTGAGTGACCCTTGCTTTCAGGATTAAGATGTTTTAATAGGCACAGCTGTACCCTGTGAATCCAATACACTGTAACTACAAAAGACATATTTTGAGAAAACGAGCAAAAATGTTTTTTTTTGTTTTCTGAAGATTACTCCTAAGTTTTCTTTACAAAGTATTAAGTGTTTGGTATCAATATAAAGATAATTTATGAGGCATTCAAGCGCAGTGGTTTAAATAATATATTTCCGTAAATACAATGATTTAATGTAGATAACTTGTATTGCCGCGATAATCGTTAGAAGCCAAATGAAGATATTGTTAGGGCAATACACTGTATTTTAGAGTTACAGTGTATTGCCATGTTAAATGAGGGGCTACCACCAAAATGAAATTAGATATAACAATGTATCTAAGAAATTTATGATTTTGTTTTGACGAAATAATCTGAAATGTATCGGAACCTAAAAAATACATTGATAATAATATGGAATACTGACATTTGCAAATGTCAGTTTAGTTATGTGTAAGTTATATATTGAATCAATGTCTTATTATTATCATGCCGCAATAAAACAAACGATTGTATTAATTAACTTTTTTTTTTTTGGACAGAATAGTAAACTCACAAAATTAGTAATCACTTTATTTATATGACTCCCTAAGCACACTCATTCATAAATGAAAATAAACACTTAATATTATTAAAATAAACACAACAAAAAATCAGTCTTAAAGTTTTAAACAGCTAGGTAATCACTAGGAACTTAGAACTCAGTTAAAAACTTAAAATTATTTTATACCAAATTAACTTTTTTTTTATGATTAGTCTCACAAGTAGGTAGATAGTGTCACAGCCGATAGCTTACCTACCTAAATATACTTTAGAAAATAAAGGAACTTAAAAATCTGTTGAAAACTTAACATTATTTTAAACAAAATTAACTCTTTTTTTAAGATTAGTTTCACTAGTAGGTAGATAGTGTAACAGCCAATAGCTTGCCTACCTAAATATACTTTACAAAATAAAGGAACTTAAAAATCAGTTGAAAACTTAACATTATTTTAAACAAATTTAACTCTTTTTTTAAGATTAGTCTCACTAAGTAGGTAGATAGTGTCACAGCCAATAGCTTACCTACCTAAATATACTTTAGAAAACAGGAAAATAAAAATGAATTATAAAATAATCTAGAAAAAAAATACGTTAAATTCACATAAATATTAATTATTTCGATCTTCAGTGTATTCATCAAGGTTCGGATCAGATGACACAGAGAGATTTTCATAAAATGCTGTCCTTGATGAAGGCATAGACTTGCACAGCAGTAACAATTCTTTTCTCTTAATTTCAGTTACGCCCCTCACTCTCTCTTGGTAATAAATCGAATAGATCAGTTTTGTTTTTTGAAATATCGTCAGATAGTTTTTGAGCATCTTTTCTTTTCAAGAAATGTATTTCCTTAAATTCTCCTTTATATTCATTCTTAGCAAAACAATGTGGCTACTTTGTGGAGCACTTTGAATCGACCAATAACGATCGAGATTGTCGCTCGGCCGCGCGCCGATTGGCCCGCCCGCATTGCTCGAGGCCTTGATACTTCGATTTGACAAAACACTGTATCTCGAAATGTGCGAGCATTATTTTGGAAACACACTGCGTCTTCGATTGCCGTGTTTTGCTGTTTTAGGACTTCCGTTTTTATTAAATACAGTGTATTTTGTTTTTTACATTGCGATATCTCAATATTTCTTGAACAAGTACCAAAATGTATGAATGCAGGATTATGTAATAGGCAAAAATAAATCGAATGGACGTTGTTAATTCAAAACACTGTATCTGCAGATACAGTGTATTGGATTCACAGGGTACAGCTGATATGATATCACACGGAGTGGGTTCGGTATGGGGATGGATAGTGGCGTCTAAGAACTACTATGAAATGTAAGTCACTCTCAACACCGTTGAAGCGCTACTACTGGGCCAATTGGTGGGACCTGACACTTTATCCTTTTAAAACAGAGACTAATGTGTATAGGGTTCCTTGGTTTTAACTCAGGAACCTAAAAATCCATTCTACTAGCGTCCTGCCTTGTTTTTCTCCGGTTTAACAAATGAATAGCCTATGTCCATCTGAAATAATGTACTCGTACCTTTCAAATCGTGAAAGATTATTTTCAGATAGGTACCGCGGTTCCTAAGGTTTCCTGTCGGATAGATACAAACTCACAAAATTTGTACTCTCTCTTTAATATATTAATGTAGATTTAAAAAATTAACTAGATTCCAAAACAAATTTCTATGTTAAAAACTCTATATTGGCTGAAAGTAAGATTTGACGAGTGAGTGAGAGAGACAGAGAGACGTCACTTTATTTTCTCGACATCTAGTGAACGGAACAAAGTTTTAACGTACGTTTAGTTTAGTATGTTACGTGATCTAATCATGAAAAGTCGGCAGCTTTAATTGTTGAGCACCTATAGAACCTCGTCACAATGACAGCGCCAAGTCTAAAGACATAAATTACGTCAAAATTAACGATTGTCTCTGCGATAGGGTTCAAGTGCTTAACGATTAAAGTTGTTGAGCGTACGTGACTATAGCGTTAATAAAATTTTGAATATGGGGTTTATTATTAGGGGCGAAATTAATTTCAAGAAGTGTATCTCGTTGCATTATAAACAATTGGGATTGTTATGAGGATATAATCTCACTAAATGATTGACATTACCCAAAAAGTAGGTATTGACTTACTAATACTTACTAGCTAGTTTCTACCTTATGAATAATTCTTTTAAAAACATACTTGAATAAATCATACATAAATTATCGTTTTATAAATTGTTTTAATGGGTCAGGTTCAGAATTTTGACACTTTAGTGACTCAGTATCTTTATTTTTTATTTTTTATAACATTGATGAACTTCAAGACTAGCTGTTAACCAACATATAATTTAATTTGGTTCTACGTTGGTGGCACTTCTATATTCATTGGAATTTGTTTGTATTGTAAGTATTTATGTTAAAACCTATAATAGAACATTAATGAACCATAGGTAATCATATATACAATAAAAAACCATTTTTTTGATTATTTAAGAATTGTGTAAAAATATATGCTTTTACGTTATCAATTTAGGTTATTCATTTTATATATAAGCTTTTTTATGGGAAATGCTAGGATCTGGTTCTACACTCTGGCATTTTTCAAATGTCCTGCCATTAAACTGGCATTAAACAAAAATAACAATAGGCCATTTGGTTTTCTTAGTCTTGTGTCAAAATCTACAAGTGCTCACGCGTCGTCACGAATTCTGAAACAGTGTTTTATGTGATTTCAAGATTAGTTGGTGGTTTTTAACTTTTATTATTGTTGAATATTATAGAATTAACTGCGAGGAATTTCTTAGACATTTTTAACCCATGATATCTCTTTTAAATGTGATTTTACAATGAGTATTCAACAAGGTGTATCACTAATTTTACGTTGCTTTTATGTTATTGGAAGACAAAACTTTCGTTACCGTAACGTAAAATAAAGCTAAAGGGAAGTGCATAATAGTAGTTTATAAAACTGATGCATAATGAAAGCCCTCAAAATACGAGTGTGGTTTTATGATACGAGCGTTAACGACATTCATAATAGGATCACACGAGTGTTTTAAGGCCTAATTATTTACAGTTATTTACATACACTATTTTATCTACGCACATATCATAAGTTTAGAATTATACTATTTTTGCTGACAGGAACATTACTTTATTTAATACTATTATTAGCTATGAACGTATTCTACCTTAGTGGTATTTTTTACGTAATATTCCCGAAATGTGTGGTCCCCATACATGAAAGTTTTATTTCACCTTATTATTTTAGTTATATTTTTAAAAATGGTCAAAATTACAAGCGTATAAATGGTCAAATGTGAGTTGGGTCCGTGCTGATTCGATTCGAAATCTACCAAATTGAAATCGGATACCTGTCTATACCTACTGAGTGGCGGTACGGAACTCTCGGTGCGCGGGTCCTGATCGGTTTTTTTTCCAAGCTTTACAACTTTATCGTATTGAAATAAGTATTTTCATTTATCCGCACACTACCATTGACAATGTCATTTTTTGTATTAATTCAAAAACGACATAATTATGTTCACAATCCTTTTCAAATCGCATTTTAATAATACTAGAAGCTTTTATTTCAGCGGGATTAAAAAATTATGTAGTTAAATAGTTAATTTCATATATATCAATATCATAAAAAATATTACCTGTTTGAGCCAGTCGGTGGTGTAGCGTACGGCACTCCAAGATATGCCTCTACGGGTTTCAAGTACTTGTGCTGATCCATTGGCAATATCACACCTTGCAATTTACCGTATCTGGTACCAATGACACGGGTCCTGAGCATAGAATTTCTCCCTCCACTATAACTATTGCCGTACGAATTACTTGCCAATAGTAAAACGCATAGCAAGATAATTTTGAGTCGCTCTGGTAATATCTTAGATCTTGGTCTCTGATTTATAAAAAGTAGGTGTGACTTTTCTTCTTCATGTGGCCAGAACTGTTCAAATAAATTGTTTGTATGTAGCGGCAGTCTTACTTTAGCCATGTTTTGGGAATGTCAGCTTTGATGACCCATTACTTATATATTGTCATCCATATATAGATCGATATTATCGTAGAAAAAGATAAATTCATCGTTTTCAAGCCGGAGAGTTTTTTCTTAAATATTGGCACTATTCTTAACACAGCCGGATACCTGAAACAAATTATAAAATCATTCGTCTTACAAATGATTTAAAGTGTTCAGTAAAATTGAAAAAAAAAACAACAATTACTGAGTAGTAAAATTATTAAATAGAAAAGTTTTCTCATTTTTGGAAGTATCACCCGTTTGCGTGGTTCGATTACTTTAAAAAATGTGTGTCACCATTATATGTGCTGTCAACGAGCGATCCCAACGGAAGACCAGCACCATTGTGAATAAATGTTTTTCTTCCTTTTAAATATTTAAGTGTCTATCTGGCATAATTACAGCGTCAAAGATACTAAAATACATATTTCGCACCATTCGTGGAAGAAAGACGTACCTAAGTGAAAAATAGCTACTTTTCAAGAGAGCAAAAAAAACGATTTACAGCTTTGTAACGGTCGTATGTAAATAAATGTATCATAAATCATTGAATGTATCATAAATATAAGAAACACAACAAAAGTTATAGACGCTTTACAACACTGCAAAAAATTAAAATGGGAATGGGCTGGCCACGTCGCACGTATGGACGACGATAAATGGTCAAAAAAGATAACCAGTTGGAAAGGACCACTAGGCAAGAGAAACAGAGGCAGACCAATGGAGAGATGGCTTGACGAGATACTGAAAACAGTGGGAAATAACTGGAAAGAAAAGGCGGCAGACAGAGACTTGTGGAGAAAGATGGAGGAGGCCTTTACTCGGTAGAGAGGTCCTTAATAAATGAAACATCATTTTGCATGTAACTATATGAAATAATTGAAACTAATCATTAGTATAATAATTCAAATAATTGAATCAATTCTAAAATGTATGTTATCAAATAATAAAAAAAAAAAATAATAAAAAAAAAAAATGTATAATTTTCATATACAAAATCGATCAAACTAAATTTGAAATTGTAAAAATTCAAATAAATAAATTCAATTTGTATTATAAAACTAATATTTTCTAAAATATTAATTTAACAAATGAGAATGTAATGTAATTTTAGTATTAAGAACATTGCTATACTATTGAGGAATAAATGAGGCTTATATTAATATTATTATTATTAATAAATCATTGAATAGCAATAAAATCACTGTTAAGATACTTTTAATGGTTTATTATACAAATTAGGATGTGAAGTGTTTACTAAACGTCAAGACTGATATCCGGAATGACCGTAACCATGGTAATAACAATGCTATAATAATTACTGCTGCTATTATCATGGCAACGCTCATTCATTATAAAATAGTTTCACGCCTCGGTTACGCAATAGGTGATAATCTAATACCATTCAAAATATCAATACTAGCGGTTTATAACGGTGATAACAAAAAAACGAGATTTTTTTAAATAAGTAGGTGAAAAAAATAATTACATACTTAATTTGAAATCAATCTTAAATATAATTACATAAAAAAACAAACTGTATTTCTTTAAAAACAGATTAATGAACATTTGAATGTGGTCCATGGTCAGCTGTTCGACGGAGCTTGGTCAAAATGGTCGCACAAGATCGCTGGACGGCAATCTTATCCATTATATGTACACAAGTTTTTTCCTCTTTATCAGCTGAGTACAATTTTCGGCTCTCCAATTATTCTTGTACACCAATGAACTCAAATATCCGAAAAAATCTTCAATTGGCCGACATTAAGGAAGATTTGTTGGGTTGCGGTGTTTTGGTACAAATTCGATTTTTTTGGAGTCCAGAAAACTGAGTGTTCTTTTTGCATAATGCGACGACGCCTTATCCGGCCAAAACATATACTTGCCATCAGAGTGATATTTCTGAATAAACGGCACTAATATTTTCTTCAAGCATTCGAATATATCTACAGGATTTTCTGAGCGTGGGCTCCGCGCTCAAAAAATCACTAAAATAGAAAAATATCGTCGTAAAGCCGTGTTTTTGGAGTTAAAACGTGCAGCTCGTGGTGTGCTAAGTTGTGGTGGTGTAGGTTTTAACCGGAAGTGTCACCTGGAGGTAGGATTGACCCTTAAACTGTAAGTTTCAAAAAATATTAATCTTCTGGCGCGTGCGCTGTCCGATTCCTATCGACAACCCCCGTTTTTTCTCACACCAAGAGTTGCCTTTTTGCACCCTACGTCTATCCCCTAAATTTTAGATTTTTCCCGTTTTTAATTTAAAAGTTATTGTCGGAACGAAACGCAGGGCTTATGAGGGGACCGGAGTAACGCTTAACGATATTCAGCTAGTGGGACCTACTATACAGGACGACCTTATAGCTATCTTGTTACGGTTCAGACAATACAGATACGTGTACACTGCCGACGTTGAAAAAATGTACAGACGCATAGTTGTGCATCCAGAGGATAGGAAATTGCAACAAATAGTTTGGCGAACGGATCCGTCCGAACCCTTGAGTACTTACCAGTTAAACACCGTCACTTATGGTACCGCGAGCGCACCTTTTTCCTTGCCGTCAGATGCCTTAAGCAATTGTCACTTGAGTGCGCAGATCCGCAACTAGCTAACATTATCGCTAACGATTTTTATATGGATGATTATTTGTCGGGATCTGACACAGAAAACGAAGCAAGACAGACAATTTCGCGTATATCCGAAACGTTAATGGGAGCGGGAATGTACTTGCGTAAGTGGCGATCAAACGAACCCTGTCTGTTAGACGGACCGAGTGCGGATAGCAGAAATCTTAATTTAGGCAATTTGGACGACTCTAAAACTTTAGGGCTAGGTTGGAAAAGCGGCAGCGACGAACTGTACACTACAATCGACCTAAACAATCTTACAGGCCAAAGGGTAACAAAGCGTCTTATTCTATCTACCGTTGCAAAAATATTTGACCCTCTAGGACTTTTATCACCAGTGATTATCGAATGTAAGACTTTATTGCAGCAGCTGTGGTTGTCGAAAGTAAATTGGGATGATGACATACCCCAAGATGTCGCCCAAAAATGGCACAAAATTATAGGCGGCTTACCGGAGTTGAACGAGTTACGTATTCCTCGGGGTGTGCTGGGCAGCAGTAACCCATCCAGGGTTGAGTTGCACGTTTTTACCGACTCTTCCC
Source organism: Acleris emargana (assembly GCA_927399475.2). Lineage (NCBI taxonomy): Eukaryota > Metazoa > Arthropoda > Insecta > Lepidoptera > Tortricidae > Acleris > Acleris emargana. The sequence continues at coordinate 51,338,317 of OV656835.1, read as the reverse complement.
AGACTGCGTACGGCGCGTGTCTATACGTACGGACGGTAAGTAGGGATGGAATAATTATGACAAGGTTACTTATGGCCAAAAGTCGCGTGGCCCCTGTCAAACCGGTGACTATCCCACGATTAGAGCTGTGTGGAGCGCTGATCGGAGCGCAACTTTATAAAAAAGCGCAAACATCACTCCGCATGGTGACAGATTGTTGTACGTTTTGGACAGACTCCATGATTGTCCTGGGCTGGCTCAAAATGCTACCAAGTCAGCTCAAAGTGTTCGTGCGAAACCGTGTAGCCGATATACTCGAAATTACCGGTAGTTATCCTTGGAGGCACGTACCTACAAAGGACGACCCAGCGGACCTGGTGTCCCGCGGTTTAAACGCCAGTCTCATTGCTAGTACGAATATTTGGTGGTTTGGACCAGATTTCTTGAAAGATGAACCTAATAACTGGCCAAAGAATAGTTATACGCAAATACCGACAACGAATGTAGAAGTTATATCAAACGTTGTTAGCGAACCGATCGCTCCTATGTCAGAACTTAATTTAACAAAATTTTCTAATTTTACTAGATTAAAACGTGTTACCGCCTACGTAATGCGATATATAAAAAACCTCCGACGAACAAAGGAAACGAGAAATCTCGGACCTCTTAGTACTGAAGAGTTGTGTACGGCTACTAATGTTCTAATCAAACTGGCGCAAATGGAAAGCTTCCAGTCGTATGAGCTACTCTTAAATAAAACACTTCTTACAGCTAAAGACCCGCTTACAAAACTAAATGCCTTTATCGATTCACAACGGCTGATACGTGTAGGTGGCAGGCTAAATAACTCACCATATTGTTTCGATGTGAAACACCCCATTGTCCTGCCAAACAAACATTACTTAACTATCCTATATTTTAACTACGTACATATAACTCTATTACACGCTGGACCTCAAGCTATGCTGTCGTACGTTAAGTCTACTTATTGGCCTATCGGTGGCCGTTCACAGGCTCGATCAACGTACCATAAATGTGTTCTATGTACACGTATGCGAGGCGCCACGGTAGCGCCGCTCATGGGTAACTTGCCCGCAGCGCGAGTGACTCCCGGTTTCCCTTTTGAAACCGTCGGCGTTGATTACGCGGGTCCCATTATAGCAGCCTCACGAAAGGGACGCGGAAGTCAACCGCTGAAGGTTTATATAATAGTATTCGTCTGTTTTAAGACAAAATGTTTGCATCTAGAGTTGTGTAGTGACCTGTCTTCGGAGGGTTACTTGGCAGCTTTGCGACGATTCGTTAGCCGTCGCGGCCTTCCGTCTGATATATACTCCGATAATGGAACTCAATTTGTAGGATGTTACAACGAGCTAAAAAGATTCCTTTTAAATAACGCAAACAAGCTATCCGAGTCGGCGGCCAATGACGGCATCCGATTCCATTTTGTTCCACCATATTCACCTCATTTCGGCGGCTTATGGGAGGCTGGAGTGAAATCCACAAAGCACCACCTAGTTAGGGTGTTAGGAAACTGTCGCTTAACTTACGAAGAAATTTGTTCGGCTTTGTGTCAAATAGAAGCAATCCTTAACTCCCGTCCGCTAACTCCTTTATCCAATGAGCCTTCTGAACTTCTTCCCCTTACTCCTGGTCATTTTATTATCGGACGACCACTGACTGCTGTTCCAGCGCCGAGTTTGCGAGACGTTCCTCAGGCAAGATTGACGAGGTACCAGCGCATCGAACAACTGAAGCAGCACTTCTGGACCCGGTGGTACAAGGAGTACATTTCGGAGCTACAGGAGCGGAGTAAATGGAGGCAAGCCAAGGGACAGCTTGCACCGAACACCATGGTAGTTATCAAAGACGATAACCTGCCACCTTTGAAATGGAAGCTGGGCAGAATTGTCGAAGTCATCCCTGGAGCTGACGGCATCAGTCGCGTGGCCGACATCCGCACTGCGTCTGGCATCATCCGCCGTTCGTTCAGCAAGATATGTCCACTACCCATCGACATGTAACACAGCTTTAATGATCTCGGTTGAAAGACCAGCCTTTCAACGTGGGCGGGCATGTCGGAACGAAACGCAGGGCTTATGAGGGGACTGCGGTGAGGCGAGGCGGATGACTTTGACATTAAAAAAATCATTGTCAAGCTTCTTACTGGACTTTTGAAGAGCCAACCGACATCTCCTGTTTTTATATACTTTCTTTATTTAATTTGGCAATATATTACTTTTTTATTCAAAAGTCTACGATTTTAATTTACACCAATACGAGTAAATACAGTTATACTTAACCAAAAACTCTTTTCACTCGAACCACGACACATAGGTAGGAACGTCCCAGAAACCTCGTTTTTGTATTAAAACATCCGGCTTAACTTGCCGATCCTCGTGACGTTCGGCTTTTTTTGAAATTCGTCTTAATTGAGAAGTTATGACCAAAAATGTAATTTTTTTAATCCCCCCCCCCCCCCTCCTTCTCCCAAAATAAACCGATAAACCCCGTTTTTTTTAAATATTTCCTCTCTAAATCTAATTAAGACCATCTGTTCCAAACTACAGACTTTTTCGCTCGATAGTTGTTAGTTTATTGATTTACTTATTACTATCTCGAGGTCGCTCTCCGTCGCCAGTTTACGTAATTTCAAACCACATTTCCACTTTTTTCCTGGACTACTTTTTCAATTTTTTCTTATTCCATAGGTTTCTTAGTGTCTCAAAATCTTATTTTTTGGTGGGTACAGTCAACATCATAAATAAGGGATCATTTCTGTACCTTGTCGCTTTCAATCGTCTCACAATTTTGTATAACATTTCAAACACAATGTTAAAGTGACAAGGTACATAAATGATCACTTATTTATGCTGTTGACTGTACAACTTTTTAATCAAATACACTAATTAATTACAACGCGTTTAACTGTTCCAATTTTTCAGTTCACTATACCTAGGTAGTTAAGTTTTATTTCGGCGCATCCAAATGCAAGCATTATTTTTTTATATAAATAGACAGTCCTCACCTCTCTAAATATTCCATATAAATTTCATTACACGCCGACTAGTAGGTACCTACTTTATTTGTATCGCAGTTTTAGTTCCGAGGCGTTGGATACTGGTTAAAATCAGGTTAAAAACGAAGCAGACACGTGAAAACATATACTAAATTGTGCGGGAAAGGGTGTGCCGAGAGGTATTGGTAGGTACCGGCTATAACCGGCCGGAATATCCGGAGGTAGGACTGACCGACAACCTGGTAAGTACCTACAAAGTTTACATGTCGAAGGCAACGCCACCAGAATATGATCGTTGACCTACACTTTTTGTGTGTGTCACCAAAAGCTGCGTATTTTGAGTCCCCTTCTGGGTCAAAAAGTTTTGTGGGTAAGGCCGCGAATTTTGACGAATTTGGACGTTTCAAATTTAACATTCTCATAAAAAAAATTGGTAGCACCGAGAGGTTTCAAATCAATTTTATTATTTTACGCGATAAAAACTGTCTAGGTCGCAAGTGACATAATTGATTTAAATCCTTTCAAATAAATAATAAAAATATAATTCTGTCCAAAACATAACGAAAGTTGTCAAATTTTTTCGACCACTTGTACTTAAAGCCCTGTTATTTTCACGATTTTCAACTTCCCATGATCATGCTTTTGTTTAAACAAAATTTTATGATATAGCGATAGTTGTACCAATTGCGAAAAAAATATATTAAAATAATTTACTTGTTTTATGTTGCATTCTTTTATTGGGCCACAATTCCACGTTTTCGTTACGAATACTTACGTGACGCTTTATAAAGCTAGATTTAAAGCCAACAGTGGTAGAAATTCATTTTTGTGCACTGGAAACTCATGTTCTAGTAGGGCAACTACAGAGAGAATACCAACCTCGTCAGTTTGTTGCTTAAATGGCGGACAAAGGTGACGCGGGCAAAGTTTTTGTAAATTATCTAGTAAAGTGCTTGTGTGATTTTAAAGGTAAGTAGTGATTATTTTTAAGCGGTTGTTTTTTCATACGATGGGTTATTGTTATTCACGCACGTGACATGTATTATTATATTCAAAATATCAATATTTCACCATGATGATCAATATTTTATAAAAAATACGTTACACTTTCGTTACGAATACGTTACATTTTAACGAATCGTGACGAAAACATGTGGTAAAGGGAAGTGCACACAGAAAATATACGAACTTAAATGAGTTTTTACTAGATTTCCAATGACAAATACAGTAAGTTATTAAGATGAATCAATTTGATATTGTAGGTAGGTACGTACAGTAGGTATCTGAAGTCTACAAGCCTAAGGTCTATTTATGAATGAAACCAAGGTTTTGCCGTGTCGTGGCCGACGACGATAAAGTATAAAAGCTTCCAATCAATGAATCAGTATGAACGCAAATTAGCATTTCTCAATTTTTTTGCCACTTTGAGTGACATCTACAAATATAAAAAAATGGCAGGTACTATGTAGATAATATCAAACTATGCAATAATTAAATAATATTTTAATGTGTCCGAATATAGTTGTATGGAACGTTCCTTTTTTTGTTACCAAAAACTTATGAATATCGGTTACAAAAAAGGAACTTTCCGTACAACTATTTTGGGACACATTATTAGAATATTATTTAATTATTGCAAAGTTTGATGTTCTCTACTTACCTGCCTTTTTTTTGATTTGGAGATGTCACTTGGTGGCATTTTTTTTGAGAAATGGTCAAATTTGTATTATGAAAAATACCTATTGATTACTATTTCATTTAAAAAGTTAAAAAGTTAAAAAATTATTCATTTAAGTAATTAAAAAAAATGTTGATTACGTGAAAATACTTTATTTGTATTTATTCAATAAAAACTATTTTATTTATAACGTGTATTATTTTTTGCGAATGTTTACCAGTGTGGTCTAAGCTTAATAACAACTTATGTTACGTTTTATGGTAACGTCACGTATTTCTTTTTATGTTACTTCTATGTCACATTGGTCAAAATTCGCGGCCTTACCCTTGTAATTCCCTTAGTTTCTCGGTAAATACCAAAAACCGAGCCACGCGCTTTTTAAGGGGTTTAATCTGGATGTCGTCTGATATATTCAAAGATTCGCTGTAACGAGCCTTTTTGAGTGGTATTTCGTTTATCTTCCTACTCACTTCCGTTCAAAAGTTACAGCCTAAAAACTGACTTTTGCGGCAAGTAGGTAGTTTTCGTGAAAAATACCTATTTCAAATAGCTTCCAATTTCCTAAAATCGACGTAATTTGACACCGAAAATCAACCCTGTTTACTTGATCGTTTATAAATATAAACATATATTTTAGGGACGTTTTCTCCAAGCCCGTGTCTCTTTTTTTTTTTATAAAAAGGATCTTACACTAAAAGTTGCTACCAAATCGTTACACCAATCTTATCATGAATATTATCCAAATCCCAAAAGACTGTAACTGCCTATACAGGGCAATAGCAGATCAGCTCAACATTGTTCTGGGCTCGACTTCTAACCAATATGATCACAAAATTGTCAGACAGGAACTGGCTCACTACGTTTCAGATAACAGGGACGACCCTAGAATAAAGATAGCCCTGAATGGCAGCGTCATAGATACACTCCACGACAGTACTAGCAGCTTAGAACCGAGCCCCAGGCAGATAAACACATACATCCAAAATCAATTCGTGAATGCTCATTGGGGCGGGGAGGATATAATTATCGCTGCATCAGAATTCTTTGTCTTAGACATTTACATTCACGGTGATAATACGCAACCTATACTTTACAATGCCCGGCGACGCTTACTGCTCCAGCTAGACCAATCCATCTGTATCTTCATAACCGCCACTACGACAGCATAAGATTATACGATAATCGCAGCAATGATATCCCTATTGGTTCTACGGAAGGACCTAGCTCTAGCATAGATATGGAAGTAGAGGGAAGTAATACCGTATCGAGTCCAAGTATTAACGATTCGATTGGCCCTCAAGAAACCGACACCACGGGACACCGAGTGCTCAGGGCAATGCGATTAGAACGGGACTCGCTGGTTAGCTCCGGTGTGGTCTTCAACATAGCAACGTGGAACGTCCGAGGATGTGCATCGTTACAAGACAAGCTAAATATTGATGAGGAGCTAATAACCCGTCAAATTACAATTGCAGGTTTACAAGAAACACACCTCGCTAAAGGTACATTTTCTTCTAATAATTATAGTTGGATCTTAAACGGAGGAAAGTGCGCAAATGAAAGGAGGGGTATAGCAATACTTAGTAACAAAGCGATACAACATGAAATAATAAACACCTACAGCAATTACAACAATATTCTCGCGGTACATATTAGGCTACAGATACCAGGTCACGATAATTCTAGGGAAACATTATTCATTACTACACACATGCTGTCGAACTCCTCCACATATCTATGTAAATTAGGGGCGTTCGTTATTACGTCGAGCACCCAAAAAGGCGACACCTATTCTACTAGGTGACTTCAATGCTCACCTGGGTAAAAAGGATGCCTTACACTTGTCGTCACATACAATATGTCGTAAGAATTTAATACATCAGGACTCTAACTTCAACGGCAGACTTTTAACCAATTTCATAGAACAACACAACCTCGTGGTTAATAGTACTTGGGGTCGTCCATCATGCAGGGTAACCTGGAGAACGGGGACAAAAACTTCCCAGATCGATCATATCATAAGCAGTCGCTCACATCGGATATTTTCTAAAACAATTAAAGGCTAATGGTCCAAGAAAGTTAGATCAGACCATAAGATCATTTGGGCAACAATAATAAATATCAGTTCTGGTACTTCGGGTACAACAAGCAGCAATAGGCTTTGCCTGCGAAAGAACAAAGACAATTGTATGACACAATTTAACTATAAAACCATCAACTATGAAGCACTCCGATGCAAGGACAATCGATGAGTTCCAAGCAGAAGTTACTAAGAATCTCGTATCTTGCCTTGAAACAATCGCACAGAATAGTGAATGTAGTCATCAGAACCCCACTTGGGAGGAACTCAACAAGATCCTAATACAATCCACGCGGGTGATCCCACCTCACGCAACAGTGAGATCTAAGGAAAATAGGATCGAACAAGCTCAGCTCCAGAAGGCGCTTTTCTTTAAAAATAGATCCCCCAACGACCCTATTAGAAATAGAGACCTTAGAGTAGCCCGCCAAAATCTACGGAATATAAAGGAAGAGGACTACGAAAAGGAATGTGCCCTGTTTTTTCAAGGTTTGAGCAAGGCACATTGAGCAATAAGGATGAAGATCACATACAAGTATTTGCGTAAACACAGACTAAATCACACACAAGCTCAGAAAATATACTTCATCCCTATGGCACGATGGATAACTGAACTCAAAAATTGCGAGGGTCTGGCAGTTTCTTTAATAGAGGACCCACCTAGCAGCGTACCGGATCCGGACGGCCCTGATACGGACGACATAATCCGAATAATTAAACGCATGAGAAATGGTACAGTACCTGGTACAGACCAAATCGTGCCGGAGCTATATAAAGCGGCCCCCTTAAATTTTATTTCCCAGGTAACGAACGTCATGAAGGAAGCTTGGATTAACAACGTAGTCCCAACGGAGTGGGCGGTCACAAAGCAGGTGCCTATCCCTAAAAAATCAGCGCCCAAGACCACTAGCGACTTAAGGAAGATATCTATTTGTAATGTGGGTTACAGGATCTACGCATATTTTCTATTAGAAAGACTAGACGAAGCTATTAATTCCATTGGTAATTATCAAGCGGCTTTTCTAGAAAATAGATCTACCGACGACCACATTTTTACCCTTCGCCGTGTCCTGGACATAAACTGGAGGGAAGGAAATCGGCTCTTTGTTGCAGCATTAGACATAGAAAAAGCGTTCGACAACGTCAACTTAAATGCCCTAAGGGACATACTACAAACGCGTACAAATATTCACCTTACCAATAGAATCGTAGAGCCTGCATGAAGGAGAGAACATTCCTATCCTGGTGCGGACAGAACTCTGAAGTGGTTCAAAAAGGAAAAGGGGTCAAGCAAGGATGCCCGCTGTCCCCCCGGCTATTTACCATTGTAATGAATGATGTTCTTCGCACCCTGGAAGAGGAGGATGAGGCAGTCAGGCTGGACCAAGACGCTGAAATCACCCTACCCCTTATACTTTCGTACGCAGACGACCTAATTATAATAGGCCCACACATATCAGTAATCGACCGAATAGTGAGAAAGGTGGCAGATCTGTTAAACACCGTAGGATTAACAATAAACACGGCAAAAACTAAACTAATTGTACGGGACCCATGTGATATCTCAAAAGGAGATTTACCGCCTATATGCTTAGGTGGAGTGTCTATCCAACCTACAGATGAAATAATATACCTCGGTACGTATATTACATATACCCACAATAGGAGGGCCTCCATAAAGTCGCGTTGCCAAAAAGCCGTAAGAAATTCCAAGATACTAACGCAATTTATTAAGAGAAACAAAATTGAATGGAGAATCGCTAGGCTAATGTACAAAATGGTGATATCTCCTGTTATGACCTTATGACGTACGGGCTTAATGTCGCAGCACTAACCAAAGCGAATCGATCACGCCTAAGACGGTACGAGAGACACATTCTAACTGAAATGCTGTCAGTCGCAAAGGGCACTCTTAAACAAAAGATCTGGCAAATCTTGGAAGGCAAAACAGTAACAAAAATAATTAAAGTTCGGCGGCTTTCGTATTACGGGCATGTGCTTAGGCGCCGTAAACCTCACTTATTGTACGCGGCCGTCATGTATAAAGAACGCAGAAGAAAAATAGGCCGGTCTGTATTTACATGGGAGGACTCTCTTGATCAGGACATACAAGAATACACTAACAAGAGTCGTGCCTACTGGCAAACCATTGCGGAAAATAGAAATCGGCTCAAAAAAGAAGCCGAAAAGATCTATAAAAAACCTGAAACAGACACAGAGACAGCGCCCGAGGATACTGAGAGAGCAGAGCAATGATATATATATATATATATATATATATATATGTGTGTATATATGTATATATATATATATATATATATATATATATATATAAAATCAAATTTAAATATATATATAGATAGTGCCGTCTGTCCGCAAACACTGAAGGATTTCTTCATCTTGAGCAGTATCATGTCGAGGTCTTCCAGCGTCATCTTGGCGGCGTTGAACTGATCCTCTTTCCCGAATAAGACGGTACGATGAACCAAACACGCTTGCGTGACGTAAACGGCGGTTAAGGTAACGACGTTGGTATTCCCTTCTAGCGCCAGCCGCGTCTCCATCGCAGAATCCGTAACAATAAATGATATCTGCGTATTCTTCGAATTGGCACGCAGGCATTTGAGAAAGAAGCTTAGTTATCAATATAGTCCAAAATGGAAAGAAAGTTGAAAGTAACTGATTACGTAGGTCACTCAAAAAGTTTTGAGATGCTCGAAATGTCAAAATGGAACGCACTTTGTTTTTAAAAAGCAAATTTGTTTAAAAATAGAACACCATTAGCTGAATTTAAAAAGGAGAACGATGTTCTATTCATTTTACTACAACACTTCCCGCGTTTTTCGGTTAAAAATGGAACGCACTTTATGTTTTTAAAAAGCAAATTTAAAAGAACACGATTAGCTGAATTTAAAAACGATAACGATCCCGCGTTTTTTGGTTGAAACGTTGGAGCTTAACCGCGAACATTTCTGCTATTATTATTAATTGTACATTTTTAAATGAAAATTAAATTTAAAATATCAAAAATTGTACCTTTTTAGAAAGCTTATGAATTGAGCAGACTATTCCTGTCATTTGTACGCGAAGTGTAGTACTTTTTTTTTTAGTTATGCTTTAAAATGTTACAAAATTTGGAAAATAATTACTAGAACTTTCAACTTCAAATCCTTTTATTTGCAAAACTTTGATTTCTTTGGCCTTTTTTTATTATTTTTCGTAATCAGTAATTCATTGGCTATTTGAAAAAACCTTTTTTTTATTTCTTAATGACGAAATTTTTACACAATGACTAGATTTAGGCCGAAAGGCGGGTATTTAAAAAAAAATCTAAAAACGTGAATAACTCGATAACCAATGAGTTTTGACCCCTGGTTGACTGGACTTAAATCGTTACAAATGAGCTGTAGAATAACCCCTTTCAAGGAATACGGCGAATTTCCAGTCACCCTGTATACGTTTATTTATCCTATTTAATAATAAACATAATTATTAATGTTTATATAACAAACCTACGTATTTTTTTGCTATTCTGATTTTGATCTTCTGTATATTTAATTGTTGTAAGTTTAGCCATCCGTTGTATTTATTCATTTCTCAATCGCTCAAAGGTCAACTGGAAAATATCCCTTAAAGGGATAAGTTCGGTTTTGTACTTACCTTTTGTGTTTCTGTTTTTTTTTTGTTTTTGTTTTTTGTTTGTACATTAAAGAGTTAACAAACATACATACATAAAAATGAAGGCATATTTGGAACACATTTAGAACATTTAGACATACAAACTAGATCAGACAGAGAGTATTCATGTCACAATTTAACTTTATTTGTACTATTCATTTTATTTATTTATTTGTTTATTTGCTGAATACAGTTTCTTCAGAGGTAGTAATAGTAGTTTATGCAACAGTTGTATAAGAGAGGTCAAAAAAGACGAGTGGTGTGGTTACGATGTGAGCTGCAGGTAACGCCACGAGTATTTTTTGACTTAGTTATACACCGTTGCATACAATACTTTTTCTACGACTAGGTTTCAAATAAAATGCAAAATTAAATTAATATACCTAGGTTAGAATACGAACGAACGAAGCACAGAACAACAAACGAGCGATAAACATTCGAAAACAACAAAATATGTGTCTATGGTTAACTTTGTTTCTAAATTGATGTGCACTTGCCAGGTTTCATATTTTTAAAAAAAGTGGCACAATCGATTTAACTTGTGAAATAGGGACTAAAAAACACCTAATGATTTGAGAAATGAATTATTTTACCTGATTGGTCGATTTTAATATTGGCGTACTGCGTTCTGGTTGGTTGATACCAAATAAAATGGTTTTTTTAAAGAGTTAAATTAGTAAAAGAGTTTACATACCAAAAAGAACCTAACGTTCCGATTGACAGTCAATGTGTATTGTGATTGGTGGTTTAATTTGGTGAAGTATTTTGATTGGTCAAATTAACCTAGGTGTAAGCTTTGGCAGCTAGGCATATCGTTTTGGCTCAAAAAAGCACAAGTGCTGTTAAGGGGAATAGATTAGATAGACTTTTCTACGGAATGTTCTGCGGACATATTATCTATATTCTTATATTAGTGTTCGTGACTATATAAATGACAGATAAAAGTACAGGAGTAGGAAAACATTATTATAAACGTCCAGTGTATTCAGCCTGCATGCAGTTTAGGACTAAGAACCTTTACCTAAAATTAATGATTGATCAATACTAAGAGTATATAATGAGATTCATAATCATCAAGAGATAGAAGTTGAGAGTTTCAACTTGAGACCAACGGTTGAATTTATATAGGGCCAGCACTGGCACCTTAATAACATTACATTGCCACGATGTAATTTTATTGGCGTGCCAGTGCTAACACCGTCTAAATCCCTATTGTAATAAATTGAGGTCCCGGCATTCTACTCTAATGTACCAACAAATAGAATCACTATTAATCCATTATTATTACGTAAGAGATGTAATTTTACCACTATTTCATTTAAATAAAAAAATAGCAAGTATCAAGATATATTTGATAGTATACGCAGGGTTACTATGCGAACAACGGTGGCGCCCTCATTTATTTTTTACTCTTTTATTTCGCACTGTTGGTAGGTATACTTAAACTTACACTATAGGCATTTCCAGAAATTATTCCAAAAAAAAAAATAGTCGATTTGAGAATCTCTTCCTTTTTTTGAGGTTGCTGAAAAATGTAATTAAGTAGGTAAGTACCTCCGCTTTTACTGCAAATAAATCTGCAAATAGGTTTGTAAGTATAAAATCTTACAGTATTAGACATACAATCATACATACAATTATACATTATATATATATATATACGTATATATTTATTTTTATATATATTATATGTATTGTATATTTATGATGTATATGTGTAGGTATATATATAAGTTTGTGTATTTAATTGTTTTTATGTTTATTATTTATTTTTACTTTTATATGTCTCTGTTAGTATTTATTCACAAGCTCTAAAATTTTGTTAACGCCGTTTCTGTAAACTTTTGTTTTGTACTAAATAATGTCTGCCGCATTCTGCTTTCTTATTTTACTCAATCACCCAAAGGTTAGCTGGAAGAGATCCCTTAAAGGGATAAGTTCGCCTTTGTACATTCTAACTCTGTATTGTATTAGATTTTCTGTTTCTTTTTTTTGTGTACAATAAAGTGTTTACATACATACATACAATCAATCACAAATAAAATTAAAATTAGGAGTAGCATAGGTAAGTATTAAGTAAGTAGGTATAAGGTAAGGTGGGGGAAGATAAAAAAAGGGGAAAGATTAAAAGTCTCACATAACTACTTATTTGGTTTAATTTTTTTAGTGCTGGTATCATCCATTAAGCCGCCATTTTGTTACGATCCGCCGCACATTCGCCAGTGACCGCTCGGAGTAAGTAGACGTGTGTTATGTGCTATTTTGTGAAGGTCGGCATTTCGTGGTGAATTCGTCGATTTTCAATCTTACCCCGTGTTTCATAACTTGATTAATAAGGGGAGTATAAAAGTTCTGACTGACTATTTATGTGTTATTTGAGATTCTATTTTTATTTACTTCTGCTAGGTGTAGCTATTAATCATATATTGAGATTTACGAGAAGTTTCCATCTTTACCCAGCCAATTTCGCTGGGGTAACATTGAAATAGTAATGTTTCAATCTTCCCCCGTTTTTGAAAGTCATAGAAAAAGACACATATTCTCAAACTTTGCACTTAAAAAAATTATTAACGTAAGGTTTATTTTCTGACCAAATATAACGATAAGATAAAAAGTAACTAAGAAGTGTTGTGTGAAACTATTGTGTGAAATCAATAATAAATCTGTATTTTTTTGTTTGGGGAGAAAAAAACCTCTTACAGTTTACTAGAAGTACTTATTTGGATTTCTAATATTATAAATGTAAGTAAGTCTGTGACTAAATTTTCTACACAGATTACTAAGTATTAGGTATATTTTTGTATTTTAAATGTTTCTTAATTTGTTACACAGATTCATATTTATTTTCTTATATTTTACATGTAAGTGGCTTAATTTGTGACAAAATTAGTCATGCTGCAAGAAAATTCGTACTTTTTTGTATTCATTTCTTTTATAAAATAAATAATTGTTTCCATGCAACTGTTATTTTAATTCCAAACTGATCTTCTTAATATTAAAAAAAAATGTGTTTACGTTTTTTTATATGAAGAATATACAATAAAAAGTTTGAGTATCACTGTCGTTTTCCCTGTGAAGCGGGGTAAGAGTAAAATACTTTTTTTTTCAACTGCACTTTTCTTGTTACCTATCAGGAATATTTACGCAAAAATCATCTGTATCTGTTAAGCGTAAGGAATTCTATAGAATAACGAGCAACAGTAACCGTTTGCATTCATTTAAAAGACTTTAGACACTATGTCAATCTTACCCCTCGACCATTCCATCTTAACCCGTCAATTTTTTAGACAAAATTTGATTTGATTTTATTATTTTTATACATTAGAATAGGCGTAACCGAGTTTTATCGACAGATTACAAAAAATATAGCCCTTGCCCATACCTACCAATTTATGCAATTGAAAGGAAGTAAATAGTTTTTTATTTTACGAGGGTTTTAACACAACACTATCCATCTCATCAAAAAACCATTCAATCTTACCCCACCTTACCTTAAGTATAAGATTTCTCGGATATCTCTCATGAACATCTCTCATCTCTCGGGTGTGGGCCGTATGGGTCACCCTTACCATTACCAGACTTACCAGATAAGTATAACAGTAGGTACCTACTTAATTAAATGGTTTTGTATGCAGGTTTCATCATACTATCCTCCCCCCCCTCGTAGTAAATACCACATCAAACATACTGCGTATGAGGGTGTAAGTAGGTATGTATAGGTATATATATATATATATATATATATGGTAAAATAAAATATATTACTTAAAGGCTGCATTGTTGATATTATGTTATAGGAGTAAGGATAGAGATTAGTTTGTGCTGTACCAAATAGTAGTTACACTATTGTTTTAGGGTAAGCCCTGTAAAAATAGTTGTAAGTGTGGGAAATAAATGATAAATAATAATTATGCAGTGTTTCTCCGATATAATAATATATACCTATCCAAAATCATTAACCTCCCTCGCGGCATACAAAAGGAGCGTTCACCATTGTATGCTCACCCTCGATTGTCGACTCTATTAGTCTTGAGTTATAAAACAAACACATGCAAGGTCAACGCTCCTAATCAATAAAAGGTACACATTTTTTTAAACAAAAAGTTAATTATGACTCAACACACAGAACTATATCGAGATAGAAGGAAAGAGTGTATGTACTTCGCGTGCCGAAAAGAGGTTCTGACATCTACGTTGCTCGCCGCGATGCTCAGTCCGCTCTCGACCGCTTTCCGTGTGTGACGTTCGAATTTAACAAAAAACAAAATGCCCTGTTGCTCGATAATAAACTGTTTAAACACCACCAAAAAAGTAGGAGCTGTGAATCAAGATATTTCTTATCATAGGTAAGTACTCTTTGCCCTAAAATATCTGTTATTATTTATAAAACAATTTATTTGTTGCATAGTATCAATTTCATTATAAACAGTAACGGGCAAATCTGTGTCTAATGCAACTTTTCCATTGCGGCTTTAATTTGACGCGCCAGACTTGGCATGCATTGAAAGCCAGCAACGAAAATAAACCAATCCAAACTGTCTAGCACTTGTCGAAACGCGTTCAAGGTTGATTTCTCATTTTTTCTGTCAAAAATAAGAGATAGTGTTGTACCCGGCGATTTTCAATGCCGATTTCTTAGTCGATTAAAATCGATTTTGAAAACAGAAAAAATGATAATTATTTTTACAAGCTTTTATTTAACTTGCAAATGAGTATGTAAGTATGTATGTATGTATGTATGGGTCAAATCTTGCAAATTAAATTTGACCCACTTCCCGTTAACGGAATGGGCTGAAATTTGGACCACATATGTAAACTCAATGACAATGCAATATTATGGTATAGCTAAGAGATGATCTGATGATGAAGTCGGAAGGTGGCGACAGGATCTCCGCTATTCTTAACGTAGACGCACCGTGTTAGGACTGAATAGTTTGGTCTCGATAAGCAGATAAAGATTTTGCAAAAAAAAGTACAGTCGGCAACAAAAAACTTGTTATAAAAATGTTTTTTTTTTACTATTTTGTAGTCGTGAGATGAAAGTAGTAGTCAAATTGAAATAGTATTGCCAAAAGGATAATAATTAAGTATAGTTTGCAATTTTTTTTCAGGTTTCCGAAAGATCCTGTTATAAAAAATAGATGGATAGAAGCAACGGGACGAAAAAACTGGTTTCCTACAAAACACAGCCGAATTTGTTCTGTACATTTTCACAAAGATACCTTTACTGGCCAATCAAAGTACCGGCGAATAATCAGTACCTACAGCTTATCCGACTAATAGATGTAGTGATAATGTCAAATAATGAAAAGGTATCTACATTGATACGTCTCAATTAAACGTAACAATGTGTGTGTGTGTGTGTGTGTGTGTGTGTGTGTGTGTGTGTGTGTGTGTGTTTGTGTCTGTGCGTGTGTGTGTGTTTGTATGTGTGTGTGTGTTTGTGTCTGTGCGTGTGTTTGTGTCTGTGCGCGCGCGCTTTAGGCTACACATACAGTATTTTTTCTGCTACAGATAAAAGGAACACCTTCTTTAGAGAAGGACTCTATCAATCAAGCCCACGCCAAGAAAAAGAAAACTGGAAAAAGTGAGTTTTACTATAAAATGTTGACATACTAATTTGTTTTTAAATTTGTGTAATTAATAGTTTTGCATTATTATATTTCAACATGTATTATACCACAGATAACAGAATACAAGTACAGATACCCAATCTCATACAGCAAAAGCGTGCCGTCCTAATGTAGGCAATTCGGTAGGCAATTTTAGTCCCGTAGTTACACCAGTAGATGCCGTATCTGAGCCACCACTGGATGCTGGCAGCCTACCTAATAGTTTTAGTAACGTATCACCAGATGGCATTGACTTCAAGAATGAGACGTCAAGAAAATTGTTGACTTAAAATTAATATGTAATGGGTATAATCCTACCGGTGACATTGTGTTAGCGTTTTATTAATTCATAGGAACATCTGCCCTGATTAATGATGTCCAGGACAAATAGGAATGTTTTAATGACATGTTTGGGAAGTTTTTTGCTGACAATAAATAAAAGCAATAGGTAAAAATAACTGGTTTATTAGGTTTAAAGAATTTATTTTCTCATAAGAATTTTACAATTCACTTACAATGAGAATTAAGAATAAGTTAAAAATAGTTTGGTGAGCGTATTTAAGCGTGCGTATTTACATAAAATAGTACATTGTTGCCTAGGCGCGGAAAGTAAGGGTTTTCCTGACGAGGTGGTTAGCAGGCCGAGCAACAGCGAGGCCTGATAAAATACGAGTCAGGAAATCCTCATTTCCGCCGAGGCATACATAATGCTTTTCTCAAACATGTGAGGAAATAATACAAATACATTTCTAAAAAGCAAGTAATTTAATTTCCTTAGATTTAGCGGGAAGCAGGTTTTGCCTAACCGAGGCAGCTTCAGATTTTAATATAGGCGGTGTGGTACCTATTTCGTCGCTTTCGTCGCTTGAGCTCATTTTTTATAGTAAGTATAATATTCGGTTATACAACAAATAGTTTAATATTCGGTTTCACAATTATATTATGCAGAATGAACGAATGTTACCGACTGTCAATTGTTTTTAAATACTAACCATAGACATTGGATTGCAAATTCAAAAAGAAACACACGCACTGTGCTAAAAAAGCGAGCAGTTACCTTGGCTGTTTGGAATTTTTGTCTTGGTCCTTTTGATTTTGTATGCAAATTGACAGCATTTTTAAGAAATATATGGACATGGACGGAAAGTGTTTTCATATGGTTTTTTTACTCCTAGGAGTAAAATGAGGCTCTTTCCGTCTTTGTGTTTCAATCGGAAAACCGTTTTTTCTGAGCATGTTTGAGAAAAGGAAATATCGCCTTCAACTTCAACTTTATCCGAATCCAACGAAACAAAGTTATACACTCGGCCTCAAAAAAATCGCACCTTTTGGTATGTTGACTTCAAGCAGCTATAAACCCTATTTAATCTAAGATAAGGTATGAGTGTGGGGCCTCATTTTTTCCTTTAATTAATAAAAATGTGATAATGATTACTAAGCTTAAAAAAAAACGTTTTTAATGAAAAGAGGAAAAACATTTATTCACGCCAAAATTACACAATCTAAAAACATAACAAAATTAAAAAATACAGTTAAACAAATTCTTAAAACGAAACTTAAAACCTAGGCTTACCTCCCCTAGCCCTAATTACAGCCTCCATGCGATCCTTCATTGACCTCAAGAAAGTCACGATGCGTTCTTGAGGAATGTCACTCCACTCCTTGACGACGGCGTCCCGAAGCTGTTCAAGGGTGGCAGGGGCAGTATCACGAGACCGCACCCGGCGTTTCAGATCATCCCAAATGTGCTCTATGGGGTTCAGGTCAGGACTTCTCGCTGGTCACTGCATCACGGGGATCCCAACCTGATCCAGATTGTCCCGAACAATCAACGCCGTATGAGAGCGGTCGTTGTCGTGCATGAATGTGAATTCAGGTCCGCAAAACCAGCATACGGGACCACGTGGTCCTCCAGGATCTCTGTGATGTACCGATGAGCAGTCAGGGACCCCTGGCCACGTCCACCTCCAGTGCGGGAGACGCACACAAGGTCGGTTTTGCCCGATTTTAAAGTTTATTAACTGTGCTTTCATATGATACTAATATTTGGTAGGGTACAATAAATAAGTTAAGAGCTTTATTCGCTTGAAGTCAAAATTTCAAAAGGTGCGATTTTTTTGACGCCGAGTGTAGTTTAAATGTTTGTACACAAACTGTCAGCGCGTTTTGATACTTCAATGGTTAAAGATAGCACGTTGTTCGTTCCGTGTTTGTACTAACATTTTAATACACCGAAACCGCCAAAACAGTATTTTGTAATATTCATTTATATTCGTCAAGACATTATTTTCTCTATTGTTTTTTTGTTTTGAATATAAAAGAAGTATTTTGAGTATTGATTTTACGCATCAAACAAGAATTTGTACAAACGAAACGCTTGGGGTCTGTGAGTGCATAGTAGCACAGTATAATAAATAAACCAGTAAAGAAGCTACGAACAAATGCTCGAAACGACGCACTCACACAGACGCACGCCTCTACGAGACCGCTAAGAGGATTTGGCGGTGCTGTCAGCCGCGTGTGTCGCGTCTAGACGAATGGGCTCCTTCGCATTTTACGTTCGTTCTTGAGAAAGATGCCACAAAAGTATTGCGTGGTATATACCCTCCTAAGACCCACCATACAATGAAATTTGTCAATGGAATATGAATCTATTATGGATGATCATAAAGTAAATTTTCTGAATTGATCATTTATCATTGAAACAAAAGAAATACCACCTTACTTCCTTTGCACTAGATCTTTATTTCAATGGTCGTATTATGTACTAATATTAGTACAAGGAACCTCAGGAGGATAAGGTTGTTTGAATTCGGCTTCTTCAAACCCGGAACTTTCATTTTTTAAACTCTCTGCTGGTGTTGAAAGGTAAGAATAAATAAAATATTTAAAAAAAAAATGCTTTTTATAATACGATGACGTGTTGCAAAAGTAAAATTATAAAAATCGTTTAATTTCCCAGCGAAAATTCAAGAGAACTCGGGAGATTTTAGTCGAAATAAAACAACTGTATTTTACACTAATTACTTTAATTTACAAACTATTAAATTATTAAACGATATAAAATAATAAACATCTCTACAATATTTGAACATTGAGTGTTTTTTTTTAAATATTTTTCTCGACCGTGGATAGGTCCTTCTTTGAGTGTCTACCATTGGTGTTGTCGTCTTAAAAATACTGTTTGAATTTGTTACTCTGGTTCGAAATGTAGAAATTCGGGAAACGGGGTCGCTAAATCGTGATATCAGGAGGGAAGAGCCGAAATCGGTAGATTTCCCGATAAATCGGGAACTTTTGCAACACGTCTGACATTTTGTTTATTAGGTTATGAAATATGTCAAATAAGCATACTTCCTCTCGAATTTAGAAAAAAAAGAAACCGCCGCCTTGTTACACTTTGTGTTGTTCTACCTATTCCTTCCAAAATCGAAATCTGGGGATCTGTGTGGTCTCTGACAATGATTTTGTTGGCAGCATGAGAAAAAGTAGCCGCCATCTTGAACTCTTTAGTTATTCAACCGATTGCTTCCAAAATCGATATCTGGGGATGTGTATGGTCTCCGACAACTAATCTGTTGGCGGAATGAGAAAAAGTAGCCGCCATCTTGATTTTTTTTATTATTCGACAGGCTGCTTTCAAAATCGATATCTGGAGATCTGTGTGGTCCTAACTCTCGAAATTGACACTTGAATTAGCCTGTCGAATAATAAAAAAGTTCAAGATGGCGGCTACTTTTTCTCATTCTGCCAACAAATTCTTTGTCGGAGACCACGCACATCCCCAGATATCGATTTTGGAAGCAATCGGTTGAATAAATAAATAAATAAATATGGCCTCTACTTTTTCTCAATCTGTCAACAGATTAGTTGTCGGAGACCATACACATCCCCATATATCGATTTTGGAAGCAATCGGTTGAATAACTAAAAAGTTCAAGATGGCGGCTACTTTTTCTCAATCTGCAACGGATTTGTTGTCGCAGATCACACGTATCGATTTTGCACTAACTAGCTGAGATACAATAAACAAGATATTTTTTCAATTTTACAAAATGTTAATGGACAACCCTTAAACGCTCAATTGGAGCGTAGGTATTTATCTTGAAAAGTAGGCCTAGTTTCTTTACTGGTTTATTTATATAATGTGATAGTAGTTTCGCGATCCGTGATGGCACCATCTAGTGACAGTACCTAATAAGGCGTAGCAAGCTTGAAAGCTTATAAGTTTTTTATGAGTTAGATGGAGTTAATATAAAATTTATTGCATTTATTAAACTTGTAAAATATACCCTACTTTATGTAGAGAAGGATGTTTTTGATGTAATTAAGGTACGTTGAATTTATTAAGGTGCAAAAATCATAAAATCTTCACGATTACTGATTCAAATGTTTCGCTCGATACCTGTGACGCCATCTATGAGTTTATTAAAGTAATAAATATACGTTGTTCGAGTTGGGAGGCCATGATTATACTTACAGAATATTAATGAACCATCCACATCAGACGAAACTTCAATTCATACACCAAAGAAGAAAAAAATTATAAACCAATTGAAAATCGCAAGCCAAATGATAAAAGGAAAAGACAAACAAATTAAACGCTTGAAGGAAAAAGAACAGAAAAGTAAATAAAATACTTTCCCAGGTGGAATTACTAGCATGCTTGAAAAAAAGTACGTTGATCAGTGATGAACAGGCTGTAACCTTAAAAGCAACTAATGTTACGACGAAATAACTTTATTCTAGGCAAACGAAGAATGCCAAAGGGTTGGTCACAACATCAAAATACTCACCAGCACTTCGGAGTTTTGCTCTAACGTTACATAATTATTCAAGTAAAGCATATAACTACGTCAGAAAGGTTTTCAATTTAAGTCTGCCACATCCTTTCACAATCCGGAATTGGTACAAAGTCATTGACGGTAATCCTGGCTTTACCACTGAGTCATTGGAAGCTTTGAAGGTGATGGCAAAAAAAAGGAAGAACCCCTGTATTGTTGTCTAATGATGGATGAAATTGCAATAAGGCGGAAAATTGAATGGGACGGCAAAAAATTCCAAGGCTACGTTGATTTCGGGGGAGGCTTGGACACGGACGAAGTCCCTGAAGCAAAAGAGGCCTTAGTATTTATGGTCACTGGTATAAATGCAAACTGGAAGGTAACTTATTATGTCTTCCTTTTCGTTACTTTGCTTTTTTTACTTTACTTTTCCTTATCTTACCTTTCTTTCCTATTATTTAAATAGTACCTTACTTTACTTTTCTTACTGTGCTGCTAATGACACTGAACAAGGCCAGGTTCTGTCACTAGGCTCTGGCAGTACGATGAATATATCAATCAGTCAGTCATTCTTACAGTTTATAATTTTATAAATATAAATGTTAGGTGCTCAGCTTAGTGTAATAGCTATGTTGTTTTTTACAGGTTCCTGTAGGATATTTTTTAATAGATGGATTAAACGGTAAACAAAAGGCAGAATTAGTATTACAATGTCTAAGAAATCTAAACGAATCGGACATTACTGTAGTTGGCTTAACATTTGATGGCAGCGCATCAAATTTGTCGATGGCAAAAGTTTTGGGATGTAATTTAGAACCAAATGACGACATGAAAACAACTTTTGACCATCCAGTGACAAAAAAACCAGTTGCAATATTCTTAGACGCCTGTCATATGATAAAATTGGCACGAAACTGTCTTCAGGCCTATGGTAATATTCTTGATGGAAATGGCGATGTTATCTCATGGTCGCATTTTGAAAATTTACACAAACTTCAAAGTTCAGAGAATTTTCATTTAGCCAACAAATTAAGAATGCATCATATCAGTTTCCATAATCAGAAAATGAAAGTGAAGTTAGCCACCCAACTTATGAGTAATAGCGTTGCCATTTCCTTAGATTTTTGAAGGGAGACCGAAAAGAAAAATCATCGGCCACAGCAGAATTCATCCGAATTTTTAACGACTTATTTGATGTCTTAAATTCTTGAAATCTAAAACAACTAGGATATAAGCAGCCATTAAATTCAAAAAACAAAACTCAAGTCATGGAACTCCTAACGAAAGCAGAAAGTTACATACAGGGGCTGCAGACTTCACAAGGTGATTCTTTGCTTAAAAGTGGCAGAAAAGTTGGCTTTGTTGGTCTTTTGGTGTGTATTAAGAGTACGAAAATTTTATTTAACCACTTAATTGAAGAAGAAAAAATTAAGTTCTTGTCCATGTACAGATTCAGTCAAGATCACCTAGAGTTATTTTTTTGTAATATACGGGCCCATGGCGGATGTAACAATAACCCTACATCAAAGCAGTTTCAAGCTTTTTATAAAAAATGTCTGTGTCATGTTGAAATAAAAAATAGTAGCACTGGTAATTGCGTAGACTTAGAACACATTTCGGTACTTAACTGTTCTTCAGCTGTTAAAATAATCAATAGTACTACAACACGCGGTACCCTTACTGATGAGTCTGAAGACGTCGAAAATAAAGATCTGAATATGAGTAGTTTAAAAGATTTTGACTATTTTTGTTCCACGATGCCAAAAATGACAGAGTTTACCGAGCAAATTATAACATACATTGCTGGATATGTGGTACGAGCACTTGGCAAAACAATAAAATGTATTGAATGTAACGATGCTTTGTCCTTGCAAGAAGCTAGTTTATGTCATTACAAAATCATATGGATTTTGTAATTAGAAAAGGTAAAGGTGGGCTTGCATATCCATCCAAAGATACCATTCAAATATGTAAAGTGGCCGAATTAGAAATCAGAGAAATAATTAACAATTCAAATAACTTTTGTATTAACCCATCAGTGAGCAAGTCCCAAATAACAAATAAGGTCTTGCGTTGTTTCATTAACAATAACATATTCAGTTCTATTGCTATACACCAATTTGACCAATCGCCCACAGAAAACCATTTAGTCAACTTAATGAAAGCAATCGCAAACACGTACATTGACTTACGTCTCCGATATTTAACTAAGCATATGAAACCCATGGTGACGAAGAGACAATTGTACAACAAAATTATTTTGTTTCAGGGAGAGTAATTATTGTCAAACATTAAAACATTTTTTTTTCATTGTTTATTTAATAAAAAAAGAGAAACGATTTATTTTAGGTACATTGATAATAAGAAATGTTTGTTATTAAGAGGTATGTGAAGTTACATGTTTTCTCACAAAAAGCGACGGCGTTTTTCACCGCGAAAACATAGACCAATTTTCATGAATTTTTAAGTTTGTACGTTTTAATTTCCAAAATTCATCAAAATCGGTCTACATATGTTTACAGGGTGAAAAACACTATCGCCATTTGTATGAAAACCGTGTTTTCACCTGTGGCTTCACAATCGTCTTAAATTAGATTAAGAAAAATCACAGTTTTATTATAAGGCGGAATGATTTTGCCCAAGTTAAAAATCAAACAATTATGACGGCCTATTAAAAGCACTTTTCAGCTTGAACTTATAAAATTACGAAAATACATCAATATGTAGTTTCATTTTACACCTATGTTCTATGCCTATATGATTAGATTGTAGACATAGACTTTGGTAAGGTTAACAATACGAAATTATCTATACATACTTAACTATTTATCACATAAGTTTCAACGATATCTTAGTTTCTACTTTAAAAATTACCTAATTAAAACAAAATAACGATTTGCAAATAAGAACTACTCAACCATATACCTAATAATTAACCTTATCGTTACAAAAAAACAATTCTACATTCAGTCTTACTTCTTACGGTAAAAGGAACAATGTGAAACTAATGATTGATATTTCACAATAAAAAATATGTTTTTCTATGCGCTAAAGCTTGTTTTGATTCATAATTTATTAAGTTTGTAATTCTTATTTAACAATAATAGTCGATTTTTTTTTTATGATCTGAAATTACTGCGATGAATGTTCCAGTCGTTTTCTTCAGCAGAATAACCTAAGCAAACCCCCACGCAAAATAGGCGCCCAGTAGCCGAAAAGAGCCCGCCACAACCTGTAACCTAAAACAAACCAGGGGTCTCTTTAAAGAATTGGCTACGTACCCCGTGCTTGCTCAATCCGGCACTGACGACGTTCTATACAAAATTACAATATTGATTGTAAAAAAGTTTCTTACAAATTTGTGGCGCAGTTTTTATCGTTTTTTTTTGTGAAGTGCTGCTTTAAATGCTTGCATATTTAACCAACAGGTTCAAACTTGAAAACTAGTTTAAAACTTATTGGACCATGCATTATAAAATGAATTCATCCTTAATGTTTATATTATTGCAGTAGTTCGGAAGTTTTACGCGTACATATATTTCGGCAATTCATTGTATAGATCTGGATTAAATTAATTATAGTTATAATTGTTATAGTTATAGTGGATAAACATTTAAAAGATTTGTTCGTTCGCCTAGAAACGGTATAGTAATTAAGGGATATTTGACTTTCTCTTGTCCCTTTCATGTGTATACAAAAGTGCAAAAGAGAGGACGCAATATTATCTTGTCTCGATAAATAATCGAAAAATAAAAAACGCCCGTAGGGCCTTGATCAACAGTATTTGTTTTAAAGTTGTAATATCGTACGTTTAAAGAAAAGTAACGTTATTCAAAATGACCAAATTTTACAGGGCACACGTTTAAAGTTTTTTGTACTTTTAATTTAAATTAAAAAAAAAGTATCAAACAAGTTTTATATGTCATTTCTTTGAGTGTTTTTTGTCTACAATTTGGTTTTAAAGTTGAATGTGAAAATTCATAATAAACCCTTATTTTTCTACAAAATGTCACTATTCTAGATAAGTTCTAAATTAATACCAATGATTTATCTCGAAATATTATAACAATCATGGTAAAAATATGTTTTATTATTGATAAAGAGTTTGAAACTGTACTTAATGGGGATGTTACTCCCTATGGGAATGTAAAGATTCCCTATCATTAACGATATCACCCCGCGTCACTAATGTTGGAAATAGGCATTTCCTAATGCTCGCCACTTAGGCCGATAAACAGCTTTTTTGCTCTAATCACAGCTAGCATCCCTGCTTACGTCTGCCGGTCAAATATTTTCTTCCCCAGTTGTGCCCAATTGTCAAATGTGCACAATTTCACTCATTTCATTAAAAATAAAAATAATACACGACACACACAAAAAAAAATTACAATAGGTATCTGAAAAGTGTCACTTTCGAACTAAACCCTACAGCAATTTTCTAGCCTTAAATCAAAAAGTGACATTGTTTTATATATGGTAATACGCCTTAAGGCTGTTTTTTTTTTTAACAACGGTGACGAATTTTATTTGATGCCATTTTTCACTTCATTTAAATACGCTGTTCTCATATAATTGGTAGGTTATTGCAAAATATGTCACTTTTTTACATTAACGTACACACGTCTACCGCTGCAAATGCGAATTGGACACCATTCCATAAAAAAAATGAAGGGAACCCGCGTAGTAGAAAAGTGACTTCAGCTATTAGATATAGCTGAAGTCACTTTTCTACTATCCCGATCGGCAAAAAACAGCAAAACGTCACTTTACATCATGTAATATGGTTAGTTTGTAGGCCATTTCTGCAAAAAAAAAACAAAATCAGATTTTTTTGTATAACGCCACATTTCTTTTTAACGCACGATATAATGCGTAACGATACGGACACTATTAATCCGACCGGCGACGCCGAACGACATCAGTTAAAGCACTCGAAGACAACGTGCATATGCATGCATACATTCTACATACGCAAGTATGGCTCACCCACTTTCGTCAAATAAAACAACGATACGCTGTCTTAACACAAATATTGTCTGCTAATGATAGCTCCTATCAACTCGAGTGTACCTAATGGTGGTTGAATTAGTGACACTAATATTACGATACCTGTAAAGATAAAGTAGAATAAGGCCCCTGGTCTGTTTTAGTGAGGATTTTAAATGGGTGATTAAAAACGCTTTTTATCTTTCACCACATTGATCACTTAATCACACCAAACAAAAGCAAACATTCACCCACTAGTTTCACTTAAACCAAAATGCCTCCATTTTATCCAAAAATATAAGAAAAATTCAAAAAAGAACTGGCCGGTACATTTTGCGGCGGTCAATCAGTTTTCAGTGATCCCTTCATATTGAGAAGGCGAGGATACCCTCAATCCCTGAGATACTTTACAAAGATGACAAATGGCTTATTCAGTATTCGGCAGCAACGCTTATAATAAATCAAAAGGCTCGATTATTCGTAAAGAGAGGAAAATGGATGAGGGAAAAGAAGCTCAATCAATCCGATTTTGACATTTGAAGTATTACATTTTGTGCAATATTGATAACTTGAACTCGCTGGTATTGCACTGTAGTAAAAGTAATAATGTGTACCTTCTAAAAAACTAAGATTACTCTTGCTTGCTGTTTCACAAGAAAACTGTTCCTAATTAATTTTAAGAATCAACTCTGTTATTTTATTTTAAATTAGTGCAATACATAGATGTAAGTATAAAATTGTATTGTATGTATAAAATTGTAAGTATAACAATCGCAAACTGCAGCGCCAAGAAAAGTCAAATTTCCTCTCCGGCTGGTCGACCTTGGCGCGGCATGTTCGCCGTGATACCTGCCATATGCCAGTTATAGCTTTACACTAGTTTGTTCATTCCAGGCTACAGCAATTTTATTTTCAAGTCTTTATTTTCTTTCACAAGTGGCCGCAAAATATGAATAGAATTGCATTAAACCGCTTTGTTTTACTTATAACAGAAACTACTTTTGGACGAGAATAACTAATTCCGATCAGCCAAACACTCTTCCAATCAAAAGTTACATGTCTGAAATAGTTACATTTTATTTAAAACATAGTATTGCGTTCATAAACAAAATTAATTGCAGAGTTAAATTAATGCGTTAAAAATTACACAAATTAAATTTGAATTTATTTAAATTCGCTTGGTTACTTGTTTGTGATTTTTTAAATATTTATAGTACAATTACAAGTTAAAACTAAACTTATTAAAATTAAAATTAAACTAAGCTACTCAAATTAAAATAAAATTAAGCTACTCAAATATTAAAGATGTAAATAATAATCACCACCATAAAAAGAACACCCCCTCTAACAGGTCCGCTCGCGGCTTGGTCCCTATGACACTGGTTGCATTACCTCTCTGGATAGCTAGCCCAATCCTTTGGGAGAAGTAAGTACCAGCTCTAGGATCTCCGGAGGTGTCTATTAGCCGGGATGACAGAGCCTTCATAAAGCTTTTCATGTCAGCTGACGGTCTCCACTGCAAGTTTTTTATTTGAGAGATCAAATTGGTATATATATATATATATATATATATATATATATATATATATATATATATATATATAAATATACCAATTATATACTATGTCGTACTTATTTATTTACGTATACATAAAAAATATCTTAGATTGGTGCATGTTAACAATTGTGTTAAATTTTTTCGTATTGCTGCTGGAGAAAAGCACTATTCTAGCCTCCGCCGAGATGCTTGCTGGGCTCGTATATACAGGGTGTCCCGTAAGTACCACGTCAAACTTAAGGGGGAGGTAGGTGAGCAAGCCACCTACCTAACATGGAAAAATCGCCTTAGTAAAAGTCGCACCGTTTTCGAGATATTTGAATTTTTCTGATTTTTAGAAAAATGTACACCCGCACTGAGTTTTTGATCTGTGGTATTCGGTTTTTAATATTTTTTAATTTTTATTTTATTGCAAAACAATCTTGAATAGTTGTGTTATCAAATGGTAAAAACCATTGAAAAGTAGCTATTGTAGTTTTTTTTATTTTTTAAATTAAATTTAAAATTTGCCTCTTCCGTTTTATTTTGGTAAAACTTTAGCCCCTCCTGGTGAAAAAAAAATACATGACCACTGGTTAGCCAATTAGATTAAAAACATGCTCGTTTAATGGGCATTTAAAAATGATAAATACTTTATCATCAAAACACTAATAAATATTTTTTTTAAAGAAAAGCGTAAATTACACCGCAATTCACGTTAAGCCAGTACTGCCACCCAAGCTTACTTGCGACGCGAGCTGTATCAGAATTCCATTCTAGTTTCATTCAGCAGCAATGCAAAACTAATCGAACACATTAAAATCTTTAAATTTCGCTTAATTTATAAAAAAAAGTTATAAAACTTTTAATCTACGATATTCCAAGTAGATAATTATTCGATTTGGGCTTACAACCTGCATAATGCCAAACTATTTATTTAAAAAAAACTGTCCTAAAACTCTTCGAACTTCGTTCGAAATTTAAAAATAATTTTGTTCCTCATTTATTTGTTTATGGTCACATTTGAACCCAATCTTACTGTTTATTCGGTGTGTGGTTAAATCTAATTACTTACTTTTGTGATTTGTCGTTTATGTTTGATGTTTTTCGGACTAACTGTTTTTGCTTGTAATTAAATTTAACCACACACCAAATAAACAGTAAGATTGTACTGTTTATTTGGTGTGTGGTTAAATTTAATTACTTACTTTTGTGATTTAATCCACAGTCACAATTGTCACAAAGGCCAAATCGTTAAGCAAATCAGAGTCCGAAATACATAAGCAAAAACAGTTTTTGCTGGTCACAATGCCGGCCATCGGATTTAGCATTTGGGCCGGAGTCGGCTTGAGGCAGCCTGTAATGTTTCGTTAAGTGCTACATCCACTGACTTTGCATGAGCCGAGCGGCTCCATACTGGGCATGTAAACTCGCTTGAAGAGTATCAGAGAGCGAGGCCCGTCGTTCGAAAAATGTCAGGTAAGGCTTCGCATTTTACGTTGAAGCTGAACAGCAAAGCAATTTTAGAAAATTGAACTTATGTATATTAATCCTTAAACCGCAGTTAATGGTTTTTGAGTTACAAATAAATATGAGACTTAATTTGTGTTGTTATAATTTTTCCTATTGCATCTCAACCACCCCAATCTCCAAATAAAAACCCGCCAGCGCCCCTAACGTCACCTAATTTATAGCTTAATTTATCAGAATAACAGCGGGAAGAAAGAATTGTTGTTCCAAGTAAAAAGCTTTGTTTATGGTTCGCCTTCGCCTAATCCTTTCCATGACTTTGCGTGCTCTCTTACTGGATTTAGTCGTAAAATGATTTAATTTAAACAACAATGTAGGTAGCAAACAAAATTATGAAGATATATTACAACACAATATTGTCACTTAAATTACCTGGTTTCGACATCATCTAGATCTGAAATCATCATGATCGTCTCCTTATACTAATTGTAATCTTTTGGAGTATATATGTACGAGTATGTTAACACTTTATGTACAAAAGAAAAACCAGAACAATTAATATAAAAGATATGTACAAAGGTGAACTTTTATCCCTTTAAGCGATCTTGAGAGATTGAGATAAGTGAAAGGTTGAGTATCGAGTAAACAAGTGTAAAAAATTAATAACAAGACCATAAAATTATTAAATAACCAATAAAACCTTTATAAATAAAATTACTAGATTGAAATACAGAGATAAATATATATAGCATACAGCAATATACTTACATAAACTTACATGCAGTACGTTTTGTGTATAGTTGAAATGAAATGAAATTTATTGCATATGGAATTTAGGTTCAAAATCTTGCAGATACATTTGCCAGACAGTTGTATAGTCTCACCAAGTCCTGCCTTTACAGGCGTATAAGCATTTAACAATTGCGAATATCGACTAGTTTTAAACATTTAAATATTTTTATCAATATGTATAAATAGGTACCTACCATGACATATCATACATACTAAAACTAAAAATGTCAAGTATCAATAAAATAGTAGAAGAAAAAATATATAACATGTCTCAAAATAAAATAAAATAAAATAAACAAAAACATTAAATAATTTCAACATGTCCAAAGCATATTAATTTTCTAAGTACTCCTTAAGACTATAGTAACATTTCTGTGCAAGCCATGACTTCAAGCTATTTTTGAACGTTGTGATATTGCAGTCTTTGAAGTGATCAGGCAACTTATTATAAATATGAATACACATCATATAGCAGTTTTTTGACGACAGTGCTAGTTTAGCCAATTTTGGTGTAATTTATGTGTGTACTGTTTTCTAACCGTTCTCGAGCGCGTAGACTGAACATTTTGGAACAGATAATTATATTTATGAACGAATGTACAGGTTTCAAATATATAAAGACATAGTACAGTCAAAATGCAATATTTTTTAAAGTATGGACGGCACGAGTCAAATCTATGAATACCAAATACTGCTCTTATGCAACGCTTTTGGATAAGAAGTGCCTTGTCTTTCGCTGAGGAATTTCCCCAGACAACAATTCCATAGCGAAATGTCGAATCCACATAGCCATTATAGGATGTCACTGCAGCTTCAATAGTTAGAGGACGGATTATATTTAGGAGATATAATTAAATCAGAATTTCTTCAAATTTGCCTTTTAAGGAATCTACCATTTGGGATTGCCTAATGCCAGTCGGTAGCCGATTTTACAACATGACAGAATACACCGATAAAGATTTCGATTTGTGAGATGGGAATGCGAGGGTGAGATTGGCGTTTGAGCGCAACCGGTTTTGAGAGCCGGTGGCATGGAGCTAAACCGGTCAGAAAGGTAGAAGGGAGAACGTGAATTAAAAATAGTGTTTAACAGCAGCGAGCAGCAGCAGTTTAGCTGTGCACGGAAGTGGTAGACACAATCGTATTTGCGTAAACCAAAAAATTATCGAATGTACACGCTTTAGAGTCGCTCAAGATATATAAGCAACGTCAGCGTAGTCTAAGAGAGGGAAAAAAAGAGAATGTGCTAAAGTTATCTTGGTTTTTAAGGGAGAAAATTGTGCAGGCGCCTGAGAGAATGAAGTGAAGCGAAGAGCTTGCGACTGAGTTCGGTAACCTGAGTCGACCAGGAAAGTGTCTGGTCTATCGTGATACCACATTTTTAACTGTAGTGTGAAAAGGAATTGTAGAACAAATATTAAATTGGGTATCACAATATCAGACAGCTTCGAGATGCAGTGTAGTGGCGTCAATGCAGCATGTCCAATTCTTCGACCCATTCTTATCAGCCATCATTTCAGCATTGAAACCATTATTTTCCTTATCTCTTTTCACAGTATTCTTTGTCACGTTAAAATGTCGCAATAAAGGATAAGGACAAAGAATACTTTAAGAACACTTAAGTTAGTGTGCGTTTTGGTCAATTATAACAATAGTTTACAGTCTTCTAATTCTGGCTGTTGCTCCGATGGCCGTGAGATCACTTCAGTTGAGGGAGTGTCCGGTGGTGGTGTGAGCTCTGCAGCTGTCGGGGGATCGGTTTCTCGTGATGCAGGTTTCACTGTAATTTCTGACTCTCGAATTCTCTCCTTGATCCCCGATTGGAGCTAAATGACGGTAAGACACTGCGGTCTCGCGACCGTCCCTCAGCGTGACGATTGAATAGTCTGGATTGACTTCGATAATTTCAGCCACTTTCGGCACTTCAGCAAACTTATTTGCTCGAGCACAGCGTTGGAAGAGGATTTATCCAGTGCTTGTTAGATATGTCGTTATGGTACTGCCATTTGGAGATTTTTGGAAGTTTGAGCATATTAGCACGCGGAGAGCAGTTTATTTACGTACACACACAGCAAGGATCGGATGGAATGTAGGGAGTTATCTAGAAGTTTTTTTAACTCTCTAATGTTAAATTATTTGAACGTAAGCCTAACTGTTTGACTTCCACGATTTTAAGGTAAGCTTTTCAACTTACCCGTTTCCTTGCGTGTTGTATACTGTTTGTCCTCCTGCTCGTGACAATGCCGTGGGAATAGAGGTACTTTTTGTCTTTCGCAGATACAAAAAGAAGTTCCTCGATCAAAGATCAAACATCATAAAAATATCATTCAAATGTTTAATAACCGTATTTGCACTCATATTTAAGAAAGAAAATTTTATATTAAAGAAAGAAAATTAAAAAAATTTATCAATTATGAAATGAATGTAACGATTAATGGTATTGGTTGAAACAGGGCCTTTGAGGTCGATGCTGAAATGTTCGAATAATGAAATTGCTTCGACTAGCTCCTGGAATAACATTAGCATTTTTTTTAATTGGATAGTGTTCCTTTTCCATGGCAAAATGTTTATGTTGCTGCTCATCATCAGATCTCCAAATATATTTATTCCAATCGTCTCTGTCTTGGTTTATGCGAGTGTGGAGTCAACAATGGTTACTGTCCTGGTGCTCAAAGACTTCTCAAATGCTTTTAATGCTTGCTTGCTTCTCCTTGCCAACCTTTCTCATCTTGGGGTCTCTTTGCAAGCGACCAAATGGTTTTCTACTTACCTCAGCGACTGTCTTGAAGCTGTCCGTGATGGTCGCAATTTGTCTGACTGGTGTGACTGGAGTTCCGCAAAGGGAAAACTTAATAATTATTAAAATCAAGTTCTCTTACTATATGTATGCGGACGACTATAGTGATACGCGCAAGCTGATACAAACGACTTGACCACTGCTATAAGAGGACCAATAATAGATATAATTGCACCTAAAAATAGATATAATTACACCTCACTTATCTTTAATCTACAATAAATAATTGCATTTCGGAGGCGTCAAACAGCATGCTCGTTTTATGTAAAGTTTTTGAAAAGTTAATGTTAAAAGATATATTAGTTCACTTCAATAGAAATAAACTGCTTAACAGTAATCAGTTCGCCTTCACCAAAGGACGATTCACAACTGATGCAGCATCTCATCATCATCATCATCATGTCAGCCGAAAGACGACCACTGCTGGACATAGGCCTCCCCCGAGGCTCTCCATTAAATGTAAATTAAATATAAATGCAGCATCTGTACTCATTAAATATAAATACAATATCTGGGAGAAATCTAGTGATGCAATAGGTTTTTTGTGACCTTTCCAAAGCTTTTGATTGCGTTGATCATGCGACTCTTATATTAAAATAAGAACATTATGGTATATCAAATAATTATCTAAATCTTATGTTTTCATCTTAGTGTAGTGTGTACAGTCACCAGCATAAATATATTACTATGGACAGCCGTGCAAAAACAAATGATGCTCCATTGGGCTCATAAGTATGTGACAACATTACCTCGGTAAAAATATGTGATGCTTTTAGTACGGCATAAACATCGTTACACCGTAACAGCATAAATATCGGATCGGGTCGTTCAAAAATAAATGATGTTCCGTTGGGCTCATAAGTAAGTGATGATATTACTTTGGTAAAAATATGTGATGCTTTTTGGACGGCATAAACATCGTTACACTGTATCAGCATAAATATCGGATCGGGTCGATCAAAACAATTTGATTACCTATAAAAATCAAAATTATGTGATCATCTCTCACCGGCATAAATATCTATCCCTCTGTGAAAGCATAGGCATCGGACGACAGGTGGACCGCCGCGCCGCACCGTTAATACTACTGATACCGTTGACTTTTTTGAAAGTTATAAATTAAACCTTACCTAACCTACTGTACCTATTCTACAAGGATTACACAAAAAAAAACATTTTACCTTTAAGCTGGAGAAAAATTATGCGAAAACAAAATTCGGCGTACCCATAACAATATCTGAGAGGTTCAAAAATATGTAATCGATCTGCAAAAACGATTCTTACCTTCCTGGCTGGCATAGAGACGTAAATTGTGTAAAGTGATTTGACAATTCACGAAAACGGTGCAGACTTGTCATTGCATATGTCTATCTCACGTTTTTCTCTTCAATCATTTGACAGGTGCCTCTCGTTCAACTGTAACTTATTTTCTTTTCAACAGAATCGTCGAAGCGCCTGACACGTCATAGCGAAAGCTAAGTGAAGCCAAATTTAGAGCCATTGGTTGTGGTCTCAGTAGCATTCGTAGGTTTTCTAAGCAGAGGTTACGGGTTCAAATCTCAGTCGAATACATAGAGAGATAACACTTTTTATTTTCTTTTCGGGTTTATTTTTATTTTTATTTTGTGCCTTATTATTTGTTTTAAGTTAATAATAATTTTAGACCAGCACCTATCCCCCGGTCCTCACTCGAGGACATAATACTAAACATAAAAGGCACCCTATAGTTATTCGACAAGGTTGCAATTACAATGTTACCGTGAGGTGAAGTACCAGATAGATGTTACCGGTGTGGCGACCTGGAGATATTTATGCCGGTGAGAGATGGTCACATAATTTTGATTTTTATAGGTAATCAAATAGTTTTGATCGAGCCGATCCGATATTTATACTGATGCAGTGTAACGATGTTTATGCCGTCCAAAAAGCATCACATATTTTTACTGAAGTAACGGGTTGGCTTAAAGTAATGAGAATTACAAAAACTGTTTTTATTTTTATTTTTTCACTTGTTAGGGTTATATAGCTTTTTATTACATAAAAACGAACTAAAACCAATATGATAATCAATCATTCCTATACAGCAAAAAGTCCCGCATCTTAAATTTTTCGTAGCTTTCTTCTTACCGTTTTCATCATACGTTGGACAACATCTATTTTTTTCATTTTTTAGTTAATTAGTTGTTTTTGTACCTTGCGCTTCAACTGAGTCTGTAATTTTGCTTCCCGCCCATCACTGTAAACTAGTCTACTGAGAATTACCAAATAATCCTCTATTGGACGAGCTGTAGGGACGTTCGGATGGTTTGAATCCTTCGGTACAAAGTGAACGTCACGCTCTTTTAGTCAATTCTGGCTGCTCCCTGCATAGTGATACTTTCTCCGCAACTTCCTGCACTTCTTTGGAATATCTTCAAGCTGTTTGTTGGAATATTTGGGTATTTTTTGACACTTTAACTGTTCAACATTGTATTTCTCTAAAATATTCCTTATTCGCCCACGAAAAACATCATATTTTACAGCTAACTTATCTGGGACTGACCCACTTTGTTTTGTACAAACGTTGCCACCTACTTGCGGTCTCGATCATTAAGAATGGGAGGTCTTCCTGTTTCTGGTAAATCTTTAGTCCTAATACCAAGTTCCCACCGCTGGATCAAACATTAAATTGTAGAAGGAGGTACATTTTCAAATTTGTGATGAGAGACCACTTCAGATTTTTCACGCCGTCCAAGTAGGCGATAGACACGTTCACGTCATAACTTCCTCGCGGACATCTTTTTATTAAACCAGTTAATCTTTTTTTGCCTTATTGACAAAATTTACATATTTTCTATTAATTATATCTGTCAAAATTCTTTTTGTATTTTTTTATTGCCTGCTATTGTTAATTGAATACATTCTCATTACTTTAAGCCAACCCGTTAATATCATCACTTACTTATGAGCCCAATGGAACATCATTTATTTTTGAGCGACCCGATCCGATATTTATGCTGTTACGGTGTAACGATGTTTATGCCGTACTAAAAGCATCACATATTTTTACCGAGGTAATGTCGTCACATACTTATGAGCCCAATGGAGCATCATTTGTTTTTGCACGGCTGTCTATAGTAATATATTTATGCTGGTGACTGTACACACACGGTTGTTGTAAACCAAACACAGTCTATTGGAGCAGCTGTCCTCAGGGTACTATAGTAGGTCCTTTCTTATTTCTGGTTTATATAAATGACTTACCACCCACGGTAGATAACCTTTGTGAGATTGTGCTATTTGCTGATGCCTAATGTTAGACCGGTAGAATCGAGTATATTTCTAAATGATGAGTGGATAAATATAGACAAAAACTTGCAATGTAGTTCCCATATAGCAGTACTAGCCAGTAAATTAAGTTCGGCAGCTTACGCTGTTAGGCTAATCACGCAACTCACCAATGTTGAGACATCTCGCTTAGTTTATTATAAGTGAAAATAAACAAAATTCTTAACATACATTACTTAACTTACCATGAATGCAAGATAAAAATAACTACATGGATAAAGAGCCTAGATTATGAGGACACAGAAGAGCTACTTACATTTATTTCATAATTGTACCGGTGTAAACACACACACACACACACACACACACACACACACCCACACACACATTCTAATTTTTGTTTTGTTTTTACTTATTAAGAAATTTGTTACTTGGTTTCATAAGAGTTAAATTCTTATAAATTTTCTGTTTTACTTCTAAATGTACTTATGCTAATCATGGGAGAGCGGGGTCTCCTGACACAGGTATTCTTATACTTAAAAGGAGATCTCAACCTTGTCTGTAGCTAGGTAAGAAAGAAAAATAAATAAACATTTTATCATTATTTTTTTTATCAAGTGACGAATTATTTATGAAAGTAATACCTGAACTGACCAGAGTTAAGCAATTAAATCAAGTGTAACTATTTATTTGTTCTGGAATCCAGAAGAGGACATTTCAGTTGAAACTCAAAGAAGCAATCTTGGTGGAGATTCTATTTACTACTACCCTTTGTGAGTATATGTACCCACTAGTTTAGTTAGAGACTATGAGATTTTTGTGTTAAAGGAAGTACGTGAAAGCAAGAAAAATATTGTGTGGTTTTAAAGCCCAACTGTAAATATAAAATAACGTGGCTGAGAATTTTCTTTCATGATCTGGAAAATATAGGGCTACACTTTAAGTAAGTACTTTTTCGATAAGGGTTAAGGCAATAATAAACATCCGACTCGTAATCTAGAACTTAATAGTTGTATATATGTAGTTTTCTTTGATGCAAAGGTTTGTTTAATGCACATTCGTCATCATCATCATCATCTGATCATTTGAACTTGATTTTTGAACTTCTAATGTCGGTTGTTATTGTTAATTATACAGGGTGTCTGGAAAACCTTCGGAGAAATTTGGGGGGGTAATAGTTGGCACGATTCTGATCACGGGGGTATGGTTCATTTTTGTTTCTGTTAATGTAAAAAAAAAAGAAGGATTAATTATATTCATTTTGTTACTTGATGTATCGCAGCCGATATCTCGACCTTGACATTTTGACGTTGATAGTATACTACTCCAACAGTTCGTAGTATCTTACGTCAAAATTCAATGTCCGAGGTCAATGACCTGAGACCATACGTTGTCACATGGTATGTAAACAAACAGTTCGCTCCATGTAAACAAACAGTTCGCTCCATGTAAACAAAAATCAAGGTAGCATTATAATAAAAATAAATGAGTAATTTTAGTGCAACTTACTGTATTTTCGTTTTTGCAATTTGAACACTAATTGGTTTTAAATGTGAAATCACTAGGTCTCTTGTTCATGTTTTGCCGAGACTGATCATATCGTCCGTCTTTTACTGTCGAGATCTAACCATTTACCATTGTTTTCTGCTCTAAAGTAGCCCATATAACTGATTTACAGCAAAAATATTGAAGACGTGAATATTGAAAATAACATAATTTAACACTGACATCTAATGACAGCCATAAATTCATAGACTTCTCAAAGTTCAAATAGACGGATTGAACGATCCGATTATTGCTATCCGTATTGAAGAAAAAAAAGGAGAAAAAGAAAATCGTTTATTGGTGCAAACCACAGAAAAATAATAATCAAATTAAATACAGTGAGAAAATAATTTTTCTCAAACATGCTCGGAAAAAACGGTTTTCCGATTGAAACACAAGGACGGAAAGAGCCTCATTTTACTCCTAGGAGTAAAAAAACCATATGAAAACACTTTCCGTCCATGTCCATATATTTCTTAAAAATGCTGTCAATTTGCATACAAAATCAAAAGGACCAAGACAAAAATTTCAAACAGCCAAGGTAACTGCTCGCTTTTTTAGCACAGTGCGTGTGTTTCTTTTTGAATTTGCATTCCAATGTCTATGGTTAGTATTTAAAAACAATTGACAGTCGGTAACATTCGTTCATTCTGCATAATATAATTGTGAAACCGAATATTAAACTATTTGTTGTGTGAAATACTTACTATAAAAATGAGCTCAAGCGACGAAAGCAACGAAATAGGTACCACACCGCCTATATTAAAATCTGAAGCTGCCTCGGTTAGGCAAAACCTGCTTCCCGCTAAATCTAAGGAAATTAAATTACTTGCTTTTTAGAAATGTTTTTGTATTATTTCCTCACATGTTTGAGAAAAGCATTATGTATGCCTTGGCGGAAACGAGGATTTCCTGACTCGTATTTTAGCAGGCCTCGCTGTTGCTCGGCCTGCTAACCACCTCGTCAGGAAAACCCTTACTTTCCGCGCCTAGGCAACAATGTACTATAAAACAAAACCTTAAAACTATTTTATAAAATAATAATGCACCAAATTGGGTGCTACTCAGCATCATAGTGTCAGACATGCCGTGACGCTGCACGCGCTGATTTTCAGGGCAACCAGACGGGGAGAAAGCGCTGCTGGCTGCTGGTTCTTTCCTTTTGATCCGCATGGTATTTGTGGCAGTAGCCGAAAGTCCAAGTGCAAAACATTTTGTCGATGGATATAAAGGTCGTCGCATAATTGATTATAATAGGCTATTTGACAACATTGAAAATATACTACAAATTGTGGTCATCCTATCTGATACTAGCGTAACATTAAATTATGTCTATTTTTTTGGAAATTACACGAAATAATAAGGATTTTTTTTGAAATTTAATCTGTGCCAAAAACGCTATGTGATGTTAGAAATACTTTATAACCTGTGAGTGTGATGTGAAGTCACATCACATGCAAGTAAACAAAACAAACCCCAAACCAAACATCGCTTCGCTTGTGACATCGCTTCCTTGACTGATTGTGATTGTAGTCCACGTTTTATATTTTCTGGGTGTTCCTTAAGCCGGCTACTCACACACCTGCTGCAGGGGCAATACCGGTCGCACGGCGGTTGGACCAATTTTAGGCTGTTCTCTACACACTAGCCTGCCGTTCAGTGTGTAACTGATAGTCCCGCTGAACGCACGTCCACGAGAAAGCCTCCTGTATTGTCGAAACACCAGAGGATTGGTATCGCCTTGGCACTTTCTGTGGTGCTACGAAAAAAAAAAGGAAGAGAAGATATTGGGTGAAGAATTGGTTGCAGAAACGAAGCAAATTGTGCCACATGAATATTATGAAAGAATTGGAAGTAGATGATCTTAGAAACTTTTTGCGAATGGATATTGATTCTTTTGAAGAGCTCCTGGCTATGGTAACACCATTTTTTCCATTTTTGTCCACTCCGCTCGGTTGTCACCAATGAACTGACTGGAATTGCCCCAATCCTACTACACACGCAGCAACCTTGCAGGGCGGTAGACACAATCTAGGGAGCTAGGAAGGTCTTGCGCCCCTGCCGCCCTGCCGCAGGCCCAATCTAAAAATTGCTCCTGCTTGCCTACACACATCACAATTAAGGAGGCAATCAAAGGTCCAATTCCCATATTGCCCCTGCAGCAGGTGTGTGAGTAGCCGGCTTTAGTGGCCTTTTTCTTTTAAGGGTTTTTACCACAGAGTGTAATCACGTCGACCTCTTCTTACAAAGCGATCCTATTTTTCTCTTTCTTCTATGATACGAATATCTAGCAACAACATGTATGATGCCAGCTTTAAATGTAATTTTGATAAAACGTAACGTGTAGGTAGGATTTTTTGTTTACAAATGAAACCTAAAACTCTTTTCATAAAGAGTTTTAATGGTCCAAGATTTAAAAAGATAATATGTCAAATTGTCAATAATTAATTATTGTGTTTTTTATTCGTCGGAAGCCCTGATAGTGGTACAAATCAATGAAATACAGCCATGATTCATGATCTCGTAAAAGAAGTAATGTGCCTACGAGTGCAAGTGCTATTTTAGCCGTGTGAGTGTGAGAAAAGTGTGAGTAAAAATCATAATCGTAAGTTTCAGTTTTAGATTATTTCACATAATAGCCCTTATCAGACACCGTCTTTTCATTCACATTACAGGATAATGTGTCAGTTTTCTAAACTCCATGGAGCTTTTGACCATGATTGGAAACATTGTTCATAAGGAACAACTTGTTTATTTACATTACGTTGTGACACATATCGTCGGTGAAACTGCAAAACCGCGTAAGTGACATTTTAAATAAGGAGCAAAATGCACCTTTTTAATAAGACCGTAAGGTTTATTTTGCTCTATCATAAATTTGTTACTTACGCGGTTTTGCAGTATCACCGACGATATTATGAATGAATCAGTTAAGATGGGGCACACTGAGAGCATCGTCAGGAAAGTCGATGATAAATCTGTCTGTAACTCAGTCAAATATTAACTTAAACAAAAGTTACCAATATAGGGATGATCCAAATCATCCACCCTATCTACAGTTAAAATTTCTCCGAAGGTTTTCCAGACACCCTGTATATACTTATTTCGTATTTTAAGCATTACACAAATTCGGTAAAATAAGAAGCTGGTGTCATTAACCTTTTTCTTCAAAAGGCAATAATGTATTAATACGATATTAACAATAACAACAAACTTTAACGGACAATAAAACTCAACAACTCAAAAAAAAGAGAATTTGGGACAACTAGGTACCTAGAACGTATCGCACTCGCAAGACATGAGAGTGACTTTTAAAAACAAAAACGAACAAACAAGGTACCGGCGGACATACTATCAATCAGTATTATTACGGAGGGAGGGCATTTTTTCACATAACGTCGGTGAAACTGCAAAACCGCGTAAGTAACATTTTAAGTAAGGAGCAAAGTTCACCTTTTTAATAAGACAGTACGGTTTATTTTGCTCTATCATAAATTTGTTAGTTACGCGGTTTTGCAGTATCACCGACGATAACTTTTTTGTTCATAATCATTTAGTCTTCATAAAATTGTTTTTCATTATTTTTATTATAGCTGGTACCGTAACCTGTAAACGTGTAGATAAGATAAGGCTAGGTTAGTTAGATTTGATTAAAAAAAAACGGAATAATTCTCTATTCAAAGTTATTTGGTGCTGTCTTAGGTGATTTTAGTAGGTATAATCATTTTAGTCACCTTTATCTCAAGAATTAATCAAGTCTACTTAGTCGTGATAGTTTTTCTTTTAAATTCGTTATGTGCGCTGTCATTGATGATAATTTTAGTGAGTGTAGATTTGGTTGTAGTGATTGGACACTTGACTTAAAAAAAATAGCGCTTTAAAGCTTAATATTACATAAACGGATCCCTTAATCAAAAAAATATTTTATTAACCCGCAATATTTTTGAAAGACCTATCCGACGACGCCCATCACTATGCGGTAGACGAAAAAAAAAACACGTGTAGGGCAGGTAAAATAAAAAAAAGCAAGATATTTTTTTACCACTTTGTTGGCGTCCATGCCAAATTACAGCTTTCTATTACTAAGAGTTTGAGCTAGGCTGCGGACGGACGGTTGGACGGACATGAAACTATTAGGGTTGCTAGTTTGACTACGGACCCCTAAAAACCAAGAACGTTAGATAAGCACTTGGAGGTGAAAATCAGCTGCTAGCAGTTATACAGTAGGTAAGAAAGCTGTGGTTAGGTTAGGTTAGTCATCAGTCAACATCTCCTTAATCAATTGGAAATATCTACCCGCTTGAAATCGTCATTTATTTTGATACGGGAGGCTTAGAGGTTTTGATGGAAGTACAGGTACCGCAACAAGTTTCTACTGGTGATGAAGTGAATCAGTGTCTGCGCGGTAAACTGAGGAGAGAT
The DNA here is from genome assembly GCA_927399475.2 of Acleris emargana. Classification (NCBI taxonomy): domain Eukaryota; kingdom Metazoa; phylum Arthropoda; class Insecta; order Lepidoptera; family Tortricidae; genus Acleris; species Acleris emargana. The sequence goes on along the minus strand of OV656835.1, from coordinate 51,296,671 downwards.
GTGGAAGGGCGTTAGGACAGAAACTCCAAATAGAGGATGCCCGAGAAGTACTGGGAATTACAGGTCCGGAAATAAGGGATGTTTCACTTCCAATACAGGTACAAGTGTGCAAAAACGCCGAAGCTATTAAGAAAAATGGGTATACTTCGTTTAAGATTTACGAAGACGTTTAATTTAGGCACTATCTTTGATCTGTTTTTGCAGTCATAATAGACGAACGACATTCAAATAAAATGTAAACAAACAATCGCAATACAATACATTTATTATATCTATCGGAGATCTTTCAATACAGATAGAGATATCAGAGTATTTTAAGCATTCGGCAATTGCTTACTACCTAAACCATTAATTCAGTACTTCCTGCATGACCCTTGTTTCTAGAGTAGATTCACTGAACACAATCACATTAAATTGATTGATATTAAATTCCAAACTTCTAATTATGAGTGTCCACAATAAATGTTGATGCTGTAGTTTTGAACCTCTTTTGAACCTCACCACACAAATAATTAACATTCATCCATCACACATAAGTCAAAAGACAAATAATTAACATTCATCCATCACACATAAGTCAAAAGATAAATGGTCTTATTAATTCATTAATTACATTATAACTACCAATAACAGACAAATTGAAAACAAATAAATTTGACATGACAACAGCTGTCTTCAAACTGAAAACTTCAAGGTGTCAGCTAGATTACTAAATTGTATGTATAAAATGAAATTTTGGAGAGGTTGTATATGTTTTATGTAAAGGTCATTTCCTAATTTTATTATAATTAATGCACTGTAACATATTTTTTTATCTAACTACAGGGATCGATTCAAGAAGCCTATTCTTTGAAATGGTTTTGAAATTTTTATAGATTTTTAAAAATGGGTGTATCCCAATTAATGCACAAGCGAGATATATATGCGAGCGAAGGGAGAGATAATTGTTCTGTACACTGGTAAGTGCTTATTATAATAAAATCTCACTTTTATAGTATTCGTTTATTACTTAACTCTATTTTACAACTTCCATAGTAACTTTACTTCCACAGTTATATGTCTTAGTAGAATTCACCACGATTCCTCTAACAGAACTGCCTCCGTCGGCCAAGTGTCACTCCCTTCCTATTTTTTAAAAAACCCCATTTACCCTCGTTCCAACAATAATATTATCAAAAACTAGTGTTACCATTCATTAATTTTAAAAACCCTACACTCGTCCGTCCTGACTCCGTGTATGCCCCCATACACGTGCCAGGTGGCAACCCTACACTTGGCCGATGGACAGTAAACCACAAAAAAAAAACCAAAAAAAAAACTTAGAGAATAACATTTAATTAAACAATTTAACATTGGCATTGACAGTAAAATCAGATCAATTGATAATTCAGATATTTAACCACATTATAAGTCAAATATTTACTTAATAAATATTTCTACAGGTATCTATTTTTCTTTTTAATAATTAAATAGTGCATTTTTCATCCATCAAATACATATCAAAGACAAGCTTCATTACAAATGTCTCAATCTATTTACATCCCAAGTCTCAACTTTGGTAAATATGATGAACCAATCAATCAAAGAGAATAAAAAAAAAAAAAAAACTTAGTGTGCTGGCGTAACTTATTAAATCTCGCGACAATTACTGCCCTACAGATAACTCGCTGTAGCAGCTCACGAACCAATTCTATTCTCGTGGCCGGAAACAGCATCAATATCTTAAGTCAATCTAAGCACACTGGCCGCGAACCATTCAATTCTCGCGGTCAGTACTACTCTATAGGATACGAACCAATTCAATTCTCGCACCTATAGGTAGCTCTAGCTGTAGCAGCGCACAAACCGAATCAATTCTTGTGGCTGAAAACAGCATCTATCTTTCATCATCAAGCTCTTCAATTATTATTATTTTTTAGCCAGAGAGTGAGCTCATCCATTCTCACACCCCATCTGAAACAATCAAAGTAAGTTTGTCTGTAATAAACCATCAAGACTAGAACTAGTCCTCATCGCTAACATTGGAATCCGTTACATCGTCATCTAATTGTAACGCAGCTTGTGCACCCACGGCAACATGCGAGCGGCTGCTACTGTAGTGGGCCGTTTATTAGTACGACCGCTAAAACCTGGTATAGACGCTATCTTATACCTATCCTGACCTAAAACTTTGGTTACCCGAAAAATGCCCTATATAGGATGGAAGGAGTTTCTTACTCTTCCCATCATTATTGAAAGTCACCCTGGTAATTTTAACCAAATCACCCTCTTTATAGACACGAGCGGGGCGCTTATTTTTGTCGTATTGTTCCTTTTGCCTCTTTTGTTCACTATCTATCCTACCTTTGACTTGAGCTCTAATCGTAGACACATCAATTTCCTCTCGTGTTTCGCCTATAACTGAATTTAGACTGGGATTAATTTCTCCATTCATAGAAGTACCAAACATTACTTCCGCCGGCCTTCTACCTGTAGTCTTTTGAATTGTATTATTCAGTCCCCACTACTGTATTTTGCCAAGTTCATCGTCCCAATTTCTCTCGTCATTTCGCAGAGACTGCGCTTTCAATGAACTAAGAATAGTTCTATTGTATCTCTCTCTCTACCTGACCGTTTGACTGCGGATTCGCGACAGCGTTTAGAATATGTTTAATGCCCTTATCATAACAATATCTTCTAAACATAATGTGACATGAAACAACTGCCGCGGTCACTAATCAGTCGGTCAGGTACTCTGAATGTACAAAAATATGTCATCAAGGGTACGGATGACATTCTGAGTGTTCGTGGTACGAACAGGCTTCACAAAAACGAATTTCTAGAACGCATCCACTACTACTATTAAGTAAGAATTTCCTCTTTTTGATTTAATAACGGGCCCGAGGTTTCGTTGATACCAGGAGACTGTATCATTAACCGCTGAACAAACTCTACCTTCTCTCCCCTACCAATAACATGGTCCTTATGTAATTTATAATATGGAGAACAGGGAAAGATAGGGACGTCCATATATCCATTTTTAACATGGTAAACACCACCAGATATGACGGCCTCTCTAACTGGACAACCGATGATATTGTTGTTCAACATGACACATCCTCTGAAATTAGAGTCTATGCGAGCTTTTATTGACGCTGGACCATGAAGCTCAATATCAGCAGCAACCCTAACGATCTTCAAAGGGTGATCGTTATGATCCGGATCAGCCGCATTTGGATTTTGTGAAATTGCAAAGTTTGAAAATCTTTGTAGACCAAGATATGCGGCTGTTCGGTAAACGATTGCCCTATTAATATCGGCTTATCTAAAAGTTCATTTGTTGACAACTCTGCTTGCAACCGTAGCGCTAACTCCGTCTACTTCTACATCTAACAGCAATGTCCCTAAAGACTGCACAGTCCCATTTCCAAATCCTTTCATCACAGACGGAACCTTATCGTGCACTAAACCAATATTTGATACTAATGACTGTTTAACCAGTGTCACCTCATTTACTTTTACCTCCTTAATGAATTTTAAATTGGGACAAGAGGTAAAAATGCACATTGTCTTAGGTAAATTGCCCTAATTTCCTGAATTTTCAGGTTTAACGTGACAGTTTTCAGCCTTGTGACCAATTTTATTGCATTTATTGCATTTGACTAGCTGCTTGGGGCAAAGCATGTAAGGATGGCCGGATTCCTTACAATTAAAACAAACTACGGGACCCTGAGACCTAACAATTCTACCGGAATTACTTTTTGTACTGCTTTGATCCTGTACATTGTAACTGCTATCTACCCAATTTTTATGTTTACCGTGATTGCGTTCAAACAGTAGAGCTTCTTTGTTGCTCATTAAAAATTGGAGAAGTTGATCAGGTTGAGAACAACACAATGCCAAGGCACTAGATTTCATTGTTCTGTCTGTAATGCCATGGATAATACAATCTACCGCGCGTTTGCCTATTATGTCACACTGATTTAATAACGTAAGTTTTTCGTAATAATAGTTTTCTATTGGTTCGCCAAATTTGCTCTTTCTTTTTAGCATGTCTTCCACGAGTTGGCCGTAGTTTTGCTCGCAAGGGAAAGCACTTGTCAATTTCTCTTGCCATTCTGTCCAAGAGTATAGAATCGTATACAATCCCTCATACCAAACTTTGGCCAACCCCTGCAATTTCTGCATTGTAAAATGTATTGTGGTCTTTTCATCCCAACCATAGACGCCGGCGCATTCGTTGACTTTACGTAACCAAATGTCTACGCGCTGATTTTTAACCGACGGATCAAATTCTGGTAAAATATTATTATGGCCAATGTTTCTCAAAGTGCCGGAAGTCGATGGTTGAGACGAAAAACCGGTTTTTATTGAATTAACAATATCCATTACATCCTTAATAGAAAACGTAGGGGTACGTGACCTTTTGCGTGATGTCGTGCAGTCCTCACGAAGCTCACGAGACTGGGGACCAGACTGATCACGAAGTCCGCGGCTTCGCTTCGCTCTCGACGCAGTACTGCAGCTGCGCTCCCGCTGCAGCGGGCGACTGCGGTTGCGACCTGAGCGGCCACGGCTCCGATCCTTGCTAGCGGCGGCACGGTCTCGAGACCGTGATGTGCGCGCCCGATATATGTTCCCGCGTTCTCGGCGCACTTCACGTTCTAGCGCAAGCAGTCGCTTGCGGCCTCGTTCCAGTTCGATCTCTCTTACGCGAAGGCTAACACTTCTGTCTTGCCTTCTCAAACCGCTACGGCTTCGAGTACGACTTCGTTCTGGCGTCTGTAACCGCCTTTGGTCTTCACTGTACTCTCGACGGGTGTCATCCGCCATAATATTGTCAACATGAAAACAAAATTGCTTGTGTTAACACAATTGTCATTAAATTTTAAACCCACTTCTCAATTTATTCCTAAAACCGTGCGTCCTGGCAAGAATATAATTTTAAATCCGCAATTAGGATTTGAAATTCGTCTGTTCTCATACGCTGGAAAATTTTAACAAATGTGGGTAGTAAGCAGTAACGAAATTTTAAAATGAACGTAATTTATCATAAATTACTGCATAGTTTTCTACAGATAGCAATGCATAAAACAAACCAAAGCGCGGCAAAGGAATTAATAGGTTACCCTTTGTAGTATTACAACAACCATAATGTCGTGGATTCGTCTAAACCATCCACGCATTAAATTACAGTTCAATCGGTGACAAACCAATTAAAATTTTGAACAGAAAGACAACGTAGGTAATAAATGTCGTAATTGAAAAAAACATCGCATTATTAACGGCTATCTAACTGAACAACAAAAGAAAACTCGACAAAAGAAAACCTTTTTACTATTTTCCAATGTCTTTAAATTATTTTAACAGTTGGCGGATGTACGGCGGCTCCAAATCCGTATCAAACCGATATGCCGGCTACATTCCGGACGAATTTTATGTTCCCACAGTAAACTATCTATCATATATTCTAAATGATTTATATCTACAATGATATAGCAAGGGCGTGTACTTACTTGATCTTTTGTCACTTCTGATATATAATAAAATCTCACTTTTATAGTATTCGTTTATTACTTAACTCTATTTTACAACTTCCACAGTAACGTTTACTTCCACAGTTATATGTCTTAGTAGAATTCACCACGATTCCTCTAACAGAACTGCCTCCGTCGGCCAAGTGTCACTCCCTTCCTATTTTTTAAAAAACCCCATTTACCCTCGTTCCAACAATAATCTATATATATAAAAATCAATGCCATTTTTCGTTGTAATTTTATAACTCAAGAACGGGCTCACCTATCCAAACCAAATGTTTCGTCTTTATTCGGACTGTTTAGTAGATGGTTTATGTAAAGTTTGCACAAAATCGGTCGAGCGGTTCTTCATTTATCACATTTTTTGTAAAAAATGAATTGAAAGTCAGAAATTTGCAGCGGGGCGAAGCCGCTGGCGGGCCGCTAGTATTATCATATAATAATGTTACCATTCATTAATTTTAAAAACCCTACATTATAAACTGTAATATTGATGATGTAAAGAAATGGCAAAAGTTTAATATGTTGTGGAGGCCTTGGTCGATCTGGGGAGTGTAGGGGATCAACAACAACCTTAGAGTCCCGCCCTTAGGCTCCGTGCTAGAGGTCAGGGTCTAACCCGTAATAAGGGAGAAATGGCTCCCCGACGGGACCCCCTGTGGCGTCGGACGCGGCATCCAAGTAGTTATCGTTAGCAGTAAATTAATGTGAAGTAGATTCATATCATGTACTATCCCTCTATGTTAACATGCATGTGTGTTGGTCGCTCCATTATTACGATAATGTTATTTGAATCTAAGGCATGACGAGAAATGTTTTATTATGGAAAATTTGGCGACAACGGGCAATCGATAATACATCTGTGCTAAATATCAAGTTGATAGCTTCTATAGTTACAGAGAAAAACTGCTGTGACATACAGACAGACAGTAACCGAAGTCTCACCATTAGGCTTCTGTTTTACCATTTGGGTACGGTAACGTAACAATAAGCACTCGAGATCATAATAAATGACGATTTGTAAATGATGTCATGATAAAGTTCTCTTTTATCTTATCAATCTTATCATTGAAAACTGCCGGCTTAATGCTTACCTTTTATTATGGATTATGTAAATGTATTTTCAAGGATGTTTTAATGTAAAACCGTAAAATTGTTTTATTGAATATGTTCACTAATGTTCTGTTCGCACTTGATCTAATTATAGTATAATTGAAGTATACGGAACAGCTTGTTATTTCTGCAAACCTTTGTCTCCTCGCCCGATTACCCACCTAAATGGATTGACTCGATAAAACTCAAATGAACCCGGATCATGATTATGTGTCTTTAAATATTTAACGGTATATTTTGTAATAAGTTGTTTACTGTGACATAATTTACTATACATTTGCGCTAAAAAATAGAAAGTATTAAAAATCGTGCCGCACGTAACTATGTTCTCGTCACGTGAGCCGCAAGGAATCTATTACTTACAAGCAAAAGAGGCACAGCACGCTGCTGGTGCAAAACATGAACAATTGTTGCGTAGGTACATGTTGTGTGTGTGGGTGAGTGTGTGTGTGTGTGTGTGCGTGAGTGAGTGAGTGAGTGAGTGAGTGTGTATGTGTGTGTGTGTGTGTGCGTGAGTGTGTGTGTACGTGTGTATGTGTGCTAGTGTGTTAGTGTGTGCGCGCGTGCGTGTGAGTGTGTGTGCGTATTTGTGTATGTGCGTATGTGTGTATGTGCGTGATACCTACTTACTAATTATTTCTGGTTGAAAATTTATTGTATTTTAAGTATCTGCGGTGTTCTGATTAAGTACATAGCGGGATTTGAAATATAATTTAAATAATTAAGATGCCATCAAACAAAGCTCAATAAAGATCACGTACTCGTATAAGTAGGAGAGGTACTGTATAATATAGGGTCAACACGCTTGTAACCTGTGAATTAAGACGTATGAATGGGCAATTAAGAATGCCCATTTCCGTCTGCACACGATTCGAAAAAACCCAGCCGGGTGCGCGTATCGATCACGCGTTGGTATAGGGCTTCGTAACGAATTCAAATATTTTGTTATGAACGCACTTTTTCACTTGGATCACTGAATGTTGAGATTGTATATATCAGTGATATTTTATTTATTTCCCGAAAATCTTGCTTATTTAAATCTATTTTATTTTTGAGTTAAGTGATAGTTTATTAAGAGACGGGTTTAACATATTTGAGGATGTAGTACCTATTGCCCTTGTACCTTAACCATTTTACAAACTTTTATTTAATTTGCAATGTAAGTATGTATGTAAGGATCAAATCTGGCAAGTTAAATTTGACCCCTTTCCCGTCAACGGAATAGGCAGAAATTCGGACCACATATGTAAACCTGATGACAATGCTATGGTATCTAAGAACTGATCTGATGATCGAGTCGAGAAACTTATTTCCGTTAAAAAGGTAAGCCAAAATTAACAACAAACTTAAACTTTGGAGTGGTGTTCTTCTTCTTCTTCGTCGTCTTTTACTTGGCCTAGGCTAACTTAAATAAATTATTAATAGCAGGTTTATATCAACCTCTTTGCTAGTGCAATGAGTATAAACAAGACATATTTATATTAAAATAGGAAATACAGAGAGGTACCTATCTCTAAAAATAATATACCCTTTCTAGACAGTTGGAACATCCACTTAACTCAACCATGGTCAAGTCGTCTTCTCAACTTCAATTTGGTTGTCAAACTCGTCATCGATGACTAGGTATAGTAGGATCTATTTAAAATATCGGAATCCACTTAAGAGCTTATCTTCCAATGAATGGCTTTGTTATCTATTGTGAAGCCCGACCGCAAATTAGCAGTGCAAAATGAAACGCATAAATAACAAAAGATTTCACATGAATAGCAACTTTACCGCCTAGAGAATAAGGTTCAATTTGTAATGGCAAGTCATTCGAAATAGTACTGTTTGAAATTGAAAGCGGCAGCCAGTTATTTTGTTTCCTTTCAATTTCAAACAGTACTATTTCGAATGACTTGCCATTACAAATTGAACCTTATTCTCTAGGCGGTAAAGTTGCTATTCATGTGAAATCTTTTGTTATTTATGCGTTTCATTTTGCACTGCTAATTTGCGGTCGGGCTTCACAATAGATAACAAAGCCATTCATTGGAAGATAAGCTCTTAAGTGGATTCCGACATTTTAAATAGATCCTACTAGTACGCGATACGCGATACGCGATATTTTTTATGTTCAACTCGTTCAAGGAACTTTTGAACTTGGTAGAGTTTGGTGATTGTACCGACCGTGTAAATGTGATATTAATGTGAAAGAAACTTTGTCTGTCTGTTTGTTACGCATTCACAACTAAAACGCTGAAACACATTTCGAAGAAATTAGGTGTGCAGTGCATATAGGTTGAATTCCGGGAAAGGACGGAATATATTTTCCAGCAAGTAGAGACTATTAATTTTAACTACGCGGACGGGATGTTGCCAAGTAATAAAAACATAAACAGTAATCTGCCATATATTCTAAATATTCAAAACATTTCGGAATCATTTGCGTAAACAATTAGTGACACGTAAAATTATTCGTTCGTGACCGTGGCACGCGTACTCAATCAGTACAAATCGAAAGGATCCGTGTGATTGCTGGAAAAACTGAATTGAAACGCCTATTCCAGCTGCATGGAGGGCGACTTTTAACCTCTGCAGCAACTCGGCTGCCCTAGCTAACAACAGACTAACACCAATAAACGACAATTTACGGGGGAGCATAAAAACTAAAAAGTTCATTTTAAATGGAGCTGTAATGAGAAATTGTTAGTTTTTGATATTTAATGTATAGTTCGTTCCAGTTTAAATGACGAAAATGCACTTAACGCAGGATTTTACAACTTTTGTTGCTAAATATGAAAGGAAAAGATAACAAAGGGACGACCGAAGTGTGGCACGTGCCTTGGAGTAGCTCAACCCTTCTTGGTCATTGGGTTTTACCTGAACCGGACATCTAAATACAATTAAGTACAGTGCGGTTAACATTCAGGTAAAAATGTATTTTCAATACTATTCTTAAATTGTACAAAGTGATATTGACACAGTATTTAATTATTATTTTAGAAACATATAATTATCAAGTAAAATACCGGCAACATCAAAACTATCAAGATTGTTTGTTCACAGTATATTTTGGCCGTACTGACACACCTGCGTAATTGTTTTACAACCCTACTTGAAGATAACAATTGAAGAAAAGATGTTGGTAATGGTTGGTTTTAAGTGCTTTTCGTCATATTAACTAGAACCAACTATAACACGTGTTTTAAATGTATGCATTTATATTTTATGTAACTTTAAAGTTTTAATTTATAATGAATTTGTGTGTAACAAAGTATAAAATAAAATAGGTTGCCTCCAAGTTTTCAAACAAAAATTAACGTAAATGTTTATTCAATTAAATTTTAGTATATAAATATTGTGGAGTGCAGTAAAATAATAAAGTTAGGTAATCATATTTTAAATTATGTTATTTCCTATTTAGCTACAAAATCACAATATACATATTTAAAGAATCCGTAGCGGCTTCCCCCACTTCAAGTTTATCACATTGTTAGCATCTGAATTTCCGACTTTTCCGGTGGGTGCCAAAAAATATTTCATCCGAACACAACAAAAACACTGGCCAAATCGTTCGAGCTGTTCTCAAATGATGATCTTTATAGATTATAAGTAATGTATACACCGTGTTTTTTTTGATTTCCGATAACTTCAAGGAAATATTCCTTAGTTTAAATTAAGTTAATTTCCCTAAGACACTTGTATTCTAACTCGCACTATTTTGAGGATATACAATTATTTATTTAAATCAATTAAACTCCCAACACAAGTCTAAAAGGTCCTCAAAATTTATTTTTAATATTGTGAGTTAAGAGTTTAAAATTTTCAAGTATGTACCTATGTACATAAAAAAGTTTACATTGTCATGTCATGTCAAAGTGCGAAATTGACAAACCATAATAAACACATTAGGTATTTAATTTTGAATTGAAATTGGTACTTAAACTTGCTTTCGCTTTGTGGTTCATGCCATGCCGCGTTATAATTATGCACCGGACCATCAGGCTGATATTCATTTTATTTACGGGTTTTGTAATGGAAACGCCTCAGAAGCGGCGCGAGAGTATGGACGACGCTACCCCAATCGTCAGACTCCGGACCCTTATACGTTTATTAACGTAAGTTTTGTACAAAAATGTACTCATTGTCATTACTTTCAAACTGAATTCTGAGACGCGGAGATAAGTAGTTTCTGTGATTGTTACAGATTTATAGGCGTTTCAGTGAACTCGGCTTACGGCCAACTCCCCATGATAGAGTTGTGGATTTAACTGTGGCTGAAGAGGTTGGAATTATGAATCTTATAATTGAGGACCCGACCCTATCCACTAGACGCGTAGGACGTATTTTTAATGTCAGTCATGATAAAGTGTGGCGTTTATGGCAAAGATATGGTTTGCATCCTTATCATTACCGTAAGGTTCAAGGCCTATTGCCAAATGACAATTTCGCACGCATTGCTTTCTGTCAACGGATGAATGAACTATTGTTGCAAGATCCGCAAATAATAGGAAAAAAATTGTGGATGGATGAAGCACAATTCACGAGGGCAGGGATTGTTAATTTAAAAAATTTGCACCAATGGTCTGAAGACAATCCAAAACTTGTGAAAGAACACTCTTATCAGCACGAGTTTTCTGTGAACATGTGGGCAGGAATATTCAATAACCAGCTTATTGGTCCTATCGAAATCCCATCAAGACTTAATGGCGAAAACTATTTAAGTTTCTTACAATCTATTCCAAACATAGATTTTTTTGAAAATGTGCCATTAGCGAGATTACGCGATATGTGGGTACAACATATTGGCAGATGGTAGTGGACACCGCCTTCGGTCTAGAGCTAAACTTTCCCATACCGTTCCATCCAACAAGACTCGTTCCTATGCTAAATCTTTCACGGTACACTCTGTCCAATTATGGAATGGGGTTCCATCGTGCTTGAGGTAATCTAGATCTGTTGGATCATTTAAGGCGACGGGGCGGGCAATTGACCTTGCTCATTCGGCCAGACGAGTAAAGTTTTAATTCGCGCGCCATCTAACAAGTAAACTCTGCGATCGACCGCATAATGCGGTTTGTCAAACCGTCAGGCATGCATTTACCGTTAGATGACGCTTGATTAGATCGACCAATATGATACACTTGTGTTTTTCTAAATACTATCTCAAATTCAGTAACGAATGTCATAAATAGCTTTTAAACAAATAAGTCAATACATAAATAGTTAATTATTTAACACGTAAAGGTTTTTTCATGAATAGCTGGCACGAATAGATCAATGAAAACTTTGGTCTACTAGGATTGTGTGAGTGCTATCAGTTACAGTTTATATTTCGAACCAAAAATTTAATTATATACATACTTTCATCCCCCATTTAATCGTTTCGTGCCAGCTCTTGTGAAACGACCCCTACGTGATTAGGATTAGGTACTATCACCAGCGGCTAGCATAACTTGCGCGTGTCATGTCTGTCGCTTTCTAACTAGACTGACGCACTAATGGCCGAACCCTATATTCAAACCATGGATAGATAGGCTTACTTCGGATTAAAATTTGACACATTTTGTAAGGGCAAATGTCAAATTTTAACCCGAAGTAAGCCTTAAATGTCCGCGGTTTGAATATAGGGTTTGGCCGTAAGTAAGCGAGAAAAAACAAGGTGTGCCGTTTCCCCGTACCCGACAAGCATAGGGATTAAATTGTTTCAATAATACTACTTTAAATGTACTTATTAAAATATTTTATTTTCGACGTGGTCTACGACAAGGCGGCGATTCGTCGAAAATTTCCTGGCCCGGTTTTATTTTTTTTGGAGCTTCTTTTTTCTTTTCTTTTGGCTTCATGGCTTTAGTTTTCTTTTTTTTTCCGCCATGATTTTTTCTTTGTTTTTATGCTCCTTCATGGCCTCTATTATATAGACTGGATCCCTTATTGCCATTTTTCGGGTAAACCTTGGGTCGATGATTTCCGGCAGCAAACAATCTAAATAAAAAATTCGCAATTTACTCTCCATTTTCTCCTTCCATAATCCATCGTCTCTCTCAATTAAAACTGTTTTAACAGGGAACTCCTTTCTTTCCTGACCAAATCCCAAAAAGACAATGTTGTTTTCTTGTGACGTGGAGCTGGCCTTGCACTTGAAGGTACCAATCATGTCCTTTATTTATAATTAGAGACCCATCTCTACTTCTTTTCAAAATTGGTAGTTTTTCATTTTCTATCGCTTTATCAAAGCCGATGTTGAATGAAGTTGTCGGGCATTTTATTTCAACTATCATGTCTTTATCCTCCACCAAACCATCAGGTACCAAGGTATGGTACATCTGGGTCAATAAACAACCCACAGCGGTCTATTTTTATATTTTCTTGTTCAATGTCAATAACAATAACAGATATAATAACAAAACAAATAATTAACACAACAGAAACAAAACAACAACGCCTAGGCCAAATTATAAAACAACTGCAGTAGGTAGTTACTTGTTCGCACGGAATAGTAGAAACGCAACTGATTCAATTCAACTGAAATGACAGTGACTGACCGTTGGGTGGGAGTCAAAACAAAGTTCGAAACATTCGAACTATCAACCAAACCAACCCAACGGTCTGGCAACGCCGCGGCCGGCCGCCACACGCCAAAACCCAAACCGAGCACGCAACGTCGCTTTCATCGCTCTGTAGTTTTGAGTACCTACCTAGTTATAACTATAACTTTTATGATTTTTTACTGATCCAACGTGAATGCAAGTTCAAATCCATTATCTAACACTAAAATCAACTTTTATTGGAAACAATTTGTTTTTTTTCTTTATATAGTTTTGTTTATTTTTTGAGTATTTTAAATTCTTATTTTAGTTTGTGTATATTTTTTTGACCACATTCAAAAAAAGCTTCAAAACGCCTAGTCATAGTTTAAGAGCAAACATTTAGTTCATTGTTTCACTAGGAGCACATAGGTTTTGAGTCTATAATCTGTAAATTCTTATTAAAGCTAATATATTCAAGTTGACGCAACACATTGAATCCGTAAAAAGAAGTGTGGAAAGTTTGGCTGCAAACTAAATCGCCCAGCCGGAATAAAACGAATACGAACTTTTTAAAAACGGTTCATTTAAAGTGGTATATAGAGCTTCCTATCAGTTAAATAACTATATTAATGAGTCAGAGCAAGACTTGAGGATATATGTCTTCATATTATCATCATTTAAAACTGCCACTTTCTATATTTTTCCCAATAAATTTATCCAAAAACACCTCGATTTCGTAATTTTGCCCTACCCTTCGCCTTAAGGAAAGGTTAAAGAAGCTGTGGTTAAATGAACAAGATGAGTCGTGAGTGTTGTTCACTAGCTCTGTTGCAGGTTTTAACTGCTGTTGACGTATGTGGTAGTATATATATTAGTATATTTTATTACCTACTAGCTTTTGCCCGCGACTTCGTCCGCGTAGAACTCTTTTATCACAGTTACTTTACGTAAAATAGCTTTAAGTATTAGTTTAAAGTTGCAATTGCTTGTTTAATAGACATAATATACAAATCGAAAGAATTAAGCCTAAAGAATGTGCAAACGTTATTAAAAAAATCCGATATTTTACAATTTTTTTATTTTGGATGTAACTATGAGCTTATAGGTTTTCTAATTTCCACGAAACAACAAAACAAACAATTGACAATTATTGACTTGAATTGTCACTGTAACTGAAGTGTCATTTAAGTAAAATAGTCTGAATATTATCGAAAAATTGAATGTTACTGAATCTCTTTTTGAATGATTTATATTACCGATCCATGATTCGGAAAAAAATGTTTTGCAAAAACATGGAAATTAATTTGCCAACAAATTTGTAACAAATAAGTGACAACCATTAGAACCATTTTGTGACATTGTGTTCCTTTTTTCTATATCAGTGTTTTGTTCCTTTTTGTTTGTCTCACGAAAAAATGTTTTTATCTCTCCTTCGTTCTTTCTTTTACAACAACAAGATAAAGAAATTACACCTTCCTAACTTTAGCTCCCAAACACTCTTTTGCGTGTTGTTAAGGCGTATTAACTTACATATAATCACCTTTTAGGCCAGTCTATTACAACATCTAACATCGCAAACGAGCATGTAACTAAGATTTTTTTACATGCTGTTAGGTCCCTTGAAAGTAGTTAACTCCCAAGTATGAAACCCGGAAAATCCTCCCCCATGGTGCTCGAAAATCTGCGAAGTTTTAAGGTTTCAGTTTCTTCAAAATCACTACCCTAAGGAAGCGTTTTTCAAGTATCTTTTTTGCATACTTTAAAAAAAAACTAAATTTGCTACAATTTGAGCGTAACTTGAGCACACTGTGTTCATTAGCTGCGGAGATACAGCAAGTCAAAGATGAGCATTTTTTTTTCAAAAACTGAATGTGTTGTGGTAGAGTCATTTTCTAAGATACATACGGGCTGAACTAATGCTCTAAAGTAAAAGTCATTGGGAAATATTTTGTAGGGAATTTAATCAACTTTAATTCATACCAAAAAGCCTCTAAGCCTCATAGTTTCATCCAAAATAAAAAAAGTTACTAGTTACAGTTGTTTACTTATGGGAGGACCTTGTGCAGGGTCCGTCCGGGTTGGTACCACCATCTTATCCATTAACCTACCGACAAGCAGCAGTGTTCGCATTGTTGTGTTCCGGTTTGGGGATAAGACAGCCGGTGAAATGACTAGCATAGAGGCATTCCATCTTAGTCCTCAGGGTTGGCAACGCATTTGCAGTCTTGTGAATGCGAATGTCTATGGGTCACAGTTTCCACTTACCATCAGGTGGCCTGTGTGCTCGTTTGCCATCCCATGCTATAAAAATAAAATAAATAAATAAAATAAGTAAAATATCGGACTTTCGCTAAATAATAAAACCCTGCGGCCGTGATGGCAACTGAGTTTGGTAATCGGTTGCTAAAAAGTATTAGATATTCTTTTTACTCAACCAGTTGCCAAAGACGAATGTCGATTCTTGATACACATCTAGTTGCCAACTAAGAATTTATCTAAAAGTATGTTTGCTTAAGAAAAATTACCACTCTCATTTCATAACTCTGTGCCTCCTGTGACAAGTGATACAACTCGAAAAACACGATTTTACATGAGAGCAAAAACAAGTTTTAAAAAAATACTGCTTTTAAACGAATACGTTTTTTTGAACATTGTTATCGATTTTTATAACATGTAATATCACTTTATTAACTGGTTTGACAAAAATAATGATACTAGTTATAGATTTTAAGATATTTGAAGAAACGTCCGAAATGTATCATTTTACATTTCAGATTAATCTATTTAACTCGTGTATGATGATACAACTCGGATTGTATTATTTAACACAAAAAAGTGTAATCAAGGAGCTCTGGTGATGACTGATACAACTTTTTTTTAAAGCTAAATTTTTCTATTATTTCTTGAGTTAGAGGTCTAACCTTTATACACAAGTTGTAGGGAATTGAATAAGTAATCTTTCTGAAGACGAACGGACATAATATTAAGGCCCCGTTCCCACTATGCCGGACCGGCGAATTTGCCGGAAACCGCCACCCGGGACTGGGTGTTCACATTACACCGGATCCGGCGGGAAAGCCGGAGACTTGGGTACTTAACCTCAGTCAAATTCAGACCACTGTGCACGATGGACGATGAAACTTTGGTGTTGTGGTGGTATATTAAAAAGCAAAATAGAAAAAAAAGAAGACACTGGGTACAGGGTCTTTATAATCGTCCTCAGTTTTATCCCACAAAACAGGTCTCTCTTGGACAAGCGTAATTAAAGTTTCTGTATTTATTTCCATGCTGCACGTCTACACCATTCAAAATGCGATCGAAAACTACACGCGGGGAGCGGGTGGGGCGAGCAGGGCCCTTGTTCGGTATATGGCAGATTCTGTATTGGACAGATTCTGCGATTGGGCTGATTCTGTATTGGACAGATTCGCGATTAGGCAGCTTCTGTATTGGACAGATTCGTGACTGGGCAGTTTCTTTATTGGACAGATTCGCGATTAGGCAGCTTCTTTATTGGACAAATTCGTAACTGGGCAGATTCTGTATTGCACAGATTCGTGACTAGGCAGATTCGCTATTCGGCATTATCTTGGATAGGACAGATTCTGAATTCGACAGAATTGTTATTGGCCAGAAGTACAGTTAAGACGATAATAAAATCGCACCTTCAGAACAGTAGTGACCTAATTCAGAAATTCTAAATTACGAATTTGGTCTCTATGATAATAAATTTATGACTTGAAGTTTAAAAGCAGACATTTTGAATTAGGTCATTGTTGTTCTGAAGGTGCAAAATGTAGGTATGTTAAAAAAACTAACTTGAAGTAAACTTTCCATATTTAATGTCAGTAATTAATCCATCACCACAGAAAAATAAAAACACAACCATACATCATTTAAAATTAAATTTTTCACCTCAGCAGCTCAAACAAGCAGGTTTTGCTGCTATAAAACAGTGAGCAAAATTCAATTTTGCTGCGAGCGAAAGGCAAAGTAGTTTTTTTTTTTTTTTTAAATGCCGTGAGCAGTGCTGGGGCTACTCACAACATTCGAAAAAATTGAACATCACTTTGTTCTGTCACTTTCACTTCGATAGGAAAAAAGCGAGAGATAGAAACAACTTGATTCGAAGTTCGATTTTCAAATTCCACACATAGTAGGCCCAAAAAGAAACGCACGTTCGGATGCACACATAACCGTAAAATTGCAAATAAAACTATCTGTTAAAGTTTGAAATGTGTTTATTATAACTATTTTATACAGTAGGTACAATCATTTTTTTATTTAATGTTTTGAAGACAAAATTAATGAAAAATAAGAAGTTTATCATGTATCTACATAATTTTGTTATCAATCTTTAATTTCGTGACATAAACCGCGGGGGCAGTTTCAGAACGCATTTCAAAAATAGCGGGATTATTGTAGCCAATAGCCATAGACAAGGCCTAGTTAGGTTTTTTTTAAAGCCACAGACTACATTAAGCTGAATAAAGTTGTGTTTGCACTACGGCATTATTAAGTTGAGTGACAGGTTTTATCTGTTTCATGTTTATTTTTTCCACTTTTTATTTTATTAGTATTTTGCAAAAATGCTTGTGATTGATGCATATGCGATCGTGTCGTTATTTAGTCGTGTATTCACCAAATGGTCACAACGGAAGACCTGCGCTGGCCCTACCAGCTTCACGCTGTGTTGTTCTCGCTGCTGCTGAGGTGAAAAGTTGTATGTCTCACACGAGACCAAAGTTTTTTACGTCTCGTATCTTTGAATCATCACTCGCAGCAAAAACCAACTTTGCTCTCTTGTTGAACAATTAACTATTAAATTATAAACAATTATTACTTATATGATCTACTTTTTGTATATGCAGTTTATTTTGCATTATCGTTTCAGACATTCTGACACGCTTATTTCGTTATTTAAAGTTGCTTGAACAATTAGGTCTACCTGTTTATTTTTTTCTATCAATTTCGAGATACGCCGCTTCCCTTTGCAATAAATTAGATTTGTCTTTATCTTTCTGTCCTGAAATCGCGATTCGATAATCGCAAAACGGTGGCTCATAGGAGAAAAAGTGTACGACAATTTTGATAGATAATTGCATGATCTTCAATCAATCCTTTACATACTTTTATCATGAAACTTACCGTTTGGATGGAAAATCCAAAAAACCCATATTCGAAGCGAAATTTGACCCTGAATTTTGTCCGCAAACGATCGATGGGGACTTTTGACATTTTATTTATAATGATGTTCCGAACATTCGTGTTAATTTTCAGCTTTATGCGAATTAATGTAACCTTTCCCGTACATTTTAGGCTAACTCGACCGGGCTATAAGCACATATAGTAGGCTTGGTGGTATATAAGATAAGGTGCATAAGACTATTGTTCCTTACTGTACTATTTCTGCCAAATGGCGAATCTGACAAACGGCGATTCTTTCCAATAGAGAATCTGTCGAGTAGTGAATCTGCCTAGTCGCGAATCTGTCCAATACAGAATCTGCCCAGTTACGAATTTGTCCAATAAAGAATCTGCCCAGTCACGAATTTGTCCAATAAAGAATCTGCCCAGTCACGAATCTGTCCAATACAGAAGCTGCCTAATCGCGAATCTGTCCAATACAGAATCTACCCAATCGCAGAAACTGTCCAATACAGAATCTGCCATATACCGAACAAGGGGAGCAGGGGGCAGGGATACCGGAGCAAGCTCGTTCACATTTCTCCGGCCCGGGAGTTTTGCCGGCAGTCCGCAGTGACAAATGCTCCGGCAAAAATACCGAGCTCGGCATTTTTGCCGGATCCGGCATAATGTGAACAGCTTCATATAAATTGTACAGCCACTAGCCTTTCCGGCAGTTTTACCGGCCCGGCAAATTCGCCGGTCCGGCATAGTGGGAACGGGGCCTAAGGATTTTAGTGAGTTGCATCAATAATCACAAAAAATAATCGTAATTTAAACCGTGACTAATGTTACATATCGAGTTATTCTTAGGTCTGGTAACGAAAAAACTTGTGTCAAATAATACAAGTAATTAATCAAAACAAACGATTGCAATTATGATAATTTTGTTTTTTTAAATATAAGGAATAAAGGAACTAAACATGAAATTAAATCACTGAGGAAACAAATTAACTTATACTCCTTCATTTCAAAGCAAAATTACGATGTTGCAACAATACAGGAGGTAAATAATTAACCAGTGCATATTGCCATCTAAAACAAAACTAAATAGGCACCTACACAAAAAAACAAATAACAATTCTCAATAATCAGCATAATCTAATCACCTACAAAACATGAAAATAATGATAACTAAATCTCAGATAGGTAAGATATGAAGAAAGTTAAATTAAGCTCGCCGTCAGTCGAAGTATAAAGTACGAATAGGTAGTTAAGTGACATAGCGCATGGTCCATCTGAATTTGATACAATAATTTAAGTCACCACAGAACGGTAGCATTTACTAACCTGCCACTTCACAAAATAAAACATGTTGGTTGGTAAATAACTATTTCTTTCCGTCTCGAGATTTTTACCGTTTTTATCTTATGTCATAATTAGACCCCGGATTGTTGTGGCACTGACGTCACAATAGGGTGATTTGGGGAGTAAATGGAATGGTAGAAAAAAATAATTTCATTTACGATATGTAACCGAATAAATTTTAATAAAGTCACAATAAAAAATTCCCAGTGAATCGATCGATATTAAATTTTTGGTATATAACTGCAAGACTTAAATTTCTACGTTTACTAATTTTCGACGAAAAACTGAGCGGTCGAATAATTATTTCGTTCCACTGTTCCATTCGGGAAATGGAACATACATTATATTAGAATTAACTTTATCAATGTATGCAACCTATGCAAACCTATATAAAGTTTGACCTTAGATATAAACTGTTTGCTTTATTGGCAACTGCATCACTTGGATGTATTAATGTGTCAAGACACTGTCTCATATCATATCTCATAAGGCGTATGTTTTATTTGTTGAATTGAAATAAAATAATGTCTCTAAATAAATATCTTGCTAAATTTGACTTTTTAAAAGTAATCGATAACAAATTATTTTGTAAATGGTGTATCATAAAGGTAGCTTCAAAAACTTACAACATTCGAAAACATCTACGTTCAAAAATACACGGAGAAAAAGCGAGCGGAAAAAAAATCCAAAGTGAGTTTTTCTTAGATCTTACAAAATTTATGATTTTAATCAACTGACAATTTATTTATAGGAAGTTTCGCAATAATATGTATAAGTACCAAAAAATAATAAGTACAATTTCGTATTCATTAACACTATATGATAATTTTTATATTATCTTATCTTAATAAATCCGTATTAATTAATACTGTTCCATTTACTCCCCAAATCACCCTATTGTGACGTCAGTGCCACAACAATCCGGGGTCTAGTCATAATATTTTACACAAATAACTAGTTCCATACACATGTAGATCATAATATTGTATCGCAGCTATAAAAGGATATTAACATTAAGTTACCTACAATAGAAATCATGCTTATGCGTCGGTTCAGGCCACAGCGAGCGTGTGCTCCCACCCTCGATGACAGAGTGACCATAGCTATGAAAAAAGAGACCAGACTCATTTTTTCGGAACATGAGTTAGCTATGCCATCGTAAACTAGATTTTTTAAACTATGTTATGTTGAAAGCGACCTATTTTAGCACGTCAATTCACTGAATTATACAATTATGTATAAAACCGCCAATAACGAAATGTGCGTTCTATAATGTCGAACGCAGCCAAATTACTTGATTTAGTCTATTTTGTCCGTTAAAAGATAATACTTTTAATCTGCAGAACACAGCCAATCGTCAATTAGTCGGATTATACAATAAACAAATGTACTTATCAAGTGAGCACATTTATGTTATCTGCTTAAAACGACTAGGCAGATAGTTGCTTTCAGATTTTTTTTTGTTTTTCGTTCTACCTCATGTTTGATAGTTTCTGCAAAGTGATGTTCTTATAACCTTCGATAAAATAAAATTTATTTAAATTAGTGTTTTACTTAATAACAATCAGCATATATAGCTCTTTCTATATAAATACTACAATCTAGTATTTGTAATTAGCATGAGACAACTAGGGTAATAGCATATAGCACTTTTTATAAAAATACAAGAATTCAATTAATGTATGGTAGTGAATCTTGGGTATGGCAGAAGAAGAACGCAAGCCGGAGTAATGCAGTTGAAATTAGAGCTCTAAGAAGTATGTGTGGTGTTAGGATGATAGATAGAGAAAGAAATAGCAAGATCCGAGAACGATGTGGATTGAAAGAAGATGTAGTGACTAAAATCGAAAAGGGTATGCTAACATGGTTTGGTCATTTAGAAAGGATGGATGAAAGAAGGGTTACGAAAGATATATGGCGAGCGAGAGTGAGCGGATATATCGGTAGGGGACGTCCTAGAGGGACGTACGGTGATCAGATTCGCGATGTTCTGAATAAGGGCCAAATAAAAAGCACCCGAAACTGACGTACGTGCATGAAGAGATTGATGAATGTAGAGGAAGCGAAAGTTGTATGTTTAGATCGGTGCACCTGGCGTTCCGTAGTCTCTGCCTACCCCATTGGGAGACAGACGTGAAGTTATGTATGTATGTATGTATGTAAGAATGCAATATTGTAATCAGTATAAATTGGCTAAAGAAATGGTCACTTTCGAAAAATTACGATCGAAAGGAGGATAGCAAATATTATTATTAGTTCTATATAAAACGTCCAACTACATTGTTTTTTAAAAAAACCTACGAATACTTCAAAAAACAAGAATGCAATATTGTAATCAGCATAAATCGGCTAAAAACTGGTCGCTTTTATTGAATTACGATCGAAAGCAGGATAGCAAATATTAGTTGACGACGCGACAGCCTAGTTTGTAGTGACCCTGCCTACGAAGCTAGCGGTCCTGGTTTCAAATCCCGGTAAGGGCAGATATTTGTGTGATGAGCGCGAATATTTGTTCCTGAGTCATGGTTGTTTTCTATGTAATTAAGTATATATTTCTCTATATAAGTATTTATATCGTTGTCTTGTACCCATAGTTAGTACAAGCCTAGAGCTTAGTTTGGGACTAGGTCAATTGGTGTGACATTGTCCCTGATATTTATTTATTTATAGAAAACATCCAACTACATTGTTTTTAAAAAACCTACGAATACTATTCTATTTACAAGCTGTTTCCAAAAAAGTACGGACGTCAACATGTAATAGAACCTATCCTGTATTTTACACAAAATCCATTTTTAGTGATATAGCAAGTAAGGCCCACTTTCATCGGTAGTGGAAGCGCAATAATAATGAAGGTGCACATGACGAATTTAAAAAGTTGGGAACTAATATTAAAACCAGTGTAAAGATAGCTCACGATAACTATGTCGTAGATGCGTCCCGAAACTTGACTAATAAGCCGTCGTAGTTTTCGAGCTTCATAAATAC
The DNA here is from genome assembly GCA_927399475.2 of Acleris emargana. NCBI lineage: Eukaryota > Metazoa > Arthropoda > Insecta > Lepidoptera > Tortricidae > Acleris > Acleris emargana. Next base: position 51,274,047 of record OV656835.1, on the reverse strand, counting down.
CTTGCGCTGCCGAGGAGGAATTGAGCCGGTGGATTCCCGAGACTACGTTGAATATCGTGGTGCAGAGGCAGCAAGTGCGTTTGCGGATCATTTCCAATCTGTCTTCCTCCCCGACCCCCCAACATTGGATCCTGGGCCGGCTAGCTCGAACACCATGGCCAGCGCACGGTTAGTGGACATCTAGAAGATTAGTGCTGATGCGGCCTACTCGGCAGTAAAACGCCTTAAGGCGGATACCTCTGCAGGCCCTGATGCAATTCCGTCCTATATTGTCAAAGGTAAGCGAAAGGAAAAATAGATCCTTGAAAAAGCCAGATGTTTGTTGATTGAGGGCAATGTACCCAAGAAGCTCTGGGCAGAAGCGGTAGCAACCGCAAACTACCTTATAAATCGGTGCCCTTCAAAAGCACTAAATGGCGATATACCGTTCACGAAGTGGGTAGGCCGAACATCAAGCGGATGTCATCTCCACGTTTATGGCAGAAAGACCTTCGTCTTGAAAAAGGACAAGCGAGGAAAACTGTCCCAGAATACCAAAGAAGGTGTATTCATGGGGTACTCAATAACCTCAAAGGCTTACAGAGTATACATACCTTAAGATGATGACGTAGTGACGAGCAGGGACATAAAAGTCATAAACAAAATGTATTTTGAAGTAGGTCAAAACTATGAAGATCTTATTTCCGAAAGGGGTGAACACTATCAAATACCTGAAAAAGAAGAAAGTATCAAAAATAAGAAAGTAAAAAAGGTACAACCTCTAGAAATCGAAATTATAGAGAACAAAGATGAAAACTTATTGCAAAATCTGAACAATCAAGATGATGACATTTTTTCAGTAGACCAATTAGAGTCTTACGAAGACGCATCAGAGGTTGTAGAAGTGCCCGAAAATGGGAGGCCACAAAGAGAGAGGCATCCACCAGCGTGGACTAAGGATTTTGTTATGAGCGAGGCTGAAGAAAGTCGCTTAATCTCAGAAATATCTTATATGTCTGATGAAAATAAGGGTGACGAATACTGGCATGATGCGATTAAGGCTGAAATAAAAGCACACGTCAAGAACGAAACCTGGAAAATAGAAAAGAAAAAGCAAGGAATGAAAGAAGTGGACTACAAAATGGTTCTAAGGAATAAAGTAGGACCAGATAACAAAGTTACAAGGAAAGCCAGACTCGTAGCACGGGGCTTCTCGCAGCGACCAGGCGTCGACTACAATGAAACATACGCTCCCGTCGCTAAGCTCGATTAGATCTGTTGTTGGAATAGCCATAGAAGAAGGGTTAAAATTTAACCAGATGGACGTGACAACAGCGTACCTCAATGGTGAACTAGAGGAAAATATAGTAATGAAATACCCTGACTATTTAGAAGACTATCTAACAGAAATTATGGTCGAAGAAAGTAAACAAGAGGATTTGACCTTGTACAACAAGACTATGAATATGAACATGTTAAAAGACATAAAAAATAATCCCAAAGAGAAAGTCTGTCATCTTATCAAAGCTTTATATGGACTCAAACAGGCAGGGAGGCAGTGGTACAAGAAACTCGACACTGAATTGAAGAACATAGGTTTTAAAGCATCAGAAGCTGACCCATGTCTATACTTACTAGAGAAAAGAGGAGTTAAAATTATAATTGTTATATATGTCGATGATTTGTTAATTGCCTATTCGTGTCCAAGAAAGTTTAAAGAAGTAAAAGACCTGCTAAACTCAAAATTCGAGTTAAAAGACTTAGGGACACCGAAGCGGTTAATTGGAATTGACGTTACTTATAAAAGAGGTGAAGTCAAACTAAACCAAGAGAAGTTCATAGACGAAACTCAAAAAAAAAACAAAATGGAGGACTGTAAGCCCACGTCTACACCCATAGAGCCAGGTCTCATATTAGAAAAGGACGACAGAGATGAAGGGAAAGAACTTCCCTACAAAAACTTGATTGGTACACTCATGTACCTTGCAGTGGCAACTCGCCCTGACATAATGTTTGCCATAAGCTATCTCTCACAATTCAATGATTGTTATGGAGAAGAGCATTTTAAATGCGCAAAAAGAGTGCTGCGTTACCTGAAAGGAACGAAGAACTTACTTTATTTTCAGAAATAATGGGCAAGACTTATATGGTATGGCAGATGCAGACTGGGGCGCATGTAAGCTCGATCGAAAGTCTTTTTCGGGCTATTGTTTTAAATATGCTGGAACGGCTATAAGCTGGATGTCGATAAAGCAGAAAAGCGTCGCTCTATCGACGGCTGAAGCGGAGTATGTCGCATTAACCGAAGCCGCAAAGGAAGCCATTCACCTTAAGAGCCTGTATAAAGACCTAGGGGCCAGCTACGATCGTATAGTACTGCTAAATGACAATCAAGCAGCTCTTAAACTAAGCCAAAACGAAATGGTGACTTCAAAGTCAAAACATATTGACCTAAAATTGCACTTCATTCGGAACAGTATACGAGAAGGAGTAATAGAAGTCAGGTATATGCGAACTGAAGACATGGTGGCTGATTTACTGACAAAAGCTTTGGCCGGTCCACGTCTGTTGAAATTGCGGACTAGCTTGGGACTCTCCTAACGACCTCGACATTGCCGTGAAGAGGAGTGTGAGTACTGGCCGGCGCTCAGTCAATGGCACCACTCTGTCATTGTCGATCTATGCGTTAAAATGAAACAAGAAAGGATGTGTGTCAATTTATTGTATTCGTGTTGTAATAAAAGGAAGTAGTTTCTATTGATCTTCTAATGGCTTCTTTTACTTTTATATTTAATCTTATTTTAAGCAGTGGAATCTATCCTACTAGTTGGAAGGTCTCCCGCGCGACCCCATTTCCTTAAAAAAGGATCAAGGTTAAGAGTGGAGAATTATCGGCCCATCACCATATTGTCTGCCGTGGCCAAGGTGCTTGAAATGGTCCTACACGAATACTTGTTGCCTCAGTGCATGCCGTATATTGCCAGAGAACAGCATGCATTTTTACCTAATAGGTCAGTGTCCACTAATCTGGCAGAACTAGTAAATTTATTGTCAGGTGAGATGGACGATCGTTGTCAGGTTACAATGTCAACCTGACAACGATCCTATATACCTCGACTTCCAGAAGGCGTTTTACAGGGTGGACAATGATATACTTTTGTTAAAACTGGGAAAAATGGGATTCACTCCCCGACTTCTTAAGCTATTCTCTAGCTACCTCAGAGATTGAGAACAATTTGTAAAGCATGGATCCTATTTGTCTAAACCTTATCATCATACCTGGGATAACTCCGGGCATCTGTACGAAAGTGATGTAGCAAAATATTTTATCGACATAAAATATATCGATGTTACTGCCAACATCTAAATGTTATTCGACATAAATAAATATGGGTTGTTAGGTGGGTGTCATGTTCAGCTTTAGTCATAATCTGCTTTAATCATGTTCTGGTCTGGTCATATTCTGGTTTAGTCATATATATTTCCCTTTAGCCATATTCTGATTTAGTCATTTTCTGTTTCAGTCAAGTTCTTGCTTGGTCATGTTTATAGTCCTTTTAAGTCATATTCTGCTCTGGTAATATTCTACTCTAGTCATGCTCTGCTTTAGTCATGTTCTGCTATAGTCAAATTCTGCTTTAGTCATGTTCTGGTTTGGTCATACGTGAGGTATTAGTTTCAAATATATTAAACCTTTATTGCCAATAAATAAACAGTGTTCATACTGGCTGATATGCAGGCTATTTGTATTTATTCGAATGTTATTTCACACATAGCTCATTCTATTTGCACGTGTCATATTTCCTCGTGTGATTTCCTGATGTCCTATGTATAAAATAATTAATTGGTTTTAATTATGGAAGAACCAATGGGCACAAGTGGCCGGTTGACATTTATTGAAAGTGGAAAAGGGAAAAATATTTTGTTACACGATGGTTTTAAGTATACTTTGAATCTGATTAATAAAAGCGGATCTTCATACTGGCGGTGTTCAAGGAGAGATGTCTGTAATGGGACGGTGACTTTAGACACGGAAAGAAAAAAAGTGTTGAAAGAAAACATACGTCATGTTTGTGAGCCTGATTTTTCAAAAAACAAGGCGAGAGAGCATTTGGATCTGTGTAAAGAAATGGTGAAAGAGGTGTATTAACCGATACCAATTATTTTTGAGTATGTTGTCGACAAAATGTCGAAAAATAAAGAGGTTGATGTTGTTGATATTCCAGCTTTTAAATCTGTCAAAGATTCTCTATATAAAGTCAGAAACAAAGAACTGAACGTTCCAAAAACTACGTTCCATAAGACCACTGATGTAATAATTCCCCCTATCCTGGCACAAGACTTTTTAATTTGTGAAGAAATAGTCGACGGGGAGAAGATGTTAATATTTTCTTCGTTAAAGGCGAGAAAACTAGTAACAATGCAGTCGTTTTTTTTGCTGATGGGACGTTTTATGTAACACCTCGACCTTTTCAACAGTTGTATACGATCCAGACTGTAGTAGGTGCTCCTCAGTCGTTTACTCTCATACCCGTAGTTTTCTGTCTATTGCCGAATAAGACAGAAAAAATGTACACGAAGTTATTTGAAATATTAAAACAAAAACTGTCGATGAACATAACTAATATGAAATTAGATTATGAACTGGCTGCAATAAATGCTGTACGCAAATGTTTTCCAGAGGCTAAAGTGACCGGTTGCTTATTTCATTACAAAAAAATCATAATCTCTGTCTATAAGGGAAACTCATGAAGGCCGTAATAGTTATTTGATATACAAGTGGGGAAAGTTGTATTTTACCTGCGAGTGTTCATTTGAAACACGAGCTAGCGAAAGGATTCTATGATTGACCACGAGCGAAGCGAGTGGTTCAAAAATAGAATCCTGAGCGTAGCAAGTGTTTCAAGACACGAGACGTAAAATAACTTTCCACCCGTGTATAACACAAAACTTTTCACCTCACTACAGCGAGGAAACTAAGAAAAGGGTTTGTACTGTAAGCTCAGTTCAGCATTTTGCACGGTTTCCTGTAATTCCACAGGTGTTAATACCACGTGTTTATTACTCGAATCACTCATTTTTAATAACAAAACAAACTAGAAAAACATGCGATTATTTAACGTTGACTACAGCGAGGAAATTAAGAAAATGGTTTGTACTGTAAGCTCAATTCCGCATTTTGCACGATTTCCTGTAATTCCACGGGTGTTAATAAGTCTTTATCACTCGAATCACTCATTTTTTATAACAAAACAAACTAGAAAAACATGCGAATATTTAACGTAGACGGCTTAATAGAAATAAAAGTTTTGAAAGTGCCACCTGTCACTAATACGCTGGTAAACATCTTAGCCTATTTGTGCAAAATGTGGTTACAGAATTATCAACAAGTTTTTAAAGTTGTAGGTAATTCTGTAGCTCTGCCTACCCCACTCTGGGATTACAGGCGTGAAGGTATGTATGTTTGTATGTATGCATACTACTTAATTCAATATCTTTTTTTAAATATCAAAAGGTATAGCTATGAGCGATCCAAATACAAACACATAATATGTATTATTCAAAGAAAAGGTGGAAAAGTGCTTCTCCGTGCTATAAGCACCAGACTTATAAAAAGATAAATCTTCAATCAATCCTCTTTCTTCTGTGGTATGAACGAGAGCGGACGTGGGCAACAAGGTTAAAACTCGCATGGAAACTCCATTATCTGCACTAGTTAAACAACGTTTTTTAATTTCTATCCTTTTCTGGCACCGCTGATATTTGCCGCGAACGTCGGAAGCGACGCGAAAACGAGACAGTTGACATAAATGCTATCCCGCTCACACGCAGAGCAGCTTATTGTCTACTACAATTATTATAATAATAACTGCTACTTAGATTACTAGCTGCGTCCAAGACGTCGCCGGTCGCTTGTGTTTGCTATTGACTGCCATACTGCTTGCTCTGCAAATAACAATCGCCAACTAAAACTACTTCTTAACGATTACACTACGCATATAGATACTAACCTGTAACGACAATGATACGTACGCCGGAAAAATCAGGTTCCGTTCCCGATATGCTTGTAATAAACGATTCATCAGAATCAAATGTTTCCTTTGCTAGAAATAAAAGGAAAAGAAGCAGCGTTATGATGTTAGATCCATGGTTATGGACATAACCATGGATCTGAAAAAAGAAATGAAAGAGCTCGTTACCAATTTAGCGGAAAAACTAAATTCTCAAATCAACACAATGATGGTAACTTTGAATGAAATTCATCACACAAGCAGCAGCGTGCAGGCCGCATTAACACATCTCTCTAAGGAGAACGCTCAGTTAAAGCAAAAATAGAGCTTATGGAAATTGAGCCGCAGAAAGATAAATAACAAATAATATTAATGGAAAATAAATTCGAAGAACTACAAAGACTAGAAAGGAAGTGTAATTTAGAAAACAAAAAAGGGCGACGAGAATAAAAAAGACCTGATGAAAATGGTCTCCAAGTTATGCACTAATCTAAAAGTTAAGTTAGAAAACTTGGAAGTGAAAGACATAATAAAAATAAGAAAACATAAAACAGCAAAAAATACGATTATCGTTGAGCTAAACAACACATTTACAAAAACGAACATCCTTAAGGCTACTAAAACATTTAATTATCAAAACAGAACGAACAAACTAAATGCAAACGTGTTTAGACTGAATGCCTACAGCGATACGAATCTTTATATCGGAAAATCTTACGCCAACGTCTAGCTAGGGATTTCAAAACGATGAATAAATATAAGTATTGCTGGACCAGCTATGGAAAAGTCTACTTACGTTATGATGACAACTCTCCAATCATCACTATAACTAGTGCAGCACAATTTCAGCAACTAAGGAAACAATGACTACATCCAACAAAGTTCCAAAGCAAAACCTCAGTGCAGTTCATGGGATACTTAGTACCTATGGTTTCTTACGTGTTCTTAATTTTTAAAAATCTTTTTACATATATTTTCTCAATGTGTTCATTAATATTGTGCACTATACACAACTATCAATGGTCTTCACAAGGCAAAACCAACATATACATCCAATCCAAAAACACTTAAAATATGTATCAATTTAAATAACTATTTAGGGCCAACACTTAATACTAAAGAATTAGCAAAACACTTAAACATCCCCATTTCTTCCCTTAACATTCCAATGGCTAACCAAAACATTCTTCTTCAAGAATTAGACTCACTGCACGCTTCAAACTCTATATCATGCTCAATTGACCAACTTAAAAAAAACCTTTGCCCATATAATCCTACCCTTTCCGTAGTCATTCAAAATATTCGCAGTGTCCATAAAAGCTTAAATATCGACGACTTGGAAGTCAACCTTGCAATGCTTAACCCGAGTATAGACATTATTGTTTTAACAGAGGGTCTATTAAGTCGGATTATTCAACTTATTGTTCTACTAAAAAAACGAATCAGAACGATGGTGTTGTTGTTTTTATAACAAAAAACATAAAACACTCCGTTAAAAAATCACCCTAATCCGAGCATCTTGTCTAGAAAATACTACACTCACTACACATACTTGTGTGCATCTATCGCTCCCCATCAGAAAAGAACCCCGACAAATTTATTCGGTCTTTAGATAATTACCTTAAATCACCGCACCTAAAAATACCACCATAACAGGGGATATCATCATAAATATAATTAATGGCAACAACGATAAACACTCAGATCTGTACCTACATATGTCGGCCTCGCATAGTCTATTAGCAGGTCATAGATTTGACACCAGAGTCAATAGTTGCCTGGATCACGTGTTTACCAATTTGGATACTTCCAAGTTTACAACTTCAGTTGCCGTCTTGGACACGACTATAAAATGATATGAATCTATTATTATCATAGAACGAATAATTCTGTTTCGACAAAAACTACCAATACTATAACCAATTACTCCGACGCAATCATTTCTCTAACGGATACGGACATTTCTGACTTATATTATATGTATACAAGACCCTAACATATGAAGCAATAAATTAATAAATATAATCCAAAAATGCTTAAAAGAAAACACTTCGACTGTAAAAATACCTTGTAGTAAAAAAATATTAAAGCCATGGATTACACCGGGAATTTTAAAATGCATTAAACACAGAAATAAATAACAAAAACAATTACGTACTAATAATACAAATTAAATACTCAAAATTACATATCGCCGATATCGCAATTATTGCAACAACCTAATTAAAAAGGTAAAAAACAATATGAAATAGAACTTCTTGATAATGCTAAAACCAACAATAAAACCTTATGGAGCTGCATTAAAAACTTAACGTATCTAAATAAACAAAAAACAAATAATAAAGAACTCAATGATATAAGAAACACTCCCTTAAAATCAGCTGAATACATAAACAAACACTTTAATAATTTAGGAAAAAACTTAGCTAAAAATAAAATTAAAAATGTAACCTCTGAAAAGGTCGAACTTGACAATGTTCCTTCAATCGTAAATTCAATAGGTCTAATCGAACCAGAACTGTTTGAAATAAACTCAATAATAACTTATCTAAAATCTGATTCCGCCGCAGGATGGGATAAAATTCCAACTTTTTTTTTTAAATGGCTAATGATTTGTTGGTTCCTATTATCTCATATTAGGTTTCAGAGATATATTCTATGCTTTCAACAAGGCATTTTTCCCATACCACTTAAACGCTCTATTATACTTCCAATATTTAAGAGTGGGGATAGAGACGATATAAACCACTATAGACCTATATCAATTCTTCCGGGCGTTTCTAAAATAATAGAGAAATTAATAAATACTTGATTACACAAGGTAGCGTCCTGGGGCCTACATTATTTTCATCTACGTCAACGATCTAACTAACCTCCATCTAACCAATGGCAAAGTTTTTCCTTATGCAGATGACATTGCTTTACTCTTCCACGGTACAAGTTGGGAAGAAGTATACCAATATGCAGAGAAGGGCCTGGGTAAAGTTATCAAATGGCCAAACCAGCACTTGCTATCACTAAATACTTCAAAAACCTGCTACCAATTCTCTATTCGAAATTCCATGCAAGCAGACGTAGATTTAACAATAACAGCACATCTATGTGACAATCAGGCTCCTGACACGTGCAACTGCCCTAACCTGAATAAAGTTCAATCGACTAAATATTTAGGCATTATGAAAGACAAAAACTTATCTTGGTATCCCCAACTAATCGACTAAACAAGAATTAGTCGCTAATCGTGCAAGAAATTTTATTTGGATATTTAAATATTTACGTGATATAAGAGACAGAACTTTAATAATCTATATATACATTACACTTATTCAATCTATACTTTTATATTACTTACCAATTTGGGGACGGTTTAGCACTGACCAACTTTATCATGAAGCTGATGTCCTGACAGTGAGACAATTAATTATACATACTGCAATGTATACTCAAGACACAGAGGTATAAATATCGACCCTAAAAAACTTAAAAAACAAAGTCCGCGTTCCATAATCACTACAGTGACAACTAAAACAGTATTTGCCTCGAAACAGTACAGTACTCAATCAGTAAAACTGTATAACAAAATCCATAGGAAATTAAATATTTACACTTTGTCATAATTATATGCGGTGTAAGAAACAAACAACTAGCTGCCTATTAACTAAAACGTATCAACAAACAGAAGACCTTTTATTAAATTAGTACTATAACATAAATTGATTAAAAACACTCTTATGCACAATTGCCTTTTAAAATAAGCTCACGCTAACACTATCGAACACACTAGCACACCCAAATACGCAGTACAAATACACACACACACACACACACACACACTGGCAGATCATCTATTGCTATTTGTTGAAAATGTTGATTGTCTTATTGTTAGTTACAAACCTAATGTTGCTTTACGATAATTTGTTTACAACAAACCATAGTAAAGAGGGGACTCTTCTATCAAAGATTTATATAACTTTAAAGAAGAGCTCCCAACCCATTTTATGTTTATCGTGTAATTATTCAACGAATGTTTTTTTTTTACATATCACGGTCTGTATACATCACGATAAATCGTTAAATGTAAATAAAACAGTATTTAGAAATGTCGAAGAGTTAGAGGTACCTAATAAATTCTTCAACATTGTTTTGGCCGATTATTTTAATGACGGAGAACGAATCCTGATATTTTACACCCGAGAAACTAGAAAATGTATTAGTAATATAAAAGAGTTCTTCATGGATTGGACTTTTAGAAGTTGTCCTGTGCCGTTCCGCCAATTATATATAGTAGATATACATGGTAAATTCTAGTTCAACAAAAACCACACATGTAGTACCTTTAATTCATGTTTTAATGTTCAACAACAAAGAGGAATCTTATAATATTGTATTTCAAATTCTAAAATCGCAGTTGCCCCAGTTTGACCCTTTTAAATTACACTGTCACATGAAGTCAGCGGCCATAAATGCTCCTCTAAAAAAAAACAAAAATGGACATAGCCCTATGCTAATATCACTGGACGAAAAACGTTAGGAAACATGCGAAATTACATAAACACACAAATAGTGAGACAGAAAGACGAATCGTTGCTTTGTGTGCCGCTTTACCTTGGCTGCCACCATCGAAATTGCTAGAAGGATGGGAGTGTGTTAAAGTTGAATGTAGAGTAAAATTTAACATGACCAAGTTTATGGATTACATACTTACATAAATTTTGGTTAAGCTAACATTGCAATAAAATAAGTGTATTCGGTGAAAGCCATCGTGTAGATAACCCCGTGGAAGGGTGGCATTCTAGTTTAAACAGAGAAATCAACAAAAACAATGTCACATTACTCTGTCTGTTAAATTTTATAGCCAAATTTGAGAACACAAATAAGGGAAATACATAAAATAAACGTAAAAAACAGGATATATTAAACGACGAATACATACATCTACATACGTACAGATGGAATTGATTAATGGTGAAACTGGAGTTGGACATGTGTAAGAAAAATTGTGAGATTAGTTTAGCCACATCCTTTATCATCATCATCACCATGTCAGCCGAAAGACGTCCACTGCTGGACATAGGCATCCCCCAAGTCTCTCCACTCAGACCGGTCTTGTGCTTTTCGCATTAAGCCACACACTTAAATAATTTTATAATGAGGCTTAATTTGTTCCGTGTTACGTTAAGTAAGTTAAGTTAGTTTTTTGGGGTAATTCAACTAACCGAGATCAGGTATTTCTAGCGCAGAAACGATGCATAAGAGCAATATGTACACGCAGAGAAATCGGTGACAAACAGAAGTACTGAATTAAATAGTTAAATTAGGTTACAACATTTCTAGTTTGAAATACTAGATCCTTGTTATCTCTACAACTAATTATTAATTCCTACTATTCGTATGTTACATTATACTATTTGATTAATGTAGCTCACAAAAAAATATTATAGAACTAAAACACCAATAATTATTGCATCATAAACAATAATTATGTTAATATGTATATAATGTATTGTATTTAATAAGAAACAGGGATTCGCAGTTACTAAATGATCTAGTTCTGGTTAATGATTTACAATGTAACTGGTTTACTACGAGTCTGTCTGTAATCAAAACAATAATCTTGTTACTACAACTACGTTATAGTTTGCAGTACATATCGTTCTAAGTTTCATGTAATATTCGTTTAGTTTGGTTTACTTTTTATAAGTGTAATGGCTTAACGAGAATATTATAGTAATAACCACTCCGGAAACAGTAAACGGTACAATGTATGTATTACTCCGTGCTATTCTGTTAGCGTATTTTAAAATATTGAAAATAATAATGTTACAGTAACAATCGAGGTGGTATTCATAGCAAAGTATCTTGTTCTGTTTATTTAACGAGAATATTATAGTAATAATCACTCCGAAAACAGTAAACGGTACAAAGTATGTATTACTCCGTGCTATTCTGTTGGCGTATTTTAAAATATTGAAAATAATAATGTTACAGTAACAATCGGGGTGGTATTCATAGCAAAGTATCTTGTTCTGTTTATTTAAAACAGTGTTTTTGTAAACAAACTCCCGCGCTCTCCTCCGCGGCGGGGGCGGGGCGGGACGCGGGGCGAGGCGACGCGTCGCCGGCGTCGGCCATGTGAGTTTTGGACTTCGCGCTGTACGCAAGCTCTATAATAAGTTCATCAAATAATTGTTTTTGTGTAAGTGAAATATTGCCTACCTATTTCACAATTGTTTGACATGTCTTGTGACGACGATGAAGATATTGCAAAGTTATTGGAGCAGTGGGGTTTACCCCAATACATTAATACTTTTAAAGGTAAGTTGGTACCTACCAATATTTTAGTATAATTCCATTAAGCGATTTGATTGATGTTGTTTATCCCGGCTGTTTTCGGCCACGGCAAGGGTTTTATCTCCGGGTCTGTTGGCGTTTTCTTGTAGGGACTCGCATGTGGCTGATGCAATCTTGTTGATATTCATAGCTATTATTCAATTTAAATAAGTAAGTGGATAGGTACCTACATGATGACTTTATAAGTTTACAGTAAAAAGTCTTGAAGTTATTTTTAGAATTTCATTATCTACCTATAGAAAGAAACGCCATGAATTGGTTGATAGGTACTTACTTACTTTCACACAGTTATCTCATCATAATCGGTTTGGCAAACAGTTCACCAAATGTGTCAGCTCAGCTTCAAAACAGGCGAAATGGTTAACTAGTCAATAGGCTTGTTTTATAAAACCTAGGTTACCAAGCCAAGTATTCGATTACCCCTAGATCAAAAACTATGCTTTTTGCGTTGAAACTTTCTTGTATGAGTGATGATATTATATTTTTTATGATTTTCAGAAAATGATATAACTATATTGACACTGTCGATGCTAGACAGGAGTCTAGTTAAAGAACTAATCCCTTCAATTGGAGATCGAGCCAAATTTTTAAAAAACTTGGACAATTGGAACAAATTAACTAACCCAGAAGAATGCCTAGAAATACCATCTACCAGCAGCAGCAGCTGCAGCCCTGTAAGTATCTCCTATTTTAAATGCTTTTATTGGCTTCACCTGTAACTATGTATGTAAGTAATGTAAATAAATCTTAGAAGTTGAATTTAGCCAAGTTATATTATATTGTCCCATCGATTTGAAAATTTGCAAATGTATGTCATACTGTTAACAATACAAGAATTTGTTTCTATTGAGCTGATCTGATGATGGTAACAGGAGGTAGAGGCTGGAACTCTTCAACAGTTACTAATAAACCTTTAGAGTTTAGGCTCATTTGGTTTATTTTTACGAGTATACCTATTTAAGTAGTGGGTAATTTTTATCATTCATGGGTAAATTTTATTTTGCAGGCCCCTGTTTTTGTAGATCTGCTTAATCCCAAACACAGACAAATAAAGAGTGTGAGCGAATTTTTAATCCCTCTAAACAGTAATACCTCAACCCCACTAAATGATTCCGACATCAGTATACTGCCTTTCACTGGTGAGGATCAGGGTGCCACTAGTGAGGATCAGGGTGCCACTAGTGAGGATTTGGTTATGACAATCTGTAATGAAGATGTATGCCCGGTAAGATGAATACTTATAAAGTAACTACTTGACCTAAAAATAAAACAAATACAAATGTTAGAACTAAATTAAATATATTGTATATGTCTTTAAAAAAAACTTTATCATAATTATCATCATAATTACCTACCTAATTATTAATTTATTTTTTGTGTATTTTTTAGCCGTTGAAGAATTTACTATTAAAATCAAATGAAGGACAAGGCCTGCTAAATTTATATTCGGAACAAGGCAAATTATCTAATAACGGGCGAAGGAAAGTGTATACATACAATCACAGGATTTGCGGAATCGTTTTCATCCAACTATCCTTGCCGTGTATGTAAGATTACTAAAGAAACTATGAGAAAGGCTTATGAATGTGATGAATCATTGCTACGTACAATGCCCCAGTATATGGCAGATGTAGAATTGCAAAATGTTTCTGCTACAGGTATTAAAAATAAATGTGTTTGGCATGAAGTAAAAGGGTTTTCAGTTATAGATCATGTTGGAGTTCACATAATGCATGATCTCTTAGAAGGGGTCTGTAAATACGTTGAGTTTCATTGTTTTAAGTTACATTACCGACCTTAAATATTTTTCTTTACAAACTTGAAATAATAGAATAATTTGTTTTAATTACGGACCTGATAGAAGGAATACACCCCCAATTATAACATTGGATCATTTGAATCGCAATACTCTGAAAATGTCAGCAGCAGAAACACTTTGTTTTGTAAGATACTTTGGATTGCTAGTCGGTGACCTGATACCCGGCCATGATGCAATTTGGAATATTTATATTTGTTTGAGAAAGATAATGGACATTGTCATGTCAACTGTCATTAATAAACCAGATTCAAATTTATTGAAAAGTCTTATTTCCGAACATAACTTCTTATACTTGAAATATAGTAAAAAAATCCTTAACTCCTAAATTTCATTATCTTACTCATTATCCAAAGATGTTAATTAAATTCGGTCCCTTAGTAAATATCTGGTCGATGAGGTATGAAGCTAAACATCGCATATCTAAGTTATATGCAAACGTGACTAATAATAGAATTAATATTTGTAAATCACTCAGTATTAAACATCAACTTCAGTTAAATAATAAGTTTATCAGTAGTACCTTCATGAAACAGTTTGACTGTGGAAGAAAAAAAAGTGTAAGCGATCTGAGAATTGCTGAAAATATTGCACGTCAATTACAGTTAGAGTTGACAAATATATATAAATGTAATTGGGTCCAAGTTAATGGAATTAAGTACACTGCTAACATGACGTTAACGTTAGATTTTTATGAAGACAAATTGTTACCAAAGTTTGGCTTGATCGAAAATATTTTTATAGTCGATGAATATGTTGTATTTTTTGGGTTTTCTTTGTTTGATACGTTAAGTTTTAATGAACATTTATACTGTTTTGATGTAGAATTATTAAGTGATAAAAATACTAATTTCTTTTCCTTAGGAAACATTGCTAGTTACATGCCAAATAATTTGACACTTAGTGTTGATGGTAAACATTATTATGTTACGCCACGATCTTCAATTTAGATTAAGTATTTAATTGATGTCAATTTAAGAATGATCCCGCTTTGCCCCACCGGCCGCCTGTTTGGTGGGGTATAATCCGTGCAAAATATAAGGTGGTGGAATGTGCCCCACCGGTTTGGCAGGCGGTGGGGCGTAGTGGAATAATTCCAATTTAAGATATAATTCAAGTTTTGACTGTTTTGAGTTTATTTCCATGAAAAAAAGTACAAATTATGTTAATCTGATGTTTAAAACATTGTTATCTATAAGTAGTATTGGTGAAAACGCTCATTAGAATACTTCTAAGATGTGTAGAAATGATAAGTATAGATTGATTATTAATGACTGATTATTGTCTAATGATTGTGATGATTATAATATAATAAAAGTCATTTTCTATGTACTTAATATTTTTTATTTTTGATTCCAGGAAACCCAATCCTGCCTATGGAGCCGTAGTGCGTGCGATGTCTTAACAAAAATTCCAATAGTCTCAATTTCCATGATTCTAATCTAGCACCTGTTGAACTTAGTATTAACTTTATTAACTCTGTGTTCGACTTATTTGTATTATTATGATACTAGATAGTCGGAGACTTTGGATATTGTAATGAAAAGGTCATTTATTTTTTATTTTTAAAGACGTCACACTTACTGCTGGCTCTATGGACTGCATTTAGATGGAACGCCTGACAATCCAGTGGACTGACAGCACCACAACGGATCCCTTTTGAGCTTTTATTGGTGAAAATACAGTTTTATTTACAAAAAGACAAATCAAATTGTATTTTTGTCTACTAAAAGCCTAAGAGGCCCCGTTAGTACTGTAAGTGCACTAGATTGCGCTTCACCTAAACCAGTAGGTACTGCATACGAAATAGCAGCTATAACAATACCTAAGATGCTAGCATTACTATGTGTATTGTACTGGTTACAAGAAACAAAGCTAGCGAATAGTTATCATTACAGTTCACGTCGTTATGTTACAAAAATTCGTTAGTAGATACAGCAAAGTATTTAGTAAACCCAAAAAAAAAGTGTTTATGTTTACCAGATTGCATAGTAGTCCTTACAATTCACGTCGTTATTTTACAAAAAATCATTAGTAGATACAGCAAAGTATTTAGTAAACCCAAAAAAAAAGTGTTTATGTTTACCAGATTGCATAGTAGTCCTTACAATTCACGTCGTTATTTTACACAAATTCATTAGTAGATACAGCAAAGTATTTAGTAAACCCAAAAAAAAAGTGTTTATGTTTACTAGATTGCAAAGTAGTCCTTCTAGTAATGTCTAGTAATGTCTACTTGACATATGGTTACAATTATTTATTTACCTTGTAGTGAGTATTATGTTGTTTGATCAGTTACACACAACATCTAGTTGTCATTAATAAAAGATTGTTAAAAATAATAACAGATTGGTTTTTGTAAAGTCAACTCGCTAGTCTTGCTGTCACGACTGCAAACAGAATTTCTAGTTACAGTAGCGTTTTTTCTCGTATAGGTAGCCAGATATTTCTCTGCGTGTAGTTTACACGCAACGGATAGCTGCAGGCCGCAGTTTAAGGCATTACAATTATTGACCGTGCCATCTTTATACAGGGTGGAAAGTTGAGATGGGGCATTAAGGGCAGCTACCATACCAGAACCCTTGCTGCCACGCGAAAATGATCTTAGGAGACCTCACCCAACTTTTTGAGTGATGACAATCGACATTCACAGATTTTTGATAAAAGGTACAGTCAGCGAGAAAATCGACAGAAACGAGTAATTTTTTTTTAATGCCAATCGATCCCATTTCTCATAAGGATTAAAACATTCTTTGAGGTTAGAGTACTAGAACACTCACAAATCAAAGAAAACGTTTTCCATACATTTAGTAGGGTAATAATAACTGAGAACACTTTTCGCATTTGTTTTTTTACGCATATCGGTCCTTTTTACTTAAAGAATGTTAAGTATGGAGACAACTACAAATCGCATAGAGTCTTGAGAACCACATTACTAATAATGAAGAAACATACATAGGTATGTACATGTACCTATGCCTGAATTTCATAGGCCATAATGTGTTAATTTCATCGTAAACTGTAAAGATTATCACAGAAGCCGTTAGGTTAGATTTATTTTATTACAATTGTGATAAATCTACAATTCTCGATAAAATACGATACCTTTAAGACGAATAATTATGGCATATGAAACAGTGGCTAAATTAGATCCAGCAATAAAACACAACATTGACTTTTAAATGTATTTACAATAATGAAAAGTGAAGAAAGATAACATAGCGTACACTTTTACGACAATAAATGTTCGAAATGGTAGCCACATTGTCGAATACACAAGTTAACCCTTTTGGCACATTTTATGCTTCTTTCACCCCGTAATTGCTAAAAGTGGCAATGAAATTTCATGTGCTCTGCCTACTCCTTGAGGGAATATTGGCGTGAGAGGTATGTATGTATGTAATTGAAGTAGTCTCCATACAAATTAATAGTCATTAAACTAAAGAAAATTCTACCTTGGTTTTGCTCTACTAAATGTATGGAAAACGTTTTCTTTGATTTGTGAGTGTTCTAGTACTCTAACCTCAGTTGGTCTCAAAGAATGTTTTAATCCTTATGAGAAATGGGATCGATTGGCATAAAAAAAAATTACTCATTTCGGTCGATTTTCTCGCTGACTGTACCTTTTTTCAAAAATCTGTGAATGTCGATTGTCATCACTCAAAAAGTTGGGTGAGGTCTCCTAAGATCATTTTCGCGTGGCAGCAAGGGTTCTGGTAGCTGCCATTAATGCCCCATCTCAACTTTCCACCCTGTATATACTCGAAGTCTCGATTTTCGTAAGAGCAAACTTGAATAAGTTTAAAACTCGCTTCGCTGGGAATGCGAGATGCAAGGTGCAGATTAGGCCTGAAATACACTCGCGGTCAAATAATACGGGTCAGAGTGCGTTTTTCATACTAAAGAGGCCATTTCGGAGCCTTAGTTCCTCGCCAGGGGATGCTTTTAGTGAAATCTGATGATGGATACCCCGAGCATTAATACAGGACTTCCAGAGTACCTAAGATACCTAACTGATTGAGTCTGCGGTTAACGCCGGAATCGTGCATGTTCAGAAAAACATCTAAAATGGCAATAAAATGTAAGGAAATACAAATACTCACCCAAACTCTCTCGCTGTGGTGTTAACTGATTGTGCGATCAGTTAGGTATCTTAAGCACTTCTGACCTCCTCTATTGAACCTCACGAAACCACCCCTGTCCAGGAACCAAGGCTTCGAAATAGCCTCGTTTGTATGAAAAACGCACTCTGACCCGTATTATTTGAACGAGTGTATGTAAAATTGCACTTTAAAAAAAAATTTTTTTGGTGTGGCACCGACTATTTACTATAAATAACCTGATTGTTTAAGAAATTCAGACATTGATAATTTTAAGAGGAAAGTATTGAATTTATTAATTGACAAATGTTATTATTGTGTGCATGACTTTTGAATGGATAATTTTCAATAATAAGATTGAATTTTGAACATTTGTACGCCAGCTGGCAGTTTATAGTGATACCTTGAACATTTGACATCCTTTTATGATTTTTATGACCAAATAAATACAAATAAATAAATTGATTGATTGATTGATGTAAAATACAGATTTCAATACACAGAAAACATCCAAGACACAGTGACAAATACTCGCGCTCATCGCACAATTATTTGCCCTTACCGGGAATCTAACCCAGGGCCGCTAACTTCGTAGGCAGAGTCACTACTAAATAGGTCAACTGCGTAGTCAAATTACATACATACATACCTTCACGCCTCCATTCCCAGAGTGGGATAGGCAGAGCTACAGAACCACCAACAACTCCAAAAACTTGTTGATAATTAATATGAAACATAGAAAGGCATCTTACGACATATTTGCTATTCAAGTTTAGAAGCGAACACTTAGCAAAAAAATATACATATATGAAAGTAGGTAATCTTAATAGCGGGTTGTGATGCACTTTTTGAAAGACAAATGAACATTATAAAGTCAAGTAGACTTTAAGATCTTAATACACTCACAGGCAAAAATGCATTACACCGCAGCATAACATCAAAGGTAACTCTTTCCAAAGGATCCCAAAAGATCCATTAATTACATGTTCGTACTATTATTTTTGTTTTAAAATTATCGCATCTTTTGGGTTCCTTTTGAAACCTAGGTTAATTAGCAACAAAACAATACAGTTTAGTGAAATGATCAGAGGCCGGAATTTTCGTAGCATTTTGGAGCTGTCATAGGGACTTCTCTTTTATCGACTTTGGATATACGTATTTTATCGATACTTTATAGAACACAACATATTAAAGAAGATTAAAAGTAGAGGTAAACAACAGGCGGTCTTAGCGATCTCTTTCAGATAATGACTATCTATTTCATTTATAAAAAAAATAAAGATGAAACACTAAAATTGTTAGCACTAAAACAGACCTTTAACATGAAATTCATAAATGATAAAACACTGAACTGAACTGATTCAATGTGAAATTGTTAATTATTAACTTTTCATTGTTTTCATTGCAAATCTCTATTTCACATTTTCAATTACTCAAAAATTATACCGCCTGTTGTTTACCTCTTTTAATCTTCTTTAATATATTGTGTTCTATAATGTATCCATAAAATATGTATATCGGTAGTCGATAAACGAGAAGTCCCTATGACCGCTTAAAAGTGCTACGAGAATTCCGGCCTCTGGAAATGATACAGGTATTTTCGAAATTATTATCTGGTCTATGAAGTTATCATTTTGCCTGCTAGTGTTTTATAAAATAACTGGTTAAAACCTTTTTCATTAGTAAGAGTCTGGTATAAACAACAAACTCATGCTATGAAAATGTAATACTCGTTAAGTAAAATCGATGAACATATTCATCTTTATTTTTTTGTTTACGGCTGGGATAATTATCATAACTTACAAAAAAAATGGCTAACAGAATAAAATACTGTTTACCGATTTTACTGATTGTGCCTAAGTTTATATTAAATTCGCAGGAATAAAGGTTTACGCCAGCAGCCATATCTACTAAGTATACACTTTCGCAATAAACAGAGATTTCGCTTGTTATTCGAATACTATCTCTCTAAACATAATTAACATACAGTTATAAATACCAATTTGGAGATCAAAAAATGTAATAGGTACTTACACTTTTTTAAATCACTCCTTCGGGAGCGCAATCTAGTAACTTGTGTAAGAATATGGAGTTTCACCAACACTTATCATGTCCTGCTTCACAATCGGCATCTAAATTACTGGCTGAGGGAAAACTGAACTGCAATTTGTTTTTAATCACTTCACAAGATGTATTTCTTCTCTACACAACGTTTTTTCACAAACAACAAGTCGTAAGTTCATTACAATTTGTATACGCGCTCTGAATTTCAGCAGGGACCCCGCACGAACCACGACACGCCGGCGTTTGAAACGTACTGGACTGAGCAAGGCCGGGCTGAATACCCCGATATATCTATCTCTCTCTCTTACATACGAATTTTAGTTAGAAATACGGCCGTCCTGCTCGCACAGCCTGAAAGAGAGCATGGTGAGAGTACTCGTAATACGTATAGGTCAATATCAAACCTCCTCGGGTTCTGGAGGCTGCAGTTAGGGTGGCCAAGCTTTTTTTTCAATAATTACGTAATTAAGCGTTTAAAAACTTCAAAAACAATACTAGAACTGGCTTTCCAATGATAATTTAAAACCACAAATTACTTTTGTCTTGATTTTAATAGCAATAATTTAAATAATTTCAAATAAAAAAATTATAATTATACAAAATATCCTAGAAATTTATCATTCAGTTTCAGTACATTATTTAATTTAATAAGATTTCAACTTTCCGCGTTACTAAAATAGAATTTTCAGTGTGTACACATTCGTGGTATAAAAGAGAAATGACACCTGTACATTTCAAACTTTCATTATAATCATTGTACATTATCATTGTTCAAACTCCGGTAACCTAATTCAAGCGTTAACATTGTGAGAGAGAAAAAACGTGCACGCCCTACACAGTTCGCCTCGAGTCGGGCCACGCGACGCATGCGCCCGGCGCGCCGAGCAGCGCCGTGAGACCAACAACCGTACACACCCCGAAAATTAATTATTCGAAACACTACCGACCCGTTACTCAAATGATAGACATTATTCATGCCTTTTGCCATTGATTAGTCGCCGAAAGCTAACTTTCTAAAGGTACGCGTAAATCACTCAAGAGGCTGAGTGTTGCCCGGTTTATAGCGAAAGTAAAAACGCAATATTATTGAATAAAAGATCAATAACAAATGTACGCGCAGAGTAATTTTAATGACAATACATATTTTATGATGATTCGAAATCTATTAACAGAAGTTCAGTAATTTCAAATAAAGGGGAAATTTGTATGGAACTTGGTCTACGAGCGGTGAAGGATAATTTTAATATCTGACGATGTAGTATAGTCCTACTGTACTTGGTGAGTTTCGTTAGCGTGACTTCATTGTAAAATTCAAATTAACTAGACTAGAATCAATATAATGTACAATTATACAAAATTGTAGTTTTTCCATAGTAAAACTGGATAAATTTCTTGAAATTTTACGCTTATAAAGTTTTGTGTTGTGGTGTAGGCTTCTGGGGTGTTATTCTCTGAAAAGCTAAAGTGAGCGAACGCAGGAGTGAATGTCCAAGCGGCGAGTTTAAGTAGTCCCGTCCGAGCTAAAAAACATTCTCAATTAGGCAGCCTTATACGTTCGAAGAGCCATGCTGCCAAATTGAAAATGCACGCCCTAAAATGTGTTGTGTTCGCTCGGACGGGACTATTTAAACTCGCCGCTTGGACATCACTCGGACATTCGTTCACCTTTGCTTCTTGAGCGAATCACACCCCTGCTCATAAGGACAGTTTTTGTTGTTTACAAAAGCATAGTAGTTATAAATAGCTTGTCATAACTGGATATTATTAGTTTAGGATGGCAACACGCTCTCTATTGGGATGATGCTTACGGGTTGCACATGTGTGTCTGCTAATAAACAGTAATTAATTAATTTACGGTTTTATTTCAATACCTAAAGTATAACAACTGGCGACGAGGATCAACGAAGTTACGCGTGTGTACGAAAAACACTTAAAAGTGATTAATTGCAAGAGAGAGAGCGTGTTGCCATCCTAAACTAATAATATCCAGTTATGACACTCTCCGCCTCCTTAAGTCTATTTTATAGCTATATCGAACTTAACTATTCACTATAACATATTAAAACTAAGGTTACAATTTTTGTAATTAATTTGCATGACGTTTCCATTTTAATCCATCAACTGCCACAGTGAAAGTGGTACCAGGCATCAAAACTTTACTTAACCTTTAGACCATTTCCTTCCCCTTCGAAAGTCTTTAACATTAACTACGTCCCCCTCCTTTAATACTATTTCTCTAGCAACCTTCGCATACATTAATGGTTTTTCTTGTGATTTTATAAGGTTTTGGTATACGGGTGCGGGTCGTAAAAGTGCAAATCTACTACGCAATTCTCTACCCATCATTAAGCGAGCTGGAGTTACTTCGCTGCTTTTGTGTGTAGTGGTTCGATAATCAAACAAAAAAATGCTTTGGCATAGTTATGTGATTTACCACTGTCAATAAAATATTTCATATGTGATTTAAATGTCTCTACAAATCGTTCAGCCGCCCCATTGGTGGCTGGATAGTGAGGAGATGTGAAAGTATGTTTGACGCCTGTTACCAAACAAAAATTTTCAAATTCGTGGCTAGTAAAAGCCGTGCCATTATCTGTTACTAAGTGTACAGGAAAACCATAACGGATGTATAACTCTTTAAATTTAGTTATTGTGAGGCTTGCTCCTATGTTAGCCATTTTATCAATACTTTCATTTAATTTTGGCCACCAGAAGTAAGCCTTTGCCATTTCAATCATTCTTGACGTTCCAAAATGTGTTAAATGTAATTCATCTAAAACAGTTTGTCTTAAACTTTCAGGTATGATAATACGATGCCCCTACATCACACATTCCCTATCGGTACTAATTTCGTACCGTCTTAAAAAGAAAGGATCTAAATTTTTATCAGTTACTTTTTATGGCCAACCATCTTGACAGTACCTTATAATTTTTGCTATAACCAGATCTTTCTTAGTGTAATTTTTAATTAATTTCCAGTTTAAGGTTTTCTACTCTGACTCATCAATATAATTTACATTTGTAATTTCTATGTTATTAATACATAAGGGGTGATACTTCGTATCGTCCTTCTCTTGCGGCAGTCTAGATAAATAGTCTGCAGGGTTTTTGTCCGAACTGATGTGTTTAATGGTATAGTTAAACGCTGATAAGAATATTGCATAATGTTGTAGGCGTTTGGCCGCCATTCTGGGTATTGCCTTATGTGGGCCCAATATGCGAGTGAGGGCCGCATTGTCAGTTTTGTTACCCCAAAGATTATAGCAAATGCTTCCTTATCTAATGTGGTATATCTTTGCTCCGTATCATTTAATTTTTTGCTTGCGAATGCAATAGGCCTAATAATTCCATCAATTCCTCGATTTGAAATTATAGCACTAACTCCATATGCTGAAGCATCGCAAGTTAAAATTACTGGCAGGTCAGGATTGTAATGTGCCAAATTTCCTGCAGAAGCCAATGTTTGTTTTACAATGTTAAATGCCTTTTGGCAGTCATCAGTCCAGACAAAACTTCCCTTCTTTGTACATTCATAAAGAGTAAACCAATTGTGATAAACTGAACTAATTATTTACATTTATAAATAAGTGACATTAAAAAAATGCGTGGTTAAAATTTTAGGTATTATGAGACAGTTACATTTTGGTCTTTGGGCCTGTCAACAAAAGGCATTTTTGAATTTTGGTAATTTTTAGACTAATGCATTTTCACTTTCAGTCTTAATAATAATTCGGTATTTGAAGTTATTGTTCATTTTACCAACTATACAATTTGGATATCGGATGTAATGTGTAAATGTTATTATGACAT
This sequence comes from Acleris emargana, assembly GCA_927399475.2. Lineage (NCBI taxonomy): Eukaryota > Metazoa > Arthropoda > Insecta > Lepidoptera > Tortricidae > Acleris > Acleris emargana. The sequence continues at coordinate 51,249,916 of OV656835.1, read as the reverse complement.
TTTATTGTATTAAAAATTCGTCAATTCGGGAATTAAGGCATTTTGGAACTAAGACAATTTGAGATTTAGTAAAATATGTAAAAGGGCATTATGATATTTGGCTGTAATGAACCGGAATCAAATTCAAATTCAAATTTTTTATTGCATGTCACATTAACATAGTTATAGATGGTAGGTACATAATGGGAGGTCTGCATGTGACACCCTGCAAGGGCACAGCAACATAATCCCGCGATCCTCGCGTGATTGAGATACTATAAGTTATCCAGGAAATATTTAATAATCTTAGGAATATAGGCCAAAAATCTCCAACAACGTCAAATTACTACCTAACGGGAGTATTTTATAGTGAGATTTACTGTTTATCTATTGATAAACAGATTGTCACTTTTGACATAGGATTAAAATATACTTTTAATCAAATATTTTAAATTAAGTCCAATAAAAACCAAATAGTTTGATATATAATACTAATATAAATATATTAAATTGAGTACTGTTAGGCGATGGGCTTGCCACCTGTCACTAATACACGGAAACATCTTAGCCTACTTGTGCAAAATGTGGTTACAGAATTATCAAGAAGTTCTAAGACTTGTTGGTAATTCTTTAGCTCTGCCTACCCCACTCTGGGAATGAAGGCGTGAGTTTATGTACGTATGTATATATGTATGTAAATTGAGTACTTACAGGATTTTGAAAAGATTGAAGTTTTTCGGAAACTCACGATCACAGCTTACAATTCGTACACCGTGCAAAGTAACGTAGCTATAATAAATATTTAAGGGCAAGTCAGTTGGCTGTGTATCTTTTTACCCGACTGCGTCAGAAGGAGGGTTATGTTTTTCGAGCGTATGTAAGTATGTATGTATGTATGTATGTATGTATGTATGTATGTATGTATGTATGTCTATTGCTGGGCACGCTCTGCAGCCTAAACGGCTTGACCGATTTTAGCATACTTGGTGTCATTCGATTCGTCTTAATTGCCGAAGTGACATAGGGTATATAATATTTCAAAATGACGTCTGCAAAAACAAAGAGGGGGTTTTAAAAAAAAAATATGTTTATTATAGCAATATGGGTCTCAAATGAAAGCTAGTAAATAGCCTATTCCAAATATATATACATTATAATACTTTGATGCTACCATTTAGGCAGGGAAATCAAAAAGGACGTTAATTGTTAAGTAATAAATATTTCTTGTTGAGCTGTAAACGCCTACAATATAAACCATTAAGAAAGTAGTGTAATAATTAATAATTCACGAATACCTACTACATACTTGATTAATGCACATTGATGTTATAGTATAAATTGCTGGCTAATACCTACCTAATGCGCCATCCTGCCTACGCATGGACAGTTTATTTAAGTAAAGATACACGGAATAGGTAACCTCAATGTAGGTGCTTAGTCTAGTACCCAGGTACACGTATGACGTACTGACCGTTGAGGAACTAAATTGTTAGAGATTAAGAGAAGTTTAGTTGATTTATACCTACTTCAATTTCTCGGCCTAAGTAGGTATCTACAATCTGTTCGATCGGCCTCCATCTAACCAAATGAACTAATCTTACGTTCCTACTGGGGATCGATTTTTGAATGCACGATGCTTCTTTTGCTAAAAGGAGAGTTCCGCTTGTAATTTGTTACTTATAGCTTCGTGACATTAAAAAATCGAGCTCCAGAGCTCATTTAACGTTTGGTTATATTAATAAAACCACTATATTATTAATAAAAACTAAAAAATGTGAAATAAACTAAATTATTTAAATAAAAACAAAAAAACCCGACTGCAGTAAAAAAAACAACTGTAAAGCGAGAAACAAGCTATATAATCGATAGGTAAATACTTATAATGTACCATGCAATGATTTTTTGTTTGATACCTCGTTAACAAGTAATGCAATTTATACCAATATACATACAACTTGAATAGTGGAAAAGGTATTGCAGGCGGGGACAAGCAATGAATTATAAAATGTACTTAAGTATTTTCTTGAAACAAAAAACATTTGGATTAATAGCTTGTCCCCGCCTGGAAAACCTTTTCCACTATTCAAGTTGTAGGTATGTATATTGGTATAAATTGCATTACTTGTTAACGAGGTATCAAACAAAAAATCATTGCATGGTACATTATAAGTATTTACCTATCGATTATATAGCTTGTTTCTCGCTTTTCAGTTGTTTTTTTTACTGCAGTCGGGTTTTTTGTTTTTATTTAAATAATTTAGTTTTTAAATATTATCTTTGCTTAAAACATAATTTAGGCCACATCCGACGCCCGCTTTACAGATAAAAAATGTAATTTGCAGAAACGTAGCTTGGTTACTCCTGGTGCCTAAAGCCAATTGAGACTTACGAAGTTGCTAGCTCTTGCTACCAGAAGAAACTGAGTGGTTAAGGTCTATATTTTTTTATCCATAGTTAGTGTTTCACAGTCAAATATAACACTGTTACCCGAAGAGACTAGGTCGCGATGATATATGCCACTGAATATCAGGTTCAATGCACTATAGGAACTACTTTTTAGTTTCGAAGACTTAAGCTACTTTATTTATCCTGTTTTATTCTTTCAATGCTGTGAAAATAAGAGGACAGGGAAAAGGATAAAGATTCAGTAAGTAGGCCGCACGGGCACTTAATTTTAAACGTGAAGAATCTACCGCGCTTCACAAGAGGATACCACTGCTGAGAAAAAACGCCGCAAGAAAATCAGCAGTCAGTCATTTTCTTAAATATATTTAATATTACAATGGTACTACTTAGTCTAGCAATATATAAATCGATAGAGAGAGATAGAGGGTGAAAAGGAAGTTTTGGAATTCATATTTAGTTGTTTCAAAGCACCTAAGCAACTTCATTATGCATGTTATGGCAAACTCTGCCTGCGATTTAAATAATATATTTACAAAAACGTAGGTACTATCAGCCCAATGGAACCTTGACTAACCATAGAACCGTGTCACGGTGACGTTATGACTCACGTTGTAAGAAGTGTCAAACAAAATGTTTTTTGATGGCGCTGTGACAGCGTTCTATGGTGGGTCAGGGTTCCAATATGGGCTGATAGTACATATGTATCAAAAAAGCGAGGTTCCCATATTGCTTCAAAAACAGTAATACGAGGGCCACACTGAAAGTTTTGCGTAACTTGGAAATAAAACAATTTAAAACTATAATTATACATTTATTGCTTCTCAAAATATTCGCCATTACATTTAATGCATTTATTCAAACGCTCAAACCATTTTTCGAAGCATGAGGCCCAATCATTTAGGTCCATATTTTCAACATGTTGGTTGAACGTCGTCACTGCTTCTTCGGGGGTCTTAAATATAAAACCTCTCATCAAATCCTTGATTTTGGGGAAAAGGTAAAAATCACAAGGTGCTAGGTCTGGACTATAAGCAGGATGAGTCACAATCTCCACCTTTTCCGAATCCAAAAATGCCTTTGTCTTCTTCGCGGTGTGAGGAGACGCATTGTCATGATGCAAGAGGATGCGGCTTCTTGGTCGTCTCTCGCGAACTTTTTGAAAGAGATTGGGCAGACAAATGGTTGTGTACCACTCGGCATTAACTGTTCTTTGATTACCTAATGGCACACTGGAAATAAGACCAGTTTTTGAAAAAATCAAGCAATCATCTGCTTGCCTATATACGCTTTTTGCTTGGTGCACTTTTGTTGGCCTGCGGTTACCTTCAAAGACCCATTCACATGACTGTTGTTTTTTTTGCAGTTTTAAATCTTAAGTATATATGTAAGTAAAGAATAGTATTGAAACCAAGTTGCGATGGTAATTTTTACGATTTAATTAACTCGAAACATGAGTGCTTCGCGTTGGGACACTGCAGGTGAGCGACAAAACCTAGTTACAGATTGATTTTATGGTTATTATTTATTAATATAATTTTAATTAATTTCAAAGCAATTGGCCTCTATTCAAAGTGTTTTTCATTTGTTTTGATAACTCAATTATATGGATGACACTTTGTTAAAAAATCTTCTAAGGGAAACCTATTGACAAGTGGCGATGCAAAAATTTTGAGAACGACCTAGATGCATAGTAGTGACATAAACTTTTTATTGTTACCACAGGCATGTAGTTTTTAGTGATATTTTAATGGAAGCATAGTCACTGGAAAAATAAAACAGGGGTTTTGCAAGTGATGCTATCGCAGGATCCCTCTGGAAATGAGACGGATCATTGACTTGATATTATCGCATTATTGCGTATTTCCGTTTTGCCTTACGCCTCGAGGACTCACGAAAACAAGATTGCTTTTGGAAGATTAGTGAATAATTTGAAAAGAATAATAAATTTGACGGAGCAAGATTGGTTTTACGTATTCAGAGACTTAATAAACATCAATTCAAGTTTGTGACGTGCCCTGCATATTTTCGTGATTATGATATGACTACTCATACATAGATAGGTAATGGTGCGATTTTTAATTGTTACTTCATTGTTTTTGGAGTTCCGTATCCAAAGGGTAAAAACGGGATCCTATTACTAAAACTCCGCTGTCCGCCTGTCTGTCACTGTCTGGCTGTATCTCACGAACCGTGATAGCAAGTCAGTTGAAATTTTCACAGTTAATGTATTTAATTTGCGCCTTAACAACAAATACTAAAAAAAGTAAATATTAATATTTAAGACGGGTTCCCATACAACAAACGTGATTTTTTATACATAATGGTACGGAAGCCTTCGTGCGTGAGTCCGACTCACACCTGGGCGGTTTTCTTACACAGAAGGTAAAACAAACCGCGAGTTTGGACTGGAACTTTTAAAACCCTGGCTTAGATACTAACCCATTTTCTACCGACAGATTTTTATTACATATTTTTGAACAAATAATTTGTGTTCTATATTAGTTATGAAAAGTACTTACCATAACGATGATTAGTCCGTCGCGTCGATATTAACCATCTCCGTGACAAATTTCACATCGATTGGATAAGGCAATGACCCGTTATTTACTACGAGTAAGAGGAAACTAATAAACAAAAACATTATCACAATTATAATAACTATTCTTAAATATAATACTCATGACCCACCTGCGACGTCGTTTGTGTAGAACTCGTTTATTGTTTTCCCCTTAAAAATATCCACATATCCCGGGATAAAAATATCTTATGTGTTAGTTCAGAAAGTTTAGAATAAGGATAATGGGTAGGCGAATTTCATTCAAATCCATCCAAAATCTCCTTAAATTTCCTTAAAATGAAAAATGAAACCCTTATTGGATCACTTGATTTATCTAACTGTCTTTCTTTGAATACCATGTGAATACCCTTTTTCGCAGCAATGGATCGAGGTAGCAGGTTGAAATTAATAAAATCGCTCAAAATCCGAAATTAGGTATACTCAGAATAAAGAACCATGAAATGAAATGCGTAACACGTTCATCGTTTTAGTGCAGATCGCGCCGACGATGTTGTTGATAACTTGAGATCAAGGAGGTGCTGATCCTTACGTCCATGTACGCCGACCACACGTGCCTGAGGCCCTACTTTAAAAATGGAAGTTCGAAGTTATGTTTTCTTCATCCCTGTTCTTTTTATTTATTAAATACGTGCGAATATTGCCGAGTGGGTTGAAGTACACTGTTTGTTTTATATTCGAATGAAGCGACTAATATACAGAGATCGGAATAGGTAGAGCTAATTTGCCTAAACTTGATGCATGTTCATTCATAAATGTGTTCCTATTTCACTCACTCATGAATGAATATGCGTCAAGTTTAGGCAAATTAGCTCTGCCTATTCCGATCACTGCTAATATAACATCGATCGAACTTCACTTCAAGAAGTTCATTTGATCATAATATTAGTATTTCGTCGTGCGTTTTAAACTTCAGTTCCAAAGTAATAAACAGACTCGGTACATGATGGATGAACACGACAAATGTAAATGACAATGATCGTTCAATCACGAAAAAGATGTGTTTTAATTTACGTTTGTGACGATGTAACAACGTGTTTGATGTGAAGGAAAGCAATGCATGTCAAGTGAAGATAAATTTAAACCAATCCTGAACGTTCCGCGACATAAATTTATGTACGGGAAGGTTTGTATTACTTACCTGAGCCACAATTTTTAATCTTTTTTCTATGTTGTCGTATTGTTAACTATTTGTCAATTTAGTCTACGTTGCAGCCATATGCAATAAGCACAGAGTCGGCTAACTGGTGGTACTTTTTACTTTACATGTTACATACACTGATTGTTATGGTATGGCCATGTCATAAACAGAAATAAAAAAGGAATAGAAGGGTGAATTTCAACAAGCGTCAAATTATCCTAATTTAGGTGGTATTTTTTATTTTGTCAGTAGGGTTTACAATTTTAAGTGTAAGGGACGTCATTAGTCATAATTAAAAGAGTGTTAAAATGACCCTTCATTAAACCAAGTCGGTTTAAGATATATCGAATTTACTAATTATATACCACCAAAATTGCTATTATCCACCAAAATTACTTTTCTAAGAAAAACACACAATCAATAATGACATATCGGGATAGTTAAAATAATAATCGTTAGGGAATCTTTCTTGTTATTTTTTAAAACCAACAACGTATTTTTTAAATATAATAAATAGTTATTATTTGGTATTTATACAATTTTGGTGGAACCAGCAATTTTGTCAATTTTGGTGTCTTAGGAAAAGCCACCAAAATTGTATCAGCAAAATTAGAACTTGTACTTTTTTATTTTATTTAATGTGAATATTTTAGTTTTACACAAATTTAACTTCATATAGTTAAAAAAACACCATTAACATACTCAAAATAACTTAAACACAATATATTTTTATGCAAAATAACAAGTTATCTAAGTTATCACAATTATTAAAAATTATTCCGTACCACCAAAATTAGATACTTATGTACTTAGAGGGAAGATGCAGCAAGGCGGTATAAATCTTTCCCCATCTAATCTATCGCTGGAACTGAACGAACGACTGACGCCATATTTGTTTGTTTAATCACTTTTCGTTCGATCATAAAATCAATTTTAATATTCACCACCAAAATTGACAATTTCGCAAGGACAGTTTTATTTACACTGTTTTGTTACACTGTAATAAGGTACCTGTAAAATAAACCTTATTGCATTGTGCTTTGTATGCAATGTCTCATTTGCTTTTAATTATTTAAATTTAAAAGCAAATGGTTCGATGGAACAGCGACTGATTGTTTTGTATAGTTGGGCCAGTCGCACGTAACCTGGCGCCGAAGGCGCACTGCTATGTATTGTTGAAATAAACATAAGAAGAAGTGAATAAAAAGTATATATTTAAAGAAGACATCAGTGTTTATCTCCACCCCTCTCCACAGTTCCCAGTTTCTTTTTATTTGCAAAAGCAATAATTGTAATATTTTATAATACCTTAACTAATAGGGAATAGAGATAACTAAAATATCAATCTAGTTGAGGCTTAATAATTTTGTACCACGGTGTATGCGACAAGTACAGGACACGACACCAAAATTGATTTTGGACTGTTTTTTTTTTTACAATAACCATGATAAGTTATTAACAATTTTAACTTTGGCTCAACATGGTACTTTGTGTAAGATTTTATAGAAAATTAATGGTTTTCCAGTAAATGTACTTTACACCCCAATTATCACGTCCGCCGCAAAAAAATGCGGTTGGGATAATTTCCCAGAAAAAAAATAAAAAGAGATGGATGGATTGTGTGAAGAGCGGGTTAATAGCTATGTGTATGTGGAAGAAAAAGGCATGTTATGCCGTACTGCGCCAAATCCAGATGATTGGGATAAGAGCAAGAAGATGGCGATGATGGTGACTTGCTACATACCGTATTTACGTAGAATTACTCACTCTAATTGCTGTCACTAGTTAATCAAAGTTCTTGAAACTCAAACTCAATGATATTGCTTTGGCGGGTCCCTAGGTCCCTACACTTATTGGCTACTTTGTGTAGCCGTTTAGACAAGTGGCCGACAATTATGTTTATTATGTATATGTATACACTTGGTTTTAGCAAGCAACGTTAAGAATAATGTCATTATCGTATACTGTCGGAGTCGGTCTGCAGGTGGGCCTGCAGCGCGGCGTCGTCCCGGCGCACATGGACGTAAGGATCAGCAATATATTTTTAATAAAAATCTGTCGGTAGCAAACGGGTTAGTATCTAAGCCAGGGTTTTAAAAGTTCCAGTGTAGTAACCTAGGTACATAAATTCATGTAGCGGAACGTTCAGAATCTGTTTAAATTTATCTTTTCGTGACATGCATTGCTTTCCGTCAATCGTGTTCATATATCATCTACCGAGTCTGTTGATCACTTTGGAACTGAAGTATAAAACGCACGACGAAATACTAATATTATGATCAATCAAACTTCTTGAAGTGAAGTTCGATCGATGTTATATTAGTCGCTTCATTCGAATATACCTATAACTTCCCACCCTCCCGGTATCCCATACTGGAAGTTTTGCAGATAGTCTCTAAAAATAATGAGTCTTCAGGCCGCCAACACAGCGGTGACAGCTTGGAAAGGCGGGAAATCTATTGGCGTTATTTTTATTAATTAAATACGTGCGAATGTTGCCGAGTGGGTTGAATATACTGTTTGTTTTATATTCGAATGAAGCGACTAATATAATATCGATCAAACTTCACTTCAAGAAGTTCGTTTGATCATAATTATATTATTCTAAGATGTACGCTGATACTACAGTCTCCGTAAAAGTGTTTCTTACACCCTTTGCAAGTCTCCATTACTTATAAAATATCATTTATAAGCTTTTAGATATTTTTTTCGAGACTTTTCTGGCATGAAACTTAATTCTGCATTTTTTACACGCTGCTTCAATGCCTCCGGAGTTAAATAGCAGACATCGTCACTGGACTCACTCTTATTTATTTATTATTTCTTTTATAATATTCAACGTGTATCGAAAGTAGATAGCGCAACGGAATAATAAACCAAAACAATAAAAATAAACCCGCTATTTTTTAAAGATGCGTTCAAATGTCACAAAATTAAAGATTGTCAAAAGGATAAATAATAATGTTATCTACATTATAATGATTAACTTCGTATTTTTTTCATAAATATTTTCTTTATTTCATTAAAACTAATCAAATATAATTTGATTAAGTATATACTTTTTCTGTATTGTGCTGTTGATGTCCATAAATAAATAAATAAATTTAAAAATTATAAGTGTATCCGAACGTTTTATTGTTTGTTGGTTTTTGGTCATACTAGATATGGAATTGGAAAATCGAACTTCGAATCAATTTGTTCCTTTCTCTCACCTTTTTTCGTATCGAAGTGAAAGTGACAAAACAAAGTGAAGTTCAATTCCTTCGAATGGTGTGAGTAGCTCAAGCACTGCTCTCGACATTTAAAAATAATAATTTAAAAGTTATTTTGTGTCACGCTCGCAGTAAAAACAAATTTAGCTCACTGTCCTCAAAAAGCAAAACCCGCTTGTTTGAGCTGCTGAGGTGAAAATATTTATTACGTAGTAATATCTCGTGACACGCACCCGACGGACACTTTTTCGAATTTGTTTTTATGCTTACAGACTTTTTAAACTGTTGTAGTTCGAGGGCCTGGTTAATATGAATTCTGAAAACATTGACGTAAACTGCCGATCTGTACTTTGAGCTCGAATATTATAATAATCATACGTAACGTTTTCAAATTGCCTTTAATATTCTAAAACATTTCTACCCGTGGCATACCTAAAGTAAACTATCGTGTTGATATATTATTTACCGGAGATGTCCATGATGGTAGGGGGAGGGGGTAACCACTTTGTCAGTCAGTTACAATGTTTCCTTTTATATACCTAAAGGCTTTTAAAAAAAACCAGTGATCAGACTACGAGAAACATATTTTTATGTATTAAACAAGATAAAGTACACTGAGGCATAACATTATAACACAGCTGTTCAGTTTTAAACCATAGCTGTTTTTTATTATTATAACTTTACTTCTAGCAACTAATTCATAACGTTGGAACAACTGCCGTTATCTGATTGGTCGACTAACCTACCGCCATGTTTGCAATCCTATTAGATATATCTAGAGTACAGGATAAAGTTATTTTATAATTAATTCGCTTAATTTAAACAGCTGTATTCAATTTGACGTTTGAGCTTGACGGTGTTGCCAGCTATATATCCAGGTCCATGTATGACGCCCCTAACTGATTAGACACCTGAACCCTTACCATGAGTTACAATTACCGTACTCGCTAGCGCGTCGAACGCTCTATCCCTAGCACTCTATAAGGTGACTCTAAATACTGTGAAGGACAAAGAATTCCACTCGCAAGCAAGTACGGTAATTGTAACTCATGGTTAGGGTACTGGTGTCACCAGACAGTAGGTATCTAACGAGACGAGCGCGCGTCGGGGCCCGGGAGTTTCGCTTCAACGCAGTTTTTAATTTTTCTCAAAAATGATATGTAATGTTGCCATAACATCTCTAAAAAGTATCCAGAAAGCGAACTCTACCGGAAACTTATTCACAACTGTCCAGTAAGAAGCGAGATTTTAAATTGGAATCTCCTACTGTCCAGTAAGTAAGTATGTATTTTACTTACTGGACAGTAGGTCATCCTCTTTAGATCTGCTTAGAGAAAAAAACATAGTACCAAACACAGATAACAGTTTAGCCATGGTTATATGAGGAAGGCTCCAAATATATATCTATCTCTCTTTTTGTTATGACATTTTATGAGATAGATATATTTGTGGAGCCTTAAACAGCCATTTTATAGTCTGTGACACTTAACGCCTCGCAAAAAAGTATGCACGTTGCGTTTTGTACTTAGTACTGTTGTAGAAGTATAGTGTTGGATTTAATGTTTGTATTTAGTAATTTCAGTTTATAAATCATGTTGGATTAAAACTTTACATTCTAAAATTAACATGGAGTTTCAAAAACAACTTTTTAGTAAAAAAAAAACGACTGGCAGGATTTCACATTCATTTACTGCCAGCCAAGAGTCCGTTAGTCAAGATGTACAACAAACAAAATATACCTAGTCGGTTACTAAGTTCTGTTACTGAGATTAATTACATTAAACTTTGATTTATATAGAATAATAATAAAAATAATGTATTCTAAACTATTGCAATTATTTGATGTACGAGCTTGAAGTATTCCCATTTCGGACGATAAAATCATAGTTAAAATCACGCACGACGATGGTACTGATAACGGCCCCAACTTTTGTAAGAGTTCCTGTAGAGAGTTCAAATTTGCGTGACATATTGAACAGATTTTTAGCTTTAAATTCTGATACGAATGTATTCAAAGCAACTAAAGATCCGCTTGGACACCGGTCAATCTTGATGACTCATTAAATCGACTTTAAGATTTCACATGATTTTGTAGAAATACGAAAACACACCAAATCTCTTGCTTCATAAGTTGGAATTAAGTCATGTTGAGAAATATAATTTTGGTCTCTAAACATATACAGAGATAGGATTTTTTATAATATTATACAAAAAAAGTTCTTTGGTAAACAAAGACTAACTTTTAAACGATTTCAAAAAATGAAATTTACAGAAAAGTCATACGTAATTTCAAAAATGCCAGCTGTGAATGTTAAAAGATCGTATCGGGAATTGCGGAAACTAAGAAAAATGATTAATTGTTTTTCAAAATGTATAGTAATTAAGCTTTTAATTTTTATACATATTGAAATTAAAAAATAAACATAAGTTAGTTTTATTTGCATCAACCTTAGTAACAGAACTTAGTAACCAACTAGGTAAATGCCCCCGGTAAATCGATCACAATATCTATCAGTAATTGTCCTAATATGAATGTAACCTTCTATATTAATTAAACGTTGTTGTTAAATTTTCTTTCATTTTTGAGAAAAGCATTATACAAGCCTCAACCAGTAAGAGCCATCCTGGACTCGTATGTATAAAAGGCTAACTCATACTCGTCCAGGAATGCTCACTTACTGGTCTTTGCAGTAATGTACTATTTTTATTCTTATGGTCATACCGTTAATGATAGTACATTACCCTTCCTTATGCAACAGTTGCGTTAAATCAAAAATACTGAAAATGGTTAAAATGTAAACAGCGAAAGAATGTACATGGCATTGACATCACATCTTAATGAATGAGACAAACAGAAAGTTTGACAGAATGGTAATCTTGTCGATGATTGTCATTATTTGAAATTAGAATGCTGCTTTCGATTGTTTGAATGAGGTATAAAACTGTTTTTCTACTCGCGTACTATAAAGCTCTATATTGATATCGTTAATGGTATCAAAATACCACCTATAGGGGTAACCGAACCGTGAAAACAATTCTATAATGTTCGTTTATAATAATTATTTTAGCATTGTTATTACCATGGATACACAGTCATTCCGGATCACAGTCTTGGTGTTTTAGTCATCCTTATTTGTATAATAAACCGTTAAAAATATTTTAATACAAATTAGAGTTATGTACTTATATTAAAAACGATATTAATTTTGAGACTAATTATGCGTTAAAAAGTACTTTTTTTTTAATTACCAAAAAGGACAATGGGCAAAATGTCCCCACCCACCAACAGAAACGAAACATATCTCATTTGATAGATCTTGGCAACCTGATAATTTTTTACTATGACGACGATCGTCCTATGTATGGGGTTTTCTTGGAAAACCATTATCATATCGTATGGAATTGGTTTAAAAATGAACACATTCTTGCATTGCATGACTCTTGAAAGGTTTTTTCATAGAAAAAATCTTATCGATTTAGCTACTAAAATAGGTATTTTGTCTTGTTTTGGGTCCTAACGAACATATAAACATGCATCCCGTGACTGTTGGAGGGGGGGGACGGGGTCCATACAAAATTGCCCATCACACTTTATGATTAAATATCGATTTCTTATTTGGTTATCATGGTTACTTTCAATATGGAAATCCACAAAATGGCGTTTCGTATGACATTCTGAAATGAAAACGTTTTCTTTGATGTTTGGGTCTTCTTGTACTCTAACCTTAGTTGGTTTCAAAAAGTGTTGTAATCCTTGATAGAAAAGGGATCGATTGGCATTTAAAAAAAACTCAAATATGTCGATTTTATCAACAACAAAAAAAAGTCGATTGTCATCACTTAAAAAGTTTGTATAGGGCTCTTATGGCCGGTTCACATTATTCCAGTAGCATTCCAGTCCAGCAATCCAATCCAGTACTGAAATGCTACTGGAATAATGTGAACCGACACTGGAATGCACTGGAATGTACCCATTCCAGTGAGCATTCCAGTCCAGTGACTGGAGAGACCGTCAACTTTTCATTCCAGCTCACCTAATCCAGCGCCACTGGAATAGTGTAGACAGCCATTCCAGTTGCAATCCAGTGTAAGATTGAAAGTTGAACAGTGAATACGAGATAATTGTTTTGGGGACAAGTTGTAATAATGAAATTGAATGAGGATCAAACTCTTCATTTTGTCTCTCTATACGGAGAACATGCATGTCTTTGGGACATCACGTCTGATTTTTATAAAAACCGAGATATGCGCCAATCTGCTCTCCGAAAAATTTGCGAAGAGATGCAAATAGAAGGCTATAAGGTAGAAGATGTGAAAAATAAAATAAAAAGTATGCGATCAACATACTACCTTGAACTAGACAAGATTAAAAAGTCATCTGCATCTGGTGCTAGTGGTAATGTGTACCAACCGAAGATAAAGTGGTTCTCCGAATTCCATTCATTTATAAGAAATGTAGGTAATGGTGAAAAGAAAAGTTCAGGTATGTATTTTCATAATTATTGTTTATTTAGAATGATAAAATGAATCAAGCTACCCACTTTTTAATAAATCATATTATTTTGCCACGGTACTGTCCCCTCGTTCACAAAGTAATTAGTATACCATATTCTTCTGTCTTTGGCCCTTGATGATGAATTGTTACTGCCTTGCCGAGTGATACTGTTTAAGGCATTTACTTCGCTTCTCAATGAACCTTCAATCATGGTGTGCGTATTCAAATCATCATGATCATCGCAACTAGTGGTTAAATAAGTCGTCGACTTTTTTCGCAACCAGTTGTGTAGAGAACAAGCTGCAAACACAATGTCGTCCACAGTATCTATCTTTGTCGGGATAGCCTTTTCAAATAGTCTAAATCGGCTTACTAATATCCCAAAAGCATTTTCGACAATGCGTCTGGCACGTGACAATCTATAATTGAATATTTTTTCTTCTAAACTCAAATTTCCTCCAGGATATGGTTTCATTAAGTAAGTTTTCAATGGAAACGCGGTATCAGCTACAATTACTCCCCCTTCTGGTATTAAACTGCCATTTTCTAATTGATTGTAGATAGAACAGCTTTTGAAAATACCTCCATCAGACGCACTTCCATTTGCTCCTACGTTGATATACGTAAAGCAGTAGTCATGGTCAACTAGAGCCATTAAAACAATACTATTATCTTTTTTATAATTAAAATTTACACTTCTGTACACTTTAGCTCCCTTGATTTTAAAATGTTTTCCATCACACGCTCCGTAGCAATGGGGAAAGTTCCATTTGTTCCGAAACCCATTCTCGATCTCTTTCCATTCGGCTAGCGTACTTGGAACCTGTAATAAAAACATCATTTCATTTTCAGGAAAACATAGAACCTCGATCTGGAGAAGATGCCGATGATGATTCCGCTACTCCGGGACCTTCTACAGCCCAGCCTCGTTGCCCTACTCCAGAAACTTCTACACCACAGCCAGGTCGAAAGAAGTCAAGATTAGTACAGTTGTCTTCAATTGTTAACAGCATGAAGCAGGTCAATGATGGCTTGTTGCATTCAGAAAAGGAAGATGAATTTGATATATTTGGAAAATACATTGCAACACAATTAAGACAACTTTCCACAGAGCAGGCCATCTTTGGCCAGCAACAGATTCAGGACGTAGTAACGAAATGTAGACTAAACGATTTAAAATCTTCAAGAAAAGAGCGTACTCTCATTTGAAAGGCCGGCAACGCACCTGTGACTCCTCTGGTGCTGCAGGTGTCTATGGGTGACGGTAATCGCTTTCCATCAGGCGATCCGTCTGCTCGTTTGCCTCCTATACCATAAAAAAAAAAAATATATAAAAATATGAGTTATTCCCATACAGAACAACAAGTGTATAGTCCAGCTTCTCCCCCGGGAACATGAATGAGTAGAAGGCTAATTGTACTTGGGTTAATATGCTCCAACGTCAAAATGTACAATATGTCATTGTCATAATATTCTCACGACCATAATGATCCTGTGTCACAAAAGTACACTGCCAAAATGTACAATCGACATAACGTATAATGGTTAATTTCCCCAGGATCATGAATGAGTAGAAGTCTAATTGTACTAGGGTTAATATGCTTCAACGTCAAAATGTACAATAAAGGAAATCGACAAGTTTATGTGTAAGTAAGGAGGTATTGTTACGTAACAATAAGAACTCTTTCTTGATAACAAAACTCCTTGAAATACCACTTGGCAGCTTAAGAATCATACTGGTCACTGATAAAATATAATTACTGACTTTCGTTTATGACATTTCCTTTCGCAATCATTATTTTATTACAATGGAGGAAAAAATATTAATTTTTAGCAAAAATCAAAAAGGAAAAGCAACAATACTGTACGGATTGCATCGATTCAACTTGAGACACCGAAATAAAAATGGTACATCGTTGTGGCAATGTATCAATCGAGAGTCTTGTGCAGGATCTCTTACTATTAGTCAAGACGAACTTGAGGTATTACGAGAAGGGCAGCACACTTGTTTACCGTCCACTTCCAATAATAAAAAATATTTAGATTTCCAAAAATGCAAAACCCAAGTTTGTGAGAGTTGTGCCCCAATAAAAGAAATATTTGAAGACTGTTTTGAAAAAGAAGATATATTGACACAGATGATTCGGAATTGTCTGACATAAAACCAAGTTTTAGTATGAAAAAAAAGAACATTGCAAAGAACAAGAAAACAATTTTTAGACGTCAAAACAACGGCGTTTAAAACATTGGACGAAGTAGTGCTGCCCCAAATGTTAAAAGAAAATTTTCTGCTGTGGGAGGATGGCACGGAAGAAAAAATTTTGTTATTTGGCACCAAATTGGGATTGAAAATATTAAGAGGTTGTGCAAGTGACCAGATGCTGTTCGGGGACGGTACGTTTATGGTGGCACCAAGTCCATTCAAACAATTGTTTACTATTCACTTAGATTACTACAGCACAAACGAGGAGACAAACATAGTGCCCGTACTATATGCATTACTTCCAAATAAAACTACCAATACTTATGAGCGACTGTTTACTTTTCTTAGAGATGAACTGAAAATTACTGTGAAAATCTACAATTGTGATTTTGAACGGGCACAACATAAGGCTGTAGACAGAGTGTTTCCCGAGTGTGTCATTACAGGGTGTTTTTTTCACTTCAATCGTGCCGTATGGATAAAAGGAAAAGATTTGAAATTGGACACCGCTAAAGATGGAATAAAACTTTTGAAACTGGCTTCGTATTTACCATTTTTACCGTCAGAATTGATATCTACTGGTTGGAATGAAATCATTGGCACGATTGAACATTCCGAGATAGTGCAAAAGTTTGAAAAATATTTTAATGACCAGTGGTTATCACGATCGCTTCTTGCTCAAATCGGCATCTGTGATCAGCGACATCGGACAAATAACAGTCTTGAGGCATGGCACGGTCGCTTAAGAAAGAGGATGCGTGTAAAACCTTCCTAGTATTTGTTTATACAATTGCTTCGGAAGGAAAGTCAATACCAGGACTCAAGAATAAGAAATTCACTATTTGAAAAGCAAAAACGAAGAAAGTCGGATATCGTTTTTGACACAAAATTTAAAAAACTATTGAAACAATTGAACAATACAGAGATTCCTATTATTCACTTTCTAAAAAGTATTGCGCGACTCCGCGATATATATAATAAATAATTATTAGCTAATGTGACTTAAATAATAGAAGTTAAATACATACGTGTTTGTTTTTATGATAATATAAGTACAAGATGAGAATAGTATTTTTACGAGTTTTATTTTACTGTAAAGTAGGTATTTAGTTTAAAATACCCTTATGGTGGTCAGGTTAATGTAAAGCCGCGTTCACATTTGTCTGACGTGTTGTGTTGTGATGCTCTCCGTTGTGATGGCTACTATTTACATTTATCTGACGTGTTATGACGCATTATTATTAATTATTATTAATTAACGTTTTTTATGGCCAATATTTATAAAAAATAAGTTACACTGATTAAAAAGTATTAACCTAAATTAGCAACATGACATATCAGGCCACCTATCTGTCAAACGTTTGACACATTTTAATTAGTTACCCACAGTTTGATTTAAACAGTGATTGATTATGGAGTAATTTACTACAATTTCGAACACTTGTTTAAATATCGTCTAATATTTTATTAAGTAAATATTAGGTTTAAAACATTATGGATTCCATACCCTCAGGTAAAAATACTATTACTACATAACTAAAACGTTTACATTGCTTACGATTGTAAAGATATAATGTTTAAAACACGAGGCTATACTTTATGAGTATATTTTTTTTCTCATAGTGAAAAAGTTTATACTCAATCGCACTCAACTCATTTTTTACACATATATATGAAGAATATTTCATTAGCTTTTATGTAATACTAAATTGGGCTGCGTCTACTTGCACCTAAACAAATAGGAATAAAACTCAACAATGTATATGAATTGTAAAAATAAGCATTATCATTTGTTTCACCAACTTTTAGTATCATCAGATCCTCACATAACAAGTCTGAGAAAACTACCTCAAAGACAAGTTAAGTCCTACCCTAACGATGTTATAGGTCTCCTAAAAGAACCAGAAGTCATGAATAATTTATTTTTTTCGTTTTAATATGTATCAATAAAGTTTTGTTTTTAATTGTACACATTTAAACTATTATTCTAGACAAACTAAAGCAAAATACAGGCATAAACACACTTTATTTAATATTGGCCATAAAAAACGTAAATTTCACCTGTGTGCGTTGGAGCGTATTAACCCAAATTCAATTAGACTTCTACTCATTCATGTTCCCGGGGGCCTTGTACATTTTGTCACCTGTACGTTAATACGTTACGAATTTTGACACGTTCATAATTTGTCATTGTACGTTATGACATAGACACTTTTCGCCCTTTACGAATTTTGACACTTTCATAATTTGCCCTTTGTTCTTTATAACAATCACTCATTAATGAGATTTTTAACAATTGTACATTTTGACGTTGGAGCATATTAACCCAAGTACAATTAGCCTTCTACTCATTCATGTTCCCGGGGGCAGCTTCTACTGCGGATAGTCAAACCACTAATGATTCACTTAATTTACTGCCCAGTGACGTAGAGTTCACCGATATATTTAATAATGAATGCTTATAATAATGCTTGAGGCAAATGGTAGTGAAACTTAAATAAAACTTGTAATTAATACATATTAATAATAAAAAAAACTTACCTTGATGTGGTCTTTTAATGCCCTTTTTATTTCTTTACACACCTCGGGAATAATAATTGATATTGATGATTTTGGCAATCGAAACATGTGACTGATACTTCTGTAACTATTTCCGGTACTTAAATAGTAAAGAGTTACTTCCAGTTTTAATTTTGCAGGTATTGCATCTCTAAATAATGTATCACTTCGCTGGATATTATTAGAAATTAATGATAACAATTCTATAAAGTCTTGTTGAGTCATTCTCATTGCCAATCTGTATTCTGAGGGATCTTCTGACGCCAGCTGTCCCAAAAGCATTGTTGAGGCTCCTTTTATGTTTCTTTCGCTTATCGAATTTCTCATCCAAACCCGATTCCCTCGTTTTAGTTCATCTACTAAATCACTTACTTCTTGTAACAGTAGTAAACTAGCAGTTTTTAAACAATTTTTGAGTTTCTTTTTAGAAATCATTGTCACCAACGTGTTACCAATCCAGCTACTCTTAAAAGACTGGAATAATGTAAACGATATGCTCCAGTCCAGCACTGGACTGGATTAGCTCGCTGGATCACTGTACTGGAATAATGTGAACCGGGCATTAAGAGCATTTTCACGTTGCAGCAAGGATCTAGTTTTTTAAGCCATTTTTTAACACATTTTTAACCATTCATAAAAAAGGAAACTCTTCACACAAAATAGTGCCTGTATGCCTATTGCCTACTTAGGCAACAGGCATAAATGCATTATTACTCTGGTATTTCAAGCAAAATAAAATCAGAATTTCCATATTACACCCGAAATAACCCAGCGAATGGCGTTTAGATTGCACAGCTTATTTCATCTCAGTCGTCATGTCATGTCATATTTACACTTGCCTGAGTGAAGTGAGCGCCCATGGGGTGTCAATGTAAGCGGGAGAAGCGGACGGATTAAAGATATTTCCTATATGTAGCTGTAGACTTAGAATTGCAATCTTGAGATTATAGTTTTAAGTGTTTGCAATAGTTTTTTTTTAACTTCGTTATTAATGTATAGCCTTTTTTTTCAAGTATCCACGTTTATCAGCGTGATTAAAGACTGTGTACGATAAAATCTGGCCCCTTAAACTATTTATATATCTATGAAAAAAATACCGTTTTTTTTATATATTTTTTTTATTTTAATATAAGATATACAGGGTGTATTGCAAGTCGTGTGCCAAATGAATATGGTGGGTAGCTAAGGTCACTTGCAAAACGTTTTGGGCCAATTAACACTCATCCTACCCACGGTGTTTTTTTTATATTTTTTTTGAAAAAATCTCGGAATCTTCCAAAATTTAACCATTTTGTTCACCTATCCTTTTTTTTAAATGTGACAGCACAAAAGTACTTATAGTTTTTTTTTCCTTAAATGTTTGCGCATTCGAATGAAATGTTATTTTTATTCATATAGTAAACAAATAAAAAAATATTAGCCAACAAAGTGTGAAGGACAGAAAAATAAAATCTTCACGGTCAACTTTACGGCACAATTAAAAAAAAAGTAGAAGCTCCTCAGATCTTCCAACATCATAAAAACTTCTCCAATTCCTGACAATTCTTACGGTATACCACGTACGGTATAGAATCACGTTCAGTTTTTCGTCAAAATATGGTTTCAATCTCAAATGGTGGTTTTATTCGGTCAGTAGATCCAGCCAGTTAAATGGGCTAAATGCACAATACAAAACGCAATATGGTTAAAAATCATCTTTATTTTAATAATTACTTCAAATTTTGTTCAAATTGTCTTCCTCCACAATTGATACATTTGCGACACCTTTTTCGTATTTCTACAGTAGTTGTTGTACGAAGTGTCATTTCTTGCCGCATTATTGCGAACGCGTCATTAATTTTTGCGATCAGATGCTCTCTGCTCTCTACCTGTGTTGCGTATAGGGCATGCGGTACCGGTACCATTCCCGGAACCGGGACTAAGATTTCCGGTACTGAGTCAGAACCGGGAATTCCCGGGATTTCGGTACTTTTCGGTACTGAGTAAATTATTTGTATTTTTTTTTGTTTAAACGTTATTTTTTAAAATAAGATACCAGTTAAGTGATAATTATTAATTATTTAATCCAGAGCACGAGTTTACCAAATCAAAACAGCTATCTTTCTGACTACCTGACTACCTGTCGGTCGGCCCGACCGGTTAGCCTTGGATTGAGTCGAGGCGTCGGGTCGAAGGGTGGGGCGGGCCGAGCGATGCCGATCTCATATCGCATCCGAATAAAACCGAGCTTGTGCGAATCCGCCGGGGGAAAGCGTGACCAGGCCCGCACGTAGTTTTGAAAAGAAAAAATTACTATTAGTCTAGTCACAAACTCAGTACCGAAGGAACCGAAGAACCGGGATTTTTTTTCGCCAGTACCGGTACCAGTTGAAATGATAATTCCCGGGATTTCCCAGTCCTTTTAGTACCGTGAATTCCCGGGAGCATGCCACTATATGAATAAAAATTACATTTCATTAGAATGCGCAAACATTAAAGATAAAAAAACTACAAATACTTTTCTGCTGTCACATTAAAAAAAAAGATAGGTGAACAAAATGGTTAACTTTTGGAAGATTCCGAGATTTTTTCTAAAATAATATAAAAAAAACACCGTGGGTAGGATGAGTGTTAATTGGCCCAAAACGTGTTGCAAGTGACCTTAGCTACCCACCCTATTCATTTGGCACACGACTTGCAATACACCCTGTATAACTACTATATACACTACATATTTTAAGTTTCTATTGGTTTCCTACTGAATTTTATAACTTTACTTTTTACACCTTTCATAAGTTTATGTACAGTAGTCTGCGAGATCGATTTGGCAGCCAAACGCCACTGTTTCTTGAAATCGTCGATGTATTTTGCTTCCTTGTTCGTATTTTTTAGCTTTCGCTTCACGAGAGCCCAATATGTCTCGATTGGCCGAAGTTCGGGGCAGTTTGGTAGGTTCATCAATTTTGGCACTACCACCACCCTATTGTCTTCATACCATGCCATGGCTGTTCTGGCATAGTGACAAGAGGCAAGATCTGGCCAAAATGCTACAGGCTCAGTATGGCTCCGTATAAATGGTAATAGCCGTTTTTGAAGACACTCTTTGACATAAATATCTTGGTTTACAGTCCCGGTAGTAATGAAACTTTGACTTTTTCGACCGCACGTGCACAATGCTTGCCAAGCTAAAATTTTTTTAGGGAATTTACACTTCTTTTTTTTCTTATATTTCTCGGGAACACTTGCTTTATCCGATGTCGTATAGAACTCCTGGCCGGGCAACTGTTTGTCAGCCACAACATAGGTTTCGTCGTCCATTATGATGCAACTGTATTTCGTCAAAATTTGTTCATATAATTTGCAAGCTCTAAATTTTGCTGACTCGTTTTGTTTTTCCCGACGGTTTGGTGCTATTTGTACTTTGAAAGTCTTTAAGCCAGCCCTAGTTTTTGCTTTTTGGACATAGGATGCCGACATCTTTACTTTTTTAGCGACACCACGAACAGACAGGTTTGGATTCTTCTTAAACGCCTCCACGACCTTTTTATCCTTACTTGTCCTATCGAGGCACCTATTTTTCCCGCTGCCTGGCTTCCGTTCAGTCGTCAGACGTTCCTCAAAGCGTTTTAACACGCTTGATACGGTCGATCTAGCCGCGTTTAATTTTTTTGCGAGCTTGCGATGTGACAAATGCGGATTCAGAATGTGCTCGAAAACGATTTTGTTACGAATAACTTCTTCTTTGGTGGACATCTTGATAATTATGGAACAATAACTACAAATACTAGTTGGAATAATTAGAACAGTTCCTATGGCAACGACAAACAAACGCACAATCATAATAGTTCGCAATAAAAAAAGTTTGATATGATTACTAATGGCCAGATTTTATCGTACACAGTCTTTATACTAAGTTATTCTGCCTTCCAAAAATAAAACACTGTGTTCTAGCTTTGATCGGCAATAAAATAGTGTTGCTTACCATCAACTTGGTTTGCTTATAATTTGAAACAAATAAATTATGGCACTGCACATTTGACCTTATTTGATAGACTCTACTTAACTGTATAAATGAGAAAAGTAATCAATCAAATCCTACTTTTAACTATATTAAAAGAGCTCTAATTCTTACTATTGCTCCGCAAAAGGTTCTTCAAAAGAGTTATTTGTTTGTTAATCTCATTGTTTTTTAGTAGGAGTTTAAAACACATTCGCACGCACATTCTTAAATATAAGAAGTATTTTTGTCGTTTTATATTGTTGAGAGTGGTATCTGCACATTTTGAAAATAACTGATAGGATCAGGCACAGCCTCACGGAGTACTTTCGATGCAGTCTACACGTACCCCAGCGAGCAAAGTATTCCTATAAATAAAGACTATAAGTACTTATTTACTAATAACGTTAATATAGAGACGTTGACGTGGAGCCATTTACTCATAATAGCATACGACAAGCGGTAACATACTCAAGAGCATTAATGTTTATATTTTGGCCTTATAGTTTGCTAAAAGATTATAACAGTTACAGGATACTTTTACTAGTCATAGTCATAGTATGTTTATTTGTTCATATAAAATAGAGGTGGGTACATAATATACAGGTCTTATTCTACGGTTTCTTCACTGCGCTGTGCCGCAAGGCATACAAATTGTAGACAGTCAGTGGCATGCTGCATGCATTTACAGTTCACATTGTTTCAGTTAGATAAAAAATCACATTCACAGTGGTTGATGAAGTTCCTAAACAATTACAATTGGCAATGCCATTATTAACCAAAGAATTAAATCGCTTCTCATTATATTTACTACTTTCCAGCAATTGTGTGAATGCCAGCATGTGCTCCTTGATTTCACTTTGAGCCTTTGATTATTTTAATGACATATCCTCAAGTTTATTTGTTAATCTACTTATCTCAGCATTTAATTTGGTAACACTCAAAGCATGTGCAGTCATATCTGAATCTAATTTGTCATTACATTTTTGCACCCTATTTTTCATAACTGATAACTCAAATTTCATTTTAGAATAGTTTTTGAACAAACCCCTACTTTTAATTAGCTTCTGAGTACGTCTTATGTACTTGTTTATATTAACATATTTCTTTAACTTATTATTACTATTAAATTATTTATTAATACTAAGTTCTTAATGTTACTGTCCTTAATATCCTTATTACCTATCATCTCCTGATATTAATTTTGTGTAATAGAACTGTGATAACAGTCACGTTCTTCCGTAGGTAATTTAACTCTTCATTAGCAGCACCGAGTTCTTCTTCAAGGTTAATTATACGGTTTAATGCAACTTCATGGGTAGACGCACACTGGTTAAAGTTATCTACTAGGGTCTGCAGCTGTTCCACCTTATCTTGAGAATCAAGCAGCCTATAGTCATACTCAACAAGGTCATTCCTTAACACTGTGTTTTTGGCCAACATTTTCTTTTGCTCTTCCTCGCAATCTTCCCTTTCCCTTAGTAGCTGGTCATTTAAGGTGCTGGCAGCTTCCAGCTCTTTCAAGGTAGCTTTTAGTTGCATCTCAAGCTGGCGTGTAGTGGCTTTGCGCGATTTGATGTTCGATGCGGCCATGGTTTCAGTTATTCCACAATCACACTGAAAGATATAAAACTAGTGAGTAAGTGGTGGGAGAGTTTGATAAGTGGTTATTTTATGCAAGGATGTGTGAATAGATATTGGTGAACAGTGTATCGTGTAAGGCAATGTCTGTGGCAAATGTGACTTGTCTCAGCTCCACTTCCACTGTATGTCAAGTAAAGAGAGATCGCACGGTGTCAATGTTTGTATTTGACGTCGCTCACGGCTTCAGCAATGAGCAGTGAAAAGTATGAATGTAAACACAGTGTTAAAAAATAAAATAAATAAAAATAAATACTCCTGAATGAATTTGAAATTTTCCGTTGACGGTTGACAGGCGCTGTTGCGAGCGGCATGTTTTTAGTTTTCTTAAAGTTTTATGGGCTTCTCAATTGTTGTCACTAATAGGTATACACCGTGGGAACCTACCGTGGGAATCTAGAGCCAATTTGTAGTATATAATGTGATATAACATGTAGCCCAATAAAGCATAATTTCAGAGTTTTTAATTATTAAAAAAAAAACATAATTAATTGAATTTAAACTCTGTCACCTTAACGTAAAGCAATGTTTTCTAAGAAAGATTCATCTTGTAAATAGCAATGTCATCAACGTACAACGTAAATTAATTTAATCAATTTCTTAGTAAATAATGCTTTAGGTATAGGTGACAAAGTTCAAATTAAATTAACTATGTTTTTTTTTTTTTATAATAAATATCTTGGAAATTATGCTTTATTGGACTACATGTTATATCAAATTGGCTCTAGAATCGATGTTTAAAATTTGTCGGGTTACTCGTTCCCACGGTGTATAGACTAAAGCAACGTTAACTATAAGTATATAAACATAAATTACTTTAGTTTAAAATATTTATTAATGAGGAAACACGGGGGACAAAAAAAAAAAGTTGCTTTATATTCTAAGGGAGCGTCGACACTGAGAGCATCCGCGTGTAATGAGCATTCAGCGCAAACATCGAGTGGCGTGTAAGCTTTGTAACGCTCGGTTAACGTCCACACCACTCGAATATTCACGCGAATGCTCTCAGTGAGAACGTTCCTTAATAATAATACTTCATTACTTGCTTTTTATAACGCAGTGACCCTTAGTGCAATTTGGCTGCAGACACCAGATTACACTATGCCTCCCAGTCTTGTCACGCTAATACTTAATACCGAGGCTCCTTGTGTCTTTGTAAATCTCATCGCTCTAGCGTTACATTGTGCGTTTGAAGGGTCGCTGCCATCTGGTTGTCCCAAATAGCTCTCATAAGGATTCTTACCATTATTTCTACTTATCCAAGCCACCGCAGTATCAACGCTTCGGTCTCTCCAACTATATTGGGGTCGGATATTCAAGTCCCCAACCTCAAAGTTCTTATTTTACCCCCAGCTCCAATCTCCCGATTGGGTTAGTTCCAGTTAATTCTTTCTGCCACTAAAAACTTAGTGTCATACGTTTAAATCATTCACAGGCCACCAGTGCCACCACTCATAATAGTTTTGTAGACACTGATCTTTTTTCTTCTGCTTACTAGCTCGGACACCAGAAAGCAGACGTACATCTAAAGGCCGTTTTGAATTAAAACTGGCAGACCCCTTTGTGGATGATCTGTGTTCTTGTTTTGTGAAAATATACTTGCTTTTTTATGCGCTGGCACTGTTCATTCACTGGTACGTTCACCTTATGTGACTCGTGATTTTGATAAAAACTAATCTGCTCAACTTCAAAATTTATCATATATTTTAAACTGTTTTTAATCTATAGTTATATTTTAAAAACAGTTTAAAAGCCTATGATTTGAATGTTTACATTAAAATATATTCAGTTAGTTTCAAAGTATCGAAAAAAATGTGTCTTCAGATAAAGCCGCTTACCCGCACCACTTTTATTATTACAACCTTAATTTTACCACACCGATCACGTGCCAACCGGGCAATGAAGACTTGGTGCTTAGCGAGCGAAACTACAGCCGAACCATACATTGCCTGTGACGCGTGTTGTTTCGAAAATGTCAGCAATAATTAGATAGCAGTGTAACAGTTACGGTCGTACTAACGAATTAGAAGAAAATGCTTTATAATAGATTACTTGAGTTTTTGAAATATTAATAAATTTATACAATTCGGTATATTAGTACTTACAGGTGAAATAAAATGGGGTTCATTTTTCGATCAAATTGAACAAAATGGCGTCTTACTATTTTTTTAAATCACTTAAGTCGTCGCCGGATTCTGATCAACAACTAAGCCGCGTTTGACAATAGCATGAGCGTCTACTTATGAGCGCGGTAACACGCGGCCTGCCCCTTAGCATGTCTTTAAGTATTTCTATGGTCTGTGCTGTGCTCAGCCTATTTTGGTATCTACTGGATATTTCCAATTGTAAATAAATATTTTCATATACATATGTATATTTTCAGT
This sequence comes from Acleris emargana, assembly GCA_927399475.2. Classification (NCBI taxonomy): domain Eukaryota; kingdom Metazoa; phylum Arthropoda; class Insecta; order Lepidoptera; family Tortricidae; genus Acleris; species Acleris emargana. The sequence goes on along the minus strand of OV656835.1, from coordinate 51,223,345 downwards.
TACTATATTATATACTCTCACAGGCCTCTAGTTCCAAAAACATCATTTATTTTATTAATGACCGCTTTAGAAAGTAAAAAGAATTAACTTTGGGTACTACGTATATTTTTCTATTTGCAGACTGTAATTGTCAAACTATTAAATTGTTAAAAACGTTCCGTTCGACACTGGGGCCCCATTATACTCGCCCAAATATGAACGAGCATGAATACCGCGTTGATAAAATTCTTTATACCTTCTTCCTTGAATATTTTTTTGAGGAAGTATGTCGAGTTTCATATTTAACCTAGTCTTAGTAACAGACTTCTTGTAACTTTTTTAAATTTTTCTTTGATCTGACTCATGTCGATTATTATTAAATAAAATTATCCATTGAACGGAAACTTATTAATTAATTAGCCTTATAATTTAAAATTTGTGGTTCTTCTCGACCCTATTTAATTATATACTAGTGAAATATAAGTCCATACATATATTAAAATGTTAGAAGATTGGATTTGGATTTTTTTTCTAGCGGAGCCCGAGAATCAAAGAAATATTGGCGAGGTTAAAGAGCGCCTGGTAAATCTCGACAAGTGGTTCCGTTAGTGCAAATTATAAGTACTGACTTACCTACCTACCCAAAAGTTATGATGGGAAAAAATAGTCAACCAACAAAAAAGGCTTTATACTTTCGATTGATATGTAATTTGTCTATTAAACAAGAAATAGCATTATAATTTAATCTTTTTTTGAAATATATTTAATTATTTATCCAGAGAGGTAATGCAGCCAGTGTCATAGGGACCATGCCGCGAGTGGACCTGCTAGAGGGGGTGTTCTTTTTGTAGTGTTGATTATTATTTACATCTTTAATATTTGAGTAGCTTAGTTTAATTTTAATTTTAATAACTTTCGTTTTAACTTTTAATTGTAATACCTATATTATACAGGGTGTCCCAAAAATAGCAAGTCACAGTGACACCGGAGATTCCCCAGCCTCAGACAAACCAAACCAGCCTAACATGACCCCAGTAAAAGTTGCACCGTTTTCGAGTTATACCAATTTCAAGATTTTTCCAATTTCTCACCTCTTTTGACATTGTAAGTGAATGCATTTACTGGGATAGCTTTAGAATTTAGTTTTTTTTATTTGTGCGCTTTTATGAATAGTTGATTAAGATGATAGAAGCATTATTATATCAATAACTTATGTAAAAGTTGGAAAAATACTGTAATGAACTTGACTTCAATTTATCATCAACATAGTAATTTCAACTTTGAACACCTTTCATAACTTTTTTTTACTAGAAACGAAATGAGCAAATAGCTTTAAAAACATGCGTATTTTATGCCAATTCGAAAATGGTATGAAACATGATATCTTAATGCAAAAAAGTAGGAATTCATATCACATTTGCCAATATGGATCCTCGGAAACCAATGCTAATCAACAAAAAATTATCTTGTTCTCTACGATATCTCATTTGCTTGTGTTCTTTTGAAGAATATGATTGATTTTTGGTTGACCAAGGTTTAAAAATAATAAAAAAAAGGTTTAACTTTCATTAGTTTTTACAATAAATGTTCGAATTGTTTCCCTCCGACTCTAAGGCACAAAATAAAAATGGCATCTTCGGATAAAATTTCGGTTCAATTTTCGTAAACTGGTTTCCGATATGTCTCGGGCTGCATCGAAGACACGTCACCGTAGCTCCTCTTCGTTACTTATTGGTTTTGAATAAATGTTGTCTTTCAAACATCCCTAATACAAAAATCATTTTACAAAGGGAAATCAACTTCCGTTAAGAGTGCCGAGTAGTCGTTTCAGTTCCACAAACAAAATCAGAGGAATGCCAAGTCGATTTAGTTCAGGTCACCACAGGAAAACGGACGCAGTGAACATGGGTGATAATATAAGTAATGACAAAAGTCAAATCAATAAATTAAAAAGTAACGAAAAAGTCTGCTATTAAAACGAGGTTTAATGTCAGTTTGGGTGACAGGGCTACCACTGCAATAAATTAATAACTACCCTACAATTCTTTACATGATAAACTTGCAAAGCGGCTAATCGCGTTTCATTTGTTAGTTTGGTTTCCGGGATCCTTATTGGCAAATGTGATACGAATTCTTACTTTTTTGCATTAAGATATCATGTGTCACTCTGATTTTGATAGTGGAACTGAATCGACTACTTACTCGGCACTCTTAACGGAAGTTGATTTCGCTTTGTAAAATGATTTTTGTATTAGGGAAGTTTGAAAGACAATATTTATTCAAAACCAATAAGTAACGAAGAGGAGCTACGGCGACGTGTCTTCGATGCAGCCCGAGACATATCGGGAACCAGTTTACGAAAATTAAACCGTGTCGTGTGGTTGCCGGGTGCCGTGTGGTTGCCGGCTTAGAATTGTGCCACTCCATGTCTTCCCTTGGAAGTCGTAGGAGGCGACTAGGGCAATAAAGGCTTGTAGTACTGTTAGGCGATGGGCTTGCTACCCTGTCACTATTATACACTGTTAAACATCTTAGCCTAATTGTGCAAATTGTGGTTATAGAGTTATCAACAAGTTTTTAGAGTTGTTGGTAATTGTGTAGCTCTGCCTACCCCACTCTGGGAATGAAGGCGTGAAGGTATGAAGGTATGTAGTTAAACCTTTTTTTTATTATTTTTGAACCTTGGTCAACCAAAAATCAATCATAATCTTCAAAAGAGCACAAGCAAATGAGATATCGTAGAGTACAAGATAATTTTTTAGATGATTAGCATTGGTTTCCGAGGATCTATATTGGCAAATGTGATATGAATTCCTACTTTTTTGCATTAAGATATCATGTTTCATACCATTTTCGAATTGGCATAAAATACGCATTTTTTTAAAGCTATTTGCTAATTTCTTTTCTAGTAAAAAAAAGTTATGACAGGTGTTCAAAGTTGAAATTACTATGTTGATGATAAATTGAAGTCAAGTTCATTACAGTAAATTTTCCAACTTTTACATAAGTTATTGACATAATACTGCTTTTGTCATCTAAATCAACTATTCATAAAAGCGCACAAATAAAAAAAACTAAATTCTAAAGCTATCCCAGTAAATGCGGGCACTTACAATGTCAAAAGAGGTGAGAAATTGGAAAAATCTTGAAATTGGTATAACTCGAAAACGGTGCAACTTTTACTGAGGTCATGTTAGGCTGGTTTGGTTCGTCTGAGGCTGTGGAATCTCCGGTGTCACTGTGACGTGCTATTTTTGGGACACCCTGTATAATAAAGGAGAACATTCATCCTTCATACATTTTTGGGCCTATTTTTAAAGTGCCGGCCAAAAAAAAATTTTGGTATAAATCGCTAGAATTATTTATGTTGAACAACTTTTATTATGGCACGAAAACTGTCGTATCATTGCCTGACTTTTTATAGAGGTTCGAAAGATCGACTTTTCCATAGCACAGACAGTTGATCCAGCAGTTGGTGGACGACAAGCTATAGCACATTATTACTGCACGTGCCCTATTGGGAAACGCACAATAGGCTGCTGCTCGCACACAATGACTATTGCATGGTATATGGGCTTCGCACGGCATGAGCCCCTTATTAACCCACCAGCAGCAGGTTTGGAGGACGTTATAGTTACTTAAGAAGAATCCTAATCGTCGAATCTTATCCTGTCCTAATAAAAAATGATCAATATAACCTATTCTAACAGTGAATAGCATTATTTTTTTACCATATAAGTACCATTTTTAATAAATATTAATACTATAGAAAAGTCCATCTTTCGAAACTCAATAAAAAGTCAGGGAATGACCCAACAGCTGTCATGCCATAATAAAAGTTGCTCAATACAATTATTTCTAGCGACCTATTCCAAAATTTATTTTTGGCCGGCACTTTCGAAAAAGGCCCAATATGAATGACCTCCTTTAGTATTTTATGTACCATATTCAACTCAATAGAAAATACTTTTTATCGAATAAACAGCTGGGTGAAGGTCGTCTCCTATTCGTATCCCCTACTATACGCACATATTATATTTCATACAATGCAGATTCAAACTGCTTATGTAACGCCTGACATGATTTGTGGAATTGCCCGGTTTTCTTAGAAGTGTCTTCTATTAAACGAAACGAATATGCAAAAGGGAAACACTTAAGATAAGATAAAGAAAAAGACTTTTATTCAGTGACGTGTAAAAGCGGCCTGCACGGGCACTTTTACACGTCAATAATCTACCAGCGCTTCACAGGAGGAGACCACTGCTGAGAAGAAACGCCGCAAGAAACTTATGTTTCGGTTGCCTTAAACTTTATAAATTTGGGCATAAATGTGCTACTCAAACTTACTGTTTGTGTGGTAAGAAACATCACACTACCATCCATGTGCGACTGTAATGGTTAATCCCCCGAAATTTATTTTCTCTAGTATTTTAATTTCCATTCCTTTTTCCCCCATTTTTTCTTTTTACTATGCGGTAATTATCACATTACATTTTGGCCACGTGTTCATAAATTCTTAGTCGATTTTCTCACCAAACGATATTTTAACCGCTACAGTCCCATCAAATAGCAGCAAAGCCGGTCCGGACGCTGGCGCAACTGTAAAGGAGAGCAAGGTATCCACCGTCTCCTCGGCGATCGCTAGCGGCGAGGTCGAAGTGGAGTATCGCGTACTTCTTTCTACCGTACTTATTAAGCTAAGGTCACGAGATAGGTACAACCCTAATTTTTGTTATTTTATGTGTTATTTAACATTGCGTAACACATTTTGTTAACAAAAATTTATTATTTATCTATTATTAATTTACGAGTATATACATAAAAATTCTTTATCTACTCTCATATCGTAAAGTTCGAATTACAAACTTCAAAACGAATTTATATTGGCATACCTTATAAACACAATACCGAAATTTAAAAAATAAACACTTTATAACATTATTTCTCTAACAAAATAATGTTATAAAGTAATTTTTTTACCATTATACAAGTTAATCCAAAAAGTTAATGTCACCAACGAGGTTCCATATCAATTTTTTTTGTATAATGGAACGCACATGCGGTTCGCGTCATTTTTACAGAATTACAAAAGGTTTCATTCCAATTTTAAATCGTCTGTGACACCGCCCACTTTAACGCGCGGTGATGTGCTAGGTTTTGGTTTGGCAGAAGGTTACATAGACGATTCTACGACTAACAAAATCTTAGTTTCAAATTTCATTCTAAAGACCATAGAAACAAAAAGAACGCAATTAATATAAAAATGCCAATAGCCCCGACAGCAAGTACGATCACGAACGCCTGCCCAGCAATCAATATACAATTTCATAATTGCAACACAACAACTTGAATAATCATTATAAGCAATAAACTATTTCTTACTTTATTAACGTTGATCTTTTATTTAGTAGGTTAAATCGCAATGTATGGGAGTAGATAAAGTACAAGTTGCACAGTAAAACTGCACATAACTAGGTATTAAAACACTCGTGTGATACTATTAAAAACCTCGCCTAGCGGCTCGGTTCGTAAACACACACTCGTGTTTTAATTGTCCCATGATATTTATTATTTATTTATTTATTTATTAATACCCCTCATTATGCAACAATTTCATAAACTACTATTATAAATTAATTCGAATGTAGTAAAAGCAGTCAGAATAAAACTTTGTTTCCTTTACTACTTATATATTAGAATCACTACGCAAATACAATATTGCTAATAATTTGTTTCTATATACAAAACGGTTTAAAAAGTACTTCAATAAAACAATTACAATTTATATTTAAATTTGAACTCATTCATTCGAATTTCGATCGCTGCGTCTTTGGAATTTGAATTTAGAATGTATACGCGTTCTAAATTCAAATTCCAAAGACGCAGCGATCGAAATTCGAATGAATGTTTCTATATACAAAACGGTTTAAAAAGTACTTCAATAAAACAATTACAATTTATATTTAAATTTGAACTCATTCATTCGAATTTCGATCGCTGCGTCTTTGGAATTTGAATTTAGAATGTATACGCGTTCAAACATCGCCGTGCCTTTTTTAATTTACGGACTGTAGGGGAAGATGGTCACCATTTGTACGCTTTTTGCTCTGAGCCTTGTAATATAATAACTAACAGCTATTTTAATATGAATCTAAAGCTACTTTATCGTCCACTTATCTGACTATAATAACAGCTTATTTCTGATCTGATACAAAGCAATTTGGCCAAGTTATAACAATTTTCCCTAAAAATGGGAATTGTACGAATGCACCCCACACGTGGGGTACGTTCGTACACCATTTGTTTCTTCCCGGGATTTATTTTTTTCTCAGCTATTTCACCTGTTTCTTTTACCTTTTAGGCATATCTTATTGACCTGGTTTCATAATGATTATATTTTTGATTTTAATTTTTCTTTAATTCCATGGGGTGCATTCGTACAGTAAAAAAATACATACAATTTGATTGTACGAAGGTACCCCAATCAAACCGATCATAAAAAAACCAAAATAAAAAAATAACCGTTAAGGTAACTCCAAAACTATTGTTTAAATAACAATCTTAAGCATGTATTTACAAACTAGACTATAGTATTTTTTCTCAATCGATTAAAACTTATTGAAGACAGATGCATTCAAAGGAGAACCAAAAATTACTTTCTAGTAGCCAAAACACATTATTAACTCTTTCTGGCAAAGTCTGCTCCCGCACTACCATCATTTTTGGAGGGTAGCCTATACATATGAGCGACAGTCCCGTAAATAATTTTGAACGTTTCAACATGTTGGATACTCGAGATATGACCACTGTACGAAGCTTCCCCGTGTACGAATGGTGACCATCTTCCCCTACCTAATGCGATTGTTGTTAATTTGTCTCATCATGTTAGCCGAAAGACGTCCACTGCTGGACATAGGCCTCCCCCAAGGCTCTCCACTCAGACCGGTCTTGTGCTTTTCGCATCCACCGCGTTCCCGCGATCCTTACAAGGTCGTCACTCCATCTTGTTGGAGGCCTACCTACAGCGCGTATCCCGGTCCGGGTCGCCACTCGAAGACCTTCTGGCCCCATCAGGCTGGTACATTTGTATATGCCGCTTAAATATTAAAAGTAGAAAATGGCGGAAATCCATTATTTTTTTTTACCAATCTTATGCGTTATGTATTTAAACGTAATGCGATACGATACGCCAGGTGTTAAGTTTGTATTTAAAAGCATATAATGCAATAGAAGCAGAAAATGAGCCTCTGCTGTCCCTAACGTTAAACGTAAGTATTTTGAGTCATGCTTTATATCCTTTCATTTAGTACTCGTAAAGATGAAGGAAGTTTAGTCAATTAAATCTTATTTTGTAGGTGGACTAGACTAACGCAAACCATTTTAGCAAATCTATTTTAAATTTTGTTCAATGTTACCCATATTGACTGTACCTAATGTACTTCATTATAATTTGTTGTAAATAAGTTTTCATAAGATACTATTGAGTGGAAATGAATTCTTGAAAGGCATCTTTTATTATCTTGGAAAAATATCATTAAAATGTCATCAAACAGTGATCATAGTAAACGAGAATGCGATAGTTGCAGAATACGATTTTATAAAACGTCTGGTAACAAGAAAATACCAGTGTCATCTCAGGATATAGAGTTCTTTTCAACTTCACTAGCTCACGATTTTGAGAAAGGTGATATTATATATTCGTCTTGCCGCATAAAAGCTGTGAATGTTGCTGTGAATTCAAATAAATATTAAACAAGCGAATCAAGCAGCGGAGAAGAAGATATTACATTCAGAGTTGTTTCTAACAGGCAAAATGAGGCTGAAAGTGTTGAGTTAACATTAAATAGAACATTATCTACTCATCGATATTGCTTCATTTGATACAATGCTAATACATTACAATAAGTCCCCAAAAATGCTAGAATAAAAGTTTATGCTAAAAAAACATAAACATATCAGCTTAAAACAGATGCTGTCCCTAAAATTTTATTAATTACCACTTCTATCAAGATGTTTCAGACCAGATGTTAATTCGACTTTAGCTACAATCAAGGTAACTGAAATAGTAGGTAGAGCTATTCGTGAGTTTGGCGATTCAAAAACCATTAACTTTAATCGAGAAAATCTTTACCAAAAGCAACCTTGACAACCGGTTCCTTGTTATGACCGGGTGTACCCGGGATTTCTTTTATATTATTAAACCGAATTGGTGTCTCATCAGAATAATATGCCGAGTGACATGTTTTTGCCAGTTATCTGCGTGATCGGCAGCAGTTCGTCCGACATGGTTGTTTTGTCTCGACTCCTTACCATACCCGGTCTGGCGTAAGTCAAGGCTCCATCCTAGGGCCCTTGCTGTTCGGTATCATGATTAACGATCTCCAATCGGTTCTTCGGGCGGCTCAGTGTCTCTTGTATGCTGATGATCTAAAGTTGGTATACGGGGTAGAGCAAAGAGCTGATTGCGAGACGTTGCAAGGGGAGATCGACTTGGTGTTTCGGTGGAGTATGGAGAATTAACTTCTTTTTAACCCAGCTAAGTGTAGTGTGTGTACATTTGGCCGCTCTCGTACCGCTATATATGCTCAATATATGTTAGGGTCACAGCCGATAAATCGTGTCTTCTCCGTCAACGATCTGGGCGTGGTGTTCGATGCGCGGCTCACTTTTCACGAGCATATTTCTTCTCTCGCCACGGGCTGCTTCCGAAAACTGGGTTTCGTAATCCGAAATCTTCGCCATTTTCATGTCCCAGTGGCCATAAAAATGGTTTATACTCCTTAGTAAGCTAGACAATTCGTCGATCGTATGGAACCCCAACGAAGCGACGTATGCCTTAATGCTTGAGAAGGTTCAGAAGGCGTTTTTGAGATTCCTTTATAAAAAAACATTTGGAGTCTACCCTTATGTGTACCCAACAAAGTATCTTCTTGGCTCTCTTGGGTACAACTCCTTGGAGGTAAGGCGGAATTGTCAACTCATGACCACGGCATGTCGAGCCTTGCGTGGTGAGTCGGACTGCCCCGAACTTGTTGAGCGTCTCGTGAGACTGCTTGTTCCGGATGTCCCGAGGATTGCCCTCAGACCACGACGACGCGACCTGTTGGCGGTTGGTGCGCACCGTGTCGTGCAGGAGATCGCCGCTGCCCCGCGCCTGCGCACAGCTCAATGCGCTCCTGGCAACGACACCCGAGTGCGACTTGTTTGCGTGGCGATGGACGGCAGTGAGTAGTGAATGCTTGAGATTCTGTGAGGCGATGGATGCTAAGTCCTCAACTATTCCAATTTGATCTGTTACCCATTATTGTGATTTTTTTCTTAATTGTTAATCTAAGTTTAGTGACGCATTGGTTAAACTGTAATGTCATGTAAACGTTTTTATCAAATAAATAAATAAATGTTACAAGCTATCGTGGTATTTTCATGAAATTTAGAACTGGCTGTAGCATTAAATCAATTTCTTCGATCATAGAACTTTCAAGAGAGCAAATCGATAGCTTAGTTCACAAACGAACTAATTACAAAAAAAAACGTTTTTTTTTTTAAATCCCATATTTATTAAAATTAAATTATGCGTCGTTTTCTCTTTTCAAAATCCTTGAAAGCCTTCTCCTTATATAAGAGACAAAGTGACACAATCGTATTAAGTACGCGTAGGGTGTGTTATAATGTATTAACGGCCATTATTTTGCCAAAAGCGGTTTAATAATATTATAAGTGACTTTATGTTGATACGATTACAATCGACGAAATGAATGTGCGTCCTAAGAGCACTTAGTTCATTTGGTAAATTATTTTTTAACATTAACTTATAAATTAAGTGATTATAGCACTAAAGTTTAGGTCGAATTTGTAACACGTTCGTCACAACTGCTTTTAGTCGGACTATCTGCAACTCAAATTAAACTTAAACTTACACATTAAAATCGCCTTATAGTTTTGTGCACAGTTATTTATACTTCTACAACAGGTTTTTACGTTTTTATCTGCACTTGACACATTTGCGCACCCATATTTGCTACTTTTGTGGGATGCAAAATTTACTTTATTCCATAAAACTTGAGGTTTATGACGATATTAACCGCACTTTCTACATGTGTGCACTACCATAAAATAATATAATTATTCTCTGTTTAAGGCGCTCAGTAGGTACTTTTGAGCTTTTTATTGAATTTTTTAATCTTTTTGTTTAATATTTTTCTATTGCAAGCTTTCACTTTATTAAATGCATTAAATATTCAATTTAAAGAAGGTTTATTATGCATAATTTCTGCAACTACTTTTACGTTTGTAAAATTGATTTAAAGTTTCTTTACAAATATTCAACTAAATTAATATATGTTTATTTAACATTCCTCATGGTATTACAGAGACTGCGTGTAATAAATAACCAACAAACAATATATTTTACGATGACACCTGTCGGCTTCCTTCTGGAAACTATCTCTGTATAATTTGACTATACTTAATTATGACAAAAACACGGGCTATTGCTACTTTTGGGAGGAGTCGAACGGAAGATAAAAAAATAAGTTTAGAAAACTAAAACCCGGCTGCAATAAAATAAGAAACAAGTTTGGACCTTTGTGTTTTTTACACTATTTACTAACATGTGGTATTCGCTATCTAATTTACAATAGAACTACTCCTAGTCCTTGTATGATAACGTTGAGGCTAAATTTAGGATAATCCTAGATATCGACAGCAGGCATCACTCTAATAGACTCTAATATATAAATACCCACCGTTTAAAAACTATTCACATGCAAACATTAAAATCGCTCTCCGGTAAAATTTGACAAAATGTAATTACTTAGTACGTTTGTGAACTAAGGCATCGAAATGGTCTCTGAATACCAGTGGCGTGCCTAGGGTTTCAGAATAGGGCAAGCCGAGAGATATGTTTTGTAGTTTTTACGGTTATTATGGATAAATTTATCTTGTTACCACATTACTGATCAATCTTCACTTCACTCTGCAGTTGTAGGTATAGGCATTTGCTTACGTGGACGAGCTCACCAAAGCACCCTGAAGGCATGTTACCACTAGATATAATTTTACAGACATATCAGCAATTGCATACTTTCGGTGGCCTTGAAAAAAGCCGCTTGGTTTGTATGAGAGAATAAAATAAAGGTTCAACTTCTTATTTTAACTTTGCTTGCCTAGGGAGAAAGCAATAAGTACTTACTTTTATTTCAATTACCTATCTAAAAATTACATACATATTACACAACATAGTTAAATTAAATTATTATTTGTATACATCGAATGTGTTTTTCTAAAACGCCATCGTACCTATTTTGAAAGTAGCGACACAAGCTCTAAAAAATTACCCTTATTCAATGAAGTTTTAGACTCATCGTGACCTCTGAAGGGAAGTTCTTGTTGTGCTAAATGACAAACAACATCGACTAATCTTTGAAAAACGCTACTATTGTTATCAACACGCATGTTGTTTTGTAATTTCCTTTGATAATTGGCGCGATAAAGATGTCTCAATTCGCTGTTTACCAAAATCATTAAAAGAAATTACCGCGTTCATGTGTTTTCGAGAATTCATGTGTCTTTTAATGGCGCCAGCTAAATTATTTAAATCGTCATAACCAGACCAGATGTATTCCACACGTTTTTGTCGTTAGAAAAGAAAATACAACACCAGCAATGTAACTTATTAGAGTGCGAACAACCAACAATCCAATGAGTTTTGTACACTGACCTGTTAAACTGTCTTTTGTGCGATTTACGAGTACTACTCTGAGAAATACACAAGTCAGGCGTAGGTTTTGCCGAAGAAATAAGTACCTTTTTCTCTGCAAAGTCCAAACATTTTACCTTTCCGTCGACAAGCAAAGTTTGTGCACACTTTAAAATATCACAGTCACACAGGACTTCCTCCATTGTCAATCTAATTGAATCACAACTCACAACACCACAAAAAAAAACTTATTATTGCACTGACCGCGCCGCGCCGCTCAACGCCTAAACAAACTATTCAACACGTGAATAAAAGCATTTGTCAACAAATAGCAATAAAGTGAAGTTGGCCGCTAACGCGGCTCAACGCGCGCTCCGCGCCTGCGCGAAGCGAATTTCGCATTTACTATGGACTCGTGTACAACTTCATACGCAATCAGGGCTTTTTACTCTCATACTATTTGCCATATTAATACACGACCAGTCGTGTTTGGGCATATGCCGTTTCGGTGGGTAAGACAGAGAATATGAAAGCCCGATTGCAAGCCAATACGTGCGAGCGAGATACGAGCTAGCCGCGTCATGAATAGTTCGACTGGTTGCCGCACAGCGCTGAGCGCTGTGCTGCGTAGGTGGCGGCCGGCGGTGCGCGGTAAAATTTAGTAGGTACTACTGTTGCATGTAATTTGATTTGAAGAATTTAGTGAGAGCGCGCGGCGCGCGAAGGTGAAATACCTATCTAATACATTACGTGCATTTAATGAATAGTTATTTTTGTAAGGCAAGGCAAGCCCGGCTTTTGGGCTTATATGGCAGTACCGCCACTGCTGAATACGTGTTAAATGTTCTTACATCTCATCGAAAGTCATTTACTTGCGTTTGAGTTTGGCCTTAATGCGTTTAGTAGTTTGTGTTTAGTAATGACTTATAGAAAACCGCACTTCGGAACTTGCAAGTAAACTTTTTTTTAAACGCAAAAGTAATGAGTATCAACGAAAGTCATATTCTGGGCAAAAAAACGCACTTCTGTAAGTTTTTCACGATTTGCACAACTGACAGATTTATTGTTAACATGCTAGGACCCTACAACCTATGCTAATGAGAATGACGCCAGTATCATGATAAAAGTTATCGACTGTTAAACAAACCTCATGCAACCTGGTGACATATTTATTTTATACCGAGGCTTTAAAGACGCTGTACCTCTTTTGGAGTCAAAAGGCTATCGAGTTAAATGATGCTTTCTATGAAAGGCCAGCGAAAACAATTAACAACTCAAGAAGCTAACTACTTGCGATACGTTGCAAAAGCTCGGTGGGTTGTAGGCAGTACACGGGGCACTTAAACAAAGATTTAAACTCTTAGATCCAACACTCGACGACAAGATGCTCCCTAAAATAAAGAGCTTTTATCGCATAGCTTCATATCTCCTTAAGCGTTTTGGGAAACGTGTAAAGTTTGATATTAACATGTCCAGCGAGATTTATGAAGTAATGAGTCTGAAACAATGCGATAATTATTTTTTTTTGCAGCAATGGTGGAAGACAAGGTTTGGTTGCGGAAAAGACAGCCATTTCAGATTTTTTCGACTAATAATTCTATTGCTGATTTGGGCAAGCGATTTCGTATTTAGACGAGGTTCTAGACGAGAATGATAACATGAATATGGCCTATGTGAAGGATAATACAAATATTATTAAAATACAGATACATTCTCGACATATATCTAAATATATATATATATATGCTTTATAAAGTATACATGCTGAAAACAGGGGAATACATGCAATCGAACAGTATTACTGTGAATGTGCAAATGGGTTGTGAACGGTTGGGTGTTGTTCCCATGTAGCGGCAGTCATATAATTACAAATGGCAATTTTTTTATCTAGGCTTCCGCGTCCTAGTCATAAACTCAGCTCCTTTGTCAAGAACGAAGGTATTAATTATTATTATTAATGCCTGAGTAATCTTTGTCTTAATTCACGTAGATGTACAGTCAAGGAATTAAATTTGCTACCCATCTTAGGTCCAAAGTCAATCTGACATTCTACAGCAATAAGGTTGAGTTTCCTATCAATTACAAATGACTTGGCATATCTAATGACAATGACGTCTTCAATCAGATATTCTTTGAAAAGGGTAGCAAATTAACTTCCGTGACCGTACCTGTCTCCTTATGTTTAGATGTAAGGATTTTATTAAAATGTGTTGAACATTTAACTTTAGTTTTTTTACAGACAGCTTATTGCCGGGGCACCTGCACCAAAGGAGAAGTTCGGTTAACACCCCGAACCCTCCCCCAGACGTGTAGGACCAAAATGTGGGACCCTATCCCCACAGTTCTACTAGGAGTTCAGGCGAATTGCCTCCGCCTTCTCCCCACACGTCCTCTTCGCGCTCCCGCTCCGCCGCCTCCTTCTGCGAGATAATGCTCTCGCAGAAGGAGGCGACCGCCAACCACGATCTCTCACTGCTCAGCATGGCTGACACCACGCTGTGCAGTGACAGATCGGAGAGCACTGTGTCCGCAACCAGAGTGCGGCGCTTTGGATCCCATGTCGAGCACACCTCTAGGGTGTGCTGGGCCGTGTCGTCCGGATCGCCGCACCCATGGCAAACCGGACTGGGCTCTCTCCTAATCTTGTTCAGGTAATGACCGAAGCTACCCGGTCATTACCTGCACAAGACGGTACGTGACGGTACCGTACCTCCTCTCTAACCAGTGGTCCAGCGACGGGAGGAGTGCCTCTATGGTGCGGAGTCGGATATTTTTAAAGTTTACGATACTTTAACGAACTATTGCATATGTGTTTAGATTTCGTAATAAACAAAAAACCATGTAATAAGCTAACAGAGACTTTATAATAAAGTTTGGATTAGGTTCCGGAGTAAAACGTGTGAACAAAAGATGGTTGACTTACCAGCCCCTCTAGTCAATTTAGAAATACCGTTTTACATACTGGCGTTAACTATACAGGACATATTCTCGAAAAAAATGCAGTACTCAATTAAAGGACGTAAGTGCGATAAAGATATGCTCTTTGGATGGTGCAATTTTTTGTGTTTGTGTTGGTGGCTTATTTTTTTTGTTTTCATATTATTGAAGTGAAAGTATAATGTTTGTTTCTCTATACTTAAAATTTAAAATCTATACTGAATATGCAGTTAAATAATAATAGGTACCACTTATATATTTTAAAATAATTAATTACGTATTTTAAGGCTCCTTTATTTCGGAGTTATTAGAGAGGTGGGAGAGTAGAAGCAGCCGTTTGATCTGCCATATTTTGTTAATGATCCATATAATAAATTAGCCGTCGCATATTTTGCAATACTATAAATTCCTGCAAAATATGCGACTACAAGTTTTTTTGAATCATTAAGACAAAGGAAGACGTTCCAGATAATCAATATAAGCATTGGCAAGTTCAGTTTTTACACCAAAGTTTAGGCTTTGGCTACAAGATTATAATATTCATAATAACTAAAATGAATATGGTCGTTATATTTGCGAATGCTGTGACAGCTGCCAACAACCATCCATCGGCTAAACGTCAATCGGTTTAATGAAGCCATTCTCAATGTTACCTCAGCTAAAGATAATCCCTACTTTCAAACATAAAACAGAATGGCATGCATGATAAATGATAAAGACTAAGAGAATCACAAACAAGATTCAGAGCAATCTCAAAGTTTCCGGCCGACTGACAAAACGTAAACGCACGGAGATAAGGTAGGTAACTAGGTTTTTGAGTAATGAAGACAAATTGAGAAAACACACCTTTTTCACCAGTTTACCACTTTTTTACTTTTAATCAAAGTTTTTAGACAAAAAATATAATGGGTGTAGCGACAAATATCTTTTTAGGGATGCCAACTTAAAGATATTTGATGTTAAATGTTTAATAAGGGTTATACCACGTTAGTATGAAAAACATAACCTTTTTTAATCACTTTAATATCCTTCTGTGTTTTGTATTGTTTAACATCTGTCAAAACCCTTAATGCCAGGGACAGGTCGAGCCATATCAAAATAAATTAATATCAAGCGAACTAAATAGAAAAGGCAATGTTTGCTTCGTATTTGTTTGTCTATATGTTACATAAATTTAAGCGTCCTGATCAAAAGTCCCTTCGGGTGCTACGATGGTTCTCGAATCCGTTTCCGAGATACGATCGATGGTGTACCAACAGGCAGATATGAAACTTAATCTTCGTATTTTCCCGTTGGCGTTTGTTGTTTTAAACCCTTGCCTCTTTTGTGATGCTGATGATATATGTATAGACGTAATCTATTGCATGTTTAATTTCAATGTCAGTGCAAAATGCACATCAAATAAGATGTATTTGTGATTGAGCTAAAATTCATGCCGACTGAATTTTGTAACAAATAAAGCGAAACGGTATTACAATTACATAGACTCTAGTCAACAGTAGGTAGTAGTAGTAGGTGGTAGTAGTCTAGGTTGACTAAGTAGATTTATGCGGTTCCTGAGATACAGGCGACTTAAGTATTGAAAAAAGAAACTTGGTTATGGGTTTTACAGAGGTTATACCTACTAAAATCACCAGTAGCGAAGCGTCCATATAACACGATTCCCAGCGGCTCGTAGAAATTCCTATGCATACCTACCTAGCGTAGGTGTACAAAAAAAACGTAAACAGAAAGTAACCCGGTATACTATAGCTTTACCTTGCGTTACCATCTTCATAATACTACGATTCAAGGACAAAACGTCGACACGTATCGAAGGTCTACATTACACTGCGCTTGAACTTACACCAACAAAACCTGCCGTAGACTCAATTCACCTGGGGTAATTCACCTGGATAGATTAATTATACTATTTAGAAGACCTAATTGACCATTATTTTTTATCAAATATAATGTTTTATTTTCAGTAAGGTAAGGTGGGGGAAGATCGAATGGTTTTTTGATGAGATGGATAGTGTTGTGTTAAAACCCTCGTTAAATAAAAAACTATTTACTTCCTTTCAATTGCATAAATTGGTAGGTATGAGCAAGGGCTATATTTTTGTAATCTGTCGATAAAACTCGGTTACGCCTATTCTAATATATAAAAATAATAAAATCAAATCAAATTTTGTCTAAAAAATTGACGGGTTAAGATGGAATGGTCGAGGGGTAAGATTGACATAGTGTCTAAAGTCTTTTAAATGAATGCAAACGGTTACTGTTGCTCGTTATTTTATAGAATTCCTTACGCTTAACAGATACAGATGATTTTTGCGTAAATATTCCTGATAGGTAACAAGAAAAGTGCAGTTGAAAAAAAAAGTATTTTACTCTTACCCCGCTTCACAGGGAAAACGACAGTGATACTCAAACTTTTTATTGTATATTCTTCACATAAAAAAACGTAAACACATTTTTTTTTAATATTAAGAAGATCAGTTTGGAATTAAAATAACAGTTGCATGGAAACAATTATTTATTTTATAAAAGAAATGAATACAAAAAAGTAAGTATTTTCTTGCAGCATGACTAATTTTGTCACAAATTAAGCCACTTACATGTAAAATATTAGAAAATAAATATGAATCTGTGTAACAAATTAAGAAACATTTAAAATACAAAAATATACCAAATACTTAGTAATCTGTGTAGAAAATTTAGTCACAGACTTACTTACATTTATAATATTAGAAATCCAAATAAGTACTTCTAGTAAACTTTAAGAGGTTTTTTTTCTCTCCAAACAAAAAAATACAGATTTATTATTGATTTCACACAATAGTTTCACACAACACTTCTTAGTTACTATTTATCTTATCGTTATATTAGGTCAGAAAATAAACCTTACTTTTATTATTTTTTTAAGTGCTAAGTTTGAGAATATGTGTCTTTTTCTATGACCTTCAAAAACGGGGGAAGATTGAAACATTACTATTTCAATGTTACCCCAGCGAAATTGGCTGGGTAAAGATGGAAACTTCTCGTAAATCTCAATATATGATTAATAGCTACACCTAGCAGAAGTAAATAAAAATAGAATCTCAAATAACACATAAATAGTCAGTCAGAACTTCTATACTCCCCTTATTAATCAAGTTATGAAACACGGGGTAAGATTGAAAATCGACGAATTCACCACGAAATGCCAACCTTCACAAAATAGCACATAACACACGTCTACTTACTCCGAGCGGTCACTGGCGAATGTGCGGCGGATCGTAACAAAATGGCGGCTTAATGGATGATACCAGCACTAAAAAAATTAAACCAAATAGGGAGTTATGTGAGACTTTTAATCTTTCCCCTTTTTTTATCTTCCCCCACCTTACCTTATACTTCATTCTTGTATACTTGAATAAAAGAGCACTTTATGCACCAATTCCAGCGATAGGTTAAGTAGGTATACTCTTTGTCTACTTTATACACCAAAAAAGGTGAATTAACCATACTAATAGTGTACAACATGTACCAATTTCCAGCGATAGGTAAATTAGGTATACTTTTCGTCTACTTTATACACCCAATGATTCTATATGCAATATTTTTGCACAGGTACCAAATAGTCAAGATAAAGCGAAGTAAATTATGATTAATAAACGACATTGGCTTTTTTTCTCAGATCACAGAAACAAGGGAGATATGTTATGGAGGCGTGGCTCGTGACGCCTCCTTGGTATGGCCAAAATGGACATATTAGCACAAGGCACGTCAAGCGTTGCCTTACGGCCGAACCCAATATTCGATCTATCTCTTCTTTTGCCCTACTCCGGATAGAAATGGCTATCTATCCGTAGTTTTTCTGTCCCAATAAACTTCAGATAGATAAGCTAGCCTGTCTTTGGTTTTGATCTATCTGTGGGAGGACCGATAGCCTACTCGGATAACCGGCTTGTATGGAAATGACAGTTAATGCGTCCCAATCAAGGACCTTTTAATAAAGCAGGATTGAGTACTGTTAACCAAAATTCGGTCCGAGTAGGATGTCAAGCACAGAGGCTGTTTATCTCTTTCTAATGTGGTGACCATGATATTGTAGTAACGTGGAACAAAAAACTATATTTATTTGTATGAAGCAATTTTCACACCATGTAATGAATGCTCGATTATTTAGCTGTACTAGTAGGTTAATGAAATTGTTGAAAACAAAACAAGCCTTTGCCTGCGATTTCGTTCGCGTACATTCTACATAATTCTATAGTAATATTTGTTTTGAAAGGAGGAAATATTTGTTTTGTCTTGTATAACCTGTCAAACTACTAGTCTAATCATTTTAAAATTTGCTTTACCATCTCAAAGCTATATTTAAAGGGGTCTATACCTACCTACATACTACACAGACGAAGCCGCCGGATATAGTTTGGGTTATGTCTTTGTAATCCGGTTCAAGCCGTTTTTATGGAATCGAATATAAATAATCCTAAAAATCTGAAATTTATACATTTTTAAAAACTTAGTCATATTTTCCGTGGGAACAGAAAAAGGAAATTTATTTACCAACATAACCAAGAAAAAATATTACGTTATAAAAAAAACAACATTTGACATGGATTGGTGATTTGGCATGGTAATTGTCAAATTTACCGCTATAACAATATACTTAGGCCGGGATAGACAGACAGACTGACAGACAGAGTTACTTTCGCAATTATAATATTATTAGGGATTATAATAAAGTTTCAATAAAAGAAGATATGTAGCTTAGATACATTTATTGTTAAAAAATTAAACATGGGTAAATAAAATCGTTTTATGTAATTTCTGCCGCTCTTTGATTTTGTATGATGAAATATTCTTAAATTTAAATATGAATTGGCTAATGTCTTTATCAGCTGTAACTCATGTGGTTCTTCGTTACATTCATCTGGGTGAGGCGAGTCAAACAAATTATGAAGTTTTGTAAGAAATAATTGTTTTAAATACACCAAAATTTTGTTTTTGCTAATATTTCGGATGGAACCAAGAGATATTTGTGAAAGAAACAATTTTTCAGTTTGCTTAATTATTTCAAATGCAAAACGAGACACATACTTTAAACCACCTTTATCTATGAATGCAGTAAAAGATGAAAAAATTTGTGATATCTACAAAATATGCATGATCAAAATGCTCCTTATTAATTATTAAAGCATCGCGACAGTGCTGGCATGCAATTTTATCTAACATTTTATTTACAAAATGACCTGCTATATAATACAGGATATTCATCTTATAATCGGACATTTTGATTGACTCGATGTAATACATTAAAGCATCCAATTGTTCTTCTTCATGAGGATCTCTAATCGCAGATCGCTTCTCTTTACGGGAATCTAATATTGGAGATAGCTCAAACTCCTCGTCAGTGCAGTTTGCATTCATACTCGGTTTAATACTATTGCGATAAAGCAATTTTCGCAGAGCATATTTAAATTGCAACGCATTCGGATTATTGTTTCCGCCGCCTTGTATACGGATACAAGAGAAAAACATTTCCAACTGGTCTTGAGATACTTTGTACGGTAAGAAATAATTTAAACCGTTTTCAACTAAAAGATCCATGGCTAACTTTGAAACACTGTACGTATCAACTATTAATCCTAAAGCTCCCATTTTTCGCCGATTTAAAAGGATTGATTGATTATCAACATTAAGCGTTGATAAATATTCTCGGGTTTCACTTAAGATTCCCATCCAATAATCTTTATTATTAAGCCGCAATGGGGACTTAAATTCTAAATCTCCTTGTGGCTTCACTATTCTTGAATTCTTCATTATTACTAACACGTAAGAAGTCAATAGCGTTTGCTACCGAAGAGCTCAAAGTCTGAACTGCCAATTTTACATTCATTTTCTTCCTCATAAAGTTAATATGGCCAGAGTTTATTTTATTAGCAAGTTTTAACCCCTCTTTATCTTGTAAAGTATGTAATTGAAATCAATGTGCCCATTTCTAGAACTCATGCATTTTTCGGCAAATACATTTCGACATAATTTAAGCATGTGAACAGGATCAAAAATACAATGTATGTTAGTTCCTTTCTTTGGATGCTTAAAACTTGTATTCATTTCTGGTAAATTAAAATTGCATCCCAAATTTCCATACGTGGCCACGTTAGCAGCAGCTTCATCACATGTTAGACTTCGAACAGTGATACCAATATCATATAACATGTTTATTGCTGTGATTATCAACTGTGCCTGTACTGCTGCTGAAATTTTGTCTATAAAAAAATAAGCGATGGGGCATTTGAATTTTCGTTTAAATGACACAATCTGAAAAACAAGGACCTCTGTGGCTAGACTTCCCGAATCATATGGTACAATGCCAGCAAAGTCAACATAGCCCCACATTTTATCCGTATGTTTATCATAGGCTTCTTCTGATTTAATAAACATAGAGTCAAATATTAGAGCAACATTTTCGAGATCATTTGCAGATACTGACGATTTCAAATATTCAAAAACTTCAACCATAAATCCTACATTACATTCGTGTGTGGCTAACATTTTCCGTAAGGTTGCAGGATGAGGTAACATAGTATAATTTCTAAGGAACATATATGCTTTGGAAGAATAAAAGAGCAAAGACAAAGCAAACTGTTTAAGCTCCTTGGAATATCTTACACTTTTGTTACTTTTATTTGAATTCATATGTTTATGTATATCCACAAAATTATTTTCCGTTATGTGTTTAACCTCATGAAAGTTGTTGCTTTTTTTTTTCAATATTACCAGAAGTGACTTCAGATTGTCCAAACGAATATCACGCCTCTTTAACCTCTGTGATAATACTTTCACTTTACGCTTAAGCATATCTTCCGGAGGAATGCTGAAATGTTTTTTAGTCTGCACTGTTGCATCTATAATGCCTGAGCAGAACTTTTTGGTAGGAGGTGTGTAGTCTTCAGACACGGAAGATTCTTTAGAGGTACCTGGAAAGGATACATATTACTCTATCAAACCACCTTTCAGCGAACGTATCATTACGCAGAATATTCATATCATCGAAAGGCCTTTCACGCCGCATGAGTATATTTATTTGGCAGTCATAAGTCTAACCTAACCTACGTAATTAATGTTTAATCCTGAAAACGTACTCATTTCAGTAGAAAATGGCGTTCGATGAAATGAAATTCGATGAAATAATGCAATCGATAAAGTAAAAACCTGGAGTACTAGGCTGGATGACAATGTTACTTAGAACATTTATCTGTTTATTTGGCACCTGCAAAATAAATATAAAATAAGTACACAAGTAAAATAAACAAGGTTAAAACGGTTTATTCGACTAATGCCTATAATGAAAAATGACGAGGTATAATAATGCTGATTTTCCAAACATAAAAAAGTCGAAATATATAAATGTCGAGTAGGTAATAATAACGACGAAGTAAAAAAATAAGGAAGTACTTATAATAATGTCCAAATAGAATTAAGACGAAGAGGGATAGGTGGAACAGGTTCTAGGTAGGTTTAGGTTATGTTAGTTTTGCAGCAGGCCCGGAGGGCCTAACCACCTAGAAATAGGAGCTCCGCGTAAGCGGAGCTCCGTCGACACTGTCTAATCGATTGGAAATAAGTGTCGACGGAGCTCCTACAACCCACTGTTGTCATTTTTATACATCGACAAACATCAGATGGTCATTGTGATATGTCGACATTTTTATACATCGACAAATATAATTCTAGTCTTTGTTATTTTTCGACATTATATAAGGTGTTGACATTTTTATACCTAGTCTTTTTTCAATATAGACATTAGTCGCCTAAATCGTTAAAACAGTAGGTATTCTTTAGTTAAATATTAGCTTACCGGTGAAAAAATAGATGGTATTACTTCTGCCTTTAAAAGCAGTCGCGAGTTTCCTACATAGAAGTCTTCTTTTTTGAAGTGACGGCTACAAACAACGGAGTTCTGTTTAATCTTTTTTGATACCGGAATAACATTCAACCACATTTGATTAACTTTTTCATCCTTCGGAAAACTGCCAATTAAATTAAATCACATCATTCATTTTTTTCTTGCTTATGACAATGTACCGATCAGAAACCCTACCCACAAGCAAGGTCACCCTACTTGTAAAAATCCAAAATCTCTTTTTATCGGCTTACCTGTGAAACGATATCCCACAGCCAACATAGGATTCACTTTTACAAAATTGTATGCAACATGTTTTCACCATTTTGTACTCTTTTTTTAAACTGAGATTCGTTAAATGAAATTTGAATATGAAAACCCTTGATAAAAACCGAGCCGCCATGATATGATTGATCATGATTGATACACTCAATGGGTTGACAGCCTAATCAAAAGCAATACTTCCAAGTAGGTTTAAATCGTCACATTTTTAAGTTTATGGGGTAAAAAACCTATTACTATAAGAATTTAATTTATACAAATAACATAAGCTTTAAGTTACGATTCACATTTAATAAATTGTCTAAAACAGTAATTTTAATTTTCTACTAAATGCCGAAATTGTATCGCATGGCAAGTGTTAGAAAGGGACAAACTCCTCCGTTGTATCTATGCCGCTCGTACCGGTTTTTGCTCCTGTAAAGCTAGCAGCCCAAATTATGTCTAATTATGTCTTTGCCTATCTTTGGCCTTTCTGACGCTGTCATTGCTTACCTCTAGTAATCAATGTCACGATCACAGACTACTAAGGGATACTAACGTATCAGACTGCCATCTCGCGAACAAAATCGGCTCATCGTAGGATTTTGACATATTTCTTACCTCATACGACATTTTGCTATTTTTTTTCATTTTAAATGTAGGCACTGGAATTTCAAAATAATACATCCTTTTTTTTTGTACAAATAGTGATCGTTTGGTTGTTTTTCCAACAAATTTAGACTAAGGCACTTCTAAATAATACAGCCACATTTTTTTTCTAAAAATGGTGATGTTGATTTTTTAAACCACATTTAGACTATGGAACTGTGGGCAATACTGCCCATATTTATTGATCTATTCTACTCGGTAAAACCATATTGATTTTGACATGTTGTCGTATTGTTTTTTAACCTGCCGCCTTTACTGTCAGGCAGAATAGAGCCCCTGCTAGAATACTACAGCCCGTGAGCACTTAAAATACCATTCGGTTTGTACTTCTCTCTCATTCGTTCTCAATAAGAGCGTATGAGACCGAGTGAGAGACAAGTACAAACCGAATGTTTTTCTTAGTGCTCACGGACCGTATGTTGTTTACGCCGCCCATACGTGATTCGGCGTATACACACCAACACGAATATTCACCGAATCTCGCAGTTTGGCCCCGGCCTGAGAAAATAACACCAATCTAATGTTGTAAACATGTATACTTATTAAAAAAATCACAATTAAAATACATATAGTTTAAAACAATTATGATGTCGTGGATTTTGCAGTGAAGACTGGGACCTGCCTTGACCAGGGTAGCTGCCATTCCAGTAGTCTGTTATAAACACCTCCGGGATCTCACACCTGGTGCTTACCTCTTCTAAAACATAAATATAGCTATACAGAAAGATAATGGTGCCAGCGCCATGTATCTATACCATGCGGTTGACCTAATGAAGCCGGTGCATATTTTATAATTTTGTATTAGGGCAGTTCTAGATAGTCCTTAATATTAAAATAAAGACAGACATGTTTCACTTCACAGAAGACCCACGTAAAAAATATAAAGGATAAAAGACCAATATTACAGAATGTGTGTAATTGCGGCAGTGAAACAAAAGATACGTTTCTCACTCTTGAAGAAGTTATAAAAAGCAAGACAGATAAAAGTAGATTATCCCTTCGAATTGAATAAATGGAATAGAAAAACTAAATTATCAAATCAAATATTATACGTCAATGATTACGTGGATCTCAATGACTTACTCATTTTTATAGCTTGGAAAAAAAGTTCAAGTTTTGGTAGAATGAGGCTACTGTTCGGTATGAAATCGGCAACATGATAAATTTTTTAACCCCTGTTCTACGTATCCTACCTGGGGCACGTTTTACAAAGCTTCAAGTAACAATTTTACAGGTCTAAACTGGAAACACTGCTCAAATGACTGGTCGTCATTGGTCCAGGTTGTGTCAAATGGAAACTTTTAACCTGTAAATTATAATTTGTAGCTTTATAGATCAGGCCCCTAGCCATCCCACCTGGGAGGGATAAGTGGTGTTTTTCCACTCTTCACACCCAGGTGGGATAAGAGGAACATTTTAATTCCACTCTTCCTACCCCAGGAAGGATTTTTTTCACTGTTTCATATCCAGTTTCATAATAAGTTTTTTTTTCATTTTCATAACAAGAACATCTTAGTCATGTACTTCTGGTACCTACTTTTAACGGAATAAGGGATGGGTGGAACAGGGTCTAGGTAGGTTAAGAGGTCTGTGGGCTGTGAGGGCTATTTAGGTTTTTTTTAGAGACTGATAAGTGATAAGGCTAATGGTGACATCATTGCATTTTACGCTGCTGTGAAATAATAAAACGGATTATAAATTATACCTGCTGGCCCAGGTTTTTAGCTTGATCTGCTTTACAACTGGGAATAGCCGGTCAAAATATGTGTACGATGATTAAGGCTGTTTTTTTTCATCTTGTTACCTATTGAGTGCCCCCCCTAGAAATATTAATATTTTTGTTATTTAACAACTAAACTAAGTAACGGTTTCTACAAGACACCTAAACTCCAAATTTCATCAATATACCTCTTGCAGTTCAATAGTATCAGCTCTTACTTTCATCTGGATATTGTCATGCGTAATAAAAAGTACCTAACTCTCAAGTGTGTCTCTCGCAAAATCCTCTAGTAATCTACTTGATCTGTTCGGTACTTGCCCCCTTTCTGCTTTTGCCTACTAGATAACTAGCATAGAGGTATTAGAGGTGTTATCATAGGCATTCAGCGTTACTCCGCAGGGTTAGAAACGCGTTTGCAATCTAAGGATTGCAGTTTTGTGATTGTAGTCTTTAAAATACAAATGTCTATGGGACTCATGTCCCACATACCATCAGGTGGCCCGTGTGGTAATTTTCTATTAAAAAACCGGGCAAGAGCATGTCGGACCATGTTCAGTATAGGGTTTCAAAGCCGTTACTACAAACAAATTAAACCTCGCGACAAACCCGCAAATTTTTTGAAAGAACTATCCATCGACACCACACTCTATGCGGTAGACGAGAAAAAAAACTGTGTGTGTGACTCATATGACGACAGACTGACAGACATGGCGAAACTATAAGGGTGCCTAGTTTTACTACGGAACCCTAAACACGGCTACGTGCGCGTCGGACTCGCGCACGAAGGGTTTCGTACCATTACCTATAAAGTCACATTTTTTGCATAAGTAGCTAAATTATTTTTAAAATTATATCTTATGGGGAGCAACCTTTTTAAAAAATATTTTTATTCCGTTTTTAGTATTTTTTGTTATAGAGCCAACAGAAATGTATCATCTGTGAAAATTTCAAGTTTGACAGACGGACGGACGGACGGACGGACGGACGGACAGACGGACAGACGGACGGACAGACGGACAGACGGACAGACGGACAGACAGACAGACGGACAGACGGACGGACGGACGGACGGACGGACGGATGGACGGATGGACGGACGGACGGACGGACGGACAGACAGACGGAAAGACGGACAGACAGACAGACAGACAGACGGATGGACGGACGGGATGGACGGATGGAAGGACGGACGGACGGACGGACGAAAGGACCGACGAACAGACGGACATAAATAGTGGAGTCTTGGTAATAGGGTTCCGTTTATAACCTTTTGGTACGGACCCTAAAAACATGTACCGTTTTAATGATGGACCCAGGATTAATTCCTTTCTTTCAAGCTCTGGACAGCTATCCTTATACAGACCTTATGCAGTGGTGATATTCTCATACAAGGCCGTGTCGTGTCAGGGGTTCGCTTCAGTCACATGGTAGGATTTAATAATAGCCGTCCAGTCATTATTGATGCGGATTAGAGGACGTATCTACTTATGTAGTTATGTATTTGTACAATTAATTATAAAATTCCATTCATGCCTGTGGACATATTATTTAGGCAACATAGGTGAGCTTTCTATAACGAACACGCTTTATTAGACCTGTAGGTGTGATAGGATCCCTCGACGATACTAAAGGACGTTGGTTCGGGCTAGCATCAATGATATTTATAAGAAAGAAATAATCTCTCATTTCATTCGTATGTAACTATTATTTACATTTTGTTTACATCTCGACATTTTGTTTAATTTGCACCGGCGTTACCGTCGTCACCTGTGAAACGTGAGATACACAATTAGATATTGCATGAGTGCGATAAAGACGGGTAGCTACATGGCGGCCGTGAGCGGCACTTGACTTGGCGAGAATGGCGAGCAATTTGAAACAACTATTTATCTCTTTCTAACAATAGCGTTCGCTATGGATTGCCGTCTTTGTCTGTAGCAATATAGTAACGCAGCAACTGTCAGCAATTGGTGACGGGTTTAAAATGCGTTTAGTATGAACGTAACGTATCTAAATATAAAATATCATTGGCTAGCATCAGGAAAAGTTAGCTCCAGGAAGGATGAAGTTATTTAGAGAAATCATCATCTTTCATTAGCATACACCGGATTGACGGGGGCAAAAATGTACCAGTGTTAGTGATTCATTAAATATCGACAAAGTTTATCGACAACTTTTGTCGTGACATATGGATCTTACATTTCTTGCAAAAGTAAATCGTACCTTTATCTTCTATATCTGAACGATCACTTTTCCATGAAGATAAACAATATTTTTCTTTCAATGCATTTTTATCCGACTTAAAAAACAAAACGGTTCTCAATTCGTCGGAATGCTAAAGAATATTGTTGTAGCGAATGAATTGGTTATTCAACGTAATTTCAATGGTCGTCAAAAGTGACTCGAGTGCAGGGTCACTATCAGATACCAGTTGTTTAAAGTTGCGATAAGTATGAATAAAAGAGGTTTGCACATAATTAAAAGGTAAGTAAGGGCATTACTTATGATAATGATGGATGATTAAAAATTGTTTTGTATCGATGTCGATAAACTAAGTCTACATTTAATGAATCACTAGAACAGGTACATTTTTGCCCTTGGCAATCCGGTGTATATTCATTAGAGACTAGCTATACAGGGCGTCCCACGGCTATGCCACATGGAAGGAAAGTACCTTAAATATTGGATATGGAACATTTTACTAAAAGAAGACATTATTTGAATTTAAAAAACAATTTAAACTGCATTCATAGATTCTTAAATAGTGACATGCTTGAACCGGGAATCGAACCCGTTACACGAGAAAATTGATTACCCTGTAGCTTTATCATACCGATCGAAAGGGATTGGATTCGACGCTGGCAAATTGTACCACGGATATTCCTCAACAAGCTGTCGAGCCGTGTCTAAAGCAAACGATTTAAATCTCTCAGAATTAATTTTGTAACCGGAATTGAGACAGTTAAGAATTGTACCACAACTATCAATAAGCTCTTGCTTAATTCCTGTAATTTCAGCAGAAATGGCAGAGTTAGCAAAAAACCTACGTGCTGTATTCCCATCATTCGAGTTGCCGCTTCCTCCGCTACGCGGCTTGTCCACTATCAGACCTAATTTATTTTTTTAATTCTTTTTAAAATAATCTTCTTCGTTCTTAGATAATTGTTTTGTCTCTTTTGCAAATTGGAAGCGAATAGGGCGACAGTACCTAGTTGATGATGGGCGAGGATTCTTCCATAATATTGTTTCTTCTCCTGTTGTTGCAACTATGACGAATAAACTTCCATCTTCTAAATTGGGTCATCGGAAAAGCACTGGTTATACTCACTGTGTCCGGTACTACCGTCAAAACCCCACTTACCAACTAACATAACATCACCTATGGTCTCGGGATCGATACTTGATAACAGTATATTTTGAGAATCCAGTATTCTTTTAACCGTGTGGTTCAACAAATTTTGTAACTCTACTTCGGCACTTTTTTCAGTAATAGTTAATTTTTCAGGGTAACACTGTTTCTTGGCTTTTAAAACCTTATGATACGAAGGCAAAACTGGATATTGTTTACTATTAATGAACTCTTTAATTAAAAGGTATTGGTGTTTTGTTAATTTTGCTTCTGTGATTAGCGATAGGATCTCACTTGGATTCACTTCACATTTATGACTATCATTTGGCCCACAACTCGAGGTTGACGAAGTATTTATCAAAGCATTGACGGCCGAGTTATCAATTTTTGAGAGGTCCACTAATCTCCTTCGCTGAGTTCGTTTACTGCAAGACTCAAAATCTTTCTTCGGTCGACCGAGATTTGATGTCATTTCTTGACCAGTAAACTGATTTTCCCTCGCAGATACCGACTCATTCTTTGCTATATCTATAGTTTCAAGGACATTTAACCATTTTTCATGTTTTCTGACTAGTTCATATTTATTCCTTGCTGCTTTTTTCCAGTTATTTGCGATCCTTTGGATTATGCAATTAACGCGTTTACTTAGAACTTCGATTTCAACGTTTTCAGCTTCCGGCACCATTTCCAAAACTGTCTCTAGTATAATTCGATATTTTTCTATCTGTGATCCTTTAGCAAGATGCCATAGTTCAAATATGTGCATTCTTGTAAACTGAACTTGCAAAAAAGAACCTGTAAGAAAGAAAACCAAATACATTAGAAATTTACAAATATCGTAGCATCTTCTACGAACAACGTAGAGGACGAATTAATAAAACATCTAGCAAAATCTAGCAGAAGATGACTATTGGCACACTAACTAGACTTTTATACGCTTTTTAAACAATCAAAATTATTAATGGTACAGAATGGCGTCATTGATAAAACTCAATGGTAATACACAAACAATTTAAATATTTTTATAAAATTAGGTGTCTCGTAGCTCTCAAATAAATATAAAATGTATAGTAAAAATAGCTAGTAAAAATATTATTATTAAAACACATACCTTTGTCATTAATTTCCATGATGATTCAATAGAGTTTATCACAACAAGTTTTTAGAAATCCGTCAACAAACAACTTTCACTTTAATGATCTATTGATAAGACTAATTACGCGGTTTAAGTGTGTTCACTTCGGAGGTCTGAAAAACAATGATCCCGACTGATTACTTCAAAACTATTTATAGTTTTAAGTAGGCTGGTAATTAATGTGTTATCAGAGAAGTACAAATCATAGCTCGGCTATTGTTGATTATTTGGACTTATGACCTATGAGCGGGACCATAGTGCACCGCCTCGACCACAGCATCGCCTCCAAATTGGACAGTATACCCGTCGCAAGTCGCCCCTAAAATGATAGCAACCTTGTCCAGTGCATCGTCTGGTGGGATGAACTCAGGCTTGCCACCACCGGTCTGAAAATTAGTGTCAAAAATAAATAGCCCCCATATACCAAGTTAAGTAATTAAAAGGCCTTCAAACAATCGTGAACACTATTCTTCTGTTTCTGTAGTGACGGAAGGCAAAACAGTTCTTCTGACAGTGTCAATATAATTTGTAAAGAGATACATTATACACGATTTTAATTCCAGGTTAAATTTTTATTGATTTAGTTCTGTTTGAAAAATGTTTTAAGCACTTTTTTTCAATTAAATTTAAGCTTAACATATCATTTCTTCATTGCAATTTAAAACATTTCAACATGTAGTAGTAAAATAAAGGCAAGAACCTCAGCTGGCCCTCCCTGAGAGTCTGCGTAAAATGTAACGCAAGGCAGTGCTCGGATAGGCAGCCTATCTACTGTTTGTTACAGATAGACAGCCCTAACCTGCTTATTTTTTATTGGGACGCGCTGAAAAGATAGATAGCAAGGTACCGGTGATCGGAGATAGCCTCTTATCTGTAACTGGAGATTTGCTATTGGGTTCGGCCCAGCGTGCAAAAATCGAAGCCCAAACATTAATTTTAAGTCAAGGGGCATAGCATACTATCGGTAAATTTCATTTGAAAGCATTATTTCTGTTTTTAAATGTTTTAAATATTCATTTAAAAATAGAAACAATGCGTTTGTATGGATTTCCGAGCGTAAGGATGTGAACGTATTTTCTATCGACTATCGAGAAATGTCTTGTTCTACAGCAATCAATAGAATTACACGTGTTAATAGTTTAAGTTATTTAGTATCATTATCACACGTTTAAAACACCAAGAAAATTATTCAACTAATTTTCGTTATAATCACGAACGTTATATAAAGTTTACGCTATAAGACACTATTCTGAATGACGTTTGTAAATACGTACTAAAATCTAGGTTCGCTTCAACTGCTATGCAGATTGGATTTTAGATAAAAAATATAAATAAGATATCAATAGATTAACCAACGACAAAGGCTTAGGGCTTGGTAGTGAGCTGCCCTGTGGCCATGTAATCTGACTGCTTTGTCCGACTGTTCGAACGACGACGTCGATTTATTTTTCCTGTTGGTTTGTCTATCAAATGATAAAAAAAAAGATAAAGGATGTTTATTCAGTAAGAAGGCCGCACGGGCACTTTTACTCTTACATGGAATCGCAATCCCATTATGTCCGAGTGATCGGTCTACCTGGCCTTTTTTATTCCTGTTAGATCGACTAATCGGACTGCATGGAATCGCAATTCCGTTTTGTCTGAGTGATCGGTCTACCTGGCCTTTTTTGTTACTGTTAGATGGACTAATCGGACTGCATGGAATCGCAATTCCGCTTCGTCCGAGTGATCGGTCTACCTGGCCTTTTTTATAACTGTTAGATCGACTAATCGGACTGCATGGAATCGCAATTCCGCTTCGTCCGAGTGATCGGTCTACCTGGCCTTTTTTATTACTGTTAGATCGACTATTCGGACTGCATGAAATCGCAATTCCGCTCCGTCCGAGTGATCGGTCTACCTGGCCTTTTTTATTACGGTTAGATCGACTAATCGGACTGCATGGATTCGCAATTCCGCTTCGTCCGAGTGATCGGTCTACCTGGCTTGCTTTAGTCCTGTTTGATCGATTAATCGGACTAGAAAACTCTCACCATATCGACGAAATAATAAAAAACAATTAAGAACACGTTTCTTTTTTCTTGTTCATATCTAATCGAATAATTTAACATAACAGAACTACTGTTCTGGTTTAAAATAAAACTTTTCCTCTCCGTACTTAAATGAGTACTATCAACATTTAAAGAGCGAGCCTTTCCAAGCCAATTGCTCTAAAAAGAAACCGACATCCATATCAAAATCTTAAAGCATTTCATTTGTATCTAAAATAAACTTGTCTCGTTGTATGACTTCCCTTTTTCTTTTTTGCAAAGTCCACCTTTCATCTTGACTAAACTATATCCCGAATCCTTCTTCAAAATATTTATCAGAGTTACTAGGTTTGGTACCCTACGCCCTACCAATGCGTTCAATTTAGAGTGCCATCTGAGGCAATTTGTAGTTCGGATGAGTTCTCCAGAGATACACCAGTCTGCAATAAAGTCATCACTTTTCAACCATTGCCGCTTCATATAACGTTCAATTTTTTCCAGTCCTACATCATTGTCTGGCAGGTCGTTCAATATGTCGATGGCCGCAACGTACAGTATCGAAACTACAAAATGAGTTATTTACAGGAGAGCGATTTAAAGTAAAATTTTGACATATAATAATGGTTTTTAAAATAATCATGAAATAGTTGCTACCAAGTTATATGGTTATAATCAGTGATCGGATTTCACGGTGCAACACTGCGGGATATAGAGTAGAAATCTTAACCCTCGGCAACTGAGGTGACTTTTTTAGAAACATTCTACTGAGGTGGAGTCTGTCAGACATCAATTTTGATAAAATATAGAAAAAAGACTAATGGTTTAATGATAAGTATTGTTTATTTAGTGCATAGCATGATTATTAAATTTTAATGCGGAATTAATAATAAACATGTATATGAGTTTTTAATTAAAAAAATATGTTATTTACTTGAATAAGGTAAAAAAAACTGGTATTTTTCACAAATATTAACTTACTATGCCGCGAGTCGTTAGAAGAAGGTACTGAGCGATACAGAGCTATAACGCGGTGTACGGCGATTTTTTTTTGGCGACGTCTCATAGACGTCACGTCAGTCGCAGAGGGTTAATATGGATATGACCATAATCCCGGGATCTGGTTCGAAAAGAAAATGCAATTGTTGGGATATTTATAAATTGGGATTGGGATTGGATTTTAGACGTGTAAATAAATCGATTGAACATATAAAATATTAAGAAAATAATTGTATGCTATTTCAATTTCATACAAACTAATAAAATATATATATAATATCTGTGTGTAGTGTAATAAACTAAGTAGGTATGCGTACCATAATTTATCTTTTATTTATATTCACTAAAAACTAATTGGCAGATAAGTTTTAAACAAAGTAATAAAAAAAATACATATTCGTAGCTACCTACAGTGAACATATTTATTCCAAACTCAAACGTTAAAATGTTGAGGGAATTGTCATATGATAAAATTTGAAACACTACCCTCTTTCAACGATTTGTTCGGCAAGTTTCACAAAAGCATTTTTTCATAGTAGCGAATTTTTGACACGGCGTAATTTCATGATCGCAAATTTTATTATTCGTCTTTTTTTATGTAGCAATTTTTCATGTAGCGTTTTATAACGTTCGCGTTTAATTTTTTTCTCTTATTTTACCAGTAGATTCTTTTATCAATCGCATATATTTATGCTCTATTTTTTTTCCATTCTCGTTTTTTCACACGTTGATATTTTAATATTAGCGTATTATAATATATACCTATACCTATATAAAACTGCGATTAAAACAAAAATATTGCCGCTGTGTTAATTCACTGATAGGAAATAGTTTATTAGCTTGTCGGTCTATGTGGCCTATTGGATTCGTTGTACGACATTTTTCGTGAGCGTAATATGGGTGCGGGCAAGAAGAAACACTTGAGGAACAATTGATTAGGTTTATTTATTTTCACAACGAAACGAGTAACTGTTCTAGCTTGATACGTCCGCACGCCAGCTGACCTAGGTGTCGAGTGATCCCACCAGCGAGGCGATACCAGTTGGTTCTGCCCCCACTACCAGTCGTGCACGAACGTCAGGCCAGACTCAGTTGAAGTATGACAGCGTCATGCTTGTTCCGTTGTCAATTGATGTCTCGTACTCATGACTTCCCCGATACTGCCATCCTGCATGACACACGTCCCAGTGTGTTAATCTGTAACAGAAGGCTTTGCACAGTATCACATAGCTCGGTCACTCCTGACCTACCAAAGTGACCTATCTAAGTGAAACTCTGAGAAATCTGATTCAAATTTTATTAAATTTACATGATGCTTTACTTCGTAAATAAACATATCTTACATTCTCTGAACAATACTTAAAATAATGCTACTTAAATGTCAACACAAACTTATTATTACTGAACAAAATAATAACTTAAATTGTATTCATACAAAAGATTTATGAAAACATTGGATCCAGAGCTTTACTGATTACTATACGACATCCAAAATGCGAACTTACAATAATCCGTCTCAAAACAAAACGATTAAGTTCTACATTTGATCTGGCTACTCATAGCCCGGCAACTACCAGTTGCAATCACTTTGCGCGTCCCCATGGGACCGCCGAGCCTACCCACGGCTCAATGGTTTCTCACAAACCCGACCTCCGCCAGAGTTGACAGCCTACCGCGTGCTCACGGACTGCCAAGCAGATACCGATTTCTACCAAGCTACGGCTACACATCAACCTCTGGTACAGTCTTATCATCATGTAAACTTAATCTCTACTCTCTAAATCATTACATTCTGAACTAACGTCTAATTCAACTTCAATTTCGTCAGTAAAACTCTGATCCCCTGGCATCTTTCTCAATCTATCGTGTGCGTATTTGTAAGTACGCCTCGAGTTTAACGATTTCAGGGTATAGCGGTCACCATCTAAGATCTCTATAACCTGAAATGGACCTTTAAACTTCGGATCTAATTTGGTCTGATTTCTCTCCTCGTTCTTAATCAGCACGAAATCTCCAACCGAAAATGTATTGAGCTTTGCCTTACTCTTATCAAATCTTTGTTTTTCATACGAAGCCGCGCATTCTATACTACGAGCTGCCTCTTCCCTAACACTATCTAAGTCTACTTCTGACTCTACATCCTCACAAGTCATCATAGCCAAAGGACGCGCTACTTTACCGATAAAAAGCTCTAGCGGGCTTGCTTTTGTCGTACGATTCACGGTACAATTAATCGCGAGTTGAACTTCACCTAAAGCATCCTGTTAAGAACGATCATCACTAGTTTCTACAGCTGTTAACATGGACTTCAAGACAGACATAACGCGCTCCACCTGACCATTCGCACGAGATGATCCTGTCGCTATTAGGTGCAAGTTAATGTTATTTGAATCACAAAAATCTTTAAACTCTTTGCTTGCAAAACAGCGCCCTTGGTCCGCGATAATGCGAGTCGGCGCACCGAATAAAGCTACACTATCTTTTACAGCCCTGATACTATTCCTACTATCAATATTCCTAGTGTGAAACAAGAGAACGTATTTTGTAAATGCGTCAATCAGTACAAACACGTACTCTTTTACGTCATTCTTGCCGCTTAACTTTCCGGTAGCATCGATATGTATCGTATGCCATGGTGCCGTGACTTTTGGGATTGGATGTAATCGAGCCTGAATCTTTCCTGATTGAGATTTAGCAACTTTACAGGTAACACAATTTTCTACAAACTTCTTTACATATCGGGACATTCCGTCAAACCAGTAGTGATTGTAAAGCTTTTCTAGAGTTTTATCAAAACCAAGATGGATAAGAGACTCGTGAAAGTTACTAACTACTGACCACTTTAGAGCTCTAGGAAGTATTGCTAAGCATTTTGTACGGCCGTTTCGTTGAATTTTACGACTCAAAATGCCTGCACGAATTTCATAAGTATTTGCAATTTCGTCACTCATTAGGCCACTTGTCAAATCAGAAATTAGACTACAAATCTCACTATCCCGTTTTTGCTCAGCAAGAAGCCAATTACCTGAGAGTTCTGTGATGTTAATACGTCTTTGCTCTACTTTACTAAATAATGTCTTATCAGTCTCTACATGAGCTGTCTCTGTGGGGGAGGAGCGAGAGAATTCTAAACCAGGTTGCGTCTGTATATTAACTGGCAAATGATTTCTAGATAGAAAGTCTGCATGTGCCATGTCCTTGCCTTTGTTGTAGGTAATATCAAAATCAAAACATTGCAAATAGGCCCACCACCTGTGGACCCGCGGCGTCAAGTCAATCTTTTTACGTGAGCACTTGAGAGAGTTGCAGTCTGTCATCACGGTAAACTTACGACCGTGCAAATACTGCCGGAAGTGTTTTACCGCGTTTACAACTGCTAATGTCTCTAGCTCATAACTATGATACCGCGACTCCGCAGGAGTGGTCCTCTTACTATAATACGCCACTACGCGACGTTTTCCTTCAACAATTTGAAATAAAATACTGCCATAACCTTCTAAACTCGCGTCTGTGTGCAGCTCTATTGGATACTGAGGGTCAAAGATCATTAAGACCGGTTCTTTAGTTAGAATTGAGATAATCTCCTGACGAATGTCTTCATGACGCTGTTGCCAAACAAAAGGAACCTTCCCTGATGTTAACTGGTAGAGTGGACCCATGATACGGGAGAATTTAGAGACGAATTGCCGAAAATAGGTTGCTAACCCTATAAACTGTCTCAATTGGGCTAAGGTGGTTGGTTGGGGGAGGGCAGACAGTGCCTCAACCTTGCGACGATTCGGCCTAATTTCTCCTGACTTAACTTCATAGCCTAAAAACTCGACCTCGGTTTTCAAAAATGAACATTTTTTCAAGTTTAATGAAAATCCCGCTTTAGCTAACCTATTTAGCACAATATTCAGTCTCTCAAGCCCTTCCTGCACAGTTTGTGACATAATCAAAATATCGTCGACGTAAACAACGACGTAGGTATTTACTAGTTCACCTAAAGCTTTTACTATTGCTCTCTGAAACACTGAAATCGCATTTCTCAGTCCGAAAGGCATAGTCAAGTACTCGTACTGGCCATCAGGAGTTATGAAGGCAGTACGCTGTATTGATTCTTCAGAATTAATTGGAATGAGATGAAAACCTGAAGCACAATCCAATTTTGTGAAATAATGTGCACCGTGCAATCGCGAAATCTGGTCCGAAATGAGCGGTAATGGATATCGGTCCGGCACCGTGTTCCTATTCAACTCCCTATAATCCACGCACATCCTATCGGATCCGTCACGTTTCTTAACCAACAGTGCCGGGCTCGCGAAAGGTGAACTGCTAGGACGAATTATATTTGCACTTAACAACTCACCTACCCTATCCCGCATTACTTTTCTTTCTTCCGGACTTAAACGGTAAGGTCGCCTTTGCACAGTTAAGTTTGGATCAACTAAACGAATCTCAAGCTCACCTGTTGTTACGCGAGTGTTAGGCATACCGGTTATAAAATACTCAGAGTAATTACTTAAAACATTAACAAGTTCAGGTTTATTTTCTTGAGGGATGTCAGTGTCAACAATAGTAAAATCATTAGAAGGGGGTAGATTTTTAACTAGACCACAGTCACTACTTGCGCTTATGGAATTTAATGAGGGTAGTTTGCCAATATTGGTTTTAAAAATGTTAAACTGCGTTTCGTTCATATTAACACTAAATCCTTGATGTAAAATCTCGCGTCCGATCATTATGTCACTACGTAAACAAATATCCGGCAAAACGTGTAGTAAAATTTCGATCATTTTGTTATCAATATCTACAACACATACAATTTGTTCGGTGCTGACAACACTTGATTGACTAATACCCGTCATGGAGACATTATTGTGTTGGCGTTTGCCTTTAAATTTAGATGCTACGCTTTCTTTAATTAGTGAACATTCAGCACCTGAATCAAAGTGAAAAGTGAAACACTGACCTTGGTGATTTAAAGTCCCAGCCGGAGGGTCCACGACGCATACGTCCAC
Organism: Acleris emargana; assembly: GCA_927399475.2. NCBI lineage: Eukaryota > Metazoa > Arthropoda > Insecta > Lepidoptera > Tortricidae > Acleris > Acleris emargana. The sequence goes on along the minus strand of OV656835.1, from coordinate 51,185,689 downwards.
ACGGCGCTCGCTAGAGGCTACCGCCCCTGCGGCTCCTCCGCTGGTGCAGTTGCGAGAGATGTGTCCCGTTGCTCCGCACTTGAAGCAAACCACGGAGCTCGATGTGGAGTATTGTTGCGGGTTGGGTCTTGTTGCCGCGGTGGTATGTTGTAGTTTCATTACTTTAGCCTTTCCATCCTTTTTACGAAACAAACAATCCGCTTGTTTGTGACCATTTTTGCCACAGTGAAAACATTTTATTGCCGATGATGTCTTCAGTCGTTTGTTTTCAAACCCCTTTTGATCTGCGGTTGTGCTAGCTTTGCGTTTTAGGTAGGTAAATGCTTGTAGCTCCTGTTGCAGTTGTTGGCGAGTTGTTATTTCTGATGTAAACGCCAGTCGCTGCAGTCGCGAGTCAAATTGTGCAACATGTGCGAGCGCTGTCGACACGGCGATCTGTTCAACAGTAGCATTCTTCCAACGATTGAGTAATGATGTTATTATGCGGCTCCCGTATGCCGCTAAGCTTTCACCTTCTTTGGGTTTGTCCGTGTTCAAGTTGATGAGAGTTGCCGCGGCCGTCTCAGTGCACACGAACCTCGGTTCTCGGTCCTCGGTTATGTGAACGTTGATAGGTTTGATTTATGAACACACCCCTGCAGTAATGACTCAATTGGTACTTGATGTAAAGATTGTTTATCTTTAGATAATGTTAACATTAGAATTTTCGGCAAACTTTGTAAGTTGATATCAAACAAAATAAAATCAGTTTTGTGTTTATATTTAGTTTTTTTTTTTTTAACCATTCTAGAAAAAAAAACTGAAAGAAAGAGAGAAAGGGTTTAGTTAACTACCATATTTTTGGCACTTAGGTGATTCTTGCCAGGAATGACCGAGACGATACTGCTTCGGATGTTAATTGTTTCAGATTAACACACGAGGACGTGTGTCAGCGCAGGATGGTCGTGTCGAAGTCATGAGTACGGATGCTCAACGAAACTAGCGCGCCATCGGAAGGCGACAGCAGCGCCAGGAAGTGGAGCTTCACCTCCACCGCCTGACCTGCTTTGGCGCGCTCGACAGAGTCTCGGCAGACACTCGGCGCGAGAGTTGACTCACTTCTCTGTCGATCACCATCGAGTGCACAACTGCCTTGGAACTGTCAAGTTTCGTTTCTGTGTTATTTTATTAAATTCAGTGATTAGAAGTAACTGTAAGGACTCTGCTACCAACAACGATTAATAAAGAAAATTAATATCAACAACAATTTGAATTTCCTTTGTCTCGATACCCACTGACCAGCCCACGAGATGTCCGATGATACGAGCAACACACCTGCCGCTTCGATAAGCTAATAATCTAAGTACATGTATAAGAGGCAACCTCTTTAGAATTAGATATCATAAAGTAGCCACATATGTACATTATGTTATTTCGGAGTGACATTGCCTGACAAAGCCATTGAATTTTTCTCTTGCATCGGTTTATAAAGTGCGATCTAAAAATATTTATAAGTTATTTAAGTTAATACACATTCTTAAGATGCTGGAACCCGGTTCGTCTACTACGAATGCAGCTACTAAAGATTTTTATTTTATTACAAGTAGTCATGACGGTGAGTTATTGATAAGAGCCGGTCGAAGAAATTATTTAATTAGAGAAAATAAGTGTGGAACTTTAGTCTGGCGGTGTACCAAGAAACCCTGTACAGGGCAAATTGTGACAAATGCGGAAAAAACTAAAATTATACGAGTAAATATTCATACTTGTATTCCTGACTATCAAAGTATTGATATAGAAGAAAAGCTGATTTCTTTGAAAGAGAAGGTAAAAGAAGACTGTCGACCAATACCGGAGATATATGAACAAGAAATGAAACCGTTCATGATGGAGGAGTATGCGGATAAACTTCCACCCTTTCATAAAAAAAACGATAGCATATACCGAGCACAAAAGAAAAGCAATGGAAAATGTGTTTTCGAAAATTGTAAGGATGTCGAAATTCCCGAAAACTTAGCAGATGACTTTCTGTGCAAACAAACTAAGCTGAATGAAGTGCTCATTTTTATCAGCCCAAATTGTAAAGATAACATTAAAAAAATTCAACATTTTTTGCGATGGCACTTTCAAAGTGGCTCCCTTGCCTTATTCACAGCTGTACACCATACATGGTGACATAGGGAGCACCGAACAATATACTAAAATTGTCCCACTGATTTACGGCTTATTAGAAAATAAGCAACAAGTAACATACGATTTGTTTTTTAATACGCTTAAAGACATGTTACCGGATTTTGATCCAAAAACCATGAAATTCGATTTTGAAACAGCGGCAATAAATGCTGCCAAAAAGAGTTATCCATTGGCAAAAATAACAGGATGTTATTTCCATTTGAGTCAAGCCATTTGGAAAAACGCTGAACGTTACGAAATAACGCAAAGTCGCGAAGGGAGCCACTATGTTGCAAAATGCGTGGCAGTCGCTCATTTCCCAGAAACGAAAATCCATGAAGCATGGATGTGCGTTAGAGGTCAGACACCGATGGTTGAAAATATAAATTATTTTTAATGACTATTTGTCTAAGCAGTGGTTTACAATAAATAATATCAAGTTAATATCGTGCTTCAGACAACGCCACCGTACAAATAATGTAGTAGAGGGTTGGCACAGCCGTATCAATAAAAAAATAAATAAAAATCCAAAATTGTTTTTGCTAATCTCTGTTTTAAAAGACGAAGCGAAAAAAATTGATTTCAATATTCTCCAAACTAGCATGAATATTGAACACTGTCGTAGAAGATGCCGGAAATATACAGAGATGGATCAGAAAATCGAATCCATAATGAACGATTATTTACAAGGCGACATAACTATCGATAGGGGTATTCAAAAGTTAAGTTACATAAAATTTGTTTAAGTCTGAACTGAAGTAGAATTACATAATGCTCCAAGAATTATTGTACTTTAATATAAAAAGTCAAAAACTTGATTTCTATCTACTTTTAGTTTATTTAAGGAAAATATGTTTGGTTTTTATGTTATTTAAGTTATAATAAATGCTACTTGAGTTTTATTAGTTTTGTTTAGTTAGTACCTACACAAGGTATGTGTTATATATGTAGATCAAATTCTAACTGGACATCATATTATAATATGGTCTACTAATCTACTAACCCTTCGTATGCGGAAAATGAAAAAAAAAAGAAAACATGCTTTTCATAATTATACATCGAATTCATACCTTTTTTAATATCGGTTAAAAACCAACTTGCGGGTTGCCTAAAATTTCCCAATAGCAGAAGAAATCCATACAAAATCGGCCCTAAAAACCCCTCCGGCTTTACCAGCGAAAACTGTCACGCCACGCCACTGATAGGTACTATACACTTACTCCGCCGACTTCTAGGGGAAATATTCTTAGTTTAATCGCAGTTTTATACAGGATGGCCGAAAATTAAGTGCGTTCCTTTAAAAATAGTCTTTAAAAGTTGATTTTGAACACCCCTCGATATTTTTTATTTGACTTCTTTTTAGTTTTTCTTAGGAATGCAGTGGCTTGAACTGTCGGGGTTGGATGGTCAAATAAAAAAAGCCGCTGAAATTTAAACTTACCTTAAAAAACGCACTTTGTTTTAAAGTGCGTTTTAGGTATTATAATACGCTAATATTAAAATATCAACGTGTGAAAAAACGAGAATGGAAAAAAATAGAGCATAAATATATGCGATTGATAAAAGAATCTACTGGTAAAATAAGAGAAAAAATTTAAACGCGAACGTTATAAAACGCTACATGAAAAATTGCTACATAAAAAAAGACGAATAATAAAATTTGCGATCATGAAAATACGCCGTGTGAAAATTCGCTACTATGAAAAAATGCTTTTGTGAAACTTGCCGAACAAATCCTTTCAACAACAGTCTCGGAATCCCAGGACATATCCATATTAGCATAATGTTCGAGGTCATTCACCCCTTGTTGCACCGTGAAATCCGATCACTGGTTATAATAGACGTTTTTCCTCACTGAAGCACCACTGTACTATTTATCATGGTTTGCTAGATATTACACATTCAATGATGTACGTGGTTCAATTAAACTGTTTGTTTAAAAATTTAATAAATAATGAATGTGGTAGTTTCGATTTTATTATTAGGCATTTACTTAGAATTAAACATTCATTTTTTATCGGAAGTAGCAGATTCGATAGTCTTCTAGGATAAATGTAAAGATGAATTAAATAATAAACCTGGTACTTTCTACGGAATAGTATTAATATTAATCTACGGAAATTACTTGTTTATAAAGGTAAACCAGATTTTCTTCACTTGACTTTGACTATCAATATAATTATAGTTCCCTAATAAAATATAACATAGAGATTTATCTGAAAGGTAGGATAAGATGAAACACAATTTGTTTGTGAGTATTTAATAACAAATCAACTCTAATGCTTAACATTTTGAGATCATGTAGTCATTCGTAATTATGAGATCGAATAGTAACTAAAAATATTTAAACTTTACATAACAAGCATAACATTCACTCTAGTTAATTAAAAAAAAATGTAGCAAAGTTCCACTTAGCACTTTGGTTACACCTACTAAATAAAAGAAACACAAAAAAATGTACTTAGTCAAAATAGTTACGTAAAAAATACTATAATCATATAATCATAATCTTTATTTGCTTCAAAAATGGTAATAAAATGAGAAAAAACAGATCTTATCCTTTAATAATTAAACTCAATCATCATCGTCGCTTTCTGATACAATGACAGAACTTTCATTTTGAGTTCCTTGAGATAAAAAAAAAAGTTATGGTATTGTTTCGGGATATGGCCTGCTTCACAAAGCGACATCAAATCTTTACACTTGGCTTGAGGAATAGGCAAATTATCAGAGTATAGTAAGTTCAATTCACATTTTTTATTGGTAACAATAGTTTTTCTGTTGCGTCGTGTTAGAACTAAGGTGTTTAATGTGAGATAATCTGACTCGAAATCATATTTATAAAAAATAACATTAGGTTCCGATTTCTTCACACAGACCTCTTTAATGTTATTCCACTTAACATCTTGATTTAAAGTGTTCTTCTTGAAATTTTTGTTTTGTAATAACTGTTTCAAATTATACAGGCTATCTTGGGACACCTCTATGACATTGTATGGTAATTATTTTGCCTTTTACAGATCTCTCAATCAGAGCATGTACACTGTCTGCTTCTTGTTGCGTATGACCCGACTCGAGAAACCTATGTGTGATATCAAATTGTATTTGTTGCTGGCATACATGTAAAGACTGTATATTACTCTGTTGCGATTTTGCCTGGAGCAATTGTCCGACCAAAACCTTACATCAGTTGCACCACTGGACTTCTTTTTTTCAATAAAATTTAATAGACAACTTCCAACCTCATTCGCCCCTCGTTTTGCTACGTTTTCCGGCCATAAATAACAATAAGCTTCTTTAATACCGCAATCAAATACAGTGAAATTCATAAGTGACAGTTTTTGTTTATAATAAAAGAGTGAAACTTCGCCAGAAGGACAATTAAGCACTTTTTGGAAATCGTAAGTTGCACACACTACTGTAGGGGTATTTGTTGCATCTTCTTTATCTTGTGCCTTGTAAATTCTTGCGGTTTCCTTATTTGAGATATGAGTATCATGAGTAGATATTTGATCTGCTGTAGGAGTTTCCAGGTTGGTAAATGCATGGCATTTATTGCACAAGTCATTTTTTGGGGTAAAGAATGTTCATGTGAATTGTCGTTCAGTTTCTGCAGTATTATTATAAGAGTTCAGTTCTGGCCAATCCTTGTACATTAAGAACATTTTATTGAAACTTAATGAGTTATCTAAATACAATTTACTGCTACTTTGCCTCGTGTGATTCAACAGGTTGTTGATAAGATTTCACGTGGTCGCAAACACTTCGAATCATTTCTTCATCTATCTTTTGACGTGATTTTGGTGTTTTCCTCTGTTGTCATTACCCGTAATGCCACAAGGGTCCCACTTTTCATGTGCTGTTCTAATTGTTTGATCTGTTTTAGATAGAGTGCCGCAAAACATCTTTAAACAAATTTGCCGAGTTTCATAAGTATCGTTTGTAGGGAGTGGTAAGTAATATTTTTGGTCGTAAATTTTCGTCAAATGGACCTTCCGTTGTCATTCTTTCCTTTTGGTGTCTTTTAGTAAATTTATTTATGTACATCCATTGCTTAGTGTGATTAGCTAATTGCCAGAACTCATCAAAAATGTATTTTCGAATGTCTTCTGTGAAATACTCAGAACATTTTAGTTTGCAAATTGCAGGGCACGCTTGTTTCATATTTTTAGCTGGTACAGTCTTACCTCTTTTAGAAACATACTGGTTTCCTGAATTCGTAAGTACTTTCCTACGATTGTCTGCCCATTGGTTGACATGCCGTTTCCTTATGCAACCAGGGTCGGATTTGTATATTGCTTTGCGTTTACGGGTGATAGAGGTATCCGGAGTAACAGGGTTTTCAATTTCAGGAATAGAAATAAGTGAATTTACACTTGGGACGTTTTCCAGGTCTCGAGTAATATTTGGCGGAGAATCAATGTGAAAATCTTGGTTGGGTAATGATGCAGGCATAGAAATAAGTGAATTTACACTTGGGACGTTTTCCAGGTCTCGAGTAATATTTGGGGGAAAATCAATGTGAAAATGTTCGTTAGGTAATGATGTAGGCATAGAAATAAGCGAATTTACACTTGGGACGTTTTCCAGGTCTCGAGTAATATTTGGCGGAGAATCAATATGAAAATGTTGGTTGGGTAATGATGCAGGCATTGGCATAATATTGACTTCTTTATTTACTGTACGTACAGGATCTTCTATGAGCGGTGTTTCAGTATAATAATCATGTCCAGAGGGCGAAGGCATAGGTGTACTTTCTTCACTGCCCAGTATAACGTTGTGAGAATCATTTACCAAACAGTCACTATTTGTTCCATCACCTGATTCTGTTCGTTTAGCTGGAAAAGCATTGTCATAAATATCTTCTAAAAAATTCCATTCTTCCTCAGTACACTCATTATAAGGAACAGGGGATTCTGAAATATAAAAAAACGATTCCGTATTTAAGATAATATGCTTGGTAACCGCAAAAAAAATGCTCATTTGTTATGAACTTTATTTTCTATGCAAATGCAATGGACCTTCAAAAAAACATTTTTTTGTTATTTCTCAAAAACTATAAATAATGAACACTTAATTTTACTTTTACCATAAAATATAAGTAATTATCTATACGTCAGGTTTTTTTTTGCAGCTTCGATACTGTACGTTGAGGCCATCGATGTATGCCCTGCCCACCCATCCCTAATCAAAAATGGTGGTTCGAACGGTAGCGCGGTCGCCAAATCTACAATCCATTTTTGACTTTGAGCTTTTGTTATTTTGTACGCCTTAGCTTTTCTCCACAACGTCTTAGCGTATTGAAAAAAACAACCTTTGATTACTGTCTTTGGAAATGTATTCTTAATTGCCATCATTGCCGCGGCCTCATAATCTGTCATAAACTGTTTGGGATTAAAACCCGTAATCTGTGACCTAATCATGCTCAGCATTATTTCATAACATTCTGCTGTTTGGTTTGACATTAGAACGTAAATCATTGGCACAGCGTTTATAAAATCTAACGAAAAACCAATATCAGCATGTATAACGTACAACTGCTGAAATGATGGTGGGAAGCCGTGGAAACTTTAGAACTTTAGGGTCGGTATGAGCTGTAGGGCCTCTTGCGAACAAAACGTTATTATGCGATTATCTTTATATGTATAGGCCCCTAAAACAACGTCTTTAAATATTGGTGGCACTTATACTTCAATCAGGTTTTTATAAGTCAGTTTCATTACTTAGCTCTAAGCTTTCTTCCTGTTATTAAATAAACCACTCTTAACGGAACTGTTTGTCGGAATACTTTGTACTAATTCGAAGCCAGCATCGTTTAATTGACAACTATTCATTATGTGCTAAGGTAGTAAAATAAAATACCGTTTCTAGATTTTACACTGCTGATTACAGTAAAAATATCTTTGGATTTTTTTATGCAGTAGTTTTTTTTTTATATTTAGCAAAAACAGTAAAAAAAGTTGGATTGTGAATGTTAGGAATACACTTATCACTATAAGTGCTAGTCCATTTATTACCAAAGGAATTGAAAAAAAAATACAACTGTCATGTTCATTTTTTATCTTTCTGACGGATTACTTGATTCTAACGACTCGCTTTCGATTCTACGCAAAATAGTTTATTTATTTTAATGGCGTCTACAAATTATGTACTTAATTAATTAAATTACGCAAAATAACAAACTTGTGAAAGAATGATTGACAAGTGAGTGACATGACATGACAGTCAGTTCTGTTTATGTTTAAAGTTACTTTTTTTTTTTTATATCATGCTAAGATCACGACATCACTATTCCTAACTTTGTATATACGGTCTTTTTAATGACTATTTCTTTAAAAAAATATTAACGACGAATTTATGTTAAATAAAAAAAAACAAGAAATACGGGTAGTCTAATTTTTAACCAGCTATTATAAACGCGAAAAAACAGTAATGTTTTTTTTTTGAAATGTTGTCAATTGTGTCACATGTTTATCGTCTATCTGTTTCATGGGTGTAACAGTCTTACATGCTTCCGTTTTCATCATATGAAGTTTTATGTCAATTTCAAAGTCGTTGTCATTGAAGACTGCCACCCACAGCGATATGGACCTGCCATCGACCCTCAAGTCTCCCTCCCGCCGCGGAAGCCAGAAACAGAAGACCAACGCCGCTCTGCTGTAGTTCGCCAGCCGGGCCTCCCCAACCGGGGTCTCACCTGGCTGGCTGATCTCGCGAGCGGCACCCTCACGGACCAGACCCCACTTCGCCTCTCTCCCGCCGCCGTAGCGCGGTGGGAGAATACGGAGCCCCGGACCCCCCCCCCCCGGGAGGGCGGAGCGCCGGCCTCGGCCGCCGACGCACCCCCCCAACCCTGCGGGGGGCCCGGAGGGCCCCACATCCCGACGTGACACCGCCTCAGAGGGTTGTTCGTCCGCTACCTAGCGGCGACCCCTCTGAGGACCCAAATCCCGGACTGACGACGACGCTGCCCTGCTCCTCGCGAGCAGCGTTTTACATGGACGTGACACCTCCCGAGGATGACGCTGCTCTGCTGCAGACCACCAGCCGGGTTTCAACTGGGGGAACTTAACCTGGCTGGCCAGGACTCGCAAGCGGCGTCCCTCGCGGATGAAGCTTTCGGCATCGGTCGATTTCCCAAACCCGGCCGTCTTTTCGGCCGGCGAAGACCACCCCGGTAAAGGGACTGACAGCCCTTCCACCGGCTCTTCAACCGCCTCTCAGGCGGCTTGAGCCTACCCGTCCGGAGGGATCGCTCGAAGGGTGCCTAGCAGCGGTCCCTCCAAGGACATGCAACTCGGACCGAAGACGACGCCGCCTCTGCGCGGACTGCACAAGCGGCGTCCTACGCGTCCCACGGATCGACCCAAAACCACCGGATGAAGACGACGCTGCTCCGCGGGCGGGTCGCTAGCCTGGCCTCCCCAACCGGGGTCCCACCAGGCTGGCTTGACCCCGCGAGCAGCGACCTGCATTGGATTGACGCCTCCCCATCCCCACCCCCCTACCCAAATCCTCTCCCTCCCAATCTCCCCGCCGCCAGGCGCCTCCGGCGCCGGCGGCTATCCAAGGACCCGGCCGTCTTAACGGCCGGCGTAGAAAACCCCGGAAGCGGGCCTAACAGCCCGCCACCGGCTCCTCACCCGCCTTCAGGCGGACAAAGGATGTCCTGAGAGCGTGCCCGACTGCTGTATAGCAGCGGCCCCTCAGGACCCCACTGGTGACGCTGCTCTGCTTGCAGGTCGCTAGCCGGGCTTCCCCAACAGGGGTCTCACCTGGCTGGCTGATCTCGCGAGCAGCGTCCCAAACCCCTCGCCGCCCAAGGACCCGGCCATATTTTTGGCCGGCGGAGATTACCCCGGACAAGAGCCCACAGTTCGACACCGGCTCCTCGTCCGCCTTTCAGGCGGACCGAGAAGACCGCCCGACGACGAACTTAGGCGGCCTAGAGCGCCTGTTAAGGCGTCGAAGAAGAGAGCTCCAGCTTCCGTGAAGGAGCTCCCTCGTACCGGTGTAATGAGAATGTTGGTGTTGTAGTAGTTAATAGAGCGTAAGCGTAAGACGCACACATGTTTAAAAGTGGCGACACTGGGTCTTGTACGAATTTGCTCTCAAGACATATCTCCCTTGTTTCTGTGATCTGTGCTTTCTTTACTGCTTGTGCTTGGATTTTTGTTGAAAAGTGGTAATTAATGTTAATGAATTTAAATTTAAATAAATAAAAAGAGGGCGTGGTGAAGTCCTATTAAACGACGGCCGACAATTTTACAAGAAAAATAAATACGCTAGTGGGTGGTGCAGTCTCTCCGGCCGTGATGGCAACTGAGTTTGGCAACCAGTCCCTAAACATAGGATATAAGTCTTTAGGTATTTCGTGCATTAGACATTTTAATTTTCAAAGTTATATCGTTAGGAATTTCGTCTTTAGGAACTCTGATTTTAAAAATATTGCTACTGACCCCTTCACGTGTACCGTAACGTTAATGTTGCTATGTTATACTTAATTGCTTTGAAACATAAACTATTGAAAATTGACTATTATCTTTACTTGACTTACATACATACATACATACCTTCACGCATGTAATCCCAGAGTGGGCTAGGCTAGTGTCGTATATCTTATAGTTTACGACATGAGTAGCGAGTGAACTATGCAAATATATTATATATAAGTAGAAAAAATAATGGATTAACATATAAAATCTACAAGACAATGCTGCATAGCATCACGTTTTAAATTCATTGTGATACGTATCGTAAAAACATCCGTGTTACAACCCTATCACGATCAAGAAGGCTGGTAACAACTCCGACCATCAATCAATGTCTAGCGTTAGGGTTGAGTGAAAAATATTGTGGTAATTTCATTAAGCCTTTATTGCTGGGAAACATGTTCCTACGTGTTTGCTACATTTTATATATTTGCTTGGAAAAGCAATTTGTGTATTTATCATAGTGGTATTTTAAAAGATGCTTTACATTTTCTAGGTAATATGCAAAACGTAACATATTGTGAAACACTCTTTGGTGCTGCTATGCGCCTGTTAACTACTATAAATTATAATGCGACTCTTCATAAATCGGTTTACTAAACGAGAAAGAAATATACAATAAAATTAGAAATATCAAATAGCAAACGGCCGCGTCGAGAGACAAATGTGAAGTTCTTGACGGCTCTGTTTTTCACGTTGATATGGCGACGCTAGTGATGCGCGTCGTCGCTAGTGCGGTGCCATAGGACCCCCCTGGGAGTCTCAAAGTCCTGCCTGAAAGCGAATAGGAAATGTGACAATACGGCCAGAACGAGTGGTCCCAGCGGGAGCAACAGCTTTAGGTTTGGAGCCAGCTGCTGTAGCTGCAGCCGTGTCATTCTGAACGTAGGCTGGCTTTACACGATCAACTGAGACAGTCACTGGTCCTCGGAGTAAGTCTACAGTGACAGTCTTGTCCGTTCTACTTAAGACGCGGTGTGGGCCAGTGTATGGGGCCTCTAGAGATCCACGCAGTGCATCCTTTCTCAGGAAAACATGGGTGCATGAACTTAAGTCCTTGTGTACAAAGATAGACTTATTTCCGTGTCTCGATGCGGGAACAGGCTTGAGATGCGACATATGACGTCTTAGCTGTGCGACAAAATCGTCAGGTTGCAGTGCGTGTGAGTTAGGAGTATGAAAGAACTCACCCGGGATGCGCAATGGCTCACCGTACACCATCTCTGCAGCTGAGCTCTGCAAGTCTTCTTTCCACGCACTTCTTATGCCAAGAAGTACGATCGGCAGCACGTCGGTCCACTTGTTGTTGTTGTGGGCCATGATGGCTGCTTTCAAAGTGCGATGCAGGCGCTCGACCATGGCGTTGGCCTGGGGATGATAGGCCGTTGTGTGTCGCAGCTGGGTTCCGCAAAGCTCCGTCAAAACCTTGAACATACGTGAGGTAAATTGACGTCCTTGATCGGTTGTTACAGTTTGTGGACAACCAAATCGAGATATCCATGTTTCGTAGAACGCATGAGCTACGGTTTCGGCTGTGATGTCTGAAAGTGGCTTCACCTCTGGCCAGCGTGTGTACCTGTCTATGGCGGTGAAGAGGTAGCGGAACTCGGATGAAGGTGGTAGGGGACCGACCAGGTCAATGTGGACATGACTAAACCTGTCTCCTGGTAGCTTGAAGTTTCCCAGCGGAGAAGATGTGTGACGTTGCACCTTGGCGCGTTGACATGCTGCGCACGTACGTACCCAGGTACCACAATCTTTGCGTACGGAGGGCCATACGAATCTTTCCGTTACCATCTTAGTTGTTGACCTTGTACCTGAGTGACTCATGCCGTGTACTGCGTCGAATATTCTTCGTCGATGCTCCTTGGTGATGAAGGGTCGGGGCCGTGCTTGAGAGGTATCGCAATATAAATAAACAGTCGTACCTGGCACGGGCACTTTTTCCAACTTCAGTGACGAAGATCGCTTGGCCATGAGGTCGTGCAACTCGGCATCATTCTGCTGCGCTTGCGCGATGGCTTCGAAGTCTGGAGGCACGGCAATTGCTTCGATACGGGAGAGTGTGTCAGCGGTAATGTTGTCTTTCCCCGAGATGTGCCTGATGTCACTGGTAAACTGCGAAATGAAATCAAGGTAGTTAAATTGTCTCGGAGAGCATTTCCTGTCTTTTTGCTGGAAGGCGAAGGTGATTGGCTTGTGGTCAGTGTATATCACAAAATGTCTACCTTCAACCATGTACCGGAAATGTTTAACGCTTTCGTAAATAGCCAGCAACTCCCGATCATATGCGCTGTACTGTGTTTGTTGCCGTGTCATCTTCTTTGAGAAGAAAGCCAGTGGTTGCCATTGTCCTTCCACTAATTGCTGGAGCACTGAACCCAAGGCTGTGCCAGAAGCATCAGTCACGAGGGCTAGTGGTGCATCAATGATGGGATGAGCCAGTAGAGTTGATTTGGCGAGACTAGACTTACAATTTTGAAAAGCTTCCAACTGTTGTTCGGTCCAAGTAAGTGAAGTAGTGCTTTTGATTTTAGGTCCTGATAGCATGTCGTGAAGAGGTGCTTGTGCATCGGCAGCATGAGGAACAAACCTCCTGTAGAAGTTCAGCATGCCGAGGAATCTGCGTAATCCGCCTACAGTCTTGGGTGGCGGGAATTCCTGCACTGTTTTTACCTTATCGTCAATAGGACGAGTGCCGTCTTCAGAGACTGTAAATCCGAGGAATGTGACCTCTTTCTGACCAAAACTGCACTTGGACTCGTTGATGAGCATACCATACTCTTGAAATCTATCAAACACTTGCCGTAGATGTTCTAAGTGCTGTTCGGCGTCTTTGGAGTAAATGAGTACGTCATCGATGTATGAGTAGACGAAGTCCAAGTCTTTGAGGACCTCATCCAGGAACCTCTGGAAGGTTTGAGCTGCATTTCGAAGACCAAATGGCATGAAGGGGAATTCGAACATCCCGAACGGTGTTGTGACAGCTGTCTTGCAAATGTCATCCGAGTAAACAGGAATTTGGTTGTATGCTTTGACTAAATAAATTTTTGAGAATATTTTGCTACCTGCTAGACGGTGGGCGTAGTCCTCTATATGGCGGACGGGATATCTGTCGGGGATGGTGCGTGCGTTGAGCGCGCGGTAATCCCCGCACGGTCGCCAACCATTTCCTTTCTTGGGCACAAGGTGCAGTGCCGACGCCCACGGTGAATCGGATCGTCGTGCTACGCCATCGTGAAGCATTTCTTCAAACTGCTCCTTCGCAATTTTCAGCCGATCAGGAGCTAGACGGCGTGGCCTACAAAATGCTGGAGGACCTGGAGTAGTTCGGATGTAGTGCACAGTTGAATGTTTTACCTCTCGCGGCAATCCAGACGGTTTTGTTAAACTGGGATATTCCGCTAGCAATCGATGGTACTCGCTGTCACCTGAGATCGCTTTTATGCTGGTTTGGTCGCAATGTCTAAGTTGTCCCGCTGTTGTGAGAGTAGTCACGCTGTCAATTAGCCTTCCGTGTTTGCAGTCGACGACGAGGCCGTAATGAGCAAGGAAATCAGCTCCTATGATTGGCTTATCTACGTTTGCTACGACAAAGTTCCATATGAAATCCCTCCGCAAACCTAGGTTCAAATTTTGCTTGACTATGCCATAGGTATGTATGATAGAACCATTCGCTGCTGTGAGTGCGTAGCTGTCAGGCGACTTACATTTGGGCATGAATTTTCGTGGCAAAACGCAGAGGTCGGAGCCGGTATCAATAAGGTATTGAATTTTGCTTACGTTGTCCGTTATGAATAGACGGCTGGTTGTGGCGTGACAGTCAGCTGCCGCCGCGATGGACTGTCGTACTAGTTTTCCTGTTTGTAGTTACACGGCGGAATGCATTTTCTTGCCTTCGAATTAAAATTGCTATGATACCAGCACATACCTTCTTTGACAGCTTGATACCGACCGTGTGATTTGGACCTGCTGCGACTGCGCGACCTGCTCCGGTTGAAACGCGCCCGACGATAACCGCTGCTGCTGCCGGCGCTCAGTTGTGCGATTTGTTGCGTTAACTCGCTCTGGATGCGCGCCGTGATGGATTGTTCCATTCTCTTCAGCATATCTTCGAAAGAGCTTGTGCTCGCTACCTGCTTAAAGAAAGGGTTAGGAGTAGCATCAAGTATTTGGTCAGCAAGAACAGCGATGTCGTCCAGCGAAGCAGTAGTTTGCGAAGCGATAATGGCCTGCACGTGCGTAGGTAGGCGACACGACCAAAGACTACGGAGAAAATCGTCGCTGACGCTGTCGCCAGCCAATCCTCGAAGGTGACGGAGGAATTGGCTTGGCTTCCGATCGCCCAACTCTTCGTGCTGCAGCAACTGTCGTCTTTTGTTTTCTTTTGACATTGACAGCCTGTTTATCAATTCTTTTTTTAATTTTTCGTATTTATTTTGTTCCGGGGGCTTCGTAATTATGTCTCGAACTTCCTTTGCGGTTTTAGGGTCTAATTCACGAATTACCTGGAAGTATTTTGTAGAATCGGCTTTTACGCCCGATATTGCGAACTGCGCCTCGACCTGGGCAAACCATACCTCGGCGTCGTCCGCCCAGAACGGCGGCAATCTTACTGCAACTCGGTCGACAGACCCTGTAGTCTCTTGTGCCGGGCCGGCGGCTCCTTGCATCGTATCTTCAAACTCGTTATCCGACATAATTATTAATCGTCGCGGGTCACCAATTTGGTGCTGCTATGCGCCTGTTAACTACTATAAATTATAATGCGACTCTTCATAAATCGGTTTACTAAACGAGAAAGAAATATACAATAAAATTAGAAATATCAAATAGCAAACGGCCGCGTCGAGAGACAAATGTGAAGTTCTTGACGGCTCTGTTTTTCACGTTGATATGGCGACGCTAGTGATGCGCGTCGTCGCTAGTGCGGTGCCATAACTCTCTTGCAAAGACAACGGGCACTTTTGATTTTATGAAGTAGTTAAGAAAGCTAACCGGTGTGAAGTTAGCAGCCTAAAGTTAGCTGCCCATGGTAACCCGACCAATTGAAGAAGTTCGATTATGAACTACCCTTAATCTAAGTCACAGGTGGGTTTCAAGGTCAGCAACCTCATCATAAACGGTAAAAATGAAGCGTTAACAAAAAAGACCCGCCTCAGACACAAAAAACATAAAGAAATATCAATTTTAGATTTAGGCTGCTAACTTCACACAGAAATTTAAAGTCAAAAATAGGTTTTCATAAGTATATGAATAAAATTGTAAAGATAACACTTTTAAACTTGCATTTTCAGTAACCTCAGGAAAAACCCTATCTATAGAGACTAAAATTGTCAATATTGAAAGAACAAGGCTACCTATAATATAGGTAAATAAGTTAGCAGCCTAAGCCAAAATAAGGTTTTTCATACATTTTTGTATGAAGTAGTAGAGATTACACTTTTTAATTGGTATTTTAAGAAACCTCTTAAATTATATATATATATATATATATATAATGATAGGATAGGATAGCAGTAATAATGTCAGAGTAAAATCCGTCAAGAATACGCCTGTGTCCAAGGTCTAGTTTTAACCTATTATTACATTCGCGTGTAAATAAGGCCGCCTATTCGTCCGATCTCTCTCCCCATACTATCTCGTTGTTCGTCCTCGTTTGACAAGGCAACTTAGGTATTATATGACATAAGTTGCACTCAACAATAAGAGGTAAGTGATCGGACCGTACGTATATATCGTACGTAACATAAACGTCGCGCACAAACTGCACCGCCGAGTTAGTCATAATGCAGTGATCCAACCATCTAAAAGACCCATAAACATCACTTACAAAAATATAAGCACCGTTTAACATGCCTAACCTATCGACGTCTATACGAGACCAACACTGCTCGTAACAAAAAGTCATAAGTTCATTAAAAAAAAGTTCATGAGGATGAGCGTTAAAATCACCCATTATGATAACCGATTCTATGCCATATTCGTCTATAATAGCACTCACCAAACCGAGGCAGTCTATGAATTCCGGTAATTTCGCAGTCGCATTAACAGTCATGTACACCGCTCAACAACAAGTTAAGCTTCTTAAACTTTGTATTGCAAAAGTCAGAGCCTATAGCGACAATAAATACAAACCAATTAATATTACAATCTTCCACCTAAATCCAAAGTATCCGCCGTAAGTTATTTTCGATATGTTTATGTTTATAAGAGTGGTTGGTAATTCTGTAGCTCTGCCTACCCCACTCTGGGAATGCAGGCGTGAAGGTATGTATGTATGTATGTATAATAACCCCATCATTTACTGGTCAAAAGTTACATAAACGCTCTCTCAGTATGGCTGAATCTTGTTGGAGGTTTTATTTAACCGGTTAATCCTGGCTGATCAGAACTCGATATGTGTTTCTATTCTTTTTGACACTTGTCACTTAATAATTAATTGTTCTTGTATTTTACTCTGCTAATGTTTTTTCAATGTAATTTTATATTTACAAAAGGTTATGTGCTAGCAGTATATTATTTTTAGTTCGAAACCGTTGTAAATATGTCGGATAATGTGCGTAATTCTTTTCCGCATGAAAAACTTAAGAGGCGTGAAAATTACGTTGCTTGGAGGTTTGTCATGAAGAATTCTTTAATTTTCGACAATTTATGGAACTGCATAAGTGGTTATAGTTCAGAGGATACTACGAAACCCGAGGTAAAACTACGACTTGATGAAAGAGCAAAGTCAATAATTTGCTTGAGCGTAGAAAAATCTTGTTTTTCGCACCTCATGGAGGCTAAAACAGCCAAAGAAGCGTGGAATGCAATGGAAAGTGCTTATGACGATACGGGTCTTCTAGAGTACGCACACTCCAGAGTCTTTGTGCTGTCAAGCTTGAGGACTTTGTCAGTATGGAAGCGTACGTCAATGAAATTTTGTCATTAGCTCAACAGTTAGCGAACATGAAAAAACCAGGGATCGTTACCGGTATTCTTACTACCGGTTTTAAATAAGGTATAACCGGTTATAATTGTAGTATATTAACATAAATAGGGTAGTTTAAGGTTAGCGGGTGTGTACCCGCTTCTAAAATAATAAATCAGTGTTCATCTGGCAAGCTGTGTTTCATTACATGGTGGCAGCGGTTAATTCACTAATTCGTTAGTACCTGTGCCGGTTTAATTTTTTCCGATTAAATTTAGTGTATCAGTGGATAACATAAACAATTAATTAGAAAATATGGAGCACGCACGACCTCCGGCGGAGTTACGTATTGACGGGAGCCCGGTCGCTAGAGCCGCCGCGTGGCAAAAATGGTGGAAACATTTTGAAGTGTTTTTAAAGGCTTCGGAAGTTAATAAAGAGACTACGGACGTGCAGGCCAGCTTGCTGGTGAACCTCATAGGACCAGAGGGCTACGAGATATACTAGACGTTTTCTTTTGGCACTGACGAGAAAGCAGAAGATCTCACTTGTATTAAGAAAAAGTTCGACTCACATTTCGGAACAAAATCGAATATCACGATGGTGCGTTTCAAATTTTTTACACGCAACCAGAATGCTGGTGAAACTATTAGCCAATATGTGACCGCGTTGAGAGTGCTGAGTCAAGAGTGCGAGCAACAAGTTTTAAAACAGCCTTAACTTATGATTTTATATAACTCGTAATAAATACCCTATACCCTATAATAAATATATATTTAACAAAAGAATGTTTCATTAAAGTTAAATGAGCTAACTAAAGGATTTAACACGTTCCCTGTCCCAATAGAAAATGATATGTCAATGTCACACGTCCAACTATGCATTCAGTATGAAAATGTGGCTCCGTAGTGGGAGCAGGGACTTGTGAAAAAAGGTTCCCCACATTTGGGACCTTCGGACAGGGAACGTGTTAAGACCAAAATGACATATTCTGGTTGTTAGAGAGTTGGTCTTTCAAGTCTTAAAATTACCAGATAGGTTTAGGTTATGTTAGTTCTTCAGAAGGCCCTAAGGGCCATAGCACCCAGAAATAGGAGCTCCGTGACAGCGGAGCTCCGTCGACTTCTGCTAAAATGCCTAGGAGGACAACGATAGGTGAACCACGACCAATAGGGTGGAGCGAATTATTTTTTTATTAGTAGTCCACATTGGAATAGTTCTAAAATGTTGCATTTAGCTCCATAGTTTAAGATAAAAATTATTTAAAAAAAAATCGAACCTACTTTTAGCCCTCTACCCCCTTCCAAAGTTTAAAAAAAAGACCTAAAATAGGGTCCGAATATAAAAATCACAACTATGTACCATCTCGTATTATTCCCAAAAATAATGAATATTTGTAGTCTACATAGATAACTCAATTAATAAAAAAATACAGGAATACACTAATCAAAGCAATTAAAATTTTTAAAAAAATCTTGTCAGTGGCAAATTTTGATCAATACCTCCTTGTGATACCGATAATAAACTGAGAAAAACTCCCGATCGTGTAATCAACGCTTTATTTTACTGATATATTTTGGTGTGGCAACATTATTTTAGATTTGTTTTTAATTGGATAATTGAGTAATTTGAAAAATGTCAAATTACCCGCCAATACCAATATCCAATGTGCAGCACTTGGAGTAAATTGTGTACTGAGTGGTTAAGTTTTGTGTTGTTTACTTCGATGAGCTAAAATAATGTATAAACGACCAACAACGCGACAGGAAATAGATGGTCCTATATTCACGACTGCCGACGTACTGAGATATGTACCGTAAAACGGGGCTATTTGGGAACCACGAGGCTATTTGGAACCCAAGTAATTATAAGCTTTTAGTTGATATATTTTTGTCATGGCAATAATATAACTAAAAACTTAGCCTGACAACAAATTTTACAGTTCTAGCATAGCCATGACAAAAAATATATCAACTAAAAGCTTATGATTACTTAGTTCCAAATAGCCCCGTGATTACCAAATAGCCCCATTTTACGGTACTATTTGTTCGTTATTTAAAGAAAAATGAGGGATGCGGAAAACAACCAGCTATATCTGAGGTTCTTGACGAAGCAGGACGTGCTCTTATCGAAATATGGACTACAGCGTCGTTGCCCGTTGTCACCATTCAACGTGTTAAACAAAAGCTGGAGGCCACGTATAACAAGTATTTATATTTTATTCGATACCGAACTTCAAAACAAACAGAAAACTTCAAGTTAAAATTACAACTTTGGAAAGATAAATGCATCTCAGAACTGTTTGATATTTGCACTTGCAAATGCAGCGCTTTTAATTATTGTCATTGTCCCCGGGAGAAGAAAGTGCCTGCACTAGAAATAGGTTTTCTTTTGGATCAGAGACGGAAAAGGAATATGTTGATTGGTGGAATAGACACATCAGAGACTAAAAATCTAAAAAAAAAGTTGGCAAGGAAAGAAAAATCAGCCCACAAGAGTGACCCAGTAACAGAACTTCCTACTTCATTAACCAAAGAACTTCCTATGGAACCTGTCCCCACCCATAAGTCGGTTGAACCTCAACCATCTTCCTCTCGAACCCCTAATCCTACTAAAAGACAGAATACACTACAAATCTCAACTTTAGCCGAAGTGTGTGATCGTTACGGGATATCTGATCGGTCGGCTGCCGCAGTTGCTAGTGCAGTGTTGCAAGATGTTGGTCTGATATCTAAGGATGATACTGTGAAGGTAATAGATCGGAGCAAAGTTTGTCGAACTAGAAAAAGAGTTCGTGAGGAAATTCAGTCTAAAAGTGACCAAGAAATCGACAGCATCTACTTTGATGGCAGAAAA
Organism: Acleris emargana; assembly: GCA_927399475.2. NCBI lineage: Eukaryota > Metazoa > Arthropoda > Insecta > Lepidoptera > Tortricidae > Acleris > Acleris emargana. The sequence continues at coordinate 51,165,277 of OV656835.1, read as the reverse complement.
GATAAGACGTTGATTTTTGAAAAACGAGGCCAACATTTGCATAAAAATTTTGTAACAAGGGAGCACATTTCACTTATAACTGAACCTGCGTCGTTGTATTTAGGACATATAACAACTTTGTCGGGGACAGGAAAAACCGTAGCTGACGCATTGTACAGGGCGAACGATATGAAGTGTTACCAAATTCAAAAGGCTACGATTTTTTTTTGTTGTCCCAAATTATTCATTATTAAGTTTTTTTTTTGAAAAAGATATCAAATTTTTAAGATTACTTTATTTTAACTCGATATGACCACCTTCTGCTGTCTATGGCCTTCAGACGGTAGAAAAATGAGTTGCACGCTGCACCAATGTGATCCTACGGTATGCAATGGCAATTACGTACGATCGCTTTCTTCAATGCATCCATACTGGCATGTTTTCTTCTCCTCACCTTGCTCTCCACAATGGACCAGATAGAAAAGTCCATCGGGTTCGCGTTTGGGGAATTCGAAAGACACTGTGTGGACGAAATAAAATGTGGAACGCGTTGTTCAGCCATTCTTGGTTCACACGAGCTTTATGAGCCGGGGCCGAGTCTTGTTGTAATGTCCACGGTCTACTACCGAAATATTTGCGTGCCCAAGGCTCCAACGCAGCTTCCAAAACATTTTCCCGATAGTAAGTCGCATTTACTTTGACACCAGGCTCGATTTTGTGAATTTGGTAACACTTCATATCGTTCGCCCTGTATGCACTTTTTCAGACCAGGGGACTGGATTTTAGCAATGTAAAAGTAATTGGGTGTGATGGTACCGCAACAAACACTGGATGGAAAAATGGAGTAATCCATTTCCTGGAAATGAAATTGGGTAGACCCTTTCAATGGTTTATATGCCAACTGCATGCAAATGAGCTGCCCTTCAGACATTTATTTGTCAAATTAGACGGAGCGACGGTTGGGCCTCAACTCTACTCGGGGCCGATTGGAAAGGCATTGGAAACATATAGCGATCTCCCTGTCGTTCAATTTTCACCTATCGCGTCAAATAATGTCTGTTTTGCTGAAGGATATAGAAAATAATATCAGTACAGATCAAAAGTATCTATACCAAATTTGCCATGCTGTAAGTAACGGATCTTGTTCTGAAGAATTGTCGCATAGAAATCCTGGAAAAATGGGTCACTCACGTTGGTTGACGACCGCCAATAGAGTTTTAAGACTTTACGTAGCTACACAAAATCCATCCATTAACTTGAAAAAGCTTGCAGAATATATTGTGAAAGTTTACGCGCCTGTGTGGTTCAGTATAAAACAAGAAAGTTCATTTAAACAAGGCCCGCATCATGTCTTTAAATTAATTGCGTTTTCGAGATGTTTAACTACCGATGTCAAGAAAATTATAGATCCAGTAATTCAACGAAACGCATTTTTTGCACATCCTGAAAATCTTTTAATGGCTATGTTATTCGACGACCGGCCACTCATAAATGAATTGGGTGCAAGACGTATAATTGCAGCTAGGCAACTTCAGAAGCCGGGAGTACGGATATTCAAAGTTCCAAAGTTAAACTTTAACGCCACGGATTATACTGATTTAATTATATGGAGCGAATCACAAGTGACACCCCCTCCAATGTTAAATGATGCCACCAATGAAGAAATAGAAGACCTAGTGCATTCACAGCTACAAGACATTGCCGAGTTTCCACATTATCCTTGTCACACTCAAGCAGTTGAACGGTGTGTGAAAATGGTGAGTGAAGCGTCTATAACTGTTGCTGGAGAAAAGGCAAGAGATGGATTTATTCGTTCCAAAATTCATTCACACAAAAAACATTATAAAATGCGAGCTGAATCTCCTTAAAAACTCATATGAAATTTGTATTTGACGCTCGGTTTTTGTATCTTTTTTGCATTTTTTTTTTCAAATATCTGTTTTTAAAGTTGTAAATAAATATTTAAATTCATTAAATGTCTTTTTTAATATTATGTATCCCATGAAAAATAAGCATATTGAGGCTTTTTATAATAAATAAACAATTTTTGAATACATACATACATACATTAAATCACGCCTGTTTCCCAGAGGGGTAGGCAGAGACCACTTCTTTCCACTTGCTACGATCTTGACAAATTTCTTTCGCTTCTTCAACATTCATACATCGAATCATGCACGCACGTCGGTTTCGGGTACTTAAGATTCGGCCCTTTCCCAGTATTTCTCCGATTTGATTCGAAAAAGTACGCCTAGGGCGGCCCCTTCCGACCCTTCCACTCACTTTCGATCTGTATATCTCTTTCGTCAATCTTCTTTCATCCATCCTTTCCAAATGACCGAACCATCGAAGCATGCCCTTTTCAATCTTAGTCACTACGTCTTCTTTCATTCCACATTTCTCTCTGATTTTTTCATTTCTAACTCTATCAATCAGTTTCACACCACACATACTACGCAAAGAACGCATTTCAACTGCATTTACACGACTAACATGCTTGTCCTGCCACACCCAACATTCACTACCATACATCAGGGTAGGGGCTAGCACTCCATTGTGAACAGCCAGCCGGGCTTTTTGTGAAACGCCCTGTCTGCTCACAAAGGAGTGCAGGGCCCCATTAATTTGATTCCCCGCATTCACCCTCCTCTCGATATCCTTCTCACACTTACCATCTCTTGTAAACATACTTCCCAGGTACATAAATTCGCTCACTTGTTCTACTAATTCACCATTTATATTTATCACGCACTCAGTCATCTCCTCATCCTTCTCTATCACCATGACCTTGGTCTTGGCAACATTTACTTTCATCCCCTTTTTCTTAAATCCCTCATTCATTACTGTCACCATCTCCTGCAACTCAAGTACCGATGGAGCAAGTATAACTTGATCATCGGCATATAAGAGGCATTTGATTAGCAACTCTTGCATACGCAAACCCTTATCATACTCTTTCAAATCCCACATACAACTGTCCATGAATAGATTGAACAGCCATGGTGAGGCAACACATCCCTGTCTAACACCTTTAGAGATATTAAACCAGGCCGAGTATGACCCATTGATCCTGACACAGGCTCTGGAGCCCTCATAAAGGGACCTCAAAGCCTGCACCAGGTTGCTGCTCACTCCATACATAGACAGCACCGTCCACAACTCCTTTCTATCTACCCTATCATAGGCCTTTTCCAGGTCCACAAAAGCACAGAAAACCTTTTGGTTCACAGCCAAGAACTTTTCTGTGATGGACCGTAGTGAAAAGACCTGATCCGTACATCCCATTCCCTTTCGAAATCCCGCTTGTACATCCCAGATTTTGTCATTCGTAACATTCAATACCCTTTCTATTAGAATCTTCGCATATACTTTGCCGACAACACTAAGGAGGCTGATACCGCGGTAGTTTTTGCAGTCTTGCTGTGACCCCTTTCCTTTATACAGAGGGACGATAACGGCCTTGACCCAATCTTCTGGGACTCGGCCGCTATTCCAACATGCATTGAAAAGACGGTACAACAGACTACCCACCAGGCCATCTCCTCTCCTCAGCATTTCTATCGACACTCTATCACAACCTGCTGACTTTCCCGCTTTCATACTTTTTAAAGCTTTCATGATTTCACTCATACTAATCACACTTTCATCTTCGCTACTTGCATCTTTACTCATGCTTTCTGGCTCACGACAAATATCTTCGCATTCAAACAAGCTTTCAAAATAAGTTTTCCATCTATCAAGCATTTTTTCTTCCTCACATATTAAGTCTCCAGACTCATTCCTCACCGCGCTTAATTTAGTTTTCTCTGATTTCCCCCGAGCCGATTTAATCAAGCTCCAAAAGAGTTTAATATTCGACCGGAAGTTGTCAGAGAAACTCCTATCATACTTTTCATTCAGTAAATCTTTCTTTCTAGCCACAACTTCTTTCACTCTTTTCTTTGATCTATTATACTCTTTTTTCTTTCTGTCGCTTAGATCTTGTCCTGGATCTACAGCTACAAAATCCAACCAACACTTTTTCTTCTCTTTCACGACATCATCTACCTCTCTATCCCACCATTCCGGACGTTCATTCTTACTTTTTCTTCTTTTTACTACACCGCATACTTCAGTGGCCGATTTGACCATGCCATTCTTCATAATCTCCCATACATTATTTACATTATTCTCGACTTCACTGTCATTCATTTTATTAACACATTCAAAACAATCTTTCAGCTTTCTTACGTACTCATCTTGTATAACTTCGTCATTCAGTTTCTCTACTTTTATCCTCTCTAACGCAGTTGTTGGTACGGGAACACGATTGGCGCCAATGTGTGAACAGACCCCTTACTCGTGTTACCACTAAGTAGTGATCTGAACCTACGCTAACTCATCGAAATGCTCTGGTATCTACAACTTTGTTACGCAACCGTTCATCCACAATCATCAAGTCTATCATAGACTTCTCATTCTGACGTCTCCACGTATACTGATGAATCTCTTTGTGATCAAACAAAGTGTTTGTCACGCAGAGATTCTTAGCCAAACATACATTGAGAAGGCATTTGCCATTCTCGTTCACTCGCTCATCACCATACTTACCCAGTACCGATTCATAACCATCCCTTTGCACGCCTGTCCAACCATTAAAATCGCCTAGCAAAATAATCCTCTCATTCTCCTTGCATTTTGTTGAAACCTCATGCAAACTTTCCCAAAACTCCTCCCTTTCTTTTTTAGATTTATTCGTATCTGGGGCATAAGCCCCAATTACGAATAAACGGGTGAGACCTACCTTGACTCTCACCCAGAGAAGTCTTGGGCTCACACATTCATGCTCTTGCATACATTCAGCCATTCGCTCTGTGAGTACGATACAGACTCCCTGACGACCGTGCTCGGATTCCGGAACTCCGGACCACAAAGCCGTCAAGGTTCCGTGTGTGGACGTACTCACCCCTTTTTTCTTCGTCTCAGTCACACATAGAACATCCAGCTTTCTCTCTTTCATCATCATACATACCTCATCTAATTTATGTTCCATCCCTCCACAAACATTCATCGTAGCAAGGCGGCTTTCAGCGGCCCGCTTTTTGCCAACCCCCCTGCGAACACAGCGTGACGCGTGGCAAACGGCATCGCCGCCGTTCCGATCCCCGGAGGGATCCGAACATACGCGCACTATTTTGCCCCCCCCAGAGTACGAAGGGCTGCCCAGGCTAGGCCTAGGGAGGGATTCTCTGGCATTGCCAGTACCCTCCTGGGGTATAAACTTTTTAAATGGTGCTCGCATGGTCCATTATGCAGGGTCGGGTTTGAATTTGGAGTTTTCCTTCTCCTAGATAGGTAGCAGCCCAATGCTAACGACGCCTATCCCGCCGGGTTTGAATTCGGAGTTTTCCTTCTCCTAGATAGGTAGCAGCCCAATGCTAACGACGCCTATCTCGCCCGGAGGAGATCTTTCCTATGTAATAATCCCTTAAATCGCCTTCTACGATACCCGCGGGAGGATATGGGGTGGTGCTATTCTACTCTACCGGCACCACACGGCAATTTTTGAATATCATGCGAAAAATTTGAAAAAAGTGAAATCTTTGATCCGGGGTCTACCATATGTCCAAAAAAAATGAAAAAAATGTAGTTGCTTACATTTTAGCCATACACAACATTTTGGGGGTATTCCACATCGATAAGACAACATTTTTTTTTCTCCGTACATCGACGCTCCACCCTAACGACCAATGCCTGGCAATTTGTTGCTTTAAAATCATGATTGAGGAAAAAATATAGCGAGTATAAAGTTTTTAATATACGAGTAAGACCCTAAAGCTCAATAACTTGCTATTTTTTTCTGTTATGATACTTATAATTTCAAGCAACAAAAAAAAAGGTTATTGCCAACCGTCCACCTATCGTAGTTAACTATGTAGATTACAGAGAGTAAACCACGCAAAATTAATAGGTAGGTAGGTTGGTTTAGATTATGTTAGTTCTTCAGAGGGCACGAAGGGCCACATCACCCAGAAACAGGAGCTCCGCAATAGCTGCTAAAATGTCCAGGTGGACTACGATAGGTGGACGGTGGGAAAGAAGGGCAGTTTAACTTACTGGGCTGGTGCCTCTTAAGGCCTTTACGAAATCTCCTCCTGAATTGGAAGAAATAATATAATACGAGTATATATATTATATAGAAAATAGATATATATATATATGTCCTGGTACTGGTGCTGAGAACATATCTGTTTACACGAAACTGCAATGGAGTGCGCATATATCCACACTTGCAAGTAAACTAAGTTCAGCGGCTTATGCGGTAAAGCGAATCCGACAACTTACTGACGTCGAGACGGCGAGACTTGTGTACTATAGTTATTTCCATAGTGTTATGAGTTACGGAATTTTACTGTGGGGAAGAGCGGCTGACATCCAAACCATCTTTGTATTACAGAAGCGGACTGTACCTACGTGCTATTTACCAATTGGGGTCTCGTGTTTCGTTAAGGGATAAATTTAATGAAATCAATATTCTTACAGTCGCGTCTCAGTATATCTTTGAGAATATCATGTATGTACAGTCAGCGTCAAAAGTAACTGGTCACTTGAAGCTACTTTTGTACTTTATCGCATTAACACATTAGACAATCTTGTTTGACATTGCATATGTGACAGTAAAGCGACAAGGTATTTAAGTGATCAGTTTCTTTTGACGCTGACTGTACGCAAACACATACATGAGTTTAGGCATAACCGCGACGTTCATAATTTAAATACTAGAAATAGGGATAAGCTCGCACTTCCAGGTCACCGTCTCCGTAAGGTAGGCACTTCGTTTGCGGGGAACTGTATACGTTTTTACAACAAGATACCATCTGAAATCGTCAATATGCCGTTCAATAAATTTAAGTCTCACATCAAGCGCTGCCTATTGGGTAGGGCTTATTACACTGTAAATGACTTCATTGGTGACCAAGATGTATTTTAGTCGTGTCTAGGATATTTACAATATAAAATAGCCTCTAAGCAAATTATGTATTCAAGCACTGACTCAGTCAGTCGACTGATTTACTAATTGTATTTTATCTTTTCTACTCTTGTGTGTACAAGAAGATTTTAAATGAGAACACACTGTGATGTTTCTCGCCGGACAGCTGTTTCACACAATATTACTTTTGTTGTCCGGCAGCATGAGCATGTCATGCTCGCTCAAAGGTCTTTGCTTACGGCGGCGTCGTTGATCGGGTCGCCACTTTCCCGATCACATGGTTGAGAGAGGCGATGGCTGAGATACGCGTCATACTAGTGAACGGGTGCTGTTTGTGGGGTCCGGTCTGTTCACGTTTGCAAGGACTTGTTGTTTTTTTATTATCCAAGTTATATGGCTTTTGACGTAGAGACCTCGTTGTGTTGTTCTCAGTCATTATTTTATTTTAAGGTTTATTGACCTTACATCTGTAATAATTTTATTTTTGCTTGTTTTAAGAATTTATTGTTTATTACTTTATTACCTTAATATTACTTAATGTAACTATAATAAATAATTGAAAAAATGACCTTCTGCTGGAGTTTCTTGCGGCGCTTCTTCTCCGCAATGATGGTCTTGTCCGAAGCGCTGGTAGATTCACTGTACATTTCCGACGTGTAAAAGAGCCCGCATGTGGCCAATTTACTGAATAAATATTTTGAATTTTGAATTTTTGTACAAAGATAAATAAGATTATTTTAAATATACCTCAATTAATCTTTTATTTATTTATTTATTACACTATAATGTTATAGAACTTGAAGACTACAGGACAGGTGTTTCTTGTCGTACCTGTATAACAATATCAATTTATCATGATTACCTCAATACGCATACTCAGGTACTTTCTATTGATAAATATGATATTTAACACATTTAATAGCAAAGTACGGAGCAGATAATAAAACTGCAGATAATATGACGACTACAATTAAGCTACCATGAGTGTCGATGCTGTAAATTAGCAGTATATTAAGTAACTACTAAGATAAATTCTCGTTCTCGAGAACATTCTCAGGAATTACCGGTAAATTCTCACTTGTAAAGTTTCGCAACTTTGGGAACTTCTCGCCTGCACATTGCTAGGTGAGGCGTGTACGAGTCAGAATAATCAAAAAAATTCGTTTGTGACTAGTAGCCATGGCGGGAAAATCTTGATAAGAGGGGGTTACAGATTTTACGTCAATCGGAGAAATAAAAATACTACCGTGTGGCGATGTACCAAAAGAGATTGTAACGGTATGACTAATTTGGATGAAAAAGATACTAAAATAGTGCGGGAGAAAATTCACCATGCACACCTGATTTTCAAGGAATTGACATTGAGAAGAGTATAGTAGACCTGAAAAAGAAAGTTGCAACAGATTTTAGGCCAATTCCTTTGTTGTACCGAAAAGAAATGTCGAAGTATATGACTGACGAGTATGCCGACAAACTCCCGTCGTTTTACGAAAAGAGGGACTCATTATACAGAGCGAGAAATCGTAATTTAAATAAGTTTAGATTTAACAAATGCGATGAGCTCGTCTGTCCTGATGATTTAGCTGAAAATTTTCTTTATACCAAAGTTGAGGACATTCTCATATTTGTCTCTCCGAAATACATGAAAAATGTTCAGGATTACTTCGGTGACGGCACATTTAAAATAGCTCCGAAACCTTTTGCCCAACTTTACACCCTTCATGGAGACATTGGCTCCAGCGATCACAGCACAAATGTGATACCTTTTATATATGCTTTATTGCCGAATAAGAAACAAAATACTTACGAAAAACTATTCAAACCCATTCAAGAAAATATCCCTAACTTCCAACCTAGACATATTAAGACAGACTTTGAAATAGCTGCAATTAATGCTATTTCAAAAGTATAAAAATCTGTTAAAGTGAGCGGATACTTCTATCACTTTACTCATGCAGTCTGGAAACATGCTTCACTGCTAGACATTTCGACAAACCGTGAGGGTAGCAATTACGTGTCAAAGTGTGTTGCGATTATCCATTTACCCAACAGTAAAATCCTAGAGGTTTGGTACTGTGTTATTGAAGAAACACCAGCTATAAAAAACATCGATGATTTTAACAATTACATGCAATCACAGTGGTTCAACATTAAAAATGTGAACATGATATCATGTTATGCCCAACGCCATCGAACAAACAACGTCGCAGAAGGGTGGCACAGCAAAATGAATAAGTTGGTGCAACATAAAGAAAATGTACTTTATTTAATTACCTGCTAAACTGAAAGAAGAGTCCATGACTACAGATTTCAATCTACTTCAAGCGGATATAAATTTGAATGTAGAACGCAAAAGGTCAAAAAAATACGTGGAAAATGATAAACAAATAAAAAAATGTAGATGATTATTTAGTTGGAGAGACGTCGATGAAGGAATGCATTGCAAAACTATCCTGTTTACGTTATAAATAATATGAAACCAATGTTTACTTTATAAGAAGACAGTTTTTTTATAAGAAGTCAGTTTTTTTATAAGAATATGCAATAGATATAAGTTTTACCGAAATAAAGTCGTCGCCTTTATGTTAAATCGTTTGGATGTAATTTGCTGTGCTAAATAACAGTAGTGTTTAGTTTACGTGTAACAATAAAATATAAGTAAAGTATAACAGTTATTTTATTTTACTTCCCTAAAGTTAAATTACCTACTATCATCCTGAGCTCGTATTAATTTTACTGTAAGAATGAAAAAAAACTAACCGCTATTGTAACATTAGCATTAACATTTTGTGTCTAGTTTATAGAATTCAATTTTAGCATGCTCAACGCAATCGATTTCATCAATTAAATAAAATAGTACCGAATTATAAGATTAGTAGTAGATAAACACCGTGTTTTTTTTGATTTACGATAACTTCGGCATATTACTAGGTACATCCATAGAAACTAAGCGGTAGCTTACATTTTTAAATATTGCAATAATTTTTTTTTTTTCTGTTTGGAACAAAGTAGTTAAATGTTGTATCTTTGGTCATTCTAAAAGGGCCATTAGAGTTAACTCATAGACCTCATAGTCAGTGTCAAATACGTCAATGTTGGCGTGACATACACAAGACAGTTAAGAGCCTTTTAGACCAGTTCAACGTGATTACCTGATTAAATTAAAAAATTAAATATCTTTAAAACCGTCACAGTTATCATTTGTCTGTCTTAGGGAAATTAACTTTATTTGACCTAAAGAACGTTCCCTTAAAGTTATCGTAAATCAAAAAAAACACGGTGAATATTTGAAAAAAATACCGACCGCTGAAACTTGCTTGTAGTCAATGATGCGATCCATAATATATGATTGTAATGAAACATTCTACCACGAATTAAGCAAATCGCGGAAAAATGCGACTAGTAAAGTTGGCGACTAATAAAAAAAAACTATCGATTAATAAGTCGATCGTAAAATTTGCGATGTATGAAAACCGAGACGCGAAAAACTGCTACGTGTAAATTATGCGTTCGCGAAATTTGTCTAACAAACCGCTACAACGGCCAATGTTTCCAGATCAAATGAATGCAACTTTTGTTCATCATTCGTAGTCTTCCTACTGTAATACGCAACGGGTCGAATCAAACCATCCTTATTGTGCTGCATAAGAATGCCTGCTACACCTAATTTTGAAGCGTCCGTGTGTAATTCTGTCTCTAACTCTGCGTCATATAAAGCTAAATTGGGTCTTTCAATCAGTTTTTGTTTCAGTGTCTCGAAGGCCTCTGTATGTAAGTCACCCCATTTCCACTCAAATTTTGACCGTCATAGATCAGTGAGTGGTCGCGCAATAAGAGCAAAGTCTTTTATAAATCGGCGAAAGAAACTTGCTAATCCTATAAAGCGACGCATATCGTGAATATTACGCGGAACATTAAAAGCTGATATTGCTAATGTCTTCCTAGCACCAGGTCGAATTCCTTCTCCGCTCACATGAAACCCAAGGAAATAGAGTTCTTGACAAAAGAAATAACACTTATTGAGTTTAAGGGTCAACCCGGCTTCCCTCAAGAGTTTTAGTACATCTTCAAGGCGAGTCATTCCCTCGTCAAACGAGCGAGCGGGTATTAAAACGTCATCCATATAAATAACAACGTAATTTACCTTACTATTGCTAAGCACCTTGTTCATTGCCCGCTGAAAGACTGACGGGGCATTCGCTAAGCCGAAAGGCATACGTTTATATTGGTACTGCCCCTCAGGTGTTACGAACGAAGTCTTATCTTGGGAATCTTCTGCTATCGGAATTTGATAATATCCCGATGCAAGGTCTAAACTAATGAAAAGGGTGTTTCCAGCCAATCTGTCTAACTGATCATCGATTAGTGGTAAGGGGTAATGTTCTTTACGTGTTTTTTTATTTAATGCGCGGTAGTCGACGCAGAGTCTTTTCTCACCAGTCTTCTTCTTTACGAGTAATATGGGAATGGCGTATGGAGAGTTTGATTCAGTAATAATGTCCGCATCGAGCATTTCTTTTACCATCGATCGAACTATCTCATGTTCCGGGTACGATAACCTATAAGGCCGGTATACTACCGGTTGCCTATCACTTAACTCTATTTCCATTTGTACAACGTTTGTAAGTCCCAAATCCATCAGGTTACTTGAGAAACAAGTGGTATATTTTTTTAGTACTTGTTTTAAAATAATTAATTGATTAAAGACTGCACGCGATAAAATCCGGGCATGCATGCTCTGCTGTATCTTTGCAACGAATGCATATTTTCAAGCAGTTTTTTTTTATAGCTTGTATAGTTATATTACTATATAATAAAATAAAATTATATCACATAATGTGTGAGTTTTCGTCGAATATATTCTACACCACCTCATACCTACACCCATACCTTTCCACTTCTGTCCAGCGTTTTTTGACAATCTTCACTCGCTTCCTGCTACAATGTCACAACTGTATTTATATTTTTACAAGCTGTTTTACTCACATTAGAATGTCGTCTTACCAAAAAAATACTTTTTCTAACTCATTTCTATTTGTAGTAGTCAGGAAGACTTTTTACTTCAAGCACTGAAGGTTGTTTTTGTATGGGAGGCATTTATTTGTCAAAAAGTCAAATTCGACAAAGTTAAAAAAAATCAGAACTATCTCAATCTCGATACAATTAGAAAAGTTTTAACTACTGTGAAAAGATAATGTAATAAGGTATAATTTGGCTTGTATAATTAAAAATAATAAAATGTTTTTAACACGAGAATTTAGTAAAGACTGTCAGAAGACCGTGTACAAAAAAATATTGGTACTGCGGATTATATAATGGTCTAAGTCACAGACGCTCTAACATTTTATTATGATTGTATTTTTATTATGTCGTTTCATAACCACTGACTATTACAAAAAAGTGCTGCTTGAAAATTAGCATTCATTCAAAAAATACACCAGAGCATGCATGCCCGAATTATATCGTGTACAGTCTTTAGTAGTTAATTGTTCACCAAAATTCAAATCCGAATCAAAATTTTCCAAATCTAACATATTTACACTAATAAAATTATTAGTTGTTATCTCACACGAGTGATTAAAAGACCTTTTCCTACTCCTGTACTTTTATCTGTCATTTATATAGTCACGAACACTAATATAAGAATATACATAATATGTCCGCAGAACATTCCGTAGAAAAGTCTATCTAGTCTATTCCCCTTAACAGCACTTGTGCTTTTTTGAAAACGATATGCCTAGCTGCCACAGCTTACACCTAGGTTAATTTGACCAATCAAAATACTTCACCAAATTAAACCACCAATCACAATACACATTGACTGTCAATCGGAACGTTAGGTTCTTTTTGGTATGTAAACTCTTTTACTAATTTAACTCTTTAAAAAAAACATTTTATTTGGTATCAACCAACCAGAACGCAGCTATATTAAAATCGACCAATCAGGTAAAATAATTCATTTCTCAAATCATTAGATGTTTTTTAGTCCCTATTTCACAAGTTAAATCGATTGTGCAACTTTAAAAAAAAATATGAAACCTGGCAAGTGCACATCAATTTAAAAACAAAGTTAACCATAGACACATATTTTGTTGTTTTCGAATGTTTCTCGCTCGTTTGTAGTTCTGTGCTTCGTTCGTTCGTATTCTAACCTAGGTATATTAATTTAATCAGACCTCAGCGATTCTTTTTTTTTGATGGGATAATGAAGTTGGAGGCGAGGTGGACTAAGTGCATTGACCTTCATGGAGAATATGTCGAAAAATAAAATTGTTATAAAAAGTGAGCTCGTTACTTTTTTTTACCAGGCTCAGAACTTTTCAATCCACCCTCGTACATGCTTACCAAAATATTAGATTCCCACAATACCAGTATTTTTATATATTATGTTCCTTTTTATATCAGTTTTATAAAATACCATGTTCTCAATACACCATGTTCCCTATAAAACCTTATACCGAAAATATCAAATTTCGAAATCACAAGAATCTCAAAACACTGAAATACTTTACAAACCTGATTAGGAAAACACAATTTTCTCGAAAGAACTTGATCTCGCCTTAGCATGATCATGTAATACTAGATTTTTCAAAGAGCAGATTTCAGATAAACCATATTTTCGATATACCAGATTGAAGAACACCAGATCCCCAGAATATCAAATATCAAACAAGTACGGTCAGGTGCTTCAGGACTTCGTTTGCGTTAAATACCAACTTTGTCACTCCTTTTCTCTTCTTTTGGGGATGAGTTGTAAAAAATGCTGAAATACATGTCTAATGAATTTTATTCAGAGATTGTAATGTATAAATTTCTTCATCCAGAAATTTGCTGGATTACGTGTGAACGCGTCTTAAATTAAGCCACACGACACTTGCCTACTCAGAGTATTACAGGGTTGCAAGTGGAATTTTGTTAATACCTGACTCATGGGGTAAATTCTAACAGTTTTCACCATTGTTTTCTTGGTGAAAGCTTTTAAAATTGAATTTAAATTATGGTTAATTAACCAATAAATGTTCAACTGACAGGGGTGTCAGTTTTGCGTTTGTCGGGTTTTGTTTCAGGTTCTTACCACTAAACCTTGTCATGGTTATGACCTAAGATTTACTACGTTGCTATTTTCTTCAATCCTATTATTATACAGGATTTACACAAGTTTATTTGTATATTTTATCAAATTAATGACCCCCTGAAGTCCAAATGTTGGTAGGGGAGGTCGCGCGAATGCAGGCAACACTCCAGCTATTGGTAACTTCGCCATGACAAGGAATAATTCGATCACTTTATACTATCTTCTGCGCTCGCGCTCATATAGAATTTAATATTTTTATATTATCCGTTTTCCGTAAGTATTTGGTAATTCGGTTATTGATACCATGTCGTCGTGTCATAGAAGTACTATTTACAAGATGTTGATATTTGTTTCGGTCTCAGCCAGTACCTCGTTGTATATTAAATTTTAACCCCTAAACCAGGGCGTGATTTGTTTCCTTGTGCCACTTAGGCAAGGATATTTCCTAAAAACTGTAAGTACCTTATCACCATTGTGAGACCACGCCGCGATTTGTGTAACTAGTGGGCGTTTGCCTAATTGATGTGTGTTTTTACAGTCTGTCACCTTACTTTCTGTGGGCCAAGGTCTACCCTGCATGTGCTACCGTTCCGGAGTTGACATTAGCCACCTGGCATCCTTAAGCAAGGGTATTTTCCTCCAAAAGGTAAGAATAAAACCACTATACTCACTACAGGTGTTTCCTACTCTATAGGTTATGTGACATGTGCTCTATGATTATGCTAAATTCTTCTCTCACAGCCTTTACGCCCTTCTTGCACTGCCTGGCAGGGCTCTTACATTATTAGTTGCGTAAGGTTAAATTGTTTCCCTCTTTTCTCATAATTATATTCTCCGGGAATGAGCTAAAATACCACATACTGGCCAATTCCAGGAGGGATCTACTACGGGCTAGCAACCTACTACTGATCTACTACGGGCTAGCAACCTACTAGTATCTACTACGGGCTAGCAACCTACTACTAACTTGCACGGGCACAGAGCACGGGCTTCTTGCACGGGCTAGCTGCTTACCTGCAAGCTTTCTACCTGAGGAAGCTTAGTCTACGGCACGGCCTACAAAGGCGAACCCGCACTACTTTTCCCAGCTGAGTCCGCTCCAACTATCACTTATCTTATTTCCTTTAACGGTCTTTATTATAAGAGAACCTAAGCAGAAACGCCAAATAGCAACCAATGTGTACCTACTACTTATAATAACTGTACTTTGAGGGCGGGGCCTAATAAACCAGCCTGAAATTTATCCTTGTTTCATTTGGAAAAAGCACCAAAACTATAAACCTTACATACATAACCAAGAAACATAACAAAATAAAAAATAAACATTACAAGATATTCAATCCAAGATTCAAAAAATAGGTCAAAAAAAAAACTGCCTGCTTGCTGACTATCTTTATCATGGCCAGTTATGTATGGAGTGTATTGTTACGAAGAACATAATAGTTGACAGTGACATTAAAATAGCGAATTTGTGTTGTGTATATCATTGTTACAGTATCATTTGTTATAAACAAATATGGATAATAACATGATTTTCATAGAAAGTCATAAAGGAAGACCGGTTCTTTTGTATAAGGGTTACCGATAAAATTTTGTAAAAAAAAATCTAAGGGGTTCCACAAATTGGCGATGCCATAATCAAAAAGAGTGCAATACGTCTACTACATTGGACATCAATAAATCCGTTTTGAAAGAAAGGACACATATATGTGTTCCAGACATAACCCTCCTTTTGACGGTGCATTTATCTTAATTAGGTAACATACGAGTAGGTACGTAAAAAAAGATTCCGGGGAATTGCGAACCACCTCCTTTTTTTGAAGCCGGTTATAAAATGTGTACCTATATATACTTATAAATATTTTGAATTCACCAAAATGTTTTTTTTTCATTACTTATTATTTTATTCATAGACTGTATTTGCCATTTGCTAATGATAAAGTTCAGTACCTAGTTATAAATAGTTGTCAATAAAAATTTGAAATTTACGGTTGGTTTTGTTGTCTAACCGTACTTATGTAATCTACCAAAGTAAAAATCCGGTGTTTTAGGAATTTAGGCATTCGGAAATCACGTATGATCATCGTATGGTGTGTTGGGAATTACGTAAACTGGCAATCCGATATTTTGAGTATCTGGTAGCTTAAGAAACTGGGTGTTTCAAGTACATTGTGTTTTGCCGGCCTAGTGTTATCAAAATCTGGTATTATGGGAATTCGGTTTTAAAGAGAACATGATGTTTTGAAAACATGTTGATTTGCCAATCCGATATAAAAAGAAACACGGTAAAAAGAAAGTCTAGTATTTTGGGTATGTCATATTTCAGAAAACGGGTAAATCGGCAATTAGATATTTTGCAATTATGGTTTTATGGGAACGAGCGGACGTAAGTTGTGCAATTAGAATGGCTCAGAACTGGAAAAGTCCTGGGCCGGGCGGATTGCACAACTTCTAGATTCCATGGTTCAAAGCCTAACATGAGTATTTATAAGCGCAACTCCAAATAAATATTAACAACTGGTGTCACCTTCCTGCTCCACAAATCCAGCAGTACCGCGGATCCAGAGAACTACCGACCCATTACATGCTAACCTACCATCTACAAGCTCCTCACAACCATTTTGAGCACAAAATTAAATGCACATTTTATTACGAACAACGTTTTAGCCTCTGCTCAAAATGGATGTAAGGTTGAGTCCCGTGGTACTAAAGGAACTCCTACTCATAGACATGACCATTTGCCAGCAAGTCAGGCGAAACAAGGCGGCCCTTTCGGCTGCTTGGATTAACTACAAGAAGCCTTATGACTCGGTACCTCACTCATGGCTCGAAAGGATCTTAGAGTTGTATAAAGTTGATGCAACTTTGAGATCCTTTTTAGGTGTGTGTATGAGGCAGTGAGTATTCGTCAACCAGGTGGTCGAGATGTCCCCTCTGATTCGCCTCACATGGTAAGGATTGAAAGAGGCATCTTCCACGGTGACAGTCCGAGTCCTTTGTGGTTTTGTCTAGCATTGAATCCCCTGAGCAAGGCTATCGACTTCGTAGAGAAGCTGACGTTATTTCTCACTTATTGTTCATGGATGACCTCAAACTGTTTACATCGAAGCGCCAAGATCTGGTCGCACTATTGAAAATCACGCTACAGTTCAGTAGTGCGATCAAGATGGAATTCAGTGTAGATAAGTGTGCGGTCATGCATGTTCAACGAGGGAAAGTTGTAAATTCATCGACTTTGCAGCTTCCTGAGACAATGACTCACAGATCTCTCTCCGAAGCTGAAACCTACAAATATCTTGATATGTCACAGTCTTTGGGTATTATGGACGGTGATAACAAGCAGTCAGTGAAGGAGCGCTTCTTTTGCCACTTGACAAAAGTTCTGAAGTCTTTTGTCGGGTGGCAATAAGGTGCGTGCCTTCAATGGCTGGGTGATGCCGCTGCTCACATACTCCTTTGGCATACTAAGGTGGACGCAGACGGAGGAAAGTCCGTCTACTGCTCAAACCACATCGCATGTTGCACCCACGCTCATCTGTCATGAGATTGTACATCCCGAGGAAATGTGGAGGTCGAGGCATTTTAAATGCTAACAATCTCCACAACCGCGATGACGGAGATGTGCTATCTCAGGGATTATTTCCTTGGTAATGAGTGTGGGATACGTCGTGATGCGGTTGCAGTAGACAAGAGCTTCACGCCTCTCTCCTTGGCAAACGAGAACAAGCGCAGTCCAACGATGTTGAGCATTGAAGACTGCAAGAACATATGGAAGAGCAAGGAGATACACGGTCGATTCTACCGGACCCTAACAATGCCCGACGTAGACTTTTTAGCGTTTGTGAACTGGCTACGGTTTGGTGACCTCTTTGGGGAAACCGAAGGTTTTGTCTGTGTAATTGCTGATGAGGTCATAGAGACGAACAATTACCGAAAATATATACTCAGGAATGACACGGTAAACATTAGTCGAGCGTGCCGTTGCCCCGGCGAATCTTTCAGACATATAATTTCCGGTTTTTCGCATTTGGGCAACGGCGAGTACTTGCACAGATATAACCTCGTAGCCAGGATCATCCATCGGCAGTTTGCTCTTCAATGTGATCTTGTTGAGTCTGAAGTGCCGTACTATATGTATGTACATACCGGCGCCAGTTCTCGAAGGTGGTCGTGCTACGCTCTATTGGGATCGAACTGTTATCACGGACAGGACTATTGTCGCCAATAATCCTGATATCGGGTTTATAGATCGATCTCAACGCCGGGCAGTGCTCGTTGACGTCACCATCCCACATGACGAGAACCTCCTGAAGGCCGAGAAGGATAAGCTCAGCAAGTACCTTGACTTGGCTCAGGAGGTGACCACAATGTGGTATGCTGACTCGACGATCATTGTCCCGATAGTTGATTGGGCAAACGGTCTTATAACGAAGAGTCTCGACCAACACCTCAAGAGACTCTCGCTAGATGGCTGGATCAAAGGCCAGATACAGAAGGCAGTACTTACTCCTAGACACAGCCCGCAGTTCTTACTCCTAGACACAGCAAGCATTGTGAGAAGGTTCCTCTCTCTGCATCCCTAACCACCGGTAGCTTCCCAACTAACATTTTAGCGATAAAATAAGTTCTATAACAGCCGGTTATTAGTTCAATTAAACACCCATAGCGATAGCGGTGTACCCTTGTTTTGTCGACAACCTTTTCATCGAATATTATTTCATCGACAACGATTCATCGAAACTTTAGTACTAGTAATATTGTTTGGCGTTATCTTATTTCAACTACTAATTATTTAAATTTATCTTACTACGTGGAAATACTAATCAACGAATACTACTTAATCGATGATTTATTTCAAATTGTCTTAATTAATACAACTACAAAACATTGCAATTCATTTCTTCAACGTCTTACTTTAATACAATTTTAACTTTTGAACTCAACTGAAAAATAAATTAATAATATTATTGCATAACTAGTTATATCAAGAAATAGAACTACGAGGCTTTCAAAGTAGGTTAGGTTAGGTTAGGACTGCGACCCCCAAGAAAACGAACTGTTGACAGAAGTGGGTTAGGTTAGGTTAGAACTGCGACCCCCAAGAAAACGAACTGTTGACAGAAGTGGGTTAGGTTAGGTTAGAACTGCGACCCCCAAGAAAACGAACTGTTGAAAGAAGTGGGTTAGGTTAGGTTAGAACTGCGACCCCCAAGAAAACGAACTGTTGACAGAAGTGGGTTAGGTTAGGTTAGAACTGCGACCCCCAAGAAAACGAGCTGTTGAAAGAAGTGGGTTAGGTTAGGTTAGAACTGCGACCCCCAAGAAAACGAACTGTTGACAGAAGTGGGTTAGGTTAGGTTAGAACTGCGACCCCCAAGAAAATGAACTGTTGACAGAAAAGCATGACACATTCCTATTATTAAATTATAATATTATAATAAATTAGTATTAGTAAGTGCAATGTTTATTACCAACCTATTTATAATTACCAATTGAAATAATTTTATGCGGAATAAATATTATTACACGTAAAAAAAACAAATTATAAAAACCCGAAATGATTAGTCATGACATGAATTTTATTGAAATAAGTCAACTACTAATTAAAAGACCTCGGTTCAAATTACCTAGTATCGAGTCCTCGACACAATGACTTGTCGATGAAATGAAAATACTTGAAACGTTGTCATTGAAATAATATTCGATTAAAAGTCTGTCGGCAATTCAATGGTAAACCAGCGATAGCACGTCCTAAATATTAGTGAAAGAGCACGCTATAACTCTCTTATAGTCCGAATTAGGCACCAGCGTTAGCACTTAAAAGTTGTACAGCAGCTCGTATTAACTGCAAAAGTGGTAAATGAGTGTTATAATATTGCTACAATATAGGTTATTCTTACCAATGGCCCTAATAAAGAGTTAAAAAACCCTATTTATTACCAAAGGTTCTATTAAAGATATAAAGTGTCACCTTATATCGCTTAAAGTGTTGCAAAAGCGGTTTTTATTACCAAAGGTTCTATTAAAGATATAAAGTGTCACCTTATATCGCTTAAAGTGTTGCAAAAGCGGTTTTTATAACCAAATGTTCTATTAAAGTTATAAAATGTTACCTTATAATCACTTAAAGTGTTGCAAAACCACTGGAGTAGTGAAAATAACTCTGCGTTGCAGCAGTGTAATTTTTTTTGTCTCTAATAGTGCGTACAGGTTGTCACATTGTTTTTGTGATGTATGGATTTAGAAATGACGGTAAGTCCGATAAATATACCTTTTTAAGTGAATAATACAGTGAAATACTATTGCGGTTGTAAGTTTTCTGTTATTATGTATACTATTTTTCATCTCAATTTTCAAGCCCCTTAAAAATAAGGCGTTCTGAGAAATTTAAAATGCAAAAATGTCGCAGTTTTATTTGGTTTTTGTAATTTTGTTAATAATGTTAATTAGTTTTGTAAATAGTTTTGCTAAAGTTGATTGATCTTGCACTCTGGGAAAATAAAACATTAAAAGTAACTTTATTAACAGATATAATTTCAAGCATTTTTAGGTTATATTTGTAAACAAATATGGTGTTTTCGTTTAAACACAAGGCTAACTACAAAAGTGATAATTATCACTTCTGTAGAACTGATAAGTTTGAAACGGAGTTATAAAATGATTTGTTAGCACCTTTGTTTGTAAAACAACGTCGATTAGAGCTGTAACCTGTATCGTTGACATGATTTCTTTGATATTTGGGTTCTTCGGTAAAATACGTAAACCATGATATTATGAAAAAAAAAAAAAGTTTTATTAAAGAAGTAGTTACCTACTTAGATGTTTCGTAGGGACATACTTATTTTGCTACATAGCCAACTATGTATTTAAATGAATTTATGATCAAATCCTTTATGAAATTGTTACAGATTAATCTCTAAAACTGTTATTTTAGTACCAGTGGTGACATCTCTGGACAGCAGGAGGTAACACTTCGACTTCGCGCCGATGATTTAGTAAACTAATTTTTATTTTTCAATTTAGTAAATTAATTTTGTCACAGTAGTATAATATTATTGTGTTGTATAATGTTGCAGTAAAATCTTTCTAGAGGTATTTACTCGTAATTTTGCATTTAAGATGTGGTAATAGCAAGACATCTAATAGAAAATAAATACAATGTTTTGATTATAAATCGTATTTTATTTGTCTTCATACTGTATGTAACAGGGGTATAAAATATGAAACACCTTGGTAGCTAATACACACTAATTTACAAAAGATATCTTTTGGAAACATTACCGTCTGTTCAGTTATCATATTTTCTTCATCAGCTTTATACGAATATAGGAAAGTTGATTTAATTGGCTTCTCAAATATATTTGTAATATATCATTATGCCAATAATTTTTATTTCTTCCTCGTTTGTAATAATGCGTTGTATTTCTATCACTTTTTCACTCTGACTTAAACAATATTTATCTACCTGGTTTAGACGAAAGTATGAAATCTTCAAAATGTAGGACCTTCATATTTCTGTTCTGTGATGAATGGTTTATCAAATTTTAAAGTTTTTTTCCTAAGACTACTCTTATTACTATCCTCTTCACAAATGCGTTTAGCTACTTGTGCGAGCGGATTGTTTCCTTGCCTTAACATATTCTTTATTAAGAACAGTTTGTTTTCAAATGCGTAGGCATTAAAATGATGCTTGACTTATATTTGTTTGCACTGCCCATGTTCGTAGATTGTTTCAAAATTCACGGTTTTTATTGTAAAAATACTCGTCTCACTCTTTATCGGAATCTTCGGAATTACTAAGTGGCAAATAATTGGAGTACTCCATAGCATCTGCTCCAAATTCTTGTTCTAAGATTCTTGAAGTTCATTATCCAAATCATGGTTCTGCTCACATAACAGGTTAATGTTGGCCTGCTCTGCTGCACTAGTCCGCCGAAACTTCTGAATATGGTTATTTCCAATATGTTGGTGTACGGAACTCTCTTCATTATTATGCGATCGGTCAGGATGAAGTGTTGGAGTCGGTACTAGAATGTGTTTCTGAGTTTCTTATGCTGTTGTATACCTACCATCTGGATTTTCTTTCTCATTGCACCAGTTCTCTTCTTGTCCCTCCATGATTTGATGACTATGCATTATTATAATATAAAACTTGTGAACGTGTTAATTGCTCGTGGTTCAGAAAGATAATAAGAGATTGACGTATAAATTTTCCATAATATAAGCGATATAACAGTGATTTTTAACATTTAAAATTATTATTATCACTTATGCAGTGTAATTTAGAGCTTTTAGACCTATAAAAGCTGTATTTGAAGTTCTTTTATTTCTAGAGACAAATAATCTTGTTAAACAGCTTAAGGTGATAGAGTAGGGTCTCATATATCTAGAACATTTTAAAATCACTTTAAGAGTTAATTATATTCACACAAGCACTCTTAAAGAGCTAGCTTCATGCTGCTTTTATAGCACCTCAAGTGCTAAAATAGCTATATAGTGATTCAACAGAGAACCTTATCTCCCTTATAATTATCACTTCACTATTAAGAGTAATAAGAATTAGTGTTATAAACCTTAAATAGCTTTAAAGGTTTCTTATAGCCACTTTAACACTGTATGCGAGGCTTAGCACTAAAAGGTCTAAATAATACTTTTATAGAACAATAGTTCGAGCAAGTGCTAATAGGCACTCCAAAAGAACCTTTAGTGTTAAAATCAACCTAAAGCTGCAAGAATAAAATGTAAAGTGGTCGTTTAAAGCACCTTACTATCGCCAGTGATTTAACATATCATCTTATGCCTTAAAACTATTATTTTATGTCTTATATAGCTACTATATCACTTAAGGCTCTAAGTTTAGACGCTGTTATCGCTACTTTGCTTGTTGGGTTGAGCCCTGCCCCGCTGCCGGCGGCACTCGTAGGTAAGGTTTTTTATTATGTTTATTTTTTTGTATTAGTATTGTTATTTTACTTTTATATTTGAATACTTATTGTAAAAAACCTAATTTACAGAAAATTTCATAAATATCAAAATCTATATATATAAAAGGCAATGTCCCGGGTGACTCATCATCGCCCAGCCAAAACTACTAATGCTATAAATATGAAACTTGAACAGTACTTTCTTTTTATGATGTAGAGATCCACTAAGAAGGGATTTTTCGGAATTCAACCCCCAAAGGGATGAAAGGGGGTTGCAAAATTTGTATGGGAAAAAATAATTTTATTTTCCAATTTACTTGAAACTTGGTACAAATGCTCTTCATTGCAAATAATGAGACACGTATTTCAGCGATTACTAAAATTCAACCCCTAAAGGGATGAAAGGGGGTTGCAAAGTTTGTATGGGAAAAAAATATTTTATGGTCAAATTTACTTGAAACTTGGTAAAAATGCTCTTCAATGCAAATAATGAGGCTGTTATTTCAGCGATTATTAAAATTCAACCCCTAGAGGGATGAAAGGGAGTTGCAAAGTTTGTCTAGATAAAATATTTCTATGATCAAATTTACTTGAAACTTGGTAGAAATGCTCTTCTATGCAAATAATGAGACACTTATTTCAGTGATTACTAAAAGTCAACCCCTAGAGGGATGAAAGGGGGCTGCAAAGAATGTATGGGAAAAAACTCTTATGGTACTTGGTAGAAATGCGCTTTAATGCAAATAATACTTAATTTATAGCGACCATAGTAATACACACTCAATAAAAATTGTAGGTGCCTACCACACATACATTGTGTGTACATTGGGACACTACATTAGAGGAAGCCGCACTGAGTGATTCGCCATTTAAACTACGAGAGCTATTTACGGTAATGTTAGTATTCTGTCATCTCTCCGACCCGTTAAGTCTCTGGGAAAAGTTTAAAGATAATTTATCGGAAGACATCAGGCGGCAAACGGAGGAAAAATTACATTGCAATGCAGAAGAAATGTTAGATGACGTACATAATGAGTGCCTGATACAGATTGAGGACTACGTTCTTACTTTAGGAGGGCATGCTCTATCAAAATATGGTTTGCCCCAACCAAACAGGCGTGAAAAGTTTTTGGATAACGTAAACTATCTGAAGGAAATAAACTACGACACAAATGCTTTGATGCAAGTGGTATCTAACAGTACGACTTCCCTTACAGAAGAACAGCTATCTGTGTATAGTGAGATTTTAAACAGCATTGAATTAGGCTTAGGAGTATTGTTTTTCCTAGACGCACCTGGGGGCACCGGCAAAACATTTTTTAATAAACTTACTTTTGGCAAAAGTAAGAGTTGGTCGGCGCATTGCCTTAGCTGTTGCATCGTCTGGCATCGCTGCTACCCTACTGGAAGGTGGTAAAACCGCTCACGCTGCTTTTAAACTCCCGCTCAATCTCACCCGAGTTGAAACCCCTCTATGCAATATCTCTAAACAGAGTGAAATGGCCCAAGTTCTTCGGGAGTGTACACTTATTGTATGGGATGAGAGCAGTATGGCACATAAGAGCGGAGTTGAAGCACTAAGTAGGACCCTTAAAGATATCAGAGGTAATGATGGAGTGATGGGTGGAGTTACTGTGTTGTTGGCTGGGGATTTTCGTCAGACTCTTCCTGTAGTCGCTAGAGGAACTTGGGCTGACGAGGTTAAAGCATGTTTAAAATCCTTACATCTGTGGCCCAATATCAAAAAACTCTCCCTTAGGAGAAATATGAGAGTTCATTTAAGGGGCGACGTCTTTGCTGGAGAGTTTTCTGAACTCCTGCTTAAAATAGGAAACGGAGATTATCCCGAATCGAATGGAAAAATATGTATCCCTACTCAGCTGGCCACAGTAGTTTCAACAATAACAGAATTAATATCTAAAATTAATCCTGATATTTCTAATTTACAAATGAAGTCGATGGTTTGGCTGTGTGAACGCGCTTTACTGACTCCCAAGAACAATGTTGCTGCCACAATTAATGATATCCTCCTCAAGTCCTTTGAAGGGTCAGAAATGGAATACAAGTCGGTAGATTCAGTCTTACAAACCGATGAGGTTGTTCACTATCCTGTTGAGTTCCTTAATAGTGTCAACCCACCTGGTCTCCCTTCTCACAAACTCCTCCTTAAAGTTGGTACCCCTGTCATGCTATTGCGTAACCTTAACCCCCCTAAGCTTTGCAACGGAACAAGACTGCGAGTAAAAGCACTTCACAAAAATGTTATTGAGGCTACTGTATTTACCGGATGTGCTCGGGGTGAATCGGTATTCATACCACGAATACCACTTATACCCTCTGATTACGCATTTGAATTTAAGCGACTGCAATTCCCCCTTAAAGTCTGCTTTGCTATAACCATAAACAAATCTCAGGGTCAGTCATTAAAGGTGGCGGGCATCGACTTAAGGGAGGATTGCTTCTCACACGGGCAGTTTTACGTGGCCTGTTCCAGAGTTAGTTCATGCAGCAGCCTGGTTATTTTAGCGCCCGACAGTACTACCACCAACGTGGTATACAAAGAAGTGCTCAATCAATAGTCGATAGTAGATATCGTTAGATGGTAGTGATCTTCAATAGCCGTGCGAAAAAATATTTGAAACTTGAAAATAACTGTTTTTTTTTTACGTATAACCAAAATAATGATTCTCCGCGGACGAAGTCGCGGGCGGAAAGCTAGTAGTATTATAATAATATTGCGACACCTATTGTACCTACTCTGAAATCTAAACGCATTGCCGAACCATGACCAGTATCATAACCGCGATATAACTTTCTTATGAACGTGAAAAGGTAAAAATAGAGTGCGCTAGGACTTGCGGGACTTCAAACTCGTTATTCAGAGTGAGTTTCGATGTTGCAAACATTATTACGGCACACCCAGTAGCGGACAACGGGTACCTTCTCCGTATCTTTTCTTAAGACATTTTTTATTATAAGTGGTAAGATTCATTGAAAGTATACAGACAGGCAGTTTTAACTCGGGTGCAAAAAAATGGTCAAGTGCGAGTCAGACTTTAGCACTAAGGGTTTCTGTTTCACGACGTATTTGTATAAAATATTAGAAACCCGATAAAAAAATGTTTTTTATTTGCTGTACTTTATGCTTTAGAAACCTACTAAGTTTCATCTTTGATCTAAAGAAGTATTTTTCAATTCTTTTATATGTCCATAAAAAACATTATAGTAGATAGCCATAATGATCAGAGATGTTTAGCTTTATGGTTGGCTTTAGTTCGAGTGTCATTATCATACACCGGTTTCGCGGGGGCAAAAATGTACCAGTGCTAGTGATTCATTAAAAATCGACTTAGTTTATCGACATCCATAAAAATAAATTTTTAACCATCATTATCATAACTAAACTAATGGCTAAGTTTGAATACGTTTAACTATGTGCAAACCTCTTTCATTTATACTTATCGCAACTATAAACAACCGATATCTGACATTGACTGTGTCGAGTCACTTTTTACAACCATTGAATCATTGAATAATTCATCTAGTACCTACAACAATATTATTTTGCATTCCGATCAATTAAAACTACCTTTTTGTTTCTTAAGGCGGCTAAAAATGCCTCGCAAGAAAAAAGATTATTCATCTTCCTAGAAACCTGACCATTCAGATATAGATGATAAAGGTACGACTTACTTTTGCAAGAAATGTAAAATTCATATGTCACGAAAAACGTTTTCCGTACAAAGGCATATCAGAAGCCAAAGGCATAACAGCGTCGCTAAAAACCAAAACGTATTTAACCTGGATTTGCTAAAATTTATTTTAGCTTGCAACATACCATGGACCCAGGTGGGAAATCCCATTTTCATCAATTTTATATCTGATTGCATATTCGGGAAATATGGTTCAGAAACAAATATTCCCAACGAATCAGTTTTGAGAAAAACGACCTTAGACATCGCTTATAAGGAGACGATGAAACAGATTAAGGCTAAACTAGGAAATTCTAGAATTTATGTGAGTGTAGACGAAAGTACAGATGCCAATGGGCGTCAGATTGGGAATGTAATAATTGGAGCACTATTAGAAAATGAAATACGTACCCCACACATAATATCTAGCGTTTGTCTAGAGGAAGTAAATAATGTTAGTATAACAAATCTTATTCAAAATGCCCTGGAGAAATTGTGGGGAAGTAACCACAACAAACATGATAAAGGTTTGTTGCTTCTTACGGAAGGCGTAGCCTACATGCTAAAAGCTGGTAAAAATTTGAAAAAGGTTGTTCCGAATTTAGTACATGTCACATGTTTGGCACATGGAGTAAATAGGGTGGCTGAACAAGTGCGATTATTGTTTCCTGCTGTAAATAATTTAATTGCTTATACAAAAAAGGTATTTCTGAAATCACCTAAAAGAATAAAAATATTTTACCAAATGTTACCGAACGTTCCTTTGCCACCACAGCCGACGATAATACGATGGGGAACATGGATGAAAGCGGCTATTTACTATCATAAATATTTACCAGCCATCAAGCAAGTCGT
Source organism: Acleris emargana (assembly GCA_927399475.2). Lineage (NCBI taxonomy): Eukaryota > Metazoa > Arthropoda > Insecta > Lepidoptera > Tortricidae > Acleris > Acleris emargana. Next base: position 51,137,782 of record OV656835.1, on the reverse strand, counting down.
ATCAACATTTAATAACAAAGAATCAACGTGTATATTGAAAGCAAAACGGGCAATGAATGATATAAACATTCTCAACGATTTGAAATGGGTAGCCATCAATCTATCTATCATACCAAGTTGCATTGAAAAATTACAAACAAAAAATTTAAGTCTAGAAGCCAGTTTGAATATTGTCCATAAGTTAAAAGTACATATATCAAGATTACGTTTGAATCCTCAAGGCAAAATTATTCCCAAAAAACTTCAAACAGTGTTAGAGAAAAACGTCGGCATTTCAACTTTAAAAACATTAAATGATTTGGTATCCGGAAAAGAAATAGAACTGAGTCATATAACAGAAATTAATAAAGATAAAGATAAAGACATTTATTCAGTAAGTAGGCCGCACGGGCACTTTTACATGTCAAGAATCTACCAGCGCTTCACAAGAGGAGACTCATCAATACTATAAATTGTTTGAATTTGCTCCAATTACTACAGTTGACCTAGAAAGGTCATTTAGTTGGCTAAAATGGATATTGTCACCCAGGCGACGAAGATTAAAGTCTGAAAATGTTGGAAAAAAAATTGATTGTATATTATGATAATTATATTAAATATTAAAGAAAGTTAATTCCTCAAAAAGTTTATTTTTGTATATGTAGTTTTCTTCTTCATTCAAATTCTTGAAATTACACAACGGTTGTACGTCATTTTTATCGATATCAACTAATAAAATTAGTTTAATGTGTCCTCGCACTATTGAACGTCAGTACAGATTTGCCCCCGCAAAACCGGTGTATGGTCATTATGGTTGTTTAGTCTCGCGCTAAACACTCTACTTTCACTTGAATGCGAGGATAAAAAACGACGTTCAGTGCTGGATAAGCCTCGTAGCAAGAGTAGCACATGCAACGGGCCCCGCGCATTGGGTTGCCCCGGGCACCCACTCAAACCTCAAAATTGCTAGTTTGGTAGATATTCTCCTGTTTTTGTACGTACAGTACAGTATGCGTGTACTCATATCCATCAGGGTTGACGATAGAATGAATAATCCAGTCGATATTCTTCAGCAGAATAACCTAAAACAAACCCCCACGTAAAATAGGCGCATGTCTAAGTCGCCCAGTTGCGGATAAGAGCCCGCCACAACCTGTAACCTAAAACAAACCAGGGGTATCTTTATAGAATTTGCTATGGACCCCGTGCTTGCTCAATCCAGCACTGGCAACGTTCTATACAAAATTACAATATTGATTATAAGAAAGTTTCTTACAAAGAGCATTGAGTAAGTTTGTATGAAGACGATTGTCATTATTTTTTTTAGTGGCCACCGGTGATTTTTACATAGTTTCTTAGAGGACCTCTAAATACACATAGATATATTATTGGCGCAAGAATGATATCCGGCGCGTCAGAGGCGATGAGGAGAGGGGGTAGTCGTTTAGCCTATAAAAGTGACAACGAGCTCATTCCTGGATCATCTTACGGTTGAATACACTTGGCTGGCGGAAGCTATGCCCGTTTGAAGTCATTTCCTAATTCTGCCCATTTATTTGACTGTTTAATTATTGTCTGAGTTTGGTTTGTTTGATTAATATTAGTTGTATCTATAACAGTGTAATTTAAAAGATCTGTGTTAAAGAAATAAAATCTTGTTGTTAATATGTCCATCTTAGTTATTTATACTTCTAGTTTTCCAATATCAGAAAGTGGGATTGGACCTCGCGTGCCTTTGTTCGGCTTAAGCCTTTGAAATAAGAAGTTAATTTCGTATTATTTGGATATGCTGATATTTTTCCGCGTGTGTACGTAAGTTGTACGATTCACGTAAGTGTATCTTGGTGATATCTGGTGAGTACGTTCCGATTTGTATTTTGTTGAATGCGAGCAAACATTGTTTGTTCATTGAAATATCTTTATTTTTGCTTTTTTTTTGTGCAATCCGGTGGGTACTTTTACTTTATCTTTTATTTATCTTTAATCTTGCTTTGTTGCTTAGTATAACAGTTGTTTTAACTTTACCTGCAGTATTTAACCGGTATCAGTGTATTTAACCGGTGTTGAATAAGGAAACAATATGCCCAGTAATGGTCGCAAAAGTAGGAGTCGCTCGAGGAACCGTGATTCGCGTTCACGTCGTCGTGACACACGTTCAAGACGTTCGCGTTCGCGACATGCCTCCCCTAATAATTTATTCGCTCAACAAATGCAACATATTTTAGATCGATTGACTTCATTGGAGGAACGACGCCGTCCGGTGTCGCCATCGTCGCGCGAGCGGAGTCCTGCCGCGCCATCGACGCCGCTGGCGCCGCAGCTGTGCGTGGCAGAAGCTGTGCCTGCGGGTCGAGATGGTGCCGGGCATCGATCCTCGACAGCCCCTACCTCGCCTGGGCATTCCTTGGGTACTGCTGTCGATCGCGATGTCAGCGCGACAGACCGTATTATCGACGCGATACGGTCTATCAACACTACGGTGAGATCAAACCAAGCTTACTTTATTTCTAATTTCGACCTTAGTGTTAACGGTATAGACGTCTGGTGCGATGAAGTTGACCGCGCTAAAGTTTTGAATAATTGGAGCGACAACGAGTGTTTATCCCGTATAGGAAATTGTCTTAAAGGTGACGCTAGGACTTGGCTTCATGAATGGGTGACTAACGATCGGAGTTGGAGCAATTTTAAAAAGGAATTTAAGCCTTTATGCCCCAAAAAGCCCGATATTGCAAATATTTTATTTGAAGTAATGAGTACGGATTCTGACAAGTACCCGACATATGCTGATTATGCTCGCCGGTCGTTGTTAAAGTTACGGATAGTGAGAGGGCTAAGTGACGAGCTAATTTCGGCGATTGTTATCCGAGGAATTACTGACCCACAAATTCGCGCCTCCGCTACTAATGCAAAGATAATGCCAAATGAATTAGTGGATTTTTTATCGATATACGTTAAACCAAATGCATCGTCTTCTAAAAGGTTTAGTAATACCTCTAATGATGATCGTTTGACAAAATCTAGTAATAGTTCAAATCTTCGCAAACGAAAGTTTGAAGAAGGGAAATGTTTTTCGTGCGGTAAATATGGTCACAAATCATCAAATTGTAATAAACGATTGAAGCGTAGCAATGTAAGTAATTTAGATAACAGTCAAAAAAATAATCCTGTCCCTGGTACTGGTAAATCCGAACCATGTAGTTTCTGTAAAAAGCCAGGTCATAAGATTGAAACTTGTTTCGCAAAACTTAAGTCTGAATCTCGCAACATAAATAATGTAAATTTCTGTCACGAAAATCTCGATAGCCAACGTAAGGATATAGTAGTAGCTGTTATACAGGGTGTACCCGTCGATGTCCTTATCGATAGTGGTTCAAACATATCGCTCATCGCTTCATCATTATTAAAACATTTCAAATGCGCACGCAAGCCCGCTTTCAGAGTTATGAAAGGTATTGGTGGTCAGGAGATTGAGTCCACTTATTATGTTACTCTACCAATCGAGTTCGATGAAATTACTCTGGAAGTAGACTTGCATGCAGTATCCACAGAATTTATGAACACCCCTGTTATAATCGGCACTGATGTTTTAAATTGTAATGGTGTTACCTATGTTCGTACCCGTGATCGCCAACATATAATTTGTGATCCTCACCTTACACATGGCGTAATGCACACTGTGTCGACTTGCGAGACTCCAATTCAGACCCCTTTAACTGGTCAAGACTTAAAGAAACTGCTTGATCTAATAGAAGAATTTTCGAAGTCCTTTATTACTGGGACAGCTACTTCTACAGTCAACACAGGTAGCATGTCAATAAAATTAAATAATACCGTGCCTGTTAATTATAGACCTTATAGGCTTTCATTTTCCGAAACTTTGAAGGTCCGCGAAATCGTTCAGGAACTTCTTGAGAAAAACATTGTCCGCGAGTCTGAATCGGAGTATGCAAGCCCAATACTCTTGGTTAAAAAGAAGGATGGGTCGTATCGCATGTGCGTCGACTATCGCAAGTTAAATGCGGGCACAGTCAAGGATCGGTTTCCTTTGCCGCTAATTGACGATCACATTGACAGGCTGGGCAAACACAAATTTTTCACGAGTCTAGATATGGCCACAGGCTTTCATCAGATTCCTATGGATGGTGAGTCGATACCGCTCACAGGGTTCGTTACACCAGAAGGGCACTATGAGTACTTAAAGATGCCTTATGGTTTAGCGAATGCCCCAGTCGTCTATCAGCGGATTATGTCAAAAACACTTCGTCACCACCTGGAGTCTGGTAAAACCCTCGTGTACATAGATGATGTCCTTATCCTAAGCGATACCGTGGATAAGGGTCTCACTGCATTACGCGATGTTCTTCAAACATTGACTAATGCCGGGTTCTCTATAAATCTGAAGAAGTGCTCTTTTCTATCGACACAAATAGAATACTTGGGGCGATCTATAAGTCAGGGTCAGGTACAACCGAGCAAACAAAAGGTTAAAGCTTTACTTGAGGCACCAACACCAAAAACCGTCAAACAAGTTCGGCAGTTTTTGGGATTGGCAAGCTATTTTCGGCGGTATATACCTGGTTTTGCGGCCAGGACAGCCCCAATTACCAAATTGACCAAAAAGGGTGTACCGTTTATTTGGGGAAGTGAACAAGAAGAGGCACGGCAAGACATAATTGAGCAGCTTACGAGCGAGCCTGTTTTGGCCATTTATGACCCCGATTTGCCCATAGAAGTCCATTCGGACGCTAGCTCAATTGGCTATGGAGCGGTGCTTCTTCAGGTTCATGAAAGCGGTCATAAGCGAGCAGTTGGATATTTCAGCAAACGAACTCAAGGTGCCGAGCCTAGGTATCATTCCTACGAGCTCGAGACCTTGGCCGTTGTCAAAGCTCTGCAACACTACAGGCACTATCTGGTCGGCGTCAATTTTAAAGTGGTAACTGACTGCAACGCTCTTAAATCGACTCAACAAAAGAAAGATTTGTTACCCCGTGTGGCCAGATGGTGGATGTATTTGCAGGATTTTGACTTCACGTTGCAATACCGTAAAGGAGCTTCTATGTCGCATGCCGACTATTTGAGCCGAAATCCTGTTAATGTTTGCGAAGCTCGCAAACAACAGAACTGGGCTCAAATAGCACAGGCAGCTGATGAAGAAATCCAACAGCTTCTTCAGAAATTGACAGATGGACAGCTAGACTCGACTCATTATGTTCAAAAAAATGGCCTACTCTATTATAAGTATTCGCCAGTTGGGGAAGAGTCTAGACTTCTATGCTATGTACCAAAAGGTCATAGGCTAAGTCTGCTCAGAGTCTTCCACGATGAGCATGACCACCTCGGAGTTGACAAGACATTAGAGCTGATTCGAAAGCACTTTTGGTTTCCTTCTTTAAAATCATTTGTACAAAAGTATATAACGCACTGCCTCGTGTGCATAACACATAAAAAGATTCCGAGAGCTCCCCATCAACTCATACATTCTTGGGAGAAGCCATGTGCTCCTTTTGAGGTAATTCACGTAGATGCATTAGGGCCACTGCCTCAGTCAAATGGTTTTCGATATGTTCTTATTGTAATCGATGCCTTTTCGAAATTTTGCCTTCTCTATCCTATGTTTGGTCAAGATGCTAACGAATTAAAGCGGCATTTTACGAATGTAATTTCTTTATTTGGTACTCCAAAATTGATTGTAGCTGATCGAGGTAGAATGTTTCAGAGTTCGGTATTTGCAGACTTTGTAACAGAGTTAGGCATTGACACGCATCTTATTACACCGGAGATGCATCATTCAAACGGGCAAGTGGAACGTTATTGTCGAACGCTGCTAAACATGATTCGTGTACAGTGTAATTTTCGACAAAAGGAATGGTCAGATGTTATGTGGCGGTTGCAACTAGTCCTTAACATAACAAAGCAGAAAACTACCCAGCTGTCTCCCCTGAACTTGTTAGTGGGTATTGATGGAGCCACACCTCTCATTAGACACCTAATCCGTGACGTCGCCCTTGAAAACTCTCATCCAAATCGTGAGGCTTCGAGGGAAATGCGTAGACAAAGAGCCTCCGAGCGTTTGAGGGTAAATCAGCACCAGCAGGATGCGAATGTGAACACTAACCGGAGGCCCTCTCGAACTTTTGAAGTTAATTCATTTGCTTTTGTGATTAAACAGGCACAAGCAACTGGCAAGCTTGACTCTGGCATGCGCGGGCCGTATCGAGTGGTCAAGGTGCTTCCTCATGGTCGATACGAGCTGCAATTGCTGGCAGGCTCTTATGGAAAATCGACACAAGCCGCGGCAGAGTTCATGGTGCCGTGGCGTGGGGAGTGGACTCCTGAGACGTGCGCCGCTTACTTTGAGGGTATGCGTGTGTACATATGTATGATAAGCTAACGTTGTGCCTATGTCATACATATGCATCGAAGTTTAACGTGATATGCCAACGTTGTGCCTATGCCACGTAATTTTATCGTTTACATGATAAGCTAACGTCGTGCCTATGTTGTGTGAACGTGTAGATGTAAATATTGAGGTGTCGCTGGAATATGCTAACGTAGTGCCTATGTTCCTTGCAAACAGAGATAGCTAACGTAGTGCTTCCTCGCTGATCTTTGCTCGAACTATGCTAACGTAGTGCCTATGGTTCACCGTTGAGACAAAATTGTGTAACATACAAAAAAAAAAAACACATTGTTTTTTCTTTCCTCTTCATGGATACAGTAGCGACCAAAAGTATTTTGACAACAGCAAAAGCTTTGATATTTTATGCGGCATATTAGTTATTTCAAATTAAATTATGGTAAGGCAATTAATGGCTTAAAACCTCCTAGAAACATGTAAAAAGTTTAGTTTAATTTAATGAAAATATAAACGTGGCCACAAAAAACATCAAATTACTGGTTCAAAAATATTTTGACATTCATTCCATTTCAATTCTACTGATAATAGGGCTGCAAAATATCAGCATTTTAGAAATAAATATTGCAGGAGACTTCTCACAATATGCCAAAACATAAAGAATATTCGAACGATTTAAAACAAGCCGTTGCAGCTGCACTCAAGAAAGGAAAGACACAAGCTGAGGTTTCGCGAACTTTTAATGTATCACGGCAACTGATTAGTGTGTGGAATAAACTGTTCAAGGCTCGAAAGAGCGTCAATAATAAACCTAGATGTGGTCGTCCTCGAAAAACGACTTCTACGGCTGATCGAGTAATAAAAAAGCTGTCCGCAGAAGACCCACGGAAAAGTGCTGTGACGATTAAAGATGAACTAAAAGAAAAGTATAACATAAATATCCATGTTTCCACTGTTGAACTGCGACTAATAGAGCACGGATTACATGGCCGCCGCCCATCTAAAAAACCACATATATCAGCAAAGAATAAGGCGTCCAGATTAGCGTTCGCAATTCGTCACAAGTCTTGGACAAGTGTTGATTGGTCAAAAATTTTATGGAGTGACGAGAGCAAGTTTAATTTGATGTCGTCGGATGGTATTAAGTATGTGCGTCGCCCTCATAATAAAAGACACGATGTGCGATACCAAGTACCCACAGTCAAGCATGGTGGCGGTAATGTAATGGTTTGGGGATGTTTTTCTCGCCACGGACTCGGGCCTCTCGTGCGAATTGATGGGATAATGGATCGATTTGTGTATGGAAATATACTCATTACACACATGATACCCTATGCTAAAGAAAATATGCCACCTCGCTGGATTTTTCAGCACGATAACGACCCTAAACATAAATCCAAGCATATCCAGGATGTCTTAAAACGTAAAAATATCAAGGTATTTGAGTGGCCAAGTCAAAGTGCTGATCTTAATCCTATTGAGCATCTATGGGAAGAGTTGGATCGTAGAGTAAGGTGCAGAAATTACTCCAACAAAGAAGCTTTTTTTCAAGCACTTCAGTCAGAATGGACGAAAATACCGTATGAACGTATACAGAAGTTAGTAGACTCTATGCCGGCTCGATGTACTGCTGTTAGAAAGGCCAAAGGTTATGCAACTAAATATTAATGACATGTTTCATTTAGGCATCTTACATGCTCGGCAAATTTATTTTATAAAAATGTCAAAATATTTTTGAGCTACTTGAAGTGTATATTTTTAGTTTTACTGTTAAGGTAATTGTTTAGTTTTATTAATCTAAGTAGAAACGTAACAGGTAAAGGCTCACAACATAGAATTGTAAAGTAATAATTAAATGTTTACTCAATTCATCAACATATTTAAAGATTTTTATTTGTCAAAATACTTTTGGTCGCTACTGTATGTTTGTTTCCCCAGACGCAGACTATGACACTGAAACGGAGTCTACGCCAGAAAGAGCTAATTTGCGCAATGGAAAACCTTCTCACGACAGGATGAATAATCCTGTGCCTGGGGTCTCCAAAGTGACAGCCCATCTGCAGCCCGAGATGCAGGAGGTCGTGGACGTCCTCCCGTCAGGAGAGGCCGTATTGGCGCAAGAATGATATCCGGCGCGTCAGAGGCGATGAGGAGAGGGGGTAGTCGTTTAGCCTATAAAAGTGACAACGAGCTCATTCCTGGATCATCTTACGGTTGAATACACTTGGCTGGCGGAAGCTATGCCCGTTTGAAGTCATTTCCTAATTCTGCCCATTTATTTGACTGTTTAATTATTGTCTGAGTTTGGTTTGTTTGATTAAAATTAGTTGTATCTATAACAGTGTAATTTAAAAGATCTGTGTTAAAGAAATAAAATCTTGTTGTTAATATATAGTCCATCTTAGTTATTTATACTTCTAGTTTTCCAATAATATATAATTTATGGCATTAAATAATGTCGGAGCGGAGATATTAAAGATTTAAGTAATCAGTTTTTGGTCCTAAATGTACGCCCCGGTATGAATATTTAAATATCTCGGCTCTGATGCACTTAAGAGTATTACATTATATAACAAAATATATTAATTTTGAATAATGCTATCATAATTTACCACTTTTACAAATGGTCGCTCACCTTGAAAATGTATGACTTTTACAAATGATAACACTTTTACCCAAACCCATTTGTAGCGGTTTTTTTTTAAATATTTTATTTGTAAAGTCCCGTTTTAATTGCTTGCATATTTAGCCAACAGGTTCAAACTTGAAAACTATTTTAAAACGAATTGCACCATGCATTATAAAAAATATTAATCCTTAATATAATTATATAGATCCATATTCGTTATCATTTATCGTGTTTCACGAAATTAAATCATTTTTAATTATATTTTTGCACAGTTGTCATTTTGAAGTTATTTCCATGCCCCAAAAATTGTCTATGCAAAATCACTGCAAATGGCGATAATCCTCCATTCACAAACACCGTGTTTGGGTGTTAAGGGGTTTCCAAAGTGAATTAAAATAAAATTACTTTAATCCCTAGAAATTAATAAGGAGCTTTAGTCCCGATACGCAGAGACTAAAGTAATGTTTTAAGAGCATGAGTAGTGAAAAAGGTCTGTATTCAGTAAACGGGCAGTACGGGCACGTTGGATATATTGGCTACACTGGACGGCGGCGTTAGTGCGGTCGCTTTTTTTTACTTCTCTCCGTAAATTTATCTTAGCTAATACAATCTTAAAAGTAAAGATTATAGCTAAGACTGTTTTAGTTTGTAAGTCTTTTGGAATTAAAAAGTTTAAATAAAAATAAATAAAAAAAACTTATCTGACTTTAGGCGTAATGCTTGAGAGAGAGATAGGGCAGCGGAAATGTAACCGTAGGAAATATCATTTAGCTTCTACTCGACAACGCCTGCAGAAGTGCAATAAGTCGCTACACGTTATGGATCCCCTAATATTTAATAAAATAATTGTCCAAAATTAGGGACTGCAGCTCCTTACCTAGTTTTGACCGCAGACCTAAAAACTGGCTGACACAGAGGGCTTACTATTCCGTCAATGAGTACCTTGATGACATTGACTTTTAATTATTTTATTTTGACACTTGACTTTTTGTACATATTTATTTTGTAATTATTGATAATATTATTTTTGTGATTTATTTATACTGAACATAATTGTCAATGTATAATCCTTACTGAATAAAGTATTATGAATTATGAAATATGAATTATGAATCTATAGTTTCTCAGTGTATTTGTGTCAGTAGATAATTGGTGCAATATCTAAAACTTTGGTGCTAAGATAGCTAAGCGAGAACTGCACGGATTTATATTTATTATATCTAACTCAAAAAGTGCAATTTTGCGGTCGCCGGCTACCGTGTATCGCTGAGTCACGTCACTTCGCGTCATTCAGCGGCTCAGCGCTCCAAGCAGGTTATAATATTTAAAGCTGTTGTATTTTGTAGGAGAAAAAAGGAAAATATATTTACATTGTGTGTTTATTATGAAGTGCCATGGTAACAAGCAAATATTTTATAGCTACAAGAATATACATTTTGATTATAGAATAAGTCAGTATAAAATATAGCCAGTAGGTACATATTTCAACACCCGCCCATAATCAAAATTCTTGCTAGAAAAACTTACTCATATCAACTATATAAATCCTTAAGCGTACATCACAAAACAACATAGAAACAATATCTAAACATTAAATTTAAGACAAGTACTAGGCATTAACCTAGTCTATTCCATTGATACATCTTCGATGTCATATCACTAGACTTAATAAATTTAAGTCTTATAACATTGTCTACACCTTTTCACGAATAAAATGATATTTCGTATCTATGTGTTTCGTCATGCCGTGATGCACAGGATTGTATGCCAAGTTTTGTGCACTCTGACTATCGCTATACAATGTTACACTAGGATATTGAGTGCTCCATACCTCAGAAATGAAACGTCCTAAATATACAGCTTCTTTAGCGGCATCAGTTAACGCCATATACTCTGCTTTCGTCGAGGATAAAGCCACTGTAGGTTGCTTTTTCGACGCCCACGATACTGGACCATCTGCCAATTTAAAGCAATACCCTGTATAAAACCGGCGATCACTAGTACAGTTAGCCCAGTCGGCATCCGTATACCCTTCACGGATTCTTCCAGTTTTTCTATACATTATAGAATAATCTATAGTGCGCTTTAAATACTGAAGCACCCGTTTTGCTGCCAACCAATGACTTTTGCCACATTTATTATTAAATTGGGTCAAGTAACTCGCAGCAAACGCGATATGTGGTCGTGTATTAACAGCAAGATACTAAGTACATGAGACAACCAACTATCTGCTGGTAATCATAAGTTGAGTCTTTACGTTTTGAATCAATATCCAACTTGCTATTAGCTAACGGTGTATCAAATTCCTTCGCGCTTTCCAGTTTAAACTTCTTCAGTAAATACGATATGTATGATCTTGATTTACTTTTATTTCTCCTTCGTCACAGGAAATATTTAAACCTAAATAATACTTTAACACGTTCCCTGTCCAGGTGCCCCCAATGTGGGGTCATGAAGTTTGTTTTCAGGAGTCCGTGGTTCCACTATGGGGTCACATCCCCATACTAAATGCACAGTTGGACGTGTGACATTGTCAGATCAGATTGTTGGTTTTGTATGGGGACAGTGAACGTGTTAATGGGCCTAGATTTTTGAGTGAAAAATATTTTTGTAAATCACTCTGCCGTCCATTATCTAAAAGGCGGCTAAAGGATCATACGACCTTTTTGAGTTATATATACAGGGCGACTCAGCTAGTTATTAGCTATCGATCTATCTAGGTTTGGTTTCGATATCTTTAAAAACAACTGAGATACAGCCTTGAGGCTAGCGGCTAAATACAGTTTTTTTGAGATATTACTACCAAAAAGGCGGTCATTTATCACTTACTTATCTTAAAGGCGATTAAAAGTTGATAACTGCCAATTTTTAAACGTAACACGTGTTACGGTACAAGACTTAAAAGCGGCTATTTTATTTTCTACAACTTAAAAGCGGCTATTGGACTTTAGCCGGCTTATAGCTTAATAACGTAATATTTAACAGAAAAAGAGGTCATAGATTAAAAAGCGGCCTATCCGTGTGTACATAAGAAATAAGCGGTTAAAATCCAATAGCCGCATTTTTGTATGTAAATTGTATTATTTTTTATCAAAATACATACCTTAAAGGCCGTCACGGTTTTATAATCTAGCAACAAAAGTAATAAAAATAAGTCCTTGCTTCACTAAATGGCGGCTATACGACATTGCCTAGCTAAAAGGCGGCAACTCATTCCCCGCGCAGCAGTCCCCTTATGCCCTGTCTCGCCTGTCGGGCTGACGCGTCGGCCAGAGTCAGTCGCCGTAGTGCTTATCTAAAGTAGTGGTCCTGATATCTGTGTTACACGTGGAACCGTAGCTCCGTGATCTTAGCACCGGCGGTGCTAAGTTCCCGAACTACACGGTCACGCCAAGATGCGTATCCGTGTCTGCGTTCGGCTACGTATCTGCGGATCTCGGCTCCGGCTCCGCTCCGCACGGTTATTGAATGAAAGCTTAAAATTAAACGTCACGGTCACGGGCGGATCGGATCTACGTGTAAATAAGAAACGTATCTCCGTGTAACACGGATCTACGTATCTTAATTACACGTAGCCGAATTTCACGTGTCGAACGGGCCGGATCTCCGTTGCCGTGTTACTCGGTAACGGAGATTCGGCTACGGGTACACGAAACACGGACACGACCAGGAGCCCTAATCTAAAGAGTCGCTTCGCATGCGGCGCGGGCGTCGATTCCCGCCAATTCCACCATGTCGCTGCCTCCAAGAAAAACGTCTACCAGGTGAAGTTAAAATTTCTCAATAGGCGGTTAGGTCTAGCTAGTACCTACTATTAAGTAAACTTTCGTTATTGAAGCTTGGTGCCTCGCTCGCTTTAGGTACATGTATTTTATATGTGCCAAAATGTGCCTTATTTTACGAACTTAAAAGTACCTACCTATACACAAAGTGAACGTTGATACGATTCTTACCTAATGTTTTCGTAAATAATGTTTCGTACCTACCGATTGACACGTTAGGTACAAGTACTTATATCTAAACTTAAGGAATTTACTACCATTCAAATATTTCACGCTTTAGGTAATAGCTTCTCTTTTCATTAACGAACTAAGTAACAATGCAATAAAATCTGCGAAATCGATTTTAACCTACTTACCTACTTCTAATTGGCGGATTTACTTGACATTTTGCATACAGGTTATTCCGATAACAAAACAATATTATGGTATCATCGAGGTGGTATTATGATGAATACTGGAGGTGGTTATACGTAGGCAGGCACTCTTCAATGCCTAATGGTAGGTCCATCAAATTTGGACTCGTTTGACTCTTCTTTTAATAACGAGTATGTCTGCCGCACTCAGAGACGTCAATTAAATGTAATGTTTGTTTAGTGACGTGTTATCTTATTCTATTGCTATAGCAAAGAAAGTGACAGCAGCAACTTAAATCAAGCATTAAATTTAATTGACGTCTCTGAGTGCGGCAGTAAGTGATGAACACACAATCTGAGCCTACCGAGTTTTCTCAAGCTGTTGATATACTTCAACAAGCATTTCTAGACACAAAAGAAATAGACATGTTTATAAATAGTGAAGAATTTAACATAAACGAACGATGGTCCACACAATCTGAGCTTACCGAGTTGTCTAATGCTGTTGATTTTCTTCAAGCTCTTCCAGACACAAATGCGAAAGAAACAGATAAGGTAATGTGTGATGAAGAATGTATGAGCTCCAGTTCCTTACCATCAAGAAACAACGAGGACTTCGACGGATCCGACGATTCCGTTTTAGATAAAAATTATATTCCAGAATCTGACAGCGTTGAATCCGAAGAAGAAATCATCTCAAACAAAACAAGAAATAAAAGTAGGAATGTAAAGTTAATACAAATTTATTTAAAAGTACAAGTATCATTAATCGAAGGAATACTGTTGAAGTAGATACATACAACTGATACAAGCAAACAAAACGAGGCTATAATTAAAAAACGCAGAAACACTATAGATTTAAATCTTTCAACCTTAATTGACAATAGCTGTATCGGAGAAAACACTAATTTACCTGAACAATTAAATAACCATACCTTGAATGCCTCTAAGCGAAAAAAGTACAACACTAGTCTTGCTGATCGAAAGTTGGAAAAACAACACCAAAAACGAATGCAATATCTGTATCATCAGTAAAATCTGGTTGTGATTCTAAATGTAGGAAAAAATGGACTAGTCTATTTACAGATGAGGATCGAAAAAAAGTGAATGAAAAATACAGGAAGAAGACATGGAATGAAAGAAGATTGTTTATAAAATGCAATACACCAGTTAGCCGTACCTAAAAGAATAAACAATGACCAGTCCGTTAGAGCAGCAAAAATAACTTTTTATTTAAATAAACGAGACTATACACGAATAGAAGTGTGTAAATTTTTTTTTTTGACATCACTCGGATTTAATAAATCTAATGATAAAGTGTTGTACAATTCAATTTCAGATATTTATATTAATTTATTTAATATGCTACTTGTTAACGTTCCAAGTGTTTTAACTGATGACTGCCTTATATTTTATGAATGAGCAATTGATCTCTTTTTGTTTTTATAAGTTTTAAGAAAGGTATTATTTAATAGCTAAGCAACAGATAGTTCTGCGTTTAAACTGTATGGTGTTATATTTTATAAATGAGCAATTGATCTCTTTTTGTTTTTATAAGTTTTAGAGAGGTATTATTTAGTAGCTAAGCAACAGATAGTTCCGGGTTTAAACTGTGACTTTATCATTGTACCTTTGCAATTAGTTCCTTTATTATTAAGATTTTTATATTTCGCATGAATAAATTTGATTTTACTATAATAATGGTGTTTTTATTAAGTTTAATTTCGCAGTGTTTTTAGCAACTTCCCCAAGTCATTGGATAAAGTAACATACTTCGATTGCAATCCAGAACAAAAAAGCAGTTATTTTTATTTGTTCTTCAATAAACTGCCTTTTAATCTAGCATTGATGATGCAAAACGTACATTAGATTCCACCATATTCACTCATTTTAAACTAGAAGGCAGTTAAAGTCGTAAGGCCGTTTTATAGTCATGTCTTTTTGCACAGGATTAACTAGGCATACATAGCTAAAAAGCGGCTATATCATGTAACCGCCTTTTAGTTATGTATTTCATACATATTTTTTGTACTTGTACAATCTATCGTGGATAACCTAAATTACTGAGCTGAGAAGGCGGCTAAACATACTTTAACCGCCATTAAACTATGTAACGTATTTCATAAAAGTCTACGGTATCATAGCTACAAAGGAAAATCGAAGATTTCAGGTATAAAAACAAGTAAAACCATATCAAATTTATACGTATAAAATAAAGCAAGTCTCGAATATTAGTATACAAAAAAAAGTACAGGGATATCGCTCACCACTTTTCAGAGACATGGTTTCGCATGTTTTTTGGCCATAACTCAAAATTACCCTCTTGTATTTAGCCGCCTTTTAGATAATGGACGGCAGCACTCCTGACACTAACAAACGTCACGTCATTCTTGTAGAAGACGATTAAATCGTCCACGACGACGGCCAGTATTATTATTTCCGTACCAAGGAATTTCTTATAAACACACGGTTCATTAGGCAATCTATTAAAACGTAAAAGAAGATGTAGTGACTAAGATTGAAAAGGGCATGCTTCGATGGTTCGGTCATTTGGAAAGGATGGATGAGGGAAGATTGACGAAAGAGATATACAGATCGAAAGTGTGTGGAAGGGTCGGAAGGGGCCGCCCTAGGCGTACTTTTTCGAATCAAATCGGAGAAATACTGGAAAAGGGCCGAATCTTAAGTACCCGAAACCGACGTGCGTGCATGACTCGATGTATGAATGTTGAAGAAGCGAAGGAAATTTGTCAGGATCGTAGCAAGTGGAAAGAAGTGGTCTCTGCCTACCCCTCTGGGAAACAGGCGTGATTTAATGTATGTATGTAGTTTTAACTTTTAATTATTTTAATCTACATATTGTTACAATGCCCTATAAATAACTAAATAAAGGTAATACAATTAAAAGTTAAATTAAACTTATTTAAATTAAAGTAAAACTAAGCTACTCAAATATTAAATATGTAAATAATAATCACCACTATAAAAAGAACACCCCCTTTTGTAAGAATATATAAAGATATCCTTTTTCTTTTCACGCTGGAGGGCTACCGGACTACTAAATTATTACCGAGGAGTCTTGAATCTTTATTATATTTGTTGTTTTTTTTAATTTCATCCATGTGGAGCTAAGTTACGACAACAACACCTGTCTGAAATGTATGTGCCATAATGAGAGAATATGAATTATAATATCATTTTCATATACTATTTAGTGCATCCATGGTATTTACAGATGTCATAAATAGTATAATAAAGTGCTAAACGTTTTAACGCTAAGTGTTTGTTTGTTTCGTTATTTGTTCTTTACTATTCAAAGCCTTAACCTATTGAAATATTATAAGTACAGAGATAGTTTATGGGAAATACTTAGAACTTATGGACTTTTTAACCGAGAAAATTAAAGGAAGTAGCACATATGAAAATGTTAGTAAGTAAATAAACTAACTTTTGGCCTATTGGGTCAATTAAAAGTTAAACACCGATAATGTTATAAGTACTTATATTACTTCATATTTCATGCCTACCTTCTGTTTACAGCGTCCGTAAACTGAGCCAGATCGACACCAGCAATTAATACTACGCTAACTTGAAAATGACAACTTTACAACAGAGCCAATAATAGGGAAAAATGTGATAACTTTTTAACCTTGTACACCACATTCATGATTTTTTCACCATAGGTTATTCATAGCAGATTATACAATACGTGATTACTATTTTTTGCAATATTTTCTTAATTTGGAATTTAGTTGAACTTAGCGGAGTTTGTCTCAAAAATATAAAATACAATACCGACTTAAATAACGCTAACTCATACTTAGCGTTCTGTTATACGGAGCATACTTTTTTAAATTATTGCTTGTATAATCGATTTACACAGGAGCAGTAAAAGAAAAGTTACATAAAATAGAGTAATATAATTATTTTTAATAATCTAATACAAATAACAAAGCAAATGTGTCCTTTTTCATGAATTTTATAAAGTTAGCGTTGTATAGTCGGGACGCTTCTCGGTGCTTCTGTTATTACTAAATGCCCTTAAGTGCGTTCATAAACGTGTAGCTGGAGTGAAAGTCGTAACAAATATCAACAAATAAACAAAAACATTAGTAGTAACGTAGTAGAACAGATAAATTAATTTTTGAAATGCATTTCTTTAGCTGTAATTTTATTTTATCATTTTTATGAAACAGAATAAAGCAAAGAAAAAACAAACAGTCTACGAGTATTTTTTATTATTTTAAATCTAAAAACTATTAAACAATCAACACGATTAGAAATCAACAGACAATATTTATCAAAAATAGATAAAACTACTCTAAACTATCCTTTATTAATAATATGAGATCAAAATCAATGAGATGTAAGGCTATTTTTTATTTTTTCAAATCTAAACACTAATAAACAATCAACACAACTATAAATTAACAGAAAATATTTATCAAAAATAGACAAAATTACTCTAAACTCTCTTTTATGAATATAATATGAGATCAAAATCAGTGACATTTAAGACAGTTTAAGACAATTTTTCATTTTTTTCAACTCTTAAGACTATTAGACAATCAACACAATTAGAAATTAACTAAAAATATTTATCAATACAGAAAAAAATACTCTAAACTCTCTTTTATGAATATGAGATCAAAATCAATGAGATTGAAATTAAAAATCACTTTGTTTTATTTTACCAATTTAGTCATCTTCTTCATCGGTCTCTACATTGTTAATACTTTGTTCTTCAGTTAATAAATTCTTATAAAGACTATGATACTTCTCTGGTATAATATTATTATCACAGTAATATTTTAGGTCATTGTATTTGGCTTTACTTATTTTTAAAAGACCTTGATAAGCATTTCCGGGGAAAGGTTCCAGGAGTGATAATCTGGTGGACTTCTTAAAACACTGGATATGATCAAGATCATCATTAATTAAGCTATATCTGTAGCCCAACACTCCATAATTTTCAGAAGAGACTTGAACTTCTTTCATTTTGTTCCAAGCAACCTTCTCGTTTTTTAAATTTTTTGTCCAATTTTTCTTAGCGATACAAGTTTTGAAATCATAAATCATGTCCTGCTTCACTTCGACAACATTATAAGGTTTCTCATTCACTTTCGCCCAACGTACTAAAGAATACCACTCATCTGGCGAATATACCTCTTTACCCCTTAATGTTCTTTCAATAAGGGCGTGCACGGAGTCCCCTTCATTTTGAGTATGGCCCTTTTCCATAAAACGATGATTGATGCTCATGTTAAATTTATCTGCAGCTAATAAATACATGTAGTAAACAATGCGATTTCGATTTTGTCCTCCGCAATTATCGGACCATAAAAATGCTTGACTAACCCCGTTTTCATTTAATTTCTTGAAAAAATCGTACAGGCAGCTAGCCACTTCATTGGCTCCTCTTCTAGCTGTTTGTTCGTCCCACATGTAACAAAATGCTTCTTTATTTGCCATGTCATAAACTGTAAAATTATACACGTTCAATTTCCTTTTATAGTAGTAAACACTTATGTTTCCACAAGGGGCACTCAGGACTTTTTGAAAGTCGAATACAATGCAAGCTGTCTTTTTATTGGTTATAGCTAAGAATTTATTTTCAAGTTTTAATTTTCTTGACATTTCTTTTTCTGCTTGATGTTTTTCATATTTCGTTTTCTGATCCTCTGAAGGATTTGTTATATTTTTAAACTGATGACAGAGATCGCATTGATCTTTCTTTGGGACATGAAATCCTATTTTCATGTTGGCGTTAATTATATCTCTGTATTGCCTTAATGTCTGAACCATTGTACTATAGTTATTTTCTGCACACCAATCTGGATACATTTTGAACATTTTTGAGAAAGTGAGTGAGGGGTCTAAGTACTTTTTAGATGAACGTTTTCTAACATAATGCGATTCGATCGGCGTAAAAGAATTAACGTGCTCTATGACGCTCTGTTTTATATCGTTAGTGATTATGAGTTTATGATTTTTATGGCGACCTCTGTCATCAGTTATCTCAGAAAACTGACTGCACTCCTCATGTTTTCTCAGCGCAGTATATACAAAATCTTTGCTGACATCAAAAGTGTTTAAAAACATGGTTTTGCATACTTTTTGTAATGAAGAGTCTGTGGCAGCCATATTTAACGGAAGATGGTAATGCAAAGTGTATAAACGACGGTTATTTTCACCTTCAGGGTTGGAAGAAGTTTTTTTTTGTTTTTTCGTTACGTATTGAGCTATTAGTTTCCACTGTTTGATATGACTGCCAGTACTCCAAAAATTTGTAAAAAGTTCGGTCCGCATAGTATCGGAAATTTTTGCACCACAATGTAGACGGCAACTCTTACAGCTTGACTTAATTTTTCTTGCCCCTTTAGTTATTCCCTTAGTACTAGTATAAGATTTTCCTATATTACAAAGATGTTTTCTTTTTATAGCTATCCAGTCTTCTTTATGCTTGAGACGTTTACTTCCAGCATCGGTTCTTTTCTTCGATTTTCGTTTATTTTTGGGTGTAGATTGCTCAGTATAGTCGCTTTCATTAAATGTTGTAGTCGAACAAACGGAACTACACGCAGAAGTGATCTCCGATACAGAATTTATTTGAAAATTTTCATGATTGTTGCAGGGAAGTTGATCCATGCCCAAAATTTCTTGAGCATTTTCAGTAGTTAATGTTATATCAACGTTTCTGGAAGTTGATGGTGTTAGGGTGTCATCAGCAGTATTAAAATCACAAGAAGGCGAGGGTACCGGAGTAGAGTTTTTTGAATCTTGGTCTTCATTATTTGTGATCACAGAAAACAAAGGTTCGATGGACATTGGGGTCATGGCCATGGGAGAAACCATTTGAATTTGATCAGTACCAGAAACCGTGCTACTCTCGGCCACTGGAGATTCCGATGCCATCATATTTAGATTTACATCTTCTATCAATATACTGTTATTACAAGCATCTATTTCAATTGGACTCTGATTTGAAGAACAATTGCGCTTATAAGTAGTACGCGTTTTTTTAAGGGAACTAAATGAAGTGTCTACTTCAATAGGTTCATCGAAAACATGGTCGAACATTGCCATTAACTCAATAGAACTATTTTCTCCATCGCGAAGTGGTGACGAAACTAAAACAAAAACAAATGAAACTGTTTTGTAATCACGATTTAAAATAATAAAATTACACAAGAAAACATTTTATTTTGTTTTAAATAACGTACATAATTATTATTATCACATAAAACAAATGTTTCGTATGCCAATAATATTAAACTGTATAAATTATAGAACTAATGTTTTGAGTCCTTTACAACCATCGCGAACACCTAATGGGTTCATATTTTTACCTATTTAATGAAATACTATTATTAAATAGCGGATTCAAATCATAAAAATAACAAAAACCTAATTTCCTTGAAGCTAAGTCGTACTCGGAATCAAAATAAACTGTTTACAATCGCAATATACTACGCTAACTAGTAAATAGCGTAGTTTTGTCCGGGAATGAACAAATAAGTTACAAAGCGTCAGAAATCTTTTTTAAATTAAAATAAAGCCATTTTTGGCATAATATCCACCGTAAAAAAACAGACTTACCTCTCTCAAAAGTTTCATCCAGTTGTTTACCGTTTATGTCACAATTATCACTGACACTGTGCTTTTCTTTAGTTAATTCCACTAAATATTTAGCTCGTTTCCGTGACATATTCAAGTTTTTTTAATGTCTCAGTTGCGTAATATACAGTTATTGCACTAAAATAACTTATGAATCACTTGAACGTTATAATAAACTTTTAACAACAACAAAGCGCGCGCCGACCGGTTACACAACGACAACTAATACTTAGCGTAATGTAAACAAACATTCCCCCGCGCGCTCCCCGCGCGTACCCGTCTAAGTAGTACTTAGCGGTGTACAGTTTGGGTCATGTTAAAAAGTACATCAACTTAGCGTTTTATGACTTTCAAAACTTCTTTGTTTTTCAAAATTTTGTTCTGAAATTTGGTGAGCACCTACGTATACCTAAATTGAACACTTTGGCATCAAAAACGCAAAATCGTGAAAATTCGACTTAGCGTAGTATTAATTGCTGGTGTCGAGATAGTTGCTCACGGTGCATTATGCAATGCACAAGCCGTGGTCTTGCCCTGTTCCGCGTTGGTAATTGCCATCCACCAAAAAATGCAACGAAGTTAGAACCTGTGAAAGGGTACATTTTTACGAGTTGCTTTTACAATAATTTCCTAGCCCTTCATATGTACCTACCTTGTAACTAAAGTAACGCATTTCGATAGGTATATGCTTAGAATAATAACACATAGAATGATAGTTTCCTACAGCCAACCGGTCAAAAGTGACGCACAAAATGGATTCATGTGGGCGTAATCAACTCGTACTGACACACGACAACACGCACACAAGTAAACAAATAATGTTGCTAGCGGATTACATTTCCCCCTAAACTAGGGGATTTTTTCGTATAATAATATTTGTTATTTACTAAATTTACTAATAAATTTAATTTAAATTAAATTAAATCTATAAGTAAATTTAGTTAATTTAGGAACTAATCAAATTGTTTTTAATTAGCGTAATTTAATCTTACCTCATCTTGTCGGAGGACGAGCGGTGTCTCCCAACACAGGCAACATTTTGCCTAAAGAGTGACTCCATCCCTTGTATCATGTACCTCATGTATTTTATGAATAAAAGATTTTATATTTGTATTTGTAATTTTATATACTATATGTGAAAAACCAGTGATACCGACAATAAAGGAGGATGGCACAATGGTGATTGGTCATTATAATCGTATTGTACTGAATTTTAATAGCCTTGCAATTGTAATTGTTTTCTAAATAATTGTCGCTTCGATGATGTAGTTTTTAGCATATTAGCTTTTTTGGACTCGTAGTACAATCGGATGCTTAAGTATCGTTGAACTATAAGACGCGCCAAATTAATGTCATGGTGGTGAGAGTTTATGTGCTCTTCTGTTGTTGAGAAAAGTGTTCTGCCAATGAGTTCCTTCATTATCAGAAGGCATAACTCTTTCTCCGAATTGCTTGCCGTATCCTCCTTTAAATTATTTCTTAGACACGTTTCAGCCACGCTACAAATTGTGTATACTTCTTTTGATGCGTATATTAACCCACCTTTATCTCTTGCACAAACCAAACTATGAAACCATAGTTTTTCCGTTGAAAACATGTTGTTTACACAAAAGTTACACTTTACCCGGCTAGTTATGTATCTTACTACATTTCCTGCTATATAGCCGACAATGTGATTTTTATGATTAGGATCATCATGGTGCGAGACGTTTTCGAAACCTTCGTCAAATTCACTTGATGTCTTTAAATCATTTATTTCCTCATCTGCATCATCAAACCTTTCCGAAAATGTCGTAGCATTGATGCAAGTCAAGGCAGATGAGCAAGTTAAAATTGAAACATTTTCCAATGGCACGCAATTTCCACTGTCGCCGACCTGCAATTCCATACGACACAATAGTTTTCTGAAGCTGCCCTTAAATTGTAGCACGTTTGGATTATCATTGTGCCCTCCATTCATCCTTATAGAGCCAAAAAATAACTCAATGTGATCCTGGCTTAACCTGTAGGTTGTAATATACTTAATTTCTTCTGTGCCTTCAACTAAAGTTGTAAATAAATGTTTGAGTCTCTCTATGCAAACAAGCAGCCCTTTAAAGCCCGTGGAGCACTTCACAGCAAGGACCATTTCAAAGTTTTTGATGTTAAGCCTAATACATTTTTCATTCTCCTTAAATTTGCGCTTTCGGGTAGTTTTAATCTTCAGATTAAGTATGTATTTTTTGGCTTTTTCTAAATAATCAAATATTTCAGTCTTATTAGCACTTGAAAGGGGATGACAATATCCGTGCTGTGTTAACCTTCTGGTGTTAAAGATATCAAACAGGTCGTTGAAAATCAAAATGAATTTTTCTGTGCCTCCACTGTCCATAAAATCATTTAATTTTAAAGTTTCTCTACAAAAATTTAATGCAACTGACACACTTCGACTGAGTAGTTGCGAGGCTAATTTAACTTTCATGATTGTATTTCTAAACTGAAGGTGTTTACGTGTTAGTTTGTTGGCGATGTGAAGGCCTTCTTTTTCTTGCAGATCGTTTAGTTTTGTTAAGAACTCCCAATTTACTTTCATTCCATCCAGATCTAAAAATTATTTTTTATCCTCAAAATGATTGCGGACCAGTTTTATCATATGGCTAGAATCTAAGAATACTGCTACGTCGTGAGGTGCTGTTGGATGTTTGAAAGTGGTTTTCATAGCCTCTGGGTTTTTTATTTGGCAACCTAATAGTTGCATTGCTGAAATATTCGTTGCATGGCCGTCGAATGTTAAGGCAACCACTTTGATACCGACTTCTTCACATTTTGTAAGGCACATTTTTATCAGGTTTACCTTTTGCCCCCCGGATAAACCATGAACCAAAAAATATCCCAATGGAATTTTCCAATGCTCGTTTAAACAAACAAGCATAAAAGTATACGCTTCAGTAGCCAATGTAGTACAATCGGATGTGCCTGATCCCAAGTCAACACGACCATGACCTCCTTTTAAATTCTGTGGCCGTATTGCCATTTCATCTGCTATTAAAGCGCATACAATTTTTTTTTCCGTACAATCACCTTGCTTTTTAAAAGTTTAAATGCTTCGTCTGTCAATCCTGGAGCACCATTTATGTTTCGATACCAGTTATAAATAGTTTTTGGATGGGGAAGGCATGTATTGAAGGTTTTTCGAACATACGGGTGTGCATTGAAAAGTTCTGAGCCTAAGGTTGAATATAATAATAAAAATTATAAAAAAAATGGCAGGTCAAAGTGCCACATTTAGTCGCCATTATGCACTATCTTTTGTTTTTTTCCTGTCACAATTTTACATTTTATGCTGGAACTGCTACATAAGGTCACTGATTTTTCAAGTAATGGATAAAATTGAGCACCGTTCTGTCATAAAATATTTGCAAAAAAAGGGGTTAACACCAAAAAAAAAATTTGAAGATATGAATCAAACATAAGGGCAATCTGCTCCATCGTATGCTACCATAAAAAGATGGGTAGCTGGTTTCAAACGTGGCCGGGAGACTGTTCAAGACGAGCCTAGGAGTGGGCGGCCGTTGACGGCTACTACGGATGAAAATGTCAATAAAATATTAGATGCGATAATGAAGGATAGGCGATTGAAGATTGTGGAGATAGCGGAAGCAATGGGTATTTCTTATGAGCGGGCACAGAACATCATCACCGATGTTCTTGGATTTTCTAAGGTGTCAACCAGGTGGGTGCCTAGACTGCTTTCAGTCGAGAACAAACGAGTACGTGTTACAATTTCCTAAGATTGTTTATGTATGTTTCAACGTGACTCCGAAGATTTTCTCAATCGTTTTATAACTATTGACGAGACATGGGTCCACCACAGTACACCAGAATCGACAGAACAATCCAGGCAATGGAAAGTACCAGGTTCACCACCACCCAAAAAAGCCAAGGTCATTTTGTCAGCTAATAAGGTAATGGCCTCAGTTTTCTGGGATTTCAGGGGGGGGTTATCATGAATATCATGATAGACTATCTCGAAAAGGGCAAAACAATAAATTCAGATTACTATTGTGCTCTTTTACGTCGTCTGCGTGAGGAAATTTAAATAAAGAGACCTGGAATGCTGTCGAAAAAAGTACTGTTTCACCAAGACAACGCTCGCGTTCACACTTCGGCGAAATCAATGGCACAAATATATGATTGTGGATTTGTAGTGCTGCCGCATCCCCCTTACTCGCCGGATCTAGCTCCTTCCGATAATCATCTCATCCCAAACCTCAAAAAACACTTGGGTGGACAAAGATTTTCGACAAATATGGAGGTACAAGAAGCAGTAGACTCATATTTTAACGACCTCAGCGATTCTTTTTTTTTGATGGGATAATGAAGTTGGAGGTGAGGTGGACTAAGTGCATTGACCTTCATGGAGAATATGTCCAAATATAAAATTGTTATAAAAAGTGAGCCCGTTACTTTTTTTTACCAGGCTCAGAACTTTTCAATCCACCCTCGTATGTGTAGGCTCGTGGCGAGTGAAAATGTAAAGTTAGGCAAAATTTTCTAAATTCTGGAGTGTATTAAAGCATTGGTCGTTTTTTTTTCTTATCTATTTTTTTAACTAAGTTGTTTTACAATTCTGCTGCAAAAACATTTTCCGATAATATATTTGAAATATCATTGTCAATATATCTTTCTTTGCGTAAGTTGATTAAGATTTGTTGCAGTGATGCATTCTTTTTATTTAATCGGCGAGTTTTTTGTTGCATAGCCTGTATTTTTTTTGTCAGTTTCCGTTGCAGTAATATTTTCTTTTTTAATTTTCTCCTCAGGGAAGCTTTTTTCGGCGAGTCAAAAAGTGAAGACGATACAGAGATCGTCGGTGACTTCATAACACTGTTGCCTGTACCTGAAGTACCCTGTAATAGTATTTAAAGTGACGGTTGCGTAATTTTGCGTAATGCTAATTACGCAGAGTCGCGTACAATACTTTATCTACACACATATTATAAGAACTCTAAGATGGGTTCAGAAGCCGAAAGGAAAATAACCAGCATTACCTTATCTGTGGAAGTAGGTGACAGCGATGACAGCTGTAACGTAATTTTGAAATTACGATATCAAATATTGTAAGGTAATGAGATCCAAATTTGGAACATCTTCCAAAATTAACAGCTGACATCGCTGTCACCTACTACCACAGGTAATGCTGGTCATTGCCTAACGCATTATAGAGGACTTATGATATGTGTGTAGATAAAAATATAAATAATGAATATAGCTAAATAGATCACAGATTATTTTAATATACGACTATAAATGATTGTTAAAAACTAACTGGTTGCGGCTCTTTCAGCTTGTTGCATTCCTGACTCATCTCATTGTTTATGAAAATAGGCAGATTCTGGAACAAAAAAGAAATATATACAACTAGCTCTTGCCCACGAGGGAGGGACAAGACTCGGGACGAGTGAAAATCACATACGGGAAGTATGTCATTTTCACTTGCATCAAATTGTACCATTATTTAACATTTCAATATTTTATATATACTCGCACTCACTTTAGTGTAGGAACCACGTCCCGACGTAGTCTGCACAAGCCACCTTTAGTTAAATACTTTTCAGTGTCATTAAAATGTATAGAACATATTTTCGTCCTCTTAGACGGCTTCCACCAGCTTTCGTTACGATTAAGCCTAATTTGTTCAGTCCAACGTGCGGCAATAATTGGATTAGAAGGAAATCTTAAACGAGAAAAACAAGTAATTATATAAACAGAATTCAACTCATATCACAGAATAGTACAAGTACTCACTATGACAATTTAGCGGAAATAATTTCGTTTTACTGGCAACATTTTCATGTAATGTCGGTAGTAAATACTACAATATTTTAGTGAATGTTTTTCGTAAAACGGCAAGTCAAAACATAGTACTTACACGTGGAATGTTATTTTAGAGTGTTTGTTTTCTTTGTCTGAAGTGTTGTGGCACCCATTAACAACGCAAACCGTCATTATAAATAAAAATCCGGGAGCTGTTGACGCTGTGTGACGTGATTGCGACTGACAGGCGGCCATCGCCGAGTACACCATTATGGTGTATTACTAAACCGCGATTAGAATACACTTCGGAAGTAACGTCAGCACGCTGTCATTGCATATAAATGACAATTACTAATGGCGGATATAATATGCAATGACAGCGTGCTGACGTTACTTCCGAAGTGTATTCTAATCGCGGTTTAGTAATAGTTTAAGTCTGACGGGTTAGGTGCGCGGACTAGGTTTCTATGTGTTATTATTCTAAGGGTATATGTATAAAAAACAATAAAATATAACCTTAATATAGACGGGTAATCAGTCACTATTGTGAGTTCGGCATATAAATTGAGTGCCATCTCCTTACTCACTCTATAGACATGTCGGAACTCTTCCTCCAGAAGGTCGAAAGGATTCGATGCGTCTCAAATCGTCCTGCGCTGTAATTCTCGCCTTTTCTTCTATATTATACACATTGTTAAATATGCATGAATCTAATTGAAATTATTATAAACATGTATGAAACATTTCATTTATTGAATAAAAGTCACAGTGACAAACTTGACAGCAGAAAAGCAAAAACCATAGCATAGACACGACACCTCCGCCACAAATCTGTGTAACGTGATTTCTCCACGCAACTGTGGTACATAACATTAAATTTGATCTAGATGTCGTTTACCAGATCTCACCTGCATCAGTCCTGACTTCGTAATGTAGTCTCCCTAGAACCTTAGTCACGGTTCCGAATTCCCATTTGATCTGTCTATTCACGTAACTTCGTATTTGTACTCTCTGTCCGATGGTGAATGTTCGGATTGAAGGGCGTACATCATTATGCGTTTCGTCGCTCGAATTTGTAGTCGCCTTGAATTTGACAATTAAGGTGTTTCTTATGTCTCTTCCGAACATTATTTCGTAAGGACTTCGGCCCGTGCTTGTGCTTGGCGTCCTTCGCAACTGTTCTTTTATCTTTAATAGCTTGTCCTGCATACTGCCTGCTTCAGTGCTTATACTATGAAGCAGTAGCGAAGCGTCCATACAACCCGATTCCCAGCGGCTTCCCTAAAAAATCCTATGCATAGAGTAGTAAGTAACCCGGTGTACTATAGCTTTACCTTGCTTCATAATACGATGAATGAACAAAACGCACTAACGCCGCAATTCAAATTTATTTATTTACCTTGCCGAAATCTATCACTTGCTCGCACCCATTCACTAACCTTTATTACTAAGGACTGTTCAATTTACTAAGCGGACATACTTAATTCAATATTAATCCTTCAACTAAAAAAATACTGATAGGCAGTGGCTGGTTATAAAATAAACGTAGACAAGTCTATCAAGTGTCGTATTTTTTTTTTTAATTGTCTAAATATTTTTCACGATGGAGCGAATTAATATTAAAGAACGCAAATTGATCTTGCAAAAATGGTGTACAGGCCAATTTTCACTACGGAAAATTGTGAATGAGTTTAAATGTTCCAAGTCAGCCGTGTTTCAAATCATAAAAAAATTTGGAGAGCATCATACGCTCGACGATTTACCAAAATCGCGGCGGAGAAGTGGCCCGGCAAACCCAAATGTCGAAGAAAAAGTCGTGCGGCTGTTAAAATCAACAAAGTACATGTCCGTTCGTGAAATTGCTAAAAAAGCAGGTATTAGCGTAGGCACTGTACAAAATATCAAGAAAGGAAATAATATACGGACATATAAGAAGCAAAAAATGCCGAAAAGAAGTGCCGAGCAAGAAATACGGTCCAAAAAAAGATGCCGCAATTTATACGATATTTTGCTGCAAAATAAATCTCGATGCATTCTCATGGACGACGAAACGTACGTGAAATTTGACACCAGTACGTTACCGGGGCCTCAGTATTACAATGCGGCTGTAGGAAAAATTGTACCCGATTCCGAAAAAAACATAAAAATTTACAAATTCGGGAAGAAAGTCCTTGTATGGCAGGCAATTTGTTCCTGTGGCCTCAAAAGTACGTTTTATTTTGCAACTGGAACTATTGGTGGCGAAATTTATAGAAAGGAATGCATCACAAAACGGTTACTTCCTATATATAGAAAGCACAGTATTCCCCCTTTGTTTTGGCCTGATCTAGCGAGTGCTCACTATGCTGGTGAGACTGTGGTGCTATTAAATTCAAAAAACATCGATTTTGTTAAGAAAGAAGACAACCCACCAAACTGCCCGGAGCTCCGCCCCATCGAGCGATACTGGGCCATTGGAAAAAGATACTTGAGGAAGGATGGCCGAGAAGCTAGTACATTGGCAGAATTTAAACGCATGTGGTATGCTGCTTGTAGAAAAGTATCCAAAAGCGATGTGCAGACACTTATGCGACGAATCCGGGTTAAAGTCCGAAATTTTTACCCTTGTAATTAATTCTTTTTTTTTTGTGTTATATATTACTTTATTTTAATGTTGTAAATAAATATTCACCGTAATAAAGATATATTTGTTATAAAAAAACCATAAATGAACCTATTTTTGATGTCCGCTTAGTAAATTGAACAGTCCTTAGAAAGAAACAAGAACAATATTTTCGTATACACGCACACACGCTCAGTTACCTTTCACTACGCGCGCTCGAACTTACACCCACATAAAATTATAGCGCTTCATTCGCTTTAAACTCGCACACAGAAACAGCGGCACCTCACAAAAACAAAGTAAAAACGGGTGGGAGAAGCTCGCAAGTCCGGCCGGCGAACAACGGCTTATTGCATCCAATTTTGAACTTAAAGTGCATGCGTTAACTTTCTTTTCCCAAGGACACTCAACTCAACCGTCCGGGTCGCCCTCTGTCGGTCACGACCTGCAACTACTTTTTTCATTACGCCATTACTTACGCGTCCTCGCGATTAAATACGCGGTGCTTTGTTTTGATTTATAGTTTAATTTGTGTTATTACTTAACTTATTGTGTTTTATGAGACTCAACTAGTGAAAGGGTATAACCGTGTTTGTATGGGGGATCGGACCCAGACGCCAAATTGATTGTAGTTTTGCTAATTTATTTCCCCAAGCATAAGATGCTATTCCGCCAAATATTGAGCATAAAATGTCACAGGTTTCGGAGAAAAAAAAAAAAAGAAAATCGGTTTTTATTTATTTTTGTCTAAACTACTGAACCGATTTTTTTGTAACTTAAGTGTATTATGCTAGTAATTTAGATGAATTATTTAAAAAAAAAATGAAGTTCCAAATGCATTTGTAAATAGTAAAATTTTTAGTTTTAATTTTTTTTTTCTTTTTTTTATTGTTCCGATATAGGGACACCCACCAATTTTGGATATTTTATGTAAAAACTAATATTCTATAACATATATTTTTTTCAAAAACATTCACTTGGCTCATCAGGGTAAGAATATCATGTGCATGTAAATTGATACGACAACAGAGAATTCCATATCGACCGCCGCTGTGTAGGTAAGTACGAATTTGAATTTAGAACGTGACCAATTGTTAAAGAGGATGGATTACGTTATTATTGGCTGTATAAGCTGTATGTTTTTGAAAACAAAAATATGATAAAGAATATTAGTTCTTTATCGTATGTTTTTTTCAAATCATTCACTTGGATCAACATAGCGAAAATAAAACAAACATATGATGTGCCATACATTTAATATTGAAATGTAAATACTAATCTTCATCACTATATACGTCAATCGTTACAGTCAAGCCTTCGTTTTGAAAAATGTAACTGAGCCTTTCATTAGGGCGTGGAATTTTGGATAAATATCTGCCGTGTGACAGATAATAAATAACAGCCGCCACGTGCGAACAGCACCCCACAATTCTCAAGCCATTGGCACATTCACAACAATACTGTTGTATTGTGTGTATACCCGTAGCTTCAGGATCATATTTTAAAAAACATCTGTACAACTTTTTAGAAATGTGCCGGGACTGAACCTGTATTTTTTAAATCGTCGTTTGATCTTTAACGTATGCCATTTGCAAAGAACCGTTTTCATCTAAAAGTTCTGCCAAATATGAGATGGCTTGGCCTAACTGGTAGCTACCAGTGAACAATAGCTTTAATTCAGGCTCTGATAATTGTGGAAAATCGGTAATGTCATTAGACGAGAACATCTAAAGGGCAGTTTCTTTCGCATCCAGCCTTTATGTTCTACTTCCGCTGCTAAAAGGTTTTCGGAATAGTTTTTCGACTTCATTTGTTCGTAAATCTCACTGCTCATGTGAATGTCAGACGTTAACGGTTTACCAAAAAGATTTAAAAGGTGTGATGCAATTCTATACAAGCTTTTTATTTTGGGAAGCAATTTATTGTCCAATGTTTGGTCGAGTAGTTTATATCTCTGTTTAAGAGCACCGTGTTTTGCTTCTACAACCCAACGAATTTTGGTGACACTACGGGACTCATTAGCCTCTTTAGCTGTTAATTGTTTCCTTTTACCTTTCATTGGAGGCATCATAACTTTAAATCCTTTGGATTCTAGCAAATGAACTACATCCCGAAATCCTCTATCTAGGACAAATATATCGCCACATTGTACAAGGTTACTCATGCTGTCAATGACTTTACGCATTATACTTGCATCGTTTTCGTTCGTATGGTAAGGCCCCAACATGTCAACAATAAAGCCATCTGACGTACAGATTGTAAACGGTTTACATAAGTGGGTCTTTTTCTGTCCAGAGAATGATTTGCGTTGGTATTCGTTATTGTTACTCTTTTGGTGATACGCATACGTGCCATCAAAAATTAAAATCAAGCTATTCGTGGCTTCAAATATTTTAACGGCAAGATCAGTTGTGTGGTTCTCTATTAGCCACTGTCTGCTATGTGCGTTTATCCCAAACTGATATGGAAGGACATCCGTTTCAAACGACAAAATGACGCTGGCCACGTAATCGGATACAATCTGGGCCCTATTTCACGAAAGGTACTAGTCTAGTAATACCCGTCCATGGACTAATATTTTGTACAAGTTTACAATTGTGGGTTTCAACAAGCTACAATTGTAAGTTACTAGTTACTTCTTTGTAAAATTGTAAATACTAGGATTACTAGTGTACGTTTCTCGAATCAACAAATATACGGCTTTACTAGTTAGTAGTAACTAGTTAATATTTACAAGTCTTGGTAAATCACGTTTCATTACTTTTATTACAAGACTTGTAGCTAGTAGCGGTGAACAGACTAAAAATACTAGTTACCGAATGGCGGTTTACGCTATTATCAAGGCTGAATTAGGTACCTAAATTTTTTATTCAAAGAATCAGTCAAGTGAGAGTCGAGCACACAATATTTTGAGGTGCCGGATCTAATTAGGTTAATTAATTATTGTTTAGTATCGTATTAATTATTAAGCGTGTAAAAACTTGTTGCGATTTTAATGGTAAACTAAACTGATTTCTTGGAAGAAATACTCGACGCCGACGGATAATAACGATTTCTTCATCGCTGCTGTCGGAATCAGTCCACATTGCTTTAAAAACTTCACAATACACTTAAAATCGACAAGACACAACAATTTTCACAATAAAATCGATATTTTTGACAAGAGTAAATTCAACTTGTAATTTTTACAAAGCTTCCGACCTTGGTAGTTTTAGGCTTGTAATTAACAAGTGTATTTATTATTTTTAACTTTCGTGAAACAAAAAGCAGTTTACCATGGTGAAATTAGCCAGTATTTACTAGTTGGCGACTAGTAACTGGTAGATTAATATTGTAATTTGTGAAACGTAATCTTACAAGCTAGTGAAAAATAATAGTCCATAGAATAGTAATACTAGTCTGATAGCTTTTGAGAAACAGGATTCCACAAGTCTAATAAGAGGTAATAGTGAAACAGGATTTACTAGAACTTGTAATTGTAACACTGGTGACTGGTAACAAGTAAATCCGTAGACTTGTAGATTCGTGAAATAGGGCCCTGTTCTCTCGAGAGTTGCAACATTGTTGAGATCAATTTATTGCTGCTACCAGTACGTAATTTCACTAAAAAAACTATTATTGCTTGTAAAGTACTACGCTGCATGCTATTTCGTAAGGTAACTAATTTGTTTTGAATGATATGAATTTATTCCCAATTAAATCCCGTTAAAACGATTAAATCATTATCAGAGAGAGTTCTGTTTTTTATCTTAT
This sequence comes from Acleris emargana, assembly GCA_927399475.2. Taxonomy (NCBI): domain Eukaryota; kingdom Metazoa; phylum Arthropoda; class Insecta; order Lepidoptera; family Tortricidae; genus Acleris; species Acleris emargana. The sequence goes on along the minus strand of OV656835.1, from coordinate 51,104,913 downwards.
CAAATACAGTTAATTGTGTGAGAACACCCAAGGACTCAAACATTTCCGATATCTCTAATACATTTATTGTCGATGTGGTCGAATAAACTGCAATTTTATTTAAATCTTCCTGATTTAACTGGTCATTTATTATATGTGAAGGACAACATCTGTTATCTGTCGGAATATATATTTTTCTCTGAGTGTATGCCTGTAGTCTAGCTTTTTTAGGTTATTTTTGTAAGTTAGCCAATTGAGAGCAAATACAGCAACAGCGGTGTGTAGATATAGTTCGTTGGATTGGTAACTCAATGGATTCAACACAAATGGGGTTACTCTGAGGAACAGCGAAGGTAGGGTCTTCATCTTCGCTGCTAGATTCGAGGACTCTATTCACCTCGACAACTGATGTTTTTTTACGATAGGCTTTAGTTCTACAAGATGCACAAACAGAATCACCAATGTTCAAACACTGTTCTAATGAAATAAAAAAAAATCTACATCCGCAGGTGTAAGTAAAATTTTCTTCTTACCTATGATTTTACAGTATTGTTTCTTGCAGCTGTCACAGCGTTTATTAGTCGACACTTCATTGGGTTATATGTGAAGTCACACTTGTATGAGGAATTCATTTATACACTACTACTTGAGTGATAACGTATCTACTAAGTACCTACTTACTACACATCAATTACAAATTAATAGGTACCTTATTTCCTACCTATTAAATATTGTCCTCTACATAAAATAATTTGCCTGCACAGCACTCACAAAACAATTCATTATATGCCACTGAATGACCATAACCATAACACTGTCGATGAAACTTACAACGCGAGCATAGGTCAAGCAAAACAATCCCTTCGTCTTTCAGAAACACCTCGCCAAACGACATAACTTCCAAAAATAGCGTTATGAGTATACTTGTTGGAAGCTTTACTTGCTCGAAAAATCTAGTTTTTAATATTTCCACCTAAAACACAATATTTGTATGTTAATTAAATGTTAAAATTAACGAACAAAGAGTCAATAACATGGGTAGGTAATAAGTTCATAAGACTCAAGATTATACTTGTATACAGTATCTTACTATAAAACCAAACAGAGTATGTACGTAATTATTGTCAAATTAATAATATACGATGATAGATTAACGTATTTGTTCAGAATTAAAATATAAGTAAACGACTACAAAATTGTTCGAATATCTATTTACTTACACAAGTTATTGTTTATAGTAGTTTATGCAACACTTGTATAAGAGAGATCAAAAAAGACGAGTGGTGTGTTTACGATGTGAGCCGCAGGCGAACATCGTAAAGCAAGACGCCACGAGTATTTTTTGACTTAGTTATATACCGTTGCATACAATACTTTTTCTACGACTAGGTTTCAAATAAAATGCAAAATTAAATTAATATACCTAGGTTAGAATACGAACGAACGAAGCACAGAACAACAAACGAGCGAGAAACATTCGAAAACAACAAAATATGTGTTTATGGTTAACTTTGTTTTTAAATTGATGTGCACTTGCCAGGTTTCATTTTTTTTTTTAAAGTTGCACTATCGATTTAACTTGTGAAATAGGGACTAAAAAACACCTAATGATTTCAGAAATGAATTCTTTTACCTGATTGGTCGATTTTAATATAGCTGCGTTCTGGTTGGTTGATACCAAATAAAATGTTTTTTTTTAAGAGTTAAATTAGTAAAAGAGTTTACATACCAAAAAGAACCTAACGTTCCGATTGACAGTCAATGTGTATTGTGATTGGTGGTTTAATTTGGTGAAGTATTTTGATTGGTCAAATTAACCTAGGTGTAAGCTTTGGCAGCTTATCGTTTTGGCTCAAAAAAGCACAAGTGCTGTTAAGGGGAATAGACTAGATAGACTTTTCTACGGAATGTTCTGCGGACATATTATCTATATTCTTATATTAGTGTTTGTGACTATATAAATGACAGATAAAAGTACAGGAGTAGGAAAAAGGGCATTACAAATGTGCTTACGTTTTCCGCTACGGACAGCAGGCTTTCATTTTCAAAATAGTGAATTGCATATTTTTGTATTGTTATACACGTACACGTGTAAGGATCTTTGCGACTTTAAAAATAATTTCTTATCTCCTTTTTTTTCATTGCAAGCAGATCAATATTAATGCAAATCATGTTGAAAAATAATGGTTTCCGCCTTTTTTTTTTTTCGTGATGTCATATTTTATGCCCTTGCGGGAATATCCTAAGATTTTTTTAGAGGTTCCTGGTGTACTAAAAACTATATTATATTACCAAAAAAATGTTACTGAAGACTTAACTGTTCTGAGAAACGTTGTAAACAGTACTGCTTGGCGTTTAACAAAAAGTAACTATAAAGATGAAAATATAATTCCCTTAACGGCAGCATTCAGGCAGCCAAAAAATTGGTGCAGTATATAGTACTACATACATACATACATACCTTCTCGCCTTCATTCCCAGAGTGGGGTAGGCAGAGCTACAGAATTACCAACAACTGCAAAAACTTGTTGATAACTCTGTAACCACAATTTGCACAATTAGGCTAAGATGTTTAACAGTGTATATTAGTGACAGGTAGCAAGCCCATCGCCTAACAGTACTACAAGCCTTTATTCCCTTAGTCGCCTCTTACGACTTCCACGGGAAGACATGGAGTGGCACAATTCTAAGCCGGCAACCACACGGCAATACTATATCTTCCATTCCTCCAAATTATATTAGTTGTTTAGAATATGTTTGGCCAGTCCTATTGTTTTACTCTCAAGATCGAGATACCTTTAGTAATGAACCGGTGTTTAGCGTATTTAGTCCGACAGATATTGTTATTAAACTGAAATGACGTTACACGTGAGGAGGTGCGCGGGACCCGAAACCGCAAGAGTTCCAATAGAGCTGGGCAGTCGATCTTATTATGAAGTAATTTGCTAAGGAACGTGGCGTCTATAAGGACCCTACGATTAACCAAACTTGGCAAATTGTGAAGATTACTAAAGGTTGTTTTATTATAATCAATGCTATGTGGCCCTGTTCTGAAATAGAGTGCCTTTAGAAATTTATTCTGTATTCGTTCGATACGATCAATATGTAATGCATAATTTGGACTCCACACCACACTACCAAATTCAAGTAAGCTCCGAACAAAAGCAAAGAAAAGCACTTTGTAAGTCAATGCATTTCTGAAGGGTTGACATATACGAAGAATAAAACCAAGTTGTTTAAAAGCCTTTTGCGTTATAATGTCAATGTGTTTGATTAAATTCATCTGAGAGTCGAGTGTAATGCCGAGATCTCTTACGCTGCTTACACGTTCAATAACTCTACCGGAAAGTTTATAGTTGAAAACACTAAAGAGAAGTAATAAATGCCTGAATCCTAAGACTATTCTCACTAAGAATTAAAAACCAGAAATAAAGGTAGCGGTAGCAGGACGCAGAGACTGGCTAAATATTTCTAATTCATAACACAAAAACACATGGTTGATTGACAAAACGAAAAACAGGCTCATTATCTGGCGAAACAATTGTATCTTATTACTTTACATGCGTCATAACAATATTGTCTTACGACACGCTGATTCATTTGGACAGAATGGGTTACCTGATTGCGGGGCGATTATGTTCTCTTAAAACCTTTCTTTCACACCTCTTGGTCGGCGAGCTTGATTCGTTGAAATGTAAGATAGTATAACAACCACAGTTACAATACAGGGTGAAATAGGGGTCGTGATCCCAACCATTTTTTTCTGACTCAGTAAACGATTGCGATGTTACCTGTATATATTTTAATTGAAACAAAGATGGTTCGGTATTTACTTATTTTAATTAAAAAAACGTTAAGTAACTAAAATGCGTGGTCACCCTACTTTTCCAATTACAACCTCTTTGAAAACAAACAACAAACAAAGGAATTTTTCTTATCTGTCTATCAGTATCGTCATAACAACCTCATTACATACTTACTGCGATGATTGTTAAGTACATGCACTTGACATAAGTTTTCTTGGGAAACAGAAGGGTGACCATGATCTCAAATCATCCCAGTTTTTTTTATTATTTGCTGTACTGACTTAAATAACTAACTTTAATAACTGTTAGTCCTAACCTATCGTGATCCTTAGGTGAAAGTAAGTTAAATGCGTCTTTCTTGCTCCACGACCCCTATTTCACCCTGTATATTGGGTACGCTTGCTATGTTGTTTTTATTACTGGTCTTGGTGCCTTTATTTAATTCATTGCCTTGTTGATAGAATCATGGGACCTTATTTTTGAGCGGTTAACCGGGTACAAATTTGGGTTTAACTATACAAGATAACCACAACTATGGTTCTACGAGAGAGAAAAAAGACTTTAAAAAGAAATAATACTGTCAATAGACATTTAATTACCAAAGTACAACTATTTAAGATATTAAATTCAAAACAAAATTACTAAGTTCTGACGGCAAAGACAGATAAATACTCTAAACTAAAATGACGTACCGCTACACAAATGTGGATTATCGAAACATGGTAATGCGCCACCGTGAGGCAAATTACAGTGCAACGGGAGCTGCGAGGCTCTATTCAGCAGCGTATGGTACCCACGTACCTATATCTTTACACCCTCTACCGAGCAGACCAGTTTGTGACCGGGGAAATGTCATGGCTAGAGGTGATACTGCTGGACCTCTTCCACCCCAACCTGATTTTTTTATTTTGGATGGTTACTATTAGAAATTATGAAAAATAACGAGCACGTACAGTCAACGTCAAAAGTAAGTGATCAAAATTAACATTTCAAAACATGTTCAAGCATGACGCCCCAGATAAAACAGATTATAACAAAGTGTCATTTTCAACTGAATATTTAATTAGTCAAAAGAAAATGATCATAAACGTTGCCACAACTGTCTCTTTACAGAAAATTTCAATAAAGAATAATTAAGTAAGGTTCAAGTGTCCAACAAGATAAAGTCAAAATGACAAAATATCCAAATGAAAACTAGGGTAATTACGGCAGTTAAAAAGGATTTATTTTAAATGTTGCAAAAAAAAACAATGCGAAGTAGTAGGAACTTTTTTTAACCCTTGACGGAAATGAGAGGTGTTATAGTTGTTTCGCGTGTTTGTCTTACGAGTATAACCGACATTAACCGAACGTCTGACTTGTATTCCGAGGTGGTCTTGAGAAGACATGAAGGCCCAAACATTCATATTCACTTACATGTGATGGTTTGGTAGTATTACTGACTATTGCTATTCTAGAAAATCAGTTTAATTTGAAACATTCAGTAATGACTTTAACTGTTTGAATGGCATGTCACTTACTTATGAAACATTGCGAGCTAATTTACTTATGCTAAACTACAATAATCAGAGACATCTATATACTATATGAATCATATACTATTTTGAGACCCTATTTCATCAGTTTCTTTTGCTGTTGACTGTACCAACGCCTTTGGGGTCCGGCAAAGTGAAAGAGCAACTTTGCTACGAATAATAGACCCATCCTAAAACGAGCATCATTAGGGATTCAAATGCAAGGTCTTCATTTTCAATAATTCTTTATATACTTAACGAAATCCTTACTAATATTATAAATGCGAAAGTAACTCTGTCTGTCTGAGTGTAACGCAACCAACCTAAATTACTGAACCGATTTAAATGAAATTTGGTACAAAGATAGTCAAGAGCCTAAGAAAGGACATAGGCTACTTTTTAATGCGATATAAGGGCTGTAAAGGGTAGCAATTGGAGATGAAAGTTTGTATGGAAAAAACGTCATTTTTAAAGCTAGAAGCTAGAATAGTAGATTGATAACCAAGGGTGGAAAGTGACCCATTTCACCCGAGATATTTCTGGCGCTCGAACGAAGTGAGAGCGCCAATAGTTCGAGGGGAAATGGGCAATTTCACCCGAGTTAGGCACTCTACTTTTCATTTCGACTGTGAGGAAAATATATTTAATCTTGTTTCCCGCTTTTTCTATTGCAAACTTTTTTTTCTATATTCAGAAAAAAGTTAAAATACTCATACTGCCAACATTAGAAAAGTTTAATCGAGGTCACGACAAAGGAGCCAGCAAGGAGGTTGAACGCCGCGCCGAACGAAAAAGTTTTACCTTTATTACGTATTTAAATATTCCATCTCTTTCTTTCATATTTCACAAATGACTTCTACCCCATTCTTACCCTAACTAAAGAAAGAGATGGAATATATTCGTGACGTAATAAATGTCAAATTTCTTGTTTCGAACAGATGTTCGGCGTTCAACCTCCGTGTTGTATCCTCCGTGTTGTGTTGTATTGCTCCTTGGTCGTGACCAACTCGATTATTTTTTCTAATGTTGGCAGTATGTGTATTTTCAAGATGGACATGCCGAACCGTGAAAAAAATTTTGTCATGCTATGCTATCGTGGCATTATGGCGGGCAGCAGAATATAAGAGGAATAATGTTAAATATTGATTTTTTTGTAATTGCGAAAAAAACAGACCAGTCGTAAAATGATTTTAATATGAACCTATAGATCGTAATAAATACGTCGTTTAACGTATAGTCGAGTTTAGATATATGAATGATTTTAATATGACGTAGCTAAATTATCTTAGACTCCATGGCCAATCGTAACTATTAAAAAAAATACTTTTCACCCTAGAGGGGAAAACGCAATTTTCCACCCGGCTATCTACCCATTCAAATTAAACTTTCCGAACAGGAGAGATGAAAAATTATTTCTTAGGCTTTTGATTAGATATAAATCAACATTCAAAGTTTGTAAAAAAAATACTCTTAAGGGGGTAAAAATACGGAATAAAAGTTTTTGTGTGATGTCGTCGTCGACGTCGATGACGACGCGTCGGCAAAAAACGTTCATCATCATCATCATCATCATTCATACATTCATATCAGCCGAAAGACGTCCACTGCTGGACATAGGCCTCCCCCAAGGCTCTCCACTCAGACCGGCCTTGTGTTTTTCGCATCCACCGCGTTCCCGCGATCCTTACAAGGTCGTCACTCCATCTTGTTGGAGGCCTACCTACAGCTCGTCTCCCGGTCCGCAGACACCACTCAAGAACCTTCTGACCCCATCGGCTATCAGTCCTGCGTGCGATGTGCCCCACACACTGCCACTTCAGTTTAGCTATTCTTCGGGCTATGTCGGTAACCTTAGTTCAACTGCGGATATCATAATTTCTGATTCTATCACGCAGAGAAACCCCAGGCATAGCCCTCTCCATAGCCCTCTGAGTGATCTTGAGCTTTCTTATGAGGCCCATTGTTAGCGCCCACGTCTCGGATCCGTAAATCACCAAAAATCGACCAAATCGAAATCGAAATCGAATCGTCCAAATTACCGCAGTGTTTGAAGTCAAAAGTCTTTGACCAGTGTGTGTTGCCAGTGATGAGTTGATGACTTATGGATCCGAAAAAAACGTTACGGCGAAGAAAATAAAAATATAGATGAAATACAGAGAATTATAGTCATTACAAAATGTGAAACTGAAACTAAAAAACTTGCCAAGCGTTTAGGAATTCAATCCCTAAGGGGATGAAAAGGGGTTGTAAAGTTTGTATGGGAAAAAATATTTTCAAGGTCCAATTTACTTTAAAATTAGTTAATATACTCTTCCTATAATTTAACCCCAAGGGGAGTAAAAAGAAGTTTGCTATGGAGAAAATATTTAAGGGACAAATTTACTTGAAACTTAGTAGAAATGTTCTTCAATACAAATAATAAAACCAGTAATTCAGCAATAAATCAGATTCACCCCTTTGGGCGATGAAAAGGGGTTGCAAAGTTTCTATGGGTTTTTATTGTCTGATTTACTTTAAAACTTGGTATAAATAGTCTTCAATGCAAATAATCTACCTAAAGATGTATATCAAATGCAAAATACATATATAAAAAATTACCTTCAGCGTTTTAAGAAAAACTACTTTCAAAGTGGTAAAATGGGGGGTTGAAAATCTATGGTATATATTTTTCATCTCACTAGCTCGGAAAGCCCTTTTTGTTTGTTTGATATCTATTGAGAAAATCGCTTTTATCCACAAGTGAAGAAAGAGTTTTGACATTTGAAGGCAGCTTAAGTGATATTTGACAGCTAACCAAACGTAAAACCTTACAAGTGCTGAATTTTTAACATCACAATTAATGAATTGCATCGAGTAAAAAACACTAAATACAGTCTTACAACTTTATTTTAATTCACAAATATCAGCATTCAAAATTAAACTTCATTCTTGTTTTAAAAACGGATAAAATGTTCTGACAGTCCAAATTAGAGATGTACGCCGACTAATTTTTTTCCGGCGGCGGCGCGCTTGCAGAAATAAGCCGGCGGCGGCGTGGCGCCGGCGGCGTGACCAAAATTTCTTTTTTATTTGGGAAATTGGTTCCTCGTCAAATTCTTGAGGTTAAATTACTGACTCGATAAGATTATGTCAGAATTTCTGATATTTAGTATCTGTTCTAAACGGTAAAAAGACGTTTATATTGTATGTTATTATGTATTAGTAAAACTATATTCTAATTATGAAATCAACTTTAATTTTAAAAATGAACATAAAACTTAGGGACTAGTGATAATTGAGATCAATCAATTTATATTTATAACTAGTATTACAGCATTAGGTACTATTAAAAAACAAAAATCTAATAACCAACCAAATCATATTCTAGCCAAGAATCAGAAAAACAGGGGGGTTACCATGACACACTAAAGCAGTTCCATTTAGATTGAGAGAAAGGGACAGAGCCGCATAATTGCTATCCCTTTGATGTCTTTTTCTCTCAACCTAAACTGAACTGCTTTTGTATGTCATCGTAACGCTCCAGAAATTATTTGGTCTTCATATTTTAACTATGGCTTACCACTTATATATATTTTTTCTTGATGCCATTTCCATGGCTAACATGGCCTTAATAAACAAATAGGTTTAATCAACAAAAACAAATATGAAACAAAAAAACTTTCTAAGAGCAAGAACGACATATATAGATATTTACCATAAAAATCAAATAAAGGCAGTCATTTGTTCATACTATTTTCCTTAAACTTAACATAATGAGTACTTAATTCGGCTTTAGTTTTTTTTAAATATCACATAGGTAATAAACAATTTGTAAAATCTTTATGTTCTATAAATACTCAACTCAAGTAACACATTTTTGTGGTATTTTAATAACATAATATGTTATTTGTTTATGAAATATGAGAGCATTTTATGAAATCACTGCAATTCAAACGTAAAACTAAATAATATTTAACGTTTTAATTGCAGTGATTACATTTTAAAGAAAATAGTTATGGCACTTAAAACACAAATGAAACGTAACTTATATAAAATTATAAAAAAGTAAAAAACAACTATAAAATGGAACTTTTGCATTGACTATAATTGTCATGAACAAATATTATTTTGTTCACGCGATTATGAGACAACCTTGATCTTTTGGCAGACAAAACTAGCCCAGCTGTCGAGAAAACTCTTTCACTAGGAGTACTTGTTGCTGGTACTCCTAAGATTGATCGCGCTAACGCAGAAAGCCACGGTAAAGCTTCCTTATTAACAAGCCAATATTTCAAGAGATCTCCGTCTTTAAGATCTTGTGGCTTGCATGTTGCAAAATATTTCCAACATTCTTGGTCAATTACGTCATCTGCAGATTGAGTTCCAATACCAGATCTGGAATGCTTTTCTGAAAGCTTGATTAGTAAAGAGCTAACGGTGTCAGATGTCACTGACACAGCTTGAGATTCAGGACCAAGAGTCTCTGTAGAAGCAGTTAGATGTGGACCACTTTTAACAACTTCTCTGACGTAATCTGATAAGAAAGACACCCTTGTTTGACTGAAAGTCTCGAGATAATCATCTACTTCACGTATTCCCTGGAAGCGACAATCCAATAAAGTAGCAGCAACTATCAATTTTGTGATTGGGAAGCGGTGATTTAGTTTATTCATCATGTTTCTTTTTTAAGTCAACATTATGAGTGTTTCATTGTCATCTAAGGACTGTAGTGCGTCTTTAATTTCCGATCTAAATACCAATGCAACATTTAGGGACGTTGTTTTTTGCGAGCTAAGTATCTCCACAATGTCCTTGAACTTTTTTAGAAATTTGAGTAAATCTGTCAAAAGATTCCAATCAAAATTGTTTAGTTTTAGTTCTTCTTCGCCAATCTTACCCAGTAAGGTGTTGACAGCGTGGCGATTGCAAGAGTGATTTAAACTTTCTAACATCGCTAGAACACTGTGCCAGCGTGTCGGAGTCGAAGTTTTTATGCTTGGTACAGGCTTTGATAAATCACTGGTATCATCAACATCCATCTCATCATGTAAATCATCAACGTCAACTGCATCATCAACGACCGGATCCCTCTCATCATTCTCTAACTCTTCTCCTGTTTTTTTCTAATAACATGATCATTTTTCGTTGTTCTTTATCAGCTTCCATCTCAAGTTCGGGTAATCTATATCTCAGCTTCTTTACAAGCTTTTTGCATTTTGTAACTAGCGCTTTCACTTCTGAGGTTGAATTGATTCCATCTACATTCACTAAGTTGTGAAGTCCATGGCCCAAGCAGAGATGACTGTTAAGTGTAGCTAAAGCGGCTGCACGTTTAACATTTGCACCAGCGTCCGTGACGGAAAAAAGGGTTTTATCAAGTAGTGCAAAGTCATTCTTTATTTCAAAAATCTGATCACTTATTTTTTGGCCAGTTTTCTTTCCAGATATTAACTTAGTTAATAAAGTGAAATATTTGAGTTCAAAATCTGTAAATAATAAAAATAAAGTTACACATTTCAAAGAATTAGAATGAAGGTAAAATAAAATAAAACAAATACCTTCTGTCAGATAATGGTAAGTAAAAGTGATATAATTTTGCTTCCGATATTGATCGCTCCACAAATCAAAGGTTATTGCACCGCAGCATGATGCATCCAATGTAATAGTCTTTTTCACATTTGATAAACAGCTTTCATACACGTCGTCCAATGCAGTTCCAGATATCGTGACACGAGATGGTAAGTGTTCCATGCTTCCAACCACTTTATATTTCTTAAAAAAAATGTTTGACTTAGTAAGATTTTTTTAAATAAAAATAAATAATATAAATGATTAACTAAACAGCAATAAGGGTACCATAAAGAAGTCCTGCATTCCTTCGTCTGACACTGAGTTAAATGGCATCAAAGAGCGACAAAACCAGAGAGCCAAATCTCTTGCTAAGTACCATTTGTCGTTGGATGATGACTCTGATACACTTTGACTTGAAGTCGAGGGTCGTGGTCGGGTAGAAAAAAAATCTTGTATTATTTTTTTAGAACTTGTACCCTCCTCTCGTAGACCATGATCATCGCGAAGATGACGAATAAGGTTTCCAGTGCTCACACTTTTATTGTAACACTTAATTTTTGTTCTAAAATCATAAAATATAGAAAATTCATCAAATTACATTGTTAAACATACCATCATCTGAATTTATGTAGATATAAATATTAAATCGTTATTTGCAGTAAAATTTATTTTTAATAGAAAACTGATAAAAACCAATTAAAGATCTTTGCCACAAATTAAATAAGTATAAAGTTTTACTTACGACCCGAACAACATCGTGTCATTTTCAGACTTTGCTTCTGACAAGCAAACGTTGCAGAACACTTGTTCCTCCAGCACATGCATTCTTTTATTTTCCTTTTCTAAAACAAGTGTCCCAAAATGTTTCCAAACGAAACTGTTTCGCCTTTTCGCATCGTATAACGCACGCACAGTAAAGTTTGCTAGTCGAACTTTTTGGATATAATTCTTATCCAATACTTCACTCGCCGCCGCCATTTTGTGGAGCAGGAATACACGAAGAACAGACACTCGTATTCGTAGCTCAGAGTCTTAGACGCGACTAAGTGGCAAGCGACGCGGTCAGTCCACCCACGCCGATTCAATATGGCGGCGGCGGCGGCGGCGTGTGATTGGTCGGCGGCGGCGGCGCGCCGGCGCGGCGTACATGTCTAGTCCAAATAAGTCGATGTGCAAACAAAACGCATCCGAAATAATAAAAAAAAACTTACGTCAAAACTTTTCTATTAAGCCGTCAACGTTAAATATTCAAATGTTTTTCTAGTTCGTTTTGTTATTAAAAATGAGTGATTCGAGTGATATAGACGTATTAACACCTGTGGAATTACAGGAAACCGTGCAAAATGCGGAATTGAGCTTACAGTACAAACCATTTTCTTAGTTTCCTCGCTGTAGTCAACGTTAAATATTTGCAATGTTTTCTAGTTTGTTTTGTTATTAAAAATGAGTGATTCGAGTGCTAAAGTTATAAGGGACCTTTCGAGGTGGCGGCCAGACTTAATAATGAGAATTATAAGATAATCTCTTCGGTTACACGTACCTCTACGTGTGACTTATTGCTCCTGAGCGATTTATAATTTTTTATGTAAACAATGACGCAAAAGTCGGTCGAAAGTGCTCTTCGTGAGCTTCAGAAGGTGATAGTTTCGATGACTGATCAGATTGCCGCGCTCGAGGCGAAGATAAATGGACAAAACGCTATAATACTCGAACAATCAGAAGCCATTAACCAACTCAAAACTAATTTGGAGGGTACCCCTGCTGAGCCGAAAAGCCGTAAGTCAATATCGAATTATACCCCTCCGTCAGCGCTGCAGCGTCCGATACGACAAGCCCGATTGAAGTCTGCCTCTAATGTCGCCGCTCTGCACCCGCTAAAAAACCACGTGCCTCTAATATGCGAGCGGACCCGACAACAACCGAGGTAAGCCGAACATAGACAAAGCCGAGCGCAAGCGCCCCCACCACCGAACCGGAGTGCAGCGGTGTGGCCACAAAACTGGCGATTATGACACCGGTAACTATAATGACTACTCGCGACAACCAAAGTGATCTGGTTAACACGACACAAAATGATCCTGAAGACAAGACTGACAATTGGCAATTCGTTAGGAAGAATCGCTCGGGTAAACAACGGCCGACATTTACTGGAACGGGAAAGAAAAATGAAAAACTTCAAACGATTGAGCGTGAAAAATATGTGCAAGCATGGTCATTTAGACCAGAAACTACAGCTCAAAGCGTACTTCGATACTTGGCAGAACGAGTCCCTAGTAAACAAATTACTGTTGAAAAACGGGATATAAAGACAGACAGACATGCTGCGTTTATTATCGGCTTCCCAGAAAGTTTATTCGACCAAGTCTACACGCCGACTTCGTGGCCTCCGGGCGTTAAGATCTCTGAATGGTTTCGGAGGAGCACTGGAGGGGCGCGAGGCGCGCGGCCTTCCGACACTCCCGCCACCGCTACGGCCGGCCGGCGCGAGCGCACTCCCGCACCCGCCGGCAGTCGCGGCGAGCACCGATAAGAACTCCACGCCACGGGCTCTACCGAATGCCTTGCAATGCGACTGCAATATAACTGTATGCCACCAAAATATAGCCGCTTTGGAAAACAAAACACTCAGATTAGAAGTGCTTCTACAAGACGAAATGAAGTGCGATATCCTCGCGATAACGGAGCACTGGCTGCCATTATCAAAGCTAAATCGTGTCCAAATTGATGGGTATAAATTGGCCTCGAGTTATTGTAGGAGTGACACATTGCATGGCGGTTCGTGCATCTATACCCGTGATAATGTTAAGTGCGTCGAAAATATGGATCTAGTTCAATTGTCCATTGAACGATGTTGTGAAATTTCCGCAATAGATTTGATCAATTATAATATAACATTGATTTGCATCTATGAACAAATTTAGTTAGCGTGGACGACTTTCTCACTGGTCTTGAACGGCTGCTCAATAGGATAAATGAGTGCTTAGTCGTATGTGACTTTAACGTTAATTCCTTAGGCGAGGTTAATGCAGATCTGAAAAGGTGGTGTGACACGCTTTTCACCCATGGCATGGTGAATGAGGTCGACTTTACGTATTAACACCTGTGGAATTACAGGAAACCGTGCAAAATGCGGAACTGAGCTTCAGTACAAACCCTTTTCTTAGTTTCCTCGCTGTAGTGAGGTGAAAAGTTTTGTGTTATACACGGGTGAGAAGTTATTTTACGTCTCGTGTCTTGAAACACTTGCTACGCTCAGGATTCTATTTTTGAACGTGATTACGTCTAGTGTTTTTATTGTGTCAAGCACTAACGACACGGTGTTTGTGCTAGGAAAATCTCTAGGTCTACAAATAACTATTTAAAGTCAGAAACGTGGAAGATATTTTACGGGCTAACTGTATACAGATTAAAAATATTGCTTTCGCCAGGTCTAATGTACGAGCTGTTGGTGATTTTGGAAAAACTACCCCGTATATTTTGAAATCAGGGGTAGAAGTTAGTAAAAGCGTTCAGTTTTTTTAAATTGAGAAATTTACGAATTGGTGTCATAGCTACTGTATTATGAAAAAAAAAAATTGCTTTCGGAGATTTTGGAAAAACTATCTCTGTTAATGACGGTGCTAAATAAGCGGTAGAAGTTTGTATGGGATTTTAGTCATTTTTGAAGCAATAAATGTGGGAAAAAATGGATTGGGCGTTTTGAAAAACCAAGTCTAAGGAGGTGAAATTAAGTTTGTTAGAGAGATCGGTCATTTTTAAAATGATATTCGTGAACATCATTGTTTAGCATATAAATATTTTATTACGGCAACTTCGGTAAAGGGGGTAAAATGGGGGCAGAAGTTTGTATGGGAATCGGTCAATAGAAGTTAAATAATAGATTATACAATAGAAAAGCCGATAACGTTCACGTTTTGGTCATTTTTCATTAAAAAATATCATTTGAGGGTGATGTAACTATATTTGTACTTTTAACAGAAGTTCTGAATCTAAGCAGACAAAGTCGCGGGCGGAAAGCTAGTGTAAAAATATAATGAAGCTGAATTGCCAAATTTATTTCCGTTGGTACTTTCTAAAGTAGTATGTGTTGAAAATCATCAAAGATTAGTTGCAACAAGAAGCTAATTTTCCAGCCAATCAGGAAATAATAATTATGGATATTTATGTTATGACATATAACGAAGTTCAGAAAGACAATTGTTAAACTTCTTGTCATTTTAATTGGTTATGTTTTGTTGGTATTTATGTAGTACAAATAACAAAAACAAAAAAGTCGTTTGAAAAGTTTCTTTAATTGATTATTAAAGTTGATTGATAGTTTATAGCTCTGAAAGTATCGATTCCTTTTTTTAGCACCTTTTATAAGCACACAATATTAAAATAACCCCGTGGTGGTGTGGTTGCCGGGTTAGAATAGTGCCACTCCATGTCTTCCCGTGGATGTCGTAAGAGGCGACTAAGGGAATATAGGCTTATAGTACTGTTAGGCGATGGGCTTGCAACCTGTCACTAATATACACTGTTAAACATCTTAGCCTAATTGTGCAAATTGTGGTTACTGAATTATCAACCACTTTTTAAAGTTGTAATTCTGTAGCTCTACCTAGCCCAATCTGGTATTACAGGCGTGAAGGTATGTATGTATGTATGTATTAAAATAAAAAAATTGTAAACGAACCAGAAATAATAACCAGTAAGTATATTATGAGCTGATCTAATGATGTTCGAGCCTTTTTTTTCGTACATAACTAGTTAGCACAAAACTCACGGTGCGCAAATATGACTCGCACTTAACCTAGCACTAACCTTTCTAGCCCATCACTAACGCGCTGTCTTAGAAAAAAGTATTAAATCAGCTATTTACTTATGATGTCTAATGCTAAAAATTGTGTAAAGTTTAGGCTCTACGTTGCGTTGATGAATCGGTTGGCTTCTTCGTATGCCAACAGATTAACAGTAATAGTTTAAAAATATAAGCCACATAATAAGCGAAGGAAGCATCAATCAGTCCTGGTGTAGCGGGACCGTTAATTGCAAAAGTTTAGATGCGGTGAACTCGGCTCCTCGTCGGGAGCAATTTGTTAAAACTTGGTGCGAAATGTGGTAAATTTTGCTTGTTGAGCCGTTTTTAAGCTGATCATTAAATCAACTTGTTTTTGTATACCCAACTACACAAATGTGCTTAGGAAAATGAGGGATAACCACAGGAGCGGTTACTCTCAGCTGCATTGCCATGTGGTACTGTTCATTCCTTTTGCACAATATTGTGGCATAAGAGCTTGAAATCGTTTCCCACGCTCTACTGACAGGATGCAAATCTGATAAACATTTAACATTGTGTCCTTTGTCATAATTTAATTTCATTCGGCTCTTCATTTTTTGTTCCTTTTCATCGATGATTTTTAAATCTGGACGTTTTGAAATAAGACGGATTGATGTTGTTCGGATATAAGTGAGAATCCTGCGACCAAACCATAACTATGTAGAGCTATCTATATCCATTTTCACCCGGGGCACTTCTGTAGGCCATCAGACCTAAATTTGGATCTTCACATTTCAGGACTACGTTTTTTTTTCTTACACCCAGCTTCTGCCATTCCATTACCCCATGATGTATGAGGATTGCTAGTGTAAAGTCCTAATCTTTCGCAAATACATTGAACTCGGCCGAATTAAACTGTGGTCCATTGTCAGTTCCCACTATCTTCGGGACTCTATATCTGGCAAATATGACCATCATAAGCGAAATGACAGCTGATGACGTCGTTGTAGTTAAAGTGACTAGCTTAGGAAATCCTGAGTAATAATCAATAATTGCTTAGTATTCCTTTTGTTTCGCAGCGCGCCGCACGAGCGCGTCTGCGACATTTCTCTACTCCCGGGTGGCCCTGGTGCAATCGCTGCATAAAATCTTCTTTTAATTTGTTTGGAACAAACAATCAGTAACCTCTCATCTAACTTTCTTCTATACGGGTAAAATGGTTGCAAGTCACTGTCTAGTGTTCTCTTATCTGGCAAGCCGTATGTTACGAGTATGTATTCCTTTATAATATAGCAGACATCATCTATTTCCTGAACTCTGCGAAATTCCTCAAGCAGGCAATCTGACATTGGGAGCGATGTAATTTGAGTTTGAATTGCTAGCATGATTTCTACTTCATCAGCTTCATCGGCCATCGACTCGGGAAAAAGTAATGGTACCCGAGAAGTAAGTCAGCGGAGTGTAAATACTTCCCGGAACGTGGACCATTGTATATGTGAAACGGGTTAACCGAACATGTAGCCTCTGCATACGCGCATTCAGATCGGCTATGGGCTTGTCGTCAAGAATCTTGACCAAAGGTTGATAATCCGTCCACAGTTCAATCCCGGGTAGACCTATAACATCGAGAACTTTTCACAAGCCCACGTCAAGGCTAGAGCTTCTTTATCCAACAGAGCATAATTATTTTCAGCTGGAGACAGGGCACGAGATGCAAAACTTATGGGTTTCCAAATTCCCTGTCCAGATTTGTATTGCTCTATGAGACTACCAAAACCGTAGGAACTTACATCTGCCGTTACCCTTATCTTTTTATTCGATCAAATAAAGCTAAGAATGTGGGGCTTTGTCAAATTTTCTTTAATGAATGAGGTTCCTTCAATCAAATTCTGTTTTTTTTTAAACTTCATTGGCACACGATATTCCCATGGGCATTCTGTAAAATGCGAACCGACCGAACGGTATCAAAGTGAGGAGTCTAGATTTTGCTTCCAAAGGTAATTGAAAGTAATCCGTATTAGCGTCTAGTTAGGAATCGCGCGCCGCCTATTTGCGCTAAATATTCGTCGTCGTCGTCGTTTTGTTCTTGTAGAACCTCTAATTTTTTCTTCAGGGCGTCATACCAGGGGTGATCCAAAAGTAATGATAATGAGTAATTAAAGTGACTCAAGTGGTTAAAAATAACATTTATTTTTCAACATAGTATCCTAACAGGTCGATACACTTGGTCCATCTTTTATCTAAGCCACTAAGTAATTAAAAAAAAAAAAAACTCGGCTCTCCCAAAATGCTTCCACGGCGACCATGACCGCAGCACATTTAAATATTTGTTGCCCCTGAGATCTTCCTTCAACCGTGGAAAGAGGTAAAAGTCGCTGGGAGCCAGATCTGGAGAATACGGGGGGTGTTCCATCAATTCAAAGCCTGCGTCATGGATGGCAGACATTGCAACACGGGCCTTGTGAGCGGGTGCGTTACCCTGGTGAAACAGAACCCCAGCTCGTAGTTTACCCCGCCGTTTCTCCTTTATTGCTTCTCGCAATCGTTTTATCTGGTCTGCGTAGTAGAGCCCGTAATAATGGCTCCCTTTTCCAGATAGTCTACCATTATGATACCCCCAGCATCCCAGAACACGGAAGCCATGACCTTTCCCGCTAAGCTTGCGACTTTGAATTTCTTCGTCGTAGGAGAGGACGGTCGCTTCCAGGTCATGGATTGCTGTTTGGTCTCTGTATCAAAGTGATGGATCCAAGACTCCATGGTCACAAAACGACGCAAAAACATTTCGGAGTCAGCCTGATATTTTTCGAGATTTCACATTCAGTGGCAGTTCTATCTAAGTTTAACTCCTTGCACCAGCGAGCCACTGTGGAATATGAAGGAGCGGAGACCCCTAAAGTTTCCACTAAATCGCTGTAAATATCTTTAGTACTTTTTTTTTCAAGCAAAAGTACAAGACAATTCAAGTAAATCATGTAACGGGTCTAATTCTTGAGAATCAGTATCTTTGACATCATGTTAATGAGTGAGACACGCTGTCAATCTGATTTATTTATCCCAATGCTTCAATGGCTGGATTGCCCAATAATGGTTGGTCTCATTTTTTATTACGAACACTTTGGAGGTTATTATTTTATTTTTCCAAATGATCTCCACCTTGAAAATCCCTCGGACTATGAGCTTACCCTGAGCGGCAGCTCGGAGCTTAGAATTTATTGGCATCAAAGTAACATTGTTAAGCTTTTTAAAATGATTTTCCCCGACAGCGGCGACGTCTGCACCCGAACATGAAGTTAATTTCCGTATCTTCAGCCTGGAGACTAACCCGCCATGGGTCGTTGTTAACCACATAATCATACTGGTCATCAACATGAGCATCGTATTCTATCGTTCCTAAAAATAGGTATTGGTCATGTTGAGTCTCTTCTATCTCATTTAAGGATTTCCCGAATCGAAATCGCTGCGCCCAGTGACCGCGTCGCCTGCATCTTGTGCATACGCTATTCTTCGCAGTACATACCGAGAATAGATGTGATTGACTTTTTCCGCAGTTGCCACACAATTTCATAAATGATCGTTGTTCATTAGTGTTAGGCAGTTTGAACTAAGTGCGAGTCTTATTTCCTGCTTGCACTACGCTAATCTCTTCATTGTTGTTGCCATAATTAGTTAAACATCGCCCGTGCGTATATCTTGTTTTGCGCCCCAGTGTAGAAGGTAGCAAATTCTTTGTAGACTTTATCGTACTGAAGTTTGTCTTCGTCGGTAATTTTAATTCATAGGTGATAGGATTTTTCGCCGAGAATGTACATTAGTGTAATAACCTGCCTGGGCTGTGAATGATTAGCTAGGCCCGAGACTTGTCGATACAATTCGAAACGATTACTGAATGCTATCCAATCCCTAGACTTTGCCGAGAACGTCGGGGGTGTTAGCACCGGGAATTTGCCGGCGGGCGCCGGGGTCTTGGTTTTTGAATCGGTAATTTTTACTTAAACTGCTGTACCATGTTTAATTGCGAACTCGGTTAGGATTTAAGTAAGATCTTTTGTTGCAAATATTTGAATGACCATAACTACATTGACATGATACGTCACGAATAAAAACCATAGAGGTTAACCAAACAATACCTGTCGTAAGTCATAACCTTTGTTCAGCAAATAAACTATTTAATTTCATTTAATTTCATTTCATGTAAAAACCTTTCTGCAAATGTTCGGAACAATAAGATTTCGCTAATTTTAATTAATACGATTCTAATGAAAATAGCTTTACATAAATTTTTGTTAAACGCGAAAATTCTTCTAGTCCTATATTGGCATCAAAGCCTTGAGCCATGCATAAGAAAACACACAGAAAACTAAAATATCATGACACAAAATCATCGACAGTTATTAAAACCTATACACGGTGTTTTTTTATCGGTGATCAGGAGTTGAAAAATATTAATAATTGAAAAACAAGAATGGAATTCAATGTTCGATTTCTCAAGCAATTAACTCAATGTTTAATTTATTAAAGTTAATGATATTGTTAAAACTGTGGCGACCTAGCGACATCTAACGGAAACTTGTATCAACCAACTCGCTAGCGCCACCAGCGTCAGACAGCGGAACTAAGAATCCTACAACGCGCTAACGAAGTTTCTACAGCCGGTTGACATATATACCACTTCCAACTTTATCCCAACGGACTTCGGTCCCCAGGCATAATACCCGCCTGGAGAGAGATCTCTCTATTGTCCTCTCCTCCAACATTGGTGACCCTCGACTGGACAATTACGCAACCTTGACGACCTTCAAGCACATGACGCAGTTTCACAGCAAGCCAGACCAACCCGCACTGTGCACCACTAGCATTCTGTAATATCTCTATGCCTGGTGTCTACAGTGTGGCCACACTACTCTCCACTCAACAACGCGACTCACTGCGTCCTACAACAAGTACTTCACGAGCAGGTACACGACTCACTGGTGTACCCCACTCACTCCTCTTCTCCTGCTACGCTCGCCAACGCGGCTCTGAGAACCATTGAAGACATCCACTGGCACTTGCAAGCGGCAATTCGACGCACAGACTGCACGTCATCACATTGTCATCACCATCAACCTCCGGTCTCAAAGGGAGGCTGATGTGGCGACCTAGCGACATCTAACGAAGTGAAGTAGATACGTCAAGTGCCATCGCTCTGGCGAGAAATTTGACAAATATTACGTCATTAAACTTGCACTAATCTTATCAGTTACGAGGTACGAGTTGTTACGGCGTGATGATAGATAACGATTCGAATCTTTAAAATAATAATTGATATATGATTATTGATTAACATAAAGTGCATTTAACATTCATCTGCTGGCTAGCATGTAATTCATGAATAAGTTAAACGATAATAATTTAATAGCCGCCGTATAATTGAACAAAAAAAAACAAATCTCAACCTAAATTGATCTTCTAACTTAAAACAAACGAATTAAATTAACATTTAATTTAACAACTGTTCAAAATGACCACCGTTTTACTCCAGACACAGTTCCGCTCGACGCCTGTGATTATTTATTATTCTGCTAGGAAAAGGGCTGACCCGTATTTTATCAAATTCAATTTTTATTCTTTGGCGGAGTTCTTCTACCGTATTGGACTCTTGTTCATAAACAATACGCTTGACGTCACCCCAAAGATAAAAATTGGCCTCCGCGCCCAATCCACTGCCCTGGGAACTCTTCGTCTAGGAACACCCGAACTCTACGTTCGAAATTTGTAGAGGCACCATCGTGCTTGAATTGCAGATTGTGTAAATACTGCAGTGGCACGTCTTCCAAAAGCTCTGTGACCACATGCATTAGCAGGGTCAGGTAGATTCAATGTGCCTTCTATGAAATGGGGTACAATTAAAGTGCCATTAATAATCCCCGCCCACACATTTACCGTAAATCGTACTTGGAAAGCATTTCTTCTTGTGACACGTGGATTTTCCGCAGCCCAAAAGTGCTCAATGTGAACATTAAAATGAGGTGTTCCTAAGAGGATCCCGAGCAAAGTACCTTAACACGTTCACGGACAGTAATAAAAAACCATTTTAATTTGACCCCCGTATTTATGACGCCCATGCTATAGCCGGTATGATACACGACTGCTATAGCATCCGCGTCCATGAACGTGTTAAGATGCGTCGATCCAGACTTTCAGGAGGCCTGGTGCTTGAAAGTGCCTTGGCACTGTAAACTAATCGAACTAACGCAGGTTTTGGTGTATGCGGTTTATTAAACTGTGTGTGGGAATTGAAACGTTTGGATAAATATCCTGAAACAATTCTTGAGTTCGTCTTGAGCTATTTGATTGTTTTGACAAACGTACCATATCATAACGCTCGTGATTTTATTTGAAAACGTATACGGCGAAGGCATGCTTTTTATTATTTTCAGACGATATTTACTATTAAACAATATCAATTCAATTTAATTGTTTTAAGATATGGCAATCGGTTTAAACAATAACCACGACTTTGTTATGCATTTGACAATGACAACTTATAACTCATAATTTCTTCGTTGTCATTAAGTTTACTGTCTTTTAAAAGAGGTTGTAAGCAGCAGGGTGACAATTTAATTTCAAATAAAAAGTTACTTTCAAAGTAAAAAAAGAAGTTATGTTTCATGTAACTGCGACTTAAACGTGATCGCCATTAATAATTAAATTAGAAAAATTGGTTCCTGATCACCGAAAAATATCACCGTGTATAGTCACCTTACAACTCACACTACTTCTATGGGGCAATATCATTTTTTACACAATGATTTGGGATTACCTGCCGTCGTAAAAGTTTTACAACGTAGAATAACCTATCAGGTGACATATAGCTTGTCTGTATTCGTCATAAGGGCTGATTAACCCATCCTCCTCTCAAACATTCGCTTTTTTGGAAATGATACCTATGAAAACTACAGGAAAAAAGGGAGCAATAATTTGATTAAACCTCTTCGCAAGTGTAGTATAATAGCCCACATGAAAATTTTACACTTTTTATGTCGCCTGGTATCAGCGTCAAATATTTTATTTGTTTCCTTACAGTTGGTCTGACAAAAATTCCTAAAGAACAGCTGACAAACCTCGAGTACCTTAACTTAACTTTTCAAACAGCGTATTTGTGCTGAAGCTAAACTGACTATAAAATATAGTTTTTAGAATGGAATGTTGGGCTCTCTCCAGGCAGAGTTGCAATACCTCCCCAGAACTGATTCGCAGAGCGCATAGTAACAGTTTTTTAGCAACTCGGGGTATACTACCTGAGGAAACCTAACACAAACATCAGCTTACGAACGTGACTCTTAAGAGATTCAATGTGCTGACGCCAGCAAAGATGTTATCCAGCACATCACCTAGGTATTTATTACAGTATGTACGTTCAAAAGTCATATAATGGTATGAAATATTTTATAATACTACACCATTGTTGTACTAAATCTAAAAATATTGTCGTGTTGTAAAATATTTGATAACGTTACATAAAGTTTTATACACCGTGGGCCCGAGTAACCCGAACGATTTTAACAGCACATTCCTGAGGTTATATGGAGTTAAAAATGTTATACTAACATATGACCAATTCGGCTTTTTACCTTTTAATTTTTTTTCATTCCAGTTTAATAGGTATATTTTCGCTTCTCCAGGAACAAAGCCTCAGGACGGGTTGGCAACGCTTTTCTGGTAATTAGCACTTGTTTACGGAATATCGCCTTAAAAGTTATTAATGTGAGTAATTTGTCCCTTTCTTATTTGATAAAAAGGTTAAATAAAAGAAGAATATTTACGTAAAAAGCATAGATGATTACAAAAGAGGTTTTATTCCATTCCTTCTATTTCTGAACAACAGGATTTTATGTTTTCACTACGATAATCTCAAAAAAACTATGTCACTATGGGTATTTTTAGAACTTGCAGGTTAACTTACTCTTAAATTGTCCGGCTTTTCATGTTACAAGATGTTAAGTATTTTATTTCATTTTCCATTATGTTTTCAAAACTCTGAAACATCCCTACTCGGGAAAGGCCTCCGTCCCTTTCTTCCACTTATTGACATGTAAACAGTGACAATGACAGACGCATACTGCCTTGTCATATTCATTGATAAATAACACTCATAAGGGGGTTGGATTCCGGTAACCTTCGAGGAGGGAAGAGGGAGAATTGAAAAATGCCCAGCTTTTACTTATACTCTCTCACTGACACTGGCGAAATCACTTTTTGTACCGCCATTAATTTAAAGAAGAAAAGGACACTCATAAGATAAGAGATTTAAATGAAGTGTAAGTTAAGGACGTTTCGCAGACGATTATAATCTGTGTTTGCATAAGTTTTTCAAGTACTTATGGGTGAGTTTGTGGGGATTTGATTAAGAATCTGCCAATACGTAATTGACTTAATAGCGTCAACAACGTCGCAATTATAAAGGCTTGTTGCACCGGAGTTTTTGTAACAAGTTAAGTTTGTAAAAAGAGATACATCTCAAAAACTAGTCCTATTGGAACCAATTTGATAAAATATTTTTAACGCGAAAAAAAAACAGGAACACGCTGTTCAAATCTTTCGGGTTACTCGGGCCTACGGTGTATAACCGCACTGTCAGTGCACGATAAACAATCGAAAACAAAGTGCTAACAAAACTCAATTTTTAGGGCTCCGAAAGGCATTTGTCTTAATAACTACAAGAGGTAGGTTATAGGTGAAAAATTTAACTAAATGACCTCTTGCACGTAGTTGTGTACGAGTACAAAACTAGTACGGAATTAACGTTAAATTTCAACTCTAGAATGTGTAACGGTCTATACAGATGGGTTACAACTACATGCAACAGGTCATTTACTTAAGTTTTTCACCTATACATTGATGAAATTTGGAGTATAGGTTAGGTCTATAGGGTAGGTCTTGTAGATAGTTTGGTAGTTAAATAAAAATAAAAATAGATATTTTTAGCATAAATCATCGTGTGGCACATAATTCTAATCTTTCGTTCAGTTTTTTTGATCAGGTGAATATTTTCGGAAATAATAACTCTGAATGTTGCAAAATGTGTATCCCCCCTTTATATTTTAAACCGTATGTCCAAAAAAACGAAAAGGTAACGCTTAATAAATACTTAAAACGAAAATTATTTTCAACATAATCGGATATACCGTTTTTGAGTAATTGCCCAAAAACTGCTCTTCTCAAGAAAAGGACGTAAGTGCCATGAAGATACGCTCTTTTGCTGGTTTTTTTCCAAATAGTATTTTTTTAAATAGATTTTTGTGTTGGGAGTAACGGCTTCGGAACCCTACACTGAGCATTGTCCGACATGCTGTTGCCCGGTTTTTTCAATACACATTTTTTGGTAACGCAGATATACGCGTAACGTCAAGCAATGCTTACATAATCTGAAGCATTAAATCCTTAGTGATTTACATCGAAAATCAGCGTCTAAACGAACCACCTCTGACGCGCGAGGAAGTTAACTAAAATATCTTGATTCCTTGTAGTGTTTTATGGAACACGACCTCAAACTCTAACGTTGCGGCGGGTCGCATTTCCCCGCCACGCCATAATTCATGGAAAAAATGGATCACCCACATTTCGCGTACAGTATATCGCATACACTATGAAACCTAGATGTGACACGATTGGTACTGTTTTATCCAAATCAATAATAGCTGTGTCCTAATAATTTACTAAAGTTGGTGTAGATAGTAACCATATTGGTTGTATATATACAACAGTAATGCAATAATAATTAACCATTTTCGGCGGCTCAGAATACCATTTGTTCTTAAGTGAGTACTTTGCAAAGGAGAGTGGATTGCGCTTATATATTTTGATCAGAACTGAGCATTAAGGACGCCCCATATAAATAAGAAATAGAAAATGAGTATCAAGGGACGATCTCACACAAATTGACCCAGTCCCAAACTAAGCTCTCGGTTTGTACTATGGGTATCTACTACGGAAAACTATATAAATACTTATATAAAAATATACTTAAATAAATAGAAAACATGCAAGACTCAGAAACAAATTCTCGTGCTCATCACACAAATAGTTGCCCATACTGGGATTCGACCCCGGGACCCCTATGAAAGTCAGGGTCACTAACAACTAGGCTACTCAGCAAACATTTTAAGTTTTCTTTCCTAAGCTGAAGAATATATTACTAATATAAAAGTAATAGCCCTCCTTCTGACGTAGACGGGTAAAAATTACATCATCAAATACTGAATGCGATCGTGGCCGCATCAACCTTTTACTTATTGGTCGGAGCCAAGCTCCCGCCTTGATCTCCTAACCTAACCTATCCGAGTCGGTTCTGCCCTGATTCGGCGTGCTCGTTGCATTTTCTGGATAGTCAAAACACCATGGTATAGCTAGTGATGATTACAGATTTCGAAGGTTAAAGTTAATAAATCTTATGTCAGTTAAAGTTTATGGCTAATAATTATTAGAGTATTTTTTTTAAATAGAATTTGAAAGTATAGCAAATAATTTTATAGCATCTAAAACTTATAGTAAATGAACATTATGGAAACGAACTGTTATAACATTTGAATGTATAGCACGTGAGTGATTATAGCAAATGAATTTAGAGAAAGTGATATTATAGCCATTGATTTTATAGTAACTAAGGGGATACCATTTCAAAAGCACATTGGTAGTTTTGAATGTAAACTTAAGATAAAGAATGAAAAATGTAGTGGCCGCCATTATCATTGCAAAACTTAAGAAGGCTTTTTAGATAATTAGACATATTGTTTCTCAGCTAAAAGAAAATGTATCTGTAATATTTCTGTCTCTTTTTCTCTTCATCACGTCTCATATAAAAATACTTTGCAGAGTAATTAAATGGTAAATACGTTGAGATCATGTTAAAACTTGATAAAGATTAAAAAATTAATACATTGCAACTACCCGGCACGTCGCGAGGACGTCGAATCCACCTCGAAAAAATTATCTGTGCGTTGACCTCATGTTCCTAATTTCTAAAACTGCGTGGAATAAATGTAGCCTGCACGAGCTGTTTTTCCCCATTTTGATTGATTCTACGTCGACTCGAGGTCGATTCGAGGTAACTCATTATTTATTATTATTTATTTATTAAAAAAGATGAAATTACATTATATATAGGAACATATGTCCCACAAAACCGTTTCCACGGTTTGACTGTGGGATCGAGCAGTCTCTACTCTCTTATTATTAAGAATATAAATCTATAATTAATCTAAGCACAATAAAGTATCCTAAATTACTATATGTTTTTATTAAGGTAACTATACAGCTTTCTACCAATCTTTGCTTTAATGGCTTCCTGCCTGATGTCAGTGGGCAGGCTGTTGAGTATATAGGGTAGGCGTTTCTGGAGACACCTATCGCCGTAGTAATTAATGACCCTCGGCACAACAAACTTGCCAGCCGACATCGACCTGGTATCACAAGTATCATTACGGTGTAATTGTAATTGGGTATGCTCTCGACAGCCGTGATTATTTAATACTAATACATATTTATGCTTAAGGCTCACCGGTAAAATATTACAAATTTTGAACAAATTTCTATAATCATTTTTATTCTTATCTTTAATTTTATTAGTAACTAACAGTTTTAGAAATCTTACTTGCATACATTCTAGTTTGTTTAAATTAGTTTTAGTCGTTAACCCATAGCAATCAAGAGCATAACCAATTATTGATTCCACTAGGGATACATATAAATACTTTAGTATATGCAAAGGCACTTTAAATCTTAAGTAATAAAATCTTCCCAAAAGAACTTTAAGTTTGCTATAAATAAAATCTACATGATGCGTCCAAGAAAAGTGTTCATCTACCTTGACGCCTAAGTACGTCACACATTTGACGCGTGAGATGGGGTTGCAGCAGCAGTCTAACATATGGTTATGCATACAAGAAAAATCATGGGTTATAATGGGGGTTAACAGGTTAGAGACTTTTAAGTAGGGTGATCGGATTAATAACAGATTAGTTTTATCAACATTAAGCACGATACCATTATCGTGTGACCATCGGGTAACAGCATCTACATCAAGCTGTACTAAGCGGCAGATGTCGGATAGCTCGCTCGCACTGCCAGCGCACAAAATGCACAAGTCGTCGGCGAACATGTACGCTGAGCAGTGACGCAGCACGCCACACAGGCTGTTCACGTGCATCAGATAACTCACGGGTCCAGTACAAGAGCCCTGCGGCACGCCACACGACACCTGTCGCTCGTCACTAAGCGCCGAGCCCACCCGCACACGGTGGAACGCCCAGTGAGGTAGTCGCGGAACCAGTGGTTCAGCGGCTCCCTCACCCCGCACTCACTCATGGCCATTAACAGCGTGCTGGTGTCCAAGGTGTCAAAAGCTTTACTGAAGTCAAAAAACACTGCCAGGACTACTTTTTTACTAGCCAAGCAGGTGTTGACTTCATCCGTGAATCTTGCTAAGAGTGTACCAGTGCTTTTACCTTTTTGAAATCCATTCTGGCAATCATTTATTATCATATTATTACTCAGGTAATTACTAAGCTGCTGAACAATACATTTCTCAATGACTTTGTCCACACTAGAAAGAATGGCTATTGGCCTATAGTTAGAAAAGTGTTTTGGAGACCCTTTTTTATAGATTGGACGTATTAAGGCCTGCTTTAGGCCGACGGGAAACTTTCCAGAACACACAGACACATTAATTAGCTTTGCCAACACCGGACTGACTTTGTCAGGAATTGTTTTCAAGTCTGACATGCGTATGAGGTCGCAGCCCGGTGCCTTCTTAGAACTCATCTTATTAATTATACTTTTAACACCTGTAGCTGTCACTGGTTGCCACCTCATACACACCTCAGAGCCACTTACATAATCACCTCGTTTCAACCACTTATCATTACACACATGCTTAATATGACTTATTTCTTTAGAAAAAATTTCAGAAAATTTATTACATACCATACTAACGTCACCTTGCCCTGACATGTTGTTAAGAATTTGCGTGTCTAACGACTTAACATTTTTGCCAAGTAAGCTATTAATTTTGTCCCATATTCTCTTTATATTATTATTGCACTCTTGAATACTCTGCTTATCAAAGTCATTCCTTTTCTTATTTATAGCTTTAGTACACCTATTCCTATACCTCGTATACGCTAAGCGATTTATCATATTCTTTGGATTGTTACTCCATATTACAAATAGACTGTCCCTTTTTGCGATCATTAACTTTATATTATTATTAATCCAACTCTTATTATTCCTATTTACTTTACTAATTATAACAGTCTTGTAACAGCTATTATATATGTTAATAAATATATCCCTAAACGCCAAATATAATTCCTGAGGACACTCAATGGTTAATAAATGCTCAAAGTCAGTCCCCAGTAACCTCTCCCTTACAAGCCGATTATCCAGTACTCGACGCCGCGTCGCGGGCGCGGGCGCAGAGGGTGCATCCTGCACTGAGGGAGCGCGTCCCCACTGCACCGCTGCCGAGATACAGTAATGGTCGGAGATTTTGTGACTAATGACCGAGGAGTGAATACTATTAGTATGCCCACGTATATAAATATGATCTAAACACGACTGCGATAAATGACCATTTAAAACCTCCCTGCGTGTAACGTCAAATATACACTTAGTAAATCCGTACTCGGCTAACAAACTTTCATAGGCTGTTGAGTGATCATCCTGTGTATTTAATATATTAATATTGATATCCCCACAAAGTACAACTCTAGAAGTAGGCGGCAATCTATTCAATAAAGTGCTCAGATCGTTTAAAAATCGAGGTAGTTTACTACTATTCGGAGGTCTGTAAATTGATACTATATAAACTATATCATCGTTACACTTGACGGCTATGGGAACGCACTCCGCTGACTCAGAGAGAGCCGACGCCAGATCGCCCACATCACCCGCGCCCGCGAGCTCCGCGCGCGAGTACACCAGCACCCCACCGCCTCTGCGATCGTCCCTAGTAAAATGATGCAAGACAAAACCGCTAATATTGTAAAGTGGTAACTGTGAAAAACAAATATTTGCCTCAGTAATTACAATAACGTCCAAATGACGAATATTATCGCCCAGTAATGCTAGTAACTCATTGAAATGTTTTCTAATTGAGCGAATATTTACATGAAACAAACAAAGGTCTTTATATTCTCTAAATGAATCTATAAACTCTTTAAGGGTGTTTACAGACGTATAGCTGACAATCCCTTGATCATCAACAATATCTATAAAGTCTAGTGCCGTGAATTTAATTGTTTAACTTAAACACATAAGTAAAAGTAAGGTTAACTAGAATCACTATTTCACAAGATCATCAAGATCGCTCTCAGATCTAATCCATATAGCTTTACCTCCATCCGACTTTTTGGCAAGAATTTTACCATTATTCACCCAGACGTATTTATAAAGACCTCGCAAGCGATTTTTAGCATTCCAAAGCAGCGACCGGGCAGCATGGGTCAGGTCCTCATTTATATAAACCTTGCTCGTCATAGATCCTCCAACAATACTACAACTCGTGACGTCCTTCAGCTGTCGCCGCTGAGCCAGCCACTGATCACGGCTGCAAGTTCCCGCCGTCTTAAACTCGATTATAATAGGCGCCGACTTACGGTCCGGCTTAGAAGGAAAGGCTCTCTTTACCATCTCAATATCTTCGCAGGAGACGTTAATCTTTTCGCCAATCTTGGCAATTACTTCCTCGACCTTTTCACCTGGCAACTGCTCCACACCGACAATCTCGATTCTATGTTTGCGAGTTGCTTGTTCAAATAGCTCAATTTTTTGTTGCAGCGCAATGTTACATTTTTCTAAGTAAATGCATTTACTTTGCGTATTACAAGTAATTTTTTCCAACGACGCAATCTTTTGTTTAGACTTCATGCTCCGCCAACAAGAAGTCATATTTATCAGAAAGGACGCTCATACTATGCGAGATTATACTTAGCTCCTTCTTCAATTCTGGTAGCATACTAACCTTTTTCAGAATATCTTTGATAGCTGCACTCGCGTCTACAGGCATTTCTACATTTTCTTGCTCGTCGTCCGATTCTTCCTCACAGTTATTACAACACAGCCTGTTTCTACCAGCTCTCATATCCGCTAGCAGGCCCTTCACGCAGCCTCTATGAAAGGTGCCTTGGCAGGCACCATTACATATAAAGTGCGATCCTTTCTTTGAAAGTATCTTCTTACATTTCTGGCACTCCATTTTGCAGCAAAGTAAAAACTCAAGTATCGACCATTAACACAAACACATCAATCAGCTACACTCCCTCAGGCCGGAGTAGCGGACGCCGTAGCAGTCGCCTACGCAGCTCGTAGAATGCTTCCGTCTCGCTCGATACCCGCTAGGGGAGCACCAGGTGTCCGCGCTCCTTAGGATAGACAAGGAGGGTCCAATAAATCGCCTGCGCTCAGTACAACCCCTCGCTGTCCAGTGATACGAGACACCGAGCTCGCTGGTTAAGCGCCATAAGCCAGAGGTCAACTCGCTGGTCACTCTTATTAAAGAAGATAACAGACTAACTAATGAGAGGTGCGCGTCCGCTCTCCACGGTTACGCGCGCGAGACTGACTTGACTCATTTAGGTCACCGTGTAATTTGCGACCTATTTTAGGTGCTGGTATCGCAATATTTACCAAAATTTTTTGCTGGGTATCGCGTCGCCTAAAGTAATCCTCTATTTATGACATCACGCCTTTGTGAATTCATTTAATAATTCTAGTTCACAAAACTAGAATTATTAAATGAATTAACAAGATATATTTCATTAAATGGGGGACATTCACACACAAATTGACCTAGTTCTAAAACCTTGTACTGTGGGTACTATTTAAATAACGATAAACCTACTTATATGTATAGAAAATACTCAGAAAACATACAACCATAATTGAAAATATAGAAAACATCAAGACTCAGGAAAACATACTAGAGCTTATCACACAAATACTTGCCCATACCGGGAATCGAACTCGCAACAGCGTCGCGTTGTCGTAATTATAAGTACCTAATTAATACGACGACACGTTAGCCTAGTTGGTAGTGACCCAGCCTAAGAAGCTAGCGGCCCCGGGCTCAAATCCCGGTAAGGGCAAATATGTGTGATGAGATCGACTATTTTGTTCCTGAGTATTGGATGTTTTCTATATATTAAAGTATGTATTTATCATATTTAACTAAATAACAACTAACTGTTAATTCAAAAGAATTTAAAAACTTAACCGTCTTAGCTAAAATATTTATTTTCAAGATTATGTTAGGTAAGTTTAAAAATAATAATAATTAAAAGTTTGAATTAGGTAAAAGCAACTTTACTTAAATAACAGTACTTTAATTAGTGTGGACTCTGGTAAACTTACATATCTTTATCACTCCAATTACACATCATAGCCTTCTTTAACACATGGTTCAATAAGTCCCGAGACTAAATATTAAAACAAAGTTTTTTTTATAAATTATTTTTTATTGATCAACGTAGTCTCCTTTAACTGCGATATACTCCCACCAACGCTTTTCTAACTGAATCACTATTCCACGTCTGTAGAACGATTTATCTTTGGCTTCAAAATAAGCCTCCGTTGCTGCGATTACTACGCAATTTGAGTTGAATTTATTGCTCTGGAGTATTTTTGGTCAGGACTTCAAACAGCCAGTAGTCACAGGGGGCCAGATCTGGAGAATATGGTGGGAAATAATTCGAAGCTCCATTAGTTTGCTTTAGATATTGTTCTCATGGACTTATGATAAGGCGCATTTTTCTAGTGATAAATCTTTTTTTTTTCTTCATTTGAGACGGTTTTTCCGAGATTTCGTACTTTAATAGGGCCAATAATCCCATGTAATATTCGCTATTTATATTTTGCCCCTTATCAAGATCGTCGATGAAGAGTATTCCAAGCTCATCTCAAAAAATAGAGGCCATAACCTTGCCGGCAGATGTATGTGTCTTAGGGTGCTTTCGGTGGCTTTCACCAGCCTCTCTCTACTCGGCTGGCTGCTAACTGGATTCCGGAGTAAAATGGTGAATCCATTTTTAATCCATTGTCCCATACTGACGTAAAAAAACATTTTTAATTCCATTCAGCAGTGCCAAACAGCACTCTGAATCATTGATACGTTGTTACTTTTGGTCAATTGTTAGCAAACGCGGCACCCACTTGAAAAACAGTTTCTTCATGGCCAAATTTTGATGTAAAATAGTGAAAACACTACCAGTTGAAATTTTTGCTATCTCAGCTATCTTACTAACTTTTACCTTTCGATCGTTTTGTTGAGTCACTGCTTAATTTGGACGACCTGAGCGTTCAGCATCATTCGTGTCCATACGACCGCGTTTGAAGTTGGCATACCACCGACAAATGGTTGCCTTAGAAGGAACACATTCCGGATAACATTTTAAAAGCCACTGCTGAGCTTCAACGGTATTTTTTTCCATTAAAAACAATGTTTTATCAAAACACGAAACTCGTTTTTTTCCATTGTTTCAGAATAACAAAAGTAGCGTCAACACAATGTCATATATTTTTTACCGTTCAATTTTCACAAAAACTTACACGTATCACTTCATGGCCACTACTTTCCAAAAAATAAAAAATAAAATTAATATGAGCGCCCTCTCCTAGTTAGTCTCGGGACTTATTGAACGATCTAGTATAATAACTTTTTCCTACTCCTGTACTTTTATCTGTCATTTATATAGTCACGAACACTAATATAAGAATATAGATAATATGTCCGCAGAACATTCCGTAGAAAAGTCTATCTAGTCTATTCCCCTTAACAGCACTTGTGCTTTTTTGAGCCAAAACGATATGCCTAGCTGCCAAAGCTTACACCTAGGTTAATTTGACCAATCAAAATACTTCACCAAATTAAACCACCAATCACAATACACATTGACTGTCAATCGGAACGTTAGGTTC
The DNA here is from genome assembly GCA_927399475.2 of Acleris emargana. NCBI lineage: Eukaryota > Metazoa > Arthropoda > Insecta > Lepidoptera > Tortricidae > Acleris > Acleris emargana. The sequence continues at coordinate 51,071,347 of OV656835.1, read as the reverse complement.
TTTTTGGTATGTAAACTCTAATACTAATTTAACTCTTTAAAAAAAACATTTTATTTGGTATCAACCAACCAAAACGCAGCTATATTAAAATCGACCAATCAGGTAAAAGAATTCATTTCTCAAATCATTAGGTGTTTTTTAGTCCCTATTTCACAAGTTAAATCGATTGTGCAATTTTTTTTTAAATATGAAACCTGGCAAGTGCACATCAATTTAAAAACAAAGTTAACCATATACACATATTTTGTTGTTTTCGAATGTTTCCCGCTCGTTTGTTGTTCTGTGCTTCGTTCGTTTGTATTCTAACCTAGGTATATTAAAGAGTAAAAATCTATAAATAAAATTTTGTTAATTTAAATTTTGCATTTTATTTGAAACCTAGTCGTAGAAAAAGTATTGTATGCAACGGTGTATAACTAAGTCAAAAAATACTCGTGGCGTCTTGCTTTACGATTTTCGCCTGCGGCTCACATCGTAACCACACCACTCGTCTTTTTTGACCTCTCTTATACAACTGTTGCATAAACTACTATAACACACTTTGGTTTATCTATAATTTTCTCTATGACGTGTCTAGGGCAAGTAGTTAGACCACACTCTTCAGCCGTATTGGTTATTGCTTCGCGGGACGGCGATTTTTTTCTCGTTCGTCAAGCTTCGTAGGTTGATTGGTCCCTTATATCGTAATTATATCTAAATTGGTAGTGGCTGTTTTATTTTTCTGCGCGAACGAAGTCGCGGGCAACAGCAATAAATAAAAAATATATATTTTATGTTCTTATGTATGATTGAAATATATTTTATGTATGTTACAGGGAATAAAGTTAGTCCAAATGAACGTTATACGAATACCATACGATAACATCGTCATTATCTCATTATAGCAATTAAATTATAGTTTTTGTAATATCTGACGTTTGTAATATCGTACAAACTGTTTTAATACAAAATTATGTCAAAATTTATATGTTATAAGACGCACTCATTTATTGTTATCCGACTGCAAAAAAAGGAAGGAAAGGCGGTAAGGTGTTTGACCTGTATGTGTGTATTTATGTGGTTATGTATACAGGGTGGAAAGGGACGAGGGCCGTTCCCGAAAATATAATATCACATAAGTGATGTACATTCGATGTGCAATGGTTAGAAACAATTATTATAAAGAAAACAAAAAAGTTAAATTAAGTCAAGTTTAATATTGGTGACAACCCTATGTATGTTCCTAACTACATTCCAACATTTGTAAGGAGAAAAGAATACCTGTTATCTTAGGGATCTACACGCGATGTTCAAATATTCCACCGCGTCTAATAATACAGGCAGCAGCTCGTGCCCGAGTATGGCGATGCACCTTCGATAATGTATTTTCTTCACGATTTTTTTTACGCAGTTGTTCGAAGGCAGTAATTAATCTTTCTTTCATTTCCTCGGCAGTATCACATTCTGTCCTGAACACTTTGTCTTTAATCGTGCCCCACAGAAAAAAGTCCAGTGCCGTGAGGTCCGGACTCCTTGGGGACCAACGGTGTGGCCCGAATTGCCCTATCCATCTGTCCCCAAACTCAGTGTTTAATTTCTTACGCACTTCTATCACGGAACGAGCTGGTACTCCGTCTTGTTGGTACCAAGTGCGTTGTCTTTCAGCCAGTGGCAAGTTATCGAGGTAAGCGTCAACCTCGGAGTTTAGGAGGGCCATTTATCCAACTCTGTTAAGTGTTGCAGGTAAGAACACAAGCCCTATAATTGTTTCCCCGTGAATTGCAGCCCATACGTTTACTGACCAACGATATTGGTGACTCGAATAACGGTACGCGAATGGGTTTTCTTCGGCGTACACGTGTTCATTTCATTTCGCCTGTTCCACACTCCATTGCGTGTAAATACACTTTCATCCGTCCAAATAATGCGTCTAATGAAGTCACGGTCTCCGGCTATTTTGTCCAACAACCACCGGCAGTATGCTTTCCGGATGGGGCAGACTCTGGGCAATAACGCTTGAACCCTCTGTATGTGATAAGGACGACGACGGGCACGTTTTAGTATCTTCAATACTGTCGTATGAGTTAATCCGAAGTGCTGACCCGCCCGCCTGGAATTTGCTCTTGGATTTCGATCAAAATAACGCAGTACTCTTTCTTCGAGCCCCGCAGCAAGTCGTACTACACCTCCTCCGCGTTGGTCGTCTTGAAATGTTCGGGGGATTATAGGACGATTGCTAGCAACGCGGTCAAAGGCACGTAAAATCGTTTGACGATCTGATGGATGCGGTGGAGGATATCGCTGTCTGTATTGACGGAAAGTTTCAGAGGTATTGTAGTTGCACTCTGCGTATAACAGTAACAAATTAAGATAATCTCCAGCCTCAAATAGTGGCATTATTAAGCATTTCATTAGTTTAAGAGTGTGACATAATTGTGACGTGCTTATTGTCATTGTAATAATTATCTGTGAAACAAACAGGTTGCAAAACAAAAATATTGTCAATGCACCTACAAAATGTCATCCATCAATAACGTCACAAAGTTAGTGTTTACTAGTTAGGTCAAGGTGGGGTCATTGACCTTATCAGCTGTTAGGGATGAAACTACTCGGTTTTTGTATTAAACTTTAACGAGCTGTAACTCGAAAACGGCTAAAAATATTAGCATAGTTTCTTGGAGAAAAATATAGTACTAAAGATACATAATCTCGAATTTAACGGAAAGGCCGTCGTCCCTTCCCACCCTGTATATGGGAACGCACAGAGGTACCTGAATCGAGGTGTCGTATTTGTCTTAGGGTCGCGAGTGTTCTTTTCTTTTTCTTTTCTTATGACTGACTGTGTAGTTGGTATGTCTCTACCATAACTACTTCACCCGGGCACGGGTAGCGATGCCCTTACGGGGGGCATGCTGAACCCTAAGTTAGAGGTGCGGTGGTGGTCGCACCTCTGGAGGGGTGCCTCCGTCGGGAGTCAGGCCGGTCGAGCGCAGCTCGGCCGGCTGAGTATCTTGAAGGACTTCGTTTTCTTCGGTTGCTTCCAAGTGTTCGGTTTCTTCGGTTTTTTGAGTATGTTCGGTTTCTTCGGTTTCTTCGATCTTCTCGATCCCTGCAGTGATGCTATGAGGCTCAGGTCCGGATCTGGGGGGGCGGCCACGACGTCCCTGGCGCCGAAGCTTCTTGCGGTCTTCAGTGCCCTCATCCACTGCGAGTTGGATGGGATCGGTGGGATCGAGCAGGATGTGCTTGGGGCGCCTGACGGGTGCCCCGAGCGCAGCGAGCACGTCGGGATCGGACGGGGTGAGTTGGCGAGTGTAGGAGGTGGCACGGACGATGAGCGGGTTGGGGTGGTGTGGGCCTTTATCAAAGAAGCGCCTAGACGCGTCCTTGATAGTGTGCCTAATCGACGGGACGCCGAGGTCCCTGTGTAGGTCCGCGTTGCGAACAAGCCAAGGGGCCCCCGCGACCGATCGGAGAAGATTGTTCTGAAATGTCTGTAGAGTGTTTATGTGTAAGTCGTGAGCTTGTGCGAATGCCACGCTGGCATATGTGAAAACCGGTCGGATACATACTTTGTATAGTGTTAGTTTGTTGCGAGCGCTAAGTTTGCTGCGACGGTTGAGCAGGGGACCGAGACGACCCTTGATCATCTTGGCCCTGTTGAGTGCTATTTTGATGTGCTGACGGAAGCTCACATGTCTGTCCAGGGTCACGCCGAGGTATTTGACCTTTGGTGACCAAGGAATGGGTCGATCGAAAAGGACGATATTCACAAGGTGGAAATGGCGGAGGGTCGGGTAAAACCAGACAGCCGCACTCTTCTCGGGGTTAACCTCTATCCTCCAGAGTTTGAACCACCGACCTAGGTCGGTGATCGCCTCCTGGAGGTAGCGCTGGATGACGGAGGCGAGTTTGTGGGTGGTGAAGAGTGCGGTGTCGTCAGCGAATAGGGCAAGCTGCACGTTGGGATGGCGCGGGATATCATTAGTGTATAATGAATAGAGGATGGGAGAGAGCACGGACCCTTGCGGGACCCCGGCTCTGATAGGATGGGGGCGGGAGAGCGAGCCTTCCACTCGGTAGCGAAAGCTTCTGTTACTGAGGAAGCCCCTCAGTATTAGGACTAGCCCAACGGGCATACCCATAAGCTGAAGCTTATAGATAAGCCCATTGTGCCAGACCTTATCAAATGCCTTCGCTACGTCGAGGAAGATAGCGCCCGTGGGAATACCTTTCGTGAAGGTGGAGAAGCCATCCAGGATGTGCTCCGTGATGCGGTGCACCTGGTGGACGCATGAGTGTCGGGCTCTGAATCCGAATTGCTCGTCGATGAGGATCGAGTTGGAGCTCAGGAAGGAGTGAATGCGGGATAAAAGGACCCGTTCGTACAGCTTGCCCATGGTGTTAAGTAAGCTAATAGGACGATAGCTGGCAGGATCGGGGCGTGGTTTTCCCGGTTTGTGGATACCGATCACCACTGCGGTTTTCCACGCCTCGGGGAAGTGACAGTTGGACATGCAAGCGTTAAAGATAGCTACAAGGAAGAGAAGTAGAGCGGAGGGAAGCAGTTTGAGAATATCGTTCGGAATGCCGTCGGCACCCGGCGCCTTTCTCGGTCGCAGAACCCTGATCAGATCCTGAACCTCCTCGAGTGTAACGGGAGGGAGAGGAGGGTCGGGAGGAGGTCGCGAGTGTCACTGGGTAATTTAATTTATTAAAACCAGGCAAGAGATTGTCGGACCATGCTCAGGGAAGGCTTCCGAAGCCGTTACTACAAACAAATTTGACTTTGCCGTTGGAAAACGGTTATCCCCATACATCGACATAGGTCGCGGTCAGGTTACCAACACCGCAGATAAGTTTTCGGTAGGTATGAACATTAAAACCGTTTTTAACTCAAGAACCACTGAAGTCTACTTAAAAATTATAGTTTTTCCATTAAATTCATTATATGTGCTTTCATTTAAGATATATTTGTTTTGACTGTAGGGGGAGGAAACTTAAGTATAACAAAAATTAGCGCTTTATAGCTTAATATTTTATAAACGGATACCTTAATCGAAAAATTGTTGCAGCCAACCCGTAATATTTTTGAAATACCTATCTAAAGACATCCTACACTATGGGCTAGACGAGAAAATAAAATGCATTCCCAAGTTACGTGTAGCGGAGGTAAACTGAAAAAATACTTAATCCAGGTTTTATTTAACCACTTTGTTGGCGTGACTAATATGTATATTTAGCTTTCTACTACTAAGAGTCTCTGAGCTAGGCGGCCGACGGACAGACGGATGGACATGGCGAAACTATAAGGGTTTCTAGTTTGACTACGGAACCCTCAAAATGGCAAAAGGGGTTAATAATACACCCAAGTAATACATGAAAAATCGACGACGACAGTATTGAAATATGCAGCCAGGTTTTAAAGGCTTGTTTGAAAAATGAACTGTATAAAGTGAATACTAAATGAAAATATAAATTATATTATTATTTTTTACTTTTTTTTGAATAATTTGCTGTTTTTTAATCCATATAACGTAACGTGAATCACTATTTAGGCTTAAATTAATATTTGGTAATGACTATACTTATGTGCATATTCAGGCTACAAAACCATTTAAAACAAAAATATTTATCATTTAAATACAAGTCACATCTAGAACATCCAGATGTTCTTGTTACATGCCCATTCAGGCACAGTCTGTGATTTATTCCAGTGAAGTTGCCACAATATGTCACCCTCGTCGCTCAAACGACACACATTTAGTATATCTTCTACCGATCTCTCGTAACGATTTTAGGGTTTGTTTGGTTTCGGCATGATATTTTGATCCGATTCCCAGCTGTGGGTATTTAGGCTTAACGAATAAAAATATTAAAACTGGTATGTAAATTAAAAATATTGGGAAATATTACGTTCATGTGAGTTTAGTGGTCCTAATATTAGTAATTGAGATGACATTTTTAGTTGATACAATTAGTTGGCTGTAATGTTTTAAGAACCAATAAAGTCTACTTAGTTTTGATAGTTTTCCTATTAAGTTATTTATCTACTGTCATATCGTAAAGTTCAAAATTTATATTGGCATACTTTATAAACACAATACCGAAATAAATAAAAAAAACCACTTTATAACATTATTTCTCTAACAAAATAATGTTGTAAAGTATTTTTTTTACCACTACGATACAAGTTAATCCTAAAAGTTAGTGTAATGTAACCAACGAGGTCCCATATTAATTATTTATTTATGGAACGCACATGCGGTTCGCGTCATTTTTACAGCATAACAAAAAGTTTTCATTCCAATTTTTACTTGTCTGTGACAGCGCCCGCTTTAACTTTTACTTTAGGTTTTGGCGCCATTCATTGAATACGTTTTGCTTTAGTTACTTTATTAACTTTGATCTTTTGGGTCATTATTTGGGCGTTTCAACCGCCTCACATTCGTGGTCACATTTTTGTAGAAGTGACTTCAGATTTCGATTTTGTTTCTGGTTAGGTATCTAAGTTTACCGGACATCTATCAAATATCCAAAAACGCTATCAAAATATACGCCCAATTCTTCAAAAACATGTCCACGAAAGTGAGGCGGTTGAAACGCTCGAATAATGACCCTTTTATAATAGTAGATAAAGTAGTGTATGAAACTGCACATAATTAGGTATTAAAACACTCGTGTGATACTATTAAAAACCTCGCCTAGCGGCTCGGTTCTTAAACACACACTCGTGTTTTAATACCCCTCTTTATGCAACAATTTCATAAACTACTATTATACAATGTGCTTTCATTTAAGTTTTTTTTCCGGATTTTTCGCATTTGTACTTTTGGCTGTAGGGGTGGGCACACGCACCTAGCAAAAATGGCACTTTGAGAGTTCAATATATCCTAAACGGTCCACCAAATCTAAAAAGTAATAATGATATACTCAATTATGGTTTTTCAATAGCTATTAAACAATAAATCGCACGATGTTGTACGGTAAATAAAAACCACCCTGGTTTAACATGTATGAGAGGCACCCAAAAAATTCATTACTGTTGATTTTAGTGTTGTACTTGGACACGGTTTCAAGATAACATAACCCAGTTATGAGGTTAACCTCAAGGACAAATAATCTAGGTATTTGATAGAAAAAACTTTAAGTGTTTGGGATCATAGCCTATTAAACCACCACCACCAGGGGAGGCGCCCTCTACGGATAGGTCTTGAACTAACCACCTATGTACCTAAAATTGTCATCCAATAAAAATGCGTACAAATGACGTGATATCGAGTACTGAGTGTCGTGCTGTTGTTCGCTGATTGGCTCGATGTTCCTTCACCCCTTTTTCCTTTTTAGGGTTCCGTAGCCAAATGGCAAAAAACGGAACCCTTATAGATTCGTCATGTCTGTCCGTCTGTCCGTCCGTATGTCACAGCCACTTTATTCCGTAACTATAAGAGCTATACTGTGGAAACTTGGTAAGTAGATGTATTCGGTGAACCGCATTAAGATTTTCATACAAAAATAGAAAAAAAACAATAAATTTTTGGGGTTCCCCATACTTAGAACTGAAACTCAAAAATTTTTTTTTCATCAAACTCATACGTGTGGGGTATCTATGGATAGTTATTCAAAAATGATATTGAGGTTTCTATTATAATTTTTTTCTAAACTGAATAGTTTGCGCGAGAGACGCTTCCAAAGTGGAAAAATGTGTGTCCCCCCCCCCGTAACTTCTAAAATAAGGGAATGATAAATGTAAAAATAATATATGATGTACATTACCATGCAAACTTCCACCGAAAATTGGTTTGAACGAGATCTAATAATTAGTTTTTTTTTAATACGTTATAAATCCTAAACCGCATTTTACCTTTCATTCAATCAACTCCAATATAATAAAGAATAAAGAAAAACATTTATTTAGATGTATAGTTGTACGGAACCCTACGTGCGCGAGTCCGACTCGCACTTGGCCGGTTTTTTTTTTGTATAAACTTTTTGACATTACATACATATCAGTATTTTCGCTACGACCACTGGCTAACACCTCGTGTTTGATTTATACCAATGAACCCCTTCATTTCTAGCTCTTAACCATACAATCGCAGAAGCTGGACTACGCCGCTACATATTGATCCTTCAGAACCAAATATTGGACCGGAAAGTTGGATTTTGGAAATCTGTACATGTGTGCTTTACGTAATCCCAGTCAGTTGGGTGAGTATTGCTTATAACATGGATGTGAAGTACAGCTGAGTTCTGCTACTAGCATAAGCTGTTCTTCATTAACAGTTACTTACACGTAAGTACCACCTACTTTTGCAAGCCATCAAAATTTAAATTTTATTTACATTGCATTTAATAAATTTGCTTCAGTCGCGCCTGTGTCACACATCTCGGCCTGAGATATGGACACAGCGTCTTCGCCGAATGATGATGAACTGCATTTCTTCCTGATCATCTATCAGGTGATCGCAGCATCATCAAATTGCCTGGCACAATCTTAGATTGCGCAGACTTCTGACTTCTCAGCTCAGCATCGTTCATGAAATATTAGAAAATCACAATAAAACAAGTTACAGACAGTCAATAAAACCTGCAATTTATAAGCATGAACAAGCATCCAACTATCACGCCTTAACATGGAATGCATGACCCATCTGCCATGAAGGAACCCATGCGCCATGGGATATGTGAGGTGAAACCAAACAAGTTTCTACCAACCTTATAGGCCTAAAGGAAATCTCACAACCCCAGGCACCCTGGACCCATGGAGATATGTCCACATCATGTTCTTTTCTCATCTCTCTTTCCCATGGTTGTTCATGCTTGTCCACAACTTCCTATAACAAAAGAGAAAATTATTATCACACCTTAACTCCTAAAATACCTAACCTAAACTTCCTATACAACCTAGACCTAAAACCTAAAATAAAACTTTTTTAACCTATTTCTATGAACGATAAGGGTTTTCGATGGCCTACTGACTTTTATTATCTTATAATTCTCATTATTAAGTCTGGCCGCCACCTCGAAAGGTCCCTTATAACGTTTGGAGAGCTTAAAACTCGTGCCAGTCCTCCTTTTGGGGGAGTAGAGCATCACGAGGTCACCATTATTATATGTATATTATGTTTTTGGCTTTCTCATCATAATAAGCTTTTTGCTTCTGTTGCGCTTCACAGATATTTTCGCCAACTTTAGACACTAATAATCACATTTGCGTCACCTTATTCGCCAAGTTTTCTGAAACATTAATCCTATTAATTCCCAATTCCACATCAGATCTGTATAGTGGTTCTATTCCGTAGATTAAATACCATATACGGCGACACCCCCGTATTGGATTGCTTCGCACTATTATTATATTATAACGAAAGGTCACAGTTTCCAGCACTAATTTAGTATTAACTTGTGGACAGGAGTATTTAACGGACAACTGATGGGACCTTATGAGTTGCCAAGTCGAATGAATGGAAATATTTTTTTAGGTGCACCAGTTACGTTGTTCATCTGAAACATACTTCGACAACATGCCTAAGAGTGTTCTATTAAAACGTTCCACTAGTCCAATTGTTTGTGGATGGAACGTCGTTGCATGCGACAATGTCACATTAAAATATCGGGCCGTTTCCTTAACCATATTAGACGTGAAAACTGAGCCCCTGTCTGTTATTAACTGCTGTATGCCCCAAACCGGCACAATAACTCTGTAATTAAAAAAACATTTATTGTTTCCGCCGTGACTCTGGGTACCGCTTTACATATGGCATATTTTGATAAATATTCCACCGCCACGATGATATATTTATTCCTTTTATCAGAGGTCTGCATCGGGCCTAGTATATCTATCCCAACTTTCTGATACAACTCTGAAACACAAATCGAAATTAACGGGGCAACTACTTTGTTTACGTTTCTCTCTTGACAGCGATGACAGGACTTGACATAATCACTGATTTTCTTCTCTGCTTTATCTATGTAGTATCTGTCATTAAACTTCGCATAAGTTTTAAAGAGTCCGAAATGACCTCCAGTCACAGGATCGTCATGGAGCTCGTTCATGCAATCGGCAAAGCACTCTCTCGGCAATACCAGTAACTCCTTTGATTCTTCACCGATATTCCTTTTTTTATACAATAAGTCTCCCTGTAGAAAGTAATTTTGATATACTTGAGTATTATTTTGCCGCATTCGGTTTAGAATATCACAGCAAAATATATCCGAGTGCTGTGCTGTTTTCACATCTATGCTATTCAGAGCATATAAGTCAAATCCGTCCTCTTGTTCTGGAACTCTCTCTATGCGTTCTGCATCTGGATTTTCAATCAAGGGATTTCTGCTCAAAAAATCTGCTACTACGTTATCTCTTCCACAGCAGTACACAATATCAAAATCCCACGACTGTACCGATAAAGCCCATCTTGCAAGTCTGCCATTCATGTCACGCTTGCTCCTTAACCAGACTAATGCTATATGGTCTGTGACGACTTTAAACTTAAGCCCCCACAAATAATGCTTGAAGTATTGCAGAGCCCATATCAAACCAAGGCATTCCTTTTCAGTCATCGAATATCTTTGTTCGGCCGCACTTAATTTCCTCGACGCGTATGCGACATGTTTCATTTCTGCTATACCTTGACATAAGCAACTTCCCAAAGCCTTGTCTGAGCTATCGATATACAATCTTGTTGTTACTTCCTTATCGGTTGAGAAGTATGCCAAAACTGGAGCTTTACATATGCATTAAACAACATAGAGTTAAATGTTACCATAAAAATAAGAGCTACCCTCCTCCACAACCATATTCGACGTCTCCTAAATCCCCATTAGATTTCGCACATCCTATGTGTTCGTAACCGCCTTAAGCAATTTTTCTTTTCCGCCCATCAATTCATCTTTTAATTTCTTCAGCGCATACGTAGTCGGGTCATAAGTTCTGTCACAGATAAAACATGAAATAAAAACAACTAGTAAATAATTATTTATACAGGGTGTATACGGAGGGGTGGATCAAACGAAGGTCAAAGGTAGGGGACCTAAGGGCTACCGAATTGACCCCTATGTATGTTCAGCGATTTTCATTTGTTTCAGAGTTACGAGCTTTTTTGTGAAAATTTCAGAAATGTCGGATTTCCGGTATAATTCCTTTGTGGTAGCTAAACTATTCAACCTATCACTGTGTTTTTTTTTTTGAAGTAGTCAGATAGCGGACCTAAAAAATAGCAATGCTATTTTGAGTCATGGCATCATACATTTTACAAGAAAAAATAAAACTCTCAATAATTTGAGCACATTGAAATTTTCCATGAACATTCACAGGTCAAAATTTTTAAATTATCACATAACTTTTTTTTTGCATAGTACTTTATAAACTACCTTGGTTTATGGAGAATTAGCCCTGTAATTTTTTTTAGATAGTCTCACGGCATCACCTTGAAAAAAGTATGGAAAGGGAATAAGTAGTAAAAAAAACCTTTTTAAATATCCAAGTAAAATATTTTTTAAATAGGACTAGTACATCAAAATACATTTTTATTATTTAAAAAAATAGTAATAATTTTAACATTAATCAAAATTACAACAATAATAATGATCTAAATATCCACGAATTAAAAATGCCTACATTGGTTTGTAAGGTTGATTTAAGAGTTTTTTTTTTTATGTTACTGGCCATTAGTACCGGGTTAGCAAAAAAATATTAATTGAAAACAATTCAAAAAATAATTCTTTGTCATTCATTGCGTAAGTAAGCTAATGCATCTTGTTAAAAATAACACATTTAATTAACTGAGTGATTACATTTAAAGGGTAATGAGTTATACCCCACGAGAGTATGCAGAAATGCATTATTGCTACGGTACAGCTCAAGGAAACGCTCGTGCAGCTGCCAGGATGTACCAGGAACAACTTACACGAAGAGGAGAGTGAATCCGTTCTTATCCTGACTATCGCGTCTTCATACGCGTCCATAACGCGTATTTAGAAGGTCGTATACCTGGAACTGCTCAATCTGAAGGAGTGCCAACGATAGACCCAGATCAAACATCCAACGTTTTAGAAGAAGTGCACCGCGATCCATCAACAAGCACGAGGGTCGTAATATTGGTCTTTCGCATGGAGCTGTCCATAAAATTTTACGTTCAGAGGGCATGCATCCCTACCACTACAAAAAGGTGCAAGATTTATTACCGGCTGATTACGCACGACGAGTTGCTTTTTGTCAAGATATGATAAGCAGATATGAGGCTGATCCTGATATTTTTAACAATGTAATGTGGACAGACGAGTCATGTTTTACTCGATCAGGTATTTTTAACATGCATAATTACCATTCTTGGACGTACCAAAATCCTCATTTGGTCCGACGTCACAGTTTCCAGCACCAATTTAGTATTAACTTGTGGACAGGAGTATTTAACGGACAACTGATGGGACCTTATGAGTTGCCAAGTCGAATGAATGGAAATATTTTTTTATCGTTTTTACAACAGAACCTCTGTTCCATGTTAGATGATGTTAATTTTGAAACACGCAGGAGAATGTACTTTCAGTGTGATGGAGCACCGTGCCATTTTGCTCGAATTGTGAGACAATATCTCTATCAAGAATTTCCACAGAGATGGATAGGTCGCGGAGGACCGATAGCTTGGGCTCCAAGATCTCCGGACCTCAATCCTGTAGATTTTTTCATCTGGTTATTTTACAAGGAGGTAGTTTACAAATCTGAGTTTAATTCAATTGAAGAATTACGCGTAAAACTAACACAAGCCCAAAGAACTATCAGTGAAAACGTAGAGGCATTCCGCAAACTTAAATATTTTTTTTTAAAAAGGTGCAGAGCGTGTATAGCAAATAATGGTGGACATTTTGAACACTTACTTTAATTAATTACAATTAAGGAATAAAGGCGTTACATTTAAGGTATTTTGGTGTTTTAATCTTATTCTCTTTTTATATCATTTTCCGTTTTCATTTTCCATTTAAAAAATATTTTACTTGGATATTTAAAAAGTGATTTTTACTACTTATTCCCTTTCCATACTATTTTCAAGGTGATGCCGTGAGACTATCTAAAAAAAAATACAGGGCTAATTCTCCATAAACCAAGGTAGTTTATTAAGAACTTTGCAAAAAAAAGTTATGTGATAATTTAAAAATTTTGACCTGTGAATGTTCATGGAAAATTTCAATGTGCTCAAATTATTGAGAGTTTTATTTTTTCTTGTAAAATGTATGATGCCATGACTCAAAATGGCATTGTTATTTGTTAGGTCCGCTATCTGACTACTTCCAAAAAAAAAACACAGTGATAGGTAGAATAGTTTAGCTACCACAAAGGAATTATACCGGAAATCCGACATTTCTGAAATTTTCACAAAAAAGCTCGTAACTCTGAAACAAATGAAAATCGCTGAACATACATGGGGGTCAATTCGGTAGCCCTTGAGGTCCCCTACCTTTGACCTTCGTTTGATCCACCCCTCCGTATACACCCTGTATAATATAATAATAATAAATAATATATAATAATATACAGTGTGTCTCCGACCTTGGGGCTTTAATTTCAACGATCGATTCTACTCGCTAAACTGAACTACTTTTGTTCTGCAACATGAAAAAATAACTTAAATTTAGATAACTAATTGATGTTAAAGTCTAATTGTAAAATCAGTGTATTCCATACTGGCCATGTAATCACTATCTCATGGTACGGGGGCGACATTACCTTGGTACGAGGGCTAAAGGAAAATGGAGAATTGGATCGCGTACATTGAAAATTAGATTTAACTTGTATGATAAAAAATAAATTTAAACTGAACATATTTTTAACAACTTACAGAACAAAAGAAGTTTAGTTTCAGGAGTAGAATTGATCTATGCATTTAAAGCCCCAAGGTCAGAGGCACCCTGTATAATATATAATACCAATCGAAAGGTGATGAAATTACATACATACATACCTTCACGCCTGTAATCCCAGAGAGGGAAAGGCAGAGCTACAGAATTACCTACATCTTTAAAAACTTGTTGATAATTCAGTAACCACATTTTGCACTAATAGGCTAAGATGTTTACCAGCGTATTAGTGACAGGTTGCAAGCCCATCGCCTAACAGTACTACAAGCCTTTATTCCCTTAGTCGCCTCTTACGACATCCACGGGAGATGACATGGAGTCGCACTATTCTAACCCGGCAACCACACGGGAAAAAAAATAGCTTTTTAATAACTAAACATTTATTCAAAATGTCCACCGTGATTTTCGATTCATGATCTCAACCTTCGCGGCCAGTCATCTATCGCTTTGTGCACGCACGACTTCTATGTCGATTTGTGCCGCTGCTTTGACGATGGATGCTTTCAGAGAGTCCAAATTCCGGTGAGGTTTAGAGCACGCTTCCTGCTACAGATGTTGCAATATTTTGTAATCCAGGGGGTTCAGGTCCGGGCTGGAGGAGGGCCAGTCCTGATGACGGATGAAGTCAATTTTACGACTAGCGAGCCAGGATTGCGTGCTCTTTGCTTTATGAGCCGGTGCAGAATCTTGCTGGAATACCCAGTTCTGTTATTGAATAATGTACGTGAAAGAGGTTCCACAACGGCACAAATTTTTACACCTTTTTCACAGAAAAACACTTCTGTTAGGCCTAAATATGACACTCCAAGCCAAACCATGACCGATGACGGGTGGTGGCCACGTTGGACGCGGGGGATACGCCTTAGTAATAGATCCCATCATCTTCTGAACAGTGCTTTTATCTACTTTTTTGGCTTGAAGATTCCATGTAGATCGCAACGTATTTACATCTTTGACCATTTTGCCACTCTTTTTGAGTTTCCTTTCATAATTGCCCAGTAGTTCTCAATTGGTCGAAACTGTGGACAATTTGGAGGATTCATGTCACGAGGCACGTAATCGACCTGATAGGTGTTATGAAACGCTGTAGTACCTTTTTTGAGTAATGGCAGCTATCTAAATCTGGCCAAAACTTCACAGGATGGTTTCTAATGAAAGGTAAAACTCGTTTTTGCAGGCACTAAAGAAACATCTGACGTCATTGTAGAAGACGTAACGAAAGTTTTGGTCTTTAAGCCACAACTACAGATCCCTTGCCATATCATGTGTTTTTTTGCGAATTTCTCCAATTTAACGAACTTATATTTTTCTTCAACATTTCCTCTAGCATCAGCCAAGTAATACTTTGAACCGGGCAGTTGCTTAAAATCGAGTTTAACATAGGTTTCGTCGTCCATCAAGAAGCACCCTTTGAATTTGGTTAAAACTTTGTCATACAACAAGCGAGCTCGCTTTTTAACTTGAAGGTTCTGCTTCATGGTGCGATTTGGCTTCTTAATAGCTTTATAGCTCTTATAGCCAGCTCGAAGGCGAATCCGCCTCACAGTACTCCAATTTTTTTTTATTTTACGGGATAGATCGTAATCGGACAGCCCTGGATTTCGTTCAACAGCTCTCAACACTTTCTTTTTAAGTTCCCTATCCCTGGTACCCGATTTAGGATTGATGTGTGTCTTTCGGCGGCAAGACATGGTCTCCTTGTATTGTTTTATAACTCTACAAACAGTACTTTTGTGGAAATTTTGTGCCTTGGCTATCTGCGACCCAGACCACGATGGATTTTCCAAGTATTTGTTCACAATTACTTTCCTTTTTTCAAGTTCCATTGTCGATAACTATTAAACGCATTGATCAAAGTCTATATTTTTTGCACTATTTAAACATCAAAAGGTTGTCAACCAACCATGATTGTCACTTTTGAAATAAGAACTCTAGAAACATTTTTTTTTCAATTCATTTATGCGTGCCAATTCTAAATGAACCATGCTTTATTCGCTCCTTCACGGCTTTGATGACGGCTGTAGTCCGAACCGAGCGTGGACGCCCATTTCTCTTTCTATCCTCGACAGAAGAAACTTCCCCGTATCTTTTAATGGTACGATATACGAACCTTAGCGTGATTTTCAAACTTTGTAATAGTTTGAAAATTTGGTTTGGTGCGTAACCACAGCGGTGTAATGCGATAACAGCGACA
The DNA here is from genome assembly GCA_927399475.2 of Acleris emargana. Lineage (NCBI taxonomy): Eukaryota > Metazoa > Arthropoda > Insecta > Lepidoptera > Tortricidae > Acleris > Acleris emargana. Next base: position 51,055,320 of record OV656835.1, on the reverse strand, counting down.
CGGTCTTCTGTCTGCGTCCACTCCATGTTTGAAAGTGGCGGCAATGTCTTTTTTTGTTTTTTTTTTGTTTACTAAATGTTCGAAATTCAAATCTGATACTTATTTTTCCAGCCAGAGTTCAAATTTCGAAATTCGAACCGTGTGGCCAGAACTTATGACCAGACTACGTACTGTAACTGTGTAGGTTCGCTGGTAAAATTTATAGGACTTTTGCCTGTACTTATGTAGGTCATGAATTCTTGCGTAAAATGCCTCTTCCTGAAGCCTGTAAAAGAGGGCCTACTTATAGCCATTGGATCGACATTCCCTAACGATTTAGTTAGCAATGCCTGGGCCATTTTGGAAACATATTTAAACGTGATCGGTTTAAAATCTACCTTTGTTTTTGAGCTCCTCTGTAAGAAGACGCTATTGAGTTCTTTTCTAATATGCCACTTGGGCTTAGTTGTTATCTTTTCCAAAATGCTTAAATTCTCCAGGTATGTGCCAAACATGGCGTGGAACACAACTTTCGATGTCATCAAAGGGTCGGCTCCACTCTTCATTGAGAAGGTCACGTTGTTCTTTATGCAGAAGTCCGTATAATGCTTCAAGGCAGCTGACCCCGAAAAACTCCATTTGACATCTCCCTTTCTTTCCCACAACGAGGCGAAAAGAAGCAACGGAAGGTACATCTTTTGCGTTGATCTGGCAGTGGTAAGAAGAAGTATGTCTCCCAATTCCTTCAAAACTCCCGTCACGTTCCCCGGGTGATTAGCCTCCTTGAGTGCCGTTATTATTTCTGCCGACATTGGCAGCATCTGCAGGCTCGTGCTGAGGGCTGATTTAAGTTTGTCAAAATACTTATCCTCCATGACCAATAGGAGCGCTTGAGTAAGTGGACCCAGGCTCCTCAATATTCCTGTTCGTCTTTCTGGGGCAAGCGTTACTCCTTGTAACAAGGCAATATGTTGGTTTGTTAACCCATATTGGGAAATATTTTGAGAATTGTCCGCTCTTGATTTAATCGCAACCACCCTGCCGTCTTGCGCCCTCTTCACCCCTCGTTTAGCCACTGCCTCCCGCACCCTGAACTTCGTTACACCCGTCCTTACTTTGTCGAAGAAAGCCCTGTAAAGTGTTAGTATTTCTACTATCGGTGTTGCTATCAGAAAGTTGATTTCTATTTTCTTCGCTTTAATTTTTGTTACGACTGATTTCACTGTTGTCTCAACCCCGCCCACCATCGCAGAGTATTCTAGGAAACGCTTATGCCCTACTTTATCATTCTCTTCTTTTCTGAGACAGGTAAAAACCGTCATCAGGAATCCTGAAACCTCATCAGAGAAGATATCAAATATGAATTTATCATAATCTTTTTTAAAAAGTGCTTTCCTCTCATTTCCCAATTCGTCAATTATGATATTGGTTATTTGAAAAATCTTGTTCATTTCTAGATCCCTGTCCCGCAAAACATTTTCGTCCACCTCCATTCTGGATTGTTGTGAGCTTGATGCAGTCATTTTTTATTGATTAACAAAATATTATTTTTATAATAATCTCTGTTATTGCGGCCGGTTTGGAGGCATACAGCAGTTAATAACATACAAGGGCTCAGTTTTCACGTCTAATATGGTTAAGGACGGCCCGATATTTTAATGTGACATTGTCGCATGCAACGACGTTCCATCCACAAACAATTGGACTAGTGGAACGTTTTAATAGAACACTCTTAGGCATGTTGTCGAATTATGTTTCAGATGAACAACGTTACTGGTGCACCTATTTACCTTTCGTATGTTATGCATATAATAGTGCGAAGCAATCCAGTACGGGGGTGTCCCCGTATATGGTAATCTACGGAAGAGAACCACTATACAGATCTGATGTGGAATTGGGAATTAATAGGATTAATGTTTCAGAAAACTTGGCGAATAAGGTGACGCAAATGTCATTATTAGTGTCTAAGGACTGTTCAATTTACTAAGCGGACATCAAAAATAGGTTCATTTACGGATTTTTTATAACAAATATATCTTTATTACGGTGAATATTTATTTACAATATTAAAATAAAGTAATATATAACACAAGAAAAAAAGAATTAATTACAACGGTAAAAATTTCGGACTTTAGCCCGGATTCGTCGCATAAGTGTTTGCACATCGCTTTTGGATACTTTTCTACAAGCAGCAAACCACATGCGTTTAAATTCTGCCAATGTACTAGCTTCTCGGCCATCCTTCCTCAAGTATCTTTTTACAATGGCCCAGTATCGCTCGATGGGGCGGAGCTCCGGGCAGTTTGGTTGGTTGTATTATTTCTTAACAAAATCGATGTTTTTGAATTTAATTGCACCTCAGTCTCACCAGGATAGTGAGCACTCGCTAGATCAGGCCAAAACAAAGGGGGAATACTGTGTTTTCTATATATAGGAAGTAACCGTTTTGTGATGCATTCCTTTCTATAAATTTCGCCACCAATAGTTCCAGTTGCAAAATAAGACGTACTTTTGAGGCCACAGGAACAAATTGCCTGCCATACAAGGACTTTCTTCCCGAATTTGTAAATTTTTATGGTTTTTTCGGAATCGGGTACAATTTCTCCTACAGCCGCATTGTAATACCCCGGTAACGTACTGGTGTCAAATTTCACGTACGTTTCGTCGTCCATGAGAATGCATCGAGATTTATTTTGCAGCAAAATATCGTATAAATTGCGGCATCATTTTTTGGACCGTATTTGTTGCTCGGCACTTCTTTTCGGCATTTTTTGCTTCTAATATGTCCGTATATTATTTTTTTTCTTGATATTTTGTACAGCGCCTACGCTAATACCTGCTTTTTTAGCAATTTCACGAACGGACATGTACTTTGTTGATTTTAACATCCGCACGACTTTTTCTTCGACGTGTGGGTTTGCCGGGCCACTTCTCCGCCGCGATTTTGGTAAATCGTCGAGCGTATGATGCTCTCCAAATTTTTTTATGATTTGAAACACGGTTGACTTGGAACATTTAAACTCATTCGCAATTTTCCGCAGTGAAAATTGGCCTGTACACCATTTTTGCAAGATTAATTTGCGTTCTTTAATATTAATTCGCTCCAACGTGAAAAATATTCAGACAATTAAAAAAAAAAATAAGACACTTGATAGACTTGTCTATGTTTATTTTATAACCAGCCACTGCCTATCAGTATTTTTTTAGTTGAAGGATTAATATTGAATTAAGTATGTCCGCTTAGTAAATTGAACAGTCCTTAAAGTTGGCGAAAATATCCGTGAAGCGCAACAGAAGCAAAAAGCTTATTATGATGAGAAAGCCAAAAGCATAATATATAATAATGGCGACCTCGTGATGCTCTATTCACCCAAAAGGAGGACTGGCATGAGTTTTAAGCTCTCCAAACGTTATAAGCAGGGATCGGAAATTCTGTTCGATATTTACCTATACTTTCACACCGGCTTTGTTGTTCAGTTATATGGAGGCGGACTCAATCATAAAATTCATTAATAAAATTACTGGGATTTCAAAACAAATAAATTACACCGGCATTAATTCATAACTAATTATTTATATTAACTTTTTGAAGTTATTTTTCATGTATAGTTTTACCAAATATTATTTAATTTACCTGTAATTCATTAACCTAACGAAAATGTTTTATTCTACATGTAAAGTAATTATTATATTAACGTTTTGTAGAATCCCAGAATCCCGGAACTTATATTATTAAAATAATATTTTTAATCTTCGAAAAAACCTGGTAACTAAGGGGAAAATGCACATTTTCCATACAAAACCTAGGGACAACATCGTCCGCTGCGTTACCAACTATATTATTATTTAAAACTGTACTATTTTTAAATCAAATAATTTCAAATGCTAGCCTAATTGTCTGATTTAATAAGCGTGTAAGCTACGTCGTTGGCAAATATATACGAGGGGAGGTCCAAAAGTTCGCGGAATGGAGGGCTAAATAATTAAATAAAAAGACGTTACTATTTTTCCTTTTCAATATAATCTCCCTTAAGGTTAATACATTTGTTAGATCGTGATATTAATTTTTCTAAACCCACATAAAAATAATTTTCTTCTTTGCTGTCAAAATGAGCCAAAATTGCGTCCTTTACTTCATCATCGGTGTGAAATTTTCTTCCTCGCAACTCTTTCTTCAAATTTGGGAATAAATAATAATCACTGGGGGCCAGGTTCGGGCTGTAGGGGGGATGAACCAATTCTTCGAAGCCACATTCGTTCAGGGCAGCCATTGCAATACGACTCTTGTGAACTGGAGCATTATCCTGAAGTAACAGCACACCCTTAGCCAGCTTTCCTCACCTTTTTTCTTTGATAGCTTCCCGCAACTGCTCCAGTAGCCTAGAGTAGTACTCTCCAGTAATTGTGACATCTTTGCTTTTGTAATCGATCATCAAAATTCCTTGGCAGTCCCAGAAAATCGTAGCCATCAACTTTCCGGCCGATTCTGACACCTTAAATTTCTTAGGTGGGGGGGTACCCTTCTTGTGCCATTGCATCGACTCCTGTTTAGAGTCAGGTTCAAAATGATGAACCCAAGTTTCATCTCCAGTAACAATCCGCTTCAAAATCGACGTACTTTCTTCTCCACACCGTTCTAAAAAACTGCTACACGCGTCGATTCGCTGCTGTCGCTGATGCGGCGTAAGCATTCTCGGCACCCATCTTGCACTCACTTTAATCATGCCGAGGTGTTCATGTAGAATCCGCAAAATAGTGGTTTCAGATACTCCAACTAATGCAGAAATCTGTTTCTTCTTCAGGCGAGCATCTTCTAATACTAATTTTTCAACTTTTCCGTCGGTATCTGATGTGGTGACCTCGACAGGCCGTCCTGGGCGAGGGTCGTCTTCTCTGCCAATTTTAAAAAGACCGTGCCATTTGTAAATCATTGTTTTTCCAGGGCAATGATCACAGTAAACTACTGACATCTCACTCATGATGGTCTGAGGAGTTTTTCCTTGCTTAGTCAGGAACTTGATGATGGCTCGATACTCAATTTGCTCCATACTTCCAGGATTTTTCCAGATTGACTTGCTTGCTCGACGATATTTTGTAAAGTAATGAGCTCTTCAGGCTGAAAGTTGGTATATATACTCTTAATGAGTTGGCCATTAGTACTATACTAAAAAATATAGTCATCCCCACCCCCATCCCCTCCATTCCGCGAACTTTTGGACCTCCCCTCGTAAATTTTCTAAAAACATATAATTTGTGAAACATGTCGAAAAATGGGGAGTACCTTAGAAGTTGATTCACCCACCCCCCGCGTGTGCAATATGTGCCACTCAAATCATTCGCTTTATACCTGCAGTACTAGTTTTTAGTTTAATCGCCGAAGGACAAATTCTATTCTGTAGATAGAAAGAAACTTTGTAGGAACTGTTTGCATTTTGGCCACGCAGTCAGTGATTGTTATTTTGACCCCCGTAGGAAATGTAGTAAGAAGCATAATACCTTGCAACACGGTGAGTGCGTTAGGGACAGCGCATCATTGCCCGGTGCAGCCTTCGAGCCCTGGACATAATCTGATTACACTATCGACACCACGGCCGGCGTTAACGTGATTAAGCAACCGCAGGTTCAGGGCGCCGCCACTTAACCAAAATTAAGTGCAAAATCAAGATATTTTACATATCTTTGAAAATGGCCTATAACGGTCAGTGTACAGTAATATATTTTGACTAACCAACAAAAACCAAAAAACACAGGCGAGAATAAATAGAAGCATGTCAAAATATGCGGATTCCATAATTGTAACTCTTCAATATAAATAAAACTATTCATATGAAATCAGGCAAAAGAAATTTAAGCCAAAGATAGTAAATTTCAATCAAGAAAACATGCTAAAGTAAAACAAAATATCCAGCCTCAAAAGCACCTGGTGCAGTCCCCTTTAAACTTCCACTTTGTAACTATGAGTTTCCACATATACGTTACGCAACAAAAATGTAAGTAACGCGTTCATGGTTCACGATCTTTAACTGAGAATATCATAATATTTAAAACACATTTCATGGTGTCGCAATAACCCAATCGATATTAAATCTATTAAATATTGAAAAACAAACAAATTGTTATTGTAAAATTAACTTACCTTCTTAAATCACAAGTTACAAAATCGAATTAATGTTTAATTTTGTGTAGGGTTACTCCCTGGAAGTTTGAACCTGTACTACAGAAATTTCAAAATGGCTGCCCTGTTGCCATCAAGGACGGCATTTTTTTTTTTATCCATAATGGGTTTGCGTTTGAGCTCAGTCTCACCTGATGTTAAGTGACGACGAGGTCGAAGGTGGTACAGTCAGCGTCAAAAGAAACTGATCACTTAAATACCTTCTCGCTTTACTGTCAAATAAGCAATGTCAAACAAGATCGTCTAATGTGTTAATGCGATAAAGTACAAAAATTGCTTGAAGTGACCAGTTACTTTTGACGCTGACTGTACACGCTTACCCAGAAAATGCCTATTCACTCTTGCCTTGAAAACACCAACGTTATATGATTCCGGGAATACAGACGCAGGGAGAGCGTTCCACTCCCTAGCAGTGCGAATAAGAAACGACGCAGCAAACCGCTGCTACTCAATGTATTCTACTACATGTAGATGAAAGCCCTCCCGGCGTCTAGAAGACCGATGTGAGAAAGTGGAGGGTGGGATGAGGTCGTGCAGTTCTTGGGCACACTCTCCATGATACACCCTGTAAAATACCGAGAAACAAGCGACTTTACGCCTATGCTCCAAACTCGAAGCTTGTTATTGGCGAGTGAGTAGATACCGATGAGTCTCCTAGCTCGTCGGTCCACCGAGTTCAGTGCGTCCAGCTGATACTTGGCAGAGCCATCCCACAGGTGGCAGCAGTACTCCATACACGAACGAACTTGAACAGTTGCTCCACTTATAGCAACTATTCCGGTGTGAAGTACCGCCGAACCTTAAAGAGGATGCCAAGTTTTTTGGCAGCGGTTTTCGCTTTTGACTCAATGGACCAGCCCAAGTTTAGGTTGGATGAAAGATCCATACCTAGGAGCTCAAGGTGGTCATTCACCGGTAAAGGTGTATTCTGGAAAGTATGACACTAGTGTGTTGGGAACTTATTTGATTTACATTTTGAGAAATTACTGTTACAAAGTAGAAATTCCACTTCAGCTCTAAATAGTGGGACACATTAAGAAATGTTTTTTAAATATATAGGTTGTAATGTAAATGTAAAAGTGGGTACATTTAGCGCATGCACGTCGTGCGCGGTTCATAAAGCTGTTGCTTAGGGATCAAGCGGTAGACGCAATTGTGTCGGGCAAGAATGGACTTTATGTCGTAGGCACAAGATTGCTATCGCACGCAAGATAGTAGGTTATTTATGTTACGAAAGGAAACGATCGCGTTTTTTATAAAGTTGTTCAAATGGGTTTATGGTGCGCCACTGGACTTGTTTGCGTAAGTACCACGGTTCGATTCCCTTCGAACGTAAAATAAAAAGATATGTTTTTTCTTATTTTGGTTAGTCATAAATGTCATAATTTATGTTTATTTGAAGTCTAGAGTATTTTTTGTTGTTAGGTGGGTCTGCTCTTAAAAATAGGGCACTTCGGCGAAATACACTGAGAAGCACACACGTTCTGCATTGCTACCGTGAAAGTAATATAAGAAATTACAGAAATAATCGACATACGAATAGTGGCAGTGTAATTGCAAATCGTAGTTTACTAAGTACTGTGTTAGTGTGGAAGATAACAAAGGGGTGAGTTTATCATGTAGGTATGTTTGATCCGGGCCTGATATAGATTAATAATTACAATTGACAACATAAAAAAAAAAGCATTATTGTTTTTTCACGTTAATAATAGCTGGTTAAAAATTAGACTACCCGTATTTCTCGGTTTTTCTTTATTTAACTTAAATTCTTCGTTACTAATTTATTAAAGAAATAGTCATTAAAAACCCTCCGGAACCATCGGAAAGAAAGAACAAATTAGAGCTTGAAAATTAAGCATTTCACTTACAGGGCGAACGATATGAAGTGTTACCAAATTCACAAAATCGAGCCTGGTGTCAAAGTAAATGCGACTTTCTATCGGGAAAATGTTTAAGAAGCTGCATTGGAGCCTTGGGCACGCAAACATTTCGGTAGTAGACCGTGGACATTTCAAGAAGACTCGACCCCGGCTCATAAAGCTCGGGTGAACCAAAAATGCCTGAAAAACCACGTTCCACATTTCTTTTCGTCCACACAATGGCTTTCGAATCCCCCAGACGCGAATCCGATGGACTTTTCTATCTGGTACATTTTGGAGAGCAAGGTGAGGAGAAGAATACATGCCAGTATGGATGCACTGAAGGAAGCGATTGTACCTTATTGGCATTACATACTGCAGGACCACATTCGTGCAGCGTGAAACTCACTTTTAACCGTCTGAAAGCCATAGTCAAGGCAAAAGGTGGTCATATCGAGTTAAAATTAATTTATTTTAAAATTTTGATATTTTTCTCTCATTATTTTCTTGTTGATAAATAATTTGAGAAAACGAAAAAAAAATCGTAGCCTTTTCAATTTGGTAACACTTCATATCGTTCGCCCTGTACATTGAAAAGATAGTAAATAAATTACTTAATTTGAATATTGGGGGAAAAATTAGTATAATAAAAAATAAATAATTTTAAATAAAATATTTTGGGGGGTTAAAGTATTTAATATAGTTTTTTTTTAATTTATAGTAAATTATTATTGTGATAGAATTTTTAAATAATTGAAAAAAAAAATTATAAAAGTAGATTTTATTTATTGTATCTTGTGTAAGTATCAGAGTTTATTAATAATTATTTTTGATTAAAATTTTCTTGAATTTAAAAGAGTTAATTCATTAATAAATTTATTGTGGCAAAAAAATTTTTAATAGTTAATTAGAAATGAAATGTTAATCGTTTTTAAATATATCTAGTTTTTTTAGGAAAAAAAAAATTAGTTTAATTTAATTAAAAATTTCATTAAATATTTTTTTTTAAAGTTAAATTTAATATTTTAAGTGATCATTCCCGATCCGTCCACTTGTGCAAACCGTCTACTTTCCCGATCCGTCCACTTTTGCAAACCGTCTACTTTCGCGATCGGTCAACTTGTACAAACCTTCTACTTTCCCGATCGGTCCCGATGAGCAAACGAGCGAAACTTTTACATCGCGGGTGATCCCTCCCTAGAAATTTTAACACGCAAATCTTCATTTGCGTTTTTCTCAAAAGTACGTTTCATGTGGTTAAGCGGTTTTGGCTCCCGAGGGACGATATAGACTTAAACCACAGAACTAAAGGGTATTTTTAATGCAATCATTATATGAAAATTAGTATCATAATTTCCATCCAAATAGGCAAAGAAAGTATTAAAATGTACACTTTCGTTTAACCTTAAACTCAAAAAAAAACAATTAATTACATTCAATTCTCTTTCGAAGACGTTTAAAGATATAACTGGCCACTTAGAGAATGATAAGATTGCAGCATGAGTACTTTCTGTTTCAGTGTCACTGTCAATTACTATTTATATTTCGTTATGTTCTCAGTAATCCGATTAATATTCTTTAGAGTAATTTAAAAATGCGTGTGTTAAAACAGACAAATGGGAAAGAAATTCTATTAGAACATGGATATACGTATAATATACGTATACGAGCACCAACGTAGTTCCAGTTATATACGGTCGATTACCGAATAAAACCGAAATCACCTATACCAGATTTTTCCAGCTTATCAGAGACTTACTCGGTGTAAATATCACAAAATATAAATGTGATTTCGAACAAGCTCAAATGAACGCCGTCAAAAATATATTTCCACAAGCCCACGTGAGTGGCTGCTTCTATCATTTTAATGCGGCAGTTTGGCGTAAAGCAAAGGAGCTAAAAACGAGAGTGTACAAAGAAGGCAGAAATATAACAAAGATGTGTGCTGTCCTGCCGCTTCTTCCGCCTCAGGCAATGAAAGAAGCTTGGTGTAATATACTTGACTCCGCTCCAAGGATACGAGAAATCCAACAATTTTTAAGATACTTCCAACATCAGTGGGACCCTGATCGACATGCCGAATTGTTAAGCAATTCTTATGAAAGACATCGTACTACGAACCCAATAGAGGGATGGCATAGAAGAAATGAATGCCTACATACCCAAAAGGCCCAACTTCTATTACTTCCTCTATAAGCTGAACCAAGAAGGAAGATATGTGTCAAATAAAATTCAATTCAGCCTCTTTAACAAAACACCAAGAAATAGGCGAAAAAGCGATATATAGCCTTTGATAGCAAACTATCAAAACTTTTACGGAAACTAGAAACCAGGCAGATCAGTAACATAAACTTCTTAAAGAAAATTTACTTAATTAAAATAGCTTTGGGCGTTCATTTTAAATTACGCATCAAGAAAAACAGACGCCGAAATTAAGATAATTTAATATAATCGAACAAGAATATTATAATAATCGAAGATATTTTCAGTTGTTTTGAAACTAGTCTGAGACGACGTTTTATTTGTTGTTAATTTTATTAATTATTAAATAATAAATCCCTTTATTATTTTTTATTTATGGATCGGTAATTGATTGAACCGCAATACATGACTGCAAGTTACTTAGCTGCAATAGAGTTAGAATTGCAGTTCTGTTGCAGTCCTTAAAACTGCAATAGGAATGCATTACAACCGTGCAGTTGGCTTGCAGTCGGTGTGCGGCCAATGGGACTGCATCAGAACTGCATTTGAACGGCTATTTTGCAGCCGAGTTGCAGTCAGAATACTGTCCATCTGTCTCGGCCCTTATACCCTTACTGCCTTCTACAGGGTGTCCAAAAACTCAACGATAATCTGGTACCGGGCGAGAGGCCAACTTATACCAGTTCTGGAAAAAATAAGATAAAAATTCTATATCACTTTCTTAAGCGATAATAGACATTTTTTTTAAAAAGTTGAAAATCAACACCTTTTGTATAATATACCAAGGCGTCCAATCCATCTGTTGGGATATTCTTGATTCAAATATTCTCTTACAGCCCGAGCATAATGAGCTGGGCAACCATCTTGTTGTTCAATTTTATGGCCCCCTCGTTAAGGTGACGCAATGAAACTTAATTAATTTTACTAAATTAACAACGTTTATTACGTTCATTCGTTGTTACGATTAATATCACCGTTATTTGAGATTACGTAATTAAAAAAATCACGCCAGAATTGTTAAATTTGTGATCACAGTACCTAAAAATGCGACCAAAGGTGTTGATTTTCAACTTTTTTTTTTAAATGTCTATTATCGCTTAAGAAAGTGATATAGAATTTTTATCTTATTTTTTCCAGAACTGGTATAAGTTGGCCTCTCGCCCGGTACCAGAGTATCGTTGAGTTTTGGGACACCCTGTATACCTACGAGTACAGACCTGAGTTGTTGTGACACTAGAGAGATTTTTTTTGTATGCCAGTTTATACATGAACATGACGTTAAATGACAGGGTACCTATTAATGTTAACGTTGTTGCAGTCTGTACTAGACTTATAATCTTTTTTAATTTTGGACCCAAATGTAAGGACAGAGGGATGACGAGAAGCAAGTAGACAGTTAGGGAAAGTGGACCGTTTGGTAAGTAGACAGATCAGGAAAATGGACTGATCAGGAAGTAGACAGATCAGGAAAATGGACTGATCAGGAAGTAGACGGATAAGGAAAAGCAAGTGGGCCTATCGGGAAAGTAGACGGTTTGCGAAAGTGGACCGATCGGGAAAGTAGACCGATGGTTCCAGAGGGATTAAAAATACCGTATATACAAAGTTAGGAATACTGATGTCGTGATCTTAGCATGATATAAAATAAAAAAAGTAACTTTAAACAGAAACAGAACGGACTGTCATGTCATGTCAATCATTCGCTGCCGTTCGTTCACAAATTTGTTATTTTCCGTAATTTAATTAATTACATAATTTGTAGACGCCATTAAAATAAATAAACTATTTTGCCTTTACTGCTTTGCATCTGCTTTGAGTTTCTATCGTCAGACAGATAAAAAATGAACATGACAGTTGTATATTTTTTCCAATTCCTTGGCGAAGGGTTAGGCAGAGTACCCATCGAACATCGAACGAAACCTCTCCTGGCGCCCTCATATAAGTTAAATTAGACCTAGATTTAGTTAGCATAGTTTTCTATTACGTAGTTTTCTATTACGTGTAGTTCATAAGTGTTAGATTAGTATATATTTTAGATTATAGATTAAACATTCGTTATTAGTATATTGTGTAGCATTCTTTTAGTTCCCCTGCCAACCGTCCGTAACAAGGTTTAGCATTATAAATTTTAATATTACTATAATTTGCACTTAATAAAGAAACAAACCACTATATTATACCGAAAGTAGCAAAATTGCTAAACCTAATTTAAAAACAATGTTTGAAATACCGCCGATCTACTAAAAAAAATCTTAAGAAGTTTAGTTTAAATGTTTTTTTTATATTATGATTATAGGTGTATATGATGATAACAGAACTACGTATATTTTGTACTATAACTTTGCCGCCTTTTTAGGAAATTGTTTTGTAAACTCATGGGACAGGTCAGATGTCTAGTGAATTTCTTCTCGCGAAAATGCCCTATTATGAGGTATTTTAACCGATTAGTCTATTAGGTAGTAGCTTTTGCATTATTATTTGTCTAGTTATCCACGGACAATTGTTTTTTTTTTTTTATTTTGCTGTAGTTTAAAAGACAACAAGTGCTTGACGTGTTATCAAGGATATTAATAAGCGATTGAAGACGAATCTTTGGATTGTAATTAATTAGGTTTTTTAAATAGGCTGTGCCAGTCAACTGAGTAAATAATACTTTAATTTTTATGAAATTGGTTTGCTGTAAAAATGTTATTAAGACGTCAAAGTTGACTTGATTGGGTCTTAAACTACATGCAGCTTAAGATTTTATACTTACTAAAAATCATCTACGACGGCTCCAAATAACTTTTTTAATAGAAAATATTTAAGAAATTGAAAAAATTGAAATCGTGTGGTTGCCGGGTTAGAATAGTGCCACTCCATGTCTTCCCGTGGATGTCGTAAGAGGCGACTAAGGGAATATAGGCTTGTAGTACTGTTAGGCGATGGGCTTGCAACCTGTCACTAATACGCTGGTAAAAATCTTAGCCTAATTGTGCAAATTGTGGTTACAGAGTTATCAACAAGTTTTTTACAGTTGTTGGTAATTCTGTAGCTCTGCCTACCCCACTCTGGGAATGAAGGCGTGAAGGTATGTATGTATGTATGTATGTATGTAAATATTTAAGAAAACAAAAAGCCGCCTTCAAATAGTTTTTTTTTGTATGAATCATTCCAAATGAAGTCTGCTTTTGGTTACAATATTGTAGGACGCCAACTTAAGTTGGACCGACCTTTTACCTACCATTATATAACAAGTTATTTTTGCTATTTAAAGGCGGTTTTTGTTTTTTAACCATTTATTTTATTTTATACTTTTTGGTGATCATAATTACACTGTTATGTAGTTCCACTTCTCAATTAATAAGAAACTATAGAACATTTCAATCTCACCGCAAGCAACGCCGTAGGAAACTCATAGTCATATACCTATTTAAACCAAAATTTGCGTCGTCATAGTCGATCAACTATCTTAATCGAAATAATTATCTTGTCGCTACCCTTGAAATATATACCATTAAGCAGTTCCGGTGGCCATCTGTGGTCTTCGTCATCAGTATAACTTCACCAAATGGTGCTCTCCAAGAGCTAACACGCGAGTTACAATGATAAATACAAAAATCGCTATAAGTGTACCTATAAATTATGAAGAGTTCCGTCGATTCCTCATGGACTCCATCATCAAATCTTCATTTTGAATGAAAAATGGGATCAAACGGGAAGTACCAGCTTTCAAATAAAGAAATAATCATCAAAATCGGTTCACCCAGTCGAAAGTTCTGAGGTAACAAAAAAAAAACAGTCCAATAAGACCCTCCTCCTTTTTTGAAGTCGTTTAAGAAGTTATTCACACTTGTCGTTTTTTTACCCGACTCAGTCGGAAGGAGGGTTAAGTTTTTCGAGCGTAACAATGAATTAAAGAACCTATTAATTGAAATAAAATAAAAAAATATTTGAACTGGCTTGTCCCGCCTGGAATACCTTTTCCAATACTTAATGGAAGTTTTTATTGCTGTCGGGTTTTTTTTTTCAATTGATTTGAGACTGTTTTTTGTTTGTGATGACGTAGTGTTTGTAAGCTTTGGAATCCTACACTGAACATGGTCCGATATGCAAATACCCGGTTTTTTTTCACTTCTAATTTCGTCATTAGACTCCAGTAGATTTGCAATGACAAAACCTAAAAATAAAAGTATACACGGCAGGTATACAGCCAAGTTAACGCTTTGATATAAAAGGGAGTTGTAATAGTCACAGAAACAAAGGACCAATTTAGATAACGTCAACGTAATTGTACATTTAGGGAGATTGACTCTCGTATCTTAATCGGGCTCTCTTTATCTTTGCGTATGTATACTTAGAAAAACAATAAATCTATTGTATTATATTGAAATGGTTTTTAATAAAATGCAATTAAAACCCGATCATCTTTGAATAGGAAAAAAATATTTTCGTTCATAGTCTTGATTATAAGATGTAGGATTTTGCTCGTGATTTTAACACAAAACTCTTGAACATATTGTTCGCGACTGTGTACGCATGATTGCTTTTATAATAGAGTTCGTGACCGGACAGTGTTTGTTGATTTTATTTGCTTCTATTTCTACTTCTTGATTGAAATAAACATTATTAGTTACCCAGTTGTAAATGTTTAATAACTAATTAATTCGGTTTCACTGATTCAGATTATTATAAAATAAACCAAATAAACGAATCCGTTAAAAATTTATTATTTTCTTATTTATCGAAAATTATTTATTTATTATAGTAAACTGTAACGATCCAACCCTAGTACGCTTATTGAATTACTCTAAATCTGGTCATGAATGACCAATTGTAATAATCCTAGGCAAAAATTTGTTTTTTTCTTTATTTTTATCTAATAGTACCTACCTAATTCCTACTCCATCTATCTACTGTAATAGATACAAAGATTGGGGGTTGTATCTGTAAATAAAAAGAACTGGAAGGGCTACTTTTTATAAAAATACTTTTATTCTGTTTTCTGTTATATTTATATTCAATAATACATAGCCGTGCGCACTCGGCGCCAGGTAACATGCGACTCCCAAAAATTATACAAAATAAACAGTCGCTGTTCTATCGAACCATTTGCTTTTCAAATTGAATAATTAAAAGCAAATGAGACATTGCATACAATGAACAATACAATAAGGTTTATTTTAAGGGTTACAACCTTATTGTATTACATCCCTCGTCCCTCTGGGAACAAGGAATGAATCCTACCTATCCCTACTTCCTACCTATGCAGGGAAAAATAACAGGACAATCGCCAGCTCTTAATGAAGAGTAGCTTGCCGTGAGATTCATTTATTTATTTATTTATATTTATTTACTTATTAATTATTTAAAGGTGATCTCACAGCGAGCTTCCGCTCCATGAAAAACCTGCAAAAAAACAGAGCGGCTGGCACAAAATAGCTACCTACCTGCCTAACCCTACAAACCAATTTATGACAATCCCTGCATTGAAGATGCGGGGTTGCCTTACATTCTCAATGTTAATCAAGGAAATTAAGAAAATGCGGGCCTGGGTGATTTGACATGTATCAGTCAAGTCACTCTCAGAATTTTCCGCTGAAGCTAATGAAAATTTTGGACTTGTGTCCACTTTCATCCGTCAGCGATTTGACCTTTGTCACGTCACTCTCGGACTCAAGTAGCTGTAAATTAATTTTATTAATCCTACCTAATTTTTTTTTATTAAAGCTTAGGCTACTTAAATTTATTTACATTGCATTTAAATAAATTTGCTTCAGTCGAGACTGTCACATATCTCGGCCTGAGATATGGACACATCGTCTTCGCTGAATGATGATGAACTGCATTTCTTCCTGATCATCCATCAGGTGATCGCAGCATCATCGAATTGCCTGGCACAATCTTAGATTGCGCAGACTTCTGACTTCTCAGCTCAGCATCGTTCATGAAATATAAGAAAATCACACAATAAAACAAGTTACAGACAGTCCATAAAACCTGCAACTAATTAGCATGAACAAGCATCCAACTATCCCAACTATCACGCCTTAACATGGAATGCATGACACATCTGCCATGAAGGTACCCGTGCACCATGGGATATGTGAGGTGAAACCAAACAAGTTTCTTCCAACCTTACAGGCTTAAAGGAAATCTCACAACCCCAGGCACCCTGGACCCATGGAGATATGACCACATCATGTTCTTTTGCCATCTTTCTTTCCATGGTTGTTCATGCTTGTCCACAACTTCCTATAACAGAAGAACAAAAAATAAATAAATAAGTACATAAAAACTATTCACACCTTAACTCCTAAAATATCAAACCTAAACTTCCTATACAAGCTATATCTAAAACCTAGAATAAAATTTCTTTAACCTATTTCTATGAACAATAAGGGTTTTCGAGGGCCTACTGAGTTGTATTATTTTATAATTCTCATTATTAAGTCTGGCCACCACCTCGAAAGGTCCCTTATAACGTTTGGAGAGCTTAAAACTCATGCCAGTCCTCCTTTTGGGGGAATAGAGCATCACGAGGTCGCCATTATTATATATTATGTTTTTGGCTTTCTCATCATAATAAGCTTTTTGCTTCTGTTGCGCCTCACGGATACTTTCGCCAACTTTAGACACTAATAATGACATCTGTGTCACCTTATTCGCCAAATTTTCTGAAACATTAATCCTATTAATTCCCAATTCCACATCAGATCTGTATTGTGGCTCTCTTCCGTAGATTACCATATACGGCGACACCCCCGTACTGGATTGCTTCGCACTATTATACGCAAAACACACATAAGGTAAATAAGTACACCAGTTCCGCTGACCATCCGAAACATACTTCGACAACATACCTAAGAGTGTTCTATTAAAACGTTCCACTAATCCAATTGTTTGTGGATGGAACGTCGTTGCATGCGACAACGTCACATTAAAATATCGGGCCGTTTCCTTAATCGTGTTGGACGTGAAGACTGAACCCCTGTCTGTTATTAACTGCTGCACGCCTCCAAACCGGCACAATATTTCTGTAATTAAAAACTCATTTATTGTTTCCGCCGTGACTCTGGGTACCGCTTTACATATGGCATATTTCGATAAATATTCCACTGCCACGATAATATATTTATTCCTTTTATCAGAGGTCTGCATCGGGCCGAGCACATCTATTCCAACTTTCTGATACAAATCTGAAACACAAATCGAAACCAACGGGGCAACTACTTTGTTTACGTTTCTCTCTTGACAGCGATGACAGGACTTGACATAATCACTGACTTTCTTCTCTGCTTTATCTATGTAGTATCTGTCATTAAACTTCGCATAAGTTTTAAAGAGTCCGAAATGACCTCCAGTCACAGGATCGTCATGAAGCTCGTTCATGCAATCGGCAAAGCACTCCCTCGGCAATACCAATAACTCCTTTGATTCTTGACCGATATTCCTTCTTTTATACAACAAATCTCCCTGTAGAAAGTAATTTTGATATACTTGAGCATTATT
Source organism: Acleris emargana (assembly GCA_927399475.2). NCBI lineage: Eukaryota > Metazoa > Arthropoda > Insecta > Lepidoptera > Tortricidae > Acleris > Acleris emargana. The sequence goes on along the minus strand of OV656835.1, from coordinate 51,037,614 downwards.
TTGCCGCATTCGGTTTAGGATGTCACAGCAAAATACATCCGATTGCTGCGCTGTTTTTACATCTATGCTATTCAGAGCATATAAGACAAATCTGTCCTCTTGTTCAGGAACTCTCTCTATGCGCTCTGCATCTGGATTCTAAATCAAGGGATTTCTGCTCAAAAAATCTGCTACCACGTTGTCTCTTCCACAGCAGTACACAATATCAAAATCCCACGACTGCACCGATAAAGCCCATCTTGCAAGTCTGCCATTCATGTCACGCTTGCTCCTTAACCAGACTAATGCTCTATGGTCTGTGACGACTTGAAACTTAAGCCCCCACAAATAATGCTTGAAGTATTGCAGAGCCCATATTAAACCAAGGCATTCCTTTTCAGTCACCGAATATCTTTGTTCGGCCGCACTTAACTTCCTCGACGCGTATGCGACAGGTTTCATTTCTTCCATACCTTGACACAAGCAACTTCCCAAAGCCTTGTCTGAGCTATCGATATACAATCTTGTTGTTACTTCCTTATCGGCTGAGAAGTATGCCAATACTGGAGCTTCACATATTCTATTCCTTAATTCCTCAAACGCTTTCTGTTCCTCATTCGACCAAACAAACTTTTTATTTTTCTTCGTTAAATTTGTTATGGGAAACGCTACCTCAGCGAAGTTGTCTATAAACTTCCTGTAGTATGAATACAGCCCCAACACGGATCTTACTTCCTTTACATTCTTTGGTGGTTGTATTTTCTTCATAGCTTCCACTTTCCTGGCATCCGTTCCAATTCCTATTGCGGATACTTCATGTCCCAAAACTGTCACCTTCTGATACCCAAACTTGCACTTGGATGGTTTTAGGGTTAAATTGGCACATTTCAATCGTGACAAAATGTCTTCCAAAGCCGACATAAATTCTTCAAAAGTTTCTCCATATACTAATATATTATCGACGTACACTATAACCTTCTTATATTTTATTCCGGCGAGCACTTTATCCATCACTCGTTGGAACATTGCTTGGCTCGTTTTCAGGCCAAACGGCAAAACATTAAATTCAAATAATCCGGAATGCGTCACGAAGGCCGTCTTATCTTTGCCTTCACCCAACGCCAGCTGCCAATATCCAGAATTCATGTCAAAGTCGGCGAAATACTTTGCCCCCTGCAAACATCCCAATAAATCCTCTGTTCTTGGTATGGGGTATGAATCCATTCTGATTTTTTTATTTTATGTTCTAAAATCAATGCAAAATCTTGGCGGACCTTCTGGCTTATCCACCAAAACAACCGGTGAAGCATATGGGCTTCTTGATTCTTGAATGATACCATTTTCAAGCATCTCGTGCACCTGCTCATCGATAATTCGTCTTTGCCTCTCCGACACTCGATAGGGTGCCTTATGCACTGGTTTATCGTCTGACGTTTTCACTGCGATTAAAGAATCCCTATAACAGCCCAATTCTTGAGTTGCAAAGGAAAACGTTCTGCGGAACCCTTTCAATAAACTATCTAGTTGCGACCTCTGCTTGTCCAACAATTCCTTGTTTATGTCAAAAACAACCGGTTTTGTTTCCGAAAGATTTAGCAAATAGTTTTCATTCTGCTGCACCAAATCTGTAAAGTAAACATAATCAGTTTTGCTCATATAAGCGTCATGCACAAACTCCTTGGTTTGTATTGAGAAATTTGTTTTTTTTTTCATCTTGGCTTGACATTGACTTGAAAGGTACTGCAATCCTTTCTTTCAATATTAATTCACCATTTTTAAAATCAATAATGGCCTTGTTGTCGCTCTCTATACTGCCTACCACATTGATGGCATGGCCACCCACAGCTCTCAACGGTACCTGAGGAGATTCTACGTAGGATATATTTTTCAAGGTCTCCAAACGCGATACCGATATACATGAGACGGACGCTCCTGAATCTATGAGTGCCTCGCAATCAACATTATTTAACTGTACAGAAATAATGGGTACAAAAACATCCCTAGGACTATCTACATCATCCTGCTGCTGCATAACCGGACTATTGTGTTTTTTCTTTTGTACAATAAAGTGTTTACATACATACATACATACTATTTCTCCACCTCGTCGCAATCCGGTTCACTGGCGACGGGGACTGTAGTTTGGGTGCTGCCTCGAAGAAGAAGGCGTTGCATCCTGCTGCCTTCGTGAAGCTTGTTGCTGACTCCATGGACGTGGACGCAAATTATGTTACGGTGGCGATTGCGGTTCAAAATGCACCCTACGCGGCGTCGTAACCGTTCCCGGCGGTCTGTACGGTGTCACATACTCCGACTGCGGCGTGTGCATCGACTGGTCTCCACGACTTCCGATGTCTTCGAAGCTCACCTCCGGATTGAAGATTGGCAATTCCACTTTCTGTGCATACGTGTTTTCATAATTATACACATCCTCCACTTGCAGCAGTGTTTTTCTTAGTTCTTCTTTAGACGCAAACAATTTTGAGGCAAGTAACCACTGGTAGCGATCACTAACGGAGTTAATGTAATGTTTGATGAATTTAGAGTCATCCTTGATCTCCGCTTTCGCCGCTAAACTCTCTAATGCATAGAAATACTCAATGAGAGTCTCTTGCCGTTGTTGCTTTCTGTAGTAAAATTTCTGTGCGAAATCGGTCTGCGAGGTGAATTGTGCCTTCAATTTGGTGACGAGGACCTCATACGTTGTGAACGAAGTGTAGTTGGTCTTATACCACAGCAATGCTGATCCGTCCAAATATGCGGCAATTGCATATTTTTTCTGTTCGTCCGTCCAGGACTTTATGATCCCGATGGCGTCGAACTGCATAATAAAGTCCTCCACATCCGATAACCCATTGAATTTCTTCGCAGCCATCTTCGCCGAGCTAACCTTACTCAGGGGAAGACACACAAAATAACAAATAGATTACCCTTTCGATACCGTTTTACCGTATTAATACTCTTTCCTCTTAGGACCTGCCTTACGCTAGGCTTATCCCCGTCTCTCGTGTTCGAGTATTCGCTAGCTTGCGATATAAATTAGCGGAACCCCCGCTTACTCCACCATGTAATAGATACAAAGATTGGGGGTTGTATCTGTAAATAAAAAGAACTGGAAGGGCTACTTTTTATAAAAATACTTTTATTCTGTTTTCTGTTATATTTATATTCAATAATACATAGCCGTGCGCACTCGGCGCCAGGTAACATGCGACTCCCAAAAATTATACAAAATAAACAGTCGCTGTTCTATCGAACCATTTGCTTTTCAAATTGAATAATTAAAAGCGAATGAGACATTGCATATAATGAACAATACAATAAGGTTTATTTTAAGGGTTACAACCTTATTGTATTACACTACCTAACCTAATAACTTAGTCACCATAGCTAACATTCCTTGTCCTTAACGCTTCCTATTCCTAACAACTAAATTAGTTTTGGCATGTGATCATCAAGTAATCTCAAAGAACCTAATAGTTGTGAACCTATAGTAACCTAGAATTCTTTAAGTCTTTGTTTTAAGTCCTAGCCATACCTAATACTCCCTAGAAATATTGATACCTAAATATTTACAAATAAGGACTGATTCGAAACGGATTTCCCAAATTCGAAACTACTTTTTTGTAAGAAATAAACATTTATTTCGGCTTAACTTTAAATAAACTGAAAAAATGCATTATTTAAATTATTATTCTGGTATTTTCTTTTTATTTTACTTTCTCTCCCACTCCTGTCGTAATTTTTGGCGAATACCCTCCATTAAACGGGCGACAGTAGTATCTGTCACCTTCTTGCAGGCTGAATTCCACTTGGCAAGGAAATCCTTCTTGTCACGTGCTGACTTACCCGTTTTACGCAGGACTCCCTTGACCAGAGCCCAGTACCGCTCAATAGGGCGACATTGTGGCACATTAGGGGGATTCATGTCTTTAGGCACTGTTTGGATGGCATTACGTTCAAGGAAGCTGAGGGTATCTTTGGCATAGTGGGATGTCGCAAGGTCCGGCCAGAATAGTGTTGAAGAACTGTGCTTTCGAACAAAAGGTAACAGTCGTTTCTTTAAGCACTCGTTGATATATATTTCTTTGTTGACTGTGCCTGTTGTGACAAAGGCCCGGCTGCGATCACCGCATTGACAAATGGCTTGCCACACAAGATATTTGGAGCCAAACTTTTCCATTCCGATCGTCGTTTGTGAATCTGGAAGAGTCTCTCCTTCTGCGATTGTATAATACTGATCACCTGGCAGTGTTGAAAACTCAGCCTTGACATAGGTTTCGTCATCGAGTACTAAGTGAAAATTTTCAATGCCTAAAAAGTCGTACAATTTACGCGACCTCGTTTTGATGGTTGCTTGTTGTTTCGCCGTAGTTTTGGGCACCTTAGACTTCTTCTTGGTCTTCATACCAGCACGTTTTTTGGCACGTCTTACCATAGATTGACTCGTATAAATTTTTTTCGCTGTATCTCGTTCAGACATACTGCGATTCTTGCGAATCGTTCGTGTGATATTTCTTTCGAGGTTGGGGTCCCGACGGCCCCCGTGTTCTTTAACCCTCGGCTTCTGGGCCGTGGACAAGGTCTCCAAGTAGCGTTTTATAACTTTATCAACAGTTCTGCGATGGATTTTTAATTCCTTTGCGATGAAATGATTGGGACGATTATAGTGCATTTATTTTAGGATGAGAAACCACAATAACATTATATTGCGTTTGGTCAACTATTTATTACCTAGCAAATAGTACAGTACAATAGTCTGGGAGCCGCAAAATAAAATTGTTTTAATGTCACTTTATTTGCGTGTCGTCAATTGTTACTCTAGTACAAATTGTAAAGAGATTACAGTTCACGAGCCGCAATATAATGTTGTTGTGGTTTCTCATTCTAAATTAAATGAAGTATGGGATTTGACAGCCATTTGGCAACGATTTGTTCTCGCCGTTGGATTTGATTCATTCTACCGTTTTTTAGGGAACCAGTACAGAAAATATTTTGTGCCACAATATTTTAATGACAGTGACAATATCATTTTTAAAAGTTTTACAGTATGGGTTGAATAAAAAAACCCAGAAAAATAATTTTGAATTTGGTAAATCCGTTTCGAATCAGTCCTTAGACTATAATTTATTACTTAATACTATCCTAGTTTATATTAATGACTACCAACCACTTGAAATTCAACCCACATACTAAGTGAATAGTTTTTGGAGTTAAAGTTAATATGTACCTATAGTATAATTAATGAAACCTAAGTCTAGATATGCCGTGTGGTTGCCGGGTTAGAATAGTGCCACTCAATGTCTTCCCGTGTATGTCGTAAGAGGCGACTAAGGGAATAAAGGCTTGTAGTACTATTAGGCGATAGGCTTGCGACCTGTCACTAATACACTGGGAAACATCTTAGCCTACTTGTGCAAAATGTGGTTACAGAATTATCAAGAAGTTTTAAATTGTTGGTAATTCTTTAGCTCTGCCTACCCCACTCTGGGAATGAAGGCGTGTGTTTATGTATGTATGTAAGTCTAGATTAATGATCGATACTAATATAAACTAGTGATACTTTTTTTTAAGTTCAACCTAAGCGTAGTAAACGTAGTTATGTTTATTTTAATAAAAGGTTTAACCCCATATAACCGTTTATATTATCCCTATGAAATAAGTTTATGGGGATAATATAAGCTCTAGGTAAAAAACATCTTAAATATATACTTTTCTTAAAAACATATGCTAAGAATACTTGACATTGTGCGACTCTTAACATACGACTAGTAATAACGGACGTCAAGTATTTTTAACATTGCGCAAGGTGTAGAGATTGTAAATAAATAAAAAACGTCGTTTTTATATAATAAGCATATACTTAAGAAAAAAAAAATTGAGCTACACATTAATGAGCAACATGAAAAGAGTAGAAACAATTTCTTTTCGCCACTAAGCACAACCTCAATTTGCATTTGGAGCATTCCATGTTCGTGTTACCCTTCTTGCAATGCCTACACCTTCCGTAAGAAGTGTATACTGGCAAATGTCCTGTGTTATCATATTGGACTGCAGGTGGAGGTCTTGCAACTGTTGATACCTTTTTGACAGGTACAATTGGCACTGTTAATGTTAGACGGCCTAGCCCTGTTTTTTTATAGAAGCTCCGTAGCTAACTGCAATCTAAACTTCTTAATGGGCATTTTCTATACAGTTGGCGCTTGCCGCCTATACAACAAGCAAGCGTTATTTACGCATTGCATTAAAATTTAAAAATAACTTTGTTCCTTATTTGTTTATTGTCACATTTGAACCCAATCTTACTGTTTATTCGGTGTGTGGTTAAATTTAATTACTTTCTTTTGTGATTTGTCGTTTATGTTTAATGTCTTTCGGACTAACTGTTTTTGCTTGTATTTCGGACTCTGATTTACTTAACGATTTGGCCTTTGTGACAATTGTGACTGTGGATTAATACGATTTGGCGCTCTTTTGGACTTTGTTTTGCTGACTGATTGGAATTTATTAATACAACCGCGGTAATGGCGGCAATAATGTACACGTCGCAAGAGTATGCGGATTTTCATCAAATTTATGGTGAAGTTCGCTGTAACGACAAAGCTGCTGCGAGACTTTATGCTGATCGATACCCTAACTGCCGACACCCTGGACATGAAGTTTTTACTCGAACCCAAAATGCAATATCCGAAGGCCGCGTGCCAGGACAGCGTACCAGCGATGGACGGCCTTTATCCTCAGAAGATGATTTGGAATTGGAAGAAGTTGCAAATAATCCGTCCACTTCCGTGAGAATGATTGAAAGGCGTACGGGGATACATAAATCAACGTCTCGTAAAATATTGCAATGAAATAAGTTTCATCCCTACCATATTCAACGTATCCAAAATTTACAACCGCGAGATTACCCGGCTAGGGTTACATTTTGCCGAGAAATGTTGAGTAGGCATCAATCAGATCCAAATTGTTTTGACAAAATAATTTGGAGCGATGAGTCGGCGTGCAAGCTGGATGGATACTTCAACATGCACAACCTTCACAGCTGGCAGATATCCAACCTACACGAAATGCAGGAAGATCGGACTCAGTACCGATACAAAATAAATTTGTGGACGGGTATCGTGAATGGGCAAGTACTGGGCCCCGTGGAACTGCCGTCGGTGCTGAATTCCCAAAATTATTTGGAGTTCCTGGAAAACGAATTGCCAATTTTATTGGAAGACCTACCACTGGAGCTGCGGCGTAAGTTATGGCTCCAACACGACGGCTGCCCTGCTCATTATGGCCGCCTAGTAAGGGCTCATTTGGACGAGACATATCCCCATAAATGGATTGGACGATCGGATGCAAGCATGACCTGCTAGATCACCCGATTTCAATCCATTGGATTTCTTTTACTGGGGTTGCTTTAAAGATAAGGTTTACCGAAAAACCATTACAACCGACGAAAATCTCCGAGAAAAAAGAAAAATGTACACCCGCACTGAGTTTTTGATCTGTGGTATTCGGAATTTATTATTTAAAAAATAATAATCGTTGCAAAACAATCTTGAGTAGTTGTGTTATCAAATGGGAAAAACCATTAAAAAGTAACTACCTATTGTACTTTTTTAAAATGTTTAAATTGGTTTTTATATTGGTCAAACTTTAGCCCCTCCTGGTGAAAAAAAATACATAACCACTGGTTAGCCAATTAGATTAAAAACATGCTCGTTTAATGGACATTTAAAAATTATAAATACTTTATCATAAAGATATCGGAACTTACAGAAGTCATAAATATCGAAGCAGCCAGGATGACCATATAGATCGGAACATTTATGGAAAATATATCTTAAGTCTGTGTCACATAGTTCAAAATACTTTACGATGGACCCATTAAAATAAGGTTTCAGACACGCATGATTAATATTATGTTGTCAACAATTTGAATTAAGAACAGAGTGGTTTATTGTGACATGTTCCGCTAATTTGGTCTATGAGTGTAGTAACGAATTCAAATATGAACTATGTGACACAGACTTAAGGTATATTTTCCATAAATGTTCCGATCTTTATGATCATCCTGGCTGCTTCGATATTTATGACTTCTGTAAGTTCCGATATCTTTATGATAAAGTATTTATAATTTTTAAATGTCCATTAAACGAGCATGTTTTTAATCTAATTGGCTAACCAGTGGTTATGTATTTTTTTTCACCAGGAGGGGCTAAAGTTTGACCAATATAAAAACCAATTTAAACATTTTAAAAAAGTACAATAGGTAGTTACTTTTTAATGGTTTTTCCCATTTGATAACACAACTACTCAAGATTGTTTTGCAACGATTATTATTTTTTAAATAATAAATTCCGAATACCACAGATCAAAAACTCAGTGCGGGTGTACATTTTTCTAAAAATCAGAAAAATCCAAATATCTCGAAAACGGTGCGATTTTTACTGAGGCGACTTTTCCATGTTAGGTAGGTGGCTTGCTCACCTACCTCCCCCTTAAGTTTGTCATGGTACTTACGGGGCACCCTGTCAATAACTAATAATAAAATATCAAAAGTCAATAATATGATCGGTTATAAAGGCGTTTCGGATATTTTCATACAAGAAAAAAAAATCATATCAGAAAATATGTCTACTTATAGGGAAAGAAGGCGTTCGGAAATTTGTCTATAGGGAAAGAAGGCGATTGGATTTTTTTAAACAAGAAAATAAAAATATCAGAAAATACATCAAACAAATCGTAAAACTTTGTTCAACAATAATTTTGTTTAAATTTTCTAAAAATCTTTACTCCCATGTAAAGTTTATTTTAATATGGGTGAGCGTGAGTTTTCTCCCTGTCCTTTCAGATTCTATACGAGGCAAATAAGTTTATTTACTCCTTCCCATTTTTTCCACACAATCAATTATTTGTTATATACCAAATTATTTTAATAAAGTAACATTAAACTAAATAGGTATATTTTCAAAGTTTTACATTAAACAAAAACCTAAATGTATTATTTTCTAATTTAATCCAATCCTACGAGTTGGTACCTCCTTTGTTATGTAACAAAAATATAATTTTAACTTATAATTCATTTCTATAACAAATAAAAATAAAACTTTTATCCCTAATAACTAGTTTCTTAATTCAATACATACTAAACTAATAAATTACATTCCCCGAACCAACCTCAACTTCAAGGGTAAATTCCTTCTTATTTACAGATAATATGTTGATAAATGAATTGTATTGAATTTACCTCGTTCCTTATTTGTTTTTAAGTCATTTAATATGTAAACATCAAAATATGGGTTAGCCACTATTATGTAGGGACCTTCATACAAAGCTTCAATTTTTTTTGTAATTTTCTTTAGTGCATCCGACTTATTTGCTATCTTTACTAAATCACCAAGTTGAAACTGAATAAGCCGATATCTCCGATTAAAATTAATTTGTCGATTTTCACTTACTTTCATTAAATTAACCTGTACTTGGTTCTGTCCCTTTTTACATTTAACTTTCCTGTTTTAACCTCGAATTAATTATCAAAAGATCTTAAATTGGATTGTCCATACATTATTTCGCACGGTGTAAACTGAGTACTTTCATGAAAAGTGTTATTATATAATCTTTCTATTTTTGGTTATATAGCTACCCGAACACTATGATTCGACCTACAATATGTCCTAAACAACCTCCCTAATTCGCTGTCTCTATGGTATTGGGTCGTGAATTTCTTACTGTGGTATAAACTACTTTCACTTCCTCCTTAGCCATGCTCGCTTTCCAAATCTTACTTATAAACTGAGATCCATTATCTGATATAATTACGTTGGGTTTAATTATCTCAAAGAATTTATATACTCTCCCTAATACTGAACCTCGAAGTAGCTTTTTGTAAATCATAATTATTATTTTATCAATTTACTAAACGAATCTTTTATGACCAATATAAAATTCGTACCAAATTGTCCTGTCGGAAGTGGTCCATACAAATCTATCATCACTAGATAACCTATCCGTTTAGTGATGATTGATTGACAAGGCCCTACTAGTTTTACTATATTGCTTCTATCTATCTATCGTAATTTGACAATAATTTTTCTTTACCATTTTAGCTAACCCTCTCCGATAAAATCTATCTCTTACATATTTAATATTTTTAAGCGCCCCTTGATGTCCCATCTCTCCATGAATTTGCCGTAATACTTAAGTTTTCAGGTAAATACACTACTTTACTATCAGATTGACTAGGTGTGAAACATAATATGTCATTACGTAAAGAACTTTTTTTTTAATTCCCTACCTTACTTAACGATCTTCTATCATTTCATTTATCATGAAATCCCGTTATATCAGCATCTCGGTTTTTTAGATTAGACATGTCCCTAAGTTTATCTATAAATTTTTCATTTATCCTAGTCTCAGTACATAATAAATCTGGTAAATTATTATTTTCTTCTTAAAGAATTTCACCCTCAGGCGGATACTTAGACAAGACATCAGCTACTATGTTTTCCCTCCCCTTGACGTGCTGCAACTCATAATCAAATTGTTCTAAATATTTCATCCAACGTGTTACCCGAGCATTATATAATTTCAAATTCTTAGGAAATATCAAAGATTTATGATCTGTTTTTATTATAACTTTTGTCCCCTTTAAATACGTATCAAACTTTTCCAAACAACAGATAACTGAGTAAAATTATTGTTCTGTTACCGTCTAAATAAGTTGTGCCCTCTTTAATGCTGTACTATGAAACCCTACTACTCTAATTTCCCCTTCTTCTCCTATCTGAAATAAAACTCCCTCCATCCCTACTCATGAACAATCTGTCTGTAAATAATATGGTCTAGTAAAATCCGGGTGCTGTAGTTCAATTTATAAACACCCCTTTTATTTTATCAAACGCTTCCTGTTCTAACTTGGGATAAGTTATTTTCCATCTTTTACGATATTTACGTAAAAGTTTACATAAAGGTTGTATTGTTGTATATAAGTATTATATCCCGGTATAAATCTTCTATAGAAATTGCAAAGTCCTAAAAATGCTCGTACTTGTTTAATTTTCTTAAGTATAGGAAATTTCTGAATAGCTTTTACCTTCTCTGGATCAGTTCTCAACCCTCCTGTGGAAATTACACATCCTAGCATCTTCACCTCTTTACACATAAAATTACTCTTTTCTAAATTACACGTTAATTGAGCTCCTTTTAATTTGCCCAAAACTATGTCTAAGTGTTCTAAATGTTCCTCTAAAGAGCCTGTTGTTACTATCGCTAAATCATCTAAATAGTTAACATAAAATTCCCTTACTTCAGGTCCCGATATAATAACCATTGCTCTACTAAAAATTCCTACAGATGTTTTTAAACCTTGCGGCAAAACATTATAAACAAGACTTTTCATTAAATGAAAATCCTGTATACTTTTTGCTTGATTTTGATATAGATATTTGAAAATACGCATTATTCAAATCTAATATATCTAGCTTCATGAAATGAATTTAATACATCTTAGTGCATAGGTGGTTTCTCTGTTTCTGCTATCATATGTTTATTTATTTCTCTAGCGTCTAATGACACCCTTATTGAACCGTCCGGTTTTAATGTGAAAGTCATGGGACTACCAGAAGGTGTGCCAGATCTACTCTAATTAATTCTAGAGACTCCATTTCCATTAGCTTTTCCTCAACCCTTCTTCTATACGCATAAGGTGTTGGATAGGTCCTTTTAACTATTGGTGATGAGTTTTCCATATTAATTACATGCTCATAGCTGTTGGCTCTACCTAACTTCTCACTAAATAAATCCTAATATTTTACCAATACTTTATCTCATTTATTTTTGTCATTATTTCCCAATTCCACCCCAGTTTTATAATTTCAATTTGTCCCAAATTCTAATAAATTTAAATATTTATTAGCTACCTCTTCTACAATTTCTCTTTCTTGGTTTTGTTCCCGAAATCTAATGAGTCGACTTTCGCTCTTTTGACCTAAAACTATACCATTATCATATCTATCTAGATTAATCATTAATTGATTATCTTTCATCCATTCAAAACCTAAAATCAATGAACTACATAATCCTGGTACTATCAAAAACTCTGTTTCTATAATTTTATTTCCTATCATTATTGGCAATAGCACCATCTCTTTTATATTTATGCTTTTATGTCCTACGGCCGTTGACATTTCAAAGGGTTTAACTGGCATCAAAAGAACATTTGTATGTTTCTCTTTAATTCTATTCCAAAACTCCTCTGAGATGCAATTTAAATCACTACCAGTATCTAGCAAAGTTAATTCTTCATAATCGAATATGTTTACTATAATCTGTTCTTTTCATGGTGCTTTCCTTGGTTGTTCTAATTGTTCTTCTTTAAAAACGATTGAAAGTAAATTTTCCCTATTTCTTTTCAAATCATATTTGGTTTGTTCCGCTTTTAACATGAATATTTCTACTATTTTATTCGTCCTATTTTATTCCTTACAATGTTCTAAACTATATCCTAACGAGTTAAAAATATAAATAGAGACCAAATAGAGGGCTATTTGGTCTCTATTTATATTTTTAACTCTAATTGGAACCTTGAAACCTGATCCATTTAAACCTAAAATTTGATCCGGCTTCCAACCCATCTTTTTCATTATGTTTAATCCCTTGTCCCCCTGAAAATGAGGCTGATTTGGGGACTATAACATCAACCTCTACTGGTTTAAATCCTTCTGTAACTGTTCATCAGTATCTTTTAACTCTATCTTTTCTTGACCTTTTGTCCCACGATAATTTCCTTCTGTTGGTCTCTGCGATTTTTGATAATTTAGTTTTATTTCCTTCTATATCGTCCATGATTCTTAAAAACTCTGCAGTTTCTATCATGGTTTGGTTCTGTGACATCATCCATACTTGTTGTAATTGATTTGGAAAATAACGTATTATATCAGCTATTAATTGTTGATCAGGAATTTTAAAGTTTAACATTTGTGCTCTTCCTGTCAACTGTACAAAATATTTTAACGTAGATGGATTCTCATTTCGGGTTCAAGTCCCTTGTATAATACTTCTTCTGAATTCGTTCTGCTCACTATTTCCCCAAAAAGTCGCTTAAAAGTATTTTTTAAAATCTTCAATCTTTACTTTTCCTTTGTAGTTCCAAACGTTGCACTAAAGATCGCATTCGTTTTAGAGTGCCGGCTTCTACCTTTAAAACCTGCACATTATTTTCAATTTGTTCAATTGTAGTTGATTGTTCATTACTAGTTACGGTTTGTTCTTCAACCTCCCTATTACTTTGTACCGGCCGCCTTCTTTTCCTATGCCTTGTTTTCATCTTCTTTTAAAAAAAAAAAACTGCTTTTATCTGCATTAAACAAAACGCGACTCGTTATTTAGGTATATAGAAAAGAAAGAAAAATACATTTATTCACTACACACAAGACACAAAGAAAAAAGTAAAAACAGAAAACATCAATAAAAAGAGTAGTGAGTGTGTCTTCGCGGCAGTGAATCGGACACTGGCTCGAGGCTGGGGTGTTAAACACCTACAGCGCTGATTTTCAGCCAGCTCCGTTTTTGACAGATGGACGGTACGCTAAACGAATAAATAGAGTAAAGAAAAAAAAACTTTTAAACAATAGTACATTATTGCCTAGGCAGTGAAGCAGGCGATTGCGGGCCGAGTATTGGTTTAAACGGACGAGCTGGCGACCTGTAGTGCTGCTTTTCTAAAAATTAGCCTGATTAATAGAGATTCTAAAATGATATAACAATTGAGTTTATTGATTACAGCAGCGAAGTTATTATTAAGTTTGTCCAACAAAGACTGAATTTAATCAAACTAGCGAATTTAAAAAACGACGTTTCCTTCCGTTTAAAATCAATTTAGCTGGTTTAAAATGTTTTAACAGACGGTTTATATTAATGTAAAATACAACGACACTACGACACGACGATAAAAGGTAATTACTTACATTTTCTTAAAATTAAAGCAAGTCGCCAGCCCTAAATGCAGGCTCGGCAGCGTTTCATAAACGACCTCTTGAGTTTGGAGGCATATCGTCGCTCACCAATTGGTCGGCTTGCTTCTGCGACGCGACTATGCAGCTGAACACTTGCTTTAAATTTAAGAAAATATAAGTTATTACCTGTTATCGCAGTGCCGTTGTTTTTTACATGAATGTTAAGTGTCTTTTAATACATTTAAAACCAGCTAAATTGATTTTAAACGAAAGCAGTTCGTTTTTTAAATTCGTTACTTTGATAAAACTCAGTCAGTGTCTTCAAGCTAGATTGAGTCCTCATGTTAGTAAAATATATTATGAAAAGTAAACAGACAAATCTCACTATAGTCGCTTTATCATTTACTAATATATTTTTTATATGCCCTATAAAATATTCACTTTATAAAAGGTATTAACTATCTCTGTTAGCTAATTATGGATATTCTAGATTTGCTTTACAATTATAAAATTCCCTCTATAAACACTTTATTATTTATTGGTACATTTGTATTATGCAAGATAAAATATTTATTCTGAAATAGGACTTATTTCTGTAAGCTAACTATTGATGTTCTAGATTTTCGTATTATTCATGTTTTTCTTACCAATATCATAATAATGTTAGTTCTCCGAAAAAAAATATATAAAGGGTATAGCCGGGTAAGCATGGAGAAACTGCCCTTAGCGAAAAAAATAATTTCCTTTTACTGGGTTATTAACCTTTACATAAGTAGTGCTTTTTCCAAAATTTAAGCCTCAAATCCTTCAGGTTTAAAAAAAAACCGCATAAAAAGAAATAACATTTTTATTTTATTTTAGCCAAAGTACTAATCCGATTTCTTTGTAATTTGGATATGTTGTACATACAATTAAGGTCGCTTTCTAAAAAAAAATTTAATGAATTATCTCTTGAAAAAAACCAAAAAAAACGAGTTAATAATTTTCAAAAAAAAAAAAAAAATACGTGCGAGATTGCGACAATTTCCAAATTTACATATTTTATGTAGAATTTAATGATGTTTAACATATATTTTTTTCAAAAGCTAAAATCGGGATTAACAGTGTGAAAAACTTGAATTTGTAACATCCCATACATTCTTTTCAAACAAAATAACTTCTACGTATTACACTATGAAGTTATATTTCCAACGCATTTTGAATTTGGAACGCGACTTATTTTACTGAGTGCGAACTCATGCGAACCTTAAAATCCGTGGCTGTATGCGGCTAGGGCTTACGGCATTCAGACAATTAAAAAAAAACAAAAAGGCAAATGGTATGGTATATAGAATATATCCAGTATTTAAACTGACACTCACTAAGTACACGAGTGCATACTTAGTGTGTGTCAGTTTATACTGGACAAAATTCAATATACGAGGTTGAGTCACAGAACCGTGTCGATATATGTATGGGATATTAAAAAATGCGTACTCCGTAGCCGTATGTATATACAGGGTGTCCCAGAAACTGAAGTCAACCCGCCTAGGGCTGATAGAGCAGCTCATAAGCTATCGATTTAACCCCCATGTATGTTCAGCAATTGTTATTAGTTTCCGAGATATTGATCATTTTAATCGGAATTATTGTCATTTTTCCTTATGCCCGTGCTACGAAAAATCCCTAAATTCATGAATTAATTCACATTATTTTCAGTGTTTTCTTGCATGATTAGAATCACTGTAAAATAAGGAAGTTTTTAAAGCTACATGCCAAACATTTTTTCATTACAACTTTTTGAGAAAACACACAAAGTTTGTTTTCCATACTAGATGAAAAACAAACGCGGGGTTCTCTTAGTATGGAGAAAGTAACTCTGTGCGTTTACTCAAACATTTGTAATAAAAAATAAATTGGCATGTAGCTTTAAAAACTTCCTTATTTCACAGTGATTCTAATCATGCAAGAAAACACTGAAAAAAATGTAAATTAATTCATGTATTTAGGGATTTTTCGTAGCACGGACATAAGGAAAAATGACAATAATCCCGATTAAAATGATCAATATCTCGGAAACTAATAACAATTGCTGAACATACATGGGGGTTAAATCGATAGCTTATGAGCTGCTCTATCAGCTCTAGGCGGGTTGACTTCAGTTTCTGGGACACCCTGTATAGCCACAAAAGCAATTTATAGTGCAAAACGTCACATTTTAAATTCAAATTCGTTAAGTTAGCGTTCAAAATATACTTCATTCATTTATTGTCAACTTGGTTTTGCTTGTATGAAGATTAAGTGTTATGGGATGTCACAAATTCGATTTTTCAAACTGTTAATCCCGATTTTAGCTTTTGAAAAAAAATATGTTAAACATCATTAAATTCTACATAAAATATGTAAATTTGGAAATTGTCGTAATCTCACACGTTTTTTTTTTTTTTTTAAATTATTAACTAATTTTTTTTTGGTTTTTTCAAGAGATAATTCATTATTTTTAAGTAAAATAAGTCGCGTTCCAAATTCAAAATGCGTTTGAAATATAACTTCATAGTGTAATACGTAGAAGTTATTTTGTTTGAAAAGAATGTATGGGATGTTACAAATTCAAGTTTTTCACACTGTTAATCCCGATTTTAGCTTTTGAAAAAAATATATGTTAAACATCATTAAATTCTACATAAAATATGTAAATTTGGAAATTGTCGCAACCTCGCACGTATTTTTTTATTTTTTTTGAAAATTATTAACTCGTATTTTTTGGTTTTTTTCAAGAGATAATTCATTAAATTTTTTTTTAGAAAGCGACCTTAATTGTATGTACAACATATCCAAATTACAAAGAAATCGGATTAGTACTTTGGCTAAAATAAAATAAAAATGTTATTTCTTTTTATGCGGTTTTTTTTTAAACCTGAAGGATTTGAGGCTTAAATTTTGGTGAAAGCACTACTTATGTAAAGGTTAATAACCCAGTAAAAGGAAATATTTTTTTTCGCTAAGGGCAGTTTCGCCATGCTTACCCGGCTATACCCTTTACTAATCAATTATTTGTATATTTTAAGAATTCAGTTTATTAAGTAAAGAAAGATTTTGAAGTAACCTTAAAATTTTCAAGTTTTCTATCAGTTTTTATCTGATATTTTCATTTTTGATATTATGTAAAAGTTATAGTTTTTCTTTGTTAGACTATACCCTAAGTAACCTAATACCAGTGAAGTTACCCTAACCCTAATTATAAGGTTTACTCTAAGTACTACTATCGCCCGAAATCGGTCGTTGTACCACAAAATATTGAAACTGTGCGAAAACTTGATGATTATAATATCTACACAGGTGATGAATCCTGGATCTATGCGTATGATCCCGAAACTAAACAACAATCAACAGTGTGGTGGTTTCAAAAAGTTTTGGTATTAATTTGCTATGTGGCTATAGTGCCACTAGAGAATCGTAAAACGGTTAATTCGGAGTGGCACACGACCATTTGTTTGCCGGAAGCATTTGAAGAAATACGTAAAAACAACCGGCGACGCAGAATCAAACAGCACGTTTTGGAGATATTTACCTCAGTCAGAGTGGAAATACCGCTTTAAAAAATGGTTTCAACGTATAAAGTGCATCGATCATCAATTCATCACGGAGAATATTTCGAAAAACAATAAAACCATATTAAGTCTTATACGTTTGTTTATTTTTTCTATTCCGGTGACATATGTAATTAGCAGGAGCGCCTGTCGTATCGCATAACGTTTTTTGTCCTAAAAATGTTTGGCCGAGAATGTTTGGCATACTGTTGAATGGCATACTACTCGTTTGTCCTAATAATTTTTGCGCATACTCATTTAACGTCCTAAAGCAAGTTTGTCCTAATATTGATAACTCTAAAGTCTAATTACCTAAAGCGTAATATTCCTAACATGAATTGTCCTAATCATTATTTTGCCTATTATTAAACTGGCTACAATTACAGCACCTAAACTAAACTATGGTAGGCGTGAAGTCAGAATCGTTACGTATTCTACCTTCAGGCAGGTCAGATTTCGGTTAGGTTAGGTACGACGACGAGCGAAGCGAGGAGGAGTGTTAGGTAGAACTGTGACCCTAACGAGCGAGCGCAACGCCAGAACCAACAAGTTTGACAAGGTTAGGTTTGTAAATAAAACATTTTTTTATGTATAATCAGAAATAGTTTTTTTTATTAGTACTATTAATAGGATTACATCAAAGTAATATTATTGGCTATTGCCATCAGGTCGTCAATTTTTTTATTGTAGATGGCTATAATTGATAAAACATTGTTCGTTCGGTCACTTGCCGTGGTATATTTACGTTTTTTAGCCGGCAGAGGCGCTCCACATATCAGTTTCTGAATTTCTGAGTGTATAAATTTCATTTCTGAATTTCATTTCTGTGATCAATTATGCACATAAATCATTCGACAGTTGAACCTTAACCACATCAAACGATACGACAAATAATATTTAGGACAAACGATAATAGGAGCAACAATTTCGGACAATCAAAAATATGCGGAACAAAGTGTATGCCACACGTTATTAGGACAAAAGACGTTATGCGACACAACGATAGGACTAATAAATAAATAAATAAATAATAAATATCAGGGGACAATGTCACACCAATTGACCTAGTCCCAATTTAAGCTCTAGGCTTGTATTATGGGAACTAGACAACGATATAAATACTTATATAGAGAAATACTTACTTAAATACATAGTTAACATCCATGACTCAGGAACAAATATTTGCGCTCATCACACTAATATCTGCCCTTACCGGGATTTGAACCCAGGACCGCTAGCTTCGTAGGCAGGGTCACTACCAACTAGGCCAGCGCGTCGTTAAATAATTGTATGCCATTCGATATAGACTAGGGTGGGTCACTATAGTATGGGTTATTTTTTTGTTTTTTCTTTTTACTTCTAATAGCAATATAAATGTGTCACATGATTATATAAACTAAAATAAAAAGTTTCGTTACAGTGGGACATTATCTACTGCCTCCGGATTGACCCTGAAATATGGATTATTTGAAAAAATATGTATTTCTTAAAACTCTGTTAACTACGTATTGTTTGCTGTAAATGTAGGTGTAAATAATAAAACGTAATATTAGAAACCTATATTTTATTTATACATGCATTTATAGACATAAGTAATTAGTTTATAGCAGTTAAGAGGTAATTTGGTCTACACGAAAATCCTTCTTATTATCTAATTTCGGCATGAGTTTACGAGACTCAATCTTCGCCTTAATAAAACCTTCGCGTGCTGATTTTGTACACAAACATCCTGAAGCTTCAGTAACAGTTTTTACTGATCTCTCGACTGCTTGGGTATGGCAAGGTAATCGCAAAAAATACATTTTATTGTCCTCTCCTCGAGCGATGTAAGACTCAAGCTCTTGATTAGAAACTAGCTTCAGGATTGGTGGTTCTGTAACCTGAATCTGCCAGTCAATAAGATCGTAATATACTTTAGCATCCATGATAATGTCTGGAACCTGAAATAATCTTAATGTTTGTGTTTTTTGAACTCGTACTTTTAGAATTCGACGCAGAGCCAACTCTCTTATATGTTTTTCAGAGTCTGATAACATTGCTAGCAGTAGATTTTCAGGATGGGCAAAAAAGCAGTTGCGTTTTATTACCGGATTAATAATAGTTTTAAATTCTGTCGATAAGTAACGAGACCTAGAGATTAATTCCCATAAATGTCTTCCTCCATCTTTGCAACTTGGGTGGCTTTTAATGTGAAACCATGTTGGAGCGTATACTTTGACCACATATGTTGCTAAAGTAACAAGTTTATCGTAAGGGTTTGTAGTTGCAATGTAGAGCCGTAGAACTCTGTTAGCTCGCGTGAGCCACCTTGCATGTGACATTTTTTCAGGTGATTTGTAAGCTAAATCTGCAGGGCATTCACCAAATATAACTTTGCTGGAAGCGAGGAAATCTTCCAAACGTTTTTTAGGTATATTAGGATGAGATTTTAATAGTTTCTTAAAGTTAAGATGATAAGCTTTAAGCATTTGCTGCACTCTTACATGTGATACAGTTCGCAGGGATGCTTTTTTCCATATGTTCTCAATTTTTTCGATGACAATATCAGCAACTTCTTGAAAGTTTGGTTCCTTTTTGGTATCCTTGGTCATTTTGATGTCAAATCTTGTCCACTCATAACATTTCATTATTTCTTCATAAGTTGGAAGCACATTATCTTTCAGATCACTAGTATTACCAAATACAGGACATTTCCACGCTTTTCTAGTACGATTCATTGTAAAAAAACACAGTAACACACCTTTTTTCTAGCTTAGAACAACGCAACTAAACGACTAAAAAAATCGAGTTGCGGGCGGTAGTTAAAGTATTAACACTTACCTACCCTCAAGTATTTTTGTTACGTTTTCTATAGTGTTTGTACGGTAAAGTATTTTAAAATAAATATAAGCAGTTTTCAAAGTGTAAGTAGTGTATTTAAGTATGTTAGCTATGGTTTGAAAAATGAGCTAATTAATTAACTTTTTCTAAATTTCAAACCTATTCCGGAGGCAGTTACACTAAACAGAATGAAATAATATTTTACACACGGTATATTAACTATAATTAGCACCACATTACGGCTATTAAAATCCAAAATTGAAAAAAAAAGTTTTTTGACCCACCCCAATATAGACCCAATTAGCAGCCCTCGAATTAATATATTTTTGGTTAAAAAAACAGAGATCAAAATTGAAAAATATTTATGTGGCATTGTGTGATGTTTTTTAAAGCATTCTTGCATAAAATGTTGTTATATAGTCTAGGCAGTAAAATATCGCTTCCTCACGTACTCATTTACCTACCTGTAAGCTTCTTGCTTTGGTCTCTAAACACCTTGGAAACCCAAGAGCAAACAGCTTTTATATGACTCACTATCGCCAATCACCACACACCACACATTCTCAATTTCTGGTATGTGCTAACAAAGTCATTCCTGTGAGGTCTACAATTTCTCAGATGACGTACAGAGTTCCGTGATTTTTCTTTAAATTAAAGGTAATCACAACCCGTAATCTGTGCGGGCTCGTCATATTTAACAAAACTGGTAGCCCGAACTATAAGTAGGTACACATGGGTAGTATGGACTGGACACAGCGCGCCGCGATTAGCGTTGACGTTATTTAGTACGGTTAAGTAGGTAGGTAAAAATTGTGACATGTATGTGGATCGGCCACGGCATAGAAAGTTAATATTTTAATGCCTACACTTACTTCGTTTACTTATCTTGTACAATAACAAATGGCATTATAATTTTCGGACATTAACTATTACAGTGCTATCGTCATTAATCACATTGTTCAGGTGATAGTAGACAGAGGCGTGATGCAAGATCCATCACAAGCATAAGGGATTGTTGTTACTCGCAATTACGGCAGATGATGCATGGATTGCGGCAGTGGGCTCTAAGAGGCATTTAGGAGTAATGGCCACGAATTCTATACGTCAATGTCATTATAATTTGGAAACCTATAAGTACTCACTGTAAGTATACAGGGCGTCCCACGGCTATGCCACATGGAAGGAAAGTACCTTGAATAATGTAGATAGAACATTTTACTGAAAGAAGACATTATTTGAATTAAAAAAAAAAAAACTGCGTTCTTAGATATTTAAATAATTACATGGTTGAACCGGGAATCGAACTCGTTACACGAGAAAAATAATTACCCTGTAGCTTTATCACACCGATCGAAAGGATTCATCATTAGGATTATTTTTTGCTAAATAACTTAGGCCCGTTTTAATAAACTCGTATCAATCCGCGTTCTGAGAGCTTCTCAGTTGAGACGGTCTCGATACATTATCCTGGAGCTAGGATCGTCGCTTATTAATAAACTCATCTTGAGAAGCTCTCACCTGGGATGATCTTAACAACATTATAAACACATCCCAACCCCAACAATGACATTTTCGAAAGAAACGACAAAACGTTTTGACAATGCATATGGTTCTTTAAAATAGATGATTTTGCGTTTAGACATGACTATCATAAATCAATTTTTTCAAGGTAAAGTGTAAAAGCAAGTTATTGTTGTAAAAGCATTTTTTTTAATAGTTTTCCGCTTATATCACAAAAGGTAATCATGTGTGTATAATATGACATTATATTTCAAAATCTCTCAGTCATATTGAAAATACGAAACGCACACATGTACAGTAGTTTACAGGTTACAAATTACGTTTTTTTTTTCAAAGTGAAGTGAACTTAAGTGTCTTTAAATATTAAAATAAATGTGATAACATGCAGATTCTCGAATACAACGAGACACAGAAAATATTTAAAAAATATACTTGTCCTAAAGGCCGATCCTTACCTACAGCAAGCATCGGAGACTGGAGCCTAGAAGAGTTCTTTCTACATAAGATGAACAATGAAAGGCAAATCAGGCGAGTAGTCTCCAAAAGGTGTCTAATTTATCTACTATTAAGCTTGAGTTATTAGATATATATTATAAGTCAGTCAGCAAGCAGTTCTCTGATCGCCTGCCTCAGTGTATCGGCATAAAGGTATTATGATCATGAACCGATTCTTTTTTGAATATGAAAGATAGTCTTTACATTGGCAGACTATCTATACTTATACTCGCCTCGGCGAATGATGGGTCCTATGACACTGACAGTTATTCCGACGCTACAACCTTGTAGTGGCGTCATCGTTACATTAGAATCAAATTGGAGGCGTCTAAAATTGACACTTATTAATTGTAGGTAGATATATGCCATTTTAATGATATTCCGTTGGAATTTTCACAATTTTTAAAATTTATAAGAAATTATCAGAATCAGACTTTACGTTTACGTCTTGCCAAACTTACTTCGTTTGGAAGATATCGACTAGTGTGAAAAAATATCGATAAACAAATGTCGATAATGGTAACAAGTATACAAATTACAGTAATGTCACCTAAAAACGTTTAAAAGCGTTTTTTTGGGAATATAGTTCACCATTTTTGTAGCAATATGGCATTTAATTAATAAAAATATTAAATGAATACATACTGTCAGTCATTACGAGAAATATGCTAAACTAATTTAAAGAAAAGCATTCGTAAGCATGTCAGCAATTGATCTAAGTGTAATAAAATAGGTTTTTGATAGTGTTATTGTCTTTATGTTAGATGAAAGTAAAACAACGTGAATTTATCAATGTATTATTTAATCAGAATCCGACAATCGTGCATTACATTCGGTTTAATTTTCGTGAACGTTCTCAAGAGGCAGCAAGGGCCCACCGTTTTGTGTTTCTCGAGCTAAATAATCGCGTAAACGCACCACAAACTCACGATTTTCACTGTTAAGAACAGTCTTTCGCTGTCTTTTCGGCATTTTAAAATACCGATAACACAAAATGTCAACAAAAAACAGAAACAATAACAACAGTAACAAAAAGTCGCGATAATAAAACAGAACAAAACATGGGGTGCATACAACTATACATACAAGGCGTTAGCACTCGTACTGATATAAGAATTGCACTTTCCGTGCATCGCATTGTTATCATCAGTTTAGTGTTGCCGTCACAAAAAATAAATATATGTATGGGGTGTTAATTACTTTAATTATTACAGGAGTGAAAAATAATATATGAATAAAGAAACATTTATCTAATTTGCACTATTCAAACGTTATTAGATTTAAAATAATTATAAATATTTTTTTTTAAGTTAGCCGACTTGCAGCTTTATAAAACGGCCCCCTGGCCGCAGGACAAATACTACTTTGCCGATAGTGTCGGTACTTGCACATCACTATCAGAGATGTCAGTGTCAGTGTCATAGGACCCATCATTCACCGAGGCGCGTATAAGCAATATTATAGTTATATGCCTTGTAATTGACAAACTTAGTGAATGTAAATTAAAAGATCAAACTAATATAATTATGAAACTGTTAGTGTGTAAAATAGGTAGGAATAGGTACATTATACTTATTGTTTTTGTTATTTTCAGATGTATTAAACTAAAAACTGCCAGCCCCTGCCACTGGAAAACTGGTGTTTAATTTGTTTTTGATTCCTTTATTATTGTGGGCTAAAGTGTGTAATAAATGGGTCCCACAAGGCGACGTTTGCGAGATAATCTTGAAACCTTTTTTCCATTTCAATCAAGACTGGTGGAAGACTGTCCAAGATAGGGCTAAGTGGAAGGAAAGGACATTATAGGCTGTTAATGATTATTTATCGATTAATATTCAGATACAGTTTACCTTAATGTTTTATTTTTTCATGTTTTATGACAGTGGTTAGCACAAGTGGTTTCCTCAGTGGTCACTCATTGCTTTGGTCTGTTTATAGACTAGGTAGAGGGGGTTACTAAGCGACAAACAAGTCACAGGCAACTTGTGCTAATTGTTTAGCAAATTTGACTATAATTCGGTTATTGCACCATGGCGACATAAAATTTAACGACACCCAATTGCACAAACATTTGTTAGCACCATTCACAATAATAATTAATCTATGTTAGCACTGGAAGGAATTCCTGCAATATTTTTGTCTATGCATACATACACTATCCTATTAGGACACTTCTAGTCACTTTCTAATTATAAGCGACTTATCGTGACATATAATTAATTTAATGTTTGTGCCACTGGATTTCCTCCTCGCTTCTTAAAAGTTAGTGGAAGTTATAACATCACAGTTGAGCCTATTCAAATCAGAGTTATCTAATTTTAAATACCTGTCAACCTTAATTTATAATGTCCAACTCAATTTTAGTCTAACAAGGATAGAGATTGATGTTTATAAATTTAACTTAACAGATATTTAAAATCAGATTCAAGTTTGATGTTATAAATCCTTGTTGAATTGGTGTTTATGAAAGTAATTTATAAATGTGAGAACTAAATAACATTGTTTTATTTGCACTAACATCCAGCGCAGACTTTCTGAATTCTTTAGCCACTAGTAGCTTGTTAGTACAGTTACAGAGTTCCGAGAGCTTGTTGTTATGTTATGTTATGCCTCCGAATCTTACGATCCAAATACTTTCATTTCGCTAAGTATAAATAGTGTAGGAGTACGTACATACATATAATCATGTACCAACTTTCGCATAAAGTGACCCCGAATGTCTTTTCACAAATAAATAATACTACTATTAGCGTGTAGTAAGTTTATTTTATAAAAAAATCCTCTCAGTTATACATATTTACAGGTTTTCAAACGAACTCGATACCTAATATTATTTGTATCTGATACACTGTCGTATCATACAAATTCTCTTCATTGAACACTAAAAAAAAGTTGTAATTCTGTAGCTCTGCCTAGCCCACTCTGGGATTACAGGCGTGAAGGTACGTAAGGTATGAACACCAAAAAAACTGAAACAGAACAGTACTTACATTTAAATTATGATACAACAGGCTGTCTTGCTGTTAAATAGCAATCCAACTATCATCTAACTATTAACCATCCTGTTTCATAGCTGCGTAAGGATAAAATAAATTTGGGTTATATTATATTACACACTTATATTACTAAATGGAAAGAAAGTAGATAGGTAAATTTACAATGAAAATATTGCTCATAGCCTCTCATAGCCCACAACTGACTATGCTAACTTGTTATTAGATTGAAGCTATTTTATTACCCCTCTAAGGCGTAGCAAAAAGGAGCATCATGACTTTGACCCATATGTTCTAATTAAACATTGAAATTATTAATTTAATAAAATAACAATTCAATTTAATGATTTTTTAGTTTCATTCCATTATTATATTATTATTATTACTAAGTTTATGTGTTTATATATGAATTCCTACTTTTTTGCATTAAGATATCATGTGCCACTCTGATTTTGCTTGTGGAACTGAAACGACTACTCGGCACTCTTAACGGAAGTTGAGTTCGCTTTGTAAAATGTTTTTTTTTTTGGTGATGTTTGAAAGACAATATTTATTCAAAACCAATAAGTAACGAAGAGGAACTACGGCGACGTGTCTTCAATGCAGCCCGAGACATATCGGAAACCAGTTTACGAAAATTAAACCGAAATTTTATTCGCAGATGCCATTTGTGCCTTAGAGTCGGAGGGAAACAATTCGAACCTTTACTGTAAAAACTAATGAAAATAACCCCGTTTTTTATTATCTTTGAACCAAGGTCAACCAAAAATCAATCATATTCTTTAAAGGAGCACAAAACCAATGAGATATCGTAGAGTACAAGATAATTTTTTAGATGATTAGCTTTGATTTCCGAGGATCCATATTGGCAAATGTCATACGAATTCCTACTTTTATGCATTAAGATATCAGGTGTTATACCATTTTAGAATTGGCATAAAATACGAATGTTTTTAAAGTTATTTGCTTATTTTGTTTGTAGTAAAAAAAAGTTATGGCACGTGTTCAAAGTTTAAATTACTATGTTGATGATAATTTAAGTCAAGTTCATTACAGTATTTTTCCAACTTTTACATTAGTTATTGACATAATAATGCTTCTATCATCTTAATCAACTATTCATAAACGCGCACAAATAAAAAAAAAACTAAATTCTAAAGCTATCCCAGTAAATGCGAGCACTTACAATGTCAAAAGAGGAGAAAAATTCGCATTTAACTATTTACAAAATTATTAATGCACGTTACGATAGGGCCCGTAATCAGCTGTTCGACGCAGTTTTGACATAATGCCCGAACAAGACCGTTGGACGGCATATTTGTCCATTTTTCGCACACAGGTTTTGCTTCTTTTTATCAGTTGGGCACAATTTTCTGCTTCGCAATTGATTTTGTAAACCAAACTGCTCAAAAAACCAGAAAAATCTTCGATCGGCCGACATTGTGGAAGGTTTTTGGGATTTCGGATTTTCGGTACAAATGGCACATTATGGGAGTCTAGGAATTGCAATGTTTTTTTGGCGTAATGCGACGATGCCTTATCTGGCCAAAACACATTATTTATTATATTCTCCATCAGGGCGATGTTGGCGATTAAATGGTATAAGTATTTTTTTCAAGCATTCACTCTATGAGAGTTTAGGATTAACTGCTAAAGCACTAGGTTTGAACCACAGTTTTGACACACGTTATCGGAAAAAGCCACATAAAGCATAACTTTCTGCTCAAACTTGTGCTTATACTTGTGTTTTATATTGTCTGGTGATGTTGAAATGTTGCTGGTATATTTAGTACCGATCATTTCCAGGTATATGGGTTTTGCTCAAAGGGAAATAACTTTCATCATCCAAAATAAACGATTTTTCTTTGTAATTTGTAACCATCCAGCGGCATTGTGACATAATGTTACATTTTTGCTGATCGGTGTATTACGGTGCCCTTATCTTCTTGCGGCACTCCAAACCCACCTTTTTTAAAGACCGGCAAATGTACGGTTGAAAACATTTAAATATTTTCGCGGCATCTCGTTGGCTCATGGAATCACTATCATTGAAAGTGATATGGAGTGTCTTCCCTTGGTCATTATTTTAGCTGGTCGGCCGCTACCACGTTTGCGAGATGTCGTCAAGGATGCGAGAATTCTATATATAGTAGAAACTGTTACATTTTCTTTGGTAAAATGATCTACTGTGTACTTTTTCCCCATGTTTATATTTTTATTATAAAAATGTATAACGCGTTTTCGCAGAGCTTCTGGTTTCGGCGTCATCTTGACAATTATAAATTATAAATGATTGAAAAAATGAAACAAATAAAAATCAAGAATATCAAAAGAGGTACTTACAAATAACATTTTGAACAATTTTTTGTCTATGGCAATAGATATTTTTTTTAAGACTACTGAAAATGATTCTCATTTTTTTGGTATCACCCGTTAATGCAAATAATCTAACATATCTTACAGTTTGGGTGCATAGTATGAATGCAAGTAGCATGAAAATAGTAATAAAACTATTATATTGACAATGAGGTATCCCAAAACAAAATTGGGGATACCTACCAAAACCAAATTGGGGGGTACCATTTTGCCTACTTATACTTTATTTATTTATTTAAATTTATTTGATATAAAAAGTTACAAAAACATTAAAACAAATGTAACATAAACCATGCAAGCTTTTCTGTACCTCTAGTGTATTTTTGCATACACAAAAAACGTCACGATCGCGTTTGCGTTTAGATCTCAGCTAGTATGGAAACTTAAAAAGCGCCCCTAGCGACGAATAGCTGAAACTATAACTGCGAGTGTATTTTACTGTGACGTACCAATACCGGCACGTTTTAAACGCATCGAGCGCGTTTTGAAACGCATCGAGCGCGTAAAGCTGTTTGACAGCAGTTTTGAGTGTTTTTGCGAGTGTAAGTTACAAGTTTGACAGTTCGAAGTGTTTATTAAACTCATACGCGATAGTAAAGTTCACACTTCGTATTTATGCAGTGAGATCGTCAAGTGAGTGGTGAATAACTTGGTGGTTTTTTGTATAACACAAACTAAGGAAGTTAATAAGTTAGAAACTTATAATGCTGGCTCGTAGTTTCTTTGCCTGGAGATTGTTAGCAGCTGCGCAATCTCAAGACGAGCATAACCAGCTTCGAAGAACAAGAAAACAATTCCGAAGGCGGTTTAATCCAGTAGAGGACTTGAGTGACGTCGAATTTAGCAATAGATACAGACTAACAAAGGAAGCTTTTCAATATTTGTGCCAAATATTGGAACATCATTCTAATTTGAAAGATACACAACAAATAAGCCTGCAGGAAAAGGTAAGCAAATTAACTAAAATATCAATTTATTTCTAAATGATTAGTCAAATTTGTTTAAGCATATACAGGGTGTATTGCAAGTCGTGTGCCAAATGAATAGGGTGGGTAGCTAAGGTCACTTGCAACACGTTTTGGGACAATTAACACTTTTCCTACCCACGGTGTTTTTTAAATATTTTTTTTGAAAAAATCTCGGATTCTTCCAAAAGTTAACCATTTTGTTCACCTATCTTTTTTTTTTTATGTGACAGCAAAAAAGTATTTGTAGTTTTTTTATCTTTAATGTTTGCGCATTCTAATGAAATGTATTTTTTATTCATATAGTAAACAAATAAAAAAATATTAGCCAACAAAGTGTGAAGGACAGAAAATAAAAAATCGTCACGGTCAACTTTACGGCAGAATTAAAAAAAAAGTAGAAGCTCCTCAGATCTTCCAACATCATAAAAACTTCTCCAGTTCCTGACAATTCTTACGGTATACCACATGTCTAGAATCACGTTCAGTTTTTCGCCAAAATATGGTTTCAATCTAAAATGGTGGTTTTATTCGGTCAGTAGATCCAGCCAGTTAAATGGGCTAAATGCACAATACAAAACGCGATATGGTTAAAAATCATCTTTATTTTAATAATTACTTAAAATTTTGTTCAAATTGTCTTCCTCCACAAATTATTGATACATTCGCGACACCTTTTTCGTATTTCTACAGTTGTTGTACGAAGTGTCTTTGACTTTTACGTCTGGGGAAGGGCCAAAGAGCTAGTGTACGCAACACAGGTAGAGAGCAGAGAGCATCTGATCGTAAAAATTAATGACGCGTTCGAAATAATGCGGCAAGAAATGACACTTCGTACAACTACTGTAGAAATACGAAAAAGGTGTCGCGAATGTATCAATTGTGGAGGAAGACAATTTGAACAAAATTTGAAGTAATTATTAAAATAAAGATGATTTTTAACCATATTGCGTTTTGTATTGTGCATTTAGCCCATTTAACTGGCTGGATCTACGACCGAATAAAACCACCATTTTAGATTGAAACCATATTTTGACGAAAAACTGAACGTGATTCTAGACATGTGGTATACCGTAAGAATTGTCAGGAACTGGAGAAGTTTTTATGATGTTGGAAGATCTGAGGAGCTTCTACTTTTTTTTTTATTGTGCCGTAAGACCGTGAAGATTTTATTTTTCTGTCCTTCACACTTTGTTGGCTAATTTTTTTTTATTTGTTTACTATATGAATAAAAATAACATTTCATTCGAATGCGCAAACATTAAAGATAAAAAAACTATAAGTACTTTTGTGCTGTCACATTTAAAAAAAAAGATAGGTGAACAAAATGGTTAACTTTCGGAAGATTCCGAGATTTTTTCAAAAAATTATAAAAAAAACACCGTGGGTAGGATGAGTGTTAATTGGCCCAAAACGTGTTGCAAGTGACCTTAGCTACCCACCATATTCATTTGGCACACGACTTTACAGCCTGTATATTATTGTTTTCAGGTACCTACTTGTTGCCTTATTCTTTTTTGCGTGCGGATCTTACCAGCGTCCAGTAGGGGTAGCAAAAAGTGTGTCTCAAAAGATGTGTAGTGTTTATATTCAGGAAATAACTCAGGCTCTCACGTGTCCTGCAGTGCTTAATAAGTACATACATTTTCCTAGCACCCGTTCTGCTAGACAAGCTGTCAGTCACAAGTAATATTTGTTATTATTCCTTAACAGTTGATGAAACTATTATTCACAGATTCTATGTTAAGTATGGCTTGCCGGGTGTAATTGGCTGCATTGACGGCAGTTATTTTAAAATATTCACCCCACATCATAAAGAAGAACACCTTTATTATTGTCGGAAGCACTACCAATCAATAAATGTTCAAATGGTTTGAACCTTTTTATCAAAATCCATATTAGCATGCTATTTGAATTGTACAAAAGTACATAAGTATGTTATGTTCCCAGGTGTGTGATTCTGAGTATCGAATTATAAATGTGAATGCTAAAGGAGGCAAAAACCACGATGCATTTGTGTGGGAGAACAGTGACTTGAATGGCTATATGCAAAGCCTTCATGCACTAGGAGAACTGTGTTGGATGTTAGGTATATGTTTAAAAGATTACTTTAATATAAATACTAGATATATATTCAGTTGTACTTTGAACTTATATTTATTTCTGTTTAAGGAGATTCTGGCTACCCCCAGCGTCCATGGTTAATGACTCCATTTATGGGTGTAACTCCAGAATCACCTGAAGCAGTCTACAACCAAAAACATATGACTGCCAGAGTGGTTATTGAGAACACTTTTGGGAGGCTTAAAAACCGATGGCGCTGCTTGAGCAAGGACCGTGTTCTACACTACAAGCCTGAAAAGTGTGCAAAAATAATACAAGCTTGCTGTGTTTTGTATAATATTGCACTGCAGTTTAAAGTTCCAGAGCCTGAATGTTCTGGTAATTTTTTATACTTAAAAAGTAGAACTTCTTTTGGTTACATAGGTATTTTACTTTTCTATGGCATGAGTTTATTTTTCAGGATCTATAATAAAAATCTCCGTTCAATTCTATGTACCAATTGTGAAGTTTTTAAGTATGGTGTTTCAGCTAGGAGTCAGTTGCCACAGCCAATGGAAGTGAACACAGAAGACGGAACATCCAATGATCTGTTAAGAGGTAGAGCATATAGGGACCAATTGGTCTTAAGGCTTCATAATGAGTCACGGTTTTAGTTATGGAATAGAAATTATTATGTTTATTTAGTTAAGTATAAGGTTCTTAAAACACTAGTAAATAGGTGAGTGTCTCATGTTTTGGTACCTATAAAATAAGATGCAAAATGAAAATTATACAACTGCCACAGTTACAGTTATAATTATAATAGCGAGCCTTACTGTAATTATGTAGTTAATGTAAACATTAACTGCAATTGCGTGGCATATTTAATTTATACATACATACATACATAAACTCACGCCTTCATTCCCAGAGTGGGGTAGGCAGAGCTACAGAATTACCAACAACTCTAAATCCAGTGGCGCGGCGCGGGCGGCGGGGGCGGCGGGGACGGCGGCGCAGCATTGTGTTATACAGGGTGTTTGGTAGCGGGTTCGACAAACGAAAATGGGAAATACCTGGGTCCAATTGGAACACATTTGCCATAGTAACCCCTATGCTAAAGTTGATAGTTTTTTTTTAATATTTTTTTTTCCGTTTTTTTGAAAATATCCCAAAATTTTACCTTTAAACCTTCTTAATTACATACCTAAGCAACTGAAACCGCCCATTTTTTTTTTAAATCATGCTCTGTTAATGGTTTTATTTTAAAACAAAACCAAAACCCATAAGTAGTGCTTTAAAAAAAAAATATGGGCCCTTAAAGCTATGACAAAATGAGAGAAATAAAATGACATTAAAGTTTCGCCAAGTATAAAAAAAAAAACAAAAGTCATAGACGATTTCAAATTGATTAAAAAACTTCTCTGGTTAATACTCTTCACAACGATATGCCATTTAAAAGAAAAAACACAGAAAAAAAAAAAACGCAGTACATTGAAATTTCCTCACGAAGATTTATTAAAGAAATCACTTATACCACGGTTATGAATATTGGTGAATACGTTACAGTTAATAATCGCTGGTAAATTACTATTAATAAAAAACATTTTAAGAGTAATAATAAAATTGAAAACAAAACACATTTTTAAATTTTGATCACAAAATTTAAAAAATTCTTTGAGCTTCACGGGCGTTATTGCGAGCTCGACCATACGCTAAACAAAACACTTTTTTAAATTTTGTGATCACTTGATCAGGAATACATTCCGTACATTTTCGTCGCATTTGCCACATTGATTTGAAAAAAACATTAAGCTAAATAAGCTTTTTAATCTGTGTCTTAAATAGCTTGTAGTTCTTTAAAAGAAAAGTACACTTTTTTTTTTAAAGGCGGCAAATTGTAATTTTTTTTCAAACAGAAAACTTGTAGAAAAACACGTTGATTTGTATTGGTTTTTGAAACTTTCATTACAATGGGTGAACGTACACCATTTACCAATGAAGAGTACGCTGATATTATTTTAGCGTATGGTCGAGCTCGCAATAACGCCCGTGAAGCTCAAAGAATTTTTTAAATTTTGTGATCAAAATTTAAAAAAGTGTTTGGTTTTCAATTTTATTATTACTCTTAAAATGTTTTTTATTAATGGTAATTTACCAGCGATTATTAACTCTAACGTATTCACCAATATTCATAACCGTGGTATAAGTGATTTCTTTAATAAATCTTCGTGAGGAAATTTCAATGTACTGCGTATTTTTTTTTTCTGTGTTTTTTCTTTTAAATGGCATATCGTTGTGAAGAGTATTAACCAGAGAAGTTTTTTAATTAATTTGAAATCGTCTATGACTTTTGATTTTTTTTTTATACTTTGCGAAACTTTAATGTCATTTTATTTTTCTCATTTTGTCATAGCTTTAAGGGCCCATATTTTTTTTTTAAAGCACTACCTATGGGTTTTGGTTTTGTTTTAAAATAAAACCATTATCAGAGCATGATTTAAAAAAAAATTGGGCGGTTTCAGTTGCTTAGGTATGTAATTAAGAAGGTTTAAAGGTAAAATTTTGGGATATTTTCAAAAAAACGGAAAAAAAATATTAAAAAAAAAACTATCAACTTTAGCATAGGGGTTACTATGGCAAATGTGTTCCAATTGGACCCAGGTATTTCCCATTTTCGTTTGTCGAACCCGCTACCAAACACCCTGTATATGGGATAAATTTACTTTTGCACATCATTATATACCAAAACATGTGACACTCACCAATTTACTAGTGTATTGTTAATTGTTGTTGATTTTTCTGTTTACTTTTTGTAGGAATTAAATGATTTAAATATTTAACCCACTATTTTTATACGTACCATTTTCAGCATCAAGGGGGGCTAATACATTGTCAAATTTTTAGGATTCAATACCCAGATCCTTATTGTTATAACTACAATAAATTAGATTCTAACTGTGATTAAATCTATTTAAATTCACATTAGGATTGCTAAAATGTAATAGTTCCCTTTGCCTCCAGTTTAATTAATCTAATACTATAAGCCTTGCTCTATGCATTTCAAAAATGGCCTTTGAGGAAATTAATTATATACAAACTGCAGGTATTTCAAAGATCCGTTGTGAGGAGTATGATACGGCTTATATTGCCATACCTTACCTTAGTTTTTTTTTTGTTTCGCCTACTGGTTGATTGGTAGTGAATGCCATTGGGCATTAAGTCCGCCATTTGAACTTAATTGCATTTTATGCAGATGAGTTTCAATAAATTAAGAGTCTTTTAAATCACAGTATATATTAATGAGATACTAAAAAAAAGAAAAGTAATTTACAAAACAGCTTTCTTAATCAAAAGATATGAAATAAAAATTTAAATAAATACTAAGTACTTAATTCTAAGAGTAGTGTAGTCTGTGGCTGTAGTATATCATTTTTTGGTTAAAAAATTTCAACTACTTTATTAATTAACACGTTCACGGACAGTAATAAAAAACCATTTTAATTTGACCCCCGTATTTATGACGCCCATGCTATAGCCGGTATGATACACGACTGCTATAGCATCCGCGTCCATGAACGTGTTAAAGTTATGAGTTGAATTGAAATGTCCTGCCACCTAGCTTGCATTTGTAGCTCCCTTTCTTTCATCTCCATTTCGTCCCTATGCTTTTGCTTCTGAAAATCTCTCCATTCCATATCTGAATTGAGAAAATGTTGCGCCGCCCGATCAACATGGGACTGCGATCCAGTGCCGCGCCCTCGACGTGACGGCGACGAGTAGGCGGCGGCGCGGCGGCGCGGGGAGCGCACGCGGCGCGGCGCGGGCGGCGGGGGCGGCGGGGGCGGCGGGGACGGCGGCGCAGCATTGTGTTCCCGTTGCGGCGGCGGCGAGCACGGGCCGAGCGACGGGGGCGATTGCAGGGGGAACAGAGGGGCCGGTGGGGGGACATGTGGCTGGTGAGAGGGTCCGGGCTGGCCCCAGGAATCATTTTCACATACTGAAATATTAGGTCATTTTGAAAAGTTACTTAGACATATTATAATGAATTTAATAAATGAAAGGCATCACTGCATTGCATTCAAAATAAATAAACTCCCACCCATAATATTGATATTGTCATTGTACGGCATTTCAAAAATTGAAGGACTTTCCTCATATTGTGGAGTTGGTGACAATGTTAATGTTCGGTTAGTATCAGCAACTTCCTGTAAATTGTAAATAATGTAATTTAATAAAATACTTACTATTAAATCACAACTGTAGGTACAAGTAATGATCAAGCGTTCAACTACATTATCTATGTATATTAATCCCCTCTAAGACATGTAGGCACCTGTATTGAAAAAGAGTTTGCAAAAGTTTAAGCAAACGGAAACCTTATGAAGAATGAAAAATAACTTCTACTTTCGCGTAACACTCTTATCAGAGTGGTCGTATTCGTTACGTTGACATTGTGGCCTGCTTCACAATTGGACGTCATTCTTACCGAAAAATATATATGTGGAAATATATAATAAAATTGATTATTTGAAATGAAATGAAATAAGATTAAAACCTGTAAAAGGCCAGCTTCAGCTACGCCCTCCAACCCAGTAGCAGCCTGTGGCCCTAATATATTGAGGATGCGCTCTTCAAGGTCCGTCAGTTTTAAGGGAAGTGCGGGCCCACCACCAGTTCCACAAGCAGCCTTATATATTTTAGCCGCTTTTTTTTAGTATTGTTTTTAAAATCACTCCATACTTAATAACCACGCAACAATAAAAAACAATAATTAGGTAAACCTAACTATAATATGATTTAAATTCAGTCCACAATCTTTTTCCTAATAATATGACAGGCAGACTGGGTCTTCTGTTATAACTATCATTGTAGGTACCTACTTGAGTGCATGTCGAATACCTACACAGGAATAAAACCTTGTAACTAAAAACATTGTTTCATTCCATTAAAGTTTATCAAAGTCCTTGATAACAAGCTAAACAAGATTTTACGTGTAGGTACTAAGCTACATTTTACTTACTTTTTTCCACTTTTCTGTTGATTTTGACTCTCCTGTCGAGTCAGCGTTTAAAAGAACAGTTAATTCTTCCCACTGTCTAAGGGTATTTATGCGTCCCTGAGCTTGTTTAGAAGGCTTATTAATATCCCCATATCTATAAACATAATAACACAGAGTTAAATCACTTCCTGTTAAGTAAAAAGGTTTAAAAATAACAACTTACTTTTGCATAAAATTAACAAGCATTTCGAATTGCGTTGCACTGGTCTTCATATCTGTAGATATTTTGGGGTTTAAATTAAAATTAGTTTTGTTGTAGCTATAGGTACTTACACTTGATCGAAAACTTTTTCCCGGCAAAAAAACGCCCGGAATGTCATATCTTCGAAATCTTATTTCTCTTTTCCGCCCACTGTTTTAATTGAGATAGAGATAGGTTCATTCATAAAAAGTATAAAGAGCATAAATTAAGTAGTAGTTACTACAAAGGGCAAGAGCGCAGATTAAAGTGACATTTCAATTTTGTCATTGTAATCCATGGCAGGCAACCTTACCAAAAAAAAAAAAACCATCGACTAAGTGAGCTCACGTTCAAACCGATCGAGTGCCAAAATTTCAAATACACTCGCATTTAAAAAAAGAAACGGAAAGTGATATGTTAACTCGATGAACGTTTTCGAGCTGTATTCGATTTTTTGTTGTCAAACATACACTAGAGGTACTGTACACCTCGATCGTCGAATACATCATAAATATTAAAGTATTTTCTGCAAGCTATTTAGATACGCACTGCCAGATCAAAAGTGCAGCAACCCAAATTACAACTGTATTTCAAAATAAACTTTAATACAACGTCTATGAGCTTGAAACAAAACTAGCAATGATTTTGAGTTGATACTGTCTTGACCCACCAGACATAACAAGAATGATAGATAGCTCCGCGCCAATGTGCACCTTCTCAACAACTCGAGAATGGCGATGCGCATACGACGCGACACAGTAACAAGTTTCTTATCTAATCTATCGCGCGAGCGTCTTACTCGGACACCGCATGTACAGGCAGGATGTTTGCGTTCACTTTAATTTAATAGACCAAGGTAATATTTTTTTCACCTCAGCAGCTCAAACAAGCAGGTTTTGCTGCTTAAAAACAGTGAGCAAAATTCAATTTTGCTGCGAGCGAGAGGCAAAGTAGCTTTTTAATTATTATTTTTAAATGCCGTGAGCAGTGCTGGGGCTACTCACAACATACGAAAAAATTGAACTTCACTTTGTTCTGTCACTTTCACTTCGATAGGAAAAAAGCGAGAGATAGAAACCACTTGATTCGAAGTTCGATTTTCAAATTCCACACATAGTAGGCCCAAAAAGAGACGCACGTTCGGATGCACACATAACCGTAAAATTGCAAATAAAACTATCTGTTAAAGTTTGAAATGTGTTTATTATAACTATTTTATACAGTAGGTAGGTACAATCATTTTTTTTATTTAATGTTTTGAAGACAAAATTAATGAAAAATAAGAAGTTTATCATGTATCTACATAATTTTGTTATCGTTTTAACAATCTTTAATTTCGTGACACAAACCGCGGGGGCAGTTTCAGAACGTATTTCAAAAATAGCGGGATTTTTGTAGCCAATAGCCATAGACAAGGCCTAGTTAGGTTTTTTTAAAGCCACAGACTACATAAAGCTGTATAAAGTTGTGTTTGCACTACGGCATTATCAAGTTGAGTGACAGGTTTTATCTGTTTCATGTTTATTTTTTCCACTTTTTATTTTATTAGTATTTTGCAAAAATGCTTGTGATTGATGCATATGCGATCGTGTCGTTATTTAGTCGTGTATTCACCAAATGGTCACAACGGAAGACCTGCGTTGGCCCTACCAGCTTCACGCTGTGTTGTTCTCGCTGCTGAGGTGAAAAGTTGTATGTCTCACACGAGACCAAAGTTTTTTACGTCTCGTATCTTTGAATCCCTCGCTACGCTCAGGATTCTAACCTAGAATCACTCGCTACGCTCGTGATTCAATAATAGAATCCTTCGCTTACTCGGGATTCAAAATCATCACTCGCAGCAAAAACCAACTTTGCTCTCTTGTTGAACAAATAACTATTAATTAGGGTTTTTATATTTTTCTTGTTTATTTGGTTTTTTATTTCTTTAGGCAAAGTATTTATGAGATAAGGTATAAAAAAGTTATTTGTCCGCCTCCCATAAAAGTTATTCGTTTTTGGTAATATTATTTTGATATTTTTCGTGCTTCTTACTTGATAGTTCCCAGTATTGGTAGTAGGTTTATGACAATAATTAAAATAGTTCTCAGTCAAAAGAAATAATTTTGTCTTGCTATGTACAGGAATAATTTTACAGTATTTAAACAGATCACCATAATCAGCCCTAAACTGTTTTCTGATAACACGCGGCACTAAAGTCTGGAGTATTCTTGTTTGCAAATTATAAATTTTGTCGAGGTGCGAGCAAAAGGTCCGCCCGTAGCAATTTAGGCCATAAGATACTAAAGACTCGCCCAGGGCTAGGAGGTATAACGAACGAAGTATGGAATATGGTATTTTGTATTTAATTATTTTAAATTTAGACAGTATTCCTCGCAACTTGTCACAAACGTAATCTATGTGGTCTGTCCAATTGAGACGGTTATCTATTATGAGCCCTAAATACTTCTGCTTTCGGACCAATTCGACCAGCGGACACTTACATGGCAAATTGCTCTCATGAAGGCACTCATGGCTGTGAGCAATCAAGTCCAGTTTGACTTTTTTACTGTTATGACTTGAGCTTACGTACATTATCTTAGTCTTATCCGCATTAAGCACGAGGCCTGCATCATGCGACCATTTAGCTAAGGTGTCAAAATCGAATTGAATTTTTTGTAAAGCTTTAATCGCTTTTTTATTCAAAAACGACTATTATTTTATAAGAAAGGATAATTTTGAATACATAGAAAACTGAATCTTTAATGAACTGATCAAAATTTTAAACAAATTTATTACCTATAAGTACCTGATGAACATAAATTTGTTTGGCAATTGGCAAGCGAATTGTCAGTCGTCAACTGCGTGGGGCCGGCAGTTGAGATTCTTGAACACTGACTTCTCAAAATATCCAAATTTTACCGTCTTAGGCGTCTTGATTTTTTCCGGTGAACCTTGCCATGTTACCCAAGTTTCACATTATTGGACTGACGACAACCTACAAAACGACAAAGTTATACACACTTATCAAGTCAAAGTAATTGGTACACAATCTATGGATTATTCACGATTAGTTTTCACAAGTAGGTATATTTTTTGCACCATAATGTCGGTCGTATGTCAAGACCCAAAATTGTATATATCTCACTGTTATTACTAGTTTATTGTGTGTATAAGTTTTTAAACAAATCACTCAGTTTTCATAGGTATCAAACAATAATAAAATAAAACTTTGCCGCCTCGGCATTGCTTGTCTGTCATTGTCAACAAAACATTCGGCCCCTCCTCTCCACTATCGCAACCCGTTTCACGAAGTGCTTCGTTACTTTCATTTCAATAATTGACAAAATATTTAATACGCTTTATTGGTTTTTAAACAGCGAAAAGTAAAATAATTAGGTACATTGTGGATGTGATGCAAATCGGGTTAAAATTATTGAATTAGGGTTTTATGGATAGGTTAGGTTAGGTTAGGTTTAGGCTGATAAAATATTAGAAGTTTCCTTTTAATACTTACGTATATTTAGTTTTCTTAAATGAAAAGTCTAGTCGTTGCAATTTACGTTTGCGAGAAACAGGTAAAACGGACGGCGGAGGCATTGGAGATGATTCGGTATGTGTTTGACTTACTATTTGTCTGGTACGACGTGTTCTCACTCCTGACGATAACGGTGTCCTTACGAAACTAGAAGATGGTGTTTCCGGTACAAAACATGGTAGATCTGAAGCAGACTGGACGAGTGGGGACTCGTGACTACGTGTCGTTTCACTTACATATGAGTTGGTAGTGCTGTTTGTAGTCGACAGCGGATTACATGGTTCTTGATTAATTAAAACCGCCATACAAGCCGGTGACTCGGCGCCGGACCTCACTAACAAATTCAAACCAAATGGTATAAAATTATAGCGCTACATTAGCTTTAAACTCGCACACAGACACAGCGGCACCCGTGTGAGCACGCAAGAGGGAGAAGCACGCAAGTCTGACCGGCGAACTACGGCTTATTGCATCCAATTTTGAACTTAAAGTGAATGCTTTAACTTTCTTTTCCCAAGGACACTCAACAACCGTCTCTCTCCCCCCTGTCCTCACGACCTTCAACTACTTTTTTCATTACGCCATTACTTTCGCGTCCTCGCGCTAAAATACGCGGTGTTTAGTTTTGATTTATAGTTTAATTTGTGTTATTACTTAACTTATTGTGTTTTATGAGACTCAACTAGTGAAATTTAGCTTGCTTAAGGACTGTTCAATTTACTAAGCGGACATCAAAAATAGGTTCATTTACGGATTTTTTATAACAAATATATCTTTATTACGGTGAATATTTATTTACAACATTAAAATAAAGTAATATATAACACAAGAAAAAAAGAATTAATTACAACGGTAAAAATTTCGGACTTTAGCCCGGATTCGTCGCATAAGTGTTTGCACATCGCTTTTGGATACTTTTCTACAAGCAGCAAACCACATGCGTTTAAATTCTGCCAATGTACTAGCTTCTCGGCCATCCTTCCTCAAGTATCTTTTTACAATGGCCCAGTATCGCTCGATGGGGCGGAGCTCCGGGCAGTTTGGTGGGTTGTCTTCTTTCTTAACAAAATCGATGTTTTTTGAATTTAATAGCTTTACAGTCTCACCAGCATAGTGAGCACTCGCTATATCAGGCCAAAACAAAGGGGGAATACTGTGCTTTCTATATATAGGAAGTAACCGTTTTGTGATGCATTCCTTTCTATAAATTACGCCACCAATAGTTCCAGTTGCAAAATAAGACGTACTTTTGAGGCCACAGGAACAAATTGCCTGCTATACAAGGACTTTCTTCCCGAATTTGTAAATTTTTATGGTTTTTTCGGAATCGGGTACAATTTCTCCTACAGCCGCATTGTAATACTGGGGCCCCGGTAACGTACTTGTGTCAAATTTTACGTACGTTTCGTCGTCCATGAGAATGCATCGAGATTTATTTTGCAGCAAAATATCGTATAAATTGCGGCATCTTTTTTTGGACCGTATTTGTTGCTCGGCACTTCTCTTCGTCATTTTTTGTTTCTTATATGTCCGAATATTATTTCTTTTCTTGATATTTTGTACAGTTCCTACGCTAATACCTGCATTTTTAGCAATTTCACGAACGGACATGTACTTTGTTGATTTTAACAGCCGCACGACTTTTTCTTCGACATTTGGGTTTGCCGGGCCACTTCTCCGCCGCGATTTTGGTAAATCGTCGAGCGTATGATGCTCTCCAAATTTTTTTATGATTTGAAACACGTCTGACTTGGAACATTTAAACTCATTCGCAATTTTCCGCAGTGAAAATTGGCCTGTACACCATTTTTGCAACATTAATTTGCGTTCTTTAATATTAATTCGCTCCATCGTAAAAAATATTAAGACAATTAAAAAAAAAATATGACACTTGATAGACTTGTCTATGTTTATGTTATAACCAGCCACTGCCTATCAGTATTTTTTTAGTTGAAGGATTAAAATTGAATTAAGTATGTCCGCTTAGTAAATTGAACAGTCCTTAGTGTTCTGTGAATGTTTTTCTGTTTGGATTGTGTTATTTGCAGATTCGTCGCGACAACGGAGGTTTGTTTATATTTCGTTAAGTACCTAAATATTGTTATTTTTGCTTCGATCTATTTAGGTTATATTCGTGGTTTGGTTTTTACATATTTTTGCCTGTACTCAAAGTACAAATGGCCGCATTGGTGCAAATTGAGTGTTGTCTTACAGATTACCTACTTAATGAACAAACATGTTTTTCAAAGTTATCCTTTGGAAATAAGAAACATGTCATTAAGTTACGACGCGCTCGCCCAGACATAAAAATTGATTATAGGCGTAGAGATGGATTCTTCAAACATTTCCACAGCGAATTACAAATACAATTGGCTGACTGGCAGCTGCAAATTAAACAAATTATTTTGCTATTCATCTTTGCTGTTTTCCGATTCTAGCAGTGTTTGGAATCGAACAGGTTTTGCAGATATTCACAATTTATATAATTCAGTTAGGGGACGCAGGACTTAAAAAAAAATTCGCCAAAATTGTATCATTATGACACCTAATTTAAATGATTTTATCGTATAGAACACGTTAAAATAAGCATGTTTTACTTGAAAAACTTTTCTCTAAAATCAAAATTGGCTGAGTTATAGGGGTTCAAATGTTGGTCATTTTCAAGGCGTCAGGGACTTAAAAAATTTTGATGCTTGAAAATTATGTCAATATAAGGTCTATTTATGATGATTTAATTGTTTAGAATATACTAAAACAAGCATATTTTTTTAAACAAACTTTTCTCTAAAATCAATTATTACTGAAACATTACGGTTTGAATTAAAGTATGTAAAAAAAATAGGTTATGTTAGGTTATTTTTTATATATTCCCGAAGGGTAAACCGCCCAGAAATAGGGAAATAAATTTGTATTTTTTCTAAGATTCAATCATAATAAGCACGAAAAAGGCAAGAAAAAAAACTTATTCTATTTTCTATATTTTATTTTCTATAAGTAATTCAGCTAGAAAACATGCTCAAAGCGAGAAACATATACGGAGTTGTATATTATTACATGAGTTTGGTAACAGTAGAATTTAAACTTTTTTTGGTAATAATTTTGAGGCCCACAATCGTAAAGTGGAACGTAATCGAAATTTATTGAAACGTTTAATTGATACGGTCGTACTACTTGGAAAGCAAGAATTGCCTTTCCGCGCACTTTTAACGCACGCGACACTTCAGCACTGCTTTTTGAGAACTAGAAAGACGACATCCATTTTTTAAGGTATGTTTTTTTTATGTCACGGAAGGGGCAAACAAGCACACACGCCATACACTTTTTCTTGCTCCGGCTTGCCTATTTATTTACGTGACGCTTCGCCACTGATGCCTCCTATGTCAATACAAAAGACAATATAGCAGACATAGAATCAAGAAGAATAAATATAGAATGGGAATTATCAAATAAAGCTTACCGGAAAATAGTTAAAATATTTGGCACTCCTTCAATAGATTTATTTGCATCAAGAAATAATTCGAAATGTGCAACATTTGTAGCATGGAAGCGGGACCCAGATGCCTTTGCCATAGATGCCATAGATTTTCTATGCTTTTCCACCTTTCTCAATGTTGTTAAAAACATTACAAAACATCAAAAATGATAAGGCCACTGGAATACCGTGAAACCGTCCAATTTTGCCCGCTTTTTTTAAATATTCTTAGTTTTTCTAAAAAAAATGTAAGGTTTCATATACGTTTTTATGTGTAAATATAGTCTAACTAATCATAGCATTGTGTTACAATAAAGAAATAGTCCTTATTTTTTAAGAATTTCAAGCAATTTGATATTTTCATGGCGGGCCAAATTACCTTCACTTTCGTTCATATTTGCCCAAGCCCATTTTACCAAACTATAGCTCTTAGAGCATTCATGTATAAGGACCACAAAGAGTTTTGGGTAAAATGGGCCCAAAAACATTAAAACCAATAAGCAAATAATAATAAATTCGTCTAGAAAGAGGTGGGCAAATTTACGGTTTTCATACAACTAACTCGTAAGTGTTAGGGTTGTCAAAACCTGTTTGATAATGTTTGAAAATTAATAAACCATTTTAGTGGTACAATTTTTTTAATGCAGTAGGTACTTATAAGTTCAATTACAAAACTTTTATCTAGTCATTGGTAACAAAAATCAGCCTTATTTTACTTATACAATTGGTCCGTAGTAATTAACGTTTGACATTGAGATCACTGTAAAAAAGAAAAAAGAAAAAAGAGTTATAAAACATACCAGAAACTATACAAATAAATAAAAAAAAACATAAATAAGTACTATCTTCTTTTGCAGCTATAAAAATATCAGACCCAAATATATATAATTTAACCCAAATTAAAGCAAGTGAGAAATGAAAAAGTGACTACCCTAGTACATATTTAAGAGCGGGCAAAATTGGCAGATACGAGATGCTACACTTGCGGTTTAAATTGCTCGCCATCTTAATTCACGATTTAAGCTACTCACTGCATAAAAAGCAATGAGTAAATGTTCTGATAACTTTTGTTTATATTATACAAAAACAAACACTCACCATTGTCTTCGTCATTTTCCAATATTTTAAAAACACTGTAGACACATTTCGCCCTCAACAAACACGCTTCCACTTTGACAAGCTGTGATAGTCAACTGAATGAAGTTGGAACCAAAAACAATTCGTAGTTTTGCAATAAGTATAACCTATTTTCTACTAATACAATCAAAAGTTACTAAAATACTGTATTTTTTTTTTATTACAAATGTTAGCTTATTTTTGACTCAGCGGGCAAAAAATCCATCAAGGGCAAAATTGGACGGTTTCACGGTACTGGTTTTTCCTTATTGGCCTTC
The DNA here is from genome assembly GCA_927399475.2 of Acleris emargana. NCBI lineage: Eukaryota > Metazoa > Arthropoda > Insecta > Lepidoptera > Tortricidae > Acleris > Acleris emargana. The sequence continues at coordinate 50,993,281 of OV656835.1, read as the reverse complement.
ACAGCCTTGGTTCCCTCTCATACAACCTTAAACCACTTCAGAATTGTTAATATTTGAACCAAATAAAAGCCTACTGTCATCCACTTTCAGACAACACCACCCGCTACATGGGCAGCTTACCCTGGCTGCAGGACTGCTATCAGCCAAGCATATTTGAAACGTGGCATTCCAACATCCTCAATTACTATAATGTTAAGCTCTTTATCATCTAACACATACAATCAATATCAATCATCCTTAAAGTTATCGTGGCCATTCTGTGCAAAATACTCAATTGATCCATATGAAGCATCAATTTCTTCGGTTCTACAATTTCTAACTGAGCGGTTTAACGCCGGAACTTCATATGGAACAATCAACTCTGCCAGATCAGCTTTGTCCTTACTATTAGGATCTCATATAGGAAATAATGATAATGTAAAGAGATTTGTTAAGGGAGTATTCAGGTCAAAACCTCCAGGACCCAAGTATGATATGACTGGGGACCCTGCCATGGTCCTTAACTACCTAACTTCACGTTACCCTAATGAATCAATAGGCATGGAAGCTCTAACCAAAAAACTGGTTACAATATTAGCCTTAACAACTGGACATAGAGTACAAACCTTATCACTTATTTCAATACATAACATACAGTTCATAGATAATAGTGTAAGGAAAAAATACTCAACCCTTAAGAAAAACAATTGAATACTTAATTTTAACTTTTAAAAAACCCTTCCGACCTGCATCTGCACAAACAATAAGCCGTTGGATCAAGGGAACCTTGGGAGATGCTCGGGTTGACACAAATGTATTCACAGCCCACAGCACCAGGCATGCCTCAACTTCAGCTGCTAAAAGATATGGGATTAGCATAGATATGATTCGAAAAACCGCGGGATGGACCAACAGCTCGTCCACATTTGCAAGGTTCTATAACAGGCCGTTACAAGACCCCACATCGTTAAGCTATACTATTTGTAACTCTGTAAAATCCTAGACATTATAAAATAACATACATGTTCAATATTAAATTTGTTATTTTTACTACTTATTAAGAATAAATTTATGTTTATGTTTCTTTTTTCAAATGATAGTGTTTTATATCGTTATAGAAATAAATAAAACATTTTATCTTCTCTATTTTGTTAATCTATCACTCGCAACCCAACTTTAAACATCTACACCGTAAATGTCTCTGACAACGAGCGGAGTAAAATTAGATGATTAAACGAACTTACCTAAGTGAAGTTCTATCATAATTTTACGAAGCTCGTTGTCAGAGACAAACGGCCCACCACTCCCGCTTATCATGCTTTCCCCTTTATACAGGGTTGCTCACTAGTCACTTTGAACGTAATGAAGAAGAAGCAGTGCTGCCACCATAATGTCAGCCGCTGCGTTTTGTTTTTACAGGAGCTTTAAATATGTGATGACGTTTGTTGCAAGCAACGTAAACTACACCGTAAATGTCTGTGACAACGAGCTTCGTAAAATTATGATAGAACTTCACTTAGGTAAGTTCGTTTAATCATCTAATAAGATTAAATTTAAACCTACTAGGGCCACCGTGGCAAAAAAACAAAGTTATATTCGGCGCCGAGACCCTTGTATTTATTCTTTTTCATAGTTTCGGCCGCCTCAGCTGCCTCGCTTGGGTTATTTACTGTTCCGCGGTGGTGTGACGAGACTAGGGTGTCTACTGTCTACACAAGTAGCGTTCCACACCAGCACTCGCCCTATACTCCACGGAATGAAAGACACCATCAGGTCTCTTGCCGTCGTCCCTAGCGATACCGGTTGGGTCCATTAAAGCGGGAACGTTGACGGAGGCAAGAGACCGGCGGATAATGTCATTGAGCGCGGCATGTCTAGAGAAGCGGCCTGCGATTTTTTGGCATTAAAGTCCGTGATGACCCAGGTAATCGACTTCGTTCCCACGGGGGCATATATGTGGAGTGCAGACCCGGACGCCAAGACGTAAACAAGCTGAAATTCGAAAAGTTTCAGGTTCTAAGAAAGTACCAGTATTTAGCGATGGGTGTGCATGAAGCCAGAAGCTCTTTGGTTCCCACCGCAAAAAACCTGGCACGCTCAGATCCTGAGATGGGGCTCACAAGGGTGTCATAAATCAAATTAGAGGTTAAGTCATCCCAACTCCTCTGAGACTTTAAATTTTCTGATAAATTCCTGCTTGGGTAGGCAAATCTCCAGGTATGTTTGGCTTCCTCCAAGTCGGCAGTCGTGTTCTTACTAAAATGGCCGGGCTATGAACGGAAGACAAAAGAGCCTGCAATTTTGAAGAGATGTGCCAAATTGCAATTTTGAAGGCAAGGCGACGAAGTGTTGAATCAATCGGTCTCACCCCTCCGTCTCTTTTGGTGAGGGCGATGAGGTTAGCACCTTATCAAATGGGAACAATTTCTGGATTGATATCGCCGGAATACATACAGTTAATTAAATTAGTTATCATCAAGTTTTAGATTTGAGGCACTGCTTAGGAAATATTAAACTCGAAAAGTGTAATTTTCTGTATAGTTGTGTGTAGCGCAAAGACACTTCCCCCCTCTAAAACTACAACTACAAGTAATAAAAATCTGAAGAAAAAAAACAAATAAAAGAACATGATAACGAATTCTAAAGGAAAACTAAGCAGAAGTTGTTCCCAGGGATGCTCAGCAGCTGCTCCCAGATCCTGCATTGGTTATTGAAGTATAACGACTAAGTACCTAGACCATTAGTTTCTGAGATACGGGCGACTGAAGTGTTTATACCTACTGAAAATCATTTAAGACAGCATCAAATAACATTGAAAATAAAATTTGTTCATACGTGGTGTTTTTGAGATTGTTTTTTTGTGTTTGTAGTAAGGTAACGGCTTCGGAATAGCTTTGAAAATGACTTGTAAAATATAAGTATCTTTCCAATGCCCCTCTATTTTGCAATACATAAAATACAAAATCATTCCTTGCGGATGTTCGGTTGAATCTTTCGTTGGTTTAAGTTTCTTACGTGATACATCGATAGCATTTGTATGTCAATACATATGCTATCGTTATCGTATAAACGGGAATAATACTTTTTATGCAGGTGCGGAAAGTATGTCATTTTACACGAGTCCCGGGGTATCTTGGCTCGAGCTGTAAGCGACGAGTGAAAATATCATCTCCGTCCGCAAGTGTATCAAACGACGTTTCTTAGCTTAGGTTTCAATAAATCTAAATTGCATAATGCCTTATTCTCTAATTTGACGAAATTTTGAAATGCCATGGTCCCTGTAAAACCTTAATATCAAAATGGCTCACTCTTAAAATGATGGAAAGTCACAATGACTTTGACCTAAAAACTTTAATTCCTTAAATACCTAAATATTGAAATGTACATTTCTTTCGAATACCGAATCATAGATACGTCAAACTTTCAAAATAACTGAAGCCGAAAACACCGGAATGGCAAAATGTCATAGTCTCAAAATGCCTAAATTCGTTTTCACAAGTTCATCGGGGACAATTGAACGTCATGAGGTATAAACGGTAACGTAGTTTTCCTGTTATGGTATTGTTATGACGTCAGCCGCCATTACTGTGAACGCGAACCATCTGACGACATGTTTAGGCGCCGGCTTAAGAATCTTTTGTTGGATAACCCAGTCTATTCCGTGAATGAGTATATGGAACTTGACTTATAAATAGGATTGGCTTTTAATTTTTTTAATTTTTTATTATTATTATTTTTTAATGTACTCTGTATTTGTGTTGACTTTCTATTATTATCATTTAATTCTATTTCTGCCGACCTCAATGTAACTGCATATAATTTGACATGCCATGTAATTTATACTGTGTTATATTGAGTAATAAAATCTGAATCTGAATCTGAATCTGTCTAGAAAATAAGAGCTATCAAAACGTTGACATTTCGATAACAGATCAAATACGATATTGTTTTTACCGTCTTGAATAGAGCCCCTGTAAGTAATTGATCTGCGGACGACTAAAACGTTCAAATAGTCCTACTTTAAACGTCCCGTCGTCGTACTGACGTTAAATGAAAATACACAAATTAAACTTACAAAACACTTTCTTTATTCAATTACAACTTAATAAGTACTTAAAACTCTACCTTACAACTACTTAAGAGCAATTTAAGCTTCTGCTTAATGCAGTCGTCTCTTCAACATACAAATGTTTTTCAAAAACTCAATAGCCCCTACCTCTCCATCATTGAGTACCCTTTTGTGGCGTTGGTACTGGTTATCAAAATATATTTCTCTCCGTCTCCTACTACACACTGTAAAGAGAGAATTTTGCAGTCGATAATCTTGCCATTTTGCTTCCAATTTTAGTTTATAAAGGAATCGAATCAGTGTTGGTCTGTGAGGTATTGCGTCTGTGCCAAACCTCTACAGGATTATTGGTTCAATGCCTGTCTTGAGCACAACTGATCATGGAACCACCCAAACGAATCCATTGCCTCTCCATATAAGATTTGAAAGTTAACATGGGATCGGTATTTGGAGTCATATCAAGTATATCGAACCAACAATTTTGAATTTCTTCTTCTGGTAATAGAGGCAAATTTGCACATAATTGCACGATTTCGCGACTAGAGATGCGCAAAACAGTGCTTTGAAAAGTAATGTCATATTTCATTACATCTCCAAAAACGTGATATTACAATGTGATATCACATCACTCGAAACATCACCCGTTGCTGAACACTCGCACCTTTCTTTCGCTCGGTGATGTTTAGCGTGATGCTTATTACTTTCGCGTAATGTATGGCATGCACTACTAAAAGGATGTATGTAAACTTTATAGGGTAACGAAATCATAACCTGCTGTTTATCATCACTACATAGTATAAAACAAAGTCGCTTTCTCTGTCCCTATATCCCTATGTATGCTTAAATCTTTAAAACTACGTAACGGATTTTGATGCGTTTTTTTTTTATAGATAGAATAACTCACGGGGAAGATTTATATGTATAAATTGTTACGTTTAACCCAGAGCGAAGCGAGTGCGGGTCGCTAGTAAAATATAAGACTCATTTTTGATTTACTATTTGATTAGGTAACATTTGATTTTATAAATTCATATCTTAAGATAAACTGCTGAGCTCATGACTTGATAATTGATAATAATATTTATTATATTGATTTCCTTTCATACTTAGGCTATAGTAGCTTACCAGGCTTAGCTTAGGACTGGCAATCTTTGTTCGTTTATAATTTATAATACCATTATATAAAATATAAAATAAATATAGGCATTTATAAATCAACATTTTATTGTTTTTTTTTACACGTAGGTATATGTTTTATTTACATTTTAGTTCGAAGTGTTAGAACTTATGAACACTAACTGGGATAACTTTTTGGTAGTAAGGCGTGTTCTCCTCTGGTTTAAGGTGAGGCCTGCCTTTGAAAACACCCGTTCGCATGGCACAGATGTCGCCGTTATGTTCAGTCTTTTTAACATGTAGGCATAAATATGTGGATATACGCTGCGTCGTTCTTTCCACCACTGGAGTGGGTTTTCATGACGCTTTATCAACGGTTCTTGCACATATTTGTCGAACTCGACGATTCCGGCCGCTACGGGGTTATGAGGAACCTGGTGAGCCACTTCAGCGTCAAATTCGTCCCAAAGTGACGAGGGACTTGAGGGCCCAGCTCTGACAGCAGCGACAGATGGTTCGGCTATGTTGCTGACTGCGAACTCCCTAGGAACGGTAACCATTCCTATTCTTCGCTTTAAGCCATTGGCGGCCTTGTCGTAGTTCCTAATATCCGCAAAACCATTTTTTTTTAAGCTTGGGTCTAGGATGGTCGCTTCGCTCAGCAGGACATTGCTTTCTACCTCGCCAAATCGAGCCTGCATCTGCGATTTTAAAGCATTCAACAGATGCTGTACGTGTGGTGATGTTGACATTAATAAACCAAGTTTTCTATTTAATAGTTTACAATAAACTATGTACAGAGAGGCTGAAACATAGGTTTCACCGCTCACCTCAAGCGTGACTTCGTAAAATATTTTAAGAATGGGAAGCCTCATCTCGATGACCGTCCAGTCTGACGAGGTCAAATTTAAATCGCTCCTCAGCAGAGCTAATGTGGCTATTACGGCATCTTTTACTCTAAACACGCGATTCAACATGTCGTATGTCGAGTTCCACCTGGTGGCTACGTCTTGTTTCAGTTTTAACGGCGTTAAATGCATTTGTTCTTGAATTTCTTTTAATTTTTTGGCACCGGGAAGACTTCGGTGAAAGTACTCTACGATAGCTTTCACTTTGCTTATTGGGTCGGATATGGTGTCTAGGCTCCCCTGTACAACTAAATTAAGAGTGTGAGCGAAGCAAGGGATGGAACGCTACCCTCCCAGGCGAACCGCAGCCAGGATATTTGCTGCATTATCGCTCACGACAACACCCATCATTCCTGCAATGTTCCACTCCTCAAACTTTGCCGCAAGAAAATCTTTCAGGATGGCGGCTGTATGCCTTTCTTCAAATTCTACGCAACCAATCATCGCTGAGCACAACTTATCGGTGTTTTGATCTATAAAATGAGCTGTTATGGCTATATACCCATCATTTGTAATGGAGGTCCAAGCATCCGTCGTTACGCAGACTGCTGCAGCTTTGGCAAGTTGGGCCTTGACAGCTTCTACTATTTTTCCATACACCTTTGGAAGGAGACTTTCAGACACGGTTTTACGGGTAGGGAGAGTATAGCCGGGGTTTAGCATCTCCACAAACTTGCGGAACTCCACCTCATCTACCATCCTTAAGGCATGATAGCCTTTGGCTATCATTTTGATCAGCTGTTCGTCCAGCTCTTGAACCTTTTTCTGTGGCAAAGGTTTCTTTACCACCACATAATCTACCATCGATGACGCGGGGGCGGTTGTTTTTCTATAGGGGCCGGTTGTCGCGGGTGCGGCCGAAGCTTCCTGCTGGGATGCGAGAGATGTGATGGCGATGGCGGTCGAATCAATGCTTTGAGAGTCAGAACAAGGCGCGCTGGCATGTGCATCATCTATATTCATCGGTGTCTGCCTGCTAGATTCAATGGCGATTGTTGGATGTGTAGACTTCATATGTCGACTAAGACTTCCAATCGAACTCGATGAGATAGCGAGCGTACGCGAACAGTATAAACACTTAGCTCGCTTAGGTTCGGTCTCCTCAAAGTGGTTCCAAAGAGGACTGTATTTCCGTTTAGTAGCCATTATATATACAATGTACAGCCCTAATAAATTTACACGCAGACCTGCACTTAGCACCTAATTATTTACACTTAGAAAATAGTTTAACTTATTCAAAGTACGTACTTTAAAATAAAAATAAATATTTACAACAGTCTCACTTATAATTTATAATTCACTAACTAACACTATATTAACAAAAATACTGTTAAATTTTCAAGCATCGAGCGTCGAGTGGCTGAAATAATTTAGGCAGACTATTTAAGTACAAATATGTTTCCAAAAATTGGTTAGAAAGTAATAAAACAACTTTGCGTCAAAACGTAATAATTGATCACTTTTAAAACCATAAGGAAAATCAACCTTAAGATAAGTAATATTCGGCACGGCAACAAACCTATTAAACAAAAATCTGAACTATTTTTATCGTCACTTGAAAAAATAGAAATTCTAAATAAACCATATCTAAATGCAGTAAAATCTAAATTCAAGTGAACCGTAATTTGTAAATGAAAGAATAATAGTCATAAATTCGTAATTCGCCATTTTCCGGGGTGCATCAACGCGGGAAATTAGACCATATATACGCCTATTTTGCATAGCAACCGCTTGCCGCCTACGGCCAACGCGACGCGGCGACGCCGACGCGACGCGACGCTTCGGGGGCTTGAATCGGTGAGTGAGACAGAGTCGTGTGTGTGAGTAAGTAGCGCTCGGCCGCGCTCGGAGATCGGTCGGTAATAATCGGTATGTAATGCATCGGAGTGGTGATGGACTGTTCTGTAATGTTATAGGGACGTGATATTACAATATTACATTAACTATCTCATTCATCGCGTTGAGATCAAGTGAGTGACGATCGGTCGCCTCACTCGGGCGGGTAATATATCGGAGCAAGTGATGTTTAGCGTGATGATTGTTTCTTTCGAGTAATGTGTAATATGGCATCACGCAGTGGAGTGATATTTCACTTGTGATATTACTCGCATTACTTACACATGTCTATTCGCGACCTTCTGCAGTCGTGTCCAGTTTGACGGCTTTTGCTTTCTTATACACAGCACGTGCAAAGTGATAATGACAGCCAGTCAGTTGAACATCAGGGAACACTGCTTTGCACGCATTTATCACGGCGGTTTCAAAGTCGTATTTAAATTTGTCAACCCTCATGTTCAATGTCCTTCGCAAAAATTAGAATAGCCTGTAATATGTTTCTTCGCTCTTATCCGGTACTACCTGTCTGCTAATCCGGGTTGAAAATATCAAGATTTTATTATTCGTCCCATCTTCAAACACCAAAAAATCTTGTGATATTAAATTTGGAATTTTTACATCTTTTAAATGTGCATATTTGGTTTTTTTCTGTCCCAAAAATTTTTGTCTGGTCCTATATAATGAATTCTTTTTTTCTTCGTACGAATACATAGTGAATTCAGTGTCAACCTCATGCATTTCAGTAACCGCATTTTCATATATCTTACGCACCGGCGACATTTCTTCACACACTGTTTTCTTGCAGGCATCCATCACGATATCCCGTACATTTTCGTCATAATGAGAGCGACACACATGGTCACTTTCTCTAATAACGGTGTCTTCTAATGCATTTATTGTTATTGATGCATTACATTGGTCGGAGCGATTGACGCATCGCCACATGGTGCATCCAGTTTTATTTTTATATCCGTAGTTATATTTATGTCCATTGTGTAAAACTGCTCGACCGCCTTTTTGATTTGTTATAAAAACAAGATTCATGGTTAGAATTACATTTACCGGGACTGTTAACTGTGATTTAGTTTTAATTTGATTTAACTATGAAATGGATGATAATACTTTTACTCTCAACAACAATGATACCTATGAGTGACATAATTTTATACTCTTTATACTGGTACTTCAATTTCAAGTGGACAGTACTTAAGAAAGATAGTATATATGCATGAAGGTTAGGTAAAACTTTTTCAATTTTAGGTATTTTGGTATTTGGTTGTTTTGAAATTATGATGTTTTGAGATAAAGGTGTTGTGAAGTTTGGTCGTTATGAGCCTAAGACATTTTAAAATTCAGCCATATTGAGAATCCGGTGTTATGTGAAAAAAAATTAGGTATTCTGGGATTTAGGTATTTCGACACTTAGTCCTTTTGAGATCAAGGAGTAAAGGTAAAAGGGTAAAACGAAATTAAGCCGTAATGAAACCAAAGCGTTTTTTAATACATTTGCAAAAAAATGTGTATCTGTGTATGTGGGTATCTGTGTATCTGTCCTCTTCTTCCCGAAACTCTGGGCTGGGATTCTCTCAAAATCGGCGGTCGGTCGGACGAACGAGTGAAAGCGAAACAAAAATTATAACGTCAAATATAGTGCATAAACATTAAAAGTAACCTACCCGTCCTACCTGGCCCGTCGGTGCGCCGCACCGTCCTAAGTCATCGCCTGTGATCTAAGTTGCGCTAAGCACCCCCTTATTACCGCTGCGTTCCTGTTACTTTATTAAATTTCTTTGGTAGGATGAACGGCTTAGAACGACCTCTAATTTGTTTTTTCGAATATAACATGATTTTATAGCAAAGATACAAAGTTTAAAATAAACAAATGTATCTTTCGCAATTTTCATCCCTACTTCGGAACCCTACTTACTTACCTGCATGATATAAATAATCCTACTAACACAGTTGTGTTGTGACTAATATATTGTAATTGATTTTTAAGCCGACAGCAATGTAAAATAAAACGCAATGAGTGTTATCGAAACGAATTAAAACTAAAATTTGCATAATACTTATGCGGGCAGAGCTCCCTCTGATATCGTCACATCCATGGCAAAGTTGCGAATCTGCCATTTTGGCGAAATTGGGTTTTTGATGTAAAACGATTCTTAATATGGCATTTTATATCCTTACAAAATTTCGTATCTGTATCTCTGACGGTAAAAAAGTTATAAATTAAGGAAACTACATTTTTCATAGATACACCCCCATAGTAAATTTACGATGTTCATTTAAGTTATTTTTCCGTGTACTTTAGTCGTAAATCTTGACAAAATGTGCATCTGTAAACTTGCGAATCAGGCATATTCGCATGTTAGCAGCAGTGACAACTATTACGATTTCTAAAAAGTAAGCTTTAGTAAACACGCGAATTTACATATCCGGTAGAATAGAATAGCACCACCCCATATCCTCCCGTGGGTATCGTAGAAGGCGATTAAGGGATTAAGGGATTATTACATTGGAAAGATCTCCTCCGGGCGGGATAGGCGTCGTTAGCATTGGGCTGCTACCTATCTAGGAGAAGGAAAACTCCGAATTCAAACCCGGCGGGATAGGCGTCGTTAGCATTGGGCTGCTACCTATCTAGGAGAAGGAAAACTCCAATTTCAAACCCGACCCTGCAAAATGGACCATGCGAGCACCATTTAAAAAGTTTATACCCCAGGAGGGTACTGGCAATGCCAGAGAATCCCTCCCCAGGCCTAGCCTGGGCAGCCCTTCGTACTCTGTATACATGGAGACGGCAGAATGAGAAGTCTATGATAGACTTGATGATTGTGGATGAACGGCTGCGTAACAAAGTTGTAGATACCAGAGCATTTCGAGGAGTTAGCGTAGGTTCAGATCACTACTTAGTGGTAACACGAGTAAGGGGTCTGTTCACACGTTGGCGCCATCGTGTTCCCGTACCTACCACTGCGTTAGAGAGGATAAAAGTAGAGAAACTGAAAGACGAAGTTATACAAGATGAGTACGTAAGAAAGCTGAAAGATTGTTTTGAATGTGTCAATAAGATGAATGACAGTGAAGTTGAGGATAATGTTAATAATGTATGGGAGATTATGAAGAATGGCATGGTCAAATCGGCCACTGAAGTATGCGGTGTAGTCAAAAGAAGAAAAAGCAAGAATGAACGTCCGGAATGGTGGGATAGAGAGGTAGATGATGTAGTGAAAGAGAATAAAAAGTGTTGGTTGGATTTTGTAGCTGTAGATCCAGGACAAGATCTAAGCGACAGAAAGAAAAAAGAGTATAATAGATCAAAGAAAAGAGTGAAAGACGTTGTGGCTAGAAAGAAAGATTTACTGAATGAAAAGTATGATAGGAGTTTCTCTGACAACTTCCGGTCGAATATTAAACTCTTTTGGAGCTTGATTAAATCGGCTCGGGGGAAATCAGAGAAAACTAAATTAAGCGCGGTGAGGGATGAGTCTGGAAACTTAATATGTGAGGAAGAAAAAATGCTTGATAGATGGAAAACTTATTTTGAAAGCTTGTTTGAATGCGAAGATATTTCTCGTGAGCCAGAAAGCATGAGTAAAGGTGCAAGTAACGAAGATGAAAGTGTGATTAGTATGAGTGAAATCATGAAAGCATTAAAAAGTATGAAAGCGGGAAAATCAGCAGGTTGTGATAGAGTGTCGATAGAAATGCTGAGGAGAGGAGATGGCCTGGTGGGTAGTCTGTTGTACCGCCTTTTCAATGCATGTTGGAGAAGCGGCCGAGTCCCGGAAGATTGGGTCAAGGCCGTTATCGTCCCACTGTATAAAGGAAAGGGGTCACAGCAAGACTGCAAAAACTACCGCGGTATCAGCCTCCTTAGTGTGTTGTCGGCTAAGTATATGCGAAGATTTTAATTGAATGGGTATTGAATGTTACGAATGACAAAATCTGGGATGTACAAGCGGGATTTCGAAAGGGAATGGGATGTACGGATCAGGTCTTTTCACTACGGTCCATCACAGAAAAGTTCTTGGCTGTCAACCAAAAGGTTTTCTGTGCTTTTGTGGACCTGGAAAAGGCCTATGATAGGGTAGATAGAAAGGAGTTGTGGACGGTGTTGTCTATGTATGGAGTGAGCAGCAACCTGGTGCAGGCTTTGAGGTCCCTTTATGAGGGCTCCAGAGCCTGTGTCAGGATCAATGGGGCATACTCGGCCTGGTTTAACATCTCTAAAGGTGTTAGACAGGGCTGTGTTGCCTCACCATGGCTGTTCAATCTATTCATGGACAGTTGTATGAGGGATTTGAAAGAGTATGATAAGGGTTTGCGTGTGCCAGAGTTGCTAATCAAATGCCTCTTATATGCCGATGATCAAGTTATACTTGCCCCATCGGTACTTGAGTTGCAGGAGATGGTGACAGTGATGAATGAGGGATTTAAGCAAAAGGGGATGAAAGTAAATGTTGCCAAGACCAAGGTCATGGTGATAGAGAAGGATGAAGAGATGACTGAGTGCGTGATAAATGTAAATGGTGAATTAGTAGAACAAGTGAGCGAATTTGTGTACCTGGGAAGTGTGTTTACAAGAGATGGTAAGTGTGAGAAGGATATCGAGAGGAGGGTAAATGCGGGGAATCGAATTAATGGGGCCCTGTACTCCTTTGTGAGCAGACAGGGCGTTTCACAAAAAGCCTCGGCTGGCTGTTCACAATGGAGTGCTGGCCCCTACCCTGATGTATGGTAGTGAATGTTGGGTGTGGCAGGACAAGCATGTAAGTCGTGTAAATGCAGTTGAAATGCGCTCTTTGCGTAGTATGTGTGGTGTGAAACTGATTGATAGAGTTAGAAATGAAAAAATCAGAGAGAAGTGTGGAATAAAAGAAGATGTAGTGACTAAGATTGAAAAGGGCATGCTTCGATGGTTCGGTCATTTGGAAAGGATGGATGAGGGAAGATTGACGAAAGAGATATACAGATCGAAAGTGTGTGGAAGGGTCGGAAGGGGCCGCCCTAGGCGTACTTTTTCGAATCAAATCGGAGAAATACTGGAAAAGGGCCGAATCTTAAGTACCCGAAACCGACGTGCGTGCATGACTCGATGTATGAATGTTGAAGAAGCGAAGGAAATTTGTCAGGATCGTAGCAAGTGGAAAGAAGTGGTCTCTGCCTACCCCACTGGGAAACAGGCGTGATTTAATTTAATGTGTATGCATGTTTACTGCAGTGGCGATTATTATGATTACTTAAAAGTACCCTACAGTGAATAAACCAAACTGGCATATTCGCAAGTTTACAGCGGTGGTGACTATCATGATTTCATATATAAGTAGCCTTCAGTAAACACGCGAATTTACATATTCGCATGTTTACAGCGTGGCGACTATTATGATTTCATAAAAATAGCCTACAGTGAATAAACAAAAGTGGCATATTCGAAAGTTTACAGCGGTGGCGACTATTATGATTTTATAAAGGTAGCCTATAGCAAATACGCGTATTTAACATTTTCGCAAGTTCAGAGCGATGGCGACTATTGTTTTCATAAAAGTAGCCTACAGTAAATAAACGAAACTGACATGTTCGCAAGTGTAAAGTCGTGGTAAATTTGTATCACTAATAATGGTCTAGGCCAAATATGCGGAACTGGCACAGTCGTATGTTTACAGTGGTGGATTTATTCTTTAAGTCTGTAGAAAATATGCGCAGGTATTTCGCGTATTCGAGTGTCCATAATGATATTCTAATTTTGATTTTGATTTCCTTAAAGTTATTCTGTTAATAAATATATAAATAAATGTATTAACAAAATAACTTGAAGGAAATATGCGAATGTGGTATATTTGCAAGTTGATAGTAAATGGTTATTATTATTCGTAATGGAATAGATTGGGGTAGATAAGTAAACCTTACATATTTATTATTATATTCAAGAACACAACGAACAGAAATCGCGTTTTAACTATGGTAAATAAAGTTTTTTTTGTAAATATTATCGGTCTCATCAGGTAGGTAAATCTATTTGGCTGAGTGGTTAAATACCTTCGCCACAAAAATACAACAAAGTAATTGGTAAAACTACCGTCTTGTACGTACTTGTCTAGTATTTATAGTAGTACCGACTTGTTTCCGTGCAATCGTGGATTTTTTCATTTGTTTTAAGTAATCGAATTAAATAGTGAAGGAAATACGTACCTATCCAATATGAAGAGGAATGAAAAGATGCTTTTAAAAGTTTTAGGGGATATACAACGAGGTCCAAGATCAGCAAGTACCTAAGTATTCGATACCTATTTTTTGATTGATGATTTTCGTGAATATCCAGTTAAACCTGCGGAAAAACTTATGTACCTAATGATAATTATGATGGTAAATGTTATTTACAATCCCGTCTAAACAAATAAAGCAACAAGACGGTGCTTGTTTTGGTAGGTAACCTAAAAGTTTGAAATGAAATTAGTGACTGTAAATACTTAGGAAATTTTAATTACGTATAATATAATATCATTACATAATTGTATTTGAACTATTTTATTTTTACTTTTAATTAACTGATTTCTCTGTCTACTTCACGTTAAATAATTGAATTTCAATTCGACCTAAATATTTTATGTGGTTTTTAGCTACAAAATTGATGACCAAATCCGAGTTGGATGATAATAATATCCCGGTAACACTCTTAAGTTCAAATAGTCGTACAACCGAAGGAACACGACAGCCTGAAACAATTAATGAGAATGTTATTGGCGTATTTATGGATGGTGAAGTCCAGATTACTAAGCAATGCCGCCCAGAACTTGTAGGTAATAATAACGAAACCCTACCAACTTCTGTTTCAATTTATAGCTGTGAAGAAGATGTAGGAACGCCAGAAGCACCATTATACTCGCCAATAACCCCCATAGATAGAAACACTTTTTTATCAGGAAATAATAAATTGATTTCTGATAGTAGCGAAAATTCTTCCCCTGTGCGTTGCATGTCACCAGATACTTTAAAAGTGTTCGAATCACTATCTAAATCTGACGCTTTTATGTTGGATGATTTTAGCGACGATGACATTGTAAAAGACCCTGATTATACTGCTGATGACTCGAATAACGAATCATCCGATGAATGTAGTCCCTTTACAAACACAATTACAGCCTTAGTTCATTCAGAAACGCCAGTCGGTTCCCAATATCCACGTACTACAGCCAGTAAATTTAGACAGCCACAAATAATTAATAATAATTTGTCTTTGGGCGATGATGATAACCAAGTGTATATCGAATCTGAAGGCGATTCGCAGCCCCAGCTACAAGTGCTCGCTTCAAAGCCACTTAAACGAAGAGTATCTGAAAACGATTTACCACACTCACGATACCCCCAAAAAAGGTCAAAAAGGAGTAATTCCGCATCAGGTGCCTTATTTTCAGAAGCTCCTAAACTGAACACTAATTCTCCAAAGAAAAAATACATTGCTGACCCTTCAAAATGGAAAAGACGTATTGAAAGAGACAAACGTTTTAAAGGTGAAGAATATAAAACCACCAAAGGTAAATTAATTGCTGCAAGACCTTTGAAACAACCTAAGTGTCTGGCTAAGCCAAACCATAAATGTAATGATAAAATACCAGAACAAATTGGAAAAAAGATCTATAATTCTTTTCGAGCACTGAGCACATTAGAAGAACAACGACATTTTATACTCCAACATGTTAAAAGAGAGAAGAAAAAAAGATGTACAACTAATGGTCCTTCACGCAAACAATCTACGAATCATTATTCATTAACGGATTCTAGCAATGAAAAGGTGGAAATTTGCAGAGATTTTTTTTTGGACACTCTAAATATAACTGAAGGTATGGTAAGAGGAGCATTAAGGAAGGTTTCGACAGAGGGAGTTCTATTGATTGACAAAAGGGGTAGAAAGTCTCCACCTAATAAACTTTCTTCTATTCGATTTAATCTAATAAAATCCCATATACTTTCATTCCCTTCCATGGAATCGCACTACTGCAGGAGTAACACTGAGTACAAATATCTTGATTCTGGACTAAATGTGAAAATAATGTATTTACTTTATAAGAAAAAGTGTGAAGAAAATGGCACAATTCCGGCATGTATAGAGAAATACAGAAAAGTCTTCAGATCGTATAAATTGCGATTCCATGTGCCGAAAAAAGACATGTGCAAAAAGTGCGTGAGTTACAAAGAACTTAAAAGTAATGGACAAACTAGCTCTAAAGAAGATGATGATTATTCTAATCATCTTAAGCGAAGAGATGATGCTTATTTGCGAAGAGACGATGACAAAGAAGCAGCTAAAATAGACGAAAAAAATTTGGCATTTAACTTTGATCTTGAAGCTGTCCTTTAAACTCCTAAAGGTGCAGCTGGTCCATTCTTTTACGTTCGGATCCAATATCGCAAAAAGAGTCACAATTCTATATTTATAAAAACCGATTATAATGAAGAAAACTTCAGAGAATTAAAATTAAAACCAAAGAGGGGAAAAAGTGCAACATTATTACCTACATCTGCTTATAGTGAAAGATTGCCCATATCAAAGGCCAAAAAAAGAGACTTAATTAAACTGTGTCATGACAATCAGATACCAAAATACTACCATACGTATTATGAAAATCTTCCAGATTCCGAAACGGTTCAAGATCGCTTGCCAGAGCCAGATGCCGACGAAGAGTAGTAGCAGGGTCTATTATCGAGTGTCATAATCATTATTTGTCCTAATGTACTGTTTGGTCGGAAATCGATTTTACAATTTAAACGGTTTTTATTCTATATAAAAAACTTACCTAACATAAATTAACTAAACGAAAATGGCCTTTACAATTAATACGGTTTTTAATTTAATATAAAAAAACTATCCTAACCGAAATTAACTTATCTACACAATATAATTGTTCATTAAATTCTGTAATTTCAGTCTATAAGAAGGTAAGTCGAAAATATTTGATTTAGACCAAACAATACATTAGGACAAACAATTTTATGCGACTCAAAGGGATACCGTATAACATACGGATACGGTAACATTATACCGAATATTAAAAATCATGTTTTACTATTAAAACGTCTTTAATTCTTGTTTCTGTTATGCATTTTTGATTAGATTCGCAAGACTAATTCACTTTTTTGACTAAAACACCAAACTACAAAGTAACGAAAGTGGTAGTTTCGTAAGTTAACTACGGTCTTACCATGTTTAATTTCCTTATAATTTACGAAAGTGGTAAATCCGTAAGTTTACTATGGTGTATCTAAATACCTATTAATTTTTGTCTAAAGTGGAGTAAAGTAACGAAAGTGCATTTATTTCTGATTTTAGTTACTATGGTCTATCGGACGTAATGTAACGTAAACTTTATTAATTTTAAAAACTAAATGTATTTTCAAACCCAATTCACTGGCAATTACATTTGGTAAAAAAATAAAAACGTCTTTTTTTTTCGCTTAGATCGCTCCTGTGTATAATGCGTTTTTTTCAGTTACGTAACTTTACCGTGGATGTGACGATATATTCAAGTAGCACGGCCGTCTAACTCAGTTATAGTTTCCGCTAGCAGTACGACGGTGTGGTTTTTTTGAACAAAGATAAAGCAGCCATGGTTCTCTTCCCACATGTTTTATTTATGTTTAATGCTATAATTACATTTACGGTTAGGTCTACCATGGGGTACGATACAAGTAAGCAATATATTTTTGTTAATATAGCGTTTTTAGCTCAGCTCAAAATCGTCCAAAATATAATATATTTTTAATTGTAAAAGTGGCAAGGAAAACGAGATGTCTTAACTTTTCATATTATTGGCAAGGCTACCCTTGCATTTTTAATGCCATGACCGTTATTACAAGTTTTCAGTTTTATATACTGTTAAAGAAAAATGATTAAAATTGCTTTAAGATCCTTGAAACGAAATTTATATACGACAGAACTATATCAACTTCCGTTAAGAGTGCCGAGTAGTCGTTTCAGTTCCACAAACAAAATCAGAGTGACACATGATATCTTAATGCAAAAAAGTAGGAATTCGTATCACATTTGTCCCGGATTTTGCATCCCGGCAACCAAACTAACAAATGAAACGCGATTAGCCGCTTTGCAAGTTTATCATGTAAAGAATTGTAGGATAGTTATTAATTTATTGTAGTTGTAGCCCTGTGACCCAAACTACTTATAGTTTGTTACCTTGCGTTTCGTGCTATACTCGTTGATTAATATTAAACCTCGTTTTAATAGCCGACTTTTTGGTTAGGTACGTTTTATTTTTATTGATTAGAATTATGTCATTACTTATCACCCATGTTCACTGCATCCGTTTTCCTGTGGTGTTCCTGAATTAAATCGACTTGGCATTCCTCTGGACTCTGATTTTGTTTGTGGAACTGAAACGACTACTCGGCACTCTTAATGGAAGTTGATTTCGCTTTGTAAAATGTTTTTTTTTTGGTGATGTTTGAAAGATAATATTTATTTAAAACCAATAAGTAACGAAGAGGAACTACGGCGACGTGTCTTGAATGCAGCCCGAGACATATCGGAAACCAGTTTACGAAAATTAAACCGAAATTTTATTCGAATATGCCATTTGTGCCTTAGAGTCGGAGGGAAACAATTCGAACATTTACTGTAAAAACGAATGAAAATTAAACCCGTTTTTTATTATCTTTGAACCAAGGTCAACCAAAAATCAATCATATTCTTCAAAGGACCACAAACAAATGAGATATCGTAGAGTACAAGATAATTTTTTAGATTGATTGGCATTGATTTCCGAGGGTCCATATTGGCAAATGTTATACGAATTCCTACTTTTATGCATTAAGATATCATGTGTCATACCATTTTAGAATTGGCATAAAATACGCATGTTTTTAAAGTTATTTGCTCATTTCGTTTATAGTAAAAAAAAGTTATGGCAGGTGTTCAAAGTTCAAATTACTATGTTGATGATAATTTAAGTCAAGTTCATTACAGTATTTTTCCAACCTTTACATTAGTTATTGACATAATATTGCTTCTATTATCTTAATCAACTATTCATAAACGCGCACAAATAAAAAAAACTAAATTCTAAAGCTATCCCAGTAAATGCGAGCACTTACAATGTCAAAAGAGGTGAAAAATTTGAAAAATCTTTAAATTGGTATAACTCGAAAACGGTGCATTTTTTACTGAGGTCATGTTAGGCTGGTTTGGTTCGTCTGAGGCTGGGAAATCTCCAGTGTCACTGTGACGTGCTATTTCTGGGACACCCTGTATAAGACGGTGCAAGATGACCACATAAGATTGATATGTTTTCCTACATCAACGATGTCCCCCAGACAAGATAAAGATTTTGAATTTGAAAAAAAAAAAAAAAAAATTGATTAAGTTTAGGCCAAGCATTTTTGTCTATTATATAGTCATCGATCCTATAATACGCTTTAGACATTAACGACTTTTTCAAGTATTTTTTGAGTGCTGGAAAGGGTAACTTTAATACTACCTCAGGTAATTTATTATAGAAATGAATGCATTGACCAACAAATGATTTATGTACTTTACGGACGCGGAATTTTCGAATAGCTATTTTATTTTTATTTCTAGTATTTAAATTATGTATATCATAAATAAATTGTGACGCTACAGTTAAGATATTAATTTCCTTAAAAAGATCTCTTAAGGAGTCACGGGAATTTAAGTTGTAAATAGAACGAATGGCCCTTTTTTGTAACACAAATATAGTTTGTATGTCAGCTGCCTTACCCCAAACCAGAATACCGTACGACATAACACTATGGAAATAACTATAATAAACTAAGCGAGCTGTCTCAACATTGGTTAGTTGTCTAATTTTCCTAATGGCGTAAGCTGCCGAACTTAGTTTACCTGCCAGCAAAGCTATATGGGGACTCCATTGCAAATTTTTATCTATTGTTATGCCTAGGAAAACTGCCTTATCTACGATTTGCAAACACACGTGATTTAGAAAAATACTAGAATCTAACGGTTTAACATTAGGCAAAGCGAATCTAACACATTTAGTTTTCTTAGCATTTAGTAGCAAATTGTTGCTAGTAAACCAATTAAGTACTTTAACTAGTGTGGAGTTTATGCTACTGTAGTCTATGGATTTTCTGTCTACCTTGAAAATTAGTGAAGTATCATCAGCATAAAGTACAATATCACAAAGTTTATCTACTGATGGTGGCAAGTCATTTATGTAAACCAAAAATAGAAAAGGACCTAAAATAGAGCCTTGAGGCACACCTATTTGCACTGTAGCTCCATCAGATTGTGTTTTGTTTACAACAACTGTTTGAGTTCTATCACTGAGATAAGAAGACATAAGACTTATAGCTTTATTAGACAATCCATAATGTTCTAATTTTAAAATAAGGGTCGTATGAACCACGCAAGCTTTAGAAAGGTCACAAAATATTTCTACTGCATCGCAAGATTGCTCCCAACTGTTATATATATATTTAATGAGAACAGATGCCGCATCAATTGTTGATCGACCTCTGGTAAAGCCAAACTGGTTATTGTTAAGTAGTTTATTTCTATTAAAGTGACCTAACATATCATTCAGAATTAGTTTCTCAAAGACTTTACTTAAAACTGGTAGTATGGAAATGGGACGGAAGTTCGTTATATCACTCATCTCACCCGATTTAAAAAGAGGTATGACTTTACTATATTTCATAAGATCTGGAAAGATCCCTTCTGAAATGCAATTATTGTAAATTTATGCTAGATGGGGTGCAATTACACCTATGATATGAAAAAGTACACTAACTGATGTGCCCCACAAATCCTCAGTCTTCTTTAAACTAAGCGTTTTAAATACTTTGACTATTGAAACTGAATTTATAGGGCTGAATTCAAAGTTTATATTACATTTACTGACATTAGTGCAAAGTTATGATTGAGCTTGAACCGCGGATGATTTGAGACATTTCGAAGTATTAATGGCTATGTTGGAAAAATAATCTTCGAATGCTAAGGCGACGTCTTTATTTGACGTGATTGGTTTGTCACCTGAGTTTAGGGTGACCTGATTATCGCGAGTTTTAGATTTACCCGTTTCTCTATTTATAATATTCCATACAGTGTTTACCTTATTGTCAGACAATTTGAGTTTAAGACTAAGAAAATTTGCCTTGGCAGTTAAAAAAACTTGCTTAAAGGTCTTTGAATAACTCTTAACATAATTTAGGAAGTCAGCGTTCTTATTGTCATCCCTCTCTCTATATAGGTTGTAAAGCCTATTTCTACTTTTATGAATACCTGCAGTAGCCCATTCGCTAAATTTGGTTTTCGACCTAGTTAAAGTTTTCATTTTAAAATGGTTATTATATTGATGTAGAATTACGCCAAACAAGTCATTATAAAAACTATTACACTCATTATGTATTAAAGGTAAAACTGATAGATTACTCTGAACTTATCATCAAGTTTTTAGAGTTGTTGGTGATTCTGTAGCTCTGCCTACCCCTCTCCGGGAACGAAGGCGTGAGTTTATGTATGTATGTATGTACTCTGAACTTTATTTTTGAATGATTCCAAACGATTATTAGTTATAGGTCGATATGTTATTGTCTGAGGTTTTTGATAAAAATCATTGACGAAAGATGCCTTCTGACCACTATGGTCCGAATTAAAACAATTAAATATTTCTTTATCCAAAAATTCGCAATTACAAAAAATATTATCTAAGCAGGTTGCACTACTAACACCTATCCGAGTGGGTTCAAAGAACAGATTACTTAAATTAAAAGATTTAAATAAACTTAGTAACCTAGTGGTATTATTTGACATTTCGAGTAAGTTAATATTAA
Source organism: Acleris emargana (assembly GCA_927399475.2). Classification (NCBI taxonomy): domain Eukaryota; kingdom Metazoa; phylum Arthropoda; class Insecta; order Lepidoptera; family Tortricidae; genus Acleris; species Acleris emargana. Next base: position 50,971,546 of record OV656835.1, on the reverse strand, counting down.
AATCTCCACAAACTATAATATGCTTCTGGCTATTACAAGCTAATTTTAACACATGTTCCATAGTTGATTCAAATGTGCAAAAATCAGCCAATGGTGGTCTGTAAATACATATTATTATATAACTTTCTAGTTCTGCGCAAGAAATTTCTACAATCCTTTCTACTGATAGCTTGACAATATCCTTTCTTTCCTTGGATTTAAGAGTACTTTTAACTATTGTTAAAGAGCCACCATGAATGGCACATTTTCTAGCAAAATAACTAACTAATTTAAAATTTACAAAATCAAATATTAATTGGTCTTGTCTAAGCCAATGTTCAGTAATGCACATACATTGGCATATACATACATTGCAAGTTAAATAAAAGCTTATAAAAATTATTATCATTTTTTCTGTTTTCTGACTAAGAAATCAGCATTGAAAATCGCCGGGTACAACACTATATCTTACTTTTGACAGAGAAATGAGAAATCAACCAAAATAAATTGTTTTATAAATAATAACAGATATTTTAGGGCAAAGAGTACTTGCCTATGAAAAGAAATATCTTGCTTCACAGCTCCTACATTTTTGGTGGTGTTTTAACAGTTTATTATCGAGCAACAGGGCATTTTGTTTTAAATTCGAACGTCACTCACGGAAAGCGGTCAAACTGAGCATCGCGGCGAGCAATGCAGTACTCAGAACCACTTTTCGGCACGCGAGGTACATACACTCTTTCCTTCTATCTCTACTAACCTAACGTTCGGATATTATTTAGGCTTCATAGTTTCGATTAATATGTAATTTGTCTACATTACATTACATTAAATCACGCCTGTTTCCCAGAGGGGTAGGCAGAGACCACTCATTTCCACTTGCTACGATCTTGACAAATTTCTTTCGCTTCTTACACATTCATACATCGGATCATGCAAATAATTAAACAAATAATTGCATTTGTAAAACAGGTTTTTTTTCATTATATAAGTACTGCGACGATTTGTTTCCGCCAACCTATTCGCCATATATTACTTACTATATTTTGGATATAAAATACTTTTTATCGAATAAACAGCCGGGTGAAGGTCGTCTCCTACTCGGATTTAAGACCATAAGCTACTTCTTGCCTTTTAGACTTCCATGGTTCACAATCGATTAATGGAAGCGTTTTTTGTTCGAGGTTTAATGTTTCTAAAGACATGTAATGTTTGTTTCAGAAGAAACCTTCTTATTCCCAGAGTTACCTTGTTCAACGGACGGTGGACTATGCTTGTTATCTACGGATTGTCCTGAGGGAAGTCAGACTCGGGTCAAGGGATTGTGTCCTTTACAGCAGAAAAACGGCGTGGAATGTTGCCATGGGTGTAAGTATAACGATTTTAGAAGACCGGTGTGAAGTTAGCGGCCTAAAAGTTGGCGGCCGATTGGCTCCAACATTTGGCCGCCAACTTTTGGCCGCTAACTTCACACCAAAATTACCCTACCAAATACAGAAGTTCTAAAGAAAACTGTTCCTAAATACCAAGAAATAGTTCATTTTGCGTCTGCAGTGAAAAATCTGCATCTCAATATCAAAATCTATCTGATTTGGTTCCATCAAATTAAGTTCAAAAGATGTATGATTGTTTAACAGTAGCCGAATTATTAGGTTTTCACCTAATTTAAAAAAAACTGGAATGCATAACACTCTAGAATGGCATAAAATCAATGCTACAGAACAAAAGCTTTCATTGAAGGTATTCAAAACTCACTTACCTAAACTATTTTAGCCTCTGCGCCTAACACAATACCTAAATAAATTAAAAAAATCACTTTATAACATTATTTCTCTAACAAAATAATGTTATAAAGTAATTTTTTTACCATTACGATACAAGTTAATTTAAAAAGTAAATGTCACCAACTAGGTTCCATATTTTTTATTTCTTCATAATGGAACGCACATGCGGTTCGCGTCATTTTTACAGAATTACAAAAAGTTTTCATTCCAATTTTTACTTGTCTGTGACAGCGCCCGCTTTAACGCATGCGCGGTGATGTGCTAGGTTTTGGCGCCATTCATTGAATACGTTTAGCTGTAGTTACTTTATTAACTTTGATCTTTTATTTAGTAGGTTCAATCGCAATGTATGAGAGTAGATAAAGTAGTGTATGAAACTGCGCATAACTAGGTATTAAAACACTCGTGTGATACTATTAAAAATCTCGCCTAGCGGCTCGGTTCTTAAACACACACTTGTGTTTTAATACCCCTCTTTATGCAACAATTTCATAAACTACTATTAAACAAAAAAGTAATAACTGCGTTCTTTTACAGTGCCGGTGTCAGAAACAAGTTGTCAAAAGAATGGTGGCGAATGTAAAAAAAACAAACTGTTCTGTCCTGAAAACTTGACATTTAGACGAGCAACTGGTTGCGCTACGAATGAAAAGTGTTGTATTTTAGTAAACTAAATATAATATTTTTCTATATTTAAAAGCTTACTTACTTACTCTTACCTAAACCTACCACGCGTTAAACACGGTTTTTACTGAAAGATACCAAAAATACTAGTTTTGATCCAGGCATAATTCAGTAATAATGAAATAAACGCACAAATGAGCTTTAAAATAATTACATAAAATTTCTATTTAAAGGTAGTTTTTTTGTTGAACAATGAGCAGATATCTGCACATGAAACATTTATAAAAAAATATTAAAGTCCTAGCTTTTTTTGAAGTCAACGTTTATGTCTGTTTTTTTTTTTTTTTTCAAGTTAGCGACACCTACCATATTTTGATATAATATACACAATTTAATATTCTATTACATATATTTTTTCACAAAATATTGGTTGGGATCAACAAAGTGGAAATCAGCTATTTTTGTAAAATGGTGGAAAAAAAGAACACCCATGAATCGCCATCTTCCTTAAATAATGAAAATAGCTAATTCTACAAAAAAAAACTTTTATTTTTGGAAACATTAAATACTTTTGTAATTCGCTCTGATACTTAAGAAATTCATACCTAGAATGCTAGAAACAAGATCTAAACAATCGCTCTAGAAATGGAAACCTACTTCACAAAACTCCCTTTGAAACTCCGTGAAAACCTCTTTGAAATCAGTTCGCTAGCTTTTGATTTTACACGGGCAGATACTCGTATATCTTAACTTTTTATGTATACAGAGAAGAGATAATATATTTTATTACATTTTTCTCCAATATTTTCAATGAACGTCATGTTTATTACTCATATACATACATCGGGGTTTTCGTTGCGGGATTGATTTTATGCCTACTCTGTGGCTAATGTCAAACATTCCTGCACCGAAAACCCCGATGTATGCTCATATACATGTAAGAAAAATGCTCTTTGAGTTTATAGCACAATTGTTTTATTAATAACTAGATGACCCGGTGAACCTCGTATCACTTACCTCTTAATATAAACCATATTTATTTAAACTATATGTATTTTAGAGCCGGTAACTTTATAAAGGCATCATCAGATAGTCTTAAGTATCGGCTCCATAGGGGGTGGAAAAAGTGGGCAAATCACGCAGACATGTCCATGTTGCATTGCATGTCACATTATGTTAGATTATAGACACTTATGTTAACAAATAAGGTACCAGCCTTTTTTTTCAGTCTGTATCGATTTCGCCACATTACTAAACGTAATAGTAGTTTAGTAACCTGGCAACACTATCAGTGTCACTGTCACCAACTTTCAAAGAAAATATGGTTGATATTTCAAAACTATTTTCCTATAATTAATTTTTAACAATGCATTGTCCCTTTTGTAATAAGTGGATGGAACGGCAGAATAACAGAAGTACCTGTTGTAGTAGTTGCACAAAAAAATTGTTAAGATGCGACGAATGTTTCACAATAATCGCTGATACCTTCAAGTATACGAATTAATTGGGCTAAGGAACAAAAAAATCGAGTGAAACAACAGCTGTTATTATAACCGAAGTTCGTCCCAACAATCATGCCATCAGCATCATCTGAGAGAATATTTGCAGAACTTAATTTAACTCCCGAAGAAGTAAAGGATTTGGATAAGATTGAAGAAAGTCAGCAGCTCATCATCGGCAATATTCTGGTTCAACCAGACTTATTAGAGTCGCCGAGGATTCCCGCCACGCTGTCAAGTCCTGGCGAGCCAAGTGAAGACATCATCAGCAAGCCGGAGTCGCCTTTGTTGTTAAATTAATGATATGTTGCCGATTCAAGTGTCAATCGTGGAAATTTTAGAAAATAATGGTGATTAATATATTTTAAATTAAAAAAAATAGAATTGTATGAAATTGAATTTTGTTTCAGACAAATATGTATTAGTTACAACATATATATCCAAATGTACACGTATACATTTTAAGTAATTTATATCTTACATGGCTTAAATTTGGTTTGGTTATTAACACGTTCACAGTCCCCATACAAAATATTTAAAATTTCTTGGATGTTCAAGCAAATTACTTCCATCACACGTCCATGTTCCATGTTTGGGTCACTATGAAATACAGTATTGGTTCATAGGAGCATTGCGTCTGCGCAATTGATGATATTCATTTTCTCGTTCTGGTGTGATCGATGTCCCCGAACTCGTTCCATTCTCTGCCTATCCACTTCATTGTTATTCACTCTGGAACGTAAATCTGTCATACTACTACGACTGTTATCATTATCAGTCTCTCGCTGGTCATCAGTGCGGTTAGACCGTGAGGTAGCTCGTCGCACATTTGATCGACTTCGACGATCTATATTAGGTCGTTTTCTCCTCGGCATTGTAAACAGTATCAGATAATAATGGTTTCGTGCACTAATAATGGTAACTACGAGGGCAGAGTGAAAAGTCTGGAAAAAATTAAACAATTTTTTTTTTTTTGGTCCAAGTAAATATTTATTTTCAACGTAGTCCCCATGTAACTCAATACACTTGGTCCATCGCTTTTCTAGCTTTTCGATTCCCTCCGTATAGTACGATTTCTCCAACCCTTCAAAATACGCATTGGTTTCTGCGATGATTTCTTCGTTGGAACCAAATCTTTTTCCACCAAGCCATTTCTTTAAGTTTGGGAAAAGAAAATAGTCGCAGGGGGCTAAATCTGGAGAATAAGGCGGATGCGGGAGCAATCCGTAACGCAACTCGTGGATTTTAGCCATAGCAACTGCACAAGTGTGGACCCGTGCGTTGTCTTGGTGAAAAATGATTTTCTTTTTCGCCAAATGGGGTCGTTTTTCCATTAAAACTTCATGAAATCGCTGTAACAAGTTGGCATAATATTCGCCGTTAATCGTTTTACCTTTCTGAAGGTAATCAACACATATTACACCACGAGCATCCCAGAAGACAGTAGCCATAACTTAATGTTTTGGCCTTCTTTGGTGCAGGTTCACCTGAAGCAATCCATTGTTTTGACTGCTCCTTGGTTTCTGGTGTATGATGATGAATCCAGGTTTCGTCAACAGTTATGAAACGACGCAAGAAGTCCTTTTCATTACACCTAAACTTCGCCAAACATGCCTCTGACAGGGTCACCCTAGTGCGTTTTTGATCTACTGTGAGCAATCGCGGCACCCAACGGGCGGAGAGCTTCTTCATATCCAAATAAGTGTGAAGGATATTACGAACCCGTTCGTCTGAAATGCTTACAATATCAGCTATCTCACGGACCTTTATTCTTCGGTCGGTCAATACGATGTCATGGATTTTGGTGATCATCTCTGGTGTAGTGACCTCAACTGGGCGTCCGGGTCGGTCGGCGTCAGCAGTGCTTGTACGGCCACAACGAAAGTCCGTAAACCACTTGTGGATCATTTTAATCGATGGAGCAGAGTTCCCGTAATATTTTTCTATTTTTTTTTTTGTATCCGTAATGGTTTTTTTTCGCATAAAATAATGTTTAATCAGAGCACGAAACTCACTTTTCTCCATGTTTGCAAACACCGAAGTGATTGTTTCTTTTTAATAGCTGTCAAAAAAAAAACTAGTCGTGTGAACTAGCTGAAAATATACTATTTACCTCCAAAAACGCTGCATTACAAATTGACATATATGAATTTATGAAGAAAATACCTTTAATATGATTTTTACCAGACTTCTCACTCTGCCCTCATCGAACTTAACTCGAAACTTGAATTTATCTAGACCTAATGCGAACTTAAATCTTTAAAAGTATATTTCTGAACGCACCCAACACACCAACAAAGTGCCATTATAGTGTCATTATTTTACATTTTTTTGAATGTAAATACAGGATATAATATGTTGTCGACTCGAAACCCTTATTTAATCTACATTTGTAATTGTAATTAATCTACATGTGTAATTGTAATAATTCAAAATACCGAACCGATGGGCATATGTTTGACAGGTACCAAGAGTTTGTATGGGAAAACAAAATTGTCGTTTTAAGTATTTTCCTCGCATATTTTCTATATTTTCTCACAGTTTAAACCTTTCCTGGACTTCCACGAATATTTCAAGACTAAAATTAGCCAAATCGGTTCAGCCGTTCTCGAGTTTTAGCGAGACTAACGAACAGCAATTAATTTTTATTTATATATATATATTATATATACAGGGTGTCCCAGAAATAGCACGTCACAGTGACACTGGAGTAGTGATGGGCCGCGGTAATATTCCCGTTACCAGTAAGTTTCCGTTTGGGAATATTCCCAGTAAGTTTCTAATGTTACCAGTAATATTCCCAAAAGGTGGGAATATACTATACTGGTGATTTATATGAGATTTTATGATTATATAGTTAGTTAAATAAGCAATATGCATAGATATATTCCTTTCTCTTTTACACATATCACCTTTTTTCTCTTTCACACAAACTTCTTATCTGAAATGGCACAAACACAAAGGACTTAGTTTTGCCCTTGACTCGACTCAGTGCACGTGCTTTTTGTGATGATAGTGAAAAATGTGATAATGATTACTAAGCTTAAAAAAAATCGTTTTTCATGAAAAGAGGAAAAACATTTATTCACGCCAAAATTACACAATCTAAAAACATAACAAAATTAAAAAAATACAGTAAAACAAATTCTTAAAACTAAACTTAAAACCTAGTGTTACCTCCCCAAGCCCTAATTACAGCCTCCATGCGATCCTTCATTGACCTCACCAACGTCACGATTCGTTCTTGAGGAATGTCACTCCACTCCTCGACGACGGCGTCCCGAAGCTGTTCAAGGGTAGCAGGGGCAGTATCACGAGACCGCACCCGGCGTTTCAGATCATCCCAAAGGTGCTCTATGGGGTTCAGGTCAGGACTTCTCGCTGGCCACTGCATCACGGGGATCCCAACCTGATCCAGGTAGTCCCGAACAATCAACGCCGTATGAGAGCGGCCGTTGTCGTGCATGAATGTGAATTCAGGCCCGACAAAACCAGCATACGGGACCACGTGGTCCTCCAAGATCTCTGTGATGTACCGATGAGCAGTCAGGGACCCCTGGCCACGTCCACCTCCAGTGCGGGAGACGCACACAAGGTTGGTTTTGCCCTGGATTGAAATTCCGCCCCAGAACATGCAGGATCCTCCTCCGTAGCTGACGGTTTCTTCAAAGCAGGCTTGTGAGTACCGTTCTCCCTGCCTCCTGTACACTCTTCTACGCCTATCGTGGCAGAAAAGGCATAACCTCGTCTCGTCGGAGAAGAGGACAGACTGAAGTCTGACTCGCCTATGCTCTGCTGTCAATTTGGGGCCCGTAGCAGCCCTACGAGGCAGGATTTTCTTCTCTCGCAGCCTTCTTCTTACTTTGGAGACGCTCACCGACGTCCTCCGAGCTGTTCTCTCTTACTGGAGCTGTTCAGGTGTGACTTCTGTGATGTCTTACCCATAATTCATTTTTACCCCCCCTTTTATTCGTGTTCAGGGTGGCACAAGTAGTGAGTCCTCTAATGAGTTTTCCATCCCTTTTTTTTAAAGATCCTAACGTGTCGTGATCATTGTTTTTACGAAAAAGAACGATTCGCGTTTTTAAAGTTGATTAACTGTGCTTTCAAATGATACTAATATAATATTGGTAGGGTACAATAAATAAGTTAAGAGCTTTATTCGCTTGAAATCAAAATTTCAAAAGGTGCGATTTTTTTGACCCCGTTGTGTACAGGGTTGGGCAGATTAAGTGTCCTAGATGTGTATGGCTTTTTTACTTAAATATAACTAAACTTCTTATTCACTTCGTTTTTTTTTTTGTTGACAATTTAACCTTCTTTATGATTTCTACACGTCAGCTTGATATATTTTGTTTTTATATTGTTTTCAACAATGGACGCGAAACGCCAGCTCGTGTGCGATTTGTACCAGAAAAAATACCGACCGTGTGAGATATTGAAGACGCTGAAACATTTAAATATCAATATAAGGTTTATATCGCGGACCGTCAAGCGATCACAAATCACAAATCAGGCCCAAACCTGGGAGAAAGCCATCTCTTCGCACCAAAAACATCATTAAAAATATTCGTGAGCGTATTAGACGAAATCCAGCTCGAAGTGCCAGCAAACTTTCTAAAGATATGAAAATATCCCGTCGATCAATGAGTCGTATTTTAAAATATGATCTTGGGCTAAAGGCCTACAAAAAACAAAAAATTCATGGCTTAACAGATGCCCTGAAAAAAGCTAGAGTGAAAAAATGTAGCGAATTGCTAGCTTGGCACGACGGCGATGATATTATTTTTTCCGATGATAAGATGTTCCAGTTACAAGACAGTCACAACCAACAAAACGATCGTGTCTATGGTGCTTCATTGAAGGATATTCCTGTGGACAAATTAGCCGTACAACGGTTCCAGAGTGCATCAGCGGTCATGGTATGGGGTGCCATATCGCCTAGAGGCAAGTTACCGCTGCTGTTTATTGATCGAGGTGTCAAAATTAACCAAGACTATTACATCCAGAACGTGTTACAGGGTCATTTGCTAGAAAATGCTCAAAAATTATATGGAAACGACTATTACTGCTTCCTACAAGATAGTGCCCCATCTCACAAAGCTAAACGCACTCAAGACTGGTGTAGAACAAATTTGACAGATTTTATACTTTGGCAAGAATGGCCTGCATCATCGCCGGATTTGAATGCTTTGGACTTTTCGATATGGGGTTACATGCTGAGCAAGATTGGGAGCACACAGGGCATGAATCTAAACTCATTCAAGCATCGATTAGTCAAGATATGGGATGAAATACCAGACGAGGTAGTGCGTGCCGCGTGCAATGCATTCTATGGAAGAATGCGTCAAGTTATTAAAGCTGATGGCGAGCGATTTGAACTTATGAATTAGTTTTTTTAAGTATAGAGTACGCTAAAAATAAAAACGTGATAAATTTTAAAAAAATCTGTCTTGTTTTAATTTTATGGCTCTTTTTAACTAGGACACTTAATCTGCCCAACCCTGTATTTGTATAATTAAACTGATTTTCCGACTTTTTCTTTTATTTCGATCGAAACTAAGATGTTTTTACCGTGATTTAAAGTGTACTTGGCCATAATTACACGATGGGAATATTCCCAGTAACATTGGAAAAATACCTGGTAATTTTGGGAATATTCCCGGTAATATTGGGAATTTACTTTCTGGGGGGGAGCTCCGTATTTTTTTATTTTTTTTGGTGATGTTTGAAAGGCAATATTTATTTTAAACCAATAAGTAACGAAGAGGAACTACGGCGACGTGTCTTCAATGCAGCCCGAGACATATCGGAAACCAGTTTACGAAAATTAAACCGAAATTTTATTCGGAGATGCCATTTGTGCCTTAGAGTCGGAGGGAAACAATTCGAACATTTACTGTAAAAACGAATGAAAATTAAACCCGTTTTTTATTATCTTTGAACCAAGGTCAACTAAAAATCAATCATATTCTTCAAAGGACCACAAACAAATGAGATATCGTAGAGTACAAGATAATTTTTTAGATGATTAGCATTGATTACCGAGGATCCGTATTGGCAAATGTCATTCGAATTCCTACTTTTATGCATTAAGATATCATGTGTCATACCATTTTAGAAATGGCATAAAACACGCATGTTTTAAAAGTTATTTGCTTATTTCATTTGTAGTAAAAAAAAGTTATAGCAGGTGTTCAAAGTTTAAATTACTTTGTTGATGATAATTTAAGTCAAGTTCATTACAGTATTTTTCCAACTTTTACATTAGTTATTGACATAATAATGCTTCTATCACCTTAATCAACTTATCATTAACGCGCACAAATAAAAAATAAAAAATTCTAAAGCTATCCCAGTAAATGCGAGCACTTACAATGTCAAAAGAGGTGAAAAATTGTTTTTTTTTTTTAAATTGGTGTAACTCGAAAACGGTACAACTTTTACTGAGGTCATGTTAGGCTGGTTTGCTTCATCTGAGGCTGAGGAATCTCCAGTGTCACTGTGACTTGCTATTTTTGGGACACCCTGTATAGATATATAGATAGATTAAAAATTAACAAAGAGCATGTAAACACAAGTTTATTTATAGAATAAAAAAATAACAAATACTCAGGATGCTTGCAGTAAGATAACTATATCATCTAACAGACCCTAATCGTTATCACTGTCACTTTCTATAGCAATATTTAAATCGTCGTTATTAAATAAGGAGCTAAGTTTCAAATTAGGACGCAGGATTTTTGATAAATATCTGCCGTATGACAGATAATATACAATAGCTGCAATGTGTGAACAGCAGCCCACTGTCCTTAATCCATTTGCACATTCACAGCAATAATTTTCAATTGCATCTATACCACTTTTTAGTCGGGTAATTAGTGACATAAATGTATGGGGAACCTTGCAAATCTTCAACGAAGGAAGCCGCTTGGCACAGGTATACCTAGTGGTCATCTGAGCTGATTTAGCCCGGTAGCCACGTGGTTCCACCCTGCAGGTGGGAGGGGGAGGGGGGGGGGAAATCCCATCTACCGCGCCGCACTCAATATCAACAGCAACCGCGCCAGAGACAACCATGCAACCATGAGGAGGCAGACACGCGCATAATGGTCCACATTGGTGATGCTGCAGCCCAAGGACACACAAAAATCATGGTGCGTACTGTGGATACCGATGTTGTTGTCCTTGCGATTTCACAATTGCCACAGCTTGAGGAACTGTGGGTTCATATTGGCACGGGAAAAAATCACCAGGTCCTGCCATGTCATGCTATTGCAGCTTCGTTAGGTAACCCAAATAAATACTATTAGCACTTTACAAATTGAAAGTAACTCCGGTACATATAAGTTTATTTTCATTTACGTAGGACCAGAAAAGGCGGAAGCATTGCCACTGTTCCACGCCTTCACCGCGTCTGATACCGTTTCGTCTTTTGCTGGTAAGGGGAAAAAAGTGCTTTCGAAGATTGGCGCGCTTATCCAACTGCAACAGAGGGATTTAAGCAGGCTAAAGAAGGAAATGTAGAGCAGGCATTTCCAATATTGGAATGAATTGTCATTGCTTTATACGACAAGTAAGTTAAGGTGGTGGTTGGCTTTTTTATTTTTGATTTGAAGTGATTTAGGTTATCGTGGGCATGCATATCGTGTAACATTCATTTCATTTTAGATCTTGCACATGCACTCATATCAATCAGTGTAGAAAAGTGCTATTTACAAAAAAGGACAGACGGCTGGAGAATTTACCACCAACCAAAGACGCCCTTCGCAACCATATTCTACGAGCGGCCTTTCAGGATGGACATGTATGGGTTCAGCTTTTAAAACCACTACAAAACCTGCCATGTCCCGCTGACTGGGGTTGGGCAAAAAATAATGGCATATTGGAGCCTGTGTGGACCTCCCTACCGCCAGCAGCAGCCGCTGCTTGCATGGAGTTAATTAGGTGTACCTAGATGCAAGCAAAAATGCGCAGGGAGGTGCAATTGCTTGAAAAGAGAGATAAAGTGCTCCGAACTATGTGGCTGCAGCGGAAAATGTTCATAAATTTGGTTGTTTACTTCGTTATTATTATAATACCTCTACAAAAGTTAACTAACCTAACCAAAACACTCTTTTAAAGGAAAATTCTAGGAATATAAATTGGAGTGAATATTTTATACTAGAATATTGTGGTGAACTCAGTAATTTTGTCATTTATTTAAATATTATGACTTATCTCTCGATATTGCTTTAAGAAAACTATCTCTAGATATAGAAACACCTATACTAATCATAGTAATTAATACACAATAAGTGACAAATCTTATCCAAAATACGAACTTCTCCCGTTTTCAGCCCCGCCGCGCGGAGCAAATGTTTTTTTTTGACACATTTGTAAGTTAAATGTATGAGGAAAGTTTATGTTTACATATTCTATATAAATAGGGCTATTTACTCATATTTTTTTTATAAAGCATAATCTCATAGTTTAATGGTAGGCATAGATTTTGTAAGATTTTTTAACTCCTATTTTTCTACTTTATCACGGATCTCATTTTTTTTGTATGAACGAGTGAAAATGCGTTTCCTAAAATGAATTCCTCGTCCTCGAATTATACGAAAACGATATCAAACACGACCTATTTGCTAAAATTATGGAGATATGGACGTAAGAGTGCGGCGCGGTAGATGGGATTTCCCCCCCCCCCCCTCCCCCTCCCACCTGCAGGGTGGAACCACGTGGCTACCGGGCTAAATCAGCTCAGATGACCACTAGGTATACCTGTGCCAAGCGGCTTCCTTCGTTGAAGATTTGCAAGGTTGATGTCACTAATTACCCGACTATTTTATCTGGATTATACATTATAAAACATTTGTATTGCTTTTTTGATATGTGACGTGATTGTATACATATTTTTTAAATATTTGATTGGTCTTTTACATATGCCATGTTTAAGTTCCTTGTTTCATCCAAAACCTCGGCTAAGTATGAAATGGCTTGGCCGTATTGATAACTGCCTGTGAATAAAAGTTTCATATCGTACTCCGTTAATTGCGGAAAATCTGAAACGTCATTAGCTGAAATGCTTTGAAAAGGAAGTTTTTTTCGCAATAAGCCTTTTTCTTTCACTATGGCAGCTAAAACATCTTGATCGCATTTTTTTTATGCTCATGCTCTCGAAAATAGCGGTGGTCATATTTTTGTCCGAAATTAAAGATTTTCCAAAACGGTTCCTAAACTATGAAGTTATGCGGCACAAGCTTTGTATTTTATCAAGCATCTTGTTATCAAATGTTTGGTCTAGTTGATTATATTTTTGTTTTAAGGCACCATGAACTGCTTCCACGACCCAATGGACTTTTGTACCATACCGGGACTCATTGGCTTCTTCGGTGGTCAGCTGTTTACGTTGTCCTTTTAGAGCGGGCATCATTACTTGGTAACCTTTAGATTCTAAAAAACCTACTACATCCCGGAAGCCTCTATGCAAGACAAATATGTCGCCAGGTCTAATAAGATTGTTCAAACTGGGTATAACCTTTCGCATAATGCTTGCATCGTTCTCAGTAGCGTGGAAAGGTCCTAACATGTCGACTAAATGTGTGTGTTTTTCTGACCGGAATATGATTTTCGTTGATACTCATTATTGGAACTTTTTTGGTGGTATATATATGTACCATCACAAATGAGTATCAAAACATTCTCCACATTGAAAAGTTTTTTTGCCAGATCCGTTGTGTGATTGTCAATAAGCCATTGGCGACTAAATGCATTGACACCAAATTGAAATGAAAAAACGTTTTTTTCAAAGGAATCAATAACATTAGTCACATATTCTGACACTATTTGGTATCTAGAGAGCTGCAGTAAAGTACCGATTAGTCTGTTACTATTGCCAGTACGTAGTTTGATTAAAAAATTACAACAGCGAATGTCACGTTTTGTTTGTAAAGAGTGCAATTAGTTTTTAATAATATTAACATGTTCCCAAGTAAATCCCGTTAAAATAGCAAAATGGTCATCGGAGCAAGATTTATTAATTATTTTCTCAAAATAGTTCTGCTATCTCCTTAACATTTACGGCGGCTGTGGTTGAATAGACTTCGATCAGGTTTAAATCATGTTGATAGAATTGACCATTAATCAAATGTGATGAGCAGCATTTATTTTCTGTTGGAATATAAATATTTATTTTAGAGTAAACCAGTAATCTTGCCTTTTTAGGTACTGTTTGTAAGTTGTTTGATTTAGAATGGCAAATGAAGCAGTACCTGTGAGTAGACAGTGTTCGTTGAAGTGGTAACTCTATCCTCTCAATTGAGCATCTACTACTAACATTAAATGCGACGACTTCATTTTCACTGCTTGAATCGCTGTGAGTAGTCCGTTGATGTAAGGTTGAACTTGAGGGCACAATTGGTTGTTTAGTACGGTAGGCTTTCGTGCGGCAACATGAACATAAAATATCACCATGTTTAAAAGTCTGCAGTAAAGAATCTGTATAGAATTTTACATGGGCAGAAGACAATATAGTTTTTTTCACACCTTTTGTTTTACAAAATTGTTTTTTGCAAATACTGCAATAACGAATAGATTCATTGGACGCTGACATACTGTAATGAATAGCACTTACATAAAGCTTGTCCCAGTAAAAAATGTCGCTTATAAACTTTAAAAAAATCCTTATTAAATATTAAAATTCACCAAATTTTCTGATACCGCTTTATTTGATATTCCTTAAAATATTATTATTTACGCATAAAGACCAGTTTAGGATTAGTTCATCCGGAAACTTCTTAATTTTCCCTTGACCCCTGCCATCAAAGTTTGTACATCGTCATCAGTGATCAGTTTGGAAGCTTCATTCCACTTCCGCTTGAAGTCTTGAACTGAAGTGGCATTACTTTTATGTTTTAAAAGCATCTGTTTCACACGAGCCTAATATTTTTCAATGGGTCGTAACTCCGGGCAGTTGGGAGGATTGAGAGTTTTTTCAACAAAATCGTCATTATTTGCTTTGTACCACTCTATTGCTTCCTTCGTGTAGTGACACGTGGCCAAATCAGGCTAAATCAGGGCAGGTGAAGTATGCCTCTTAATGAATGGCGACAATCGTTTTTTGAGGCACTCATTCGGGTATATATCACCATTTATGGTTCCATTAGCAAAATATGGTGTACTGCGTTTGCCACTTGAACAGATCGCTTGCCACAAGAGAACTTTCTTTGCAAATTTATCCATTTTGATAACCTTATACTCTTCACTTACTACTTTTCTGTCGGTCCCAGAATAATAGTGGTGTCCTGGAAGTCATTTGAATTCAAGTTTGCAGTAAGTTTCGTCATCCATAACAGTACAATATTTTTTCTTAGTCATTTTTGAATAAAGTTTTCTAGATCTCGTTTTAGACTCTTTTGACTGTTTTGCATTTCTGTTGGGCACTTTAGTTTGTTTAAACGTTGTTATAAAACAATTTTTCTTCACTCGTTGCACTGTAGATTTCGAGGTTTTAAACTTCTTGGCCAAGTCTCGTACAGAGAGGGTAGTTTTTTCTGTAAAGCTGTTATAATCTTCTTCTCGGTATTCTGGTTTACAAACCCTGGTTTACGTCCACTTCCAGGCCATCGCCGTATACCACCTGTCTCCCTGAACCGTTTTAAAACCCTTTGAACGGTTCTTGTAACGTTTTCAGTTCCGATGCCACTTTCTTCGCAGAGATGCCTTTATATTGAACATATTTGTACAAAACAAATTCGTGTAACTTTTCTTGCACCGACGACATCGTTGAACATCTAGTACTGACAACTTTTTTATTTATTTCTTATTTATACATTATAGAGCATCCTAACGGGAAACATAGTTTTCAAACCTCTTTAGATTTCATCCTGATACACAACCCCATCTAATAATGAGCGACATTTATTTCTGGGACAAGCTTTACATACATACCTTCACGCTTGTAATCCCAGAGTGGGCTAGGCAGAGCTACAGAATTACAACTTTAAAAAGTTGTTGATAATTTAGTAACCACAATTTGCACAAATAGACTAAGATGTTTACCAGCATATTAGTGACAGGTTGCAAGCCCATCGCCTAACAGTTACGAATAGCACTTACGTTTTGTAAATCTATTACAAACGATTAGGTATCTTATCAATATTTATCTACTTATAATTATTATTGAATAGGTACTAGAAGTTGCACTTTAAATGTGCATATATGTCTGTAGAATAATTTTCCCGCACAAAAACTACAGGACAAATCACTTAATGTAACTGTATTATCTTCCTCACGATTTGTGCCACATGTTGAGCATATTTTTAAAAGTCCGATTTCTTCCTCCTCCAGACAATACTTCATCGTTTCTAGTCCATTTTGGAGAGCAAGGTGAGGAGAAGAAAACATGCCAGTATGGATGCACTGAAGAAAGCGATCGTACGTAATTGGCATAACATACCGCAGGAGCACATTCGTGCAGCGTGCAACTCATTTTTCTACCGTCTGAAGGACATAGTCAAGGCAAAAGGTGGTCATGTCGAGTTAAAATAAATTAGTTTTAAAATTTTAATGTTTTTTTCTCATTTTTGTCTTAATAATAAATAATTTGTTACAACAGAAAAAAAATCGTAGTCTTTGAAGTTGCACTTTGAATGTGCATATGTCTGTAGATTAATTTTCCCGCACAAAAACTACAGTACAAATCACTTAATGTAACTGTATTATCTTCCTCACGATTTGTGCCAGATGTTGAGCATATTTTCAAAAGTCCGATTCCTTCCTCCTCCAGAAATACTTCATCGTTGGGTAGGCAGCTACGAAACAAAGTGACCTGCATATATTTCGGCAGGTTTACTTGCTCAAACACTTTGCATTTGACTACATCCAACTGAAAATTATTATTTATTATGTAGATTAATTACTTCTTCATCAATTCACAAAAGGTGTAAAGATAATATGAATTTGAGGCTTACGTTATTCGGCAGGGATCGGTGACTATTTTCGCGTACACCGCGCACGAATTATATAATGTGATTCTCGCCACACTTCTCCCCTGCCGAGACCGTTGCTACGGTCGACAGTGGTAATAGTCTGGGAAGTTGACTCGCCGGCCGCTGCGTGTCGTTCTCTTCTGGCATGGTGTAGTTGATGGTGCTGGTACTGCTGGTGGAACTACTAGTGGCGAAATCATCTCATCCTTAGCAGAAAAGGCGGGCTTGAGTCGGTCGATCGAGACAGTGACGACCTTCCCCTGGACCTCGATGTCGAAAGTCTTCTTCCCTCTAGCAATGACCTTGTGTGGGCCGGAGTACGGGGGCTCGAGGGATCTGAGGGCCTGCCCTTGGCGTAGGTGCACATGGGAGGCTGTTGTTAGTTGCCTTGGAATATAGAAAGTTTTGTTGGTTATGTGCCATTCTGTCGGTTGTGGCGACAACTTGGTGATGTAGTCGCGTAGCCTAGATGCAAAATCTGTAACGTCAGCAGGGGTGATATCGTCTTTAGGATGAAGGAATTCTCCGGGCAGTCGGAGTGATTCACCATAAACAAGTTCCGCTGCTGTCGACTGTATATCGTCTTTCCAGGCTGTGCGTATGCCTAGTAGTACCATGGGTAGCGTTTCTGACCAACTAGGGTTGTCGTGACACATGATGGCTGCTTTAAGTTGCCGATGAAATCTTTCGATCATACCGTTAGCAGCTGGATGGTATGCGGTAGTTGTGTGATGTTTGGTACCCATTATGTCTGATAAGGCCTTGAAGAGTCGTCTCCGTCGCCTCAAACTGTCGTCCGCGGTCCGTTGTCACGTGGGCTAGGCATCCAAATCTGGCTATCCAGCCTGACACAAAAGCCATTGCGCAAGATTCGGCTGTGATATCTGCTAGTGGGTATGCCTCAGGCCAACGAGTGAACCGATCGATTGCGGTGAGGCAATACCTGAACCCGTGCGAGTGCGGCATGGGACCTATTAGGTCAATATGTACGTGCTGGAATCTTGACGAGGGTATGGAGATTGGTGAGAGTGGAGCTGATGTGTGACGTGTCACCTTGCAGTTTTGGCACTGGCTGCACTCGCGAACCCATTGGCGGCAATCTTTGCGCATGCCGGGCCAGATAAAACGCTCTGCGACTGACCTGATGGTTGCTGACGCGCCGGGATGGCTGAGGTTGTGGAGCGCGTCGAATACTTGCCGTCGGTAACTGGCTGTCACGTAAGGTCTCTGCGTTCCAGTGGATGAGTCACAATATAATTGTTGGCTACTACCTGGTATCCTGATCTTCTCTAGCTTCAGGGTGGTACCATTATGTAGAAATGCCTGTAGTTCCACGTCGTTGGACTGGTCACGAGCAAGCGCCCCATAGTCCACGTGAGAGACTATTTCCTCGACACGCGACAAGGTCTCTGCCACGACGTTCTCTTGTCCTGGAACATATTTTATGTCTGTTGTGAACTGTGCAATAAAGTCTAGGTATCTATATTGACGGGGTGAACATTTGTCACACGCCACGTGACATATTAATGCATTGCAATTGCTTCGACCATGTAGCGAAAGTGTTTGATGGCCTCGTAGACGGCCAAAAGTTCTCGGTCGTAGGGGCTATATTTGGACTGTGCTGGGTTGAGCTTACGAAAGAAGAAAGCCAATGGCTGCCACGAGTCCCCGCTGCGCTGCTGAAGCACCGCGCCGATCCCCGTATTTGAAGCATCCGAATAGATGGACAACTCGGCATCCATGTTGGGATGAGAAAGTAGAGTAGCGTGTGAGAGGCTTACCTTACATTGTTCGAAATCCTTGAGTTGCTCTTTGGACAAGTTGATGGGCTGTGTCCCTCTCATCTTTGGACCGGACAGCAATGCGTTGAGGGATGCTTGGATCTGGGCAGCACCTGGCAAAAAACGACGATAAAAATTGGTCATACCGAGAAACCGACGCAGTTCCTTAACTGTTTTGGGTACTGGAAACTCTTTTTCTCAAACATGCTATGTAATGTCGGCGTTTTGTTAGTTATTTTAAGCTTCAAAGTGCCACGTTCCCGACGGAACCACTCGAGAGAACTGTAAAGGAATTTCATACAAAATTGAAGGCCTAGGCCGGGAAGTAATTTTTTTAAAATTTTAATATGGCCATGACAGCTGGTTTTATGAACAGGCTTAATAGCTGAAAATCGTTTTTTTTTGTATCTGTGTGGTTCGGACCAAAAATATCCGCGTTAATGCCTATTACACAAATGTTTTTTGAGTGATGTTTTTTTTTTATTTCATTGCATATGTTTGAGAAAAGCACTATACATACCTCGCCGTGAAAAGGGGTTGCCAGCCTCGTAACTATCCGACCTCGCTTAGCTCGGCCGTCTATATGAACTCGGCCTGCAATAACCTACTTCCCGGCGTCTGTAGTAATGTACTATTATTCCTTGCACCTTTTCTGGTATCGGTTGGATTCCTGCCGATGATACCTTGTAACCTAGGAACGTTACCTCCTACTGTCCAAAAATGCACTTGGATGTGTTAATCAATACACCAAAGTCGCTGAGACGCTTAAATATGGCTTCCAGATGTTCCAGGTGCTCATTGTCTATGCGAGAGAATACCAGTATATCATCGACGTATACAAAACAGAAATCGAATCCTCTGATAACCTCATCTATGAACCTTTGAAAGGTCTGGCCAGCATTCCGTAGCCCGAAGGTCATATACGGGAATTCGAATAAGCCAAATGGAGTAGTAATTGCTGTTTTTGGGATGTCTTCATCAAAAACTGGGATTTGATTGTAGACTTTGACTAGATCGATTTTTGAGTAAACCTTTGTACCTGCCAGTTGATAGGAGAAATCTTGTTTATGCCGTAATGGATAGCAATCAGGAATCGTCCTCGCATTGAGCACCCTGTAGTTACCGCATGGCCTCCACCCGTCGTTCTTCTTGGGAGCCAGGTGAAGAGCTGATGACCACGGGCTTTCTGAGCTACGAGCTGTGCCATTTTGGAGCATAGCCTCAAACTCCTTCTTTGCTATTCGAAGTCTGTCAGGTGTAAGGCGTTTAGGGCGACTGTTCACTGGCTGTCCAGGTGTGGTTCTGATGTGGTGAACCGTTGTGTGCTTTATTTGAGTGGGTTTACCTGCTGGTCTCGTGATTTCCGGGAACTGCTTCAAAATATTGTGAAACCTACTATCACCTGTCACAGATTTTACTGATGAGATGGCTTCGGTGGCTTTGCTCTGCCCCCGGACTGAGAGTGTAGTAAGATGTTCTATAAGCCGTTGATGCCGGCAGTCGACTAAGATGTTGTAGTAACTTAGAAAATCTACGCCAATTATGGGTTTCGTTACGTCAGCTATGACGAAGTTCCATGAAAAAGCGCGGCGAAGACCTAAGTTCAACTCCAGGTGTGTGGTTCCGTATGTTGGAATTATCGAGCCGTTTGCAGCACACAAATCGTATTCTGTCTTTTTCCGGCGCTCTCTGATGTAAGACCTTGGGTAAACGCACAGGTCTGATCCCGTGTCAATCAGGAACTGTACCTTTGTTTGCTGGTCTGTTATAAAAAGGCGGCCAGATGATTGGGGGCAGTCGTTTACGGCCGTTACCGACTGCCGTTGGAGTTTTTCAACGGGTAAGTGCAGGGCGTCGTGCACCTGGTGGCCCTCGCGCCGAAATTATTATGGTACCAGCAATGGTTTGGATTTTCCTTGTCTGCGCGGGAGCGGGAGCGTGAGCTGCTTCGGCCTCTTCCGCGTTGCCTACTGCGGGAGCGGTTGTTTGGTGTGCCACGACTTTCAGATACCAGAGATGCTACCTGCTTGGTCAGTTCTGCTACTTGCCTTACGAACTCGTCATTCCCCTGTGAAGTAGACGCTACTTGTGGTGGAGTTGCTGCTTGCGGCGAAACTTCCTGTATGCGGGAGCTAGCGGCTGCGACTTGTGACGTCAGCGGCGCCACGACTTCATGTATACGATCCGCCAGCGTGGCTAGCACGTCCAAAGGGCAATCCTCCTGACAAGCAAGAATTGTTTCTATATTAGTGGGTAGTCTGCTAGTCCACATAGTTCTGATGAAATCGTTAGGATCGTCTGTAATCCCTGCCAGCGACTGCATATGGCGTAAAAATTGTGAAGATTTCCTATCGCCAAGCTCAGCGTGCATCAACAGCTGCTTAAGCCTTTTGTCACGAGATTGCGATAAGCGATTAATAAGCTCAGTTTTTAGCTTTAAATATTTATCCGTAGCAGGGGGTGAAGTAATGATGTCCTTAACCTCTGTTGCAATATTAAAATCGAGCTGTGACACGACGTGGTGAAATTTCGTGGAATCGGCAGTAATATTAGAAATACAGAACTGACCTTCTATTTGGGCAAACCGTAACGCCGCATCCTCCGGCCAAAATGGCGGTATCTTCACACCGACACGAAAAACTGTTTTTGCGTCGTCATCCGCCGTCGTAATTTGCTGTTTGGAGCCTCCTTGCTCTTATCCGTCGACATTTTACTGTTCTTTAATCGGGGTTACCAGTATAGCGGTATTACAGCTATCTTATACGATTCGGTAGAAGGTTGCAGGGGTCTGAAGGAAACACGAAGGCGGAAGATATTATTACAGATGTAATGCAGATGAAGAAAGATATTACAAATACTGATTGAAGACGGAAAAAGAAACGATACAAATCAAGCTAGCGGAGATGTCGACTACGCGTAAAGGATTGCGTTATGCGGCTAATGCAAAGTAGTACGTCCGTCGTGTGTCCGTCGAAAGGCTCCGGCTCGTACTGGTGCGCCGCGGCGCGGGCGCTGCACGTAGGCTCCTCGCTTATCTCTCTGGCCGGGCCGCGGGCGGTGCACACTGCATGTCTCGAGCGCGTACACCGCGCACGAATTATTTAATGGGATTCTTGCCACAGTCGTAAGGTTGCTGGCACTCTGCGTGCATTGTACCGGTACAAAAAAAATCTTCCAGTGAGTACAAAAACATTGCTGGTAAGGGCGCTCGTTTTGCCTATTATTGACTATGCTGATGTGTGCATTAACAATATCAACCAGGATTCCTTAAATAGGCTAGAGCGTCTACTCAACAATGGTATACATTTTATCTTCGGTCTCAGAAAATATGACCATGTTTCTTCTTTTCGGCGTCAGCTTAACTAGCTTCATATACGTCACCGCAGATCTCTTCGAATATTATGGTTTTTTTTTCTATCCTGTTCGAGCCTTCTACTCCAGGTTATCTTAAATGTAATTTTAATACCCCCCGTCCAGGCTGTGAATTGCGTTCCTCTCGTACTCTCAAACTTTCTATTCCTCCCCACCATACTGGTTTTATGACTAATTCGTTTGCCCCTAAGGCGATCCGCCTCTGGAATGAGCTCCCACTGAGCATCAGACAAGCCCCAAGCAAGTTAGCTTTCAAGCGGATGCTTCATAAACATCTACTGGAACAAGCGTAGGCGTAAATCGATTTAACACACATCGCCATATCTGTTTATTTATATATTTTATACGTATTATTATATTTATATTATGTATTTACAGTGGTGGTCATATAATTAAGAACGCTTATTTAAAGGGAAGTTTTTTTCCAACTAACAAGTATAACTAACTGCATGTATTTTTTTGTATTTCTCTCTGTATCGCAAAACTTTTGCATACTACCGGTTCATTCGCTGATACAAATGATTGCCTAAAAAGTAAATAGATAAACTTTTTACATTAGATCTGAACCTAGTATTACTTCTTACTGGCTGGTCACATAATTAAGAACGCTGAATGGTTTATTTTTTTATTCAAATTTAAATAGAGAACACTCTGTGGCTCTGTGGTTGTAGGTCACTATTTGTATGATTTTGGCGCCATTTAGTGCTGTAAGAGTTTAAAAGGTGATTGCTTCGTGTAAAAACAATGGGGAAAAATAAAAGTTGCAATAAATCTACAAGGGAAGTAATTATAAAACTTCGCGAGAAGAATTGGTCGTATAAAAAGATAGCCGACCATCTGCAATGCTCAAAAACAATGGTTTTCCACGCTGTGAAGCACTTTGCGACGTATCAAACTACTTCAAATGTTCCGCGTGAACCTAAACAGAGGAAGTCATGTCGTCGAGATGATCGAAATATCATTCGTTTGGCAAAACAAAATCCTTTTAAAGGGTCTAATGAGCTGAGAAAAGAATATTTTGGTGAAAACAATCCTTCAGCAATCTCGGCACGCACTATTCGAAGGCGTTTAGTAGAAGAAAAGTTGCACGGGAGGATAGCAAGGAAGGTGCCCATGTTGAAACGGTGTCATAGGCAAGCCCGGCTTGCATTTGCAAGAAGGTATGAAAACTGGACAGTTAGACAGTGGAAAAATGTTCTTTTTTCTGACGAGACAAAATTAAACAGGGTATGTTCTGATGGAAAACGATATGTACGACGACCTCCGAATAAAGCATTCGACCCTAAGTACACAAAAGTGACATTAAAGCATGGTGGGGGAAATGTAAAAATTTGGGGGTGCTTTTCTGGACATGGTGTTGGACCTGTTAAGTTGATAGAAGGAAACATGGATCAATTCCAATACAAAAATATACTGGAAGAAACAATGTTACCTTATGCTGAAGACGTGCTTCCGGTTATTTGGACATTCCAGCACGACAATGATCCAAAACATACTGCCACGTACCGTTAAGGAATTTCTCACATCGCAATCAGTTTCTGTCTTAGATTGGCCAGCTAACAGCCCAGATCTAAACCCAATAGAGCATCTTTGGTGTGAAGTCAAGAAAAAGGTTTCAAATCGACAGTGTGGCAATTTAAGAGAGCTGTACGACGTTTTCTTAGAAGAATGGAAGTCTATCTCTCTTGCGAAATGTCAAAAATTGATAGAGTCTATGCCTCGCCGGTGTAAAGCAGTAATTAAAAGCCGTGGACACGCTACTAACTATTAATTTTTGTTTAAAATGTATTAAATATCTTTTTTTCCTTTACGCACTTGTCCATGAGAGAAGCCCGCAAATTTGAGAGTTTGCCCCTGAGACTTGTTTATTGTCATGGCAAAGCAGACTTTTAGGGGAAACTGCAATCGTTTAAATTCACCGTAACGCTTTCACTTGCAGTCTCGTACCGTTACAAAGTTTTGGTGGTTTTAAATTTCTCAACAACATAATTGGAGTGCCCACATGCAGAACAGAATAAGCTTATGATAAGGCAAACCTGGAGGTTTCAATGAATTTAAAAATTCTACAGGGTAATTAGTAGCGTCATCTGTATTAACCACAGTATCAATCGAAGTATAGACCTTTTCTTCGCCCTCAAACGACATGAGCAGTATATCGTTGATAGCTGCTGCTTGATCGTTCTTTGGAGTAAGAACGGCACGCTCACATAACCATTCAATAGGCTTGTCATGTATATGAATAATGTCTGGATAAACTTTAGACGGTAATTCTTGAATCGTAGTAACAACTGTGCACAATTCTTCCGGGATGGTTATTCCATCAAACGATGGAAAATCACCATTACCGATGTTAAGAAGAAAATCTACCAGCAGACTCATCCCCGCCTAAATGTGCTCTCATAGTTTTAGAGAGCTTAAGAATATTAACCTGGGGCCACAAATTAGTTAATGCACGACTTTACTTCGTCAGCTCGGGTTCCTTTTGGCACCACTGGTAGAGTCTGCCGAAAGTCTCCGGTCAGCAAAACTGTTACTCCACCCATTAATTTTGTATCACCCCTTATATCTCTTAGTGATCTGTTTAAGGCTTCAATACCACCTTTATGAGCCATCGTTATTTCGTCCCACTCGATTATTTTTGTACTCTTACTTCAGCAAAATTACTTTGTTTGGAGATGTTGCAAATGGGAGTCTCTGCAGTGATTAAATTGAGTGGTAACTTAAAAGTAGCATGAGCAGTTTGATCACCTTCGAGTAATGTAGCAGCTATGCCGGACGACGCCACAGCCAGAGCAATGCCGTGAGTACTTCTTACTTTCGCCAAAGTAAATTAATAAGGAAGGTTTTACCAGTTCCACCTGGTGCGTCTAAGAAGAATATCCGACCGTCATTTGCGTCTACGCTCGTGATAATTTTACTGTAAACTTCCTGTTGCTCGTCATTCAAGGATGCTTCATTTTGTCTTACTGCGTCTTCTAAGGCCACTGTATCGTAACTGGTCTCCTTCATGTACTCTCTATTTCCAAATTGTATTGATGGAATTGGCTGAGGTAATCCATACTCTTTAAGAGGACGGCCGCCTAATGATAATACGGCATCCTCTAATACCGACAGGCATTTGTTAAATATCAGGTCCGATGAGTGCTCTACATCCACGTCACCTTGCCTTTCCAGTTGTTTTTTAAAGTCCTCAGAAAGGTATTCTTTGTATTTTTCCCAAAGACATAAGGGGTCGGAAACCTGGCAGAACAATAAAATTATAGCAAAAAGCTCTCGAATCATATGCGGTGTTTGACAAAGTGCTGCCTCTTCAAGAGCTGACTCCAAATGACGATCATCTTCGAGTAGACCTAGAGCCTTGCACGCGGATTGGAAAGTGGGATGTAAGTGACCATCTACAGCTTTCAACGCTTCAAATGAAATTGGGCCTCTGATCTCATGTAGAAGCATTCGAAGGTGGTAGCATTCTGTATTGTTTGGATGAACAGTATGAACCCTACCTAGAACGTGTTCTTTTTTGACCCCTGACCATCCTTCAACATTCACTCCTCTCTTCCTTTTCGTTCCATTAGGTACTTACTGATAGGTTCAAATTAATACATTTACATCCTCCATCATCCCTTATTTTATTCCCATGGGGGTTGAATTTATCAAAATCCTATTTAAGCGGACGTCTTCACCAAAGTCGCTCCAATCTTTAATTTCAGTTCAATCAGTCGAAAATCTAAGAAGATTTATACAAACTTTCATCCCCTTTTTATCCCCTTAGTGGTGGAATTTATCAAAATCTTTTCTTAGAGGATGCCTATATCATAGTAGCTATATGCATGCAAAGCCTCAGTCCGGTCGGTTTAAAATTGACAAAGTTTCATACAAAGTTTCATCCCCTATTTTATCCCCTTGGGGGTAGAATTTATCAAAATCCTATCTAAGCGGACGTCTTCACCATAGTAGCTCCAATCTTTAATTTCAGTTCAATCAGTCGAAAATCTAAGAAGATTTATACTCATCCCCTTTTTATCCCCTTAGGGGTGGAATTTATCAAAATCCTATTTAAGCGGACGTCTTCACCATAGTAGCTCCAATCTTTAATTTCAGTTCAATCAGTCGAAAATCTAAGAAGATTTATACAAACTTTCATCCCCTTTTTATCCCCTTAGGGGTGGAATTTATCAAAATCCTTTCTTAAAGGATACCTATATCATAGTAGCTATATGCATGCAAAGTCTCAGCCCGATCGGTTTAAAATTGACAAAGTTTCATACAAAGTTTCATCCCCTATTTTATCCCCTTGGGGGTAGAATTTATCAAAATCCTTTCTTAGTGCACCTCTACGGTACCTAAGCTACGTCCCTTCCAAATTTCAAGTGCCTACGTTTAGCCGTTTAGGCTGTGCGTTGATATGTCAGTCAGTCAGTCAGTCAGTCAGTCAGTCAGTCAGTTTCTTTTTTTATATATTTAGATAAGCGTTTTATTTAAAACTGCACCTTTTAACTAATAAGAGATTTGTCAAGGACCACTGAGATGCAAAATATTTAGAATAATTTTTATCCGACTCCGCTGGTGTGAAAAAAAGGTTATGGTTAACGTTTACGTAACATTTACGCCTACGCTTGTTCCAGTAGATGTTTATGAAGCATCCGCTTGAAAGCTAACTTGCTTGGGGCTTGTCTGATGCTCAGTGGGAGCTCATTCCAGAGGCGGATCGCCTTAGGGGCAAACGAATTAGTATGTTGCTTGCTCTCGAGTAAGTTCACCCAGTAGCTTGATTGTTTTAGCGCCTAATGACAGATTAGTTAAGAATATTGTGTACAAAGAAGATTTGAATGCCCTATTTTTTTACACACGCTAAAAAAAGTACAGCCGCAAAAACTATACATAATTAATAATAATACTTCTTAACGCGAGCGAAGCCACGGGCAAAAGCTATGTCGATATAATTCTGGCCAGGGAGGACGTCTAACTATTAAATTACTTTAAACTATGAATGTACTTAACTGCGATAAACGAGTTCTACGCGGACGAAGTCGCGGGCAAAAGCTAGTAGTAGTATAGACCAAGAGCAAGAACCTAAAGACGAATCGCAATTTTTAACTGTAATGTTTTAAAATAAGTATTGTTAATTGGGTAAAACACAAAGTGCATAGGTAAACTACAGGCTACATAACTGTACGATAAACAAACGCAGTGGACTGTAGAACTTTTCTAGATGTCTTGCATGCATCTCTTACCTTGTGGTGGCTTCATTCGACTTTACCTAGGGCCCTGGTTATATCCTGACTTCTGACACACAATCTGCTCAGGAGTACTCCGACCACAAACAACAGCACACAGACGCTTGCAAGCATTTAACAATATGTAATTTATAAGAGATCTCGAGAACGTGACCGAATTCAATCATTCAAAAACGGAAGTCGCCATTACGGAAATACGTCATATGGCAAAACGATTGAAAAACGTTCCTAATCACGCATACAAAACTATATACTAAATTACTATACATACCGGCCGCCTTAGAGTCACTATCTCTAAAAAATAATGGACTGTAACTAAAACTACTAACCTAACATCCTAACTCTAACATGAAGATGAGTCCGGGAGCGGACAGATCTTCACTACAGCGCGCCGGACCACGCCGTGTGCTGTGCGCACCGTGACCACGCGCAACACGCCGTGTCGGCGCCGGGATGCGTCTCCGCGATAACTCCGAGTCGCCACTGCATCGGCGGCGTTACACCTCAGTTATACATACAAATTATTTAAAACGCAGTAATACTTACGAAATCAACTTTTTGCTGATGAGCCCACGCCGCTCCGGTCGTTGCACTTTTACGACTGATCGCTTCTTGTTACGGGTCGCGTGCGCACTACTTATTATTACTCAAGAAAGACATTGGTACTCCATAATTTGTCTGAAGAGCAGAAGGCGGCTCGTGTTGAGTGGTGTCGGTCTACTCTGAAACGCTTCAATGGAGGAAAGTCAAAAGCGGTTTACAACATCGTCTCAGGTGACGAATCATGGATTTATTCTTATGAACCTGAAAGAAAACATCAGTCGGCAGTTTGCGTCTTCGAAAGCGAGGTGAAGCCAACGAAAGTGGTGCGTTCCCGTAGCGTATCGAAGAAAACATTTAGGAGCACTTTGGGGATTTCTCGAAAAGTGGATTTCTCAAAACGGGGATATCGCAAAATGTGGAGTTCGCAAAACGGGGATTTCTCAAAATGGGGAGTTCGTGAAACGGGGACGTGTACACTCAGGTAAAAAATGTGTTGATTATGTCGCACGCTGAATTTAGCCCTTATTCCTCGTCGTGCCACCAACTTGTTCCACCAGTGGTACGACGAGGAATGAATTTAACAGAGTCGACGGAGCTCCACTTACGCGGAGCTCCTATTTCTGGGTGTTTTTGGCCCTCCGGGCCTTTTTTTTTTTTTTTTTTTTTTTTTATGGCATAGAGAAGACAAACGAGCACACAGGCCACCTGATGGTAAGTGGAAACTGTGACCCATAGACATTCGCATTCACAAAACTAACATAACCTAAACCTACGATGGCTACGATGACATTTTCACCTCACTTACATAATTATATTAGTTATATTATGCTACATGAAATACAAACAATCGTATTAGAGCTGATTGTACTTTATATCCCCGTTTCGCGAATTCCCCATTTTGAGAAATCCCCGTTTTGCGAACTCCACATTTTGCGATATCCCCATTTTGAGAAATCCCCAAAGTGCTCCTTTACCGAAGAAAATGGTCGCTTCGTTTGTTTCCAAAAAAGGACATGTGGCCACAATTCTGTTACAAGAACACAGAACGGTTACCGCCGATTGGTACACTTCGGTTTGTTTGCCAGAAATGATGGCTGAACTCCGTAGAGGTAATACCACACGCCGAATCATCTTACACCACGATTATGCGAGCTCCCATACCGCTCGCAAAATAAAAGAGTTTTTGAACCAGGAAAACGTAGAGTGAATGTCTCATCCTCCGTATAGTCCCGACTTGAGCCCTAACGATTTTTTTACATTCCCAAAAATCAAGGATTTCTTACGTGGTCAGCGATTTCAAAACCCAGAAGCGGCAGTAGAAGCGTATAGAGTAAGAGCCCGTGACAACCAGACCTTCGTCATTTTATAAAAGCTGAAAGTTTGTTAAAGTATGCTTTGAACATACACCGTGTCCAATAAGTTCGAATACACATATTTTTGCACTAACCCTAAAGACATACATACTACAGGCCATCGAATTCTTATTTTAATTTATAAAGTATGTTGTCGTTAACAAAATACAATCGTTTCAAACGTCAAGCATTTGTAGTTTGCTTTTAATCCACGATGAAACAGTTTCGTGAAACGATTATCAGAAAATTTTGCAATGGCGACAGGCCAGGTGCTATCTTCAAGGCCTTAAAACCCCTTGGAATTAAACGCAATCTAGTTTACACCACAATCAAAAGGTATAAAGAGACCTCCTCAGTAGAAGACAGGAAAAGATCCGGTCGGCCACGTTCAGCTAGAACCGACAGAGTAGTAAAGATTGTGAGAGAGCGACTTCGGCGGAAAAAACACCGTTCTATCCGAAAA
The DNA here is from genome assembly GCA_927399475.2 of Acleris emargana. Classification (NCBI taxonomy): domain Eukaryota; kingdom Metazoa; phylum Arthropoda; class Insecta; order Lepidoptera; family Tortricidae; genus Acleris; species Acleris emargana. The sequence continues at coordinate 50,941,941 of OV656835.1, read as the reverse complement.
TTGGCATTGGAAGGATCGGTACACAATATTTTGAGGGTGGATCTTGGATGCCATGCCTACAAAAAACGGAAAGTTCATGGCATTTCCGAAGCGACCAAGAAAAAGAGAGTACAAAGATCCAACATAATACTTTCTTGGCACGCAGGGGATGAGTTTGTATTTTCTGACGAAAAACTGTTCGTGTTAGAACAGCCTCATAACGCCCAAAATGATCGATTGTGGGCACCAATGATAGAAGACCTTCCGGGCAACCAGAAAAATGTTCCTAGGTTCCAGAGCTCACCATCGGTGATGGTGTGGGGTGCAGTTTGTAAGCGGGGTAAACTACCTCTAGTATTTATCGACAAAGGCGTTAAAATCAATGCTCAATACTATAAATCCGAGGTTTTGGAGAAAATTGTTGCTCCAAATTTAAAAAGGATGTTTGAGAACGAATATTATGTTTTCCAACAAGACGGAGCTCCTTCACACACGGCAAACGCTGTTCAAGCTTGGTGTCAGGCTAATTTGACCGATTTTCTGCCGAAACATTAATGGCCACCCAGTTCTCGGGACTTGAACGTATTAGATTATTTCGTGTGGTCGTACATGCTCTCGAAACTACATGATTATAAAATCGCAAACCTGGATCATTTCAAAAAGGTTATCCAGCATATTTGGGACGAAATACCAATGGAATCGGTGCGTGCCGCGTGTGATTCATTTGAGAAACGTTTGAAGCTAGTAAAAAAAGTTAAAGGTGGAGTTATTCCGAAACATTTGTTGTAAATATTGTACATAAGTGTGCCATTAATAAAATATACTTTTCATTGTATTAACTGTTCGTACATTTATTTTATTGAGAATCTAAACTGCATGCAAACTTATTGGACACGGTGTAGGTAAGAACGATGGCAAAATCTGAAATTCGACTCATCGTGGCTTTGGGAGGTAGGGGGTGGGACAGGTGCATAAAATACCAGCCAACTTTCGTTATTTTATAAAGCGTATTTTTTTAATATGTTATTCGGAATAACATTACTAAGCTTGGGACTTTTGGATGCTCGCTATGGTTCTAGAATCCACGGAGTCGCCGTTATGTTAAATTTTTTTTTTAGAAGTCAAAGTCAAAGTGGATTTGTACATACAACTTGTATGTATGTAATTACCAATAATAAAATACTATATTGCTAGTAAACAAAATAAACTAAAACAAATACTTTAAGTAACAAAAACAAAAATGAATTTTATAGTGGTAAAATAAAACAATTGAGTGACGTTAATAAGTGTTTGGAAATATAGAAAGTGTGCTTATTTCAATTAAAATATAACGATTTACATATCTCCCATTTTTAATACCGATTATCAAAACTTTTGGATCACCCCTCGTACTGGTGCGGTTGAAGTGGATGCCGTTCAGAGTTTTCAAGAGCAGTTTGAAATATTGTCCCCCGAAACATATTTAAAAAAAATATTTCTGACGAATTACTATGCTTTATTAAGGATATGACTAATCTGTATTCTGTACAACAAAGTGGCAAATCTATAAGTGTAACCAAAAAACAGATATATGTTTTTCTTGGTATTGAGATACTCATGGGCATCGTAAAAATGCCGGCTATTGAAGATTACTGTAGCAACGATCTCAGATTTGAGCCTATTGCGTCTGCTATGCCAGTGAAACGGTTTAAATGTATCAAAAAATATTTACACTTCTGCGATAATACAAACGTAGATCATAGAGACAGCTATCACAAGATTTCCCCTATAATAGACTACGTTCGAAACCAATGTCTGAAAATAGAAGAGGAAAGATCGTTTGCTGTCGATGAAATGATTATACCATATAAGGGTAAGAAAGCAGGTCACCGAAAGCAATACAATCCCAAGAAGCCTCACAAATGGGGTTTTGAGTTTCTGGTAAGAGCTGGAACCTCGGGAATGGTGTACGATTTTTTTGCTTACGATGCCTCAAATACATTTCAGGACGTACAATTTACAGAGTGGGAAGAAAGCTATCTTGGTGTCGGAGGCAAGACAGTGGTCGGACTGTGTATAACCATATCTAATCCGACTCTGAGCACAGTATATTTTGACAATTGGTTAACGTCACTAGAATTACTGTACTATTTGCGCAACGAGTGCGGTATTTTATCACTAGGTACTATAAGAAAGGACAGATTACGAAATTGTCCTCTAAGTAGTGATAAAGGGTCGAGGAGCTTACCAAGTGGTATGTGATAATAGCCGAAAATTAGCAGTCACCAAGTGGGTCGATAACCAATACATTCATATTGCCAGCTCTTTTTGTGCACAGGATCCGGTCACATCAATAGAAAGATACGACAAAAAAGAGAAAAAAACTGTTAGCGTGCCTTGTCCAAAGGTTATAAAAACCTACAACCTTCATATGGGAGGAGTAGACATCGCAGATATGTTGACTGCATTATATCGAATACACATGAAGACTAGGCGTTGGTATTTGTCCATATTTGCCCGAGTATTAGATATTGCCCTTAACAATAGCTGGTTATTGATAAGTATCAATTAATTTATTTTGGATAGTAATTGTATCACTATGCACCAAACTTTACAGGTTCTAAAAGTTCGTAATATTCTGAGATTTTTGATACAACTGACCTGTGCCATAAGTACACATCGCTAACTCGTGGCATTTAGGTAGCACTTGACAGATTAGTGATGAGACAAGTTTTCCAAGTGTGTTTTCAGATAAGATAAAATAATAAATCAATATTACCTACATGGTCTTAACATAACATAATAAGTAGGTTTGATCACTAGTTTAAAAATATCAATGTCAATGTCAATGATATTGTCATTAATTTACTTACTCGTAATAATTATTACGAGACGTGTTGCGAAACATAGATTTTTTCCAAATAATGGAGGAAATCATTAGAGAGCATCCAGAACTCCTTCTACAAGGTGACAAGGTAAAATGCACCCGTTGCGATGTTTATATAGTTTGCAAGACATTTAATATGAAAAAGCACTTGAAGTCCAAAAAGCACAACACAGAATCTGCTACCCCACCTTTAGAAGATTTAGTTAAAAATTTAGCGGAGCTTGAAATAAGGGACAGTAAGTGTTTTTGCACTAAATGTCAATTATTCCTGAAATCTAAAAAATATAATGTATTAAAACATTTAGATGCGGACACTCATAAAAATAAAAACATGCAAACGGAATTTAATAAGGATCTCGTAGAGTTTTAAATCACCTGTAATATTCCATGGACACAAGTAGATAACCCGAACTTCAAAAAAATTGTGGAAAAATGTATTCATAATCAATATGGAAACAATGTAGAATTGCCCAGCAATACGTTATTAAGAACAAATAGTCTACCTAAATTGTACATACATACATACATACCTTCACGCCTTCATTCCCAGAGTGGGGTAGGCAGAGCTACAGAATTACCAAGCACTCTTAAATAAGTAGTTGATAATTCTGTAACCACGTTTTGCACAATCAGACTCAGATGTTTACCGGTGTATTAGTGAAAGGTTGCAAGCCCATCGCTTAAGAGTACTAGAAGCCTTTATTATCCCTTAGTCTTACGACATCCACAGGAAGACATGGAGTGGCATTATTCTAACCCGGTGACCACACAGGTAAATTGTTTAATGAGAAAAAAGAAAAAAATAAACAAGAATTAGAAAATGAATATATATTTAAGTGTGGATGAAACTACTGACGCAAATGGTAATGATGTTGCAAATGTTATAATTGGAAGCTTAAAAGAAACACCATCAATGCCACATATTTTTGCATCAAAAACATTGGGTGCCACAAACAGTAACACAATTCTAAATTATGTAAATGGAACATTAAAAGACCTTTGGGTCGAAAATTACGAAAGAAACAAAGACAAGCTTCTTCTTTTTACTACAGATGCAAGAAATCTATCCAAATTTGACTCACTTAACTTGTTTAACCCAGAGTCGCCGAAAAAGTTCGCTTGATAAGGAGTGGTTCGGAAAAAATGTAGCTATACAAACTTTTAATAAAAAAAAGAAACATAGTAAAACAAACGACTATCCTTTGGTAGACGTCAAATAGGTAATCCAAGAATACATTTTAGCTGCAAACGTGTGATTACATTTTATATTTACAATAATGTCGTCATCTGAAATTAGTCGTCGTAAACTAATAGTGAACACTCACTTAGAAAATCCCAGTTGGAGCCAGGTTAGAGTAGCAAAACATTTAAATCTGCCTCGATCTTCTGTTGGAAAGGTTTTAAGATGCTACAAGGGGAGGTTGACCATCGAGAGAAAACCAGGTTCTGGTCGAAAAAGAGGGTTTCAGAACAAAAATCTTGCTAAGAAAATCAAAGCTGCTTTTAAGACTAACCCTAACATTTCCGAACGAAAACTAGCCAAAAAGTTAAGTACAACTAAGTCTATGGTTCATCGAGTGAAACTAAATAGTGGGTTGAAAACATTTAAAGTCCAAAAAGTTCCATAGAGGACGCCTGAAAAAGAGAAAGTGGCTAAATCAAGGGCAAGAAAGTTATACACTAATTTCTTCACAAAGTACGATTGCTGCGTGATGGAAGACGAGACGTATGTGGTTGCCGACTTCAAACAAATTCCGGGCCAAGAATTTTATGTTGCTAGTCAAAAAGATAATGTCAACCCTAAACATAAATGTAAAATGGCCAGCAAATACCCCCAAAAGTACATGATCTGGCAAGCCATGTGCACTTGCGGTCTAAAAAGTGATGAATATATTACTACGGGCACGGTTAATGGCGATATTTACGTAGAAGAATGTCTGGCTAAGCGGTTATTACCACTTATACGTAAACACAATTCATCTGTGTTCTTTTGGCCTGATCTAGCTTCTTGCCATTATGGAAAAAAAGCTAAAGACTTTTATTTTGCGAATAATGTCCATGTTGTCCCAAAAGAGGCGAACCCACCTAATTGCCCTGAACTTCGCCCAATTGAGCGTTACTGGGCTCATATGAAAAAAAAACTCAAATACACAAAGTCTGTAGCTGGAAATATTCAATATTTTAAGAAAAAGTGGAGAAACCAAGTCAAAAACATCGACAAGGTCCATGTTCAAACTTTGATGAAAGGAACAAAAGCTAAAGTACGCAAATTTTGGCATGGTTAAAATAAAATTTATAGCAATGTACATAATTTTCATGTTAAATTCAACCATTTTTCATATAAAATAAATATTTACAAAATTACCTTCAGTTTTATTAAAACACTACTTTAATGACTTGCTACTTTTTAACCGGACCACTTCTTATAACAAAATAAGTTTTTCTTAAGTCTCCACGTCGAATAACTTTCTTAAAGAAAGGTTCCCCGATACGCCCTTACCACCTAAATCTGTCATAATCAGATGGGGCACCTGGCTGGAGGCAGTCCACTACTATAATAATAATTTATGAAAACGTGAAAGAAATAATTTCGAGCTTGAACTCCTCAGAAGCCGCTGCAATAGCAAAAGCAAATCGATTAGTGATTTAAAAAGTGACATAAATTTTATCGATCAAAATTTTGGTATTCTGTCCACGTCAATTGACAACATTTCAAAAAAAAAAGCGTTATTGTTTTTTCGCGTTTATAATAGCTGGTTAAAAATTAGACTACCCGTATTTCTTGGTTTTTCTTTATTTAACTTAAATTCGTCGTTAATAATTTATTAAAGAAATAGCCATTAAAAAGACCGTATATACAAAGTTAGGAATACTGATGTCGTGATTTTAACCTGATATAAATTTTAAAAAAGTAACTTTAAACAGTAAACAAAACATGTCATGTCATGTCAATCATTCGCTGCCGTTCGTTCACAAATTTGCTATTTTGCGTAATTTAATTAAAGATAATTTATCTTTAATTTACCCCTCTGGGAAACAGGCGTGATTTAATGTATGTATGTATGTAATTAATTACGTAATTTGTAGACGCCATTAAAATAAATAAACTATTTTGCGTAGAATTGAAAGCGTGTCGTCAGAATCAAGTAATCCGTCAGACAGATAAACAATGAACATGACAGTTGTATATTTTTTTGAATTCCTTTGGTAATAAATGGACTAAGGGCATTCCTAACATTCACAATCCAACTATTTTTACTGTTTTTCCTAAATATAAAAAAAACTACTGCATAAAAAAATCCAAAGATATTTTTACTGTAATCAGCAGTGTAAAATCTAGAAACGGTATTTTATTTTACTACCTTAGCACAAAATGAATTGTTGTCAATTAAGGAATTAGAAGGTAGATCTTTGGAGATCGTATTTAAAATTGAAAAGTCGCTTTTATTTTTTATTGTAATCAGCAGTGTAAAATCTAGAAACGGTATTTTATTTTACTACCTTAGCACAAAATGAATTGTTGTCAATTAAGGAATTAGAAGGTAGATCTTTGGAGATCGTATTTAAAATTGAAAAGTCGCTTTTATTACTGATTTTCTTACACAAAGTGGATTTTATCAAGTTGAAGACGTAGGCTGACTTGTAAAAATTTAGAAAAATATTAATTGTTTATCACGAAAGTCATATATTAAATAATTGAAAATACTTTTTTTCTAGTAGGTTTCCTTTTCTCGACTAGTACTGGAAGAACATTGTCACATTACTAGTCTGTTAGAAACTGTCAAGTGCTACCTAAATGCCACGAGTTAGCGTTGTGTAGCCATAAGACACATTTGCAAAGATTAGGAAATATTTATACAGTTGTATATTGATATAAATCGAGATGTATCACTTAATACAAATCAAAAGAAGCAAACACAGGTTTAATTTTTGGTCTAACTCAAGTTGTTACTTTCGAAATCCGCAAAACTGTAGTGATAAATGATACAGCTAAAGTTATGTCAAGGGACACAAAAAATTTAAAGACAAAAAACCAAAATACTTTTGTTTTTTGGAGTGATTTAACTAGAGAAATAGCATTAAACACTGAAAATTAGAAAAAAGGGTCAATTGTACCATTTTACACGAAAATATCTTGGGAACTAGAAGGCCTAGGAACACGGGAGTTGCAGCAAAAGGTGCGTTATTTTTTTCAAGTTGATTCATGAAACAGAGCAAAAATTTCTACAACTCGAGTTTTATCGCTTTAATGAAACGCGCGCTCATGCTTGACCGAAGAATTGAAGGGAACCAACACACTCTTTCCCTATTTTTAACCAAAGCGAGAGAACAGGACAGAACTAAGTGTACTCGATCGTCGATTTTAGTCAAACGTTAAATGGGGCTGCTATGGTCACTTCTAAACAAGACAAGTCTTACTTTAGTCACATGACTTTACTAATTAATTAAAATGCACATACATTGCTTGTAATTTATTTTTTTGAAGAAATCATGTGTGTACTATATTTTTTTGTCTTAATTAAAATAAACTTGAAGGTATATTAATGAGTTGCTCATTGTAACCATATATCTAGGAAAGCACACATGCCGGTCACACACTGTATAAAGGTTTCATCTTTATTAGAACTTGTAAAGATCGACCTTGTAACGACCATTTAGAACTTGTAAAGTTTGATGCATAGTGATACAATTACTATAAAATAATAAAATAAATATCAGGGGAGAATCTCACACCAATTGGCCTAGTCCCAAACTAAGCTCTAGGCTTGTACTTTGGTTATAGTATTTATATCGTTGTCTAGTACAACGATATAAATACTTATATATAAAAATATAAACATATTGCACATATTTTTATATTAATTGTATTGTTCTGGTTTTTCTGTTGTATAATAAAGTGTTTACATACATATATACATACAAATCTTAAAAATATATCTAAACAAATTTATTGATACTTACCATAGAATCGTGTCATAATACAGTGTAATATGTAAATCGTCAGGTCTACTAATATTACCTTGTGACTGAGTTTTTAAAGGTTGAGAATAAAATGGCTTATCTCTAATAGTTACGCAAAAGAGACCAATAATAAAAATTTAGTATCGAGATGTACAGCCGTTTTTAGGTAAAAAATATATTTATTACTTCCTAGTATGTTTTCTTATAAAGACCCTAATTGTTAGAACTTAGTATAATGCAGTGTATTAAGCACATTTTAAACAAATTAACTGGAGTATTCGTAGGTTTTTTAAAAAACAATGTAGTTGGATGTTTTATATAGAACTAATAATAATATTTGTTAGCCTCCTTTCGATCGTAATTTTACGAAAGTGACCATTTCTTTAGCCAATTTATACCGATTACAATATTAAATTCTTACATACATACATACATACATAACTTCACGTCTGTCTCCCAATGGGGTAGGCAAAGACTACGGAACGCCAGGTGCACCGATCTAAACATACAACTTTCGCTTCCTCTACATTCATCAATCTCTTCATGCACGTACGTCAGTTTCGGGTGCTTTTTATTTGGCCCTTATGCAGAACATCGCGAATCTGATCACCGTACGTCCGTGTAGGACGTCCCCTACCGACATATCCGCTCACTCTCGCTCGCCATATATATCTTTTGTAACCCTTCTTTCATCCATCCTTTCTAAATGACCAAACCATCTTAGCATACCCTTTTCGATTTTAGTCACTACATCTTCTTTCAATCCACATCGTTCTCGGATCTCGCTATTTCTTTCTCTATCTATCATCCTAACACCACTCATACTTCTTAGAGCTCTAATTTCAACTGCATTACTCCGGCTTGCGTTCTTCTTCTGCCATACCCAAGATTCACTACCATACATTAATTGAATTCTTGTATTTTTATAAAAAAATTATAAAGAACGCACATTTCGTTAATGGCGGTTTTATACATAATTGTATAATTTAGTGAATTGACGTGCTAAAATAGGTCGCTTTCAACATAACATAGTTTAAAAAATCTAGTTTACGATGGCATAGCTAACTCATGTTCCGAAAAAATGAGTCTGGTCTCTTTCTTCATAGCTATGGTCACCCTGTCATCGAGGGTGGGAGCACACGCCCGCTGTGGCCTGAACCGACGCGTAAGCATGATTTCTATTGTAGGTAACTTAATGTTAATATCCTTTTATGGCTGCGATACAATATTATGATCTACATGTGTATGGAACTAGTTATTTGTGTAAAATATTATGACAGAAGATAAAAACGGTAAAAATCTCGCGACGGAAAGAAATAGTTATTTACCAACCAACATGTTTTATTTTGTGAAGTGGCAGGTTAGTAAATGCTACCGTTCTGTGGTGACTTAAATTATTGTATCAAATTCAGTAAGATGGAATTCAGGTGGACCATGCGCTATGTCACTTAACTACCTATTCGTACTTTCTACTTCGACTGACGGCGAGCTTAATTTAACTTTCTTCATATCTTACCTACCTGAGATTTAGTTATCATTATTTTCATGTTTTGTAGGTGATTAGATTATGCTGATGATTGAGAATTGTTATTTGTTTTTTTGTGTAGGTGCCTATTTAGTTTTTGTTTTGGATGGCAATATGCACTGGTTAATTTACCTCCTGTATTGTTGCAACACCGTAATTTTGCTTTGAAATGAAGGAGTATAAGTTAATTTGTTTCCTCAGTGATTTAATTTCATGTTTAGTTCCTTTATTCCTTATATTAAAAAAAAACAAAATTATCATAATTGCAATCGTTTATTTTGATCAATTACTTGTATTATTTGACACAAGTTTTTTCGTTACCAGACCTAAGAATAACTCGATATGTAACATTAGTCACGGTTTAAATTACGATTATTTTTTGTGATTAATGATACAACTCACTAAAATCCTTAATATTATGTCCGTTCGTCTTCAGAAAGATTACTTATTCAATTCCCTACAACTTGTGTATAAAGGTTTAGACCTCTAACTCAAGAAATAATAGAAAAATATAGCTTTAAAAAAAAGTTGTATCAGTGATCACCAGAGCTCCTTGATTACACTTTTTTGTGTTAAATAATACAATTCGAGTTGTATCATCATACACGAGTTAAATAGATTAATCTGAAATGTAAAATGATACATTTCGGACGTTTCTTCAAATATCTTAAAATCTATAACTAGTATCATTATTTTTGTCAAACCAGTTAATACAGTGATATTACATGTTATAAAAATCGAAAGCAATGTTCAAAAAAACGTATTCGTTTAAAAGCAGTATTTTTTTTAAACTTGTTTTTGCTCTCCTGTAAAATCGTGTTTTTCGAGTTGTATCACTTGTCACAGGAGGCACAGAATTTTGGTAAAAATTGGACATCCAACCTATTGGCTCTGATGTCCAAAATCACGCCCGTTAATATTTTTTTCTATCAAGTAAAATTGATAAATATTGTTGCTTTAAAAAAAAACGGATGCGCGTGGGTTAACTTTTCGCGGGCTATATCTTAGTACGCTATCCTGTCTCAACACAATCTATGAAAAAAAAATGCTGTGTCTGATTGATGCAAGGTTGGCCTTATTTTCTGTTTTTTTTCCCCGGACTACATGCACATAATGAACACCACTATAAGTAAGCAAAATTAAGATCAAAGAGTCACCAAGCAAATCATGAAGGGTAGGTACGTATCAAGTTTTAGAAATTTAAATGAACCTTATATTTTAACTTCCCATCGTCAAAATCCTTCTTCATTTGCTTGTAAAGTTAAGATAATACCCTAGAATAATACCTAATCTTAATTAACCTTTGCAGAGACTCAAGCTGTAGACAGGCGATAAAGGGCGTAACATAGTTCGACCCGACTTACCCCTAAAGAAATAATGGCCAAGTTTTTAATGGGAAATGGTTTCGAGATATAAATCCGCTTTACGACGTCTGACGGCAGCAAGATTGAAAATTCGCTGTGGATATAAGAAACTATGATAGATAGCTTGCTGAGTTTGTATTTTAAGTGTAGGAGAAAAATCTCTTAACTCAGCATGACGAAACTTATATAACTGTGACCGAGTTATAGTAGTCGAGTACAATTTTACAAAATTCTGAAACAAAACAACAACAGAAACCAATAAATAAACAAGTTTTGAACTAAACGTTTTGAAATAAGTTAGATATTTGTTTCAAATATACGATAGTAACATTAATAAAATAATTAAATCGCAAAAGAATAGCTTCTTTTCAAATGGTAATGGTACTGAAGTTGGTCATTAAAACCATATTGTAGGACGCTGACTTTAATTTTACTGACCCCACTACTTAAGAATAACCATTTAAAAGACCTCATTTTTTGCGTTTATGAAGGCGGTCTCTTGTTTTTGATATGTATGCCAAATTTAAAGTTGATAGTTTTTTTAGTTTCAGAGAAAACCAGCTGTGACATACAGACAGATGGACAGATACCGCAGTCTCACCATAAAGGGTCCTTTTTTACCATTTTGGTACGGAACCGTAAAAAGACTACATAACTCTATTACAATGGTCTATTCATAAATATGTACATTTCTTTTCATTTTATACTTTTTAGTTATTTTAATACGCTGTTATACGTATAGTCCCACTCCTCAATTAAATGACCCATAAATATTGTCGCATTTGTGGTAATAAAAACAATTTGCAAACAATTCCTGAAAAGGCTCGGATAAAAGCATATACAGTGAAAAAAATATATATTCCCGATGGAAATCGTTGCTGTCGATCACATATAATAAAAGATCGTTTTTTTGAAAATGATTTAACCGCTTTAAAAGTATATTCGAATTCATCCGAATTATCTATTACGGACATAGCTAATATGGTCCAAGGAATGACTGTTAATATAAATAAAACGTTATACAAAAACATCATTGATGAATCAATTGCTGACCACCAAATACGTATATTAACAGGTCTCAGCTGGGAAAAGTTAAATGAGTTGAAAAATGGTTTGAAATCAATGCGTGATAATACTAAGAGGACTGTAATGCAAGCTGTAGTGGTTTTCTTTGCAAAGTTGCGGACTGGGGGATCCGATAGATTAGTGAGTGCAATGTTACAGATGGAAACATATCAACACGTTTCTGAATATAGTACAAGTGTCATCGAAGCATTTGAGAAAGACATTCTGTGTAACTTTGGCATACATTCACAAACACGGCAGTGGCTAATCGATAATCAGACGACCGAAATTGCTAAAAAAATGCACAACGCCGATGATTTACTTATACTAATATGTGATGGTACTTATGCTCGGCACCAAAAAAGTACGAACAACGAATACCAGAGGAAGTCCTATTCGGGACAAAAAAAACAACCACTATGTAAACCATTTACTATCTGCACCACCACTGGATACGTCGTTGACATGCTGGGTCCTTTCGAAGCTAATCTAAATGATGCAAAAATACTGCGAAACATCATAGATGTTGATGCATCCGAAAGATATATTTGTGTTAGATAGGGGATTCCGTGATGTTGTTGAACATGTAACATCTAAAGGTTATAAAGTTTTAATGCCCGCTCTTAAAGGTAAAAGAAAACAGCTTCCTACCAAAGAAGCAAATGAATCAAAATTTGTCACAAAAGTACGTTGGACGGTGGAAGCTACTCACAGGATATTGAAAATGAAGCATAAGCTGCTTGATCATTTGGACAACAAGTTACTGCCAAAAATAAGGAGTTATTATCGTATAGCGTCTTATACTCTAAACTGTTTTGTTGACAGACTGCAGTCCGATAAAACTATGACAAACGAGATTTTGGAAAGCATGATAGAAAAAAAAGACGCAGTAAACACGTTGGCGATATCGGTGGAAGAAAACGGTCGGCTTCGAAAACGACTACCCTTCTGCAATGTAACTTCTAGGGACATCATTGATTTTCCAGAATTAAATGAGAATGATTTAAAAATACTGTTCACCGGAACTTATCAACTGGCTATGTTATTAGAAGATGGCTCACTAAACATGCAATACGTTAAAGATCAATCCAATATCTTAAAAATACAAGTACGGTCTAGGCATATTACGAAAAAATGCTATCGTTACTTCATCGAATACACGTCCGATAGCAACGAAATAAACGCCATCAAGCAATATTTCTGTGAATGTGCTAACGGCTTACGGACGGTTGGTTGTTGTTCACACGTCGCGGCTATCATTTATTTTCTGTCGCATGGAAGGTACATTGCAGAAATACCAAAACCCGCCGAAAAATTGGCAAAATTGTTCTCTTTGAACAATATGGTTGCTGTCATTAATGAGAACAGTGACGAAGATGAGTAATAAATCGGACAATAAGACCTTATGACCGATGTCAGTTGTAAATATCACTATGTAATAATAATATTTAGCTATAAAAGCAAATTGGAAGTAAACTCAATTTCTTAATTACATACCTACAATGTAAATAAATATCATTTATTGTTTGAACTTGATCATAATCGATGCATTTTTATTTTCAACAATAACATAATTAGGCATCTGATTTTTTTACGGTAAGACTTTGGAGTGGCAATACAAAAGCTTTAGTAACTAATACGTTTATAATAAAGTTAAATTATGCATACAAAATAAGTATGAGTACGAGTATGGGATGCATTTTAATCTCAATGTCTACTCTATATCACTCCAACGTCTTACCGTGCGATGAAAAGTCCGATGCCTAAACATAATAAAACGCAGTAGGCAGGTATATGAAAAAATATTTTATTACAATAGAATAGTACAAAGCTACACTATCCTACACTATAGATCACTTTCGTCGTCCCGGCAGAATAGTTCATTAGAGCACCTTGGACAATAAAGTTCTTGTATATGAAAGTCGCTTAAAAAGCTATCAGCCGACCAGTACTGCCAACAACAGTCCTCGCAAAAGCCCGTCGCCACCATTCCTTCCTCCTTTAGTGCGACGGTGTAATTTGGAAGTTTTCTAAAGAACATATCCACGTAACACGTTCTGGGTAGCTGCAGGCAATTCAGCGTGTAACTCATATTTTCAATCTGGAAACATAATACCTGACGTCTTAATATATTAACGTAACTACAATAAACAACATATAATAACGTGTCCATGGAGATGGTATTGTTCACTAACAAACGCAACTTGGGAAACTATCAACTCCCCAAGTTGTTTGGAACAGAACTCCAGCTATCAAACGAGGTAAAGTATCTAGGAGTTATACTTGATAGCAAACTGAACTGGAGTTATCACCTCAATAACAAGATGGACAAAGCAACAATCGCTTTCTGGCAGTGTCGCAGGATGGTAGGTTAAACCTGGGGACTACAACCCAAGATCATCTTGTGGCTCTACACATCAGTGATACGACCAATCATAGCCTATGGTGCGGTAGTCTGGTGGCCACGCACCAGACTGTCCACTGTGGAAGCAAAACTACAACGACTCCAGAGACTGGCTGGTATGGCGGCCACCGGATGCATGCGGACCACGCCAACAGCGTCCCTGGAAGCTCTACTCAACCTACGGCGGCGGCTGCAGCGGTACGTCTTAAGAATTTGAACCTGTGGAAACCTACCAGTTTACCACACATCGAAATATTCTACGAAGCGGTTAACGCGGAGCCGCTCATAGAGGCAGCTACGGACAGAATACCAAAACAGTTCATCTTCGACAAAAAGTACAAAATACAACTGCATGAGGACCCGTGGGAGGGCTTCAACCCCAGAGAGGTAAGGAGCTTCACAGACGGATCCAAGACAGAGTCAGGATCCGGAGCAGGTACTTTTTCGGAAGATCTGAACATACATATCTCAACACCATTAGGAGCCCATAGCACAGTCTTCCAGGCGGAATGCATGGGCATCATTATGGCAACAAAAGCGATCGAGCAAAGGAAGGTAAAGGATCTCCCTATTCGAATACTCTCCGACAGCCGATCAGTTCTCCAAGCCCTACAGAGCTACACTACAACGTCAGGGCTAATACACGAATGTCACAACGCCCTTTCCAAGGTATGTAACATTAACCCCATCACCCTACAGTGGATAAAGGGACAAAGCAACTCACGCGGTAATGATGCAGCTGACGTACTCGCGAGAAGGGGCTCAGAAACGGAATCGATAGGTCCTGAACCATTTCTGCCCCTTCCGACCAGCTGGCTGCGTAATAAACTGCGCCGAATCACCAAGGTAAAGCACCAACACTACTGGAGCAACCTAAACACCTGCAGGCAAAGTAAGGAGGCCCTTCCGACGATCAATCCCGGATTGTCGCGTAGACTACAAAATCTCAAAAGGGCCCAACTCCGATTACTAACTGGAGCCATAACTGGCCATGCCTTTTTTAACAAACACCTTGTTCACATTGGGTGTTACAGACAGCCCCCTGTGCAGAGCCTGTATGACGGCGGAGGAATCCGCAGCCCACGTCATCATGGAATGCCCTGAGGTGGCAACATACCTACCTCGGAACACCGAGGTCGCTACCAGAAGCCATCGGCAACACAAAGGGTCTGCTAGGCTTCCTGGTAGAACTGGGTTGGCAGGAGTAGCACCAGCAACCCAGCACGCAAAAAAGGCGCAAATATTGAGTCGTCGAGTTGCGGAAAACAGCCCGTTGCAACCTATGACCTATAACGTGTCTATTAGATGTTTATTAATTTTATAAATGCCTCGAAAGCATAGACATACTACTTCCCTGTTCAAAGATTGGCAAATTATTGCCAAAAAAGTCGTATTTTTCGTCTATAACTTTAAGGACGGACGCCACTGCTAACTTATAGAGTGTATCAATATGCCTTTTCCTAAACACCTACTGGATTGCTTTTTTGTAATCCATTGTAATAAATAGTCATCCAATAAGTAAAGTTTATCTTCTATTCTTTATCGAAAGAAAGAACACATATTTTTTTATTTTTTTTTTATCAGTGGCCAGTGTTTATGACGAACGTGCACGTTTCTCTAAAGAGTTTTTAAGCGATTAGTTTTAACGAGCGGGTATGCAAAAAAATGTATAGTGATGTATTCAATTAAAAAAAACACCTTGTTCTACCACAGATTAAATTAAGTAGTTATATTCATTTGATAGCTTATTAAAAAGGCTTACTTTGGTGAAAAATCTGGAGGTGTCTCTGACGTAATAATATTTAAAAAAAAAAAGTCTTTTTTTTTCAAGTTTTTGTATGTAGCCCAGTCATTTAGTATTTTTACCTGGAAAGTTTTCCGGGAGTTTTGAAATTTGGCAATTTTATAGATTTTGGGATGCTTTTGCCAAATTTCAACTTTGCCACCTCGTATGGCTGCCGCTCGCGCCGCCATATTGAAAAAATGGCGCTGAAAAGCAGTTTTTTGATAATAACTCCTTTCTGGCGCATTTTACAGGAAAAACATATTTATACAAAATAAAAGTAGAGAAAATTTCCTACAATTTATGTTTTAACCTTTTCTTTCCTAAAATCAATAGTTTCGGCGTACGAGCACCGTAAACCATTATACATCCACGCCAACGTGTAATATTTACTTTAAACTGTTCATATTGTGATTTGTAAATTATAAAAATTATACGAAGGTTAAATATTGTTCCATAGAATGAAAACCTACCTAACTACTAGTCTACCATGTCTAGCTAGTCTGTTATGTCTCCGCAGGTATAAAGGAATGCGTCCCTTTTGTGTCAGGCCCCCTTCTTTCCCTTCTAAGAAACATCTGGCCCCAGCTGAGCTCAATAGAAATATTTTTAAATTGACCTAAATACTTAAATAGTGAGTCAGATGTGGATTAGACCTACTGGGGATACCACGATGAAAAAAATGCGCCGATTTCTCTACCTCATGGTGGTGTGGAAACGAGTATTTCTGCCGAAACGTGTATTGAATTACACTTTACGGCGCTCCTACGCCGAAACTATTGATTTTAGGAAAGAAAAGGTTAAAATATAAATTGTAGGAAATTTTCTCTACTTTTATTTTGTAAATATGTTTTTCCTGTAAAATGCGCCAGAAAGGAGTTATTATCAAAAAACTGCTTTTCGGCGCCATTTTTTCAATATGGCGGCGCGAGCGGCAGCCATACGAGGTGGCAAAGTTGAAATTTGGCAAGAGCATCCCAAAATCTATAAAATTGCCAAATTTCAAAACTCCCGGAAAACTTTCCAGGTAACCTCTATTTTTTCGACCAAATGACTGTACTAATGGCAATATGTCCTAAAATGAATATCATATAATTTTCTTTATTACATGCACAATATACGTGACTAAAGTCAAAATCGGCCAGCTAGAAAAAAAAAATATGAGGAAAAATCAGGTTTCGTTTTTTTTTTTTTTTTAAACTATTAAGTTTTGGGATCTGAAATTTGGCATACTCGAGACTAATAGAAAGACAATTAATCAATAAAAAAAAATTCAAGCCAAAACTCGCTGGGGGCAATTCACTTAGCTTATCCTGGCATGGCCTTTAAATAGCTATTATCACAATCATTATTATAGCATAGCTTTAGGTACCATCTCAAAAATAGCTTTGTATGAAATAACAACTCTAACAAAAAAGTAAGAAAATAAAACAATTAATAAATTAATTAATTAATACGGACGACTAGGGTTCTTGGCAGGTCATTTTCATTGCTGACTGAATCAGGTTCCGAAAATTCGACATAATGGCTGATTTTCGGCTTTGTTTTTTATATCAGCCAGCAACTACAACAAAAAAGGAAAACAGTTAGTATTACTATAATAAAATCAATAAACTATAAATACATTGAATTTTGACTATTATTTAAAATGATTACCGTAACTTTGTGTGGAGGGACTGATCTCACTTGTTCATCTTGTGTTGTCTTTTTCGGCGCCAAGTTTTGACCCTGGACAAGCGCCATCATCTGTTTTGATCTGTTAGAAAACATGGTTGTCCTAAAAAAAAAATAAGTTCCAAATAAGTCTCTCGCTATTTAAGTTTTGTGAGTAAAAAACCGACAGGCAATAATAAAATCACACAATATAATTGATTATTTTCTATCAAACATAGACTCAAGTAATATTGCAGCGAAAATGTATCAACAACCTTGTGTAGTAAAGAGACTTAAGTTCGAATGACACAAATTATTACCTTCAACTATGAATGTATTTTAATTTTAAACTGACCTAAAATCGAATTAGCTCATATACATGAAAAAAAAAGAATAAAACTTACCTCAGAATTTTGACGTAAAAGCACTCAATAAGGTCTTCGTCCGATTAAAC
The DNA here is from genome assembly GCA_927399475.2 of Acleris emargana. Classification (NCBI taxonomy): domain Eukaryota; kingdom Metazoa; phylum Arthropoda; class Insecta; order Lepidoptera; family Tortricidae; genus Acleris; species Acleris emargana. Next base: position 50,923,886 of record OV656835.1, on the reverse strand, counting down.
AATAACACCCTCACAGCATACAGGTCAGACACAAACTGTCATGAGTCGCTGTTTGGGGGAGGCCCGATGAGAGATCACATAAAAGTGAAAGAGACGGATATATCACTAGGGGGACAACAACGCATCAAATTCAAATAGTTTAGGCCGTGAACGATAGATGGCGCTGACTTAAGCCCTTGGCTGTACGTAACTTAGTTTTGACTTATACAGTGTGTCTCTGACCTTGGGGCTTTAAATTCAACGATCGATTCTACTCTCTAAACTGAACTACTTTTGTTCTGCAACATGAAAAAATAACTTAAATTTAGATAACTAATTGATGTTAAAGTCTAATTGTAAAATCAATGTATTACATACTGGCCATGTAATCACTATCTCATGGTACGGGGGCGACATTACCTTGGTACGGGGGCTAAAGGAAAATGGAGAATTGGATCGCGTACATTGAAAATTAGATTTAACTTGTATGATAAAAAATAAATTTAAACTGAACATATTTTTAACAACTTACAGAACAAAATAAGTTTAGTTTCAGGAGTAGAAATGATCTATGCATTTAAAGCCCCAAGGTCAGAGGCACCCTGTATATAAATTGGTCGGTATTCCACTAAGCGTGTGACATTTATCCATAAAATCTGGCGTTTCGTCCACAGATATCCACAAATAATTGGTTTTATTTACCTCTCTTATACCCGTAAAGTTTTTTTATATACAACATTTAAATATATTTTCCGCAGTGTCGATTCATCCGGTAGGGGCACTTTTGTGCAGTCACAACATAAATATTTGTTGAAAAAAATACGGAAGTTATCGTTGTTAACTGTTGTCCACGGTATGTTGCATGAAATAAGAAAAATAAGTAAATCGAAATAAAATTGATGTTTCGAATTTGGTTGTCCAGAATGTATATTGTGGTGGTTGCTTTTGAGATGAGTGTCAATATTGCATTTCTGTAGTTTCAGATGTATATCGCTCATAGAGGAGTATAAAGATAATAAAGGTCACTTCATTATAGACTAATTCAGGATGATTCCACGTTTTGATTCGATCTTGCACATTACTCATTCTTACTTTAATTCAAAACTATAAAATTAAACTATCAAACACGTCGATTTCAAAGGGATTCGGTAATAAATACAATCTAACTAGACGCAATTTATATTTTATCACTGTCATACGTAATGAAATGACATCTAATGTCTTATGGAGTAGTGAGTATCTATTATTAAAAGTGTTTATTTTCAATGAGGTGGTATAGATAATCACTTCGTTCAAACTTGTACCTTCCTCTTTGTTGCCTGAGTATGGCAAAGCTGAAAGGAAAGTTTATTTTATTATTGAATAAATACATTTTTTAAGACAGTTGCTCAGAAAGTGGTACTTTTCGTAGCTGTATATCGTGCGGAAAGTTGTTTTCTCTCGAACTAGCGCTTTTTACTTTTCCTATTTCGCACTAGTGCGTTATGATCCGACTAAAGAGTTTGCATGTTCAATCACTTTTTGATTACGTCATTTAGCATTGAAACTATAAATATAGGTAATATAATTTTGAATATTAAAATTACATAAATACATACATACATACAAACATACACACACAAATTATCTAGGTATTATTTTAAAAAAACAGCTCTCATCAAGATGACTGAATCTGAACGAGTATTACGAATGATCTGATAGTTGGATTCACGTTATACCATACCGAAGCCGGGCCCAGCCCAGCACGGTATAATGTGAATCCACCTTTATGCGTTACCATTGGCTAATAGAGTATTTGTGCTTCTTGATTTTAAAATAATATAGGTAATTAAACTACTGTTTCTTTTTTTTTCTTTGATTTGGCTGAATGGTCACAACCATTGCCATTATAAAAAAAGTCTGTCAATTAAAAATAAAACAAAAACCCGCCTTTTTAGCTAACTAAGTAATAGAGTCTGGCAAACAAAAGCGTGACCTGAAAAAACGCGGCAAATTCAAAAAATATACATGTGGTAATACTAATTATAGTAGGAAAAAAATGTGTTGATACTTGTTTTTTTTGACAATCAATTTGTATAATAGTTGTTTGCGAGCTTATTTTCTTATTTGAGGAACACACTACATCTTTAGGAATATTAACCTGTGGTTAACATACATACACACACTTCAAAAAGTCATTTGTTTTTAAAGGCTCCGTTTGGTGTGACCTAAGGTGTGATGAAGCCTTGACTGTCATGGAAGTGAGTAGAAAAAACGAGTGTGTTGATTAATTTATTAGAATGTACCTACATAATATTTACCAACTTAACATTTACTTTCTTCAACAATATGTTTAATCTAGTACAGGTTGATGATAATTAGATAAAGATAAGATAAAGACAAAGACAAAGATAAAGACATTTATTCGCCGTGTGGTTGCCGGGTTAGAATAGTGCCACTCCATGTCATCCCGTGGAAGTCGTAAGAGGCGACTAAGGGAATAAAGGCTTGTAGTACTGTTAGGCGATGGGCTTGCTACCTGTCACTAATATACACTGTTAAACATCTTAGCCTAATTGTGCAAATTGTGGTTACTGAGTTATCAACAAGTTTTTAGGGTTGTTGGTAATTCTGTAGCTCTGCCTACCCCACTCTGGGAATGAAGGCGTGAAGGTATGTATGTATGTACATTTATTTAGTAAGTAGGCCACACGGGCACTTTTACACGTAAAGAATCTACCAGCGCTTCACAAGAGGAGACCACTGCTGAGAAGAAACGCTGCTGCAATTTCACGTAAATACCGATGTCTCCAAGCAGCAATATCATAAGATCATAACGTTCGACAAGAAACGTTCGTTCATTTTTATTTTTCTTGATCTCGTATACATTTGCTATTAATATTTTACGCAGAGTTTCTCTGCTTCCACTAAAACCAATGCTAGAACAAAATTCTTCTAATAATGTTCGTAATGTCGGTACCTTCTTTCTTACAACATAAAACTCATTGATTTTATTTCTTATTGCATCAATATCAAAATTGTCTAAATCCGACACTATGCTTTTGTGGGGGCGTTTTTTTTCCTGGAGTGGACCACATCCCTTCGTTCACAGACCCTTCCTTTTTAATTTTTTTTAGTGTTGTGACACCACATCTGCAAAACAAAGTATAAAATTCATGTATAATGATGTCGTACCCAAACGGTTCAATGGCATAAAAAAGAAAAAATGAAAAACGAAATAGAAAATAGAAAAAAAGTAAGTCTTTTTAGTTCGGTAAGAGTTTTTGAATTCGGTTCATTTTTCATTTTTACGGGTCAAACAGAGAACCACCTTTTTTGAAGTCGGTTAAAAATAACACAGCTTTGTGAAATGGAACAAACACATAAAAATATTCCAAACCGATGCAGGTACATACCAGTTAGTTCAGATATTTCTTCTAAGAACTTAGTCTGAGTTTCTATTAAAGATTTTTTTTCCAAATTCCTTAACCTTTCAACAATATTTTTCATTTCGCAGATTCCTTGAATATCTTCAAGATTATCTGTAAACATAAGAAACAGTATCAACATTATCGTCAATATTATTATATCAAATAATCAGCTGACAAATTGGCCGACAAGGATTAATATTACATAGTCATACTAACCGAAAAAATCAGATATCGCATCTAAACATTGTTGTTTCTCTTTGAAAACAACTTCTTTCTCCTCTTGTTTTTGCTTGAACTTACTGAACATAGTATGTAGCAGCTTTCGCACATTACTTTTTATTGTTTTACCCATATTACGGCAATTATAAATAAAAAAGAATTGAGTTCACAAAGTACTGACAACTCCAACCAAAGACTTTGACATGCCTTTGACAGATTAAAAATGTTGCCATATTAAAACTTTTAAAAAAGTCCAGGTCACGCTTTCGTTTGCCAGACTCTAGTATTTTATGTAACTGGTACATAAAGAGGGTCCTTAAAACACGAGTGTGGTTTTGTGAAACGAGCCGAAGGCGAGTTTCATAATCAGATCACACGAGTTTTTTAAGGCCTAATTATGTACAGTTGCATACATTACTTTATCTACACACATATTATAAGTACTCTTTCCGGATTTTAAAAACAGGCGGCAGAACAAACAAATGGCGGCAAAGCTAACCTGTGTCACGAATATGAATGGTTTTTTTAAATCATAGACAAACTAACAAAGTCCCTATTCTAATGTCATTCGACATCAAAACGGCGTACGACACTTTACTTAAAATATACCGAGTCGACGTTTAATAGAAACTAGAATTGACCCCCTGTTTGAATTGTGTTGGTTTTGGAAGATGTTCCAAATTTAAACAACATTACTTTATCAAAAGTTGTATCGTAATTTTAACTTTTCATTACAGCTACCAGATAAGAAAAAATATCATAGTAAAATTGTATCTTGTAATGATGGTCATTGTCTACGGATTCTGAACGCATCATAGAGGACTTATGATATGAGTGTAAATGATAAAAAAGATAAAAGATGTTTATTCAGTAAGTAGGCCGCACGGGCACTTTTACACGTCAAAAAAATCTACCAGCGCTTCACAAGAGACCATTGCTGAGAAGAAGCGCCGCAAGAAACTCAACAGTAAGTCGTTTTTTAAATATTGCTTATGATATTAAACAATAATAAACTTAACCTAGCATTATATAAAACAATGAATCTCATATAAAACCAAAAATTAATATATTCATGCGTAGTTGAGCAGGAAAATGTGTCAAAACTCAGAATTGTCACAAAACTAATAAGCAACAGTAATAAAAAAAAATTGAAAGTATACAAGTTATACTTACCTGTGACGGTGCAAAACAACCTGCATAAAAGTTTCGATACATTCTCCTACAGAAACCGTGTCCCCTAGACAATATACAAATGTTTACATATTTTTATGACTAAGTTATTATTAAATTATTTAGGTGTTGGCCAAGCATTTTTATCTGTTAGATAGTCTTCGACCCTATAGTAAGCTTTAGACATCAACGACTTTTTCAAGTAAGTTTTAAGTACTGGAAATGGTAACTTTAAAACAACGTCAGGTAATTTATTAAAGAAAAGGATGCATTGACCTACAAATGATTTATAAACCTTACGGACACGAAATTTTTTAATAGCAATTTTATTTTTATTTCTTGTATTCAAATTATGTATATCACAATTCTTAACAAAAGAGTCTTGATTTTTAATGACATAAATAATATTCTCATAAATAAATTGTGATGCTACTGTCAAAATATTAATTTCTTAAAATAGTACTCTTAAGGAATCACGGGAGTTTAGATTATATATAGAACGAATGGCTCTTTTTTGCAACACGAATATAGTCTGTATGTCAGCAGCTTTTCCCCAAACCAGAATACCGTACGACATAACACTATGAAAATAACTATAATAAACTAAGCGAGCTGTCTCAACATTAGTAAGTTGCCTGATTTTCCTAACAGCATAAGCTGCCGAACTTAATTTACCTGCTAGTATTGCTATATGGGGACTCCATTGCAAGTTTTTATCTATAGTTATCCCTAAGAAAAGCGCCTTATCTACCATTTCCAATCTCTCATTATTAAGAAATATACTAGATTCTACCGGTCTAACATAAGGCAAAGCGAACCTAACACATTTAGTTTTCTTAGCATTGAGTAGCAAATTGTTACTAGTAAACCAATTAAGTACTTTACCTAGTGTGGCGTTTATCCTACTGTAATCGACGGATTTTCGGTCTACCTTGAAAATTAATGATGTATCATCAGCAAATAGCACAATATCACAAAGGTTATCTACCGTGGGTGGTAAGTCATTAATATAAACCAAAAATAAGAATGGTCCTAATATCTCTATATTTTTACCCTGAGGCACACCTAATTTAACAGCTGCTCCAATAGACTTTGTTTGGTTTACAACAACCATTTGTGTTCTATCACTAAGATATGAAGACATAAGATTTAGAGAATTATTTGACAGACCATAATGTTCTAATTTTAATATAAGAGTCGCATGATCTACGCAATCGAAAGCTTTGGAAAGGTCACAAAAAATTCCTATAGCATCACAAGATTTCTCCCAAATATTGTATACAGGGTGTCTGGAAAACCTTCGGAGAAATTTGGGGGGGTAATAGTTGGCACGATTCTGATCACGGGGGTATGGTTCATTTTTGTTTCAGTTAATGTAAAAAAAAAAGAAGGATTAATTATATTCATTTTGCTACTTGATGTATCGCAGCCGATATCTCGACCTTGACATTTTGACGTTGATAGTATACTATTTTACGTCAAAATTCAATGTCCGAGGTCAATGACCTGAGACCATACGTTGTCACATGGTATGTAAACAAACAGTTCGCTCCATGTAAACAAACAGTTCGCTCCATGTAAACAAAAATCAAGGTAGCATTATAATAAAAATAAATGAGTAATTTTAGTGCAACTTACTGTATTTTCGTTTTTGCAATTTGAACACTAATTGGTTTTAAATGTGAAATCACTAGGTCTCTTGTTCATGTTTTGCCGAGACTGATCATATCGTCCGTCTTTTACTGTCGAGATCTAACCATTTACCATTGTTTTCTGCTCTAAAGTAGCCCATATAACTGATTTACAGCAAAAATATTGAAGACGTGAATATTGAAAATAACATAATTTAACACTGACATCTAATGACAGCCATAAATTCATAGACTTCTCAAAGTTCAAATAGACGGATTGAAAGATCGGATTATTGCTCACCGTATTGAAGAAAAAAAAGGAGAAAAAGAAAATCGTTTATTGATGCAAACCACAAAAAATAATAATCAAATTAAATACAGTGAGAAAATAATTTAAAACAAAACCTTAAAACTATTTTATAAAATAATAATGCACCAAATTGGGTGCTACTCAGCATCATAGTGTCAGACATGCCGTGACGCTGCACGCGCTGATTTTCAGGGCAACCAGACGGGGAGAAAGCGCTGCTGGCTGCTGGTTCTTTCCTTTTGATCCGCATGGTATTTGTGGCAGTAGCCAAAAGTCCAAGTGCAAAACATTTTGTCGATGGATATAAAGGTCGTCGCATAATTGATTATAATAGGCTATTTGACAACATTGAAAATATACTACAAATTGTGGTCATCCTATCTGATACTAGCGTAAAATAACGTATTTCACTTTATTTCACATTAAATTATGTCTATTTTTTTGGAAATTACACGAAATAATAAGATTTTTTTTTGAAATTTAATCTGTGGCAAAAACGCTATGTGATGTTAGAAATACTTTGTAACCTGTGAGTGTGATGTGAAGTCACATCACATGCAAGTAAACAAAACAAACCCCAAACCAAACATCGCTTCGCTTGTGACATCGCTTCCTTGACTGATTGTGATTGTAGTCCACGTTTTATATTTTCTGGGTGTTCCTTAAGCCGGCTACTCACACACCTGCTGCAGGGGCAATACCGGTCGCACGGCGGTTGGACCAATTTTAGGCTGTTCTCTACACACTAGCCTGCCGTTCAGTGTGTAACTGATAGTCCCGCTGAACGCACGTTCACGAGAAAGCCTCCTGTATTGTCGAAACACCAGAGGATTGGTATCGCCTTGGCACTTTCTGTGGTGCTACCAAAAAAAAAAGGAAGAGAAGATATTGGGTGAAGAATTGGTTGCAGAAACGAAGCAAATTGTGCCACATGAATATTATGAAAGAATTGGAAGTAGATGATCTTAGAAACTTTTTGCGAATGGATATTGATTCTTTTGAAGAGCTCCTGGCTATGGTAACACCATTTTTTCCATTTTTGTCCACTCCGCTCGGTTGTCACCAATGAACTGACTGGAATTGCCCCAATCCTACTACACACGCAGCAACCTTGCAGGGCGGTAGACACAATCTAGGGAGCTAGGAAGGTCTTGCGCCCCTGCCGCCCTGCCGCAGGCCCAATCTAAAAATTGCTCCTGCTTGCCTACACACATCACAATTAAGGAGGCAATCAAGGGTCCAATTCCCATATTGCCCCTGCAGCAGGTGTGTGAGTAGCCGGCTTTAGTGGCCTTTTTCTTTTAAGGGTTTTTACCACAAAGTGTAATCACGTCGACCTCTGCTTACGAAGCGATCCTATTTTTCTCTTTCTTCTATGATACGAATATCTAGCAACAACATGTATGATGCCAGCTTTAAATGTAATTTTGATAAAAGGTAACGTGTAGGTAGGATTTTTTGTTTACAAATGAAACCTTAAACTCTTTTCATAAAGAGTTTTAATGGTCCAAGATTTAAAAAGATAATATGTCAAATTGTCAATAATTAATTATTGTGTTTTTTATTCGTCGGAAGCCCTGATAGTGGTACAAATCAATGAAATACAGCCATGATTCATGATCTCGTAAAAGAAGTAATGTGCCTACGAGTGCAAGTGCTATTTTAGCCGTGTGAGTGTGAGAAAAGTGTGAGTAAAAATCATAATCGTAAGTTTCAGTTTTAGATTATTTCACATAATAGCCCTTATCAGACACCGTCTTTTCATTCACATTACAGGATAATGTGTCAGTTTTCTAAACTCCATGGAGCTTTTGACCATGATTGGAAACATTGTTCATAAGGAACAACTTGTTTATTTACATTACGTTGTGACACATATCGTCGGTGAAACTGCAAAACCGCGTAAGTGACATTTTAAATAAGGAGCAAAATGCACCTTTTTAATAAGACCGTAAGGTTTATTTTGCTCTATCATAAATTTGTTACTTACGCGGTTTTGCAGTATCACCGACGATATTATGAATGAATCAGTTAAGATGGGGCTCACTGAGAGCATCGTCAGGAAAGTCGATGATAAATCTGTCTGTAACTCAGTCAAATATTAACTTAAACAAAAGTTACCAATATAGGGATGATCCAAATCATCCACCCTATCTACAGTTAAAATTTCTCCGAAGGTTTTCCAGACACCCTGTATATATTTAATGAGTACAGATGCTGCATCTGTTGTGGATCGCCCTCTGGTGAAGCCAAACTGATTACTGTTAAGCAGTTTATTTCTATTGAAGTGACCTAACATATCTTTTAACATTAACTTCTCAAAAACTTTTCTTAAAACAGGTAGAATAGAAATGGGACGGAAATTCGTTAAATCACTCATATCGCCCGATTTAAAAAGTGGTATGACTTTACTATATTTCATAAGATTTGGAAATACCCCCTCTGAAATGCAATTATTGTAGATTAAAGCTAAGTGAGGTGCAATTATATCTATGATATGATGGATGACTTTAACTGACGTTCCCCATAAATCCTCGGTTTTTTTTAAACTGATTGATTTGAATACTTTAACAATTAAAACAGAATCTACGTGGCTAAAATCAAAGCTTGCGTTACATTTAGTAACATTAGCACTAAGTAATTTTTGAGCTTCAATTGCAGATGATTGAAGACATTTCGTGGTATTAACGGCAATGGTTGAGAAATATTTTTCGAACGCTAACGCCACGTCTTTGTTTGACGTGATTTGTTTGTCTCCCTTGTCTAGAGTGACTTGATTATCCCGAGTTTTAGATTTACCCGTTTCTCTATTTATTATTTTCCATACAGTTTTCACCTTATTGTCAGAAGCTTTAAGCTTAAGACTTAAAAAGTTTGACTTAGCAGTCAAGCAAACTTGCTTGAAAGTCCTCGAATATTTCTTAACATAAACTAAGAAGTCCGCGTTCTTGTTCTCCTCTCTCTCTCTATATAATTCATAAAGCTTATTTCTACTTCTATGAATGCCTACAGTAGCCCATTCACTAAACTTAGTTTTTGACCCAGAAATAGTTTTCATCTTAAAATTATTATTAAATTGATGAAGAATTACACCAAACAAATCTTTATAAATACTATTAGAGTCATTATATGAAAAGGATAACCTACAGAGATTACTCTGAACTTTATTTTTGAATAATTCCAAACGATTGCTAGTTATGGGTCTGTATGTTATTGTCTGTGGTACTTGATGAAAATCATTTAAAAAAGAAGCCTTTTGACCACTATGATCAGAATTAAAGCAGTTAAATATTGCTTTATCCAAACATTCACAATTACAAAAAATGTTGTCTAAACAGGTAGCACTTGAAACACCTATCCGTGTAGGTTCAAAAAACAAATTACCTAAAAAATGAATAAACTAACTAAGTAATGAATGTTGGGTGTGGCAGGACAAGCATGTAAGTCGTGTAAATGCAGTTGAAATGCGCTCTTTGCGTAGTATGCGTGGTGTGTGAAACTGATTGATAGAGTTAGAAATGAAAAAATCAGAGAGAAATGTGGTATAAAAGAAGATGTAGTGCCTAAGATTGAAAAGGGCATGCTTCTGATTCGGCCATTTGGAAAGGATGGATTAAAGAAGATTGACGAAAGAGATATACAGATCGAAAGTGAGTGGAAGGGTCGCAAGGGGCCGCCCTAGGCGTAATTTTTCGAATCAAACCGGAGAAATACTCGAAAACGCCTTATACCCTTATACTAATTTCGTTAATAATTAAACACAAAATATTTATATTTAAGTATTTTATTTTAATTATAAGCATTAAGACATGAATAAGCTCCTGAAAAAATGTTATAAAACATATGGAATTACAAATAACCACAAGTTTATATTCTACGTGAGTCGGAACTATAGCGCAAGTCAAGCCGATAGAACTTCGGTTCAGCTTTTTGGATAAGGTTTCGACTCAGCTCCCTTGGTGCTTGCGAGGCTATGTACTGTTGACAATACATACAAAAATAATTTAAAAATCTTGTCTGTTGAATATCCTAGACAGATTCGGTTCGTTGGGGAAGTTAACAATTTAATAAAAATAAACTTCCTCTGTAAGCTGGATTTTTTAATATCTCGCGGGACGAGTGTTTGCAACTACCATTGCACAGCGGGGGAAGAAAAATGGACAGAAGTGTTCGAGTCGCCCAACAACTGCACGGGTTTCGGGACCAGCCATGCAGAGACAATCACCGACCTTCTCAGGTTTTCGTTAAATAGGGTTAACGTAGTGGTGTCAGAGATGTTTTGATGTTTTGCAGTGTCTTGGAGCGGTATAATGGGTTGATGTATATTATTTAATTTTTGTGTCCGGGATAATTTTAATAAAATAAATTAAAATTGTTTATTTCAATCATTAGCGGACCCGGTAGGCGTCGTCCTGCTCGGAAAAGCAGTGCCCCATTTAAAATAATATTTTACAATTAACATTAACCTTTTTTTTTTTTTGCGATTCCACAATTACTTCTAACGCTTCTAACTAATCTACGGTTGAGTCATCATTTTTTGATATCTCATTGTTTACTACATGGGCTCTAATATGTCTAAATTGTTAAATTCGGTTAAAATTAAATTAAATTTGGCGTAATACCAAAACCAGCGCCACATACCCCTCTATTCGCAGTAGTTCGGTTGTTAGTCCGGTTGACCGAACTAGTGCTACTTTTTAGTAGCAATGGTCCGGTTGGGACGAAGCACCGAACTATCGCTACTTGCTTTAGTAGCAGTAGTTCGGTTAGAAACGTAAGTGAAGAAAACGAAAGAAATTATTGTACATACCTACTTTCCTTATAATTATTTTAAAATTAACATGTCAAGAGAGCCACTTTGTATAAAAATATCTCAGTAGAAATATCGCCACAAAATAGATATGCAAACTCTCTCAGACTAATAGGTATACAGACTTAAATTTAATTGTATTAATCATAATGACAATGTTTATTTTCAATTGTTTAAAGAGTCGTTTTTCCTTATTGATGGGAATTTGTGTTTATTGCTCTTCACCAATGCGTAATTAATTTAAAGCGAATAATACCTTAATGTGTGAATGATAAAAGTGATTTTACAATAACTAAACGAGGACGAGGCAGAGTTTTGTTGTTTCGTGGGTATCAGTTTTATAGAAATTCTGTTTATATTACGCAAAACAGCTACTGGCGTTGTAAATACTGCAAAGATAAAAATATACGATGTAAAGGCTATGTTACATTAGCAAAGGTAAGACCTGCCTATACCATCAGCAATCTCTTTTCTTTACTCTTCTGTAGAATATTCTGTTCTTTATTAATGGAATGTTCATACACATTTTTAGGAAGAAGACACAATCGGCAAAACAGGCGATCATACTTGTGGTTCAGATGAATCACAAAATAATATCGATGAATTAATCAATAAATGCATAACAGAGGCTGCAGAAGGAAGAGAACCTGCACCCAGAGTATATCGCAAATGTTTAGTGGCATATGGCGATGGCCTGGAAGTGGACGTAAACCAGGGTTTGTAAACCAGAATACCGAGAAGAAGATTATAACAGCTTTACAGAAAAAACTACCCTCTCTGTACGAGACTTGGCCAAGAAGTTTAAAACCTCGAAATCTACAGTGCAACGAGTGAAGAAAAATTGTTTTATAACAACGTTTAAACAAACTAAAGTGCCCAACAGAAATGCAAAACAGTCAAAAGAGTCTAAAACGAGATCTAGAAAACTTTATTCAAAAATGACTAAGAAAAAATATTGTACAGTTATGGATGACGAAACTTACTGCAAACTTGAATTCAAATGACTTCCAGGACACCACTATTATTCTGGGACCGACAGAAAAGTAGTAAGTGAAGAGTATAAGGTTATCAAAATGGATAAATTTGCAAATAAAGTTCTCGTGTGGCAGGCGATCTGTTCATGTGGCAAACGCAGTACACCATATTTTGCTAATGGAACCATAAATGGTGATATATACCCGAATGAGTGCCTCAAAAAACGATTGTTGCCATTCATAAAGAGGCATACTTCACCTGCCCTGTTTTAGCCTGATTTGGCCACGTGTCACTACACGAAGGAAGCAATAGAGTGGTACAAAGCAAATAATGACGATTTTGTTGAAAACACTCTCAATCCTCCCAACTGCCCGGAGTTACGACCCATTGAAAAATATTGGGCTCGTGTGAAGCTTTTAAAACATAAAAGTAATGCCACTTCAGTTCAAGACTTCAAGCGGAAGTGGAATGAAGCTTCCAAACTGATCACCGATGACGATGTACCAACTTTGATGGCAGGGGTCCAAAATATTTGAAACCGTTATGATAAAACGGCTTTATTCTTTTTTTGAAAAATTCGATGTTCTACATGATGACCAAAATGGCTTTAGGTCAAACCGTTCCACAACACTAGCTACTTATAAATATGTCCAAAAAATATATAATGCTATAAGCGAAAAAAAATATGCTTTAGGCCTCTTGCTTGATATGAGCAAGGCTTATGATAGAGTGTGCTACCAAACCTTGCTAGACAAACTGTATAGTATGGGAGTAAGAGGACTGGCTCACGAATGGTTTAAGTCATATCTGAGTGATCGGTCGCAGTGTGTCGAGATTGAATATACAGACTTTGGGACTGGCACAATACATCACGTTAGATCTGATAGACTCGCCATCACTGGTTCTATCCCCCAAGGTAGCGTCTTAGGATGCTGCCTGTTTCTAGTCTATATAAATGACCTCCCTAATATTTTGAACAATCATTGTGTGCTATTTACCGATGATGTATCGATTCTCCTGCCCTGCTCTAATAATTATGAAGCTGAAATTAAACTTAACTTAACACTTAATAAAATTGAAAATTGGCTAGACACGCATAACCTAAAGCTTAACCTAAACAAAACTAAAGTAATCCATTTTAAACCCCACCAGAAAACTGCACTACAAATATCATACAGCCATAATAACATCAAACTAGAAACTGTGAACTCGGCCACTTTATTAGGCATAGACTTGGACATCAATATGAACTGGAAAACGCACATACTAAAACTTTCCAAAAAACTATCCTCATTTATATACGCACTCCAGCATCTCAAACGGGCCACGGACTTGCAGACCGCGCTCGCCGCGTACTACGCCTACGCGTTCTCAAGGATGTCGTACGGCATCGTTCTATGGGGACACTGTTCCGATATTGATAAAATCTTTATACTACAAAAAAAATGTGTCAGAATCTTAATAAATATTGACCAAATGGATTCCTGTCGCCCCCACTTTATTAAATTACAAATGCTCACCCTTACCTCAATCTACATATTAGAATCATGTAAGTTTGTCAAAAATCATATAAATCTCTATACACCCATAACTGAAATTAGACGAAACGACCGAAACCTAAATAAATTAAAATTGCCCTTCTCCAAATTAAAAATAATAACTTCTAGCCCTCATCATATGCTTATTAAAATATACAACCATCTACCTAATTCCATAAAGAACTCAGGGAAACCAAAGTTGTTTCTTAAAATTAAATCACGCCTGTTTCCCAGAGGGGTAGGCAGAGACCACTTCTTTCCACTTGCTACGATCTTGACAAATTTCTTTCGCTTCTTCAACATTCATACATCGAGTCATGCAATTAAAAAAAATTAAAAATATATCTAATCAATAAATGCTACTATAATTTAAACGATTTTTTTAATGATAAGTAATGTGCTGAATTAATATTTTATCAACCATAGTTGAAATTGATATAATAATTATTATTGTAACAGAATGTGCAATACGAAAGATTTTATCTTTGATCTGTTTAAGATTAAGTCACGATTAAGTTTTTTATTTTATAATACAACTATGAAATATTTTATGTGATATTAAAATACATAATTAACCCTCTAAAATTGCTAAGGGCACAGGGCGGGGCGTCACATGGATACCTATTATTATTTTTTCCACCTTATATTTTGTAATGTGATATGCAATAAAGATTTTGAATTTGAATTTGGTCAAGGGAAAATTAAGAAGTTTCTGGATGAACTAATCCTAAACTGGTCTTTATGCGTAAATAATAATATTTTAAGGAATATCAAATAAAACGGTATCAGAAAATTTGGTGAATTTTAATATTAAATAAGGATTTTTTTAAAGTTTATAAGCGACATTTTTTACTGGGACAAGCTTTATATGGTCAGATTTTGGTAATCGTCATCGGACGAATAATATTGTGGAAGGTTGGAATTTTAAAATTAATGGGCTGATTAAAAAAATCCCAACCATGATACAAATTATGCACGTACTGCAGGATGACAATACTCTTACGAATTTAAAAGTCGATCAATACAGGAGATTCGGAAAGAAGACGTTAATGAAAAGAAGTAAGAAATGTACTGAAAGTGATGATTTTATTAGAGAAACCCAACTACAGTTAACTTGTGGCGATATTTCTACTGAAATATTTTATTTGTCAAGATCGTAGCAAGTGGAAAGAAGTGGTCTCTGCCTACCCCTCTGGGAAACGGGCGTGATTTAATGTATGTATGTATTTTTATACAAAGTGGCTCTCTTTACATATTCATTTTAAACTAATTATAAGGAAAGTAGGTATGTACAATAACTTCTTTCGTTTTCTTTACTTACGTTACTAACCGAACTACTGCTACTAAAGCAAGTAGCGATAGTTCGGTGCTTTGTCTCAACCGGACTACTGCTACTAAAAAGTAGCACTAAATAGTTCGGTCAACCGGACTAACAACCCAACTACTGCGAATAGAAGCACCTACCGGGTACAGTTGGCTAGTCCAGTTGACCGGACAGCGGGTAAAACATTTTTTCCTTGGTACAGTTGACCAGACTACAAAAGATACATTTTTCCTTGGTGCTGTTGACTGGACAACGGAAAAATCTTGTTTTTCCTTAGTACGGTTTACCGGACTATGGAAGAAATACTTTTTTCTGCTACAGTACGGACGGACTATAGCAACGTTATTTTAACCTGGTACAGTCATTCATAGGTAATCGATTAATGGAAGACGCAACACTTTTTCATATATACAGGGTTTAAGGGACGGCTCACCGAAAACTGAAACCATAGCTTCAGACCATTGCACTGAACTAAAATCCAGTGGAAATTTTCCTGAGAAAACGAAAAATTTCTTGTTTTTTACGTGAAAATGTCGTTTTTACAGTTTTTTTTACATAATGAGCTTCAGTATGTCATAATATGTTGTCCTAGATCGGTTTATATGCAAAAACATGGAAAAAAAACGAGAAAATTTTCGTTTTCCCGGGAAAATTTCCACTGAATTTCAGTTTAGTACAGTGGTCTGAAGCTATATATGGTTTCAGTTTTCGGTGTGCCGTCCCTTACACCCTGTATGTGTCTCCGAAAAATATGCATTAATAACCCCATTCTATCCTCCTCAATTCCGAATTTATTTGGTTTCACTCGCATGCTTGGTTTAGCTAAAATAAAAGTTAAATATTACCTTTTTTTTTCTTACATTTTCGTAAATAAATCGGAAATAAAAGAAGATCGAAGGCTGATATTAAGCATACAGTGTTCTTAGGTCCTGCCACTACTCCACCTGAAAGTATAACCAAATCCCTCGTGGGGGCCAACCTTGTTAGCTTAGCCTGCTAGACCCTTTGCTAAAATGCTTAATCACAATGACAGTGTGAACGTCATTTTAGGTCATGTCCGGTCAACTGAACTAGCCAACTGTACTACGGGCAAAGAGGGAAATAAATGTATTTTACCTATTATGACCACGTCCATGTAAATTACGCTTTTAATTAACATTGTTGCAATAGATTTCACAGGAGTGCAGAAAATTCAAACGGTTTTAAAAAAAATAAGTAATGAATGTTAAATAGTTTTTTTATTATCTTTTTATTAATAGTTAATCATGGTGGCATTTCACAGGAGTGCAGAAAATTCAAACGGTATTTTTTTAACAATAAGTAATGAATGTTAAATAGTTTTTTTATTATCTTTTTCTTAAAAGTTAATCATGGTGGAAAATTTATTCGGTTTAAAATAGGTTATTTTTTTTAATTTTAAAATTTAAAAAAATAACTTTTTGCTTAAACTGGGTATCGGTGATATACCCGAAAGAGGCGGCATAATATCTGTCCCTGCCGATCTGTGCACTTAAATAACAATAAATGATAACCTGAATTTAAAAAATTATCCAAACGTTGCGCTCATCCAGGAAAAATCAAAAGAGTGGTAATGCGAAAAAGCTATACCAATCCCAAAGAACGACGAAACATCATCCGGCAGAAAAGTTACAAGGCTCTGTACTGGGTTACCTTTACTTCCAGAAAGTAATATTTCGGAGGCATGGCACTTAATTACAGAATTATTCCCAGAAAGCCAGATAATGAATACATTTAAAACTTATATGGAGTGTCAATGGTTTCCAAAAATATCTGCAAATATGTTGAGTGTCGCATTTGAGAGACATCGAACTACAAATTGCGTCGAGGGATGGCATAGACGCCTGAATAGCAGGATTCCTCGTAAACCAAATTTTCTCTTGTTTGTAAACAGACTCCGCAAAGAGGCCAAATGTATTGATACGAAATTAAGAAATAGCCTTTTCGTGGCTTTAAAAAAACAGGAGGAAGAGGGACATCGTATTCGATTTAGAATACAATAAACTGTTAATTCAGTTACAAAATGGTGATATTGATTCGATGTCGTTTCTATCTAAAAAAACACATATAGATAATATACTAAAAAAGAATAATATAAAATAGCTTTATTTTCCACATTTTTGTTTGTTTGTTTCTTTTTGTCTTGAGAAGTTTAAGCGTTTAAGTATAGGCGTAGTAAGTAAGTACAGCAGTGAGGTACAAAATATAATGGTTGTTTGTAAAATGTTTATTATTTTTTCCTAATCTACACGGTGACTTTGAATTAGTATACAGGAATCAATTTATCTTAAGGTGTTTCTACACTTGTGACATGACGACGGACCGGACTACGTGGCATCGTACAGGACATGTTACGCTAAATGTGGACGATCTAAGATTGTGCTGACACGGTCACAAACCGTGTACGATAAAATGTTACCCAGTATTTAGTAGAATTTTGCCCAGGTATTAAAGGTGGGTCCACACCTGTGACAATCTACCGAACATTATCCCGTGACCGTATCTGAAACGTCAAGTCAAGACAAACGTCAAACGTCAGTACCGTTTTAAAGACGTGATCCACTCTTACCCCGTCTCTGTATCTGTGTCATCTGGCGTACTTCGACACGTGTCATAATTGCAAGTGTGGACGTCTCCTGGTCACGCGGATAAAAGCGAACATGCTTTGAAAAAACCGACTCTCGATGGATCGCATCGTAACACGTGACTTAGATGCGTGGCAGTACACAGACCAGCGTCCACACTGGGCCCGGCTAGTAGATCGTAACTCCATACATTGTCCTGCCGTTTATTCTGTGTTCAGCAGTTTCTTCCAGTATTCGGAATGGATTGAACCATACTGCAGCTTGTGAAAATTATTCGCGTAACAAAAACACGTCCACATTACGGTACTGACATGTTTATAATACGGTCACGGGATAATGTTCGGTAAATTGTCACAAGTGTGGACCCACCTTTAATACCTGGGCAAAATTAAATATAAATATGCGTGTGTTAAAGTAATTAGTCAATTCCTGAATTATTAATCTACATCTACATCTTCTATCTATCTGCACTAATATAATGAGGAAAGTTTTGATTGTTTGTTTGTTTATTTGTTTATATTGAATAAGCTCCGAAACTACAGGACGGATTTGTAAAAATCTTGTACCATTAGAAGCCGACATTATCCCTGATGAACATAGGCTACCTATTACCGCGGGAAAATGCTTCATTCCTACGAGAAAACGGGTAATGGGTTTCTTATTGAGCACTGAATCGTTGACAATCAAACCAGTGACTAATGCATTTTGAGCCCTCCCCCTATATCTCGAAGTCAATTCGGATGTTCGGATGGGAAACGTTTGTCTTGGCATAAGGGTGTTCTGTTCTCGCGAAGTCTATACAGGGTTATTGGTTATTGCATACATTCCCGTTAAGGGGTTATAGAGGAGGTCATTTGCAGTCATTTTGACCCAATAATGCATTATGCAAAAGTGAACCATTTTCGAGATAATTCTCATTTAAGTTTTTTTTCAAATAAAGTCAGATAAGCAACTTTAAAAACTTATTTAAAAAAAAGTAATCACTTAAATCATTTTTTTTTATTTTGTTTTACTTACACGACATAACAGTCATTTATTATCGGCATTAAACCTAGAATTACCTGTACACCTTTAAGAATAAGAAACGTTATTAATTTTTGTATTTTTTCACAACTAGTTCCACAGAAATAGTTGAAAAACAATGACCAGCCGATGACATCTCTGGCAGGCAAATTATGTACAAAACATCGACGTTTTTCTAGCTTTCTAAAAAGGTATTACAAATACGAATTAGTTACACGGTTACTAAAAAAATTAGATTACAAAGAGAGCAGGCAGAAAATCATATTCAACCAAAACTTAAAATCAACACACAAAGTTTTTTTTTTTAAATAAATAACCGTGATTTAAAGTGGTTTTTATCCTTTTTTGGCAAGGACACTACCAGCCGCACTACCAGTAGTGCCGTTTACAATTTAACGACACTACCCAAACTATTTCGGATTAAGTTGTACTGTCAACACGAAAAAGTTTTGGAAGTTTTAGACTAAGACCCTATTGATGATCCACCTCTTTTACGGGAAATCCTTTTTATTATTTTAGTTTTAAAGTTTGAAAATGTAAAAATAAACAAATAACACTGACAATAATTTGTTCCGCCCTTTGACTGACATTTGATGGATAAATGATTGTTGTGGGAATATTTATTACTTCATAACGTTTTCTCGTGGTATCACATCATCGGAAGAAGATGTCGGAAGCCGATAATAGTGAATCAGATTTACAATTTTTGCCGACGAATGGTGGAACTGCTTTGATTTTGGGCAGACACAAATATCATGTACTTAAGAAATATAAAAATGGTGCATCTATTTGGAGGTGCTCAAATTATAAAAATGAAAATTGTTTAGGAACAGTTACAGTTAAGGTATGTATAGCAATGTCTTTTTGTCAAGGGTAAAGATACTAGCAAGCAGATCTTCGTTCTCTAAATATCAAGTTTACTTTTTATATATAGATTATTATAACTATCTGTTCCTTTCTAAAGTTTAAATATCAAATTTTTGTTTGTTCAGGGCAACAGTATTCAAAAAAGAATTGTTGACTTAAAGGAAAGAACAGAAAATACGGATACACCAGTTCCTCAAACATACGATGATAAGTTGTCACAAGTTCAAAATAGCGGCGTTCATCCCTTTGTATTGAAACTACCTCCATTCTCTAGGGTTTCACGTGTCCTTTATGGTGCTCGGAACAAAGCAAATTATGTCCCTAGAACTACATTCACAGAGGTAGAAAGCGTTGTAGTGCCATTAAAATTTCGTAAGTCAATATTAGCGGACTACTATGATAAGGATAATCGAATCATAGTGTTTTGCTATGAGAATGCACGCAAAAAAATTGAAAATATAAAAGAAATATTTATGGATGGAACTTTTAGCAGCTGTCCACGGCCTTTTGTTCAGCTTTACATAATTCACGGGGATGTTGGTAGCTCTATCCATTCTAACAATGTGAGACCTTTATATTTTGCTTTGATAACTGATAAGAAGACCTCTAGTTATTCTATTTTATTTAGCATAATTAAGTCACAGCGACCGGCATTTAAGCCCATGAAAGTTCACTGCGATTACGAAAAAGCACCAATAAACGCTTTAAGGCAAGTTTACCCAGACATTGTTCTTAAAGGCTGTTTTTATCATTGGTCGAAAAGTGTCTGGAAAAAGGCAAACAAAATGTAAGGGCGAAAAAAGGATTATCGAACTAACGGCTGCACTGCCATTGATTCCACATACACGTAGTAAAGAAGGCTGGGAGTACATTAAGTCAGAATGTTTGGAAAATATGGAAATTCCGAAATTCAAAACATACATAGAAAGTTCTTGGATGAAGTCATATTTTAGTGCCATGTTATGTGTATTTGGAGAACACAATCGCACAAACAACATCTCCGAAGGATGGAATGCAAAATTAAATAAATTAAACTTAAATAAATAATAATAAATTAACACTGAAATAAAACTTCAAAATAACACTAATAGCACTACAAGAACAAAACGAGTTATCTCTAATGATGACTTTATCTTACATGTGCAAATGCAACTCATAAACAATGAGATAACTGTGGGTCATGCACTTGATAAACTAAGATAATTAAGAAGAAAGAGTCGATGACTTGATTTTTTAACGCGATTTGATATAATTATAATCTAAGGTTCGGTATCGAGTTTTATTTATAAGTACTTTAGTTAAGGAGAACTTAGCAAACGATTTGGGGTATTTATTTTTCGTTTTTTAAGGTTTGCTTTGATTTAAAAACAAATAAAGAGTTACTTTTCTGCTGGCCGTTTTTTTAATTTCATGATTTACTTACACAAAGTTTAGGAACATAAAGAATTATGTTCCAAAACTTTGTCGTGTTGACAGTACAACTTAATCCGAAATAGTTTGGGTAGTGTCGTTAATTGTAAACGGCACTATTGGTAGTGCGGCTGGTAGTGTCCTTGCCAAAAAATGTTTTTTATCTATTTTATTCGTTTTTATTTGTTACTTTAATAATTGTTATTTTGTTAGTTAATTTTATTACCAACTTTGTGTGTTGATTCTAAGTTTTGGTTGAATATGATTTTCTGCCTGCTCTCTTTGTGATCAATTTTGCAAATATTGTGATATTGGGAATTTATGTTATGTTATACAGGGTGTAAGGGACGGCTCACCGAAAACTGAAACCATAGCTTCAGACCATTGTACTGAACTGAAATCCAGTGGAAATTTTCCCGGGAAAACGAAAATTTTCTCGTTGGTTTCAGTTTTCAGTGAGCCGTCCCTTACACCCTGTATAGGTATATATACAGGGTGTAAGGGACGGCTCACCGAAAACTGAAACCATAGCTTCAGACCATTGCACTGAACTGAAACCCAGTGGAAATTTTCCCGGGAAAACGAAAATTTTCTCGTTTTTTACCTGAAAATGCCGTTTTCACCGTTTTTTTTACATAATGAGCTTCAGTATGTCATAATATGTTGTCCTAGACAGGTTTATATGCAAAAACATGGAAAAAAAAAAGAGAAAATTTTCGTTTTCCCGGGAAAATTCCACTGAATTTCAGTTCAGTACAATGGTCTGAAGCTATGGTTTCAGTTTTCGGTGAGCCGTCCCTTACACCCTGCATATGATGTAAACTTTTGTTCAAAAAATAAACCTTGCCGAGTTTCTTACGCCGGTTCTTCTCGGGGCAAAAGGTGTTATTTTTGGAGCCGGTGATAATGCTTTTTGATATTCATAGGTGCATTATATTATGCCTAAATTGAGCAAAAATCGAAATAAGGTAAATAAATAATTCCCTTGACTTTACCTTCAACACCCTCTTACACCCTCAGCACACCTACCTACCACCCTTGAGGACTTTTAGTATGTTCATCTTGATACTGCAAGGTACATCTGTACCAATTTACAAAACTACACAAATTACTTCCCCTGTTTGCCCATATTCGGCTTAATTTGATCGTATTAAATTAATTGCGGTTAAGCCTTGAGTTTTAGGATACCAAAGTAATATTATTCTAAAAGTACCGGAAGACTTTCTATCAAAGGTATTTTTGTAATTTAGGCATTTTGCTTGATATATATTTTGATCTTTAGACGATTTACTTTTTAGTTTTTTTGCCTTTTATTGACAAAGTGGTTATCTCTCACATCCTTATCACCTTGTTCCCCTCCTTTAAAATGATATTAAGTAGTTCAACTAGTTACATTTAATAAAATGGGTACACCTTGTTACCAAACTTATTACTCTGTTTTTTTCATTTTGTTATCTCCCAGTTTATCATGAGTCATGACTACTAACTTTACTAAGTATTTTCAAAACGATTGTAATTATGTATCTTACTGTCACTGAGTCAAACAATTTTCTTAAATATCTTGAAGCGAAAAATCCGGTGGTCCAAAATATATGTCAGGGCATATTATCAGTTTCCAAGCCTTAAATGTAACAAAGTATATTAATAAATTAAACTATCGGCTAAATTAAATTTGAAGCAGATACCTATTATATCTTAACTAATAATTTGTTTAATTAAATTTCAACACAGAGCTCGATTACCGTGAATTGACGTGATAAAATAATCAATAAAAATACCTTGCGCTTTCGGTAGACATCATTGTATACTTTTATTAAAATTCCAATTATTAGAAATATTCCAATTATGGCTGATGTTATTTCTAACTGAATAACGCGAAACCGTGCCACACTTAAATACTGAAATGGAAGATATTTATTAAATAGACGGGTTGCCCATTTTGTGATCATGGTGCCATGGTACCATTTGTCAACTCCTATTAGTAAGAGATACAGTATTAGAAATATATACCCCCATCTGTTATTTATCAATGATAAACAAAATATGCTACATGACAATTAGATTACCAGAAAACCTGGATATACAAAAAAAAAAATAGCACTTACTAGTTAGTGTACTACCACTTCTACCCAACCAATAAATTGGGATGGACCAAAAAAAAGAACTCCCGGTTTTTACATTCTAATAAGAAAGAATAGGTAATATTTAGGATAAAAATTTACATTGATTTGTATTTGACCCAATAGTTTTGTTTAAATATATTTATTTAGCAGACATTTTATGGATGACATGGTTATTTTAAACTTGGGTTGGCATTTTCTAAGAAATTACAACAATTAAATGATACCTAATGATAAAAAGTAATAATAATAGTGTATTCAAACGTATTATTACAAGCGGTTTTCGCCTAACCCGTAAGATACACCTAAGAGGGCTTCAAGCCGAAAACGAAAGTCTAACAAAGGTTAATTAATATACTTTGGTCGAAATATCCGAAAAATAATAATATATCAAAAACCTAATAATGCAGAACGGCTTTGAAACCCTATTCCTCGAAATGGTTTTCGAATTACAGTAATTGTAAAAATATGAATAATCCCAATTAGAGAAAGGTGGTCCTATGTCTTGAATAAAATAGCTTATAGCAAACTTTTTGTTGCCAATCTAACAGAATAAAATAATTTTGCTTCATACTTCGAGAAATTTTGGCTGAAAAGTGATGATTTTATTAAATCATGGTGTATTTCTGGAGATAGACACCGCACAAATAACAACATTTAAACTAAAATAATGCTGTTAAACGGAAGAAAGTAAATATTGTACAGTTACTAAAAGTGCTACAAGAAGATGAGAAATTATCACAATTTAAACGAGGACAAATTGAAAGACAACGGACATTAAAAAAAAAGGAAGAGAGAATACGTTATCAATGACACTATCATAATGGACATGCAAATGCAGGTGGTTAACAGCGAGATAACTATACCTCAGTGGTATGTCAGTTTAGTTATAGTAAAGTTGAAATATTTAGTTTTTTTTCGAAGAAAATTACATATTTTATTACATTTTAATGGTTTTTTTTTGTTGTTGAACTAATTGGACCAAAATATTCCAATTATTTCAACTTTGTAGCTATTAGGAATGATTACGATAGAGTTGAGATAATTGGAATATTTTTGTCCAATTAGTTCAACAACAAGTTGAACTTTGTCGAATAGAGGGCAATGACGACCTTCTATACACAATTACAATATTGATTATAAGAAAGTTTCTTACAAAATTGTACGGCGGGTTTTTTTTTTTTGCGATGTGCTGCTTTTAATGCTTGCATGTTTAGCCAACAGGTTCAAACTTAAAAACTATTTTAAAACTAATTGGTCCACGCATTATAAAATGAATTGATCCTTAATATAATTAAATAGATTAATATTCGTGATCATTAATCGTGTTTCACGAAATTAATAATTTTTGATTATATTTTTGCATAGTGGTCATTTTGAGGTTACTCCCATGCCTCAAAATTGTCTATGCAAAATCACTGAAGATGGCGATAATCCTCCGATGGTATGCAAAGTAAATAAAAAAACTATAATCCCTAGAGAATTAATAAGGAACTTTAGTCCCGATACGCAGAGACTAAAACAACATTTTAAGAGAATGAGAAGTGAAAAAGAGTATAAGGATAGGAAAAGTACACCAATATGTTCACCATTGCCTCTTGTACTTACAGTATTTTTTCTGTTACCTAATTCCTTTTTATAAAAAAGTTATAAGCTATTACAAAATTATACCATATTTCCGGCTCCAAGGGTTATCACTTCCGGAAATGTTACAATGTAATATTTTGCCCAAAATTATAAATCTAGTATTAGGTAACAAAGCTTCATAAAATCCTCTCTAAATGATTAGAATAAATGATATTCTACTTATTTGAACAAGTTGAAAGCTCCGCCGCGCCGTACCAATTGGCTCTTGTGGGTCCATCCAGCCTTAGCTGACCGATAGCTCGCAAGGAGGCTCAATAAGTCGCGAGTCGCTACGTAACTAAAATAACTTCCGCAATTCACATTTCATCGCGTTAAAGTAAATGTAACACTACGTTAAGACATCGCGCTTGACTCTAGCGGCTAGAGTAATTATGCTCGAAGGAAATGAGGACGAGGCTAATCCCCAATGGGAAGCAACCGAACCTTTGAATAACGCGACAGCCGGCACCCTTCAACCTTCGAGGGTTTCTGAATCCCTCTTTGCCCGTAGTATAGTTGGCTAGTCCAGTTGACCGGACAGCGGGTAAAACATTTTTTCCTTTGTACAGTTGACCGGACTACAAACGAAAAAAAATATCCTTGGTGCTGTTGACTGGACTACGGAAAAATCTTGTTTTTCCTTGGTACGGTTTACTGGACTATGGAAGAAATACTTTTTTTCTGGTACAGTTAACCGGACTATCGGAACGTTATTATAACCTGGTACAGTCATAGGTAATCGATTAATGGAAGACGGAACACTTTTTCATATAACTGTACTAGCTATATCACCTCTTTGTTCAAGTGACACTTACTGATTATATTTGTCATTAGCAGGGCCCGTTACTTTTCATGCCGTTGACGCAAAAATTACGTCACGCTGCGAGTATGATTCCGATTAAATTCGTCATAATTAATCATTTAACAACCTCTGCAGATAACCGATATCGATACTTGAAATAATCAGTACCATGTCTAATTGACTTATATAACTGTCAGCTTAAGATAATACATATTGTTGTGTTTTAATTATTGTTAATATATTTGTTAGGTATTGTTGGATAAATGTAAATAGGCACAATGTCATCTTTACACCAGTTTTGCTACAGATATCCGTTTTTAATCGTAAACGACGAATACGTTTATTGTTCCTGTTGTGATCAATATATAACATCAAAAGTCAGCAATGTCACAGCACATTTGCAAACAACTAAACATATTGAAAGAGAAGAAGGAAAATTAACACAAAAGGAGTTTAACCTGGATCTTACGAATTTTATGGTAGCGTCAAACATACCATGGTTTCAATTAGAAAATGAGAATTTCCGTAACTTCCTTCAAAAATGCATTGATGGCAAGTATGCAAAAACAATAAGAGTTCCATCGGAGTCAAACTTAAGAGTACAGTATTTACCTAAAATGTTCAAAAAGGTTTTCGATTCTATCAGGAATGATTTCGCGGATTCGTATATTTACGTAAGTGTTGACGAGACGAAAGATCAATTCGACACCTCCTAAGTATACTGATGCAAGTGCAAAATCACGATTTTCCAGGAGAGCCGTGCAAAGGTAAATACATGTTTAACTTTTTTTCCTTTAAAGATAATGCAATGAAATTTTAGATTTATCTTAATGAAAGCCCTACGTTTTTTTCTACATCATTAGATTTTAAATATCTTTGGTAGTTTTTTAGAAAAGCGCAGATAAACTAGTATACGCGTATCACGTGTGTTTTCATTTATAGTACACTGAGCTAACTAACACTTGATCCAGTATACATCGTTTGTTGCAATTATCACAATTTAGCATATATTCATTATTTTTATAGGTAATTAAGTGATTATGGGTGATAACTTTTATAAATAAATATATTGCTTTGCTCTGTTACCCCTTATTATTATTTTTAGGGCATTAATAATCAGTTGTACCAGTTTACAATAAAAGTCATGTCACTTGAACCAGTATATTTTTATAATATTTTCATGTTTTATGTATAAAAATAATAAGGGTTGACTTTTAAAAATATGCTTTAATTTATGTGGTTTAAATGAAAAGATAGAAATATGCAAAATAACGGTTTTATTCTGGTATAAACTTATTTTCATTTTTATTACAGCCATAATTATTTTAAGTAATAGAAACGAATATAACAAATGCTTTTACCTCTTTACTAGTAGTTAGGGAAATAAAGGAACTTAATTAAATTATCTTTAAAGAAAGTCTTTGATCATTTTGGTATTCATAATGTGTTCAATTAACCCTAATAATAAAATATTATTTAAAAACAAAACAAAAAGTTGGTCAGCGGAGTCTTAGTAATAGACTCTAAAAACAACATTACCCAATATTTATTTATAAAAAGTACAGAGTATGAAGATTTTCACTTGAAAATTTCATTTTGATCTGTAATTGACAACAATTCATTTTGTGCTAAGGTAGTAAAATAAAATACCGATTCTAGATTTTACACTGCTGATTACAGTAAAAATATCTTTGGATTTTTAGTAGTTTTTTTTATATTTAGGAAAAACAGTAAAAAAAGTTGGATTGTGAATGTTAGGAATACACTTATAGTGCCCTTAGTCCATTTATTACCAAAGGAATTCAAAAAAATATACAACTGTCATGTTCATTGTTTATCTGTCTGACGGATTACTTGATTCTGACGACACGCTTTCAATTCTACGCAAAATAGTTTATTTATTTTAATGGCGTCTACAAATTACGTAATTAATAAAATTACGCAAAATAGCAAATTTGTGAACGAACGGCAGCGAATGATTGACATGACATGACAGTCAGTTTTGTTTACTGTTTAAAGTTACTTTTTTAAATTTTATATCAGGCTAAGATCACGACATCAGTATTCCTAACTTTGTATATACGGCCTTTTTAATGACTATTTCTTTAATAAATTATTAACGACGAATTTAAGTTAAATAAAGAAAAACTAAGAAATACGGGTAGTCTAATTTTTAACCAGCTATTATAAACGCGAAAAAACAATAATGCTTTTTTTTTGAAATGTTGTTGGCATACGGATTATAATTTAGCAAAAGAGCATTCAATTGCGGTCTTCAGATTATAGTTTTAAGAATGGTAATGGCAATAGGTTCTAGATTTATCTGCTAATTTACCATTAAAAAAATTAGTATCTAAAATTAAATGACTTCGTAAACTGGGGTTACTTTAGCCCTAGGGGTAACATTGACAACGCCAAAAACTATCTTTATATTTAATCATTCTAAGAAATGCTACATCAGGACTAAGCTACTTTTATAGCTATTCATTTATTTAACCAATTTAAAAATGGTTACCACTAAAATAGTCACAGTTTTAAAGATGGGTAAATTTTACCCTAGGGTTAAAGTCATCCGAGTTTTTTGAAAGCGATATCTGGTTGTTATACAAACGTAAACTAAACAAAATGGCGTAACGTTATTAATGTACATTACATTTCGTTGATGGGTTCTTTCATAAAAACCTCGACTCCCCTACTGCACTTAAGAGCCTTAAAGCAGAGACTTTATCAGAAAACGAAAGAGCTATTTTCTGAAATTAATTTCTGTGCAGTGAATCCAAGACAATAGACCTCTATCGATACTAGGTTACCCGTCTCTGAGCCGGTCTCGAGGGCTGTAAGACAGCTTGAGACTTCACACCACACCACATTCAATCCCCTACTTTTGCATGTTGCCTTGAGGATGGTTCCACGGGCCACATTTTTTTTCAATTGTCCTAACCGATCAGTTCCTTCATATCGCTGCTTAAATACAAAAGCGACACAAAACAAAATCAGATACAGTTTGATTTAAAACTTAAAGTAAATAGCATTCTGAATTTAAATGCAACACAAACACATTTTGATTTGTGTCGCTTTTGTATTTAAGCAACGATATGATATTCTTCCTTGCTCCATCCCGAAACCTACTAATTTCAAATATCTTCTATCCCTAGCTTTCTCTAATAAAAAATCGTCCACACCTCTCAGGACTGACCCTGCACTAGGCACCAGCACCAAACACTATCCACTAAGACCAACATACACTATACTCATAGAAAACACACAAGACTAGAAACGAATACATGCGCTCATCACACAAATGTTTGCCCTGACCGGGACTTGAACTCGGGACCGCTAGCTACGTAGGCGGGGTCACTACCTACGTCATTATAAAATAAAAACCGGCCAAGTGAGAGTCAGACTAGCGCACGAAGGGTTCCATACCATTATCTATACAACGTTAGACACTCTACCAGTTGCCGTTATTAATATCGAACAAAAAACGGCAAAAGAATCACGTTTGTTGCCTTAAATATTTATTATTTTAACCTGTTTTTAGCATTTGTTGTTATAGCGGCAACAGAAATACATTATCTGTGAAAATGTCAACTGTCTACCTATCACGGTCATGAGATACAGCCTGGTGACAGACAGACAGACGGACAGTGGAGTCTTAGTACTTAGGTAGGTCCCATTTTTATTTTTATGGGTACGGAACCCTAAACATGCATAATTAAAGCGTAGTGTCATAAAATAAACTGAATTATTGCAGTAATAAAATAAAATTAACTCAATAACTTAGCACTCGATTCCCTGTCCTCTGATTAATTTAAAACCATTGCAACTAATTGTTTTCCTTTTGTTCGCTTCATTTTGATTTGTTACTTGTTTTATTATCATTAATTAATACGAACAAATTACTGATTAGAGAAAACACAAATATTGAATATTAAAATTTAACTTAAAACCGAACTTAGTAGGTACATTACACTTATATTGCGTCGCCACAGACGCGAGTATACTGACCCAAAGTCCGCTCGCGTTACTGGTTTGCGAGTATACTGAGCCAACTGTCAGTTGTACCGCTCACACGCAGCCCCTCCACGGAATCAGTCCCGCGTACTGTGGTGCAAGCGGCTTGACTCAGTATACAACGTACCGATTTACAAAATAGTGTTACTTGCATTGGTATACGTCACTTTATTTCAGAAAGTAGTAGGAATTTCAGCACAAAAAAATTGTGGGAGGTAAATATAAGTATTATAATCATAAAAATGCAAAAAAACTAAAATCGCAAAAAGACCACTTGCATCAGTATACTTAGGAGGTGTCGAATTGGACCAAAATGTGGCCAATGTCATCGTTGGAGCACTCAGAAAGACTAACGCAAGTAAACCACACATAATAGCTTCCAAGGTCCTTGTCACGACTAATCATGCCACTGTAAACAGCTTAGTAATCGAATCGTTGAAAAATCTTTATGGAAATGACAATTACAATGAAAGGGTGGCGTTCTTTTTGACTGACGGGACCATATAGGGAGCATATGGTAAAAGCAGGAAAAACTCTACGAAATTTATTTCCAAATATGATACACGTGACATGCTTGGCCCATGGCTTCAACCGTGTTGCTGACACAGTTCGAGGTTTGTATGAGGATGTAAACGAGTTGATTTGTAGTATAAAAACGACATTTTTAAAATCCCCATCACGAACAAAAAAGTTAAAACAGTTATATCCTAATATGCCACAACCTCCCCGTCCAGTTATAACAAGATGGAATACGTGGGTTGAGGCTTGTATTTACTACACGACTTACTTCGATGAAATCAAAAACGTTCTTAGCAATCTCGATGACCAGAATACCGCAAAAGTAAGACGGGCTAAATTAGCAATTGGGAAACCTCTTCTGAAAAATCATTTAAAATTCATAAGTGAAAGCTGCACAGTTTTAGTAAAAGCTACTAAGCGAATGGAGAGTTCTACGCTGACATTGAGTGAGTCGCTATAAGTAGTTAAAACTGTGACAGGCAAATTATCAAGGGTTTGTCTGCATGAAAAAGGAAAATTTATTTATAAAAAGCATAAAACAGTCTTACACAAAAACAAGGAATTACCAACCATGCAAATAATGGCTGACTTAAACGACAATAAGGAAGTTCGTGTTGATGAAAGCAATGAGAAAATAGATTTATGGCCTTATTTTAAGTACCTTTGCCCCTATTACATCTGTAGAAGTTGAAAGGTCATTTTCAATATTAAAATGGATTTTTACAAACCGGCGATGCAGTATGACCCCTAAAAACCTTGAGCAAGTTGTAATTATCAATTTCGAATCAAAATATAAGGGGCAAAAAAAGTAGAAATGTAAATATGTTTCAAATTAATTTGCAATTTCCTTGACTGTTTATAAATCAATATGTAATAAAACCTTTTTAAATGTAACCTTTTTTATTCGTTCTCATTAAAAAAACGTTCTGTCAAAAATGTTACAAGTTCCACTGAGAAATAAAAATACTGATTTCCTAATTGTATTAGTTGTTAAAATCAGAAAAAAATGTGTCCATCAATTATACATTTTCTTTTTAGCAGAGAAGTTGGAATAATTAACCAAATGTGTGACACAACAAACAAAAATACGATTACAAAACAAAAGGATTTTTATGAATATTGCATTACGTATGAACGCGAAGATGACTATGATTTTCTTTGCACGGGAATTAATGCAAGAAGGACGGCGTGCTTTACGTTAGAGAGGAATTCTGTTTTCTACATAATGATTGTAATGTGTTATTAACAATACCATTTAATAAAATGTATGTATAAAAACAAATCAAAAAGTTTTATTTACGTTTCACGTATTAAGTAGGTATTATTTATTCCACGTGTAAATAGAGTACTTTTGAAGTCATTTGTACATGATTAAAATGATTGACGACTAATAATTAATAATTTCCAATAAAACTATTTAGGATCACCCTATATGGAGCGTGACGTCAAATTGATGTCATCGGCATGAAAATTACGGGCCCTGGTCATTATAGTTAGGGAGGCGAATAGGGGAATTTTCGGTAATACTCGAGCGTGGCAGTTTAAGATATGAGAGATACCTTAGACCTAATAGAACAACCTTGTAAGGTATTTAGCTCTATATGTAGTGACGCGCGCCTAGGATAGACGATCAGATTAGTAAAAAAAAATCGATAGTTGAAATACTCGAGCGCGTCAGATTAAGATATTGGGAGTTGATTTTAGTGTTTTAATACTAAATGTAACTAATCTGACGATAAGTCCTTGACGCCGCCGAGTTATAGGGTCGCGAACTTGTAAAAAAAAAACGATAGTTAAGGCCGCCGTCAACAACGAACCTCTGGGCTGTGTCGCCTTGCTTCGGTTAGGTGAGCCACTATGCCCCTAGGGTACAATTTACAATAGAAGTGCTCGTTATTGCCGTCTATCCCACTAGTCCCATTGAGTTGTCCCATTATGGGACAACTGAGTCGATTTCTTCCCATCAGTCCCATGGTACGAGTGGCACTAATATTTTAGTACCAGAAGTCCCATTACTGTCATCACCGTATAAGTGAAGTTCAAAAAGTTGGACGTGGTCATACTAAGTAAAATACATTTATTTATTTATTTATTTTGTGTGGTTGCCGGATTAGAATTGTGCCACTCCATGTCTTCCCGTGGAAGTCGTAAGAGGCGACTAAGGGAATAAAGGCTTGTAGTACTGTTAGGCGATGGGCTTTCTACCTGTCACTAATATAAACAGTTAAACATCTTAGCTTAATTGTGCAAATTGTGGTTACAGAGTTATCAACAAGTTTTTGGAGTTGTTGGCAATTCTGTAGCTCTGCCTATCCCACTCTGGGAATGAAGGCGTGAAGGTATGTATGTATGTATTTCCCTCATTTTATTATTTTGTCATTTTATCGTACTCCAAAAATCTAATTTGAATTCGATGGACCTACGCTTCGCGGAGCTCCTATTTCTGGGTTGTTTTGGCCCTCCGGGCTTGATATAAAAACATACCTAACCTAACTACCTACCTACGTAGATGGTATTGGGAAAATTGATGATGACGGTAGTGGGGCTTTTGGGACAGAAATATTAGTGCCACTTTTAATGACCATGGGACTGATGCGACGAAATCGTCTCAGTTATCCCATTATGGGACGACTCAATGGGACTTGTGGGATAGACGTGTTATTTATTACACATTACAAGATAATAACAAGTTTTTAAGCAAGATTAGAAAGTTCTTGGTAGGTACCACAATATAGTGTTGTAGCCATACTTTATTATCATCCATTACCTTCTACAGGGTGACCTAGTAACTAAGGAACGCGAGCACATATCTACATGCACAAGTGACCACGCTAAAAATGAAGTAGATGTAGCAATGTCTTTTTTGAAAGAAAACGTTAAGAAATCGGATCGTCCCATTCCAAAAATGCACAATGAGGCAGTTGCAAAACTACAAGATACCGGAATTGATATGATTTGTAAATTACCAGAATTTCAAAATGTGCAACATGGATTATACAAAGCTAGAAATGAACATTTAGGGGTTCGTAAAATTGTTTGCGAAAACGCAGAAGAAATCGAAATCCCTCAAAAGTTTACGGATTTTCTTGACTATTATTACGAAGGAAACCGAATTATCGGGTGTTGCTCACAGAAAACCAAAGGCTTAATTCACAAAATAAAAGTTTTTTTTTTGACGCTACATATAAAAGCTGTCCGCGTCCATTTTACAAACTATTTACTATCCATGGCGACATGGGTAGTTTAACCGGTACTACGAATGTTGTCCCTCTTTTTTACGTATTGCGACAAAAAACAAAGCAGTTATGAAATTGTATTTAATTTAATAAAAACACAAGGGCAATGGAATCCTTCTAAATTGCACTGTGACTATGAACTAGGAGCCATTAATGCTATTACTAAATTATTTCCTGATATAGCTATAATAGGCTGCTATTATCACTGGACACAATGCATGTGGCGTAAAGCAAAAAGTTTAGGTTATACCAAAACAAGCGTGGAAAGACGAATTGTTATCTGTGTGCTGCAATACCACTAATACCCAAGGAAATGACGTTAAACGGATGGCAGTATGTTAAAGATGAGGCATTGTCGGATATGGCACCTTTTTTTCAGTACGTTGAGAAAAACTGGATTAACAGTAAATGCTGTGAAATTATTGCTGTTTTTGGTGAACGTCATCGCACCAATAACAGCGTGGAAGCCTGGAATTCAAAATTAAATCGCTTAATAAATAAAAATACAGTAAATTTATTACGACTCCTGAATACTTTAGATGACATTGACAAAGAAACGCATATCAAAATTCTGAAAAACCAAATCAATAAACAATCCAACAAACGCAATTGGGAATATTATTTTATGGTTTATTGCATCGTCCACATATTATTTCTAATTATTTTAAACCAGATAATAAGATTATTTTGTTTTTGAAAGACTTTAATAGATATAAAAAGTTGATCTCAATAATTCGTATTATTAATGTTTCTATTGTTAAGAAAGATTATTTCGACAGTCAAAAGATTATTTTTTGGTTGATAGCATCGACCACATATTTCTAATTATTTAAAACGAGAAATTAAGATTATTTTGTTTTTAAAAGACTTTAATTCAATATTAAAAAGTTGATCTCAACAATCACTATTATTTACGAATGATAACCATTATCACAACAATCTCAAGAGTACCTACTACATTGTTGATAGCATAGCATCGTCCAAATTTATATTTCATAAATTGTTTAAGTTTTTTTCTAAAAATGAGTACCATTATTTTCGACACCTGTGATAGTTTAAGGCAAAAACAAGTGGGCAATGTTTTTTTTTAACGCAACGTTAATATCTCTACTGATCTCAGCTCATGTTTGCAGTTTAAGTTATTTTTATAATTTGATACTCGTCCTAATTACCTTATATTTTTATAAGTAAGTATTTCTTTATAGTTATAAAATTGTTTGTCAAAGTTTAGTTTTTTTTAGTTTTAGTAGAATTCATTGTTTTGAGGTTGATATTAAAAATTCACATTATTAAATATGATTTTCATTTTGACTGCCATCTTCAAACCTTGTACACTTACCTTTACAATTTTATTGTGCGACTTTTTTTTCGTTGTGACACATTCCAGTGTGATTTCCGTTGTGCAACGATGACAAAAATTTGGTCCTTACCCATATAACGAAATAATTGAATTTATAAATGAAGTAATGTAATAATAAGATGACCTTTCACCATACAATTTTGTCACCGAATATAATATTACCATTTTGATACAATATAGTCACAGTATATAAATAAACCAGTAAAGAAACTATGCCTACTTTTCAAGATAAAT
Source organism: Acleris emargana (assembly GCA_927399475.2). NCBI lineage: Eukaryota > Metazoa > Arthropoda > Insecta > Lepidoptera > Tortricidae > Acleris > Acleris emargana. Next base: position 50,888,706 of record OV656835.1, on the reverse strand, counting down.
ACCTACGCTCCAATTGAGCGTAAGGGTTGTCCACTAACATTTTGTAAAATTGAAAAAAAAATCTTGTTTATTGTATCTCAGCTCGTTAGTGCAAAATCGATACGTGTGATCTGCGACAACAAATCCGTTGCAAATTGAGAAAAAGTAGCCGCCATCTTTATTTTTTTAGTTTTTCAACCGATTGCTTCCAAAATCGATATCTGTTGATGTGCGTGGTCTCCGACAACGAATTTGTTGGCAGAATGAGAAGAAGTAGCCGCCATCTTGAACTTTTTAGTTATTCAACCGATTGCTTCCAAAATCGATATCTGGGGATGTGCGTGGTCTCCGACAACGAATTTGTTGGCAGAATGAGAAAAAGTAGCCGCCATCTTGAACTTTTTAGTTATTCAACCGATTGCTTCCAAAATCGATATCTGGGGATGTGCGTGGTTTGTTTCGTGGTGGGTTTTTTCGACCATCACGAGGTTTCGGGCAACCAAAAAGATTTTTAACTGATTCTTTATGCATTTTTAAGTATTAGTGCAGAATTATTAAAAAAATGGTAATTTAAAAATGTTACTTTTTTTTTGTAGACATGCAAAATTGTAAAAGTAAAATTATCTAAAAAAACTTCATCGTCATGTTTAAATAGGTTTTATTAATAATTGTGGCAGTAGAAGGTAATTGTTTGAATAGATTTTGAAGAAACAAGGTGTAGCAATGGCAAAACACTAAAAATTAACTCAATACAAGCTATACAGGGTGTTAAATAAAAAAAACTGGCAAACAGTGATTTTTCAAAAAATAAATATATATGACAATATCTCAAAAACCGTGACACTTAGCATAATAGTAAATGTGGTCAAAAATGTTCAAAATGACCTTAACTATCATCCCTTAAAACCCCTACACCCGACTGCCAAACACCCATATCAATCTATATAATTAAATACCATATTTTGTTTATCAATAATAAATATACAGATGAAGGTATATATTTGTAATACCGTACCTTAGACTATATTAAGCCTTCGTTACCCGTGTTACTACCCATCTTACTACCAGTAGTAACAAGGGTATTTTTTTTGCCCGTGTTACAGTGGCGAAGCGTCACGTAAATAAATAGGCAAGCCGGAGCATACCTTAAAAAATGGATGTCGTCTTTCTAGTTCTCAAAAAGCAGTGCTGAAGTGTCGCGTGCGTTAAAAGTGCGCGGAAAGGCAATTCTTGCTTTCCAAGTAGTACTACCGTATCAATTAAACGTTTCAATAAATTTCGATTACGTTCTACTTACGATTGTGGGCCTCAAAATTATTACCAAAAAAAGTTTAAATTCTACTGTTACCAAACTCATGTAATAATATACAACTCCGTATATGTTTCTCGCTTTGAGCATGTTTTCTAGCTGAATTACTTATAGAAAATAGAATAAGTTTTTTTTTCTTGCCTTTTTCGTGCTTATTAAGATTAAATCTTAGAAAAAATACAAATTTATTTCCCTATTTCTGGGCGGTTTGCCCTTCGGGAATATATAAAAACTAACCTAACATAACCTATTTTTTTTACGTACTTTAATTCAAACCGTAATGTTTCAGTAATAATTGATTTTAGAGAAAAGTTTGTTTAAAAAATATGCTTGTTTTAGTATATTCTAAACAATTAAATCATCATAAATAGACCTTATATTGACATAATTTTCAAGCATCAAAATTTTCTAAGTCCCTGACGCCTTGAAAATGACCAACATTTGAACCCCTATAACTCGGCCAATTTTGATTTTAGAGAAAAGTTTTTCAAGTAAAACATGCTTATTTCAACGTGTTCTATACGATAAAATCATTTAAATTAGGTGTCATAATGATACAATTTTGGCGAATTTTTTTTTAAGTCCTGCGTCCCCTAACTGAATTATATAAATTGTGAATATCTGCAAAACCTGTTCGATTCCAAACACTGCTAGAATCGGAAAACAGCAAAGATGAATAGCAAAATAATTTGTTTAATTTGCAGCTGCCAGTCAGCCAATTGTATTTGTAATTCACTGTGGAAATGTTTGAAGAATCCATCTCTACGCCTATAATCAATTTTTATGTCTGGGCGAGCGCGTCCTAATCCTAACTTAATGACATGTTTCTTATTTCCAAAGGATAACTTTGAAAAACATGTTTGTTCATTAAGTAGGTAATCTGTAAGATAACACTCAATTTGCACCAATGCGGCCGTTTGTACTTTGAGTACAGGCAAAAATATTTAAAAACCAAACCACGAATATAACCTAAAATAGATCGAAGCAAAAATAACAATATTTAGGTACTTAACGAAATATAAACAAACCTCCGTTGTCGCCACGAATCTGCAAATAACACAATCCAAACAGAAAAACATTCACAGAACACTAAACAAGCTAAATTTCACTAGTTGAGTCTCATAAAACACAATAAGTTAAGTAATAACACAAATTTAACTATAAATCAAAACAAAACACCGCATATTAGCGCGAGGACGCGAAAGTAATGGCGTAATGAAAATCAAAAAAGTAGTTGAAGGTCGTGAGGCCAGGGGGGAGAGAGACGGTTGTTGAGTTGAGTGTCCTTGGGAAAAGAAAGTTAACGCATGCACTTTAAGTTCAAAATTGGATGCAATAAGCCGTAGTTCGTCGGCCGGACTTGCGTGCTTCTCCCTCTTGCGTGCTCACACAGGTGCCGCTGTGTCTGTGTGCGAGTTTAAAGCTAATGTAGCGCTATAATATTATAACATTTGGTTTGAATTTGTTAGTGAGGTCCGGCGCCGAGTCACCGGCTTGTATGGCGGTTTTAATTGTGGGTGTAAGTTCGAGCGCGCGTAGTAAAAGGTAACTGAGCATGTGTGCGTGTATACGAAAATATTGTTCTTGTTTCTTTCTAGTAATATAGGTTAGTGAATGGGTGCGAGCGAGTGATAGATTTCGGCTTGGTAAATAAATAAATTTGAATTGCGGCGTTAGTGCGTGTTCATTCATCGTATTATGAAGCAAGGTAAAGCTATAGTACACCGGGTTACTTTCGGTTTTACGTTTTGTTGTTTGTATACCTAGTAGGTACCTACTCTATGCATAGGAATTTTTAGGGAAGCCGCTGGGAATCGGGTTGTATGGACGCTTCGCTACTGCCGTGTTACCAATAACTGCTCTGGTAGTAACACGGGACATTTTTTATTTCCTATATTAATACTGCCCATTATCATGGTTCTTCCTTTTTCCAAAATCATTGTCATTTATGTTTATGACATACCTAATTGAGAAAGAAATATAATAAATAATGAATGACGTTTATACTTTGCTAATTTTACGAGTATGGTTATGTGATTTGCACTTGCATAATATTAAACCTACATGAGGAGGTCAAGCGGAACTTGTGTGTTTATTTGCTTTGGTGTAAACAATTAATTACATTTTTTTTAAATATGGGTGACGTGGAAACCGATATAAAAATCATATTTTACCAAAACGAACGAACGAACTAATGGTGAGTTTTATATATTAAACAAATTAGTGATGCTGACGAGTCTTTAGGCCGCAACTTCATAATTCATTTAAGAAGTCGGCCACTTTCCAAACAGTTCATTCCCTATACCGCCACTTTTCAAAAACGCTTTCAACGATTTTTATTACTTCATTAATTAAATCTAATTTCTTATAGGATAACAAAATATTGAAGAAAAATACATATGTATGTAAAGTCGATTTTGCAAGAAAAACAATTGCTGCTAGTACCTAATCTATCTTTTTGCACTAACCCTAAAGACATAGGTACATACTACAGGCCATCGAATTCTTATTTTAATTTATAAAGTATGTTGTCGTTAACAAAATACAATCGTTTCAAACGTCAAACATTTGTAGTTTGCTTTTAATTCACGATGAAACAGTTTCGTGAAACGATTATCAGAAAATTTAGCAATGGCGACAGGCCAGGTGCTATCTTCAAGGCCTTAAAACCCCTTGGAATTAAACGCAATCTAGTTTACACCACAATCAAAAGGTATAAAGAGACCTCCTCAGTAGAAGACAGGAAAAGATCCGGTCAGCCACGTTCAGCTAGAACCGATAGAGTAGTAAAGATTGTGAGAGAGCGACTTCGGTGGAAAAAACACCCTTCTATCCGAAAATTGGCTGCTGAGCTGAAAATTTCAAAAGGATCGGTACACAATATTTTGAGGGTGGATCTTCGATGCCATGCCTACAAAAAACGGAAAGTTCATGGTATTTTCGAAGCGACCAAGAAAAAGAGAGTACAAAGATCCAACATAATACTTTCTTGGCACGCAGGGGATGAGTTTGTATTTTCTGACGAGAAACTGTTCGTGTTAGAACAGCCTCATAACGCCCAAAATGATCGATTCTGGGCACCAGTGATAGAAGACATTCCGGACAACCAGAAAATATGTTCCTAGGTTCCAGAGCTCACCATCGGTGATGGTGTGGGATGCAGTTTGTAAGCGGGGTAAACTACCTCTAGTATTTATCGATAAAGGTGTTAAAATCAATGCTCAATACTATAAATCCGAGGTTTTGGAGAAAATTGTTGCTCCAAATTTAAAAAGGATGTTTGATAACGAATATTATGTTTACCAACAAGACGGAGCTCCTTCACACACGGCAAACGCTGTTCAAGCTTGGTGTCAGGCTAATTTGACCGATTTTCTGCCGAAACATGAATGGCCACCCAGTTGTCCGGACTTGAACGTATTAGATTTTTTCGTGTGGTCGTACATGCTCTCGAAACTACATGATTATGAAATCGCAAACCTGGATCATTTCAAAAAGGTTATCGAGCATATTTGGGACGAAATACCAATGGAAGCGGTGCGTGCCGCGTGTGATTCATTTGAGAAACGTTTGAAGCTAGTAAAAAAAGTTAAAGGTGGAGTTATTCCGAAACATTTGTTGTAAATATTGTACATAAGTGTGCCATTAATAAAATATACTTTTCATTGTATTAACTGTTCGCACATTTATTTTATTGAAAATCTAAACTGTATGCAAACTTATTGGACACGGTGTATAATATATCAAATTTGAAGCAGAAAGTCTCCAAAAGTAATAAGCCTATACCAAAGCTATTTAAAAATGCAATGAAACAACTAGAAGATGGTGATATTGATATAAATCTAGTCACAAATTTACCATCGTTTTCTAGTGTTCACAGCATTCGCTTTATTATTTGCGAAATAGATGTGCCAATGTAAATAAAACAATTTACGTTTATTTAAGTAGTTTGGGTAGTGTCGTTAATTGTAAACGGCACTATTGGTAGTGCGGCTGGTAGTGTCCTTGCCAAAAAATGAAGAAAACTAACCGAAAATCACGCATTACTGTTGACGAATTCGATCGAGAGGTGATAAGGAGAACAATTCATAATTTTCATATCACCAATAAAGAGACACCCACCTTAAAACGGGTCCTTGAAAAACTAAAAGATGATATTGATTATCGAGGTAGCATTACTACATTAAGGAAACACGTGTCATTATTGGGGTTCAAATGGAAGAAAACTGAAGACAACAGGAGGCTCCTGATGGAAAAACATGAAATTCGCTATTTACGTATAAATTTTCTTTGCAAAATTAACGAATACCGTGCCCAAGGGCAGCCGATCTTATTCACTGACGAGACATACATTGACACTCCACACAAAAATCATGGTCTGGTCGAATTACTTCCGGTATGAAGCAGCCAGTTTCAAAGGGAAAAAGTCTCGTGATAGTCCATGCATGCGGAATGGAGGGATTCGTTCCTAACGCATTATTAATGTATGAAGCCCATAAAAAAACCGGTGACTATCATGATAACATGAATTTCAACAATTATTCCAAATGGATTAAAACTCAATTATTGGGTGGATCAACTTTTGTTGTTGTTATTCTGTCCCGTAAGCCAGGAGACAACAGTGATAGAGTTTCTTAGAAATAATGTTATGATATATACTTCCAGCACACTCAGGAGAAAGGCCATAAAAGAATGGGTGTGTAATTGCCAATAAAACAGTTTTTAAGTGGACTTATATCCTTTGAAATCATAGTTTTAAAGAGTGACCCAGGAGACGTCACCATGGCAACGAGCTACAAAGAAAAGTTGATTGACCCTATTACCAAACTTAAAACCAAACAGTGTTGTCGTTTTGGATAATGCATGTTACCATAATTCGCTTCAAAATCCGGCACCGAATTCGAACTCGCGAAAGCAAGTCATGATGGATTGGCTCACTCAGCGAAATATTGACCATGCCCCAAGTATGTATAAGACACAACTATACGACCTTGTACTCAAAAATAAGCAAAAATTCGTTGGCTACAAAATCGATACATTTTTAACCCTTAACTTGGCTTGGCAGCGTATCTAATAATGCACATTTCATTACAAAAAATATTTTCAGAAAAATCGCTCGCTCTCAACTTAATGTTTTATTTAAAATGGTAGTATAACGTCCAATCTTTCTACCAAAAAATAAATTTGGGTATTCTGGCATTATTTGACAGTAGCTTGCTAGAATAAAAAAAAATGTATTTTTTTAATGTATAATTATTACTAAGGAACTAAATAAGGTCAGGTGGGGTAAGGGGAACATACTTTATTCTTCTTATCTTATTTTGAGTTCTATACTACAAAGTATAAGGTTCTAAGTTTTTTCGCTAAAGACAAAACATACTTATTTGCGTTAGCTTTCCAGGACCAAATACTTTGTATGCTAGTTCTAATGCACATCGCCAGAAAATGATTATTCGTAAGACTAGTTCTATCGTTTCCCTTTCCCTATTTTTGGGGTAAGGGAAACAGTCTCAATAAATCTACAAGTAATAATACTAGTTTGGATTATTCATTCGCAAAACATTTTTAAAAACACCTTTATTTAAATGTGTACTTCATACTTAACGAAATACGGTTACAAATATAAAATATTTACCACAAGCGGTATTTGGGGTAAGGGAAACGTACGAGTTTCGAACAGGGGTAGTCAACTAAAAACAAAGGAAGTAAAAAGTAGGTGCAATTTTTTATTGTAATGTTTATTAAGTAAGGGTTAAAATCAAGTAGCGTATTTAAATTACTTTTCTTTGGCATACAATTGTTCTCACATAGTTCCTAGGCATTTTTTTGTAAAAAAATAATGTAGTCTTGATTAAAACAAGATGTTCATATCGCCAACCGTCATTTGACATCATACAAAATAGCATAATATAAGTAATAACATATAATAATAGTTAATAGATAACCAATAATTATAACCAATAGAATCGTTTAATACTTAACATTTTTTTTCCCATAAATTAACTTTTTCCCAATTTTTTTTTACAAACCTATTTTGCCATTTAGGGTATAATCGGTATGGAGGGGTCAGCTGTTACGGTACCCAAGCAATGTGTAAAATATCATAACATTTATAGTTAGTTACCGATTCAAGAGACTATTTCTACTTTTTATAAAATATGCCTGTCTCAAAATGTTTGTTACTTCTGACGTCGGGAAAGAGAAACTTATGTCCCCCTTAACCCGGTCATGATAGTTTCCCTTACCCCACTTATGCATTTGTAGGTTATGTTAAGAATCACATTAAAATTTAATATTTATAGCATATTCAGCAAAAAATTATATGCATACAAACAAAATATATCTATAAATCAATACTTACTGACATTTCCAGACTTGTTACCAGACTTTTTATAACATAAATCAGTATCTAAATAAGGTACGTCGAACTCGTGTTTTCGTTGTTTGTCAACTAAAGTATTGTTTTTGTCACACTCGCAGTTTCAGTTGTCATAACGCTATCTGTGTTTTTTTTTTGTAAATAAATCTCAGTTACTGCTTTATCGATCGTGTAATCACAACTCTGCGGTCTATAGTTTTTGATATATCAACTAGTGTTTCCCTTTCCCAGTAGTTCCCCTTACCCCACCTGACCTTAAACTAAATAAAGGAGAAAAAAACGATCACTTTTTTTGCTGCCAAGTTAAGGGTTAAGTCAACACGGACATACGGCACTTCGCTTAAATCGGGATTAGTCAAAGGATTTGTTGCCAAAAAAAACGTTTCAATGAATATGGAGTCAATTAAAAGTTTAGCAAAGGAAAAAAATAGTACAATAACTCAGGAAGAATGGAAAAATGTATGCTTACATACAATAAAGGAGGAGTATCAATGTCAAGAATTACAAATGGATGCGATATCGGAGAGTTTAATTATAAGTGTTTCCTCGGGAGATAATGATGAGACAGTGACATTGTTTCTGTACAGTCCACTGATAAAAATGAGGATGACGAAATGGAGAGGTATAAAAAAAGGACAGTATGTTATTAATATGTACAACTCCGATTGGTAGGAGGAGCGGGATTTTTTTTCCCATGCCTCCGATTAAACATCTTATAAACATTGTACAGTCCAGTGTAAAATAAATAAAATAAAATTATTATTTATAGATGTATGAATCTGTTCACTATAATCACTACATTCAATTATTTTAATACAAAATCAATAAACTAAATAATTAAACCCAATGACACTACTATTCGAACTATGCGTAGAATTATAAATATAGTAGGCATACTATTTATAAATCTGTTAATAATAAATATTATGCTAACAAATACTTCTTGAATTAAATCCTGACATTAAATTCTCTTTAGTTTCCTTAAAGTGTGATCTATTTTCAAAATAGTCATTGCAATGACAAGTCTTGTCAATTATTGTTTTATGTTGTTAATATTAAAACGAAAATAATTTAATATTGTATCTATTAATCATGGAAGATCTTGTGTTTATTGCTAGAAAAGGAGGAAAGATTCTTTTATACGATGGATATGAATTTTATAAGAACAAGACATAAAAGCGGAGCGGAATTATGGCAATGTGCACTTGCTAAAACAAAAACACAAAAAAAGTGCTTCGGGTCTATAACGATCAAAGTGAGTATCAGCTTTCTTACTTAAATTATGTATGTAGTTACATAACTATATAATTATTTTGTATTTCAGGAGAAAAGTACCATTTTAAAATCTAGAGCTCATACATGTACACAAGATGTAGGAAAAAATGAAATAGAAATTTCTCTACATAAAATGCGTGAACAGGCATGTACGTCAAACCCTGTTAAACCACTTCCGCAAATATATAAAGAATGTGTAAATCGGCCCTTAAGAAACTCAGGTATTCATTTAATTAACAAAATTCCATCCTTTAGCTCAGTAAAAAGCAGTGCGTACAGAAAAAGGAATAAATATTATCGCGTAAATAAATTATTTTATGTTGATGCTATTGAGCTGGAAATACCTTCCAAGTATAACGAATTTGTTTTAGCAGACTATTCTTATAACAAGACCAGAATCATAGCTTACTGTACAGAAGAAGCTAAACAACACATACCGAGTATAAAAAATTATATGGGTATGTCCAAATTGTTTTTCACAATTGTTCACTATTCACGGTGATGTCGGAAGCCACACAAATAGTACTAATGTAGTGCCATTGATTTATGTGCTCATGACCGACAGAACCGAAAATAGCTACCATATTCTGTTCAGTATGCTCCAAAGCCAGTTGCCAGATATGAAACCAGTAACGTTTTTATTGGATTTTGAAATAGCATCGAAGAATGCTATTATTAAGATTTTTGAAAATGTGCGAATAAAACACTGCTATTTTCACTTTTCAAACAGCATTTGGAAAAAAGGAAAGAAACTACATCTCACTAAGTCAAAAATGACGCATAGTTGCCCTTTCTGGCGTTCTGCCCTTACTACCGGCTCATTGGATACCTGAAGGTTGGGCATACATTATAGACGATGCTCCGGATCTACCCAAATTGCAAAGTTTTAAAAAGTACATGAGTATGCAATGGCTGAAAAATTCAACATTTATTGAATCCTGGTCAGTTTTTGGTTTGCAACACCGTACAATCAATTATCTAGAAAGCTGGAACAAAACACTGAATACAAAAATAATTAGGAAGGCACCAAGTCTCCTTAACTTGTTGCAAATATTGAAAGACGACGCTCTGTTTCAAACACCCATAATGAGAGGGTTAGAAGTAAAAATTAAGACAAAAGAGCATATAATGCGAGATGAATTTTTAATAAATAGTCAAATGATGCTTAGCACACCCAAGTTTGGAACCCTGAAAACACTGTGCGATCTCGATTACGCGATGCGCGAAATTTTTGCACTTGATTCAGTATTTTCGAAAAAACTTCCCGAAGGAAGCGTTTTTCAAGTATCTTTCTTCGGTACTTTAATAAACATAACTAAATTTTCTTAATTTTTACGTAACCGGAGCACACTATGTTCGTTCATTGGTTGCGGAGATATAGCAAGTCAAAAGATGGACAATATATTATTTAAGAACAACACACCGAAATTGATTTTAATATTTTCTATTTCACCGACTGACAGCTGTCAAATAAGATTACCCAACACAAATCCTATATTGGCCGGTACATCTGGCCAATAGCTTACCTATAGTCGAGTCCGGAATTAGGCGAACTAACTTGACGGTTCATTGTACACTAATGTTGCCACAGTTTGGCTAGTGCTGTTAATATCGATATTTAAAAAGTCTAGTTTATCATTATTATTGTGTTTGGAATCTAACTAATAATTTTACTAAGCAAAATAGTAATAATAAAAAATAAAAATTGGTTGGATTTAAAAATACATCGAACATCGTTAACGACGCAGTCCGCCATTTTGTTTTGTTGACAGTTCGGACCATGCCTAACAAACAAAGCAAGCAAGCCATTCGGCTTTCTGTCATCCTATGATTGATTTTTTTGGTCAGATTGTAACCTAGCAACAATACTTATTAGCGTGTAAAATTAATTAAATCGAACACATAACGGATTTGGAATTATCATCGACGATATATAGCGTTTGTCTCTATCGCGCTTTCATATTTGCCAGCAAGAAAGAAATGAATGCTATACTGTGTATGGCAGATGAAATGTACCGTACTAGCCCGACGGAAGCCACCTAAAAAGATCACAATGGCCTGTTGTAATGTCAGCATTATTTTTGTATTTTATTCCTAATTTGAGGAGTAAGTATCGTAGGGGAGACCGGGGACAATTGAAACACGTCATGACTGAAACAAGTCAAATTTCTCAAAAACTATAATACCTACGAGTATGACGCAACACTCAGGACTCCGCCGGCCATATCTTAATCTATGGTCAGTAGAGCGCGAGCGACCGAGCAACGCAGCGGTGTCACGGAGCGATTTAATTTTTTCGCGGTCAAAAGTAAGTATTTCTCATCTTGTATATTTGTTAATAACTTTGTTTGTTCTTGTATTTTAACTGATTTAACTATTTTAGCGTGATTGTGATAAATTAACGAATGTTTATTATTGCCAATTATCAGTGTTCGAGTTGTTTTTGCGTTTAATATTTGACCTTGAATTAAAAACTGTGATTTGGGGATGGTAGGAACAACTTGCGTGTGGACGATTGAAACGTTTCATTCGTCCTGGCGTTTTAATCGTCCCCAAATATAGTCGCCTTTAAATATGAGGTGGTTCTGTATTTGACGCATGTTTTTATTTAATAAATGTGAAAATGAATTTGCGCAAATGGCTTCTTTTTTATAATGATTTCTTTCATGGTCAATAATTATTATACCTACACTAACTTTTGCCCGTGATTTGGATAAATAAACCACTAGACAGAGTTACTTTATTCATATTAATATTATAGAAGTATAGATATAGGTGCCACTTTTGGTATTAGTCCGGTATGTGTACCTACTACTTACTATCATTCTGACGAATAGGTGAAAAACTTAAGTAACGCTCCTCTTGCATGAAGTTGTGTACAAAACTAGAATGGAATTTATGTCAAATTTCAAATATAGAATGTCGAACAGTCTATACAGCTGATGTGTTACAACTACATGCAAGAGGAATTACGTTTTTGATTTTATTTTAATTCGGCATATAAGTAGCCGTGGTATTATTTTTATTGTAACTGTTTTTGTTTTATAATAAAACGATCTTAACCGATTATATTGTGTATATTATTTAAAATCCCGACGTTTCAAGTTTATCCATTCATTAAGTTATGATTGAAACACTGTTATGATTGAAACAAGCATTTTTGTATGTAGTATAATTATGTATTTTTAACAGAATTCCATATCATTATAGCTTATTATAACATTCAAACTATTTTCTATTAAGCTTTATGTATAAGGTAGCCAGCAACAAAGAAAGCTACAAGTCATATATTTTTTTTTATCTGCGTTTGATGATCGAGATTTTCTGATGCTTATAAATGACGATATGTTTATGTTATGCTTGTGAACTTTTGATGGTCGTATTATATACCAATATAGCGATGAAAACGAGTAGGACTGATAACATTACTTTCATTGTGTCAAAGATATTACGGTGTTTCAATTGACCTTACATAGTGTTTCAATTAACAACGGTGTGAGGTCAATTGAACCACATTCCCCCATTCTCTTTATTACATTATTGTAAAATAACTATTAATGATAGACTTACCAAATATACTTTATTTAGGAACCAGATAACTAACCTTGAAATAATTATGGCAAACATCTTTCTAACTTTAAAAATAAAACGGCAACAGGCAGTCAAAGTCAAATCGTTTCAATTGTCCCCGGTCTCCCCTAATTATCCGCTTTAAACCGTACATCCTTCAGATCATATTATATAGTAAAAATTGCTGTAGTTTATCCCTATTTGGCAAGTATGTATGAGTGAGAAAGTTTCGACGACAATTACATGATAAAATATAAATATAATCAGATTTATAGAAGGCACAAGGTTATATCGACATAATATTTGTGTCGACATAAACCTATCACTATTTATTTTTTCCTATGTCTGGCAACATTTTCGGCTGTCAAGTTAGTTCGCCTAATTCCGGACTCGACTTTAGCACTTTATTTGCCAGTTAGTCCTTTTTGACGATTGTGAAACGAAAACGATGTGTTTACCCGTTAGGTAAGTTGTAAATAGCTTATTTGGAACTTTACTTGGACATTGTGAAACAGGCCCTTAGAAACAAAGCTTTCTACTGTAATTCATATTGAACTTGGCTTGACACGCACCCGCGTGTCTAGATGCACCGAGAAGGGATTTTTAAAAATTAAATCGGCCAAGGGGGTCGGGAGGGGTTGCATGTGGATACAATAATGATTGCCTAGTCGAATGATTGAAGTAAAAAAAAGTGAAATTGGACAGTAGGTATATTTTAAGACAAAGATGAGCAAAGAGAAGGGATTTCCTATATAATAAACCCCAAGTGAGTAAAATGACGGTTGCAATTTCGTATCTGAGCCGGTCGTCTTTGCAGTAAAACACTCAGATATTTGGAATGAGACTACCATCTATTAGTGTTCCACACGTTGTCACCATGTATATTAACTCGCCTATTTTCATCTAAAACCCTGTAGAAACGTAACATATCCTCTAGAAAGTAACGGTTCGGTAACATCATTAAATAACATTTTAGAAATTAAAACTAGTTCATACTTCGAAGATACGGGTTACTAACCTTATGCAATATCTGCAGTTCATGTTTTTCCGAACATTGAATATACGATACCGAGTCATCGATTAAGGTGTTCGTAAATGTGCGACTGGGGGCGCCCATAAACCATTGCGAATTATTAACTACCTTCGAAGTTGCCCCTATGAGTTCTTCATCGTCCCCGATTAAACTTTCCTTTGAAGTCATTCTCACCATTTACTGTTAAATAATATCTTCAAAAATTAAATTTAGCGACATATTTCCAATACAATATGTAAAATTTAATTCACCTCCTTATTATCGTTGAGGAACTAATGCACTATTATTTTTATTTTTTCAATTCAAGCCGGCATCTTTCAATCGGCCATCTTCCCTCCTCGAATACATAAAACAAACATGTCTCACAAAAGCACGGACCATTTTTTGTTTTTTTATTTCGACGGCCAATAAGGTACTAAATTTAAACTAAGAGGTTTAATGTCCCCCAAAATAAAAACTAAGAAATATAAAGTTTAAAAAAGGTAAATTAACACCCTAACTGAATTGATATAAATTTATTTATACAAATATTGTAATTGTTAAAATACCTTACCTACCTATAGTCCAACCAACGAAAACCAAATACTGCCACTCAGGGGATAAAACTCGTGTATAAGCGAATTTTCACATAGGTAGTTGTAGTTTTTTTGAGGAGGTATGTCTTATAGTGAAATTCTTCACTATAAGAGGTACTTTATGCTGCGTATCAACATTTTAATTGTGACAGTTCTCGATGATTTTTTTGCTTTTCTCTTTATGTACTGTTTTTCGGGATGTATTTAAGCAATTTGCTTTAAATTTTGAAATGTTGTTCTTTAAATACATTTGAATCGCCACCTAAAAACAAATACTAGTTATCACTTAAAAAAATAAAAATAAAGACCAAATAAAAAATAAGTATACATTATATTTTATTATGTGGTTGAGAAGTAGTGACACCTCTAGATTTTTTACTCAGAATAGGCCATACATTTGCCTACTACTTGCCAAAATAACAAAATTTTCGGGGTGGTACTTCCTATGAAAAATCAGCAATATATGTGGCCAATAGGGGTGCGTATCTACTCACATAACTTTTTAAGTCCTATTATCGGAAGTCCGAAAATGTTTCGCATACCATTTTACATCATAATGATCACTCTTCATATTACGATCGAAACTCATAATCATCTGAATTCATAATATCACTAATCTTACACCTAGTTAGTTAATAATAATATTTGTTTTCATATATTTTCTTATACTAACGATCGAAAGTCCTAAGCATTCTAATTTATAACGCTAATATTCATAAATTTGTGTATACTAATATTTGTTTTCATATATTGTGTATATAAGGACCGTACCAGAATGAAAGTGGACAACTTTAAGATCATATAAATACTTAATTCTGCCTCACAGAGTAAAACTTTTTAGTCGTTTATACAGGCCACTTTAGTGTATTTTTTGACAATGACAAACATCAGTTTCAATTTTAATGCATTGTCAAGATGGGACGTATAAGCTTAAAAGTTCGCAAAAGTATTTTGGACGATTGGTGCAAATTAAAAGGTATGACGTTCAGAAAACTCGCTAAAAAGTATAAAGTTAGTCCGTCAGGTGTGCACAAATTAATAAAAAGGTTCGGTGAAACTGCTGGTTTGCAAGATCTGCCTAAGTCTGGCAGAAAGCGGGGATCATGGGACTCAGCACTGGAAAAGAAAGTGATGCGGATGTTTCTACAAAAACCATCCCTTTCGGTACGAGACGCCGCAAAAAAGCCAATACGTCGCACTCAACGATTCAGCGAATCAAACTCAGGTGTAATTTAAAAACCTACAAAAAACAAAAACAGCCCAAACGAGATGATAAGCAGACCGCAGCTGTCCGAAAACGCACCAGAAAACTCTACGATCGTGTACTAACCAAAAAAAGGTTATGCATAATAATGGATGACGAAACATACTGTAAATTTGATTTTAAAACCTTACCTGGACCCTAGATTTTTACAGTACCCATTAGTAAAAAGGTTAGTCAAAAGGATAAGGCAATCTATGTAGAGAAATTCGGCAAGAAGATATTAGTTTGGCAAGCAATTTGTCAATGCGGGATGCGGTCTAAAGCATTTTTTACTACAGACAACTTAAACGCCGAATTATATCGCAAGGAGTGCTTACAGAAAAGGCTGCTACCCTTCATCAGAAAGCACTGGATACCAACTCTATTTTGGCCAGACTTGGCATCATGCCATTATTCTAAAGCTACACTAGAATGGTATACAGCAAACAAGGTCGACGTAGTTGGAAAATATATGAACCCTAAAGGTACTGGGCTATAATGAAGCGGTACCTACAAAAAAGTGTCAAAGTTGCAACGTCAGTCAACGACTTCAAGAATAAATGGAATAGGGCGTCAGAAAAAGTGACAGACTTGGTCGTCCAAAATCTGATGAAGAATATTAAAAGAAAAGTCAGATTGCAAGCAAAATAAGCAATTTACAGGGAATTCTTTAAAATAATTTATTGAGAAAATGTTAAAGTTTCATTTATTTCATATTTTATTTGTAATTATTACTTTGATTAAAAAATATGTGCCATTTTAGTTGTCCACTTTCATTCTGGCACGGTCCTTATGCGTGCTCGATAATATGTATTGGTTTTTATTCCAAGTTTTTTAAAGCGTCATCCTTCATTGCGTTTATAGTGTTATGTACCTGTACTGTATTAAAGTTAAAAGATTTACTTTAATCGAATATTGAATTTATTTAGTATATTGACATATCTGTTTACATAAGAGACAAGACTGTCAACAGCCAGAAAAACAATAAGGAGGTTTAGTACTCCTTAACATCCGGCTCCATTTTTGATTCCGGACATCTTGCATAATTCCGAAATCCTGGGACCATACAGAGGTTTGGTTTACATGTCTGCAAGTTGTCTGGAAGCTGATACTTTGCAGACTTCTAGTATATTGCGATCAATGCATTCTCTTACAAAGAAAGATCTTATATGAATGTGCTTCGTCCTTTGGTGGTATTCGTGTGGTGGATGATTGGCCAGCCTGATTGCTGATTCGTTATCAATGAAAAGAGCTGTTGGCCATTCCTCATCAGTGAGGTCTTTTAAGATTTTCTTCATCCATATAATCTCTCGAGCCGTTTCGCTAGCGGCTACGACTTCTGCTTCGGTTGATGAGATTGCAACAGTGGACTGGCGTTTACTCTGCCATGAAATTGGTCCTCCTGCAAATAGACACAACATGCCAGTGGTAGAACGTCCTGTGCTATGATCACCCCCGTGATCAGCGTCACTGTAGTATTCTAGGCCAGGAGCTTCCTTACTCTTATAAGCAATGCCTTTGTCCATTGTACCTTTTATATAGCGTAAACAGCGTTTAACGGTTTGAATGTCCCCACGGTTGGCGCAATACGCAAACTACTTGCAATTTGTGAGGCGTACGCTGGAAAACATGGGCTAATGTATAATTCAAAGAAGAGCGAACTATTGGTGTTTAGAGGTAAAAACAAAGCTCCCGCGTGTGTTCCTCCAGTACAGTTGAATGGGGTAACTCTCCAAAGGGTCACTCAATTTAAATATTTAGGTCACGTTGTTACAGAAGAGTTAAAAGATGACTGTGACATCGAAAGAGAACGTAGGGCGCTTTCTGTAAGGGCAATATGTTGGCTCGCAGATTTGCTGGTTGCAAAGCAGAAGTTAAGATCACACTTTTTAAGGCTTATTGCCAAACGTTTTACACCAGCAGTCTGTGGGTTAACTATACCCAAAAAGCGTATAATACTCTACGTGTTCAATACAATAACGCCTTCAGGGCGCTGTTGAGGATGCCATCTGCAGTGCTTCCGGCATGTTTGCCGATGCGCACACGGACGACTTTTTTGCGCTAATGCGCAAGAAAGTTGCCTCCGTTGTTCGCAAAGTGAAGGGCAGCAGCAACAGCCTCCTGGAGGTGTACGCGGGGCGGGGGGACAGCGCGGTGCGCGAGCGGCTGCGCAGGCTGCACGCCAGTGCTCCTGGCGGGGTCGCTCGAGCTCCGTGAGGTTGTCACATGTAGTAGTTACGTACAGTTATTAATAGTAGGTATAAGTTGTTGTATTAACTAACATCTATGGACCATAATAGTTGTCTGATAATAAAAGCATTTTATTTTATTTTTATAATGAATGGGATACTGCAGGCATTCGTAAGAGTAGAAATAGGCTGCATGACCTAAGTTTACAGGGTGTCCGGTAAATAGTGGCCAACCTTACAGGGCTGGATAACTTAGCTCAGGAGTGGCCAAAATATGATAAATCATGTTTAGTAAAAGTCACACCAAAAAGGAGATATCCCAACTTTTCAAAATTTTGGAAATGCGGTATCCTGGTTCACCATTTTCAATGCCATGGCCACATTTATTACTACTTTTCAGTTTATTTGCTGTGAAAGATAGCTATTTAAATTTGCTTTAAGACCCTATAAAGTTTAGGAATCTGAGGTTTTCTTACGGCAAGTTTAACATCGCACGGTGTAAAAAAAATGTACTAAGACCTGTAGTGCTGCGTTGCTAAAAATTGACCTGTTGAATTGAGATTCTAAAATAATATAACAATTGAGTTTATTGATTACAACAGCGAAGTTATTATTAAGTTTATCCAACAAAGACTGAATTTTATCAAACTATCGAATTTAAAATACGACTTTTGCTTCAGTTTAAAATCAAGTTAGCTGGTTTTAAATGCTTTAGAAGACAATTTACATTAAATTAAAATACAACGACACTACGATAAAAGGTAATAACTTACATTTTATTAATATTAAAGTAATTGGTGCTTGCCGCCAGCCTTAATGCAGGCTCGGCAGCGTTTCATAAACGAGTTCTTGAGTTCGGAGGCATATCGTCGCTCACCAATTGGTCGGCTAGCTTCTGCGACGCGACTATGCAGGGCACGAATTTGAATATCGAAAATTGAAATATCGACAGTTAAAACATCGATGGTCAAAATGAATGTCGAACGATTTAAATATCTAGTAGCATTATATCGACGTCTGGAATTTCTAAAACTCAAATACCGAACGGCTAAAATATCGAAAGTTCAAAATATCCACAGTTGAATGATCGATATACTTATTATGTTAATATCTAAACAAAATATCAACCATCAAAAACCCAACGTTTAAAATATCGAAAATGAAAGTAGCGAACGATCTTAATATCTGCTATCATTATATCGACGGCTAATATTCCTACAGATCAAACGCTTCGGCGTTAAAAACCTTAATGTGACTTTTTAACGGTTCCCTAATGATTCGCCGACAATTATTTGGCAGATTATTGATTGGCAGACAACGTTTCGCCGAGTAACGGTACGCCGATGGATTTGTTCGTAGATGTATTGTTTCGCAGACTAACGTTTCGTAACTCAACCTTTAGCAGCTGTTTTAGTTGGCTTATGAGTCAGTAAGCTGAATCACTATTGGCAGAAATTCGTTTAGCCTATTATAGTTAGGGAGGCGAGGTAGCTAAATGGCGTAATTCAACGGCGCCGTCGAGATCTATCAAAATCGAAAGATAAAATAATTTCGAAAAGAAAAGCTCGTATGGTAAAAACCATTTTAGCGGTGGGTTTGGCGTGTACGGTTTTTCAAAAATGTTTAAAAAACACAGTTACTTGGGCATTCTCGAGCGCGTCAGATATTCATACTACGTATGCCCCAAGTGCCTCTGATAACAACGGTATACTAATCTGCCGGTTTGCGTGGTGGGGGTAGGCATATAAAGTAGTCAAAAATGCAAAAAAAAAAAAATTACTCGAGCGCGTCAGATTTTCGGAAGGGGTGTTAAGTAGGCCCCAAGGAAGCTCCCTTTAAAAAAACTGACGATTTCGGCGTGACGATAAGTTACGATGAATATTTGAAAATGCAAAAAAAAAAAGTTTTTTGAAATACTCGAGCGCGTCAGATTTTCATAGGGGGGGTTTATCTCGGTATCCTGAAAGCATATTTTCTTAATCTGACAAAAATTTTGGTGGGTTCTCTTAATCTGACCGAAAAAGGTTTTTGGTTTTTTGGTTTCTTTTTTTTCCTTTCTTTCTCCTTGATAAAACGGGGAATTTAAGAATGACAATAAAGCGATAGATAACCTTTTTTGTTTATTTAAACTTTTTTTTTGTAAAATGAATCGTTCGCGACTTATATGCCGCAACGCGTTTTTCGGAAGACGAAATGGCTCCTCCACACTTCCGGTCATGCGGAAACTGGCAGATTTTGTATTTTTTGTAAGTTTTACATTATATTCTTCAAAAAAATAAAAACAAAAATCGCGCTCGAGAATGCCGGATTAACGTTTTTTTTTACAAGTTCGCGGTTCGCGACCCTGTAACTCGGCGGCGTCAAGGACTTATCGTCAGATTAGTTAAATTTAGTCTTAAAACACTAAAATCAACCCCCAATATCTTAATCTGACGCGCTCGAGTATTTCAGACTATCGATTTTTTTTTACTAATCTGATCGTCTATCCTAGGCGCGCGTCACTACACATAGAGCTAAATACTTTACAAGGTTGTTCTATTAGGTCTAAGGTATCTCTCATATCTTAAACTGCCACGCTCGAGTATTACCGAAAATTCCCCTATTCGCCTCCCTAACTATTAATCACTACACATTTTGAATGTTGGCTCCAAAAACTGTTCGCTTTTAAACGGTTCAACTATTATTCATCATCATATTAACTGTTTGCCACTTTTTCGTTTTGCACTGGGAATGGCATCAAATACTGCGAATTTGTCTGGATTACGCTATGACATCATTGGTGGTTTTATATGCCATGTAATAAACACTGATTAGTGGCGGTAGAAATTCTTCGTGATTTCCTTATGTACCCGCATAAGTTTTGAAGTTATTATTGTTGTCATTTAGTCAAGCCCGTGTAATAGTTAGTTAGCCATAAAAGTAAGTTAAGTTGCTTTAAATGTTTAAAAATGTCCAATTATGAAGTATTTAAATCTACAAGGGGGGGAATGAAATTGTTTATGGATGGATTTAGTTTTGAGAAAAATAAAGTTCTACAAGATCAATATTACTGGAGATGTGAAATGTACCGTGATGAAATGTACAAGTGTAACTGCAGTATTACTACCATGTCAAGTGAAATAGATGGTACTAATCACGTTTTGAAAAAGTCTGTGGGTGATCATAACCACGAACCGGATCCACTACGCAAAAAAATTGCTGATTTCCAGGAGAACTTGAAGAACGAGGCCGGTTCTGGAATCAAACCAGGTATGATTCTGCATAACAATATTGCAACAAGTTCACTGGAAGTTGCAGAGAATTTACCATCAACATCGGCATTGAAGCAAATAATTTATAGACAAAAACAGAAGTTAAATAAAATTGAGGAGCCGGAGGATTTATTTTTTGAAATAAATTTTAACCATACTCAAATAATGGACAAAAATTTCATTATCAAAGATCGCCTATATGATGAAAATAAAAGAATTTTGCTAATGTCTACTCTGGATATGATGACTATCTTAAGCAAAGCGGATTACTGGATTTTAGACGGGACGTTTAAGGTAGTACCGTCAATTTTTAAACAGTTAGATACCATTCATGGTAATATTAATTCGGAAAACAAGAAAACATTCCCGTTATTATTTTGTTTATGTTCCAACAAAGATAAACGATCGTATGATGTCATATTCGAATTAATTACAGAATACGGGCTGGAAAATCAAATCGACATGACACCCAAAATCTGTGTTTTAGATTTTGAAAAAGCAGCTATACTAAGTATTCGCTCAAATTTCGACAGTGTGATATTACAGGGTTGTAATTTTCATCTTGGTCAAATACTTTACAGAAAAGTACAAGCAAATAACCTGGTTAAGAAATATGGAAATGATATAGTCTTTAATAATAATTACTTAACTAAAAAAATGCCGAAACAAAAATCGACTGAACCTTAAATCTACTAAACAATAATGATGCCATGTCACAACTCTGCTTATCATGTTTCGACGAACAGTTGTTCGGTAAAATGAAACAATTACGAAACAAACAATCGACTAAACGTAACTCTGCGTATCACTTTACTGTCTACCGACTATTTGGCGAAACAAATAATAGGCGTAACGAAATTATACCAAACGTTACTCGGCCAAAAGAAAGGTCTGCCAATAGTTGTCTGCGAAACAAAAATCTGCGTAATTAAACTCGGCGAAACGACAGGTACACGAATATTACTTGTAAATGTTGCATTAGGTATACGTAATTTGTTCATTCAACGGCTCCGGCGCTGCGGGCAGTGCAGCCCCACCGCCTTCGCGAAACAAAACGCATACACCCACGCCCATCTCCGCAGCTTCGGCTTGTTGGTCGCCTTCGGCGACCACCCTCAGCCGCTACGGCTCGTCCGGGTGCTGCGCTTCGTTCCAGCGGGCGAGAACTGCCCTCCTTCCGCGCCTCCGGGTTTGCAAAGACACTCTAGAGGGTAGGAGCCGTAGCGGCTGAGAAAGCAAGCCGAACCTGCGGAGGTGAGCATGGGTGCCTGCGTTTCGTTACGCGAAGGCGGTGGGGCTGCACTGCCCACAGCGCCGGAGCCGTTGCATGAACAAATTACGGTTAAAATATCAAACGTTTGGCAGTGGATCTTAATTTAAAACCATTCGAAATACTTTCGATATTTTAACATCCGACTTAATAATATTTCGATATTTCACTGGTAGATAATCAGATTTTCGACATTTCAGTATTCGACTATTGTACCATTCGGTAATATAGACTTTCGATATTTAGAATTTCGACCTTAGAATCGTTCGACATTTTAAATTCGATATTTTATATGTCGATATTCAGATTTTCGAAATGTAGACATTCGATAACTACAACATTCGATAATGTATACTTTCGACATTTTGAATTTCGACCTTATGATCGTTCGACATTCTGAGTTTCGATATTTTGACCGTCGATGTTTTAATCGTCGATATTTCAATTTTCGATATTCAAATACGTGCCCACTATGCAGCTATTCCAAAGAGTTAGGGAGGGCAATCAGTTCGCTCACTTCCTTAATAATGTAAAAAATTATTCAAGGACTTTTAACCCTTTAAATGCATGAATTTTATTTTTTTGTCGAACAAAATACATTTGTTGCCTATTAGCGTAATAAAAAAAACAAAGTATTTTTTAATACTATGTTTTTTTTTAATTCCGTCTAGAATATTATACCGGCCCTGTAGAACTACTGTTGCTTGATTGTTGTGTTGGTTCCTTACGAACATCGTTAATGAGTGGAGGGGTCTTCGAATTCTTGAATCTTCCGTATCCTCCGGAATTTTATCACTATCCTCATCTTCCAAATCCTTCAAAAAGTATTTCTTACTTTTGTATTAAAGTAGGTTTTCTTCCACATCTTCATCATCCTCAAAATCGTCATCAGATAAAGCTGTTCCGAGACTTTTTAAGGAGGAATTTATTTCTTTTTCAATGGAACAGGTGTTAAACATGTTAGTTACTTGTCTGAAAAATAAAAATATACTTATTTAATCGTTACCTTAATTGTACAGACACAGACTAATTACTAGAGGCAAAAAGAACGTGTCAGATGTTGTTGCTCGCAATGTCGGATAACATTTTTTCAGCGGACTGTACCAGCAATAGGACTAATTAAGATATTTGTGTTAGTGTAGATTGTAAAAGTATGATAAAAAGGTTAATTATTTGGTTCATGATTCTCAAGGAAAGCAACAAAACTTTGCCAAAGCACACAATACTATTGTCTATTAAGGTAAACGCAGCTATCAACGACCCATCGAAAATCTGCAGGTATTACCGACCCATAAGTGTAATTCGAATTTTTAACGTTTCTGCGACTGTTTGAGTCACAGGTAATAGAAAAAATACACGCGTTTGTTCGTTGAGCATCGGATACTCTGAAGTTAGTGTGCGTGGCAGTGCGAAAAGGAGATAAAATACATCAGTTTCTGTGCGGCCGGCGTGGACGCAGGTCTTGTCGTACTGGCCCTTGTTCCTGCAGGTAAGTACCCAATTTTTCTGCTTAAGACATTTAATGCATATTATTGATACCTACAATTATCGTGTAGTATTTTATGTATACATTTACTTATAAAATCTCGAATTTGTAATGCATTTAATTGAAAAAACGTCACTTTATATCATAAAACTTTAATTAAAAATAGGGCGGTGAAAGCTTCTTCCATTTTACTAG
Source organism: Acleris emargana (assembly GCA_927399475.2). NCBI lineage: Eukaryota > Metazoa > Arthropoda > Insecta > Lepidoptera > Tortricidae > Acleris > Acleris emargana. Next base: position 50,864,952 of record OV656835.1, on the reverse strand, counting down.
TTGCAGCCATTACCGACCCACGAGTCGGTAATGGCCGCCATGTCGAGTTTCGTTTTAATATCTTTTCTGTTGAAATTTGACTATTATCCAAGCATTTGTATAAACCATTTTAATAACAAACAATCAGCCTTTGTATAAATCTATTAGCGTTATACAATAATGTGTGTAGTTTTCTTGTTTTTGCGTTGAAAATTTATTGAAAATGACTACATTTTTCATAACTCGATATACTTTAGAGACAATAATGAATTAACCATAATTTAATAAAACTTGGTTTTTGTAGTTGAATGTTGTATTACTTTAATCAATCACGGTCTCTTTTACAGTCAGGAAACCACCTATTATAAATATAATGTACTTTTCTTAAGTCAGTAATACATTTTACTATTATACCCTACATATTCTATTACCGACCCATGTGGGTCTAGGTCTAACACTATTTCACAGACAAAAATGCTTGGCCTTACCAAGGCCTAAACCCGAAACTTAGTCATTAATAATTTGGGAGAATGCAAAAGCCGTATCTTCTCTAGGATAAATAATTATACGACTATACTCGTAACAAAATAAATAATAAGTCCTAAATATTAGAGCTATAATGGGTTAGGAGAACTGAATATTTGATTTGCGCATTTAACCATTTTACAAATAACAAACAAATTACATCTACAACTTTTATCGCGACCGTTTGAAAATCATTGGCGCTTCATTAGCGTAATGATGCCGAGCGAGAGCGGAATACGATATTCCCGATATTACTATTCAAGTATGACGAAAAACATAAAATTGTCAGATTTGTAACCGGCAAGTTTGAACTGGTGAATCCGGTGAAGCCTAAAAAAAACTCTTTAGTTATTTTCATGCATATATGCGTTCCCGTGTGTTTGCCGGGTTAGAATAGTGCCACTCCATGTCTTCCCGTGGATGTCGTAAGAGGCGACTAAGGGAATATAGGGTTGTAGTACTGTTAGGCGATGGGCTTGCAACCTGTCACTAATATGCTGGTAAACATCTTGGTGGCCTATTTGTGCAAATTGTGGTTACTGAATTATCAACAACTTTTTAAAGTTGTAATTCTGTAGCTCTGCCTAGCACACTCTGGGATTACAGGCGTGAAGGTTACAATCTTGAAAAAAACATTAAATTAAAGTAAATATGAAATTATGCTCATGCCTTAAATTATTCTTGATATACTTAAATGATTTTTGAATAAAATCGTACTCCGATCTTGAATCATATTTGTCCATATTATTGGGTAGTGGTTAATTAATTGGCAACTTTGTGATGACATAGAAAGTGTCCCTTTCGGAAGAGAAGACTTTGTTTTATTAAAACATGAGTACGACTTACGTCAGGTTCCTATATTCAATCCGCGGACAGATAGGCTTACTACGGATTAAAATTTGACACATTTTGTATGGGCAAATGTCAAATTTTAACCCGAGGTAAGCCTTATCTATCCTCGGATTGAATATAGGAACCCGACATAATTGGACTTTGTCACTCGGCGATTCGTCGGGAGAGATCGGAAGTGCAAATGACACGAGACGCATTGCTGCATATTCATAATATCATAATGTGCACTTAACAGTCTAAAAAGCAATGTAAATCACCTGCCAAAATGACACATTTTACAGTAGACCTATGAATAACAGATGTGACTTGATTTGATTATTACATCGCATTTCTAAAACCACAAATGTGATGTAAAAGAATCTTTTTCAAGACACAAGAGGATTTTCAACGAACACATTGAATCTGCTTTACTCCTGTAAATATGGAAAAATTGGCCATTGTTTACTCATTTTACGATTGTGATTTTGAAATGGACTATACACACGTTATACCTTGACAGCATTTTAAAACACTAATTCCTGTAGCTACCTACATGCTCTATCGAAATTACAAACTAGGAGCTTACTTAATGTTCATATTATTTTTATTATTTGGCTCATAAGGTTATAAACATGGCGTGGCATATACCATTTTTATTTATACTATTTATAATATTTTGGTGTTATTTAAATTAATGAGTATGAATATGATTTTGACTAAAGTTTTAGTTTTAATATTGACTCCACACTTTTGATTCATCTTAACGTGCGATTAAAAATCCGAGCCCTGTAAAACAGATAATTTCGTCCCAAAAAAATCCTTTGATTTTGAAAGCTAACCCGTAACAATATGTCATACTTTCTATTTGAATATTTAGAATTTAATGAACTGTCTGTACTTAGGCCGCCTTTACACCTGTAAGTTACTTTCGTAATATTTATGTAACTTACTTACGGTTGCATTTACGCTTAAAATAAACTTACAGTAAATAATGCTTACGTAAATTTTGTGAGTTTAAACTTGCATAAATTATTACACGCCCATTTACATAAAATATGCTTACTAAATCAGTAATAAAAATGCTTTCTCATAGTCACAACGATCAAGCGGCTGCTGCATATATAATTTTATCCAATAAAAGGCGAATGCAAAAGAATGCTGAAAGAAAATGCTGGGTCAAACCTTGCTTTGAAAAAAGAATGGCACGAGGTGCGTTTGAAAATCTTTTGAAGGAGTTGAGAATGGAAGACCGAGACCGATTTTTCAATTTTATAAGAACGAATGCTACAAGTTTTGAATATATTTTGGAAAAAGTTGCACCAATCATGAAAAAAAAAGATACACGTTTTCGACAAGCAATTTCACCAGCTGAGAAACTTATGGTCACTCTTCGATTTCTGGCTACATGTATGTACATAGGCTGCTACGAAAGTTTTTAGCTGTATAAAAACTAACTACATTTACTTTTCAAAGTGTGTGGCAAATTAAGGGTAATTAAGCTATAAACCTCTTTGTATAATAAAATGGCATACTGGCCGGTTAGTTTTTTTTTTAAATATTTTTTTGCTGAGTGTAAGTCCATTTTTGTTTCTTGCAATGGAGCTGTCGCGAGAATCGTTTCGTGCTATGATATTCTACGACTACAAAAGGAACTTAACCTTTAAGGAATCTCATAATTTTTTTAACGACGCATTTGGGGAGTCCTCTCCATCGTTAGAAACAATTTCATATTGGTACCGCGAGTTTAAGCGGGGTCGGGAGTACCTCAAAGATGAGCCGAGACCAGGATGGCCATTGGCCGTCGTGTGCTGTAACGCCGGAAAACGTGATCAAAGCCGAATGGTTGATAAAAGAACACAGGAATATTACAAATCGGGAAATAGAGCATGAACTTGGCATTGGATCACCCGCAGTTGCGAGCATTTTACATGATCATCTCAGCGTCAGGAAGATTGCTTCGCGTTGGATACCGTATTTGCTGACCGAAGAGCAAAAAGCCCGGCGAGTAGATTTGTGTCAGTTTATGCTCAAAAAATTCGGCGGAGGCAATTCCCAACAGGTGCCTAATATCCTTACTACTGATGAGTCTTGGATATACTGCTATGACCCTCTAACAAAGCAACAATCTATACAATCTGTGTTCGAGGAAGATGGGCCGCCATTAAAAATTGTTCGTGGCCGTAGTGTAAACAAAAAAATGATCGCCGTTTTCTTTCGCCGCGGGGGCCCAGTAGCTGTAATTGTGCTTGAAGATCGAAGAACAATTACTAGCCAGTGGTACACAGAGGTCTATCCACCCCAGGCATTTGATACGTAGTTGCGTACGGTGGCGGTTTGGTACTCGTGTGGGCTGGGATTTCTGCAGAAAGCCGAACAGAGCTAGTACTGATCGAAAACGGTACACTAAATAGCGTAAGATACGTGGAAGAAATCCTAAATGAGCACGTCGGTCCATTTATACACTAGGTGAAAATGCTATTTTCATGCATGATAATGCCCGTCCCCATACTGCTCGTGTAGTACAAGACTACCTGAACGATGTGGGTATTCGCCGCATGGAATGGCCGGCCCGGAGCCCGGATCTCAATCCGATCGAGCACGCGTGGGACGAGCTTGGACGACGAGTAAGACAACGAGTACCTCCTTCAATGACGCTTCGCGAGCTCAAAAACGCGTTGGTAGAGAAATGGGAGAACATTCCCCAACTGTGCTTCATAAACTTGGTGTACAGCATGCCGAATCGCATCGCAGCTGTGCAGGCAGCACGTGGGGGTAATACTTACCAAGTATTAAAATGTGTCAAAATTAGATAATTGTATAAAAAAAATCATTATTTTCAATTTTGTTTTTTCAAGATTCAGTATTAAATATAATGCGTTTTATTTAAGTGACATTTAACTGTCTTTAAAGTTCAATTTATTTTATTAGGCTAGATGTATTCGTTTTTGAGATATTGCAATTTATGTTAGTGACCCGAAAGTTTTGCTCTCGAGTGTACTTGCAAAATTGCAAATTATAGGAAGTTTAAGTTCAAATTTGGTTCTAAGGGTTTCGTAGGTAATTAATCGTTACTAATATTATAGGCAGACCTAGGAATAAACGGAACAAAATTAAATGACAGCTAGGGATTGCCTTTATCGATAAACTCAATTATCGATGCTTTTCCCGCATACTAGTGATCGCTCCAAGTTTTGTTTGTATTTTTTTATTGTAACTATGCAAATAAAACAAAATAGCAACATAATTCTTGTTATTCCTTATTTTAAAAGTTTTTTTTAACCTTTAGTCATCATCAGTGATCGGAAATAGGTGAGCTAAAATACCTATTCTTCGCGAGAGGACATAATATAGAGTGGTTACAACCGGATAAAAAAAAAAAAAAATCTGTTCCGGGTATTCGATATTTATTAGGGTAATCCTGATCTTGGTACTGTTAGAGATATATCTGTTGATATAAAAAAGGGAGAGGAAATAGAAAATGAATTATTATCGTGCTACAAATATGCACCTTTAACTTCCGTAGACCTAGAGCGGTCGTTTTCTACCTATAAGTGGATTTTGAATACTTACTAAAAGAAATCGTTTAACTATGGATAACATTGAAAAGCTGATTGTTATTTATTTCAATGCTGAACAAGCTAATTATAATTACCTGGCCGACTGTAATGCTGAAACTGAGGATTCCAATTGAAAAAAATGTTCAGGGCAATTGATGGAAGATTGTTATATAGGTTGTTTTTTTTACTGATTATCTGTGATAAATGTTTAAGAATTTGTTTGTAAGTATAAAAATAAAGGTTTTTCAATTGTTAACGATTTTTTATTTATTTATTTATGATTATGTTACCTTTTATTACATACATACATACATAAACTCACGCCTTCATTCCCAGAGTGGGGTAGGCAGAGCTACAGAATTACCAAGCAGTCTTAAATAAGTTTTTGATAATTCTGTAACCACGTTTTGCACAAATCAGGCCAAGATGTTTACCAGTGTATTAGTGACAGGTTGCAAGCCCATCGCCTAAGAGTACTAGAAGCCTTTATTATTTCCTTAGTCGCCTCTCACGACATCCACGAGAAGATATGGAGTGGCACTATTCTAACCAGGTGACCACACAGGTCCTTTTATTACACCACCGCAAATCCACCACGAGGACTATTTTAATATGTACAACCACATACCTATTATGCCTTCAGAAGCAAGTGAGGTAAGCGGGTGTTTACCTGAATATGTACATAACTGTATACGTATTTGCCTCCTAATCTTTCTAGTACTAGTAGCTTACACTATTTTGACGCTAATACGCCAATCTGACAAGCACTGACAATGAATAGGAAAACACAGACTACATAATTTACCATATATTTCACATTTTCGGATAACTTATAATTTTAACTTTATGGCAGGAATGTTACCATTTTTACTACAAACTTTACAACCATTCTATAAGGAAATGAATGTATGTTCAACATTACGGCTAGTATTCGCAGTGCCCGGATAAATATCAAATTCCCGGAATCCAAAAAATATATACTTTTATCCGGTTGTAACCACTCCATATTATGTCCTCTCGCAAAGAATAGATATTTTAGCTCACCTATTTCCGATCACTGGTCATCATCATCATTTTTTTCCTTATCGTGTATTTCAGAATGACTGTCCCATTTTGTTAAAATAAACAATCAGAATTTGTCAAGAGTAAAAATAAAAGATTATGATTAGTGAAGGTTAAAATATCCTTTTAAAATAAAGAATAACCAGAATTATGTTTCTATTTTGTTTTATTTGCATAGTTTCAATAAAAAAATATTTTTACAAACAAAACTTGGAGCGATCACTAGTATGTGAGAAAAGCATCGATAATTGAGTTTATCGATATAGGCAATCCCTAGCTGTCATTTAATTTTGCCCCGTATATTCCTAGGTCTGATTATAGGTAACTGTTTGATTATTACGTCTTTATAGTTATGTGCCCAGACGTGATAATTCCCAAAGAAATAAATTATTCAAAGCTTATTAAACGCGCGAACTCCGTCAAACCATGCAAGCCAGTATAGTCAGTATCAATATCTCGTGCAAAGCAAGTCGTTTTAGCTCCGATATCTACTATTTATCACAGCCTATTGGAATTTGAACAAAGTTTCTAAGTTTATTGCTAAGAACCACGATATTCATGGGTAGAGGATTCCGTGTGTCTAAACCTTTTATTTAACACGTGCTGCATAGAAACACAAACGTTGATAATCCACTGCTACAATAAAAACAAAAGTAAAGATAAACTCGGATAGCATTCTCAAAAGTCAATGAAGACGACTTTTACGTACTCGTTACGGCAACTATCTAATTTCATGGTGCTTGAGAGTTTCAAGTTCATGACGTCCCGCCCCTCTACTACGGATTTTTTTATACTTTGACGCAACCATGCAATGTTAATTTAATACGTGTAGTGCGCCGTCGTGGTTTGAAACCATACTATAATGTATGCGCCGTAATTGCACAGTAGTTATTTATGTAACTGGTACATAATGAAGCTTCTTAAGGTGAAAGTTACGATCGCTCGAATTACAGACCTTAAGAGCTAATTTGAAAAGCCAAACGAAACTTTTGATATTCATATTGAACGTTACCATGGTGACCAAATAACGAATCGATGGATATTAACCATCCATAGTTAGTAATTTATAAAAAAGCACATTTATTCTAGATTAAAATTAATTTTGTTTTTAACCACAACCGATTTCATTCTGATATAGACTTATTTTCCTGCTCCCGCGCCTCATTCAAGGCTACTGTTATAAAACTATACAAAACAAAAAAGATATAATAAATTATTGTTAATGCTAACTACTTAATGAAAGTGTAGTCAAAAATGTGCATTTGTAAGTTGTATTTTCTTTTTTTTTCCTATGTTCTCAGTGAGATATGTTCAGGGGAACATCCTAAACTATTCTGTACGTGTTACGCATATTCTACCTGTACTGTTACTTCACTTGTATGTTTCTGTTTTTATCTCCGAATCAATAAAATAAATAAAATAAAATAAAAGGCTACGTTCATTATTATATAGAATTGTTTTCCCGTGTCGGTTACGCTATATATGGTATTCTGATACCTTTAACGATATCAATATAAGCGGTTTATAGTACGCGAGGTAGTTTTTATTTTTATTAGATCATAAGTGCTATGAGAACTTTTGTGCAACTTGTTTGATTTTGGACTTAAATGGGTCATAAATTTAAGTCTTTTTTTAAGGTTCTATAAAATCTAACTGTAAGTTTGGTATTGAATGTTAGTGCGAAATAAACATATTTTCACTTCTCATGCTCGTAAAGTCCTTCTGCTGGCACTAGTGCATAAAATTCGATTTTATGCACTAGTGCAAAAATGGTTGTCGTCATCTAGACTAAGACAATTGAGCCCAACAGCCAGACAGACGAGGTGACTACATTAAATAAACTTGTTATTTGAATACCTATATTTCTAACGATGCATCGTAGTTGCATCTAACATAAAAGAAATTTAAACTATTTAAAACAAGCATTATTAACAAGAACATTAAAAAATCAACGTAGGTATAAACTTGGCAGTATTGGGTTCGACCTAAGTCAAAAATCAAAAGCAGTTTTTTTTTTTTTTTTTAAAGAAATACCGTTACTGGAAAGAGGTTTTGGACTACTAATTAGTTGATTTCTTTGCAAAACTTGTTGTGTTATGGAATTTAATTAAAATGTCGTCTAGTGAAGAGGAAATAATGCTCACACCTAACACACTCATGGAAAAAAATGCAAAAGAACTTATTGAACAGACATTGCCGCCTAAATCCAAGAAAGTTTATTTTAAAACGTTTAACAATTTCATGGTCTGGAGAAGCGGCAAACAAGTCAATACATTCTCGGAAAGTGTTTTTTTAACTTACTTTGATGAATTATCAAAAAAACTGCAGCCGTCCACACTTTGGAGTTTATATTCTATGCTGAAGGCGACAATGGATATGAAGCACTATATTAACCTAAAGAGTTAAACGAAGCTCACAACTTTCCTTAAAAGGCTTTCCAGTGGTCATAAAAGCAAGAAATCCAAGGTTCTCACTGCAAACCAAGTGGAAACCTTTTTAAACACAGCTCCCGATGAAAAATATTTAGCCACAAAAGTAAGCTATAATCTTAAATAATATCTTAAAAAAAACCTTTCTAGCTTATAAAATCAACGAAAAATGTTTTTGATTCACGCATATACACTGGCCCGCAAAACTAAGTATCACACTTTTAAAATATTTTTTTTTAATTAAACTATAGAAGTTAGAGATTTAAAATAAAAAAACGTTTTATAGAAATTTTTATCAGCTTTCTTTTACAACTATTGTTAACTATACAGTAACATTTTCAACTTGAAAAAAAAGATAAAGCAATAAAATAGCCATTTTTAGCTTAATTTAAAAGCTCAATTAACATTTATAAGTATGGTTTACATGTTGTTATTTAATTTTTAATAACTGGTATTGCCTCTTCGGGCTCTGACTACAGCTTCGAGCCGGTTTGGCATACTGAACACGAGGTTTCGGAGCCGATGTTGGGGAATATTCTCCCATTCTTCTGTTAGGGCCTGTTTTAGAGCCCTGAGGGTGGTAGGTGGTGGTCTGCGGCTTCTGACTAGCCTCCCTAGCTCATCCCAGGCGTGCTCAATTGGGTTGAGATCAGGACTTCTTGATGGCCAAGCCATCACGCTGATACCAACTTCCTGAATATACGTTTGCACGACTCGAGCCGTGTGTGGTCGGGCATTATCATGCATCAGCATCGATCCATCACCCATATTTGCTAAATACGGCCCTGCATACTCATTGAGAATCTCTTGGGCATATCTTACCCCAGTCAGAGTGCCATTTTCTATGGCCACTAACTCTGTGCGACCTTCTGAACATATGCCAGCCCATACATGTAAACTGCCACCACCGTACTGGACTCTTTCTGAGAAGCAGGCTTGAAGGTATCGCTCACCAGATCGCCTGTAGACACTTCGCCTTCCATCAGAAGTGTAAAGTGAGAATCGAGACTCATCTGTGAACAAAACTCTTGACCATTCTTCTTCATCCCATTGTCTGTGTTCACGGGCGTATCGCAGTCTCGCTACTCGATGCTCTCTCTCGAGTTTGGGGCCGCTCGCTGGTCTTCGGGGTTTCTGATTTCCTTCAGCAAGTCTTCTTCTCACTGTATCGGCACTAATGTAGTCCCTTCGGGTCTAAAGAAGCTGTTTCTGGACTTCAACTGCATTTAGGTGGCGATTTCTCAACACAGTGGTAACAATATAATGGTCTTCTCGGGCACTAGTACATCTGGGTCTGCCATTACAAGGTCTCCTCAGATGGTTTCCAGTCTCTTCGTACCTTCGCTTCACCTTCTGGACCGTTCGTAACGTCACACCCACCATTCTTGCAGTACGACGCATACTGATACCTAGTTCCAGATAAGTCATGATTCTAGCACATCCTTCAGTTGAAAGAGGCATGATAAATAAAGTTTATGGGCTGTTGTCTAACTTAGCTTTTGTAACAAGAGTCAACGATCAAGAAAAAATTGAAAACAAAAACAGAAACAAAAAAATGAATGGTAAAATTGTAATTCGAAAAAGAGTATTTTTGTTTTGAATTTTTTTTTCAGCCATTTCTTAAAAGAAGGTTACTGACTATGAAGTTTTTATATACAAAATTAAACTCATTTTTTAGTCCCTTTTATTCCGAAAGTATATCTTGTGTACTTAAAAAGTTATTGCATTTTTAAAAGTGTGATACTTAGTTTTGCGGGCCAGTGTATTTGTACGAAAATACGCCAAGTTATAATTGTAATAAAATAACTATTTTTGTTTCAGGTGGCACTTATATTTGGTGGAACTTGCCAATATTACCGTGGATGACGTTAAGACGGACATGCAGTTGCAAGCAATAAACCTACCTAATACGAAAACAAACCGTGAACAAACATTCGTCGTCAAAGGAGAATACTTGAATATAGTAAAAAAGTACCAAGCCCTACGCCCTCAAAATGTGTCAACAAATAGATTCTTCCTAAATTATCAAAACGGAAAGTGTACCATGCAGGTTATTGGACGTAACAAATTTGCAGGATTACCCAAACAAATTGCAACTTTTCTGAATTTAGCCACCCTCTTAGGCGATTCAGGTGTCAACATAACAATGTTGAAGCGACATGGCGGCTGGAGCTCGGACCAGGTTGCTGAGGGGTATATAGAGGATTCCGTGGAAAATAAGTGCAAGATTACTGATCGTATTACAGAGGCAATTAATTTAGTCCTAAATGATGTAGAAGGGCCAGGCCCTTCTACATCAAGAGATGGTATGTTTCAAGCACGTCCCCAGCCTTGCCCTTTTACATCAAGAGCTCAAGCACATCCTCAGCCTTCGGATCCATGCCCTTAAATCCAGAGCCATCTTCCTCTCATAATACTCCATCTACATCATCGTCACAAATTCAAACAAATACTGTAAATATGCCCGGAAAAACCATAACATATAATATACAGAATTGTTCAAATTTCAATTTATATTTTTTCTCAAACATGCTGTGTAATGTCGGCGTTATGTTAGTTATTTTAGGCTTCAAAGTGCCACGTTCCCGACGGAACAACTCGAGAGAACTGTAAAGGAATTTCATACAAAATTGAAGGCCTAGGCCGGGAAGTATTTTTTTTTTAATTTTAATATGGCCATGACAGCTGGTTTTATGAACAGGCTGAATAGCTGAAAATCGTTTTTTTTTTGTATCTGTGTGGTTCGGACCAAAAATATCCGCGTTAATGCCTATTACACAAATGTTTTTTGAGTGATGTTTTTTTTTTATTTCATTGCATATGTTTGAGAAAAGCACTATACATACCTCGCCGTGAAAAGGGGTTGCCAGCCTCGTAACTATCCGACCTCGCTTCGCTCGGCCGTCTTTATGAACTCGGCCTGCAACCACCTACTTCCCGGCGTCTGTAGTAATGTACTATAATTAAAGTTTTTTTACATTATCTCTGTTTTATTTCCTCGTAATCGAAGTGAAAAGCACAGTGTATAACTCGGTCTTAAAACCCATTTTATCCTCCATACCATAAGTCTCGGATAAAATGGTTTGTTTTATGCCCTTGTTGTACAGTCGAGTTCATAAATATATGAGCAAATCCGAGGCTTCAAAAATAAATGAGCATAGAGAGGTACATATGCATCTGAACATATTCACTTGTCAAAAATATATGTACATGGCACCTGTCATATTTATCAGAGCAAGTCGCACAATAATATGTGAACAACGAAAAACTTATAAATATCTGTACTAATATTTTTAAAATTATTTGACCGAATGAAAATACACAAATACCTACGCAAAAGTTTTTTCAAATATTTATAGGCATATATTGGCACATAAATATGTGTACTAACGTTTTACAATTGGGTAAGTATAGTTTTTTGAAGTGGTATATTTTATAATTTATTTCGATAGGGATTATTATGTAGATCTGAGAAAAAAATCCTTGTATTTTTATTTACTTCAGTTTTTCCGAAATCATTTTTTAAAACACTGAGGTGACAGTTCATAATTTCCATATTTACATACCAGAAGCCATTTGACAATCTTCGAAAAGAGTGCAGACTTGTCATTACATACATCTATCTCATGTTTTGCTCTTCAATCATTTTGACAGGAGCCTCTCGGCAAAAATACAGAATTATTTGATTTTCAGCAGAATCTTCGGAACGCATAACAGCTAAGTGAAGCCTAATTTCAACCTAAATGTCAGGGCACGTTTTGGCTTCTGTGTAGCTCGTTTGCTATTGAAAGCAGTGATCACGGGTTCAAAACCGGGCATTCGTATTATTATATATATCGCTCATCCAATAGAATAATGACATAATTGCATTTTTAGCATGCATGTTATTTTATTGTTCCACGCGATAGACCTGACCTTTAGAACACTTATGACGGTAAAATCTCAAAACCCGATTTTTTGCAATTATGTCATTATTCTATTGGATGAGCGATATATATATATATATATATATATATATATATATTTTTCATTTCTATTATTATTATGAGCTTTCTTATTACTTTTAGGTTTATTTCAATATTTTTAATCATTATCATTCAATATACTTACATATTTTTTTAATTTTCTAATAATTTCGTATGCTGTATGAAATTTAAAAATAAAAATAAAAATAAAGATAAAGATAAAGAGACATTTATTCGCAACAATACAAAACCACATTAGGTACATAGATACAAAAATAACAAGACAGAGAAACAGTTGCGAAACGGTCCCAACTCAGCATTCGCTAGCCGTAAAGCCAGCACTGGTCTTCCGTTGGAACCGCTTGGTGAAGTGACGGATAGTGACACACTTAACACAAAATAACGTAAAAATTAAAAACATTAAAGATTAAAATTAAAATAATTTGTTCGAGATTATCTCAAACGACCATAAGAGTAACACCCTGTTAAGGTTGGCAACACTAAGGAAACAGAAAACAAAAGACTAGTCTATGGGAATGTAAACACAAGCCATGTAGGTTACGTAACAATAACAAAAATTGGTACACTTTTAAGAAACTGAATAAAAACAATGTTTTGTTGGTTTTACATATACAAAAATTAAACTACTGTGCAAAATAACAAACAAACAGTCTACAGAGTGACAAACGGACGGCAAGAAAAGGAATACAAAAACATAGCTACTGAGTCGTAAAAGGATGAACACAATAGGTGTACTATGTACGCGGCACATTATATTTTATCCGAAATAGGAAAGAAGCCAAATAAAGAAGGAAACGGACACCAATGCAAATGGGAAAAACAGCGAAGGTAGGTTGACCGAAGAGATAACATAAATATAGGTATTATAATATAATCAAAAACTATTTCCTCTTCTCCCGTCATATTGCACTCGTGTCATGCGCAAGCGTCCCTTGGCTGACTTGATGGTTAAAAAGGAAAGTTTTGAGTTTCTTTTTAAAATTAAAAATATTCTGCAGGTTCCTGATAGGTGGTGGAATGTTGTTCCAGCATTTGGTAGCCGAATACCGGAAACTACCCCGAAAAACCGCAGAGGCGTGGCGAGAAGTAGTTAGCTGCACTGCACATTGCCGACGCAACCCACCACTACGGAATGTCAGCTTTTCATTCAAATAAAGTGGAGCTTGGTATTTGATAACTCCAAAAAGCAGAGAAGCGAGGTGCAACTTACGTCGGTGCTGCATTTTCAGCATAGAGTGTTTGTTAATAAATGGAGTCACGTGGGCCCTGAACGGAATGTCAAAGCAGAAGCGAGTACAGGCATTTTGTACCCTTTGGATGAGTCTCTTGGTTTTTGCCAGGAGACGTGGACCAAAGACCACATCCATGTAACTTAATTTTGATAAGACGAGAGACTCAACCAGCTGTATGCGCAGACTTTCACTTAAGAAAGATCGAGCCCTATATAACACTTTTAACATGTAAAAACAGCTCCTTACCACATTTGATACATGCTTCTCGTATCTGAGCTCACTGTCCATAATAAGACCCAAGTTGCGCGCTTCATATACCCTCTCAATAGGCTTATTAGACAACTCTACTTTTACAGTGGGGTTATAAGAGGTGAGCTGTTTTTTACTACCTAATAACAAATATTTAGTTTTTGATGGATTTAGCAGTAAACTATTGTTTGAGGCCCAAGTTGATATTCTCAAAAGATCCTCATTTAGCTTACAGACTGCATCGTCAACCTCGGATGGTTTACAGGATATGTATACTTGCATATCATCGGCATAAATATGAAACTTACAATTAAGAATATGAGATTTTATGTCTGCTAAATATAAAATAAATAGGATAGGTCCAAGAATGGAGCCCTGGGGAACACCTTGAGTGACTGCCATCCTATCAGAAACAAGTGTGGATCCGTCTTTCTTTGTTACCTTCACATATTGATAGCGATTGTTGAGATAACTATCAAACCATCGCACAGCCTTGCTATCAAACCCATAATAGCTTAACTTAGATAAAAGCAAGTTAATATTAATGGAGTCAAATGCTCTGGAGTAGTCCAACAAAACTAAAAGAGTACACATTCCTTGATCCTGTGAGCAGAGGATATTGTCGGTTATGTCCAGTAATGCTGTCACAGTGCTTCTCCCCTTCCTAAAACCAGACTGTCTTTCAGGTAGTATTGCATTCTTTTCCAAGTATTCTGTCAACTGAATGCAGACAGCTTTTTCCAGGACCTTGGAAAGGCATGGAAGTATGCTTATGGGCCTAATATCTTTCAGCTCGACAGGATTATTGGTTTTAGGTAAGGGATGCACAATTGCCAACTTCCAGATGTCAGGCACTACTGATGATTCAATGGAGGCATTAATCAAGTTCATTATTGTGTCCAATGTATATGGGAATGTTAATGTCAGTAAATCCAGATTAATTCCATCACATCCTACAGCATTAGACTTAAGGCTCTTAATGATCTTACTAACCATATTCAAACTGACTGGATCAATATGGAATACCGAGTTACTGAATCTATCAAACTCAAAGTATGTTAATTGCGAAATTGATATCTCATTTACATTAGGTAAAATTAAAAAGTGATTATTTAATGCATTTAGATTATAGAAACATATAGGTAAATCAGTATCTTTCTTAGGTAATAAATTAGTTTTAAGATTTTTCCAAAGTAGTTTAGGGTTATGTATTTTATTATTAATATTATATTTATAGTAGGCTATTTTTTCCCAGTAAAGTGCTTGGTTGACTACTGCTTTTAAAGATTTATAGTAATCTCTTTTACTGTCTGATTTAGTTCTATGATATTCAGCTAAAGCCCTATCCCGCAACTGCATCATCATTTTAACAGTGGCTGTTATCCAGGGGTAAGAGCGGTCTTTAATTGTAGTAAGTCTCTCAGGAGCATGCTGGTCAAACAAGGATAATATGCGCAGATTCAGTTCACTAACCATATCATTTACATCATTTAAATCAGATATCGAACCCCACTGAGCAGTCTGTAAATCTATGTCAAAATTACTAGGACTAATATTTTTAATTGGCCTGTATGTCACTGTGTGGGGCTTAAATTTCAAGCGTTTTATGCTAAACTCGCATACAACAAGACAATGACCATGTAGTGACCCCACATGATCCACAGTAACAGAAATCGCTTTCAGGTCGGTGCACACTACATCCAGCAGTGTCTGGCTGTTCTCAGTGAAGTGAGTAGGCTCTGTAACGACTTGAGATAGAGTGAAGCTAGAGATGAAATTATTGAACTTAGTGACTTTAGCTTCTTTTGCAGAAAGTAAATTTATATTGAAGTCGCCTAACAATATTAAATTGTCATATTTATGTAATGAACTAACAGAATCACTCAAAGCATCAAAAAACATGTCAACGTCCATCCAAGGAGGGCGGTATGCCGTGCCAATCACCAACTTCCTTCCGTTGAGGACCAACGTGGCCCACATTTGTTCAACCGATTTATGCAAAGGGTCCACAGGGTGGCGCCAAATATGAAGGGGTAGATTTGTTTTGTAATAAAAACCTGTCCCCCCACCTCGAGAACGCACCCCTTGTGGCCTAGGAATGTGCCTGAAACGGTACCCAGGGAGTGCAGGTGCCCGCCCCTCCTCGCCCGCCCTCAGCCAGGTTTCGTTGATAGCGAGCACGTCAACATCGTGTCGTAAACACGCGCCGACGAAATTGTCATGGTCAGTACCAAGCGAACCAACATTCCACAATCCAATTTTAATTTTATTATTTACCATCTTTAAATTTTAAATACATTATGTTATAATATATACTAGTTTTTATTATAATAAATATTATTTCCTCTTGTGTTCGTCCAGTAATATTGGTAGCCGCTTTGTTAAATACTAAATAAGATAATGTAAAATAAAACAAATTATAAAATAAACGAAAACTGCAAAATACATAAACATCACATTTATCACCCTGAAAACACACATCAATCCTAATCACCACTATGCTAAAAAACAAACAAAACAAGCTTATAAAATGATTTTTTTTTGCAGCCAAGAGTTCAAACAGGATCGGGCCCAAAAACACGCTGCATATCCGAGTCTGAGCGGATGCAGAGGGCCTGTTTCCCATCGCTCTGCCGAACGTAAACCCTGCCCCTCTTGGTCCACACGAACCTCCACTGCTGCTTCCGGGATGCTTCCCGGGCTCGGTAGAACAGCAGACGATTTGTGCGCGAGAGGCGCTCGTTGAAGTAGACGCGGCGCGGCGCGCCCGGCAGGCCCGCGTCACCAGAGGTGAAATTGCGGCGCACCCGGGCGGCCTGCAGCAGGTCGTCCCGCAGCTGCCGCCGAGCCAGCCTCACGACGATGCGGCGCGGGCGGCTCGCGGCGGCGCCCCCGTCGCCCGCGCCCGCCCCGCCCCGCTCGGCCGCCCCCACGCGCTCGGCGAACACGACGTCCCGAGGCTCCAAGGCGACTCCGAGCTTGGCAGCGAGAACGGTGACTGTGTGCACCACATTCTCACCCTTGGCTTCCGGAACCTGACCGATGTCCAGATCGGAGAGCAACGCGTCCTGGTCGCGTTCGCCTAGCTCGAGTTGCAAGCGAGCCACCGTCTGCTGCAGCTCGTCCACCTCACCACCCTGAGGTGCCGCCCCGGCCTCCACCACCTTCCTCTCGACCGCATCCAACCTTCGCTCGATTTCGTCAACGCGCCCCGACAGGTTTCCCAGGGTGGTACGGATCTCTTGACGGAAATCGCGCTGCTCGGCCATGTACACTTCGAGTTGGCGGCCCAGCGCACCGACCTCGGTTACCTCGCACGCGGAAAGGGTGATGCCAGCGACCGGCAATGTCTTCGTCGCAGGACTCGACCCACAGGGACTCTTCACCGGAGTGCAGCTGCTGTCCGCTTTCCTTGCTTTGGATCATATTTTTTTTATTTTTACAGTTGAGGAACTTGATATACGTACCCTTTCGGACTTTGTCACAATGACAAGCACTATGAAAGTCAATAGAAATTGTTAATACTGATTTACTGTGACAAGGTACGAAATCGTCACTACTTTTAAAAAAGCTCGTATCTCATATAGGCTTATGAAAAAAGGTATTAACCGTATACGTGTCTCGTATGCACTTACGACGTTTTTAGTGGGGTGGTTTTGAGGTACGAGCTTTTTTAAAAGTAGTAACGAAATGATACATAGATCGAAATACTTGACTGTGCATTAGCTAACAACACATAACCCGACGGCACAGTAAATAAAGCAGTAAAGAAGCTAGGAACAAATGCTCGAAACGACGCACTCACACAGACGCACGCCTCTACGAGACCGGCTACGGGCAACTGAAAGCTGTCAGTCGTGAGTACTCGCGAGTGTCACGTCGAGCGAATGGTCTTCTTCGCATTTTATACATACATACATACATACTTTCACGCATTCATTCCCAGAGTGGGGTAGGCAGAGCTACAGAATTACCAACAACTCGCATTTTATATTCCTTCTTTATAGAGATGCCACGAAAGTATTGCGTAGTAATCTATATATATATGTATAAACGTGAATGTCCTGACTGACTGACTGACATAAATCAACGCACAGCCCAAACCGCTGGGATTAGAATGTCCAAATTTGGTAAATAGGTCCTTATAAGGTGAAAACATCCACTAAGAACGGATTTTACGAAACTCCCCCTCTAAGAGGGTGAAAAGGGGGTCCAAAGTTTGTATGGGAAAACAAGATTAATTGGACTATTTCGTTCCAAATTTTACAGGAATAATTCTAAAGATAAATGAGTTAATACGTGTTAAAGATTTTTTGAAAATATAATCTCTAAGAGGAGGAAAAGGGGGTGCAATGGTAACCGTATGGGGGAATAAGATTAGTTAGACTATTTTATTCTCTGTAGTAGTGTGATAATTGAAGTCTGTATTGCTATATTATCTTAAGTTCGTATTAACGAGATAAAAAACGATAGGTATTTTTTGAAAGATTTAATAAAAATGTGTTCTAACTAAATAATATCTTAGTACAGATCGAATACAACTTAAACTTAGTCTTATTATTAACTTAATACTTGGTATAACCACCCTCAGCGTCTCGAACTGCCTGTAGTCTGTCTTTCATTGAACGTATCATATTTTGACAAGCTTCGGTCGCCCTGTACGTGTCCCAAATTTCTCTGACGTGTGCTCGTAGGCCGTTTAGAGTTCGAGCCTTCGTAGCGTCCCAGTCTTGCACCATCAAACCCCATACATTCTCGATGGGGTTCAAGTCTGGGCTTTTCGGTGGCATCTTAATTAATTTTAACTCTCCCAGGTCTACTTTTTCCTTAATCCACGCCTGAACAAGCCTAGAATTGTGGATGCTGCAATTGTCTTGCATAAATTCGACTTTGTGGTTGTCGGGATATACAATTTTCACAGTGGGCAAGAACGAATCTCTTAATAATTCAAGATATCCCTGACTATTAAGACGTCCACTTATTTCGCATAATTCTATTGGCCCACTCGAATTCATCCAGCCCCAGAACCCTAGCAAAATTAGTCCGCTACGGCGGTCTGGCCGCACGTTTTCTTCGTCATATCTTGTTTTAGGAGTTCGCCAGAGAGATAGTCTCCCATCCGCAGAAGACACGAAAACCTTTTCGTCCATGAAGGCAACCCCTTCAAAATTGTAATCCAGATAGCTATTGGCAAACTGCAATCGCAACATTTTGTGCCTGTCTGTTAGTAGAGGTTTCCTCGCAGGTATGCAGTTCTTTAGACCAGCCTCGTGCAGTCTACGACGAACAGTTAAGTTCGAAACCTGTAGGGCAGTCGCTAGAACTGTTGTATTAACAAACCGTTGTCGTTTTACGCTGTCCACCAGCTCCCTGTCCTGGGCACGTGTTGTCTTTCGCGGCCGCCCTTTAGACGCATGAGTTTTAATGTCACCTTCTTCAACCGGATTATCCACCGGTAAACCGTGTTCCTCTGCAACAAAAAGAATATATGGTATGTAATACATATGATAATGTTTGTCATAGATACTAGATATCGAAATACATGTGTAAAAAGTCAAAAGAAAGAACGATTGCAGGCGGTTGGAGACGCTGAAGATGGGGAAATACCGAGTATTAATTTCATAATCATAATATAACACAAATAATATTTATAGTTTTATTAATTTTTTTATTACTTTATTTTATCGGAGAACCAACCGCTAACAATTCAGACTAATAATATAAGCTAATTATAGAACATAAGTAACAGAGAGCCAATTATTATTTAAGTATAGTTTAAAAAACAAGCTACGTCGGAAGCTTCCAAAACATTTGTTAGACTTACCATAACGCCCAATTCTTCAGCAATATCTGTTACGTTAGTACCGTTCTCATACATCGTAACTATTTTGTGTTTTGTGTAATCGGAAATTCTGTACATTTTGATACGGGAATGTACTATAATTTAATATTCAATGCAACGCACAGGAATCACAATCGACAATTGAAGATTGACTTCAATAACAGCTTATCAATCTTATCATTTAAACATTTGTAAGTGGCCAGTCATTACAGTTGATAACAACCTCTTTCAAGTCGCTTATAAATCGAAAACAGCAAAAATAGGTAAGAAGCCGCAAGCAAATACTAATGACAATAAGGATTCTTCTATGATGTCGTTCTTAAGGTGAAAGAGACAAATGTATGATTTGACAGTACGATACTCATCGATGACTCAAACTGTTAAGCCAGTTAAATCTTATATTTGCTTAGAAATTTATGAACTTCTACGTATTTACATACAATTGTAAAACGTTAGTACACATATTTATGTGCCAGCCAATATATGCCTATAAATATTTGAAAAAACTTTTGCGTAGGTATTTGTGTATTTTCATTCGGTCAAATAATTTTGAAAAATATTAGTACAGATATTTATAAGTTTTTAGTTGTTCACATATTTATGTGCCAATATATGCCTATAAATATTTGAAAAAACTTTTGCGTAGGTATTTGTGTATTTGCATTCGGTCAAATAATTTTGAAAAATATTAGTACAGATATTTATAAGTTTTTCGTTGTTCACATATTATTGTGCGACTTGCTCAGATAAATATGACAGGTGCCATGTACATATATTTTTGACAAGTGAATATGTTCAGATGCATATGTACCTCTCTATGCTCATTTATTTTTGAAGCCTCGGATTTGCTCATATATTTATGAACTCGACTGTACAATCTACTATTGTATTTCGTCGGTGATACTGCAAAACCGCGTAAGTAACAAAATTATGATAGAGCAAAATAAACTTTACTGTATCATTAAAAAGGTGCAAAATGCACCTTATTTCAAATGTTACTTACGCGGTTTTGCAGTTTCACCGACGATTTGTATTTGAATAATCAAGTGCGGATGGGATGAACTATCAGGCAATTTTGTAGCTATTTCTTGATTTTCTCTTTCAAAATTATCAACTTTATGGAAAAATAGTTGGTTCTTTTTCAATGCTCAAACTAACTGCTTCTACTGTATACGTTTATTTTTATTAATCATAGTTTTACTTTTTTTCTTTTCCTTGTTTTTTTGAGATCTAGTAAATTTTGATGTTCTTGCATTATTTGCCCTATGGGGTGATGGTATTGGTGTTTCAATTTGTGTTTGAGGTGTAGAAGTGTTAACTATTCCTATAGTTCCAAGCGGTGAAGGGATGGGAGAAGTGTCGGGCAGCGGAGTGATGGGAGAAGGCAAAGGGCTATTTCGTTCAAATGGCATTTATAATACACGCCTGCGTAAAGTCTGCTTCTGGCCTTTCAAAAAAGCAGGAGTTGGAAAGCTTTGCTGCAATACATGCATCTCAAGAGATGTATTGACTGCTTCAATTTCATCGTCATCGGAATCAGAGAGTAATCTTAAATTTTCAAATGAGCTATCAAGTGAAGGGGCATCAGAACTGTCTTATAAGGAATCTGGCTTATTGTTTTCGTCATGCAAAGGTGCTTCATCAGAAGAATCACAATCTTCGTCGTCTGAGACAGCATTATGGGAAGATATGAATGCGAGCATATTAAGGACTCTAGCAGCTTGAGCTTAAAAGTAAAGAAAACAAACCAATCAGCCCACCAAAAAGCAAAGCAAAGTAAGAAAAAATAACTCAAAAGAGTACATAGAGCAGTTAAATACTATTAAAATGCATTTAGAATATATTTTTATCGAGCTGATAAATAAGTAACAAAAATGAAAGTAAGGAAACCCGTAAGAAACACCATTTTTTTTAATTCAACAAAAAAAAAATTTTTTTTACTTAAAACTAGATTATTGAGTGATTGGCAATGTGACAAATGTACCCTTCCAAGAACACCATTTTATTGACGAGTTGGCAATGTATTAAATATGATACAGTCCCATATGTGACAAATTCTTTGACATATTGGCAGTAGTGTATCAAATGTAGTATATACGTAAGCACGTTTTAATGGACTATAACGTGTTAAAATGTATAAGTTACAAACATAATTACATGCATTAGTTACACATACACACTTAGTTTCATTCAATGCATTTACAAATATTCACAAAAACCAAATAAAAATACAAAACTTACAGAGCGAAACATTGGTCGAGCGAAACTACTGATCGACTCCTGAGCAGTATGGATGCGTTCAATTTTATTTTACAATCGTGAGGTGTTTTTCAAACACTTTAAATGAGTTGAAACGTTTTTGGCAGAAAAATAAGGCCGTGATAGTTTTTATATCCTTTGTATCACCGGTGTTACAATGCCAAGAAAAGGGTTAACAATGATGAACAAGACCGGTCCAAACAGAAAATTTAACCATTGCTCTCTGACTGGCGAGAATACTTTTTGGAAATCTGAAACAATACAATTAATTGATAATTTTAAAATACATTTATGCAACTAATATCTTCGTCATTTGTAACATCGGCCTTTTAAATATTTAGCATAGCTATTTTAAATGTTCGATCTTTAAACACATAGCCATACCTACACAAACACATATTTACTCATTCGATCAAACAAAATATCGCAGTATTAATTACTTCCGAAAGGAAATCTAAAAATTCGTAAAGTATGCACAATTGCTGTACATGGTGCCTTTGTATTCATTACAAAATGTATTTAATACCATGATAATGTTTCTAGTTATACTTGCAAAACGGCCGCTTTATGGCCCAAAATCAACAGATTTGGTTAAAAGCTTAAACTTGGAGGTCCATTTTCTGAATGTCCCATTCGGGATTTCCACCAACGATAAACACATGCCATTGCACAAGAACTATGTTTTACTATTTAACTGTTATCTAGTCGAAGTTGCGTATTTTCTGACTAATACTTTAAAAAGTCCGACCGACAGAATCCTACTAAATTGAATAACACTTTTTCCTCATTATTTATCCGACTAGCCGCTTATTGTTCTATTCGTCTTTAATCAAGGAGGGTTCACGTGTCAGGCATTGACCAATGCGCTTCTGGTAGCCAGCTGTGTTGTAAACATAATATAAAGGTGGTACGCAACGCAACTTGCGATAATCAGGTCACCCTAAACTCAGGTGACAAACAAATCACGTCAAATAAAGACGTCGCCTTAGCATTCGAAGATTATTTTTCCAACATAGCCATTAATACTACGAAATGTCTCAAATCATCCGCGGTTCAAGCTCAATCATTACTTTGCACTAATGTCAGTAAATGTAATATAAACTTTGAATTCAGCCCTATAAATTCAGTTTCAATAGTCAAAGTATTTAAAACGCTTAGTTTAAAGAAGACTGAGGATTTGTGGGGCACATCAGTTAGTGTACTTTTTCCTATCATAGGTGTAATTGCACCCCATCTAGCATTAATTTACAATAATTGCATTTCAGAAGGGATCTTTCCAGATCTTATGAAATATAGTAAAGTCATACCTCTTTTTAAATCGGGTGAGATGAGTGATATTACGAACTTCCGTCCCATTTCCATACTACCAGTTTTAAGTAAAGTCTTTGAGAAACTAATTCTGAATGATATGTTAGGTCACTTTAATAGAAATAAACTACTTAACAATAACCAGTTTGGCTTTACCAGAGGTCGATCAACAATTGATGCGGCATCTGTTCTCATTAAATATATATATAACAGTTGGGAGCAATCTTGCGATGCAGTAGGAATATTTTGTGACCTTTCTAAAGCTTTTGATTGCGTGGTTCATACGACCCTTATTTTAAAATTAGAACATTATGGATTGTCTAATAAAGCTATAAGTCTTATGTCTTCTTATCTCAGTGATAGAACTCAAACAGTTGTTGTAAACAAAACACAATCTGATGGAGCTACAGTGAAAATAGGTGTGCCTCAAGGCTCTATTTTAGGTCCTTTTCTATTTTTGGTTTACATAAATGACTTGCCACCATCAGTAGATAAACTTTGTGATATTGTACTTTATGCTGATGATACTTCACTAATTTTCAAGGTAGACAGAAAATCCATAGACTTCAGTAGCATAAACTCCACACTAGTTAAAGTACTTAATTGGTTTACTAGCAACAATTTGCTACTAAATGCTAAGAAAACTAAATGTGTTAGATTCGCTTTGCCTAATGTTAAACCGTTAGATTCTAGTATTATTCTAAATGACGAGTGTTTGCAAATCGTAGATAAGGCAGTTTTCCTAGGCATAACAATAGATAAAAATTTGCAATGGAGTCCCCATATAGCTGTACTGGCAGGTAAACTAAGTTCGGCAGCTTACGCAGTTAGGAAAATTAGACAACTAACCAATGTTGAGACAGCTCGCTTAGTTTATTATAGTTATTTCCATAGTGTTATGTCGTACGGTATTCTGGTTTGGGGTAAGGCAGCTGACATACAAACTATATTTGTGTTACAAAAAAGGGCCATTCGTTCTATTTACAACTTAAATCCCCGTGACTCCTTAAGAGATCTTTTTAAGGAAATTAATATCTTAGCGTCACAATTTATTTATGAGAATATTATTTATGTTATAAAAAATTTGGATTCTTTCACAAAAAATTCTGATATACATAATTTAAATACTAGAAATAAAAATAAAATAGCTATTCGAAAATTCCGCGTCCGTAAAGTACATAAATCATTTGTTGGTCAATGCATTCATTTCTATAATAAATTACCTGAGGTGGTATTAAAGTTACCCTTTCCAGCACTCAAAAATTACTTGAAAAAGTCGTTAATGTCTAAAGCGTATTATAGGATCGAGGACTATTTAATAGACAAACATGCTTGGCCTAAACCCGAAACTTAATCAATAATATATTTTTTATTTGTTTTTTTTCAAATTCAAAATCTTTATCTTGTCTGGGGGACACCGTTGATGTAGGAAAACATATCAATCTTATGTGGTCATCTTGCACCGTCTTATATACACATACGTAGGAGTTCTTTTTTTCCTTTTCTCTCTTTCTATCTTAAGATTTTGGTGTGTTTTCCTGCGGAAACTACGCAGGATATTTGAAATATTTTTTAATTTGCTATTTATAGATTTATATAATGCTAGACTAAGTAGTACCATTGTAATATTAAATATATTTAAAAAAATGACTGACTGCTGAGTTTCTTGCGGCGCTTCTTCTCAGCAGTGGTCTCCTCTTGTGAAGCGCTGGTAGATTCTTGACGTGTAAAAGTGCCCGTGCGGCCTACTTACTGAATAAATGTCTTTATCTTTATCTTATCTTTAACTGAATCTAGTGTTATTAAATATCTATGTCTTAAACAGTCGGCTCCTATTCGGACTGCCAATAGTAATAACAAGTTTACCTGACTGTATTTGTCTGTATAGGTAGATAGAAGATTAAATAGTCATGAGATTACCTGATTTTAATGATTTTCGTCGACATGATTTTTTGTCCTGTTAACTTATTAAAAAGTCAAAAAGTTTTAAACTCAGTTATTAATTATTTAGTCAGCCTCAAGTTCAAGTCTATATTTTTTATCATACATTTCAAAGTTCGTTTGTCACGTAGCCAACTCCAAGTCATCGCTTCGCAATGTCTAGCCAGCCAATTCGTCAATCTGCATCGCGCTTCCGTCACACGCACTCAACACAGGCAGGTTACTTCGAAACACTAATAACGAAAGTTTGGAAGCCTAACCGGTTTAAGTCCACAGTTATCGAAAGAAAGGGACAGAATAGAGTTAACGTAACATCACATTCGATTTGTGGATTAAACATCCGGCGCGATCCTCTCCTTTACTAATATTACAAGACTTATTGTTTTTTAAACGAATATTTCATATCTTTCGCACTGCTGGATAAAAACCTCTCTTTACCAATCAAATCTATCAATACATCACAACTTCCTCAACGACAAAAATATATCTAAAAGTAACAAGACGCGGTAACCTAGTCGGTAGTGACCCTGCCTACGAAGCTAGCGGTCCCGGGTTTAATCCCCGTTACGGGCAAATATTTGTGTAATGAGCGTGAGTATTTTGTTGCTGAGTCTCGGTTGTTTTCTATGTATGTAAGTATGAATTTATCTATATAAGTAAGTTAATTTTTGTCTTGTACCCATATATAGTACAAGGCTAGAGCTTAGTTTGGGGCTAGGTCAATTTGTGTGACATTGTCCCCTGATATTTATATATTAATTTTAGTAAAATGTTCGTCAGTTCTCATTGTATTTTCCCCAGAAGTGCTTTTCAATGGTGTTTCTCAAATTAACGTGAATATTTTTATACAGTGTATAAATAAATAATATGACCATGCAGTTTATAAGTACTTGCGTGATTATGGAGTTATAATGGTAAATTGATTTGATTTTATGAGTGACGAAACGTAAACCCCTCGACTATACTGACATTGAAGACTTAAAGCAGATTTTTTTCAATGTGTCCTACATTTACGTTTGTGACCGTATAACGACACATACCATAAGATGTAAAACTAAGACGAAGCCAACGATACCTCATTGGTACTAAGAACTATTTTAGTATGTGTCTACCAAATGCTACACGAGTAAATTCAGCATTATCATACCCACCACTGCATTTTGAACCGATATCTTAGCCCGGCACGACGTGCTGTTACATAAAGAGCGGGTTGAATCAGACCATATTATTTAAGGTCCTTTTGTTTGAGCTTTATTACAGTTAAGCATTTGAATTCGGAGCAAAAATTAATACCGGGGTAATATTCGTAACTATTTCTTGCGTATTTGCGCGTTGTTTGGTTATTTTCCTGTTTCTAATAAATTTATTTATTCCGTACAGAAAAAATAAAAATAAAATATTTAAGTAAACAACTAGTGAAAAATGCTTCAACGCCAAGCTGCTCCTGCGGTGCTCAGTGAAGGTAATATTCAGAAATTTAATTCATTTGCACAATAATACGGTAATTAGTTATGAGTTATGACGAAATGATACCAATATGACTTGATGACGCATAGTAAAGGGAAGATTTGAATTGTTTCTTCGGTTACAAAGATACATTATGCATTATCTAATGTAATTGTACGACTATCTTGGCATCACACATTTTTATCAGAATAACCTTGTTGGAGTAATGGAAAGACAGGTGTTTGGCTTTGTTCAGATAATTATATTTTTTCTGGGTAGCAGTAATTTCATGTTAATCAAGATACCAACCTATCTTTTTATGATACAATTTTCCGTCTTTTACATTAATAATTTTTATTTGTTAGTTAATAGACCGTAATAACAGATATTTTGAAAAAACACAACCCGCTATCTATGGTCAAGATACAGCTCTTTAAAGTCAGGACGTACGGACCGACACACGGACGGACAACAATAGTCATATTAATAGGGTTCCATTGGGCTCCTTTTGGGTACGGAACCGTAAAAAGCGAATAATATTCGTTTTATCGGATATAATATCGAATTCGGTAGCAAGATTTAGGTTACTCGTATATTTCTATTGTTTTCTTACTTTTTCGGCGATTTCAGTTACGTTATGTTAGACGCAGGTACCGAAATGCGTATTCCAAGGAAAACCCAGGTATTATTTAACGCTTTTTAGTGGGTTTTGAATATGGTTAGATATTTATAAAAAATATTTTGATCATGCCGTTTTGTTGTGAGCCGGCCTCCTTTGGCAGAACAAGTCACATATCATTTTAAAAACTGAGGGTCTATCGCCTAACGCACTCATGAATAATGGAAATTGGGAGTTTCTTTAAAAGTGTGTACCTAGTTAAGGACTAAATTAAGAAACGTTAACTTTACTGTTTTAAGACAAATGGTGGTATCTCAGCCAAAACTACTGTAGCAAGTGCAAGCATATTACTAACAGATGGATGAGGATTGAATCTACTTCATTTATTGAATTTGAGATACTGCTAATTGGCGTAGAGAGGTTGTATATAAATGTACGACTAATATTCGTAACTCAGCGGAAAAGTTAACATTTCTTAATTTTAGTCCTTAAGTAGGTACAAACATTTAAAGAAATGCCCAATTGACTTCAAAGCGGAACAATTGTTTCCATTTGGTATGCAGACAAGCCTTCGATTTTCAAAATGAAAACGATTACGATTGCGAGTGCGTTAGACAATAGCTTCTCTGGTCTGGTAGATTTTTGCGTCGTTGCGCTTATTAATCACTCGCTCGCTGCATACACAACTAAACGCGGCGATATGGCGCGACGCAGCCGCAAATAGAGCCGGTTTGGCCGTCTTGCTGAGTTTGGAGTTTGGTCGCGGTGCAAATTATTGTCTAGAGCTCATTATGTACAATAGAAATGCAATCTTAACCTACAATGTTAACTTGAAAAGGACGACATATAACGGAAACGGAAATGGAAGGCATATAAAATTGAGGTTTTTATTTTTATATCACAGCTAGCTAAATGTATTAATGAGAAAACTATTTTGTACAAGAGCTTAAAAGTAGGACAGTAAACCAATTTTTACCCGACTACGGCGAAACAAAAAGGAGGGTTACGATGTCGACCGGTATGTATGTATGTATATTCATCTGTTCCCTCATAACTACTAAAATAACTTTTAATAAATTGACTAATGAGGTATCGTTGAAACATCTTGATTGTCCGCTGATGATTGTGGCTAGGTGACGTCGAATAAAAATGAAAATGGCGCCCCCTAGAGGCCTTCTAGGAGACATAAAAACATAAACTAAACAAAATGTGCCTTCATTGGTACCGTGTTGGGTATGAAATGAAAGGCCTTAATTAGCACATTTCAAATTAACTGGTTGATAAAACGAACGCTACATGGACTGCAACTATCTTAAATTTTGGAATTGGAATCAGTTAATAGGAAATATTTTTTTATTTAAAATAACGCCTCATATTATTTGAACCAAACATTATTTAAGTACAGTCAAGGGCATAAATATATAAACGTTCGTCAGATTTCACTCAAAGCATCCCCTGGCGAGGAACCCAGGCTTCGAAATAGCCTCTTTAGTATGAAAAAAGCAGGAAAAATGTAGGAAAATAGGAGGCCATAAATATCTATACACTCAACTACCGCATACATGAGAACAAAACCTAAGTCAAAAATATCTATACAGTCAAGGGCATTAATATATATATAGCCATCGCGTCAAATATATGTATAGCACACATACCTTATATACACAGACCTTATTTCCAGTGGTATAAAGGTGTACAGATATTTCTGACGTCTTAGGAATATATTTATACCCTTGACTGTACCTACAAACAAACAAGTTTTCTAATTATGAATTATGACAATAACCGAAGAGTACCGTCTTGTTATACGAGGGGCGTTCAATAAATTCTCGGTATGAGAAGGAAAACAAAAGCATACGATTAGTGTTTTATTTTTATTTTTCTATATATTCCCCCCCTATGCTTATACACTTATAAGATCTGTCAATTAGTTTTTTTAACCCCTCATAAAAATATTTTTGGTCTTTGGTGTCAAAATGCTCCACCACCGCTGCCTTCAACGCTTCATCATTAGAAAATCGATGTCCACGAAGATCCTTTTTAAGGTTGGGAAACAAAAAGTAGTCGCTGGGGGCCAAGTCTGGACTGTACGGCGGGTGAGTAATGGTTTCAAACCCGGATTCAAGAACAGCAGCCTTGGCAACATGAGTAGTATGCACAGGGGCGTTGTCATGAAGAAGCAGCACTCCTCTGGTCAATTTTCCCCTCCTCTTCTCTTTGATTGCTTCCCGCAATTGGCGTAAAATGTTAGCGTAGTACTCTCCTGTAATATTTAAACCCTTTTCTTTATAATCTATTAATAATATCCCTTCACAATCCCAGAATATTGTCGCCATGATCTTGCCAGCTGAAGGGACGACTTTGAATTTCTTGGGATGAGGTGTTCCTTTAACGTGCCACTGCATCGACTCTTGTTTGCTCTCAGGGTCATAATGATGAACCCAAGTTTCATCTCCGGTAACAATTTTTTGGAGCAAACCATCAGGGTTTTCATTACACAGCTCAATGAAGTCGGAACAACAAGCAACACTCGTATGCTTCTGAAACGGTGTCAACATTCGTGGTACCCATCTCGCACTAACTTTGGACATGTTAAGATGATCGTGGATAATATCATGTATTGTACCAATAGAAATATTGGTTTTTTGTGCTATAGACCTAACCTTCACTCGACCGTCTTCCAGTATAATTTTCTCCACTTTTTGAATGTTTTCTGGTGAAATAGCTTCAACAGGCCGACCAGGTCATAAAGATAAGATAAAGATAAAGACATTTATTCAGTAAGTAGGCCGCACGGGCACTTTTACACGTCAAGAATCTACCAGCGCTTCACAAGAGGAGACCACTGCTGAGAAGAAGCGCCGCAAGAAACTCAGCAGTCAGTCATTTTTTTAAATATATTTAATATTACAATGGTACTACTTAGTCTAGCATTATATAAATCTATAAATAGCAAATTAAAAAAATATTTCAAATATCCTGCGTAGTTTCCGCAGGAAAACACACCAAAGTCTTAAGATAGAAAGAGAGAAAAGGAAAAAAGAACTCCTACGTATGTGTATATAAGACGGTGCAAGATGACCACATAAGATTGATATGTTTTCCTACATCAACGGTGTCCCCCAGACAAGATAAAGATTTTGAATTTGAAAAAACAAATAAAAAATATAGTATTGATTAAGTTTCGGGTTTAGGCCAAGCATTTTTGTCTATTATATAGTCCTCGATCCTATAATACGCTTTAGACATTAACGACTTTTTCAAGTAATTTTTGAGTGCTGGAAAGGTTAACTTTAATACTACCTCAGGTAATTTATTATAGAAATGAATGCATTGACCAACAAATGATTTTTGTACTTTACGGACGCGGAATTTTCGAATAGCTATTTTATTTTTATTTCTAGTATTTAAATTATGTATATCAGAATTTTTTGTGAAAGAATCCAAATTTTTTATAACATAAATAATATTCTCATAAATAAATTGTGACGCTACAGTTAAGATATTAATTTCCTTAAAAAGATCTCTTAAGGAGTCACGGGAATTTAAGTTGTAAATAGAACGAATGGCCCTTTTTTGTAACACAAATATAGTTTGTATGTCAGCTGCCTTACCCCAAACCAGAATACCGTACGACATAACACTATGGAAATAACTATAATAAACTAAGCGAGCTGTCTCAACATTGGTTAGTTGTCTAATTTTCCTAACTGCGTAAGCTGCCGAACTTAGTTTACCTGCTAGTACAGCTATATGGGGACTCCATTGCAAATTTTTATCTATTGTTATGCCTAGGAAAACTGCCTTATCTACGATTTGCAAACACTCGTCATTTAGAAAAATACTAGAATCTAACGGTTTAACATTAGGCAAAGCGAATCTAACACATTTAGTTTTCTTAGCATTTAGTAGCAAATTGTTGCTAGTAAACCAATTAAGTACTTTAACTAGTGTGGAGTTTATGCTACTGAAGTCTATGGATTTTCTGTCTACCTTGAAAATTAGTGAAGTATCATCAGCATAAAGTACATTATCACAAAGTTTATCTACTGATGGTGGCAAGTCATTTATGTAAACCAAAAATAGAAAAGGACCTAAAATAGAGCCTTGAGGCACACCTATTTTCACTGTAGCTCCATCAGATTGTGTTTTGTTTACAACAACTGTTTGAGTTCTATCACTGAGATAAGAAGACATAAGACTTATAGCTTTATTAGACAATCCATAATGTTCTAATTTTAAAATAAGGGTCTAGGGTCATCTTCTATGCTCTCCCTCCCACGTTTTAATTCATTTGACCACTTTTGGACAGTAGATAATGAAGGAGCGGACTCACGGTAAACTAAATCCATTTCTTCTTTAATACACTTTTGATTTTTACCCTGTTTAGTCAAGAATTTTATCACGGCTCGATGCTCAAATTTAATTATCATTGTAGAATCGCTCATGGTGGTCACGTTTGTTCAGCAGTAGCAGAAAAACAAAAGAACGTGTGGGCTTCAATTCTTTTTTTTTTTACTGTCGATGAATGACTCTTAGCGGCCAGTATTAAGAAGTTTACTAAAAAGGTTTGCAAGATACCAATACCGAGAGTTTATTGAACGCCCCTCGTATGATCGGTTTGTCCTTTTCATTTTGATCGTGACGTGATTTACGTTTCAATTTTGTTTAACTTTCATTCTATTATTTTAGATTCTGCTTTAAACCTACCTACTATAAAAGATTTTTCCTACTCCTGTACTTTTATCTGTCATTTATATAGTCACGAACACTAATATAAGAATATAGATAATATGTCCGCAGAACATTCCGAAGAAAAGTCTATCTAGTCTATTCCCCTTAACAGCACTTGTGCTTTTTTGAGCCAAAACGATATGCCTAGCTGCCAAAGCTTACACCTAGGTTAATTTGACCAATCAAAATACTTCACCAAATTAAACCACCAATCACAATACACATTGACTGTCAATCGGAACGTTAGGTTCTTTTTGGTATGTAAACTGTTTTACTAATTTAACTCTTTAAAAAAAAACATTTTATTTGGTATCAACCAACCAGAACGCAGCTATATTAAAATCGACCAATCAGGTAAAAGAATTCCTTTCTCAAATCATTAGGTGTTTTTTAGTCCCTATTTCACAAGTTAAATCGATTGTGCAACTTTAAAAAAAAAATTGAAACCTGGCAAGTGCACATCAATTTAAAAACAAAGTTAACCATAGACACATATTTTGTTGTTTTCGAATGTTTCTCGCTCGTTTGTTGTTCTGTGCTTCGTTCGTTCGTATTCTAACCTAGGTATATTAATTTAATTTTGCATTTTATTTGAAACCTAGTCGTAGAAAAAGTATTGTATGCAACGGTGTATAACTAAGTCAAAATACATACATACGCTCGAAAAATACTCGTGGCGTCTTGCTTTACGATGTTCGCCTGCGGCTCACATCGTAACCACACCACTCGTCTTTTTTGACCTCTCTAATACAACTGTTGCATAAACTACTATAAATATGGCTTTTCCCGTTTGTCCGATGCTAAATTTATGACTGTATCATATGAATACTATACGTAATAATCTTTTCATCACACTTGCACGTAAACAATATCTAAACATACAGGTTAACTTGGCCGCAATGCCCCATATAAAACCCTCGACCTTTCTTTTTACCATGAAACCCAAGGTCGGTAAGTAATTTTTTTTTAATTTATAGCACAGCACACAGGTCCTGCAAGTTCAAGCAAAGAGTTTACACGCAATTGAAAAATTGTCTTAAAATGTTATTTAACAGGAATTTCATTGCAATCTCGCTACATGTTACTTAAATACTCAATTAATGTTCTTAATAATCGATTTTAATAGTTTTCTGCATCAAAACGTCGTTTTTTTTTTACACTCCTTCAGGGCTGTATGTATACCTACGTAAGTATTTGCCCTTAATTAACGTTTCTGAACGAAACATTTGTATAATCTGTGGAGTCCGCCCGCCATACGCTTAAAAAAAGTTCAAGTAATTCGTAATAATAGTTGTGCTGACTTGTGTATTAAAGCTATAATTCATAGTTATTTACTCGCAAATGTGATGAAAAACATTGTGTGTTTCACGGGCGGTACGGGAATTACGAACCTCGACTCAGAAAGCCCTCAGTCTTCGACTTCGGGCTTCTACTAGAGCCTCGATCGTAATTCCTTACTTACCGACCTTAATACACAATGTACTATAATATTCTTTCGATCTCGCCAATTGATGCCATTTTACGAACGTGGTTACAATTAAAACTAAGGTTATTAATGCATAATGTGAAAGATCATTTCAATTTCATGAGCCAGTAACTGAGCCACTTTTTATGAATTGTGCCTTGAAGTACAAAATCTTATTTTTAAGAATCGTTATGACTTTTAGGAGCCTGTGCAAACTGGAGTCTATTTTTGATACCCCTACTTAATGTTCAACAAATAAAAAGGATTACTAAAAACTACATATTTTATTTTTTGAAAAACTAATATTACTTTCATCATAAGAACTACACATTTATATTAGTTGAAAAACTTAAAAAACTTTCATTATAAAACCTAAGCATTTTATTATTTGAAAAACTTAAATTAATTTCACTATAAAAACTACACATTTTATTTGAAAAAATTAAATTGTTTTCATCATTTACCTACAACCTAATAATTCGTATACCCTCCACCTGCATCTTTCACCGCTTGCAAACGGTCGTTCATCGATTTAACCATATATTCACATACGCCTCTGTATCCCTCCCAAATTTTGTGGACGTGTGCTCTTAAGCTGTGAATTGTGCGAGCTTTAGTTCCGACCTAATCGTGAACCATTAAACTCCATATATTTTCAATAGGGTTTAAATCTGGGCTTCGTGAAGGCATTTTTATTCAATTTAATTCCTCGTTGCTATCTACCCTTGTGTCTCGCGTTGTAGATTGCAGAGTTGCCTTGCATGAATTCAAGTACGTTACCATCAGGGTACACTAGTTTAGCACAGGGCAAAAATACATCCCGTAATATAGCTAGATATCCCTGGCTCTTCATTCGACCAGAGATCATAACTCTGTAGGCCCGCCACTATTAATTAAAACCCCAAAACCCGATAGAAATTCTGCCACTACGTCGGTTTGGTAATACGCTCCGTTTTTCATATCTGGATTTGGGTGTCCGTCAAAGGGACAGTCATCCATCAGCAGAAGATACAAAAACTTTTTCGTCCATAGATACCACATTTTGAAAATCATAATTTAAATAGCGGTTTGGAAACGCCAACCGCAAGTCTGTATGCCTGTGAGTTAACAATGGCTTTTTGCTGGCGTATGATGTTTAAGGCCAGCATCAAACAATCTTCGTCGCACTGTGCGTGTGATGCTGTTAGAGGCACCGTTAAATCGGTAGTGCGAACGAAATGTTGATTTTTACCGTCTTTTGAGGTCGTCGTTTAGATGCATGATTCCTTACATTTCCATCTTCGCTATTCCTTTTCACCGACAGTGCCCCTCTAAAACAATTAATTATCAGTAAAAATAAGTGAATAAGCAACAAATACCAGTAAGCAACAAAAGGGATATTAAAAAACATTTTTTAATCTGGTATGATTCGGATCACTCACCGTTACACCCGGCAATTTGTGATATAGGAATTCCATCGTCCCACATCATTATGATGCGGTGTTTAATTCCAAAACCGTGTACATTATTTTAAAAACTACCGATACTATCGACGTGTAGCAATATCCAAATTAGCTTTGAATTAGATTCTTCTTCTTCTTCTTTAAATTAATGGCGGTCCACCAAGTGAATTCGCCAGTGTCAATGAGAGAGTATAACCAGATTCTAATATATAAATAACACTGATGCATATCAATGGCAAACTTGACAGTAAGTGGCCAGTATTTATACAGAAGTGCTGATATAATACCACTTAAAAATACTTTTAACGCTAATGATAATTCGAATTACGTGTACAGTCTGTCTATACATACATAGTTACTAATGCCCTTGACGGTATAGATATTTTTGGCGTGGATTTTGCTCTCATGTATGTGATAGTTGCGTGTTTATATATTTATGGCCACCTATTTGCGTACATATATTTGAATGACATTGTACATTTATTTATGGCAATGTTAATGTCTAGATCTCTTTGACTCTTTAAATGCTCACATATTTCTGACCGAAATATCAAACAGTTATTTCTGGCTCCTCAACTGTACAGATATTTTTGGCACTTTGGAAACGAACATATTTTTACCCTTGACTGTACTTTTGAAACCTACACAATATACATATATTTAAGTATATTAAATACGTTTGTTAATATGGACCATAGCATAAGTACCTACATGTTAAATAAACAAAACATGTGTAATAAATAATAATACTCGTAACAATTGGATAGTTATTGTAACTTTTGATTTCAAATAAATATCATTTAATAATCATAAAACTGTAATGATATAATGGGTGATAGTGTATATCAATCAGACCTTCAAATAGCGCTATTTTACGATAACTGTATGATTAAGTAACTATATCGTTTTTTTCTCACGCTGTAACTTTATGAACCTCGGAGGTATTCATCAAAGCGATGTAAACTTTTATAACGTTATAGGTACGTCACCTCTTTTACTGCACTTAAATTCGTTGATTTTCTTAAAATACCGCGGTGGCATTCATTATCGTTCATCTTATATGCATCATAAGAGTCACCAGACCGGTACGATTCTTTTATTTAGAGCATTAAAAGTACAAATCCCTTAGTTTCAGTAGTTCAGTTGATTAGTCTGGGACTGAACTACTGCCAACTTTTGTTCCCATTAGTTCGGTTATGACTTATGACGTCAAACCGAGGTATTGTGTAATTCGGTTAATGATGTGCAAACAACTTTGATTATAAAAAAACTGGTAAATCAAAAATCACGTCATAGAAAATTAAAATTTTTTTTTTGAAGATTTCGTTCTTTTAAATGACACCCAGTTTGCTATACTAAAACTCCTTTCATTTTTCAGACCCTTTTTTAAATATCTAGAAAAAAATATATACGTCTTTTACTAAAACAGATGCGCGCAAGCAACTTTACGATTATTGCAAATTTCCAGTTGATACTCGTAGCTTAAACCATTTGTTAGTACTTTACCTCAAAAGCATAAAATCCTTGTAGCGATTCACCGGTTCGCATTTCACCTCGAAGATAAAAGATAAAGATAAAGACATTTATTCAGTAAGTAGGCCGCACGGGCACTTTTACACGTCAAGAATCTACCAGCGCTTCACAAGAGGAGACCACTGCTGAGAAGAAGCGCCGCAAGAAACTCAGCAGTCAGTCATTTTTTTAAATATATTTAATATTACAATGGTACTACTTAGTCTAGCATTATATAAATCTATAAATAGCAAATTAAAAAATATCTCAAATATCATGCGTAGTTTCCGCAGGAAAACACACCAAAATCTTAAGATAGAAAGAGAGAAAAGGAAAAAAAGAACTCCTACGTATGTGTATATAAGACGGTGCAAGATGACCACATAAGATTGATATGTTTTCCTACATCAATGGTGTCCCCCAGACAAGATAAAGATTATGAATTTGAAAAAAAAAACAAATAAAAAATATATTATTGATTAAGTTTCGGGTTTAGGCCAAGCATGTTTGTCTATTAAATAGTCCTCGATCCTATAATACGCTTTAGACATTAACGACTGAACGTATATTTAACTAGCGACCCGCCCGCGGCTTCGCCCGCGTGGAATGTATTATACATATAAACCTTCCTTAAGAATCAGTCTATCTATTTAAAAAAACCGCATCAAAATCCGTTGCGTAGTTTTAAAGATTTAAGCATACATAGGGACAGACAGCGCAAGCGACTTTGTTTTATACTATGTAGTGATTATCGCGTTGTATCTTGATCGTTTACTTTTTTATTCGCTATAAGTTTTAGTCGCATTTAACCTCGATCGTACATTTAACTATAGCGTTGCGTCTCAATCTTCATTTTTTTTAGTCGATATTAGTTTTAGTCGCATTTCACCTCGAACGTATATTTAATTATCGTGTTGTATCTTGATCGTTTACTTTTTTAGTCGCTATAAGTTTTAGCTGCATTTCACCTCGATCGTACATTTAACTATAGCGTTGCGTCTCAATCTTATTTTTTTTGTGGATATTAGTTTTTTTCGCATTTCACCTCAATCGTTTGATAAATTATCGTTTTGTATCCTAATCGTGTATTTCAGTATTAGACAGTATCTTTACTCGCAATGTACTGGTTTTGCTTTTTTTAATAGCATATCATCGTGAGCATTTAATGTCACAGTTCTTTATCTCTGCAACAACATTTTAGGCTGATGTATATCAACCTGCGACCTACATGTTCAAATGAAACGTTAGCCGGGATTTCATTGGGATTATGACTAAATAATGACATGAAACTATAGGTACAAAACACGTTTTAATAAAAATGTTACGGAATTTTAGTGCGAACATCAATTAACGCGTCAAATTAAATAGAGTCCCAAACAAACATCGATCGCGACGAAATGCATCTAGGGTAAAATACTACACGAAAAATGAAATGCAAGAAATAAAACTATCGAGGTTTATTTCAAAAAGCAATTAACGCGTCAAATAAAACAGCGTTCCAAACAAAACTCGATCGCGGTGAAATGCGATTATGGTGAAGCACTACTCGGAAAATAAGATGCTACAAATTCGATATACTAATGTGACCAGCCACACGAAAAGTTCCTTCCAAAAAGAAGCTATTGAGATTTTGTACAACCGAGGTGAAATGCGAACCGGTGAATCGCTACAAGGATTTTATGCTTTTGAGGTAAAGTACTAACAAATGGCTTAAACGGCCGATTAATGAGAAACGTTGCTCCATCGACAAATTCGCGATATTTTTCTAATCTATCTTCTATCTATGTATATATATAAATATATAATATATAAATATATAATATATAATATATAAATATATATAAAAATCAATGCCATTTTTCGTTGTAATTCTATAACTCAAGAACGGGCTCACCTATCCAAACCAAATGTTTAGTCTTTGTTCGGACTATTTAGTAAATGGTTTATGTGAAGTTTCCACAAAATCAGTCGAGCGGTTCTTCATTTATCACGTTTTTTGTAACAAATGAATTGAAAGTCAGAAATTTGCAGCGGGGCGAAGCCGCTGGCGGGCCGCTAGTAAAGCATAGAAATCATTGTTTAAATATTTAAAAAAAAAGATACGAGTACATAATACAAAACAGTCACAGCTGTTAATAAACTATTTTGAATTTCGTAGAAACTGATTCTACTATCAAATCGGGCGCAGTGCGTCAGTGTACGTAGCAATACATACCATGTGAAACACCGTGTGTTCCATTACCGTGAGCAACCACAAAATCGAATCCAAATAACGATAGATGATGTCCTTGACACCTGAAGCGAGAGCGTGCAGCACGAAGGCAATTACCTGTAATGCAGTTCACATTTCATACTTTGACGTAGCGTGTGTAGGTAGTGAAAATTGATTTTCTGGTATATTCTTGGAACTGTTTAAAACATCCTTTACCCTTTTTCTGTTAACACTGAATGTTAGAAAATAGGGATTATCTATGAGAAAGGAATTAAAATTTTATTTGTTTTTTTTAAGATTTTTGTAATTGCCTGAAAGTTAAGTACCGAGTACAAGCTTCAAATAGAAAATAAAAATAAACATTTGTATTAGGATTTATAAGTTAGAATCCTCGTGTGTTTTTTTTTCTACTCGCGAACTGCAAACCGCTAGTATTGATATGTATCACTAAGTATTTACCTATGTATGTTTGAATGTAAACACTTTATTATACAAACAAAAAAGATAATATAGCTTGTTTCTCGCTTTTCAGTTGTTTTTTTTACTGCAGTCGGGTTTTTTGTTTTTATTTAAATAATTTAGTTTATTACCTTTGTCCTTCACTGTCTTATGATTTGAAACGTTAGAAAAACGCGCTGATTAGGAGTTTGTTAATTTTAGACTATTTCACTAAATTTTAAGTTCTAACTTTTCGCACACAGTCACTTTTATATTGCTATGGCAGTCGGGTACAGCTTGCTTTTTTAGACTTGCTATTTTTTTGTTATATAACAGGCACGTCAGAAAATATTTTACGATTAGTTTCTCTTAATGTAAAACTGATGAATTTTTTGGTTACATTTTCAGAACGTGTGTTGTATCCGCGTAACAAGTTAACACCGGGCGTAAAACCTTGTGTCGTGGGTGGAAAAGCGATTACCGAGCAGCAAGCTATCGTAAGTAAATGATATATCCCTCTCGCTCTCTTGCTAATGCAAAGGTTATGTAATCAGTAAAGCAAAAATGATTACGCATAACATTCGCTTCCATGTAAAAAGATTCTTCCTTTGCGGTTGTCATAAAATACGTTAGAGCCGCTAGAACTTACACCTCCACCCACAATATATAGTTTTATTATCATTGTGTATAACAATCAAAAACATACATTAGGTATTTGTGTTTATTCAATATGATCGGGTTACATGTTTTTTCCCAGTTCTAATATAAAAAAAGTACTTACCCTTTTTAAGCATGTAGGTACATACACTCTCGGTCACACAATACGGGTCAGAGTGCGTTTTTCATACAAACAAGGCTATTTCGAAGCATTGGATCCTGGCAAGGGGTTGTTTTGAGTGAGGTTTAATGGTGGATACTCAGAGGTCCAATAGAGTAGGTCAAAAGTGCTTAAGATACCTAACTGATCGCACAATCAGTTAACACCACACCAAACTGGGTCAGCATTTGGATTTCC
Source organism: Acleris emargana (assembly GCA_927399475.2). Lineage (NCBI taxonomy): Eukaryota > Metazoa > Arthropoda > Insecta > Lepidoptera > Tortricidae > Acleris > Acleris emargana. The sequence goes on along the minus strand of OV656835.1, from coordinate 50,824,869 downwards.
TTACATTATATTGCCATTTTAGATGTTTTTCTGAACATGCACAATTAGGGCGTTAACCGCAGATTCTATCAGTTGGGTAGCCTAGGCATTCTGGAAGTCCTGTATCCATGCTCGGGGTGTCCTTCATCAGATTTCACTCAAAGCATCCCCGTCGAGAAACCAAGGCTTCGAAATTGCCTCTTTAGTATGAAAAACGCACTCTGACCCGTATTATTTGACCGCGAGTGTATTTTAGATATGAGACGTGGAAATAACAACTCAACCAGCAAACACTGGTTCCATAGCAGCCCATAGAACGTTAATAAAAATCAATAGGTGTTAGTGAATGATCCTATAAAAGGTCAAATAATGTCTACAGAACGCGAAGGTGGCGCAGATATATCGCCATTCGGAGATATTGTGTTACTATAGCGGCTTTGGCATGATCTTTTCTTCCTGTTAGTGTTGTTCAAAGAAATACATTTTTAATAACCACGTGATAAATAAAAACCCCCGATATAATCGTGATCCCTTCTGTAAGAGTTGATATCTCTTGAACGGCTACACTGATGTTCACAAAACCCTAAAAAACAACAAATTCTGAAAACCGTTCAAGTGCGAGTCGGACTCACGTACCGAGGGTTTTTTATATGGAATGCGATTGCGATTAAGTATTTATATCCTATACCTACTACATATATTATAAATGCGAAAGGTTATGCGTGCGTGAGTTTGCATACTTCTTTGCTAAAAAGGATGGTTTGATAAAAGGAATTGTTGCCGGCACCTTTAGTACAATTCCGCAGGGGCCATTCTAAGATTTCATGTTTTAGTCTATTTTTATATATTTAGTCATAGATTTATTCTTATTTAATATAAGTTTTAATTTTCATTTATTCATATATTTATACTTAATGTATTGATTGATGAATGAATTCGGGGAGTGGACGTATGGCTACTAGACATTCGGGGAATGGACGTTTGGCGACTTGACATTCGGGGAATGCACGTATGGCGACTATATAGACATTCAGGGAATTAGACGTCATCTACCAAACCGGTGTAGATCAGTGCACTTGGCGTTCCATAGTCTCTGCCAACCCCATAGGGAGACAGGCGTGAAGTGACGTATGTATGTATGTATGTAGGTATACTTAATGTGTAAATATGTAAAAAATTCTATCTTTTTCAATAAATTCTTCATTATAATCTTAAAGTAATTATAATGAAACAAAAAAGCGTGTCCAGAAAAAAAAACACATTCACGGTACCTATATCAAAAATTTAGATATAGAACATATCTAAAGCAAACCCAAACTATTTACCGTGCATCTTTTTCTCATTAAGTGTATGAAGTTTTTTGTAAATGGCGACTTTCTTTTGGTATTTAGATCAAACGAGAATTGTTTAAAAGTGTTTTTTTAATTCTTTGGTGAGTTTGTGAATAAGAAGAAGAATATGGTTGTTAAAAGGAAAGAATCAAATGAAAAATACTATGCTAGAATTTAAAAAAACATATAAACAATGCCTAGGTATGTAATTCATAGGATTTTCGACGGAACCGAGATCTACGGATTGTTTTTAAATTTATTTTGTCTTAACGTATTAGATGTCATTAAAGTTGATATATTATGAATTATGACATTAAAAAAATACTTCTGCTTTTTATGATTTTCAGGAACTTCGTATTTTAGTTTTTGGCACTGCATCGTGCCCGCCGAGAGCGGAATGGGTTCGATCACCAATTGTAATGAGAGCGCCTGGCCAGCCATTGGGTTATGGGTTAGCTGCTCCTCGAAACGGTGCTCGATCTTTGCTCGCTGGACTTCAGGCCCATATCATCAAGTGGCTTTTGTTTGACTCTCGACCTTTAACCAAAGATAACAAGTCCATGGAACCACCTGAAACGTAAGTAGTGACTGGAATGTCTGAGACACTACTCGTACCAGTTCTTTACAACTACAATGTTCCCGAATTATTACATCCCTAGTCTAGTAATTTAATTAATTTCAATTCAAATGACGTTATTATTTAAGTTTAGTACAGTCAACAGTATAAATAAGTGATCATTTATGTACCTTGTCGCTTTCAATCGTTTCACTATTTTGTATAGCATTTCAAACATAACGTTAAAGTGACAAGGTACATAAATGATCACTTATTTATGCTGTTGACTGTACAACAAAATAAAGTATAAATAACTAAATCAAAACAGTACGGTAAAGGCGGGTTACTTGAAACAAAAAAATATGATTGTTTTGCAAAACAAGCTGTAGTTTCCTTTGCGATTAACATATAAATGTCAAATTTATTTTGATATAAACTTAAGAAGGTATGTACTTTTAATGCAAAAAAGAAGAAGAAATAAGATTTTTTTTTGTGTTTTGGGCAAAGTTGGTTTTACACGAGGGTAATATTAGCCAATGGAAATGTGTGCATGAAAAAACCATATTATTAGCTCAGTTGGGTTAAAATTGCCAGTATTGCTTATTTACGGTGTAAAATAAACAATATGTAGTAGTAAAAATCAAGTTTTATTGGAAAAAAATAGGAAAGAAACAACATTATTGGTTTTAAAAGAAAAAAAAACATTTTTTTTTTAAATGATAAAAAAGAATACGGTATTTTTTGTTTTCTTTAGTTCCAATACTTATACCATTAAAACAAAAATATAGTTAAGTACCTACCTAACTTGATAAACAATGAAAAATCAACATAACTGAAAGTAATTTCAATCATAAGCATAATTAGAAACATTGCACTTTAATTAACTTAAAAAAATAATTTGTACCAATGTCATACCTACCTACCAGTCTTATCTTAATAGACAGTCATATTTGAGATCAACAGTTACATAACAGTAATTTTATATCTAATATATAGATGGGTGAATAATCAACATTTCACTTATATTGACGACGCGCCGTAAATAATCAACATTTCATTTAATTTGACGACGCGCTGGCCTAGTTTGTAGTGACCCTGCCTACGAAGCTAGTGGTCCTGGGTTCAAATCCCGGTAAGGGCAGATATTTGTGTGATGAGTGCGAATATTTGTTCCTGAGTCATGGATGTTTTCTATGTATTTAAGTATATATTTCTCTATATAAGTATTTATATCGTTGTCTAGTACCCATAGCACAAGCCTAGAGCTTAGTTTGGGACTAGGTCAATTGGTGTGACATTGTCCCTGATATTTATTTATTTATTTATAATTCAAATCCTTAATACTCTAATTCTGGGATCTCAAAGCAGCCCTTTTGAATAAATTTAGGGACTGCGATCTTGCAATTTATGTCATCGCAATTGTAAAGCTGCTCGTCTTTGACTGTCGGCCAGCGCCAGAAGGTTTTACCTTTCTTCATGCACGATACAAGAACAGCATCTTCACATACTGCAACAACTTTACCTGGATACTTGCGTGAGTTCCATGTTACAAGAACATAATCGTCCACTACAATATTCCGCTCGACATGCGAAGATTTTAACGCTTCTTTAGGATTTATTGCAGCCTCACTTTATTGCACCTTGTCAACTTTGGTAACAGGTGATTCCCTTACCTCCGTTATACTCTTTAAGGACTCAGTGCGGGAAAAGGTTGCTAGTGGCATATCATCATTAGACGCACAGTCAGATACTATGCGATCTTCCGTGGAAGAAGCAAGACTGATATTGACATCACTGCAACTCGTTGAAAAGCTTGAAGTGCGTCGTGTTTTTTTTTAAATAATTAGTTTTGTTTTCTTGTGTTTATTTTTTTGTAAACCTGAAGGTCCTGCTTCTGCTATATTAGCAGCGCAAATGGAGATTCCAGCAGGGAGATTGAGTTTCTTTTTCTTAATAATTTGTCTTTCTGCGCACGTGTCAAGCCGAGTTTGCTTGAGGCTATTAATAAAAGTGTTAGAAATGAGATCGACGAGAGTGATGCGGTCCTGTCTTGGCAATCTATTCAACGGTTCTTGTAAGTTATCCTGTCAACTTACATTTAACATTCCAGTTTTTTTGAACCCCGCGATCAAGTTTTCTTTAGATTCAACCATTGAATTTAAGGTTTCTTTTAGCAAACCAGGAAACTGCTCTTTTGTTGTTGTAGGCAGTTTCCTCCCAATCTGAGAGCTTTTCCACTTCAACAATGCTTGCCTTCACAAACATTTCAGTGGCCGATAATATGCAACGTCTAGAGGCTGGAGAATATGCGTAGTATTCGGAGGTAAACAAATAAAGGCAATATTGTTTTTTTCACACTCATCTAAGACTCTCGAGTTGATGTGTGAGGAAAGGTAGTCTCCAATAATAACTTTACGGCCAGTTTGTTTTTTAAGGATCGGAAGTATTTGCCTCAGAAACCAGTCTTCAAAAGTCACAGCGTCATCCCATGCACTTTTTGTCCTGTTGTAACGAGCGCCATTAGGTCCATTTTCCACCTTTGTAGTCCATAGATGCTCCGATTTATAAATTTTTCTTTGGCAATGTTTTCGATAAAAATTGTAATTATTTCTTCTGATACTTGAGCTCTGACTCTTTTAATATTATTTGCCAGTCGTTTCGATAAAGATACGTGTCTAGCTAGAAAACTCTGCATCCAATCTTTACCAGGGACGTTATTACAAAATTGAGATACGGTCCTGCTTTGGGACGCAGGGTAATCTCTGATAACCATTTTGATATCGAAATTAGTGAGGGGAAACCCCTTGAGGGGGATCCCTTAATCAAAAACCCGCAATTTTTGAAGACATATCCAACGACATCCTACATCCTACACTATGGAGTAGGCGAGAAAAAAAACCCATCCCCAGTTGACGTCACAGGGGAGGTAAAGTAAAAAACTTTTTCTAGATTTTATTTTACCACTTTGTCGGCGCGTGACTTCCAGTTTTCTAGTACTAAAGCCCGCTTGCAAGAAAATGTTAATCCCTGGTTAACCCTAGGTCAGCAGGTTAATTCGATAAAATGGATAGTTCTCATATGAATCTGATACTTGTTAATAATTTAACCTGGGTTTAACCTAGGGTTATATTTACGTGCAAGCGGGCCTTAGAGTCTATGAGCTAAGCTGCAGACGGACGGACATGGCGAAACTATAGTCGTATTTTGACTTCGGAACTCTAAAAGAACGTGTCATCATGCCCTTTATCATATTACTTCCTGTTCCTGATTCTGTTCCGGTCATCCCGTGACACCACTAAATAACATTTGCAGAAATGATATCAAATAAAATCAAAATTATTTATTTCTGAAATTAAAATAAACATGAAATCAAAATCAAAATTAAAATATGAACATAAATTAAAATAAATATCAGAATTAAAATTAAAAAGAAAATCTCTAAAATTAAAATTAAGGTGAGGGCACCTATTACCGCCCCCCAAAATCATCACCCGTTATCGTGGTATTTTTAAATATGCGTTTTATGACCAGGTATAAATCGGTGATTTAAAAAATAGTCAATTTATTCGCTTGTGGTAATGAAATCGATGAAATGAAAATATAGGAAACGTTAACTTGGAACTGATATTTCATTAAAAGTTTGTCGATATTTGAAGGGTACACCCGTAATAAATCATAGCTTTAAAAATTACACGGAACATTTGGAACGGTTTATTGTATTTTTTAGAAGAGGATTCCATTTTTTTTCAAATAACTATGGGAACAGAACGTACGGCTTTTTTGTGGTTTTGTAGTCTGTATTTTGGTGCATTTAGATAATGAAACTTTAAAGATTTCAAAAAGGTATCATTTGTATTAAAAATAAGTTCGTAAGTATTAGATTCCCAAAACTCAGTGCAGTCCTCGTTTTATCGAAAATCTTGCAAATTTTAACGTTACTCCAAAATAGTCGCGTAGGAGCTTACGATTTAGGTTCGAAATTTTAGTCATAATTCACTTGCCAGCCGCGTGCCTCGGCATTAATCCGCACTATCTATGTGCAGTAGAGTACAAAAATGTATACATTTTTGTACCTGATTCTTTTAAAATAAGTAGCAAAAGAGTGCATTTTATTCGTATGCAGTCGTAACATTGGAGTGTAGTTTGGTATAAATATCCAAATTAAAAAATATCGAATATAAATGTCGTGACCCGTTTCAAGTACTTGGGACACCTGATCACCGATGACCTGAGAGACGATGCTGACCTCGAGAGGGACCGTCGTGCACTGGCGGTGAGAGCGAACATATTGGCCCGCAGGTTTGCGCGGTGTTCCAAGGAGGTGAAAGTTACTCTTTTCAGAGCTCTCTGCACTTCCTTGTATACATGCGCCCTGTGGGTCAACTATACTCGAAGATCGTTTAGCGCCCTACGCGTACAGTATAATGACGCGTTCAGGGAGATGGTGCGGCTGCTGCGTCGCTGCAGTGCGTCAGGCATGTTCGCGGAAGCGCGCATCGATTGCTTCTACAACACTCTGCGCAAGCGGTGCGCGTCTCTGCTGAGCAGATTGCGCGGTAGCGGCAACAACATCCTGGGCATGATAGCGCGTAGGTTTGATTGCCCCTACATGGTTCACTGTATGCAGCTCCTTGTAAGGAGCAATCGTACTTATAAGTAATTGTTTTATAGTTTTTAGTTGTGAAAGTTATGTGTAATTTTAATTTTGATTCTATTTTTAACTTTCATTTTGATTTTAATTTTAATGTTTATATAAATTTGTGAGCATTATGGAAATTTGATTTCTTGAATAAAAAAAAATGATTTGATTTTTGATACAAAACTTATTTTTATGGTTAAACCGCTATCTTATGCTTCCTTTGTTACTATTTAAAAAACGTAAAGTCGTGTTTGATTTATGGTTAAAGCGCTATCTTATGCTTCTTTTGTTACTATTACAAAAACGTAAAGTCGTGTTTGATTTATGGTTAAAGCGCTATCTTATGCTTCTTTTGTTACTATTATAAAAACGTAAAGTCGTGTTTGATTTATGGTTAAAGCGCTATCTTATGCTTCTTTTGTTAAAATTATAAAAATGTAAAGTCGTGTTTGATTTATGGTTAAAGCGCTATCTTATGCTTCCTTTGTTAGTATTATAAAAACGTAAAGTCGTGTCTGATTTATGGTTAAAGCGCTATCTTATGCTTCCTTTGCTACTATTATAAAAACGTAAATTCGTGTTTGACTGTTTGTTCCGTTTCACGGGCCAACAAATTTTCAAAAACTTGGCTTGAATGTGTTTTTCTGAATGGAGACAGACGTTGTATGATTATTATGCTGAATTCTTGATATTCTACGATTATTTGTTAAAAAATTATAATAAAACAAATTTGAGAAATGAACCTCAACCATCGCTTTCTTCAAATTTCGAAGCCAAACTTAAGTTTAGGACATATGTTTTCCTATACTTTAACTATTTTCCAAACATTTATTCGGTAAGTATAATAACGAGATAGATTCTGAAGATGTTTAGATATTACACTGGGAAACATCTTAGCCTACTTGTGCAAAATGTGGTTACAGAATTATCAAGAAGTTTTAAGACTTGTTGGTAATTCTTTAGCTCTGCCTACCCCACTCTGGGAATGAAGGCGTGAGTTTATGTATGTATGTATGTATGTTTAGATATTTATCTTTCAATCACGCGAAAACTCCTAATTGCATTTGGACTAATTCTGCACGCACGTAATATACTCTATTACTTGATTTAAAATTTTAAACTATTAAATGTCGCGTCCTACAAAAATGGTAATTGCCGATGGAAACTCAAATACTTACAAAAAAAAATTATAACATACAAAACTTAGCCTATTTAATACGTAGAGTAACTTTGAAATCAGTTTCATAAGTTGTACAAAGCAAGAGCTCTTTACAAGTCTTTCACGTGCACGTAACGATGGTTTTACTAGCATAACAGCTTACGAGAGCGAATGAGAGAATTACAAACCTAAATGGCGTTAAGAATTTCGTTTCGCACTGTACACATACCTACTATAAGATATACTCGTATAAACCAAATGCTAATGCAATATTTTGTTGGTAGGAAGGTGTTAAGCTAACTAGTTACATTGATTTTAATGACCAATTCGTAACCAACCTGTGTTCTCCTTTGGTCCAAACATAGATGCAGTCTGTAATAGGGTTAGGAAACAAATCAATGTTTTTAAAAATATACTTCGTGTTGCAGATGCAAACATTGTAAATATGACTTACCTTACGTTATGTCAGTCAACGCTGAGTTCTTGCATCAGCTTCTGGGGAGGAGCCTATAAAACATACCTCATAAGGGTGCGGCTCCACTGAGGCGGAGACGAGAGGAGCGGAGCGGAGCTGTGCCAATATTGACCAATGGAATCTAAACTACCGTGCGCAAGGCGCGCTCGACGTGACCGCATGCGCCTTTTATTGGTTAATATTGGCACAGCTCCGCTCCGCTCCTCTCGTCTCCGCCTCAGTGGAGCCGCACCCTAAAGCTCGAGCGCGCCCTACGGGCCTAGCTAAAAGTAAACCTATATAAACCCTACCTATTCTCTACTAATGAGCTCTATAAATGTTGTAAAGATCTTAGCGTACGCAAAATTTTAATCCTACAAGTCTTGATTAAGCAGCGCTTAGATGCCTGGCCTTGCCTAATCACAGGGTCTCACCGAGGGACACGTAATCTAGTTTTGCCTCTTTGTTCCACAAATAAAACCTCGTTAAGCCTTCAATAATGTGCACAACAAATTGGGACTCCTTAACAAAAATAGACACGAATACAAAACCACTATCACAAAGTGGGTACTATCTCTCAGCTATGATGAAGCCGAATTCCTCCTACAACCCTGTAATAAGTAAAAATATTAAGACTGTTCCACAGTGACGCACTCTCCCTTTCTTTCTTTCTCTTACACACACTAGCATACTCGCATATTTACATACAAATACACACATACGCAAACACACGCACACACACACATGCATGTAAACAAGCACTATTGAATTGTAAGATTTTTTTTCCTTGTATATTTGTTAACTGGTACTTACCTTCCCTTTACGGTCGGGATTTTCGTTTAAAAGTGACATATGGAAGACTGCCGATGCTGATAGCAAAGGACTCATCACCTATTATAAGTACTGGCCGTGCCTAATAAGGATTAAATGGTCTCCGTTATTATGACTAAAACAGTAAGGTGCAAAATTATGTTCATATCATTTCTTCTGCCTTTAGCTATTAAAAGATAAAGATAAGATAAAAGACATTTATTCAGTAAGTAGGCCACACGGGCACTTTTACACGTCAAAGAATCTACCAGCGCTTCACAAGAGGAGACCACTGCTGAGAAGAAACAGTCAGTAATTTTTTAAATATATTTAATGTTACAATGGTATATACAGGGTGTCCCGTAAGTACCACGTCAAACTTAAGGGTTATCTATATCTCGAAAACGGTGCGACTTTTACTAAGGCAATTTTTCCATGTTAGGTAGGTGGCTTGCTCACCTACCTCCCCCTTAAGTTTGACGTGGTACTTACGGGACACCCTGTATACTTACAATTAGTCTAGCATTATATGAATCTATAAATATTAAATTAAAAAATATATTAAATAAGCTGCGTAGTTTCAGCAGGAAAACACACCAAATCTTGCGAGAGAGATAGAGGGAGAAGAAAAAATAATAATAATAAGAGAACACCTACCTAGGTGTAAGTATATAAGACGGTGCAAGACGATAAAATAAGATTGATATGTTTTCCTACATCAACGGTGTCCCCTAGACAAGATAAAGCTACTGAATTTGAAAAAAATATGAATAATATTAAGGTTCGGGTTTAGGCCAAGCATTTTTGTCTATTAGATAGTCCTCGATCCTATAATACGCTTTAGACATTAACGACTTTTTCAAGTAATTTTAAGTGCTGGAAAGGGTAGCTTTAAAGCTATGTCAGGTAATTTATTATAGAAATGGATGCATTGACCAACAAATGATTTATATACTTTACGGACGCGGAATTTTCGAATAGCGATTTTTTTATTTCTAGTGTTGAAATTATGTTTATCAGTTTTTTTTGTGAAAGAATCTAAATTTTTAATAACATAAATAAATTGAGACGCTACAGTTAAGATATTAATTTCCTTCACGGGAATTTAAGTTGTAAATAGGACAAATGGCCCTTTTTTGTAACACAAATATAGTTTGTATGTCAGCTGCCTTACCCCAAACCAGAATACCGTACGACATGACACTATGGAAATAACTATAATAAACTAGGCGAGCTGTCTCAATATTGGTTAGCTGTCTAATTTTCCTAACGGCGTAAGCTGCCGAACTTAGTTTACCTGCCAGTACAGCTATATGGGGACTCCATTGCAAATTTTTATCTATAGTTATGCCTAGGAAAACTGCCTTATCTACGATTTGCAAACACTCGTCATTTAGAAAAATACTAGAATCTAACGGTTTAACATTAGGCAAAGCGCATCTAACACATTTAGTTTTCTTAGCATTTAGTAGCAAATTGTTGCTAGTAAACCAATTAAGTACTTTAACTAGTGTGGAGTTTATGCTACTGTAGTCTATGGATTTTCTGTCTACCTTGAAAATTAGTGAAGTATCATCAGCATAAAGTACAATATCACAAAGTTTATCTACTGATGGTGGTAAGTCATTTATGTAAACTAAAAAAAAAGGACCTAAAATAGAGCCTTGAGGCACACCTATTTTTACTGTAGCTCCATCAGATTGCGTTTTGTTTACAACAACTGTTTGAGTTCTATCACTTAGATAAGAAGACATAAGACTTATAGCTTTATTGGACAATCCATAATGATCTAATTATAAAATAAGGGTCGTGTGAACCACCCATAACAATATTAGCATGTATAGCTTAAGTTAACCATCTTTTTTATGTATGTACATACATACATACATACCTTCACGCCTGTAATCCCAGATTGGGGTAGGCAGAGCTACAGAATAACAACTTTAAAAAGTTGTTGATAATTCAGTAACCACAATTTGCATAATTAGGCTAAGGTGTTTAACAGCGCATTAGTGACAGGTTGCAAGCCCATCGCCTAACAGTACTACAAGCCCTTATTCCCTGTATGTATGTTAATGAAATAACAGAATATTATTATTTATTAGATATTCATTTAATTTTCTATAAATAAGGTTTTTTACATATTCAAATATAAAGATAAAATAACAATACCGATACAAAAAATAAACATAAAAAAAAACCTAATCTACGGGTGCCGCCAGCAGCGGGGCAGGGCTCAAGCTACCAGTGCTTAGGGTTGCAGAGAGAGGAACCTCCTCACAATGCGTGCCGTGTCGAGGAGTACTGCCATCTGTATATGGCCCTTGATCCAGCCATCTAGCGAGAGTCTCTTGAGGTGTTGGTCGAAACTCTTCGCTATAAGACCGTTTGCCGAAACAACCATCGGGACAATGATCGTAGAGTCAACATCCCACATGGTGGTCACCTCGTCAGCCAAGTCAAGGTACTTGCTGAGCTTAACCTTCTCGGCCGTCACGAGGTTCTCGTCATGCGGGATGGTGACGTCGATCTGTCAACACGATATCAGGCTTATTGGCGACAATAGTCCTGTCCGTGATAACAGATCGATCCCAATAGAGCGTAGCACGACCATTTTCGAGAACTAGCGCCGGTGTGTACTTTTAGTACGGCACTTCAGATTTAACAAAACCATATTGAAGAGCAAGCTGATCTTGGCTACGAGGTTAAGTCTGTGCAAGTACTCGCCGTTGGCCAAATGCGAACAACCGGAAATTATATGTCTGAGGGATTCGCCGGGGCAACGACACGCTCGACAAATGTCGACCGTGCCATCTCTCAGAAAATATTTCCGGTAATTGTTCGTCATTATGACCTCGTCAGCAATTGCACAGATAAAACCTTCGGTTTCCCCAAAGAGGTCACCAAACCGTAGCCAGTTCACGGACGCTAAAAAGTCGACGTCACGCCTTGTTAGGGCCCGGTAGAAGCGTCCGTGTAGCTCCTTGCTGTTCCATATGTTCTTGCGGTCTTCAGTGCTCAACACTGTTGTTCTAAGCCAGTTTTCGTTTGCCAAGGAGACAGGCGTGAGGCTCCTGTCTACTGCAACCACATCACGATGCATCCCACAATCATTGCCAAGGAAATAATCCCTGAGATTGCACACCTCGCGGTTGTGGAGGTTCTTAGCATTTAAAATGCCTCGACCTCCACATTTCTTCGGGATGTACAATCTCATGACAGATGAGCGAGGGTGAAATATGCGATGTGATTTGAGCAGTACACGGACCTTCCTATCCAGGGTGTCCAGCTCAGTCTGAGTCCACCTTAGTATGCCAAAGGAGTATGTGAGCAGCGGCATCACCCAGCCATTGAAGGTTCGCACCTTATTGCCACCCGACAAAAGACTGTTAAGAACTTTTGTCAAGCATTGAGTGGGTATCGATTGTATCCTCGCTGGCTTGTAAATATGGCGCCAGCAAGGCGTTTAGAGCTCCCATGAGGGCAAAATTTCGTTTACAGGCAGGCAAGCGTGGTAGACTAGGCCTAGAATGGGGTGTGGACCGATACTGCGCGATCGCGTCTTCCAAAGTTCTCCTCAATTGCTCATTTACCTGGCTAGTTACGCTTATATTCGCACAATCCTCAACATCGATAACGAGATCACCCTGCACTGACATCAGTGCGTGTTGGCGACTGGCATCGAAGCCGATAACGCAGCAGGAGGATCCCGTGACGAAGCAGAGGTCGTGCGAATAGGTAACGCTTCCAGGCGTAGCCGATCAAGTACAGACTGATCCAGCCGCCGAAGCCGCTGAACGGCCCGCACTTGATCCGAAAGTCGTTGGGCGGTAACGGTGATGCCTGGTTCAAGGGTCTGAAACAGAAGCAACATTCGATCACGGTACGCAGTGAGGTAAGTTCCTCCCTCTGTAGCCCCGTAATATGCTCGCATGCAATTTTCATTATTTGATATTGACCATCGCATGCGACGCACTAAACCACCGGTAGCGGGAGCCGTGCGCGGAGCAGGATGCCCCGCAGGCCCCAAGCGTGCCGGCAGCGGAGGCGGCGGCCCGCGCTCGTCACTCGACTCGCTGGTGTCAGGTGCAGTGGCGAACTCATCACCCGACAACGATGTCGAGGAGCTAGACGAGGCGGGCAAGGGTGGAGGGGCGTGCGTTAGGTGTATCCGCTTGACGTTGTGTTTTGGATCTTGTCAACAAAATTAGTTTGAAAATGTTTTATAACATTTTTATTCTTATTTTTGTTCTGAGACTGACATACTTACGTCTGTGATGGTCAGCGGTTTTTTTTTTTTTGTAACTAAAGGCAACGCAATATTTATTACGAATTTCACCTACAACTTAACAGACGATTAGAGTGTTAACAACTGTCAAAACGTATGAAGTGATGGTCGATTAACAGTGATTAACATATAACATTAATTGGAGAAATTGGTACTTAACCATATGCACCTACCTCGTACTCATAAATAGTCGTTTAAAATGGTTGCATAGAAGTAGGGAAATTCTGATAGCTTCCTAATTATCAAATACGTGATTTGTCATGTTTCTATTGTTTAATTTTCCATATCCTATAATTTATGACAAAATTAATTGATAGTGTAATAGGGTTGTATTCTTATTTTTAGCTACTTGAGACCATTAGAGGAACGTCAAAACGAAGCGCTTTGGCGAGCATTAAGTGAAGTGATATGGCGATGTGCCGGCGGTTTCAACCCACCACAAGCAACCGAGCCCAAAGCAATGGTAGCTTTACCGACTGATAATATATACGTGCAGCATAGCTCTTATTACTACCAAGATAGTATTACAGAAAAGGTGAGTCTATAATGTGGTTCTTTCCCCTAAAGCCACCTTCGAAACCAAGGTTTGAAACCAGTTTCTAAATAATAATAATAATAATATGTAATATATTTCGAAGAAATTCGTTTCGATAAAACAATCATGTTTGTAGTCTGGAAACTCGTTTCGATAAATAGTAGATTGTACAACAAGTGCATAAAACGTACCATTTTACCCGAGACGTGCATATAGCCACCCGAGCCGGCACGGCGAGGGTGGATGGTCACGTCGAGGGTAAAATGGGTTTTATGCTCGAGTTTTACACTCTGCTTTTCACTTCGATCGCAAGGAAATAAAACAACGATTAAGCATATACAAGAAAAATTAATTAATTTTTATAATGTAATTAATATGTTCTATCACGCATAAAATGTAATTTCATCGACAGTTCGTCAAATTAGCTTAAAAAAACACACTCCGCAAACGTGTTTACGCTTTTTTGGTTCCTCCAAATCATAAAACTTTCGTATGTGCTGCTTGAGATAGATTTTCTTTGATTTAGGCGGCAATATCTGCTCAGGCGAAATCATTTTTTGATCGTCACTATCACTACTTGAAGACATTGTTCAATTACTTACGAATAATTTATTGACTTTTCAACCGCAACACAACAAATTTAGTTAGTTTTTAATTTTGTTTGACGAATAATTAGCTTCCCGCTACACAATTTTTCTTAATTTTTTGTTTTAATTTTCAACTATGTGGCGTTTGACTATGGACACTAGGTTTGAGCCTTAATGCCAAGTTATTATAAATATTTGCCTTACTTATGTTTTTTTTACGTAAATGCACGCCCGTATTAATCTTAAAGTATTTAGATAGTATTACAATTGTCGTAATTAAAATAAGATATAACCTAAATCTCATAAAAATATATCAATAAAATTAAGGTGTATTGTGTATGTGGCTGTAAGGCCTTATTACCTTAGTCTTAAAAGAAGAAATTACTTTATGCACTAGAGCATAAAATGCGATTTTATGCAGCCTATACCCAGCATAAAGAAGGACTTTACGAGCATGAGAAGTGAAAAGAATATTATTTCGTCTTTCAAACAGGGACCGGAAAACCCCTTCATTTGATTAACCCTATCAATAGGCTTAGCCTATCATTCGGTTAGCCAATCGATGTGCTTAGCTATGATTGAGTCACCTTAACGTTAGGGCGAACCCCTTTGAAGTAGTTAACCGCATCCATAGAGCTTACCCGGTTCATTAGGGTTTCGGTAGTTTAATATTTAAGCGCTTACCATTGACTGGGTATTACCCTATTGATCGCCTCTCTCTTTTTTGCGCATTCGGGCGAACTCTAGCCGTCTCGCTTAAGCGGCTACTGCCTGACGCCACCCTATCAATTGTTAGGAAATTCAATAATAAGTCTAAACTCTTGCGCATAGAGGTTAAACCAGCTTGAAACCGTTCGAATAAGCTTGAATAAGGTGACAGACAATAGGGTATTGGGATAGGTTTAGCGCTTAGTCTAATTAACCGTATCGTTTGGTTGCCCTTTCTTTGAGCTAAGTCGACGATAAGCTTAGCGCATCCTTGGGGTTTGTAACAACAAGTCTATCAAAAAGCATATCGAGAACCCCTTTCGCGCTAAGCGGTTCCGGTCCCTGCTTTCAAACCTCTCAAATCAAAATCAATTAAAAAAGAAGATGTAAAATAAATAATTTACGGTACACTACATCATGAAACGATTTTTTTATTTAAATGACATATATTATAGTCACTATCAACAATTATAGACGTCAAATGCTGATAATAAATACGAAAGGTTAACGAGGCAATTTAAATTACATTGTATGATCACAAAGAGATTCATCAGTATACGTGGAGGACGTCAGAATGAGAAGTCTATGATAGACTTAATGATTGTGGATGAACGGTTGCGTAACAAAGTTGTAGATACCAGAGCTTTTCGAGGAGTTAGCGTAGGTTCAGATCACTACTTAGTGGTAACTCGAGTAAGGGGTCTGTTCACACGTTGGCGCCATCGTGTTCCCGTACCGACAACTGCGTTAGAGAGGATAAAAGTAGAGAAACTGAATGACGAAGTTATACAAGATGAGTACGTAAGAAAGCTGAAAGATTGTTTTGAATGTGTTAAAAAGATAAATGACAGTGAAGTTAAAAATAATGTAAATAGTGTATGGGAGATTATGAAGAATGGTATGGTCAAATCGGCCACTGAAGTATGCGGTGTCGTAAAAAGAAGGAAAAGCAAGAATGAACGACCGGAATGGTGGGATAGAGAGGTAGATGATGTAGTGAAAGAGAAGAAAAAGTGTTGGTTGGATTTTGTAGCTGTAGAGCCAGGACAAGATCTAAGCGACAGAAAGAAAAAAGAATATAATAAATCAAAGAAAAGAGTGAAAGAAGTTGTGGCTAGAAAGAAAGATTTACTGAATGAAAAGTATGATAGGAGTTTCTTAGACAACTTCCGGTCGAATATTAAACTCTTTTGGAGCTTGATTAAATCGGCTCGGGGGAAATCAGAGAAAACTAAATTAAGCGCGGTGAGGGATGAGTCTGGAAACTTAATATGTGAGTAAGAAAAAATGCTTGATAGATGGAAAACTTATTTTGAAAGCTTGTTTGAATGCGAAGATATTTGTCGTGAGCCAGAAAGCATGAGTAAAGATGCAAGTAGCGAAGATGAAAGTGTGATTAGTATGAGTGAAATCATGAAAGCTTTGAATAGTATGAAAGCGGGAAAGTCAGCAGGTTGTGATAGAGTGTCGATAGAAATGCTGAGGAGAGGAAAAGGCCCGGTTGGTAGTCTGTTGTACCGTCTTTTCAATGCATGTTGGAGTAGCGGCCGAGTCCCGGAAGATTGGGTCAAGGCCGTTATCGTCCCTCTGTATAAAGGAAAGGGGTCACAGCAAGACTGCAAAAACTACCGCGGTATCAGCCTCCTTAGTGTTGTCGGCGAAGTATATGCGAAGATTTTAATTGAAAGGGTATTGAATGTTACGAATGACAAAATCTGGGATGTACAAGCGGGATTTCGAAAGGGAATGGGATGTACGGATCAGGTTTTTTCATTACGGTCCATCACAGAAAAGTTCTTGGCTGTCAACCAAAAGGTTTTCTGTGCTTTTGTGGACCTGGAAAAGGCCTATGATAGGGTAGATAGAAAGGAGTTGTGGACGGTGTTGTCTATGTATGGAGTGAGCAG
The DNA here is from genome assembly GCA_927399475.2 of Acleris emargana. Taxonomy (NCBI): domain Eukaryota; kingdom Metazoa; phylum Arthropoda; class Insecta; order Lepidoptera; family Tortricidae; genus Acleris; species Acleris emargana. The sequence continues at coordinate 50,807,916 of OV656835.1, read as the reverse complement.
CAACCTGGTGCAGGCTTTGAGGTCCCTTTATGAGGGCTCCAGAGCCTGTGTCAGGATCAATGGGGCATACTCGGCCGGGTTTAACATTTCTAAAGGTGTTAGACAGGGCTGTGTTGCCTCACCATGGCTGTTCAATCTATTCATGGACAGTTGTATGTGGGATTTGAAAGAGTATGATAAGGATTTGCGTGTGCAAGAGTAGCTAATCAAATGCCTCTTACATGCCGATGATCAAGTTATACTTGCCCCATCGGTACTTCAGTTGCAGGAGATGGTGTCAGTGATGAATGAGGGATTTAAGCAAAAGGGGATGAAAGTAAATGTTGCCAAGACCAAGGTCATGGTGATAGAGAAGGATGAAGAGATGACTGAGTGCGTGATAAATATAAATGGTGAATTAGTAGATCAATTGAGCGAATTTGTGTACCTGGGAAGTGTGTTTACAAGAGATGGTAAGTGTGAGAAGGATATCGAGAGGAGGGTAAATGCGGGGAATCAAATTAATGGGGCCCTGTACTGCTTTGTGAGCAGACAGGGCGTTTCACAAAAAGCCCGGCTGGCTGTTCACAATGGAGTGCTGGCCCCTACCCTGATGTATGGTAGTGAATGTTGGGTGTGGCAGGACAAGCATGTAAGTCGTGTAAATGCAGTTGAAATGCGCTCTTTGCGTAGTATGTGTGGTGTGAAACTGATTGATAGAGTAAGAAATGAAAAAATCAGAGAGAAATGTGGAATAAAAGAAGATGTAGTGACTAAGATTGAAAAGGGCATGCTTCGATGGTTCGGTCATTTGGAAAGGATGGATGAAAGAAGATTGACGAAAGAGATATACAGATCGAATGTGAGTGGAAGGGTCGAAAGGGGCCGCCCTAGGCGTAATTTTTTGAATCAAATCGGAGAAATACTGGAAATGGGCCGAATCGCGGCCCACGCGAAAATTTATATCTACTAAATTCCTTTTACATAAATATCAGATTAATGCGTAGCTAATAAAGGCTTGGGCGCGCGGCGCCTTTGAGCCGGCCGCGGCTCATTTGCATACGTTTCAATTTTTCAATTTCAATTTGCGCTCGCCTGACTGACGCTAGTGCTGTCTGCATCACCTGTCGACATTTAAATTATCATCGAATAAATGCATCGACCCGGTGATTGCTTCTAAACTGGAAACAAGTTTGTCTTATTTTTTTTTAGATTGGGTTATCCTCGGTAGTCTTTAATGAATTTATTTAGGTTTAAGATTCAAGTGTGATAGTACGGATTCAAAATGGATGAATGGATTAGAAACTGCGATTATCTAGATTCGTTGATGGAAAGGAAACACGTAGATATTTAAGAGCTAATGAGGTTTAGCCTAATCATAATCCTTAAAATAGTGTTTCCCGCTTTGTTTAAGTAAGAAACTACCTGCTTATGATATCGGAACGATAAATCGCTTGCAAAAAAGAATCGATGCCGTGAGTTCTGTTTGTAACGGTGACGTCACTAAAGTGCAGCGAGCGGGCGCGGCGCCCGTAGCCGCCTCTCGAGCTTTCTTCATAAATCAAAAAGTTGTTTTTGTGTGTTATCTGCGGATAATCGGCTGCTGCTACCGAACTGACGCCCTCATCGCCGCCCCGCCCGTCGCTCGCCGCTCCACCCGGATGGACATTAACTTTTTGTCGAATTTTTATGGGAATTAAAACTTAACAAACTGATTATCATTAACATTCACCGCTATCGACGCTCCCTGAGCCGCACCGTGCCGCACTAAATGGAAGCCATTAGGGATTTTTGTAGGACAGCGTGCATGACTTTTCTTTTGGTTTTGGGCGTGCATGACTCGATGTATGAATGTTGAAGAAGCGAAAGAAATTTGTCAAGATCGTAGCAACTGGAAAGAAGTGGTCTCTGCCTACCCCTCTGGGAAACAGGTGTGATTTAATGTATGTATGTATGTATGAATTACAGTATTCACAATGAATACAATATAAATTGAGTTTATAAGCACAAAAACACGACTGGGCAGCTCTACGCGGGCGGTATGTCACGGGCGTAAGTAACATGAAAAAAAAACTGGGCAAGAGGATGTCGGACCATGGTCAGTGTAGGGTTCCGAAGCCGTTACTACAAACAAATTAGACATCGCGACAAACTTAATTTTGCCGTTGGAAAACTGTTATCCCAATACATCGACATAGGGCGCGGTCAGATTATTAACAGCACAGCGCAAATAAGTTTTCGGTAGGTATGAGCATTTAAACCGTTTGTAACTCAAGAACCACTGCGGTCTACTTAAAAGTGATAGTTTTCCTTCGTTATTTGTGCTTTCATTTAAGATATTTTTCATTTATTAAGATTTTTATCTTTTGTAGTTTTGGCTGTAGAGGGGGGGGTGGAATTAAAGCTGAATATTTCATAAACGGATACCTTAATCGAAAATTGGTTTTAATAAACCGCAATTTTTTTGAAGGACTTATCCAACGACACCCCACTATGGGGTACACGAGAAAAAACAATACATCCCCACGTTACGTGTAGAGGAGCTACATTAAAATGAAAAATAAAAACAAGATTTTACGTTACCACTTTGTTAACGTGACTAATATGTATAACTATTTATGCCCATTACAGCTTTCTAGTACTAAGAGTCTCTGAGCTAGGTTGCGTTCGGACAAACGGACGGACACGGCAAAACTGTACTTCAGGGTTCTTACTTTGACTACGGAACCCTAAAAACAAATCCAGCAACACATTTGATTATTGCGGAAATTCAAATGATAAAACAAAACCAGTACGAGATTCAATGTAAAAAATACATACATACATACATAAAATCACGCCTGTTTCCCAGAGGGGTAGGCAGAGACCACTTCTTTCCACTTGCTACGATCTTGACAAATTTCTTTCGCATCTTCAACATAAAATAATACTTTAAAATAGAAAATGAGTACCTACATATTTTTTATCAATAAAAAAAACAATACGAAGATAATGAAGTTTGGCATGGAAAATGATGGATATGGTTTGATAAATCATTGCCAAATTTTAATAATTTTAAAATTGGACTGTACAACAACGTAACAAAGTATTACAAAACAGATTTACCCTACCCAGCAAAATAGTTGTTCCCGAAAAATTTTAAAACTTGCTCTTAGGTGATTTCATGGATGACGGCAAACGAATTTTAGTATTTTGATACACATTAAATGAAGGGCTTAATCACAAATTTTAAACACATTTACTGCGCCGGAATCTAAGTCTCTTGCCCACGATATTTCAAGCAGTTATATTCCATACGCGGTTATGATAAAAATACATAAAACAAAAGGCACTTACCAAATATTATTCCGATTAATTAAATCACAGATTCCATTATTTGAACCTCAGAAGATTACTTTGGATTTTGAGAAAGCAGCAATGCAATGTCTTTCCATTAATCGAATTTAAGTGGTGCCACTTTCATTTCAACAAGGGCATTCTTCAATCAACAATATTGATCGAAGAGGGCATTATTCCGAAAGGCAAAGAATCAAAGAACTCAAAATCAAGTGTCAAAAAGAGATACGTAGCCCGCTGTGCGGGTTAAACATGCTTACCACAACTGATAATTATAAAGGATATAACTATGTACCCAATGATTAAAAGCCCAGTTAGCATGGAAATAATATATCCATTAACCTACCGCCAAGCAGCAGTGTTCGCATTGTTGTGTCCGGTTTGGGATAAGACAGTCAGTGAAATCATTCTAACTTAGTCCTCAGGGTTGGCAACGCATTTGATGTCTTGAGAATGCGAATGTCTATGGGTCACAGTTTCCACTTACCATCGGGTGGCCAGTGCGCTCGTTTGCCTTCCCATGCAATAAAAAAATAAAAAAAATGTTTTTAAAAGCATTGGTTTGAACAAAACGATTTTGCCAAATTTCGCTGCTGCAGTAATGAAGAAATGAAAATAACAAACTACTTGACGGATGGCATTCTAAAATAAACAGATTCATTGGAACGGATCCAACATTACCTCAAGTCCTGAATCCCCATCCGATCCCGACGTGCTCGCTGCGCTCGGGGCACCCGTCAGGCGCCCCAAGCACATCCTGCTCGATCCCACCGATTCCATCCAACTCGCAGTGGATGAGGGCACTGAAGAACGGAAGAAGCTCCGCCGCCAGGGACGACGTGGCCGCCCCCCCAGATCTGGACCTGAGCCTCATAGCATCACTGCAGGGATCGAGAAGATCGAAGAAACCGAAGAAACCGAACATACTCAAGAAACCGAAGAAACCGAACACTTGGAAGCAACCGAAGAAAACGAAGTCCTTCAAGATACTCAGCCGGCCGAGCTGCGCTCGACCGGCCTGACACCCGACGGAGGCACCCCTCCAGAGGTGCGACCAACACCGCACCTCTAACTTAGGGTTCAGCATGCCCCCCCTTGGGGCATCGCTACCCGTGCCCGGGTGAAGTAGTCACGGTATAGATTACCAACTACATAAGTCAGTCATAATAATAATAATAATAAGTCCTGAATGTTATGAAAAATGAAACAGGTGCACTTTTTTTTTGGCCCAACATCCAGGAATCAATAATGAACGCACAACGACAACTCCCGCGTGAACATTCTGTGTAGTATGTTATTGAACGCTTTAAGAAATGTCGTAACCCGGTATACACAAAATCAAAAGAAAAATCCAACGCGAAAGTCTTTCATATTGCACAAAGTACAAGCTATGACATTGAAAGGCCTTAGAACAAGCTATATTACAAGCACTCATCGGACTTCGCAGTCGTAACTTACGGATATAGAGTAAATCGCGGTTACGTGTTATTATTTCTATTTATTTTCGGCCTTATTCCAGGTTTTCGGAATTTGCAACTTGCGTAAATCAAAAGGCGATATGTATGTTCTAAAAACAAAAAAGAATTATTTTCAAAACGAGAAAAATTACCCCCTGGATTTTCTAAACTTGATTTTAAAAATACACCGAAACAAAAAGCCTTGTAATAAATATTGTTCTACAGTCTCAATTTCGCTTACTACGATTAACAAAATTGAGATTTGTAAGGTTCATTTAATTTATTTTTCTCAAACATGCTATGTAATGTCGGCGTTATGTTAGTTATTTTAGGCTTCAAAGTGCCACGTTCCCGACGGAACAACTCGAGAGAACTGTAAAGGAATTTCATACAAAATTGAAGGCCTAGGCCGGGAAGTAATTTTTTTTTAATTTTAATATGGCCATGACAGCTGGTTTTATGAACAGGCTGAATAGCTGAAAATCGTTTTTTTTTGTATCTGTGTGGTTCGGACCAAAAATATCCGCGCTAATGCCTATTACACAAATGTTTTTTGAGTGATTTTTTTTTTTTTTCATTGCATTTGTTTGAGAAAAGCACTATACATACCTCGAACTGGGGTTGCCAGCCTCGTAACTATCCGACCTCGCTTCGCTCGGCCGTCTATATGAACTCGGCCTGCAACCACCTACTTCCCGGCGTCTGTAGTAATGTACTATTTATACAGTTCCTCAAAAAGTGGTACTTTTTGTTGCTGTATATCGTGCGGAAAGTAGAGGTTTTCGAACTAGTGTTTTTTTACTTTTCTAAGCACTAGGACGATAATTTTTTTAAATTTTTTTTTTGTTTTTAAAGAGTACTTTTTCAACACACTTGCACGTAAACAGTATCTAAACATACAGGTTAACTTGGTCGCAATGCCCCATATAAAAACCCTCGACCTTTCTTTTTACCATGAAACCCAAGGTCGGTAAGTATTTTTTTTTAATTTATAGCACAGCATACAGTTCTTGCAAGTTCAAGCAAAGAGTTTACACGCAATTGAAAAATTGTCCTAAAATGTTATTTAAACAGGAATTTCATTGCAATCTCGCAACACGTTACTTAAATACTCAATTAATGTTCTTAATAATCGATTTTAATATTTTTCATCACACTTGCACGTAATCAGTATCTAAACATACAGGTTAACTTGGCCGCAATGCCCCATATAAAACCCTCGACCTTTCTTTTTACCATGAAACCCAAGGTCGGTAAGTAATTTTTTTTTAATTTATGGCACAGCACACAGGTCATGCAAGTTCAAGCAAAGAGTGTACACGCAATTGAAAAATTGTCTTAAAATGTTATTTAAACAGGAAATACAGGAATTTCATTGCAATCTCTCTACATGTTACTTAAATACTCAATTAATGATCTTAATAACCGATTTTAATAGTTTTCTGTATCAAAACGTCGTTTTTTTTTACACTCCTTCAGGGCTGTATGTATAACTACGTAAGTATTTGCCCTTAACTTTTCTGAACGAAACATTTTTATAATCTGTGGAGTCCGCCAGCCATCCGCTTAAAAAAAGTTCAAGTAATTCGTAATAATAGTTGTGCTGACTTGTATATTTATTTACTCGCAAATGTGATGAAAAACATTGTATGTTTCACGGGCGGTACGGGAATTACGAACCTCGACTCAGAAAGCCCTCAGTCTTCGACTTCGGGCTTCTACTAGAGCCTCGATCGTAATTCCTTACTTACCGACCTTAATACACAATGTACTATTTCTGTATCAAAACGTCGTTTTTTTTACACTCCTTCGGGGCTGTATGTATACCTACGTAAGTATTTGCCCTTAACGTTTCTGAACGAAACATTTGTATAATCTGTGGAGTCCGCCCGCCATCCGCTTAAAAAAAGTTTAAGTAATTCGTAATTATAGTTGTGCTGACTTGTGTATTAAAGCTATAATTCATAATTAGTTATTTACATTTTATATTTGAAGACAAGTAAAAAAGTTATAAAAAATGTCGTCGTCGAGTGTAATTTAAATGCAACACCGCCAGATATTATCCATGCAGCAAAAACAATTAATGAAAATCTTTTACCGGAGAAGTCTAAGGAGCGGTATATAGCTGCATACGACCAATTTATAAAATGGAGAAACAAAAAGAAAACAAATTCGTGTTCTGAAAATGTTTTGCTGGCGTATTTTGGAGAAATGGCGAATAAATACAACCCGTCTTCACTGTGGTCCACTTCACTTCACTCCAATCTAAGGATTGTATCAACATTAAGGAATATACAAAGTTGACAGCATTTTTAAAAAGACAATCAGATGGATATGTGTGTAAAAAATCAAAGGTACTAACTGGAGATAAAGTCGATTTTTTTTTTTGCTGTTATATTTTTAGCTTGTGCTATTTGAGGACATAAATAATCAAGGATTTATTTGATTGACATTAGGTATATACATATTTTTTTACATTTATTTCGGGTCGCTCTTATTTTCGGAGTCACTGGGGCTTGTAGGCGCCGAGAACTATCTGAAATAACTACCAATGACATCGAAAACCATGGTGATATGCTGCTCATAGAAATTCCACACACTAAAAATAAGATTCCTAGGTCATTCGTAGTACATGGAATATATTACAAAATTGTAAAGAAGTACGAAAGTTTACGTACTAAAAAAGCAAACAGCAACCGATTTTTTCAACAATTCAGAAACGGTAAATGTACGGTTATTGGTAGAAACAAGTTCGGAAACATGCCGAAAGAAATAGCTGAATATTTAAACCTCCCAGACTCAAAGTCTTACACGGGTCACACATTCCGTCGAACCTCAGCAACATTGCTCGCCGACTCCAGAGTCGACATTATGACTCTAAAAAGACATGGAGGGTGGAAGTCCAGTAATGTTGCTGAAGGGTATATTGAAGACTCCTTAAGCAGCAAGAAAAAAATTGGTGAGGGTTGTCAGAAGTCCGTAGAAAGGGAGAGGACATGATAACCCTGAAGTCCGGTAACTTGCTCTATTTCCGGGAGGGCGACCACCAGTCCCAGAGAGGTGTCGGGTTTATCGTCCACAAGTCACTCGTGAACAACGTGGTGAAGATTGAGAGCGTGTCGAGCAGGGTAGCGTGCCTTGTACTCAGAATGACCTAGCGATATTCGTTGAAGGTATATGCTCCGACCTCGACACACTCCGACGATGAGGTGGAGGCTATGTATGAGGATATTTCCAGAGCCATGCATAGCTCCAAAACTCACTTCACGGTTGTTATAGGGGACTTCAACGCAAAGCTGGGCAAACGAGACGGTGAAGAGCAGAGAGTGGGGAAGTTTGGAGTGGGGCATAGGAATCACCGGGGCCACCTACTGGCCAGTTTTATGGAGAAGGAGGGACTCTATATGATGAACTCCTTCTTCAGAAAACGTGAGCATAGGAAGTGGACCTGGATGAGCCCTGATGGTGTAACGAGGAATGAGATAGACTTTATCATGACGACGAAAAAGCACATATTCAATGATGTCTCCGTGATCAGTGCGGTTAAAACCGGGAGTGATCACCGTATGGTACGAGGCTCATTGAATATTCAGTTCAAGCTTGAAAGGTCTCGACTGATGAAGTCTACGCTCCGCCCGGCACCCGCTCAGCTCCAAAACCCCGAGAGCTTTCAGCTCGAACTTCAAAACCGTTTCGAGTGCCTTGGTAGCTGTCCAAACGGTCGGGTCTAAGTTCTTCAAGATCCGCCGTACAAAAACCAAGAAGCTCTCGGACTCCACCCTTAGGCTCATGGAGGTGAGGCGCGAAATGATTCTGCAGTCCTCTGATGACGCTAGTCGCTATCGGCAGCTCAACAGACAGATCTCGAAGTCTCTGAAGCGTGATATACGCCGATTCAATACTAAAAGTATTGAAGAGGCTATTGAGCGCAACAGAGGCTCTAAGGTGTTTGCCAGGGATCTGTCTGTTGGCCAAAGCCAATTGATGAAGCTGAAGACCGACGACGGCAGAGTCATTTCATCCAAACCTGAGCTATTGGCGGAAGTTGAGAAGTTTTATGGACAGCTTTACACGACAACCCGAACACCCGTCGAAAATCTAGCTAAAGATCCGAGGGCTAGATTAACCCGACACTATACCGAAGATCTCCCCGACGTCAGCCTGTACGAGATTAGTATGGCCCTCAAACAGCTTAAGAATGGCAAAGCCCCAGGTGAGGATGGAATTACAGCCAAACTCCTGAATGCGGGTGGTAAACCCATCCTTAGGGGCCTTCAGACGCTGTTCAGCTCCGTCCTCCACGAAGGGAGAACGCCGAGAGCATGGAACAGAGGTGTGGTGGTTCTCTTCTTCAAGAAAGGTGACAAATCTTTGTTGAAGAACTATAGACCCATCTCACTTCTGAGCCATGTTTACAAGCTGTTTTCGAGGGTCATCACAAATCGTCTCGCGCGCAGGTTTGACGATTTCCAGCCTCCCGAACAAGCCGGTTTCCGAAAAGGCTATAGTACCGTAGACCACATACATGCGTTGCGGCAGGTTATACAGAAGACCGAAGAGTATAACCTCCCCCTTTGCCTTGCATTTGTGGACTACGAGAAAGCCTTTGATTCGATCGAGACATGGGCTGTGCTGCAGTCTCTCCCGATATATCGAAGTGTTGAAGTGTCTGTACGAAAACGCCACTATGTCCGTCCGACTACAGGACCGGAGCACGAAGCCTATTCCCCTGCAGCGGGGAGTCAGACAAGGAGATGTGATCTCTCCGAAGCTGTTCACCGCTGCATTGGAGGATGCTTTTAAGGTTCTGGACTGGAAAGAACGAGGCATCAACATAAATGGTGAGTACATCACTCACCTTCGATTCGCTGACGATATCGTAGTCATGGCTGAGACCATGGAGGACCTCAGTGCAATGCTCGCTGACCTCAGTAGAGTTTCCGACCGAGTTGGCTTGAGAATGAACATGGACAAGACGAAAGTCATGTCCAACGTCCATGTCGCGCCAACTCCCGTGATAGTCGGAGGCTCTGCGCTCGAAGTTGTTGACGACTATATTTACCTGGGACAAACGGTCCAGTTAGGTAGGTCCAACTTTGTGAGAGAGGTCACTCGTCGAATCCGACTCGGCTGGGCAGCGTTCGGGAAGCTTCGCAGCACCTTTTCGTCCAAATTACCGCAGTGTTTGAAGTAAAAAGTATTTGACCAGTGTGTGTTGCCAGTGATGACTTACGGATCCGAGACGTGGGCGCTAACGATGGGCCTCATAAGAAAGCTCAAGGTCACTCAGAGGGCTATGGAGAGGGCTATGCTCGGGGTTTCTCTGCGTGATTGAATCAGAAATGATGATATCCGCAGGAGAACTAAGGTTACCGACATAGCCCGAAGAATAGCTAAACTGAAGTGGCAGTGGGCGGGGCACATCGCACGCAGGACTGATGGCCGATGGGGTCAGAAGGTTCTTGAGTGGCGTCCGCGGACCGGGACACGAGCTGTGTGTGGGTAGGCCTCTAACAAGATGGACCTTGTAAGGATCGCGGGAAAGCGGTGGATGCGAATTGCACAAGACCGGTCTGAGTGGAGAGCCTTGGGGTAGGCCTATGTCCAGCAGTGGACGTCTTTCGGCTGACATGATGATGATGATGATTAACTATCCGTTTTTTTAAATCAAAACTCGTTTGTAGAAATATTGATGTTATGTGTCAAACAGTAGGTACATTTGTTGACATCTTTTATCAGGCGTTCTCGCCATATTTTGTGTGTGTGTGTGTGTGTGTGTGTGTGTGTGTGTGTGTGTGTGTGTGTGTGTGTGTGTGTGTGTGTGTGTGTGTGTGTGTGTGTGTGTATGTGTGTGTGTGTATGTGTGTGTGTGTATTATGTTATGTACTCCTCACAGAATAATGGTACTTTCTATGTGTCCAATAATAATCTAAGCTCTAAAGAAACAAGCAAAGAAAACCGCGTCGCGTGGCTGCTAAATACTAACTGACTGGATGATATTTGTAATATTCCTACCGAACCCAGCAAATGGAAAAAAAAACGGTTAAAAACGTTATATGGATCAAAAAAGATTTCAATTTCGTTCTTGTTCAAAAACGTTTTCTATAACGTTATTTGCGAATGAAACCGAAACAAATCGTTCCTTAGGCATTTAAGACGAAACCGTTTCGAAAAAAATACCGTTTTCCGAGCCCTGGTGCTATCAGTTACAGTTTATATTTCGAACCAAAAATTTAATTAATAATAAAGCATAGGGATTAAATTGTTTCAATAATACAACTTTAAATGTACTTATTAAATTTTGACGTGGTCTACGACAAGGCGGCGATTCGTCGAGAATAGGGAATATGCATGTTTTTTTTTACAGCTTCAATTGAAGCTGATTCATGTAACAAACAGATCACAAAAATCATTTTTTGAATAACTATAAAAATAACCAAGATATAAGCCAACAAAGATTTGTTCCTATCTCTTTCTAGAAAAACGGAATTTTACATGGAGTTTATATGGCCGCAGTGCACAATGACGTCACGGTTCAAATCGGATCTCTCTGTCTAATTGGAAGTTTGAAATGCTTATAACTTCCGTATTTCTTGACCGATTTTAATTTTAATTTCCGTTTTGGTGATCTCTTTTACGGTATTTTCATATTTTGATGAGATTTGCGATTTTTAAAATCCATGCATATTCCCTATTTCGGGTTGGGGTATATATAGCAAAGGGGGCGCAAGACTTAATTTTGTTTTGATGGAAGTGGTGTCATTATAACACCTATTTTTTATGATGCTATCGTATAGAAGACGCTTAAATAAGCGTGTTTTGTATAGGCAACTTTTCTCTAAACTTGATATTTACCGAGATATTAGGGGTTCAAATGTCAGTCATTTTGAAGGGATCTGGGACTTAGAAAAATTTTGGAGTAGTGAAATTGATGTCAATATAACCCTCATTTTTGTTAATAAATCCTATAAAACATGGTAAAATAAGCATGTTTTGTTATATAAACTTTTTTTCTCCGACCAATATTTACCGAGATATTGGGGTACAAAGGTCAGTAATTTTGAAGGGCAAAAATTTTGGAGTCGTGTAATTGATGTCAATATAACCCCTCATTTTTGTTAATAAATCCTATAAAACATGGTATAATAAGCATGTTTTTTTGGTTATATAAACTTTTTTTCTCCGATCAATATTTACCAAGATATTTTGGGGTTTGAATGAAGTGGTGTTATTATAACACGAAGTTTTTATGATGCTATCGTATAGAGGACGCAAAAATATTGATCATTACCGAGATATTGGCTCCTAAATGGACATTTCCACACAAGTCCGAATTTAGGGCTCTCGCTGGTTAGGACGCGTGCCGACACTGCGCGCCCTAGAGTGTTTTTATAGAGCCGGAGATACGGAAAATATGGATCGTAGGAAAAAAAGTGAAAGAGCAAAATATGTTTCTTTTAGCATTTACTGGATTCATTCATAAAAATGTAGTGTTATATTGACCTAAATTTCGCGACACCGATTTTTTTTTAAGTCCAAGTGAAAAAAAAAATTTTTTTACCCTCTTGAAACCACCCCCCCTATCACCCCCAACACCCCCTCCCCCCTCCCCCCCAAATACCTATATATAGTTGCGCCCCCTTTGCTATACTCGTATAACCGTATAACCGTATCTCACCGCATAAAACACGAAGTTCAATGTCAATAACAATAGGTAACAGGATATTATAATAACAAAACAAATAATTAACAGAACAGAAACAAAACAACAACGCCAAGGCCGAATTATAAAACAACTGCAGTAGGTAGGTAGTTACTTGTTCGCACGGAATAGTAGAAACGCAACTGATTCAATTCAACTGAAATGACAGTGACTGACCGTTGGGTGGGAGTCAAAACAAAGTTCGAAACATTCGAACTATCAACCAAACCAACCCCACGGTCTGGCAACGCCGCGGTCGGCCGCCATACGCCAAAACCCAAACCGAGCACGCAACGTCGCTTTCATCGCTCTGTAGTTTTGAGTACCTACCTAGTTATAACTGCACAACTTTTATGATTTTTTACTGATCCAACGTGAATGCAAGTTCAAATCCATTATCTAACACTAAAATCAACTTTTATTCGAAACAATTTGTTTTTTTTTCTTTATATAGTTTTGTTTATTTTTTGAGTATTTTAAATTCTTATTTTAGTTTGTGTATATTTTTTTCAGAGTTGTGACATATTTGAAATACTAGTATTTAAAATACAAATACAAAATCCAAAATACGTATTTTGGATTTTGTACTTAAGTACTTTTTTTTAAAAGTATTTTGTATTTTATTTGAAATACTATTCGAGACGTATTTTGTATTTGCAAAATACAAAATACTTTTTTATTCTTAGCTTCATTTTTCTAAAGCATTCCGCGATTCAGTAAAAACAAAAAATGGCCACTAGTGGCGCAGCGGCTTTGAAAGTCTATGCGCAAAATGACAGATGAAACAAAACGCATATAAAACCTGACCAATAATATATGAGGGACCCCTCTTGACAATTCTCAAAGTCACTGTTACGTTTTGCAGTGTTGGCAGCTATTTCATTATGTCTGTGTTGTTCGCTCGAAATGTCTTTAAAAAAATGCCAAAACAAATTGTTCTTGAGATGCTCTTTTTGAAGAGCTTGTGATTTTAAAATCTTTAATAAATAAAGAAAACCAGTAATTTTACCATAAAGTATTTTATTTCAATAAAGTATTTTGAAAATACATATTTTGTATTTAGTATTTAAATACAAAAGGCAAAAGTATTTTGTATCTTGCATTTGAAATACTATATTAAAAAAGTATTTGCATTTTGTATTTAAATACTTTTCGAAAAGTATTTTGTACATCTCTGATTTTTTTGGCCACATTCAACAAAAAGCTTCAAAACGCCTAGTCATAGTTTAAGAGCAAACATTTAGTTCATTGTTTCACTAGGAGCACATAGGTTTTGAGTCTATAATCTGTAAATTCTTATTAAAGCTAATATATTCAAGTTGACGCAACACATTAAATCCGTAAAAAGAAGTGTGGAAAGTTTGGCTGCAAACTAAATCGCCCAGCCGGAATAAAACGAATACGAACTTTTAAAAAACGGTTCATTTAAAGTGGTATATAGAGCTTACTATCAGTTAGATAACTATATTAATGAGTCAGAGCAAGACTTGAGGATATATGTCTTCAGATTATCATCATTTAAAACTGCCACTTCCTATATTTTTCCCAATAAATTTATCCAAAAACACCTCGATTTCGTAATTTTGCCCTACCCTTCGCCTTAACACTTCAATAGAAAAAAAATGTGAGGTCAGATGGTGCATCGTTAACACAAGACTACTTGTAAACAAGAGTAACTGGATTGATAATAATAAAGGATGTTTATTTTTGATTTACTACGTGATAATCGCACAAATATTTGAAATTGTTAACATATTGCTTCGTAAGTATTTCATCAATCAATCTGCCGAGTAAACCTATTAATAACGGAGAGGATGGCCGTCACTATCTATCACTTCTTGAAGTCGACTTTTCATGCTCGAAACCATACTGGAACATGCATCACTATTTCGCATTAGTTCCCAAGTTTTGTTTACCTCACTATCAAATTTTTTTTTGTTTTTTATATCACTGGAGTCCCAGTTTAAAACCATCTGACCCCACAAATTTTCTATTGGATTTAGGTCCGGACTTTTAGCGGGCCACTCAAACACCGTTATGTCTTCTTGGGCCTTTAGCCAGTCTTGAACGATTCGGGACCGATGCACTGAAGAATTATCCTGAACCAGATAAATTTGGCCTTCAGGATATGCGACACGTACTGACAGCAGCATTACGTCCTTCAACACTTCAAGGTATCGCTCACTGTTCATGCGGCCTCCTATTTCCACTAGCTCGCCGGGGCCCATTGTAGACATCCATCCCCAGTAACCTAAACCGTTCAAAATATGTTGCAATAAAGATGTAATCCACATTCATTGTCAACAATATATACCTTATATAATTTCATTAAAAATATTATTTACCTAGTGTTAACCGCCCGCTTGTTCTCAAGTTACATTTTTAGGGTTAAACCTCTACCCACATCTTCTCCATAAAAAAATTCGGCCATCCTTATCTGACTTGAAGCACTTTTCGTCGGTAAATATCACAATTTCGTTTTCCCAGTCGAAATTTAAATAACGAGTGGCAAAGTTTACTCTGTTGGTGCGGTGATTGTCACTAAGCTGATTTTTTCTGGCCGGTATATAATTATGGATATTCGCAGCGTGTAGATGTTGTCGAACAGTGCTAAGCGACACTCCAAAAGTTTCAGCACTTGAACGCATAGTTTTGAAGGGTGCCACTGAGTGAGCTTCCACAATAATATTACGGTGTAGCTCCGATTGGTCAGTGTAAGCACTAGGGCGAGGGCCTTGGCGTTCATATTTCACATCTCCCGTGACTTGATACCTGTGTATCCATCTTTTAACAGTTTTTTTCTGTAATGAAAATGATAATATAATAGGAATACGTAAATCTAACTTGTAAGTATCTAAACGTAATACTGCAACATGATTGCAAGAATAAATATATATGCTAATATGTAAATAACGTAAATCTTACCGTTATGCCCATATATAGTGCTATTTTCTTTATGCTTTGTTCCTGTTCCCAGAGAACAATAATTTTAGCTTTCAAAAAAGTTGTTAATCTAACCATACTATCGGTTAATCGAAGCAACTGTTTGAAAACTTAATAAATCAGATAATATTACGACGAGGATTTTACACACAATCAGTTCGGAACGAAATATAAAGTTACTGTAAGATTATTATAAAGTTACCCTCAATCACAGTTTAGTAAACAAGGCGAAGAAGTAAATTATTCTAAATTCAACCTTAAGTCGCAGTTTATGCAGCAGTTACTTTTCTGAAGTAAAATTACGGTAGTGCACCAATCGGCAAGAAGCACAGTATATTCAACCAAATGAGAAATATATACTTAATTCAACCTTATAGTTAATTGCGGAGTGGAACATGGTGGAAGTTGAAATTTGAACCATAACGTGTAGAAAATAAGATCGTTTTTAAAATTGTTCGATAAATGGAGTAATGCAATTAAAATTTTCGCCGAGATTGACAACTGAGTCGATGGCCTAGTGGTATAAGGCATGTAAAAGTAATCGTCTAGCGGCTAGTGAAGCGGGTTCGTATCTTTAAAATAATATATAAAGTAAATGTTTCTTTTTGTAAGTTATTCTTGGTATTCGGTTCGAATAGCAAAATAAAGAAATTATGATATTTGAGTGGTATCGGCGGATTCTCGGGCAGAGGTGGGTGCGGGGCGGGGGAAGCTAGCCGCTCACGGCGAACGTCACGTGACGTGCGATAATCTTTAAAGACTCCGGGGGATCCTTTTCTCTGACGCTGACTGTTACATACAGATACACGCATACATATAATATAATACACACATACACATATACACATTTTTTCTCAAATGTATTAAGGCACCTCGGGACTCGTGTAAAATGACACGAATCGCAATCACAAACAAAGTTTCCGCACAACCTTGCATCAAAACGTACTATAGTGATATATGTATAAGCATATCGGAACGAACACTTGACTTTTATGTGAAAATCGTTTTATCTAAAGAGATTTGATAAGTTAAGTATGAGTTAAGAGATATGAATTAAATATTATTCGTTTTATCGAAACCAATTTCGAAAGAAATATTATTCTTATTTAAATAATTGAAATACTATTCTAAATAAGAATTAATTTAGGATTAATTTTAAAAATTAATTTAAGGATTAATTTTAATAACCTAAGTACTTATTTATTACTTGTTAGGTTTACCCTTGAATCACCGACATTCATTTCATAGAATGTCTCACATCACTGAATTTTCATTTCATTGACAGGCATTTACACGACAACAAAAATATGCTGATCACAGGTGTAACCTACTTAACCTAAGTTACCCATGTTTAAGGTAACCTCAAGACAATAAGACATCAGCAGAAATTCGCTTTCTAAGAAAATTCGATGAAATGCTGCATTTCATGTCATGACATTATACCACCGATGAAATGAGTGTTGGTGATTCAAGGGGATCTCTACTACTACTTGTTAAAAAAATTGATTCGAATATTACTAGACAATTTTTTTATGAACAAATGATGAGTCTGTCAACATTTTTTCTCAAATGTGAAAGTTTGATGTTATCAATTTTTTTGATAGTTTGTTTAGGTACAATATTATAGGAAAATGTTTTGTTTTTGTATTCTGGGTTTTTTACTTTTTAGGCGTGATTTAATGTATATATGTACGTTTTGTATGACTTTAACAAGCTGCATATTTTTGAATTCAACAATCTGGAGGATATTCAGATTTTTGTGAAGCGGTATTTGTTCTTGGTAAGTATCAAAATCTTTTGCAATTAGTGTATCTAGTTATGTTAGTTTCTGCTTCATCTCTTATCTATCGCCTCACAACGAAGCATCAAATCAACGTGACAGTTCAAATAATTCTATTACAAAAGCAAAAAATTGTAAATTACTTGCCCTCATTTTAATGAATTGTTTATTAACATAACATACAATAAATAACAAACAATCACAGCATAGCGCAGCGTTTGAGATTTTTTACATTCCCTATGAACTATGACGCGAAATTGGCATAAAAAACAAAACAAATTGAATAATTACTGATACATACATAATTTACATAGTAACACTGTTCTACGTTTATATAGTTATTTAAAGAAAAAAAAATACTTACACAAAAAAGACACGGTTTACAATAAAAAAGAATAAAAAAGATAACATCTTTACATCTGTGCCATCCGTTGCGTTTATGTAACTGGTGCACAATGAAGCTTCTTAAGGTTTGAGTGCCCAGGTTAGAGCGCGAGCTTGCCAGCGCTTTAATGACTTGCACGAGTACTTTAAGACCTAATGATGTACCGTAGCATACATAAATTTTTCTACAAGCTTAAAAAGGAAACTACAAAGTTGGTCGTAGTTAGTTTAGTTCTTACAGGTGGTTTCTAAATTGACAGCGACCAGTAGACCACAGAGAAAAACTATGGTGTCATACGACAGAAAGCCTAGTTGATTTATATCGTATAATTTTGTATCGTTTTCTCTATGACTATTAAATGTTATGCTCTTTACTAAGCTTATAAATTTAATATTTTGGTACCTTTGACACATTTTTTGAATACCCACTTCAAACAATTAAGTTTAAGAATTTGAATCTCTAATTAGTATCTCTAATTAGTCTGTGGTGCCGCCGCCGTTAACGATATCAATTTTAGCGGTATAAATGGTACGCGAGTAGAAAAAAATAGAAGTTGTACTAGTCGCTAAGGTACATTTTCGAATGAAGGGGGATTTTGATAATTAAACACGTCGTTCTTCCATAGTATTTTAATGCAACTAACCATACGTCACACAAGGCATAGGATTACATACAAGGATAGTTATATAGGTATAAGTAACTACGCGCTCGCGGTTTGAAAGCGAATTTTGGCTAAACATACCGCCCTCCAAAAACAACAGTTTTTCTACAAAGCTATGAAAAATCTATAAGAAAATAACAAACAAAGATCGGTAAGTATCGTAACGCAAAACAATAATTATCTATGACATGGTCTTAGGTACCTACTATTGCTCTGAGGCACGGCAAAACGAAATGTAGCTTAAAACTTATTAAGTAGGTCTGAACAAGTCAAACTCAGTTACCGCCTACACTTAAGTTAACGTAAAGGGGTATTTAATAGTTTTAATACTACCGCCAGATTACTCGCATTATCAGGGTATCAGACATGTTCGATTTTAGACTCTAATGTACAAGATTAAGGTCGATAATCGAACTTACACTTCTAATACGAGTAACTATATGATCGTAAAATATTGTTACGCTAAGCAAAGTAAACAAACATAAACAAAGCAAATTTATCCATTCTTTCACCAATTTAACAAATATCAACGCGATACATGCAAGAACACTGATAACTAAAACTAAATATTGAATAAGGTTAAAACTATATAAAATCATGGTAACACAAAACAAGCTTATACCAAACGACTAAAATGGACTGTATTTATTATTATTATTTTTAAGCTTGGTACCACAAATTCTTAGACACCTAACTCAGTATGTCATTTTAGTACCTTGTCACACTAAATTTTAGATTCAAGATTATGGTTAAGGCATGAAATTGACCACGATAATTACCGTGACAAGGTTCGACGTATGCTAAACATTTCTATTGCATGACCGATACATATCTATTAAAATATTTTATTCTAAAGATAAGATGAGAAGAAAAGCAACAGGAATGCTCTAACACTAAAAATACTAAAATATAATAGATAGTTAATCTTTATAGGTTGTAGGCATCAAGATTATTAAAACTAATTAGAATTACTAACGAAACATATAAAATTACTTAAAAAGCGTTAGTGAACGGCTATTTTTATACACTATAAGAAGTCAGAAGGTATAATTGATCACATATATACGAATTGGAACGAATTTCATTGCATTAACTCTTGTGACCCTTTAGTTAATAATATTAGTTTAGAAACCGTTCGCTTTATAATATTATTACCCTTGCATTGCACAGATACAACACGTACCAACTTATCTGAACCCGGATGTAAGGCTACTATTTTTCCTAGCATCCATTTTGCAGGTGGCAAATCGTCTTCCTTTATGATCACAATATCTCCCACGGATGGTGTTGGTACAATTGGTTGCCACTTATGCTTTTGTTGAAGGGTGTGTAGATATTCCGACTTCCATCTTTGCCAAAAATCCTGCAATTGGGTTTGTATTAATTGCCATCGGGTCAATTGATTGAAGTTTCTGAGGTCGTGTCTTTCATCTGGAATATTGATAAGGGGCTCGCCAATAAGAAAATGACCTGGGGTAAGCGGGTTCAAAGAATCCACCGTCTCGTCCAATTGACACATAGGCCGAGAGTTTAAACAGGCTTCTACCTGTGCCAGTAACGTTGCCATTGCCATCTCTTCATATGTCAACTTTGTAGTGGCGTTAACTCTAACTAGATGGCGTTTAGCTGAGCGAACGCCAGCTTCCCAAATTCCACCAAAGTTTGGAGCTCTTGGTGGGATAAAATGCCAAGTTGTGCCATCATTTGCTAGGAGGTTAGCAATTTCTTTGGTAACGTCATTCATGCCTCTTGTAAACATATTCTTCAGGTCCTTGTCAGCACAAACGAAATTGCTTCCATTGTCGCTCCATAAATGCCCACAATGGCCTCGTCGTGCAACAAACCTTCTGAATGCTGCTATAAACCCTTGGGCTGTGAGGTCAGTCACTGCTTCCAGGTGAATCGCTCGCGTGCACATACAGACCAAAAGGCAAATATAGCCCTTGGTTGTCTTGTGACCTCGACCCTTGGATGTCCTTAAATACACAGGGCCGGCATAATCAACACCGCTGTTGTAAAATGCACGCTGTGGAGTTACTCTCGGGGCAGGTAACTGTCCCATCAGCTGTTGTTTAGTCAAGGCCTTATCCTTTATACACACTGTGCAGTTTCGAATAAACTCTCGAACGGCAGACTTAAGGCCAATAATCCAGTACTTGCTTCGGATGTATGAAATGGTTTGAGTAATAGTTCCGTGAAAGGTTTTTGTGTGCGCTTCGATTATTATCAGTTTAGAAATATGCTGCTTACCAGGGATAATAATCGGATGTTTAAACTCTTCTGACAGATCTGCTTTGCTCAATCGGCCTCCAACCCTCAACAAATTGTGCTCATCTAAATAGGGTGTAAGACTTATCAAAGAACTTTTATTTTTTATCTTTCCATTTTTTTTAAGATCATTTATCTCTTCGTTGTAGACTAAATTTTGATAATATTTTACGCACATTGTTTCTATGTTATTCATTTCTAAAACCGTAAGTAGGTACTTCTACTTCCTTATTTTTCTTTTTTCCATGGAATAATCTTTTACACCGTGCCAATACTCTTCGCAATTTTGTCATTGACGAAAATCTTTCCCAAATAGGTGTCTCTGTCTGTGTTATGTCATCTGTTATTATGTGGAATGTCTTTTTAGTTTCCAGCTCGGTTTGAGGGATTGTGCTATTAGTCTCGAATACTGTATCTTTGAGTTGTAGCCATTTTGGACCAAACCACCAAAGGTCATTTAGTGTTAATTCGCTAGCTTCCACGCCTCTAGACGCCAGATCAGCAGGATTGTCTGCTGATACAACATGTCTCCACCTATCATTATCGATTTGCTTAATTATGTCTGAAACCCGATTGCCAACAAACATTTGCCATCGACTTGGCTGAGACTGCAGCCATGATAAAACCACCATAGAATCACTCCAAGCGTATAATTTGTTCATTGGTATCTTCAGCAAATCAGATAGCTCATGCAATAGCTTTGCCAACAACACCGCGGCACAGAGTTCCAGCCGAGGTATCGATAATTGTTTAAGGGGTGCCACTCTGGTCTTGGATGCCAACATGGTAACATGTACGTCATCCCTCTCGTCTATGACTCTTACGTATACCACGGCTGCCATAGCTGCAGCGGAAGCATCAGAGAATCCGTGGAGCTGAACGTCCTTGCAACGTGATGTAGTTTTTATCCAGCGTGGTAGTTTAAGAGTCTGCAACTCAGGGAGACTTCCTCGGTAACTCATCCACTCATTGACTAGCTCAATGGGTAACTCATCATCCCAACCCAGACTGGAGAGCCACAGTTTCTGAATCATGATTTTGGCAGTTATTATTACGGGTGAGAGCCACCCGAAAGGGTCAAATAGACTAGCCACATCAGACAATATTACCCTTTTTGTTACAGGCGTTCTGCTTTCGGATAAGTTAATTGAAATCTTGGAACTATCATCATTTCTATCCCAGGTAAGTCCCACTATTTTTATTATTTTGTCTAACTTAATCTCTTTTCTTTCTGTTTCAGGTTCAAGTTTCTCCGCTCCGTGCTGCAAGGCCTCCAGTAGTTCTTCACAGTTACTCGACCACTTTTGCATTTGAAAACCTCCTGCTGTTAGTAATTTGTTTATTTCATTACATATATTTTTTATTTCAGTAACGTCTTCGTGTCCTGTCATCAAGTCGTCCATATAGAACGAATCTTTCACTATGGCTGCTCCGCGTGGGTAACTTTGCGTTTCGTCATCAGCTAAGCGATGCAGTGTTCGCACAGCCAGGTATGGAGCAGCTGCGGTTCCAAATGTCACTGTTAATAATCGGTAACTCCCAATTTTCTCAGAAGCGTCATAACGCCAAACAATTCGTTGTAAGTCTGTGTGTTTGTCTACCACTCTCACTTGTCGGTACATCTTGACAATGTCACCTATTACACAGATTTTGTGTGATCTCCAACGAATGATTAAGCTGCGAAGGTCAGGTTGTATTGTAGGTCCTGTCATCATGCTGTTGTTTAAGGAACATCCGTTGGTGCCTTTAGCTGAGGCGTCGAAAACAACTCGAACCTTTGAAGTGTCCTTGTCTTCTCTTATAACAGCATGATGAGCTAGGTACATAGCTTCGCACTCTTCTTCTCTTTCAACCTTTTCCATGTGTCCCAACTCCACGTACTCTCTTATAACTTTCTTATATTCTGTCTTTAAATGTTCATTTTTTTCAAACCTTTTTTCTAGCAGGGTTAATCTTCTAATCGCTTGCTGTTTGGTGTTCCCGCACTGCTTGACTGTGTCTGTAACAGTTGGTTTTAAAGGTAAGTGTACTTCATATCTACCTGTAGTGTCTCGGGTCGTTGTGTTGTTTTAGATTTCTTCACATCTTTCTTCCTCCTTGGACCAAGCTTTCTTGGTTGTGTAAAGTTCCGTCTCTATTTCCCAGAATTTTCTTAGTAGATTGTTGTCTTCTTCAACTTGACGTGTGATATGAAGGCTTGTGATGTTCTGTACCCTGCAAGATGTAACATTAATATCTCCTGACAAAATCCACCCAAAATGAGATTGCTGAGCGACTACATTGCCCGGCCCTCTCATCAAACCTGTATCTATAATCTTACCAAAAACGTCTGCTCCGAGAAGGATATCTATCCTACCCGGTACGTTGAAGGTGGGATCAGCCAGTTGTACATCATTAAGTTGAGGCCATTTATAACCTCTGACTTCTCCTGCCGGTAACTTACGAGTTAAAGACTTTAACACATATGCATTAACATTTAAAATGAAATGTACATCATATCTTGATTTAATTTGTAATTTTACTAATTGTTTAAGAGCCACATGGTTACCTTCACCAACACCAGAGACGACGCCGCTGATTTCAGTCTTCCTAAGACCCAACAACTCGACCACTCGCGCCGTCACGAACGACGCCTCGGACCCCTGATCAATGAGCGCACGGAAGACGTGCGACTGACCTGCACTCGACGTGACGTCCACCAGTGCCGTAGCTAACAAAATGGTTTGATCAAGTTGTTCTCCAGTTGCCACATGTCCTGTTACCTTCGGTTGTAGATTTTCTTGATTTTGTTGTATACATTCTTTTAGAGTTGCATTTGTTGATTGTTTATCTTCAGTTATATTTTTCGATTCTCTATGTAATAAGGAATGGTGTTTTCGTTTACAGATTTGACAGGTGCTCCGTTGTTTACAGTTATACACAGTGTGATTAGGTATAAGACAATTAAAACACAGGCGGTTGCTTTGCACGAAGTTATATCTATCTTCTAAGGTTTGCTTCGAAAACTGCTTGCAATTGTAAATGTAGTGATTTTCTTTGCAGAAAGCACACTGGAGGGCTCCACTGTTCGCGGTTGTATGAAAAGTCTTTGGGTTCATAACAGGTTTGTAAGCTTTGCTTGCAGGTTCAACCATCTCCAGGGTACGAAACTGCGTTTCTAGAAACAACTTCAATTTCTCGAAATCAGGTAAGTCATCTGAGTCATTCTTACTAATTGTTTCTTCCCACTATTTGTGAGTGCTTACATCCAACTTTGACACAACCACAAAAATCACGATTGCATCCCAGTGTTCCGTTGGTAATCCCAAATTTTTTAGTCCCTTTATACATTCAATAGTGGTATCTAACAGCTGTTTCACGGCGCTAGCTGATTCTTGACATAAGGCTCTTTGTCCGAAAAACTTCTTAAAAATGTTATTAGCAATATATCTTTTGTTATCATAACGTTTTTTAAGGATCGCCCATGCATCTTCATAGTTATCTCCCGTTATTGAAAACTGTCGCAAAAGCACTTCAGCATCACCAGTTAAACTACTTTTAAGGTAATGTAGCTTTTGTACGTTTTCCAAGGACACATTGTTGTGAATAAGTGCCCTAAACAGGTCATGGAACGACTGCCATTCTGTGTAGTTTCCATTAAACGTCGGAATTGAAATACGGGGTAACTTAATCTCACTGCTCGATATATTTGGTGTACTCACGTCAGGCTGACCAGGTAAATCCACTTTCTTAGTTCCAGGTGTCAATCGATCTAACATATTTTTCAATTCGCCTTTATATACGTAGTAAAGCTCTTCAAACTTATCGAACGTATCTTCAGCAAAATACGCCAATAAATTTCTGTCTTCCCTTGAACATTTCAGGATAATATTCTCGTGAGATTTCTTGAAGTCCCTCCAATACGTGTCCAGCGTGTCCATTCGACCTTGCACATAACCTGTAGTTTTCCTCTCCTTTGGTGATTTTTTATAATTTGTAAGTGCCTTTTCAACTCTTTCGTAAGTATCCGCTTGTAACAACATAAGGCTTTCTATCTGCTCCATGTTGTAACTTCACTTAAAATCGTAATTAACGGAATACTACGAAGAACGAAGCAACGTTCTAGAAATTTCTAACGCTGTATTTTGAATGCGTAGGGTAAGCGCAAGTAGGCGACAATGTATTCAATAACGTCCAGAGTTGTCTTAGCTATGCATAACAGGTACACATTTTATTTTCCGAATATTATTTACCACACAAGGCTTAACTTAACCTCATTAATTACGCAGAACTGGTTGTTAAAAGTATAAATGCTTGTAACTTCACTTTGTATGAATCCTTATCGTCCTTTTCACTTTAGTTCACTTTTACTTAGTCAAATCAACAATATTAGTCACTAATTGTCACTAATTTTTCCTTATTTTTGTCCAAAATCCATAAACTTCACTCCGAAAAATAGTTCACGGTAAATTAATCCTGGTTCGATGGACCATATGTACTAGTCGCTAAGGTACATTTTCGAATGAAGGGGGATTAAACACGTCGTTCTTCCATAGTATTTTAATGCAACTAACCATACGTCACACAAGGCATAGGATTACATACAAGGATAGTTATATAGGTATAAGTAACTACGCGCTCGCGGTTTGAAAGCGAATTTTGGCTAAACAGAAGTGTTATTTCTATACAGCGTGTAAATATTATACGAGCAAATATTAAAACTAAATGTAGGTATAGCTCTGCAAATCATACATATAAAGGAGGAAATTGGGATACACCAAAAATAATAACTGCTTGCTTTTACATTTCTATTCCAAAGAATAGCCTTTTTCCAAGAATTTAATTTGAAGCATTTCATGATTACATGTGTTGTTGTTATTTAACATAATTTTTCAAATAAAATTAACCTCGCCTACTTACTGTGCAAAAATGGCGGAGCTATTGAGAAAAATGGGAGTTCTTCGTTTTAGACTTAAAAAGTCGTTTATTTGACTATATCTGATCTGTTTTTGCGGTCATAATAAACGAACGTCATTCAAATACGAGGGCCGAGTGAGAAGTCTGGTAAAAATCATTTTCTTCACAAATTCATTAATGTCAATTTGTAATGCAGCCTTTTTGGAGGTAAATCGTATATTTTCAGCCAGTTCACACGACTAGTTTTTTTTTTGACAGCTATGAAAAAGAAACAATCACTTCGGTGTTTGCAAACATGGAGAAAAGTAAGTTTCGTGTACTGATTAAACATTATTTTTTGCGAAAAAAACCATTACGGATACAAAAAAAAAATTAGACAAATATTACGGGAACTCTGCTCCATCGATTAAAATGATCCACAAGTGGTTTACGGATTTTCGTTGTGGCCGTACAAGCACTGCTGACGCCGACCGACCCGGACGCCCAGTTGAGGTCACTACACCAGAGATGATCACCAAAATCCATGACGGACCGACGAATAAAGGTCCGTGAGATAGCTGATATTGTAAGCATTTAAGACGAACGGGTTCGTAATATCCTTCACACTTATTTGGATATGAAGAAGCTCTCTGCCCGTAGGGTGCCGCGATTGCTCACAGTAGATCAAAAACGCACTAGGGTGACCCTGTCAGAGGCATGTTTGGCGAAGTTTAGGTGTAATAAAAAGGACTTCTTGCGTCGTTTCATAACTGTTGACGAAACCTGGATTCATCATCAATTCATCATACACCAGAAACCAAGGAGCAGTCAAAACAATGGATTGCTTCAGGTGAACCTGCACCAAAGAAGGCCAAAGCAGTTTTATCGGCGAATAAAGTTATGGCTACTGTCTTCTGGGATGCTCGTGGTGTAATATATGTTGATTACCTTCAGAAAGGTAAAACGATTAACGGCGAATATTATGCCAACTTGTTACAGCGATTTCATGAAGTTTTAATGGAAAAACGACCCCATTTGGCGAAAAAGAAAATCATTTTCACCAAGACAACGCACGGGTCCACACTTGTGCAGTTGCTATGGCTAAAATCCACGAGTTGCGTTACGAATTGCTCCCGCATCCGCCTTATTCTCCAGATTTAGCCCCCTGCGACTATTTTCTTTTCCCAAACTTAAAGAAATGGCTTGGTGGAAAAAGATTTGGTTCCAACGAAGAAATCATCGCAGAAACCAATGCGTATTTTGAAGGGTTGGAGAAATCGTACTATACGGAGGGAATCGAAAAGCTAGAAAAGCGATGGACCAAGTGTATTGAGTTACATGGGGCCTACGTTGAAAAATAAATATTTACTTGGACCAAAACAAAAAATTGTTTAATTTTTCCAGACTTTTCACTCTGCCCTCGTATAATGTTAACAAACAATCGCAGCGCATTAAATTTATTATTTCAGGGTATTTTAATTTTAAGCATTCGGACATTGCTTGTTCTTATTACCTAAACGTTAATTAATTCAGCACTTCCTGCATGGCCCTTGTTTCTAGAGTAGATTCACTGAACACAATCAGATTTTTATTGATAGGAAATGCCAAACTTCTAATTGTAAGTGTCCACAATAGATAATGATGCCGTCGTTTTGAACCTCTTGGAACATCTCACCACAGAAATGATTAACATTCATCACACATAACTCAAAAGAGAAATGGTTTCATTCATTAATTAATTTCACCATACTCGTAAGAATTATTAGCGTCCTCCTCCGTGAAGCGATGTAGGTAGAACTTTACGAAGACCAGATGGGATTTCTTTGAGCAATCCTTCCAAAGGCCATTTATCGCCTTTGGAACTTCAAACTTGAATTCTTCATTTTACTGCATATTTGAATATTAATTTATTGCATATTAATACATCTTTTATTTACTATCTATTATCAATTTTTTTATTTTTTTGTTTATTTTGTTGCTTAATGGATAAACAACATAATATTCTAAAAAATAAAAAACATTTAAGACAGCGACGCCATCTTGTCAATAACCCCAAGAGAATCCCTCGTAAGAATAACAGTATGCATGTATGTGTATGTATGTATGTATATGTGCATTTTAATAGAAATAGCTAAACCTAAATACATACACGAAATTACATTGGATTAAAATAAAACTACGAAATTAAATTGTTAAAGTTAAAAACATAATTGGTGGTTATCATATGGCATAAATTCGAAATACAATTGCAATTAATAAGAATGTATTATAATAATAAATTGCAACAGATGTTACAGTATCAATCTCTATTACAATTCATATTAAAATATTGTACCCATTTGTTCTTAGGCCTGTCATAAACAATTAAAATATTAGTTATTATTTCATAGTTAAATCATTACCTTAATGTTATAGACATCATCCGGGTTTCATACATTTTTGGTTCAAACATAAAAGTGCCGGCCAAAAAAAAAGAAGCTATATTCTGTTAGATCTTGTTCTTCTGAGCATTTGTTATTATGGCACCAAAGCTGTAGTACCAATATCCATAGTTTTATTCAAGTTAGAAAATTAAATATTTCGGTGAATTGAACTAACAAAAACTAATGAATTATTCTACCATACTTTACATTTGAACATATTTTGGTAAGATACGGTGGTTTCAAACATGGGTGAATTTTCAAACAGGCATTTTTGGGTGTCACACGGCTGTAATACGGAAAATAATTAATAAAATAATATAAAAAAAAATGTTTTTCATCATATACACTGTCATATTAAGAGGCCATACATAATCATCACGCAAATGTAAGCCAAGTCCCTGAAAAAAAACATTGAACTTTAAAAATAGCGCGAATATGACCACTCTGAGGCATGTCACACTTCCAGTTTTGTCCAAACAAGCTCGCGTAACTTTGTGTGTACGCAATATCTTAATTAGGTATTATACATCATTAGAAAGAATATTAGATGACGCTTCTTAATAATTATCCAATAATGCAAAAATATTAATACCTAAAAGTAGGCAGACCGCTTTGTCTTTGTCCCGCGCCGACCACTCACGAAACGACTCGCAAATACCTGCTGATAACTGGTTCGTCTAGCGACTTACCGCCATGTTTACGTTTTTATTTAAAGAGACCATTAGTTGTGCTTTCGCGACCGAATGGAGTGGACGTGTATCTGTGCGCCGTTAGAGCTAGCGAGGTTAGTCTTTTTCGCGATGTATTTTGGTACCCTGTGAAGTAATTTCGGTGGCGCGTAATTTCTGTACGTTAAATAAGTATGTTTTAGTTATTTTTTTGATATTTATAATATACCTTTATAGACTAAATTAAACCCGTAATGCATCTTTTAATAAAGTATATAGTGCAACCGATATCTTTGAAAAACTGTAATGCCGTAATTTCTGTGGCGTAATTTCGGTGGCGTTTTTGTCCACCGAAATTACAAATGCCCACCGAAATTACAAGTCAAGTCAATTTTGTATAGGATTTTGTTAAAAACAGTCATAGATTTAGCATAAATGCGTAGCTAAAATTACATTTTATATAACGATGCTAATATTAATGATATTTAAAAATTTAATGATTTCTATAATCAGAACTATTTAAATTGACCTAAAATAAAAACTAAGTTAATGCGAAGACTATTACTAATGAATGAATTAAGGACAGAGAGCCTCGTTGCCAGTTGCCCTATTCTTGAGTGGACTAATCAATCATTTTTTGATATCTTTTTAGGAGAAATAATGACAAAAACAAAACAGAGTAAAGAAGAGCGACTGGAAAAAAAGAAGCTAGCCGAAAGGTTACGAAAAGATAAAATTAAAAATGATCCTCTAAAGTACGAAGCAAAGAAGAAAATAGACAGAGAGAGGTACTGGAAAAATAAAGCTGGCAAAAAAGTTGTCCCAATGAGCCAACTTTCTAAGAAAAAACAAAAACAATTAAGAGAAAGAAATATAATAAACATAAAAGCTTTTAGAGCAAGAAAATTGCAGTTGGAAAGTCTCTCTCAAACAGAGCCAATGATTAATGTTGATATAGAAAAATAATCCCGAGATCCTCTGTGTATATCTGAACCGACGCCATGCCAGATCGGAAGTGTTCAAATTGAGAATAACGTGATTACGAATGATTTTGTTGAAACTCATTCACGTAAAAGACAACAGTCAGCCTCTTGTTCGAGGCTCTATTTTTCTAGTTTATAAAACGTGTTTTAGAGAGTTTTATAAATTAAGAAGACAAGAAGAATTTTATGAAAGACCAATTAAGCATTTGCCTTTCATAAAATTATATGGAACATTAACTACTTCTTGTCATTATTTTAACTATTGCATTGTTCATGAAATTAACTATTGCATTGTTCTTAAATTTTAAAAAAATATTTTGATTAAAAATATTGTTAAAAATCATGCTGAAGTTTAATTTAATTTGAATTACATATTTTAAAAGACTTGTAAGCACGTATATTCATCATTAATTTCAAAGTAAATTTACGATGTAATTTCGGTGGGACCGTTGTAATTTTCAGTGGCGCAAAAAAAATAAAAATAGTTTTTAACTAAAATAATAGCTTCAGAATGGTGCCTCATACAGCATTTCGATTAAAAATTTAATCTCTTTCTAGTCATTATATAAATTATCACCAAACGATGAAAAAAAATGCGCCACCGAAATTACGAAAAAACGTCCATCTCAAAAATTCACCCACATATTGTTTTTTTTTGTAATTTTTGAATTATGTATTGAGAGTATTTTGTATTTTTTTTATAAATAAATAAACATGTATATGAAGGCGTATAACTCTCGTTATAAAAACGCTTTTGAAGCCATTAACCATTATCAAATGCGGACCAGACTCTATAAGATATAATTACATTACTATTAATAGTGACAGATTAACGTAAGATGTGGGTGCAGATGATGATGATACGATTGTTTAATCTCAAATGAAACAAAAAAAAGGACCTTCCAAACAAGAACTTCGAGCTAGGATCCATAGCAGAACATTTATTTGGTTTTTACTCATTCATTCATTCATTCTAAAATCTCTTAAATAATACAAATGAAAATATCTTACTGTTTATAAAAAGACGAGTTAAATTTTTCGAACTCAAATAAAATCAAGATTAATGATGATACAGCTTTGGCGCCATAGTAACAAATGCTAAGGCGGGTAAATTGTATCAGAATAAACCATTTTTTTTTTTGGCCGGCACTTTCACTTTTGGACCAAAATGGATGATGTGACAACAGCTGTCTTCAAACGTAGGTGTCAGCTAGATATCTAAATTGTACTTATAAAATGAAATATTGGAGACAATTCATATGTTTTATGTAAAACTACAAAAGAGGTGGATATAGCGCAATTCGGACCGGCATTAAGGGGTCAAATGAATGTCATTTCTTAACTTTATTCTAATTAATTCATTGTAACTTATTTTTTTAATCTAACAAACGATAGTTTATTTTTAATCTAACTACAGGGATCGATTCGACATGCCAAATTAATTATAAATTGGTACGATTTGAATAAATGCGTATGTTTCTTTATTAGTAACCTCTATAAACAGAACTTTTTTTAAGGTAGGTGTGAAATAATTATAATTATTTGATAATTAACTAAATTATCTATATCGAAAAGTTTCGTTCTTTTTTCTTTTTGGGAGAATACAGAACGTTATCTTCCATCCCACCCAATTTTTTTTTTAGGATTTTTATGGTCGTTTTATGCTGATATCGAGAGCATCTGCAACTCGATCCAACACCGATGTCACGGGCAATATCGGTCCGCCGTTTTGAGCTTCTCGTTCAAAATAGTTACGAATACGTCAATCTCACGAGACTGACTGTTAAGAACGAATTCCTTCGATCGTTTCGGCATTTTAGCAACTCCAAATATTAAGGCGACGGGGCGGGCAATTGACCTTGCTCATTCGGCCAGACGAGTAAAGTTTTAATCGCGCGCCATCTAACAAGTAAGCTCTGCGATCGACCGCATAATGCGGTTTGTCAAACAGTCAGGCATGCATTTACCGTTAGATGGCGCTTAATTAGATCGACCAATATGTCTCAAATTAAGTAACGAATGTCAAAAATAGCTAAGTAAATAAGTAAATACATAAATAAGTAGTTAATTATTTAACACGTAATAGTTATTTGTTATACAAGTGGGGAAAGTTGTACCTGCGAGTGTTCATTTGAAACACGAGCTAGCCAAAGGATTCTATGATTGACCACGAGCGAAGCGAGTGGTTCAAAAATAGAATCCTGAGCGTAGCAAGTGTTTCAAAACACGAGACGTAAAATAACTTTTCACCCGTGTATAACACAAAACTTTTCACCTCACTACAGCGAGGAAACTAAGAAAAGGGTTTGTACTGTAAGCTCAGTTCCGCAGGTCAGGGCAGCACAGGTGTTAATACGTCTGTATCACTCGAATCACTCATTTATAATAACAAAACAAACTAGAAAAACATGCGAATATTTAACGTTGACTACAGCGAGGAAACTAAGAAAATGGTTTGTACTGTAAGCTCAATTCCGCATTTTGCACGGTTTCCTGTAATTCCACTGGTGTTAATACGTCTTTATCACTCGAATCACTCATTTTTAATAACAAAAACAAAACAAACTAGAAAAACATGCGAATATTTTAACGTTGACGGCTTAATAGAAAAGTTTTGACGTAAGTTTTTTTTTTTATTATTTCGGATGCGTTTTGTTTGCACATCGACTTATTTGGACTGTCAGAACATTTTATCCGTTTTTAAAACAAGAATGAAGGTTAATTTTGAATGCTGATATTTATGAATTAAAATAAAGTAGTAAGACTGTATTTAGTGTTTTTTACTCGATGCAATTCATTAATTGTGATGTTAAAAATTCAGCACTTGTAAGGTTTTACGTTTGGTTAGCTGTCAAATATCACTTAAGCTGCCTTCAAATGTCAAAACTCTTCCCTCACTTGTGGATAAAAAGCGATTTTCTCAATAGATATCAAACAAACAAAAAGGGCTTTCCGAGCTAGTGAGATGAAAAGGTTTTTTCATGAATAGCTGGCACGAATAGATCAATGAAAACTTTAGTCTACTAGAATTGTGTGAGTGCTATCAGTTACAGTTTATATTTCAAACCAAAAATTTAATTATATACATACTTTCATCCCCCATTTAATCGTTTCGTGCCAGCTCTTGTGAAACGACCCCTACCTGATTAGGATTACTATAACCGGCGGCTAGCATAACTTGCGCGCGTCATGTTTATCGCATGATTATAAAAAAACTGCAGTCAAGTAGGTAGTTACTTGTTCGCACGGAATAGTAGAAACGCAACTGATACAATTCAACTGGGGCCCTAGACAAGATGCATTACGCCGAGTCGCTTTTCTATTCGTTTCGTTTTTAAACCAATCGCGTCACTGCTAGACCACGTAATACGAAAAGTCACGTGATCTAGCAGTGACGCGATTGGTTTAAAAACGAAACGAATAGAAAAGCGACTCGGCGTAATGCATCTTGTCTAGGGCCCCTGAAATGACTGACTGACCGTTGGGTGGGAGTCAAAACAAAATTCGAAACATTCGAACTGTCAACCAAACCAACCCAACGGTCTGGCAACGCTGCGGCCGGCCCCCACACCACACTTGTACGCCAACCCAAATCGAGCACGCAACGTCGCTTTCATCGCTTTGTAGTTTATAGTACCTACCTAGTTATAACTATAACTTTTACGATTTTTTACTTATCCAACGTGAATGCATGTTCA
The DNA here is from genome assembly GCA_927399475.2 of Acleris emargana. Lineage (NCBI taxonomy): Eukaryota > Metazoa > Arthropoda > Insecta > Lepidoptera > Tortricidae > Acleris > Acleris emargana. The sequence goes on along the minus strand of OV656835.1, from coordinate 50,774,758 downwards.
AATCCATTATCTAACACTAAAATCAACTTTTATTCAAAACAATTTGTTTTTCTTTTCTTTATATAGTTTTGTTTATTTTTTGAGTATTTTAAATTCTTATTTTAGTTTGTGTATATTTTTTGACCACATTCAACAAAAAGCTTCAAAACGCCTAGTCATAGTTTAAGAGCAAACATTTAGTTCATTGTTTCACTAGGAGCACATAGGTTTTGAGTCTATAATCTGTAAATTCTTATTAAAGCTAATATATTCAAGTTGACGCAACACATTAAATCCGTAAAAAGAAGTGTGGAAAGTTTGGCTGCAAACTAAATCGCCCAGCCGGAATAAAACGAATACGAACTTTTTAAAAACGGTTCATTTAAAGTGGTATATAGAGCTTACTATCAGTTAGATAACTATATTAATGAGTCAGAGCAAGACTTGAGGATATATGTCTTAAGATTATCATCATTCAAAACTACCACTTCCTATATTTTTCCCAATAAATTTATCCAAAAACACCTCGATTTCGTAATTTTGCCTTACCCTTCGCCTTAAGCGTTTTCGAATTCCAAGATAACAAGCAAGGGGTCAGGGGGTGAAGCAGTATCTATAGGCAAAACCATTCACAAAATTATCAAACGTTTGAAGCGATGTCAAGGCAATACAAATTGTTTTATTATTTTGACGTTCTATAAAAAACGAAAAAATAAATTTTCATTTAAGTGCAAGTCATGCACCTTGAAAAAAGTTCTGTTTATGGAGATTACTAATAAAGAAACATACGCAGTTAACCAAATCCTACCTCTTTATAATATTGGTGTAAATTAAATAGAATATTACCTACAATTAATTTACTATCAAAAAAAACATTTTTTATTAATGCATATTGTCATAGACAATATTTTTGCTATACGAACTTTTTAACGCGAATCGATCGATATACATATTGTGTGGTATTATTTCCACACACTATTCTGTCACACGCAACAAGCAAGTCTGACATTTTTCATCTGTGGTTCACATTGACAATAATCAGGAACTTCATAGTTGTGCAAACACATCAGGATTGACTTCATAACGGCCGGGCACTGAAGTAGCCGTCAGTCACAGAACTATGATTATCAATAGATGATGTTTGTTGTTAGATTTTATCTGCAGAATAAGAAAATCGGTGTCATGGTTTCTGCGTAAGACAAAGCATAAGTACACTTATGATTTGACAATAACTGTTGCACCTGGGGTTTAATTCTACTAATGACCTTTTTTCAAGAATCTATAAAGATTCGATAAAGATACTAATCCCATTTCCCATTCAGTTTCTACTATGGACAAATAAGCCATTCTACTGTCTTATAAACAAAACAATACCTTAATCTAAATAGAAACGCAATTGAACCACAATAGAAACGTAACGATAAGGCCTAAGACTAAACAAACATGTTTAAGTGTTACTAAAACGCAAAAAAGAATACTACCAAGTTTACTTGTATCATTTTTATTATAATAAAATATTTGAGAAGTTAACAATATTCCACATTCATTATTATAAACTAATTGATATACTTCGTTAATCTTTAAAAAAAATAGCGGAAAAATACCACAAAACCTCTATTGAGCGAGAAATAAAAACAAAATATGAAGTGTCAATGTCTCGTGTCAAATTTCGAAATAGGGAATATGCATGTTTTTTTTTTACAGCTTCAATTGAAGCTGATTCATGTAACAAACAGATCACAAAAATCATTTTTTGAATAACTATAAAAATAACCAAGATATAAGCCAACAAAGATTTGTTCCTATCTCTTTCTAGAAAAACGGAATTTTACATGGAGTTTATATGGCCGCCGTGCACAATGACGTCACGGTGCACATCGGATCTCTCTGTCTAATTAGAAGTTTGAAATGCTTATAACTTCCGTATTTCTTGACCGATTTTAATTTTAATTTCCGTTTGGTGATCTCTTTTACGGTATTTTCATATTTTGATGAGAAATGCGATTTTTAAAATCCATGCATATTCCCTATTGAGTTGTCGCTGAAACCATAAGGCCGGCCCTTAACGATCAATTAAATTGCGCAAAATTACGAATTGTGCAATGTTTTTGACCGTTTAGGGTTAGTATTGAAGATTGCGCAATGATTGAAAAAAAAATTGAGCAAGTTTAATTTTTATTGCACCACCTTTTTTAATTGTACCGTCTAGGGACAGTATAGTATTGCACAATATTTTTTAGTCTATGTTTAGCCGCCACGAGGAAAGCACGAGTGCACAGAAAAAAAATGGTAGATAGAAAAATTAAAGAACGGGAATTTCTTCTCGAATGTATACAGCTATACAGAGAATTGCCGACTCTGTGGAATATTAAGTCCACCGAATATCACGAGTATCACGACCGTGAGAAAAAAAAAATGCTTATGAAATATTGTTGTCTAAATACAGAGAGATGTTTCCAGAGGCAACAAAAGATGATGTAAAGAAAAAACACAAATGACGACAGCGGCAGACGCATCAAAGTTATTGTGCAAATTTATTGCGTGATAATATTGATCGTTTGATCGCAAGGGGTAGTTCAATTATATTGCGCCATAAAAATATTGTGCACAGTTATTGTAGGTCTAGGGCCAGCCTAACACGTAATAACCTAATAACAGGGGGGCCATTTGCAATGTTAAAAGATGGCGGACGTGTAATTTGTTTTAGACTTTAATTTTTGGGTTATTAATTAGGTGTTCAAAGTTCTTTTCTGATAGTGATTTGTACTTTTTATACCTTTGTATCGCACAGTGATTGAAGACTTGGACTTATTTCGTCTGGCATCTTTCTTCTCGTTTCAAGTGGACTCGCAGTGGTGCAGAGGTTAAAACTATCTTGACCTCTGACCTACAAATCACCGTACAACGTTGCCCCCCATCTTCCTAGAGAAGATTGTATTGTGTTTTAATGCTATATTGATTTATACTCATAAATATATACCTTGACACTGGCGAAATCACTTCACGTGGTAACGCCATATCCCTGCGGTAGTAGCTGTTCACGTCGCCGCGGGGGCAAAAAAAAAAAAAACCTAATAACACGTAATAAATGGTTGCTCACCGGTTGCCATTAAATAAATAAATAACACGATCGCGGTAAGTTTGTGCCTAGTTTGGTAAGTATAATTTAATTTTATATATGTGCCAAACCTTTATGTTGCTCTCGATGTTCATTATTACCTTGGAATCAATATTTAATGCAGTTATTTTGAATTATAACTTTGATCTCCTCTCTCTTAATTATTAACATCCGCATCATAGTATGTTTCCACCTCAATAACCTCACATCTACACGTCATTTGCACCATGCTATGTTTTGTTTTATTCACTGTAGTAAGATGCATTCGGCGAACCTTATCGTTATAGAAAATTTAAATTGGATTGACGTAAGCTGACGGTCGCGTCGAGCGCTCATTATAACAATTCCAGACATTTTGTCCATTTTCGGAAGTAGTTTACGTTACCGTTAAGCATCTTGTTTACGGTGGCTCTTGGTGTGCTAAGTACCGTACGATACGATCTTAAGGGCGCATGTCTAATAACATCATTAATTTTTGGGTCAAGACAACCAAGGTAACTACTACTTTATTTGCCCGCCTACGCGCCTTTATGCTCGCCATAATAATGTAGGATTGGCAGAAACGCTCCAGCGTGTCTATACAGGCTGCACCCCACACCAGTATACGCCATATTCCATGGAAATCCTTGGAACCTTTTCACAACACTTAAAACAATTGATTTCATTTTTTACCTTTTTCGTCGACTTTAGTAGTATAATATTAGAGTATAATATTAAGTTGGTATGATTTCTTCCTATAATACTAACACGCCCTTTCTTATTTAGTTTAAAACCGAAGATGGATGTGGTGCTTTGTTATTGCTATTTGCTGCAGTGCTGTCTAGGGGATGTGAAAAGTAAGTAAAAAAAAACTATAGAAAAAAAAGTTCAAACTTTTAACTAACAAGACTAGAAGAACTTTATTAACTTGTAAAGTAGGTTTAAATTTGAACAGACACAAAATAGAAATTCAATGAAAGTAATGAAAGTTGTATCTTAATTACCCTTACTTAAATAATATGTCGGCAAAAGCATTTTACGCCTCCATCAAGTAATAATGTTGAAGTAAATATATAGGTAGTACGCCTTTTGATGTTGGTTATATCGTGTTTGAAGTCTGCACTACGGAAAATTGACCAAGGTTTGACTTGGTCATCTAAGGCCGTAAGGGAGTGATGAGTGATGGTCTGACTGTAGCACTTGGTACGGTGAATCTCAAGCTTTCCAGGATATGACTTTCATGGATTCATGGTTTTTCACTGAATTAGTTAATACGATACGACACTCCGAACTACATACATAACAACAGGAAGGACAAGGTGCACATCATTTTGAATGGCTTCTAGTTACACTAGTCAGCCGTTAAAAACCTTAACGAGCTTCGTTGTAATTTGTTTGTAAAGGCTAGTTTAAGAAAAAGTTTAGCGTTCGCTTTCACCCTATGAGATCTCACCACTAAGTACTGAATTGGTTGGAAATTGATAAAGATTATACTGAATTAGGTTGGATACGAGTTTAATGTGGTGTCTCCATCATTGCAAACTATGCCATGAGGAACCAGCTACACAATTGATCCACACCATTTCTATTCACTTTGTAGTAGCTAAATTAAATAAGCCTATTTAGACTACCGGCACATCTAGAGCTGGCTCTGATCTTGGTTAAAAATAATTATAAGAGGCTGACTTCAATTTAACTGACCTACGATGTAAGAAGGAGTTATTCTGTTATTGGAACAGTTTTTTGGGGTCGGTTCATTCTCATTATTTTTATTTTTATAACAATGTGTTATATTATGTGGTAAGATTGCATAAGACACTTCATCTTTACTAATTTTAGGTTCCTACTTGTATGACCATAATGGGTGCCCTTGGCATGGTCTAACATTTTGTGCTAAATTGTTTTGGTCGAATATTGAATATAAAATATTGAATGGCAAACTTCTTTTTTAGCATAATGTTTTTTTTGCATACATAATTTGTTGTAAAGCAATTTTGGACAAAATTTGTATAGATAAAAATTTTGTAATGTAAAAAGCTAAATCCATAATATGTATTATTAGGTCGAATCATAATTAAGCATAACATACAATGTCCTAAAATTCAAATCATATGTTTGCTCAACTAATGTATAGGATAGGTTAGGTTAGAACTGTGTCAAAGCGCGAAGCGCCACTACTAGGCGGAATGTAAAATATCTGATACTTGGGTATGGAAGACCATGCCTCCATAATTGTGTCACATGGCTTTAACTTGAATGTGTTATCCATAATTTTTTGCAGTGTTAAGAAGGATTTAGATGGAAAACTGACCTATTTAGTATCATCTCAAGCCGAGGGGTCCCTCAATGTGGTAACCTTACTGCTAACTGGACGTGCCACTCCCTATCTTCATAACGGAGTCGTGTATATTGGCGACGAGGATCATTACGTAAGTTAATAGAAGATCACGCTGTCACAAAATACCACCTGTCTTAACCCACCGGTTGTACTAAAACATACATAACCATTTTTCCATTTTATAACCATTAACATTGACATTGAATTGTCATTTAATACAATATAACTAAACATCAAACCTTGTGTTAATATATTTTCGACTTTAAGGTGATACGGCGGGCTCAATCACTACATAGTATAAAACAAAGTCGCTTGCGCTGTCTGTCCCTATGTATGCTTAAATCTTTAAAACTACGCAACGGATTTTGATGCGGTTTTTTTTAATAGAGTGATTCTTAAGGAAGGTTTATATGTATAATACATTCCACGCGGGCGAAGCCGCGGGCGGGTCGCTAGTTGTATACAAAATAAAGTAACAAGACTCAATTTGCTACTATAAGTTTATTTAAATCATCATCGTAGCAAGTGGAAAGAAGTGGTCTCTGCCTACCCCTCTGGGAAACAGGCGTGATTTAATGTATGTATGTATGTAAATCATAAATATTGTAACTTACTTGTTTATATAAAATGAAACCCAAACTGAAGTTTTTTACTCCTTCACGCTGCAACGGCTGGACGGATTTGGAGAACATTTGAAAGTTCCCGAGAGAATAGCGATAATTGAAATCTACGCGGACGAAGTCGCGGGCAGAAGATAGTGTAACATACCAAAGATTGTTTAGCATATTATGCTAGGTAGGGATATTATAAATATAAATTATGCAAGCTCTATTCTTGGAGTCGGACTCGCGCACCGAGGGTTCCGTATTTAAGATAATATGGTTGGAATACGCAAAAGAAAATACCTACTCATTTTGCTCTAAACTATATACAACAGTTTTTTAAAGTCTTTTGATTAATTTACCAAAATTGTAAAATTTTACAACTTTATTTTACTTTTGGCGTAAAATGTGAATCTTTAAATCAGGATTTTTTCAGATTCGATACACTTCACTTTTTTTTCTATAAACCATAAAGTACGTTTTTTTTTTTTTTTTTTTCTATAACTTCTTATTAATATTTCTAGAGATGTAAGTAAAAAAAATATTATTGACTTAGGAAACCCCCAAACATCCAATAATAGTGTTTGTGAATGGAGGTTTATCGCCATTTACAGTGATTTTGCATAGACAATTTATAGTGCGTGGAAATAACGTCAAAATGACAACTGTGCAAAAATATAATTAGTAATGATTCAATTTCCTGAAACACCATTAATGATTACGAATATGAATCTATTTAACTATATAAAGGATGAATTAATTTTATAACGCATGGTCCAATTAGTTTTAAACTAGTTTTCAAGTTTGAACCTGTTAGCTAAATTATGCAAGCAATTAAGGCAAGCACACACAACGCGGTACAAATTTCTAAGAAACTTTTTTTCATAATCAATATTGTAATTTTATATAGAACGTCGTCAGTGCCGGATTGAGCAAGCACGGGGTCCGTCGCAAATTAAAAAGACCCCTGGTTTGTTTTCGGTTACAGGTTGTGGCGGACTTAGATATGCGCCTATTTTGCGTGGAGATTTGGTTTAGGTTATTAATTATTATGCTGAAGAATATCGACTGGATTATTCATCCAATCGTCAACCATGATGGATATGAGTACACGCATACTGATGTTAGTACCAAAACAGGGGAATGTCTACCAGACTAGCATTTTAGAGGTTAGACGTGGGTGCACGGAGCCCGTAGCATTTGCTACTCTTGATACGTAGCTAATCCGAAACTGAACGTATTTTTTTTCCTTGCATTCATAGTGAAAAGTAGTAACGTGAGACTAAACAACCATAATGACACTCGAATTATTGCCAACCGCACTTCGCTTGGGTGGCTAAACATCTCACTATGGCTTGTTTTAGTCCCTTGTTGAACAATCTACTATTATAATTTTCCGATTTTGCCCTTTTATAATGACACCCGGTTTGCTGTAATTTTTCAACCCCCATTCAAGACCTCTTATCAATTTTTTATTTTTTTATTAATAACTGCAGATGCGGGCTAGAAAGTTATACAAATGCTGTGACACACTGACGGACAGACATACACTAAAGTATCATCATAACGGTTATTTTTTACCATTTTGGTACGGACCCCTAAAAACCGGACAAGACCATGCCTGACTATGCTCAGAGTAGGGTTAAGAAGCGTTTTCTACACAAAAAATATTTCAAAAAACCGGTCAAGTGCGAGTGGAACTCGCGCGAGTCCGATTCGCCCCTCAGTGCGCACTGAGGGTTCCATACCGCCGCACAGTAGGTACTTACTCGTATTATTACGTTTCGATTTGAATAAGATTTGCTCTCACGATTGATTATTTTTTACTGTTTGTTCTTTTTCTTCATAGGGTTTGTGATCATATCAAAGACAACAAGAAAGAAAATGTATTTAAATAACCGATACGAGTACATTTTAGTACCTTGTCACTTTAATCCCTGAGACAAATTATATATGGCAGTTTACAGGGTGGCCCAAATACGTTGACAAAGATTTTTAAGAAAATGTTTTTATTACTTACAAGACTTTCACAATATGACATTAAAAATTAAAAACTACTATCTTTTTAATAAAAACAATTATCTTCAAAATATCCACCTTTGGCTTTGATACACAGATGCAAACGTTTGTTAAAATTGTCAACGATATGCTGCAGCTCCTCCGAGGTTATTTTTGCCCACTCTTTGGTAAGTGTTGCTTTCAGAGCGACTACACTTTTGTGTTTAGTGGCACAGGCCCTTGTCTCTAAGATTGACCACAAACTATAATCCATAGGATTAAGGTCAGGCGAGTAGGGTGGCCATTCTTTTGAGCTAATGAATCCGGGAAAATTGTCTCTACACCACTGCTGCACACTATGGGCCCTGTGAGATGGAGCCGAGTCCTGCTGGAATATCCACGGTTAGTTGCCAAAATGTTATTGGCTCCAAGGAAGAACTACGGCTTCAAGGATATCTCTTCTGTATATTTCTTGAATAATTTTAACACCTTTTTCGATGAATATAAGGGGAGTTTTACCTGTGGAGCAAATACCACCCCAAATCATAACTGATTCCGGCTTTTGACGGTGAAGAACAACTGCGGCCGGTCCAGGACGACTAGAACAATACATTCTGTCATTTTGGTGATTATGGGCCTGTTCAACGCAAAAAAGTTTTTCATCTGAAAAAAGGATATTTTCCCACTTTTCAGTAGCGGCACGCTGCTTAATCAAACGGCATCTGTCGAGGCGAACTTTTTTATCTTTATCTTCAAGAAGTTGTGCTTTACGCAGTTTGTATGCTTTCAATTTGAGGTCATTAGCGACAATACGTTGCACCGTCGAACGACTTACACCCAGCTCCCTAGCCATTTTTCGCACTTTGGTCCGTAGATTGCGATCAAGCCGTTTCTTGATAATATTTCCAGATTCGTGTAAGGAAATTATTGCGTTGCGTTGCGAAGAAATGACAAAAATCAATATTTAACTAAATAATTTTACACAAGCTATCTCTTCCAAATCATCAATAAACTGTGTAAAAATGTAATGGGGCTTCTAAACGGGCCATGATTTGCTGCAATTTGTGGCCGGCGACTAGTGCTGTCTTACTCTTACTTCGTATGTTAGAGAAACATGCGTATAGTTGCCGGCCACACATTGCCGTGAAAATGTTGCTCGTTTAGAAGCCCCCTAATAGAAACACAAATTTTCAAAAAATTTACTTTTTAATTTTGTCAACGTATTATTGGGCCACGGTGTAAATAGCTAAAGGTACTAAAGTGCACAAATATCTATGAAGTCGACTGTACGACGACCCCTTTTACTTTTATTTATTACTTCACTTCCTTTAACCTATACACTCGCGAGCAAAAAAATCGACTCAAGCTGCACGCTTGGGTTCTCCGTCCAGTATTTCTTGACCCATCCATGATATATTAATAAAAATGGTATCAAACGAAAGGTGATAATGTAACGATTAAAAAAATGAAAAACCGTGGAAATCCATCCACGATTTTTCAAGTTATGCCTTATTTTCCGATATGTGGGTCATTTACTCGTTCCGAAACGTACGAGTTGTGCCCCCTTTGACCCCTATAAATAAGGGGGTGGAGGGGTAAATGTCATCAGTCACTTATCAGAAGTTGACCGGTACACATCTCTGCTAACGACCCTACTCAGAAGCCTTGGAGAAAATGGATACTACCATGACTGAAGCCGCCCAAGTCGTGGCCTTGCTGGAAGAGGGACACAACCAACGCTTTGTGGCTGACCAGCTGAATTTAAGCCAGTCAGCAGTATCCCGAGTCTACCGACGGTATCGGGAGACTGGGGCCTTGGTACGAAGACCAGGTTCTGGCCGCCGGAGGTGCACATCTGAGAGGGATGACCGCTTTATGGTCACTACCTCTCTCAGAAATCGGCACCAGACCGGCGTTTACATCCAGCAGCATCTTCAGGATGTAAGAGGGGTTACTGCCAGCGAGTGGACAGTAAGGCGAAGGCTTAAGGAAGCTAACCTGACTCCGAAACGGCCCGCCACGGGCCCCAGACTGCTCCCACGTCACCGCCAAGCACGCCTGGAATTTGCTCATCAGCACAAAAACTGGACCATTGAGCAATGGACCCCAGTTCTTTTTTGCGATGAGTGTGTGTGCTTGAAAGATTATGGACCAAAAATCTAAAAAAAAACAGTTTTGTATTTAATGCAAAAAATAAAATGAAGTCAAATTTTACAGTTTAATAAAAATATCAAAAAGCTTTAAAAGGTTGTACTGAAATTTAGTCTTGCATGGACCTTATTTCATAGAAAATAAAAGATTAGAACAAAATAAGTATTTTCTTTTGCCTATTCCAACCACATTATTTTAAATATGAATCTGGTGAGCTGAATGGTAAGCGAGTCGGGCTCCCAGTTGATCGGTGTTTTATGACATATAAACCTGGTCACTGTTTCTTGAAACGTTTTAGTGAAAACCGCACTTACATTGGTTCAGTGGTTTTAAATTGATACGAGGAGAAACAAAATTAAACAGACAAACAGACACTAACTTTATTAATGGCAGAAACGTGTTTTACTGTTCATTCTGAAATCAATGTTTTAATTAGATCGACTGACAGGTGTGACAGTAAAGGCTTGTTTGCACTTTGTGAAATAGTAAGTGCAGGTTAGAATTGCAGGTGTATATAGTGATTGGTAAAATCAATGTGTAAACGGACACGCTGTTAAGTGATAAAGTACTAGTGCGAAGTAAAGTGAATAGACGGTCTGTCTACTTTTGCCTGTTAAGTAGTTGCACCCGCACACCCGCGTACTACCCGCATTCGCATTACGTACGTCCTGACTAAACAACGTGTTAACAGTATCTGCTTGTTAAGTGCATAGTACGCATGCGAACGAATCCTGAATGAATTCTTCTGCTAATTCATTTTCTGTGCCATAATCTTTAAGGTTTCTCGATTTTAACAAACACCTCATTCTCGATTTCTGAAGCGATGACAGCGACTATCCTGTTTTAAATATTTCGCAATTCTAATTATCGTTCGTCCTCCATTTCGTCCCTTACTTTGCACCTGCACAAAGCACAACTAAGCAATGTGTAAACGATTTCTTAACACTTATAGTGAAAACTTGGTAACTTATCACTTCTCACCTGCAGTTGCTACTTAAATATTTTAATTATTAATTTTATTAGAAAATTAACGATTGTTAAAGAAGGCTAATTTAAACTACTGAGTTAGTTTATTTAATACACTATTCGGCTTTAACTGAGACACATTCAACTGTTTTGTATTACCAATTTGATGTCACCCTGTATGTATAGATAAAAGTAATTAGTGATAATAGTAATAGATACAAACTAGCAGTGACAACTTAAAAGTAGTAATTCATCATTTTTAAATTCTGGGTAGGTTGAGTTGGGACGGTAAAAGTTTAAGTCGATGTAAAGTCTAAAACATTGTACAATTATTATTATGTTTTGTTTAGCACCCATGCCGATTAGAAAACAAAAACTTGAGTTTTTGTATTTTGTTTTAGGCTATGCCCCAGTTTGGTGTACTATCGCGTAGTTCAGTCGGCCTATTGGTCTGGTACGGAAATGAAGACAACGCAAAAAATACTGCAAATCAACAATATCCGGGATCAAGACTGAAGACTCCGGCATTGCCCATTTGGGTAAATGATATTTCGCACTCCTAGATCAATACAGTAGTAACTCAAAATATTACTGTATTTTAAAATCAACTTTTATACATCGTCAATGAGCTTGAAACAAAACTAACAAGGATTTTGAGTTGATACTGTTTTGATCTAGCAGTGCTATGCACTTCTGAATTTAATATTAAAACGTTCATAATTATTTTAAGTTTTACAAATACACGTATGTTAACAGGTATTACTTTATTTTTTAACCGACTTCAAAAAAGGAGGCGGTAATACGTTCCACTGTATCTTTTTTTTAATGTATGTTCACCAATTTCCCCGTCAATTGTAGACCGATTAAAAAAAAAATCTTTGTCTGTTTAGATTTTACTTCCAAGGTGGTTCAATTATCACCAAACCTGAATCTGATGAGGGGATCAGTGAGGAATTGAGGGAACCGCTAAAATATTGTAGGCAAACATATAACGATTTCAGTATTTTTAGTAACAAATCTAGCATTTGCATTCAGAAAGTATCATTTGGTGAATTGGAACTGATGATAAAGACCACAGATGGCCACCGGAACTCCTCAACGGTACCTACCTATTTCAAGCGACTACAACGACTAACATTTAATTGTTTAAATATGAATGAATATTTAAACAATTGATCATATCGAGGGGTCACGGGCTATTTGTATGAAGCGACATTTTTGTAACTTTACAGGAGAGCATATCAAAGTTTCATTTTTCGAAAAAAAAATCATAACAAAAAAGGTATCAATATTTTTACAAAAAAGTGGCCTAGGTTATTTTCCTTATCTAAATCCGCGCAATTTAGTCTAGTTGTCACTTTTTTAAAGTTGTTTTTACCAAAAATAAAGGTTGCTTGATACAAAATGACCTCGAATCACTTTTATTTAGAAACAGGCTAATTGATTGAAGCGCCATAAACTGAACATTTTAGGTTCAGGAAAAAGGATTTAAGCGATACTAGGGTGTTGTGCTTGTGTAAAGCTAAGTGTATTAACAACCATCGCGATATTAAAATAGAATCAGGATAGTCCGCTTAAGCACCTGAAGTATAATAAAGTAGATGCACTAAAAGTAAACTGTTTGAAGTGACAGTAAAACTGTGTGTATAATAAAGATTGGCGGCTAGAACAAAAATATTTTGCAGGATTTTAAAATCTAAAATCATTTGTCATTTTTTTAAAGTTGTTTTTACTAAAAATAAAGGTTGCTTGATACAAAATGACCTCGAATCACTTTTATTTAGAAACAGGCTAAATGTTTGAAGCGACATCAAGGATGGATTTCAGGTGCAGGCTTAATGTTTGAAGCGACATCAAGGACGGATTTCAGGTGCAGGCTTAATGTTTGAAGCGACATCAAGGACGGATTTCAGGATGCAGGCATAACGATTTAAACGCCCTATAATACGTAGTGTATGTCAGGAAAAACCGCTTAAGTCAAAATCACGAAATATCTTGTCGGTATGAAGTCCATCTTTTCTATAAATGAATAAAATTTGTGTCGCATCAATCACATCAGACTCAAACTAGACCTTAATTTACTCATGTTTCAAGCGACAGAAAAGTGCTCAGATCGCCACGAAACCGGGCTCAAACGACGCAGAAAAATCTGGCGATTCCAAATATGTATATAACTCAATATCGGCCAGAATGTCGCTTAATACAAATAGCCCGTGAACCTACGATATTATGATCACTAAAACGTATAAAATAAAATAAATGTTTTAAAAACAAAACACCGCGTTCAAAAACGCACACAATAACTTCTTTCAAAATGGCTAAGGTAGTAAAAGGTACTTAAGTCAAACTGAAGTCGGCGACTCACAATATTTTTAACCAAAAGCCGACTTCAGTTGGACTAACCAATAACTACATTTACTTACTACCATTTTAAAAGAAGTTATTTTTTTGCGTTTTAGAAGGCGGTTATTTGTTTTTTTATTGCTAGTAATAAGTAGTAGCTTAGACTGTATGGAATTATTTAAAATGCGTTAATATTTCGATAATTTCAATACATCACTACGTTATTGCGGATTAGAAATAAAGTTAACATCACAAATTACCCATAGCTATTTTTAGCCAAGGAAGGCAAAGGTGTACCAATACAACTTTAATAATAATTACTTGTAAAGTAATAAACACATCGCACGCGCGCGCGAACGAAAATTACCGAAAATACCTAATTAAGACTCAAGAGCTCTTCTTAACAAAACTAGACTACCAAATTATAATTAATTACACACGAGTGCAATGAAGGATTGGGATTCAAGTGCTGTGTGAAACTCAACATTAGGGAAAGGCCGATAGCCTTCAGGAGGTTATCCTAGCCCCTCGGAGTGTGGTCCTTACGAACTGGATTCCTCCTACTCTTACTCCTAATAGTTTACACATATTACTCTACTTACTCTCACTCTATTTATTTACTTATAAACGCATTATTTACGCACACTCAAATATTTATCATACCTACTAAATAGCGCACTGAGCGCACCGCAAGTCAACCAACTTTAATTTATTCGCGTCGCTCATATACTTAGTTACTTCTTTCGTAGTAAATTATTGTTAAAACTCATTTTATAACCTAGCGACCCGCCTTCGCTTCGTTTTGGTTGATATAAGTTAAAATAACCCAATTTCATCTGAAATAATATTATATACCTATATTCAAATGGTGAAAGATTTTTTATTGTTTATTAATAGGTGCATTTGCTTACAGGTTTTATTTTACGACGATTTTCAAAGACGTCCTTTCTGACACTTTGCGAAATCGAGCTATTCATGACGTTAGATTTAAAATTAAATTCCAATAATTACTGTCAGTTATTAAGGAATACCTCTCTATATAATATATTATATTTACAGCTTACTTTTCATCACACAATACTAACGAATTTTTAAATGGACTTGGCGCACCAAAGAGCTACCTACATATGTACAGCTGCCAATGGGAAAAACACAACGATCAGGTCTAAGCTTGCAATTTCGTACTGTATCCAAGAATTACTTTTAGCTGAGTCTAGCATAATGAGAGTAGAATCTAATAGTCCATTTTCTAGTTCGAAATCTCTAAGGACATACAGCTAGCTAGATGTCGGTCTGCTAAATCAACCCCTCCCATGTACGTATCGTCCATTTTTACGACTTCATTTCGATTAACATTCACGTATTGCCTCTCTTTTTTGTTTTATCGCCTACACTTTATTATTATTTCTAAAAAAAAACAGGTCTCGCAACTTAGTTCTTCTACCGATAAAGTTAAGAGATCCATATCGTCCAGTCGGTTAATTTATTCAGTATTAAGGTAGGGACCTTCTGTATTAAGTTATTACGTAATTAGCCAATCTAACAACATCTCATAGTGACTATATCAATACAAAAAATCTTTCGTGTTTTAAAAGAATAAATTGACTTGGCAATCGCAGTACACGATCTTATTTAATATAATATGTATAACTTGTGAGATGCATTGTGAATTCATACGATGGCCAAGTCAATCTATTCATATAAAACATAATAGTACCAACATTTTGATACAAGAGTGGAAGTATGTCATTTTGCACGAGTACCGAGGCTGCAAGCGAGAGGCAAGACTCGGGACGAGTGAAAATGACAGTTCCGCACGTGGATCAAACGTCGTTTTTTAATACATTTGCGAAAAACGATGTATCTGTGTATGTGTGCATGTGTATATGTCATCCCCCGGACCTTAACTTGAAGTGAGCTTAACGTGTGCACACATTCTGTCCGAAATTACTCAAATTTTTAATATTTTTTTTAAAACCAAAATTATAACGTCAAATACTAGGACTAGTGCATAAATATTAGAAGTACTTTGACGTGTGTGCGTTATCCGTGCTGTGTCATGGGCGATGCTACTGCGCCGCACCGTGCTAAGTTATCGCCTGCGATCTAAGTTGCGCTACCTCCTTGATACTTCTGCGCTCCTGGTACTTTATTTAAACATGCAAACTTTTTGGTTGGATGCAGGGCTTCGTTACAAAAAATATGAGAAAGTAAAAAGAAAGTGCGAATAAGAAAAGTAAAAAGCACTAGTTCGGAAAAACCAACTTTCCGCACGATTTACAGCTATGAAAAGTACAATTTTTTGAGTAACTGTATTAAAAAGATGTTTAATATTTACGGTAAAAAAACTGAGTTGCGAGACTTGTTTCTTTTACAAGTTAAGTTTTGATGGTATTATAATATACTTTAACTTAAACGCGATTTCGAGAAAACCTCTAGGCCTGCCGAAGTTGGCTGCGCCATAATAATATATTATTTATTTAAAAAAAAAATATATTTAAATAACACCGTATCTATTCATATTGTATATTTTAAGCAAACCTCAAACGCATCCATTACACATGACAACACTTTTCTCTTCCCCTTCCCCCGCAACGTCTTTTCAGTAGTCAAAAGAAGTTCAAAAACAACTAACGCGCGCGCGAATGAAAATTATCGAAAATACCTAATCAAGACAAAAGCTCACCTAAACAAAACTAGACGGCCAAATTATAATAATTTACACACAAATGCAATGAAGTGTTGTGATTCAAGTGCTGTGTGAAACTCAAAATGGGAGAAGGCCGATCGTTCTCAAGAGGTATGTCCTAGCCCCTCCAGGTAGATGGACATAACGGACAATAAGGGTTCTAAAGTTAAATTATAATTATCGAATTAATGTTTCAACAGCAGAGACTATCGTCTATGATTAAGCACGGGTATTCCTGATTGCGGGTTTAACTACAATCAAAAAACGAGCAGAGGTCTTAAATTCAGGCGTTGTCCATTTACGATCCGTGAATCAATTCATAAATATCGTGTTGTAGATGTTGTTGTTAAATTTGGTGCAAATCCCGCCAAGTGCCAAGTTAGGACGAGCGCTAACATTATCTTGGATGTTTCTTCACGTAAATGTTAACCCTAGGTTAACCCCAGGTTAACAGGTCAATTTGTTAAAATTGAGAGATTTTGTTTTAAACTGACATTCTTGAATAATTTAACCTGGGGACTTCGATCAACAATACACAACTAGATACAGATCTAGTGAATAATCCTTTCCCATCGTGAAAACTCGGAACTCACGTCTACTTCCGAACGATACCGAAGTGTCAATGAATTATTGAATTATTAAGTGACATGTTTGTATGAAATAAATAGAGTACTTTAGTTATCAGTGTCAAATGTCAAACCACGAGTTTGAAGTATATCACACAGAGATGTTAAAACCAACACGATCAAATTATATTATTATTATTAGGTGTAGGTAAACAAAAATCGAACTAGTTACCGAGGATATTTTATTTGGGCACATATTTAGTGAGAGCACTGATTAAAACCGAAACGTCCGGGTTGGAAGTCGCTCTGACATCCAAACCGGAAGTTGCGGATTTGATTAAATCATGGCTGTTTTTAATAAATTTCTAAGGACCGGGGCCTCAAAATTCTAACTATAAATCAAGACTAAAGTACTATGCAGACCTCCTTTATTACACTTAAGAGATGACACTTATCGTAAATATAAAATAACATACCATAACAAAAACATTCCCACAAAAAAAAACAAGAACCAGCTTCGGAATCATTATAAATGTTGTTCTGATCGGGTGGACGACTCCGATTATGAAAACGGTAGAAGAGGAGGAGGAGAGGAGGAGGAGGAGGAAGGTTGACAGAATGATGCAAAACTGTATTTCCAACTACCATTTCACAGTCAGAATCAGAACTGTTCTCTGGTGTATCATCGTCTGAGTTTTCATGCACGGTGATTACAAAACTAGCCATATGGTTTTCTAATTCTGGTTCGTGTGTTCTGTATTCGTTTTCGCATTTGATGGCGTGGTCACATACTTTTGCCCAAACATCGGGACCAATCATATTAACCTTTTCCTGTACCAATTGTTTCACAGTCGTCATATTCATATTTATGTTTCTTTTGGATACGTATCCTTTTATTTGAGACCATATGTTTTCTATTAGGTTGAAATCAGGATGATACGGTGGTAGTCTTAGTACGCTGTGTCCATATTTGTTCATAAGTTTGTCTATAGAGTATTCCACAAAGTCTTGTTTGTGCTTGCAAATAATTTCAAAAATTTCAAGTTTTGTTAATGACGGATCAATCGGAATGTTATGATTTGTTAACCAGTCAATCATTTTTTGCTTTAGAGTATTTGAGTTAGGAGGTCTTTCCACGTACTTATTATGATATGCAGTATTATCTACTACTAGTTCCGAATGTGGAGTTAAGTTGGGAATGAGTTGACTACGTAGCCATTTTTTTTATAGTTATCACTATTCATGGAGTTGTGATAGTCACCCGTTTTATCAGTGGACTGATACATTAGCAGTGCTCCTGGAATAAACCCTTTTCGACTGCCAGCATGTACTATGATCAGACGTTGACCTTTCGAAATTAATTGTTTCTCTCCGTTATCTGAAGAGTCAGCCCAGCTTTTACCCGTCAAATTTGAGGTATGAATATATGTTTCATCCATATAGACAATGTCTCTCCCTTGTGATCTGTACTTCTTTATGAAGGCCAAAAACTTTACTCTTTTTAAACGAACGTCATCTTTCTCGATAAGCAATTTTCTGTTGTTTTGTATCTTCTCATACCGAAAACCCATTTTCCGAAGGATTTTTCTTAACGTAAAGTCACATCCCTTAAAATTAATAGTATCAGATAATTTGGACTTAAGGGCTTTGATTGTGGGAACTTGTTTGTATATTAAATGAAAATTATATACTAATCTGCGTATTACGTTGTAGTCGAAATCATCAAGATCTAGGCAAAATAATTTATTTGGTCTACCCAACTTTGCCATTTTTGGCCTGGTTGTGGTAGATTGAGTTTTGTACTCTTTTTGCAATATTTTACTTATTGTTCGTCGAGTAATTCCACTGGCCTCCGAAACTCGTTTTTGGACTTTACAGAAGTAATCAGCATTGTTGCTATATTTAAATTTATCATTTTCAGATAAGAAATATAAATAAATGTTGAAAATAATCTCACAGGCTTGTCGATCTAAACGTTTCCCAGGTCTTAATGCTTTCGGCATGACTAATAAAAAGAACTGAAAAAAACAAACTTAAATATTGACAAAAAAACAGTGGTATTAACTATATAGATTATTAATCTCGCGATGCGACCTTCCCCCACGTTATCTTGATGGGTACTGAGTCTGACTGAAGTAGCATGACAAATACGAACATTTCCGAGAAAATACGATGGGAAAGGATTATTCACTACATCTGTAACGGGTCAGAGAACAAAACACGGCACAGCAAATAACTACTCACTTCAAATTAGGAGTTTTTTGAATTTAGTACGTTGTCAACTACGCCAACAGTGACACGTGTCACAATGCCTCAGTGTGTTTTCAGAAACTGCAAAAATAATCACCGTAACAAAAAAAACTGACGGACTATCATACTTTCGGTAAGGAAATGTCGATTCGTAATATTAATGAATAAAATAACTAAATATTTCTGTTAAAATAATTTATTTTAGTTTCCGACTAACAATTGTCAATATTTGGTCGTTGCAGAACAGTGCATCTATAAAGTCGTTTTATACTTTATATTATTTGCGGTCGTAAATTTAATTTTAATTTGTAGATTTCCTGGTGATCTATTTCAATGTGCAATATGGAATTCGATCGTCGCGACTGGGATCCTATCATTTTCTCAAATGAGTGCATTTAGCAAAATTTAATTTCGCAACCAACGATTGATAAATACATCGTTTATCATTTTATCTTTTTACAACTACATATTTAGCAAATAATTAATTTGTTCGAATAATAACTTGACAAATCATCATTTCATATTGTATAATTTGTTAAATAGATTATTTAATATTGATATCAAATAGCCAACTAACGTTCGTTCTACAAACGTTTGGTATATTACTTTGTTTGTCATAATACTAAATTATAGAGTGATTATGTTAGTGTGCACTGTAGGAACTTATCTAATTTATTACAGGTCGCGTCTTTAGCAAATCTGGAAATTGCCAGTTTGTCTAGTTCTCCCACTGCGTCGATTTCAGATTTAATATATGTGTGCGAATCACCCAGAACGAAAAAAATAAGCTTAGAATTTAATCGTGCCGCCAAGTCATTTTAAATAAGTCCAAAAATATATATTAAGGTTTACGAGCCCGCAATATTATATTTATTATCTTAAATAATAAAAATAAGTTTCTGTCAAAAAAATCATTTTTGGGAGAAGCTTTTGTTGCTGACTACTTTTTTTGCAAAGTCTACATCTACTTGGCAAGACAATTCTAACAAACCCTAACACGACGGGTTTATCATGTGTAATTTAGGAGTTCCTATGGCCACCCTGAGTCTCCATCATCAGACCAGCTCGATGATACCACATTATTGTATTGTCATCAGAACTAAAGGCGTATGCAAATTTTCAGCTTCATTAGAAACCGGGATGTGGGTCAAATTTAACTTGCAAGATTTAACCCTTAATAACCATACATGCATACATACATACCTACAGAGCAAGTTCAATAAAAGCTGGTAAAATAACTTTGAGTTGTTTTTTATATTAAACCCATACCCACCTGGGATGACAAACCAGAAATAATATTAAGTGTAAAGCTACTCCATTTGTACTCTGTTCGCGATGACATTGGCACTTCGCTGAAAAAAACGAGCATCTGGTCAAAGCCCCATAAGATGATAAATTGTTTCAAAATTAAGCTTTGCATTACCGAAATACCATTTAAATTAGAATGTTTTATTTTGACAATGATTTTATACAAGTATGAAGTTTGTACAGGTCGCCCTAGGACTAGGGGTCACAAAACCGAAAGAATATTAGAAAACCGGTTTTACGGCTATGATTCAGTGACAAAACCGGATTTCCGGTTTTTCGGTGATTTCGATTATTTTTAATATTTTTATGTAAATTTACACCTATAGTTCCTGTTTCCTATAAAGATACAAAGTTATTGCCAATTCTTCTGAACTATTTTGAATAGATATTTGAGCCTATTTGTCTAGAATTTTATGATTGTATTTTGTAAATAAAACAAGTTTTTTTTAGAAGAAGAACTTTAATATTCAGTCTTTAAATTAGCAATCAGTCAATCAACTTACATGCAAGAAACAGTTAATACAATATTACAGAAAACAAACTGCCATTCTGACAATAAAATAACCAATTATAATGAAATAACGAAATTTGTAACTTGTAAATAAAAATAAGGAACAAAAAAACACTGAATTCACTTGTATTTAAGTTTCACTACAACCCTTTCTTATCTTTGGTTGATTTAATTGGTAATGCAATCGTAACATGGACAGGATATCCAATGTATCATCACTCAACGAGGTTCTCAAGTAACTGCACAGGTACCCAGCCGATGAAAAGACTGTAAGAGTGTAAATATTTAAAAAATGCGTTCTAATTAAGCTTAAGATGCGTTCTAGTTTAGCAAATCAAGTATAGGCGAGTATCGTAATGTACAAATGTGTAAAACCGTAAACGTTGAAAAAATCGGGTTTGCTTTATTTTAAAACCGGTTTTGGAAAATGATGGTAAAACCAGCCTGGCCGGTTATTTCGATTTCGGTGAAACCGGTTTTGTGACCCCTACCTAGGACACTTTACGAAGAGAATTTTGTATTGGACCCGGCGTCTATTGGTTAGTATGTCGATGCCTGGGGATCACCTAATGTTTAATCTGGATCTAACGTGCAAGCAGGCCTTACAAAGTACACAGTCTTCTTTAAAATTACTTAAAATTGAATTTTAATACAGTGTTTCAGATTTTTCCTGTCTTGTCCTGTATTACAGGTAACAAGTTGCTCTGGCCACTATGGGGTTTTGTTTAATACTAATCGAGAGTTGTTAAGAAATTACCATGCGGAAAGAAGGTTTGTATTATAATTTATGTTTTTTCCGTATTTTTCATAAATTTATGACGTTTGGTGCAGTAATTGAATTTAGGGTTTTTTTCGTTCTTTTAACCGCCGTCATTATTGTCTTTGCATATACATACATACATTAAATCACGCCTGTTTCCCAAAGGGGTGATAGTTTTCATATTTTTTTGTTAATATATTGAATACAACAAAGACGGCGGTGGAAAAGCCTGAATATTTATTCACCTTTACTCCAATATGTTCAACTATCTGTACAACCACTTGAACATATTGGATCACTTTTCTCCAATTTTTTCTACTTCAAAATGTAGTTGAAATCATTGGACTGAAAATTATAATAAGTTCAATCCCACACACTCTTATTTCAATATGACCGTGTCGACGGAGCTCCGCGTCATTCTAGGTGGTTTGGCCCTCCGGGCCTGCTGCAAAACTAACATAACCTAAACCTACCTAGGTTTTGGTTAATAAAAATATTATGATTGAACTTGTTATAATTTTCAGTCCAAGTAGTTCAACTAATATTTAAAGTTGAAAAAATGGAGGTAAGTTGTTCAATATGTTCAACTGGTTGAACATATAGTTGAACATATTGGAGTAAACTATTTATTTACCCTTTAATCGATTCATTTTGTTCGAAAAGTGCGTTACTAAGTAATTAATAATAACTGATCCCTTATTCTACGCTCGCGACCGAGCATTACTGCTTCTATTGAAAACCACTATTTTATTTCATCAAAGATCATGTGGACATGGGAGCCGAAAATAATATTATGATAATTATGGTTTGTATGTCGACTTCCCCGGCACAAGACATGACATGGGCGCGAAGTTCTGAAGACAACCCTGACATTTATTTACATGAACGTTTAACATTTTTAAGTAAATTTAAAACACAATTTCTCCATATTTTTTTTGCTAAAACAGTGTTTGCTATTTGAAAAATATGACTTTAAATTTGGAGGGTCGAATTATTTACACTATGGAGATTCCGTCAATTTTAATTGTTATAGAAGAGGCAGTTTATTAAGTAGTAACGGCTCGTCCCGGTTTAGCCTGGGTTAACAAAATAAATAATACATAACCTATGTTTATAATTAACCTTATAGTGAGAGGTTTTTTTAAATAGGTGAAGTGATTCCGGAGATTACCTTCCGCATTTAACCAAGCTTACAAACTCCGACTCCAATCTTAAAAAGAAAAGTTTAGAATTGGTATCTGTTACAGATTTGATATCCATTACTACACCTGTGGAGGTTGCCATGTTCTGCTGAATGTCGATACTCGAACTCAAGATGACACGGCAGGACAGATTAGAAGTGATGATATTGGTGCTACTCCCCTCGAGAAACTTATTCATACCAAGTATGTCTTTAAAATATCTTAGTAATATTCAGCATTTTTCATAACCAATGATGAGCACTAGAGGCTATACAAAAAGTAATTTTACTTTACATAATAAGTAGAATTTTTTATTGAAAAAAACGTGGACAACTATATGTTGTAAGCAACTTGCCACTATGATCCGGGATTGAAATTACATATTTATTAGTTGACTACGTATTTGTGCAGCGGCGGTTACAAATTGTCAGACTTTCACATCAAGAATATTTAGGATGGATATCGGGGCATGAATTATATTATGCAGATACAGAGTAGTAGGAGGTAAACCACTACCTATTCGCACCCGCGTCGATTGAAATCCCTACTACGAAACTTGCCGAACAAAATAACGATACAAAAGATACTAGACACATGAATTGTACATAAGTTACTGAACATAGTTACTAACAAAATTCCATTTACATTATAAATTTTCCAAAATAGCTATACAGTATATTTCCAAAAGTAGCCGGCCGGACAGTATATTTCCAAAAGTGGCCGGATAGTAGGCTTCCTGAAGTTGCTGGACAGTATATTTCCAAAAGTGGCTGGACAGTAGTGTAGTATGCCTATGTTTCTCTGGCTCACCACAACACCAAGTTTATATCACTTTTCTATCAATTCTCCTGCTCACCCCCAACGTCTAGTTCGCGCCAATAGCTCTGACAGTTCTCGTAGATATTCACTTGTGTGTGAGACAGGGTTGCTATATCTATTAAATAGATACAAACACTACATCCCTTCTTTATTAAATATTTTTCAATTTATTTAAATGTGGATCAAGCCACAGGCCCAGCCTCAGCCTCAATCAACGACTACAATACAATATCTAGTTTATCAAACAATCAAGAAAAGAATATTAAACATTTATTAAAGCAATGAGATCTGTTACGGAATACAATCAGTCTTACAAAAAATACTAACTATTTGAAGGTGTTTAAGAACACAAATTGAAACCCTTATTTACTCACTTAATTGCTCTTCAGGTGAATTTTCATTATCAGTGATCTTAGACCCATCTTGAGACGGCTGATTAATAACAGATTGCCAATTACCTTCGACTTTCTTCAAGTGAATTATATTTCTTCTCAACCTTTGTCCTGTATTCTCATTCCGTACTGTTACGTCCCCTCCAATGGTTTGTTCTACTACATGCGGAGTGGGATTAAAGTTAGAAGTAAGTTTATTTCCCATTTCCATTTCTTTTATGTAAACTTTGTCTCCTACCATCAATCCTGGATCCCCCGCTCTCCTTTTCTGGTCTCCATATTCCCTTCCTTTTTCCTTTTGTATCTTGTCCCTGTCCCTAACCAGAATCATCTTCCCTGCCATTTAGGTCTTTTAGCATAGGAATTTTATCCCTATTAAGTCTTTTGAAGAAAAGTTCTGCTGGTGTCTTTCCTGTTACGCTATGAGGAGTTGAGTTGTACATCATCAAGTATTCATATAGTGCTTCATTTAGGTCTCTGTTTTCAAACGCTTTACTATGTCTCGATTTTGTCGCTCGACTTCTCCATTCATCTGTGGCCAATATGGCACAGTATTGAAGAGTTTGATAATACATTCACTACAGAAATCTTTAAACTGTTCACTTACGAACTGCCGGCCATTATCCGCAGTAATCGATACTGGAAAACCCAATCGACTAAATATTTCTTTAAGAAGCTTGAAAATCTGTAAGCTTGTAATGGTCTTAGTCACTTTAATTTCTTTATAACGGCTGTAGTAATCTATGATAACTAATAGGTAATCAGAAGACGGTAGTGGCCCCAAAAGGTCCATCGCAACATCGATCCATGGTTCTGCTGGAAGCTCCCGGCGTTTCATAGGTGCAGGTCCGTGTGGAAGTGATACTAAGGTACATCCTTTACAAGATGTCACTAATCTTTCGACATCTTTATCCAGTTTTGGCCACCACACTTTTGATCGCAATCTTCCTTTCATGGCTACAATGCCGGGATGGCCTTCGTGAGCTGCTATTAATACTTTTTCTCGAAGCTTCTCAGGTATGACAATTCTGTTTCCTCGCAAAAGAATATTGTCATAGAAGCATAGCTCTTCTTCAAACATCTTGTAGTTTTTTATTGAGTCATCCCACTGATTATTATAGATGCCTTTTCTTACCTTAGAAATTTCAGTGTCAGTTTCAGAATTCGAAATTATATCTCTTAATGGAATGGCACGGGGTCTGGCTGATTCTACTATGTGTTGAATGTAATCAATATCCAATGATTCTATGTTCATGTCGTAACACAACCTTGGCAATGGGTCTGCAATATTAGTCTTTCCAGGCTTATATTTTATATTGTAATGATAAGCCTGTAATCTCAAAACCCATCGTTCAACACATGCACAAGGTTTTGATTTCGGGCTAAACAAAAACTCTAGAGGCTTATGATCTGTTATTAAGTCAAACTCTTTTCCGGAAAGGAATGTGTTAAAGTGTTCTATAGCCCAGACGAGAGCTAGTGCCTCTTTTTCGGTTTGACTATATTTCCGTTCACATGTGGTTAGAGTTCTGTTCCCGTACGCGACAATTCTAGGGCCTTTCTCATCAATTTGTACTAAAACTGCCCCAAGGCCAACCGGGCTAGCCCGCTATAACTTGTGTCTTGTCTTTACATCATAATATCCTAAGGTGTCTATTCTTGTTAAAATGTCCTTTAAGTTTCTGAAAGCCTCATTTTGTCTATCTGTCCAGTAGTTTTTGATGTTTGCCTTTCTCCCCAACTTCATTCTTAGCAACTCCTTTAAACGTTCTGTGATGGTTGCCAAATTTGGAATCCACTTATTTATGTAATTGACCAGTCCGAGAAAACTCTGTAATTCTTCCACAGTTTCTGGTTCTCTAAATTCTGATATACTTTTAATATATTTGGACAGCGGTTTAATTCCTTCTGGTGTTAATTCATGACCTAAGAATGTCACTTTACTAACTTTTTGTGTGCATTTATCCTCGTTCAACAGAACATTATTTTCTTTCAAAACTTTTAGTACTTCTGACACTCTTAAGTCATGCTCTTCTTCAGTGCTCCCAAAAACTAAAATGTCGTCAATAAAATTAATGACTCCTTCACACTTGATGAGCATTTTCTCCATAATCTTTTGAAATAACTCTGGAGCACATGTGACTCCAAACATTAGTCGTTTGTACCTATAAAGGCCTCTTGAAGTGATAAAAGTTGTTAAATGCCTTGAATTTGGATGGAGTTCTACTTGATGGAATGCATTTTTTTTGTCAAGTTTAGTGAAGAATTTACCTTTTTTTATTTTTGGCAGTAAATGCTCCATACAAGGTAATGGATGGTTTTCTCTTAGTATTGCTGCATTAGCATGCCTCATGTCTACATAACCGTACTTCACCATTGTCTTTTAATATAGGTACAATAGGAGATATCCAAGCAGACGGTTCATGCACTTCTTCAATTATGTCGGAGTATAATAATTCTTGTATTTTCATATTTATCTTATTTTTAATCGGAATTGGTATGCGTCTATATGGTTGCGTTACATTTCTGATTTTTTCATCAGTTGGAATTTCCACCAAGATATCTTTAAATTTCGGAAAAGGTGTTTTACTCTCTTGCTCCATCTGATTCACATCTTTACCTACTTTCAAAACCCCAAGACGAATTGCTGTATCTTTGCCTAGTAAATTCCTTGATCCATTTTTTACAACAAATATAGTACCATGATCGAATCTATGATTAATCTTTATCATAGCATCAAAAGAACCCATGACCTCCAGTGGTACTTGGCTGTCATAAGCCATAAGTGTTTTGTTTGGTTCTCTGATTTGATTTTTGCATACAACATTCCTGCTCTTTAAATATTTCCAGGCCTCATCCGATATCAAATTTACCTTGCATCCAGAATCAATCAACATATCTAGTTTTACCAGTCCTACATCACATTGTATTGTTGCCTCATCATTCACGTTAAATATATATTTTACATCTCCATCATCTAAAAAGTTTGTTGATGCACTTTTCCTTGGTTTTTTATAACTGTTTCCCAAATCTTCAGATCTTGCTTCAAATTTTCTTTTATATTGTAACATTTTTGTTCTACAACATCTCTGGTAGTGCCCTATTTTCCCACAGTTATTACATTTCCTTGTTTTTGCAGGACAAATTGAATGTATAGGTCCACCACATCTGCCACATCTCTTCTTAGTTATTTCATCTGTCATTTTTCCTTCTGATCTTGCAACATGTTTACTTTGATTTATAATGGTGTTGATATCATTGCTATGCTTTCCCTTCCGTTCATAGCATTGCATTTGATGATTCACCATTTCCATTGTGTTTGCTTCCGTTATGACCTTATTCAGTGTTAAGATCCCCCAATGTTAAGATCTTCTTCCGCAGCTCTGAAGAAATGCACTTTTCAATTATTTGACTAATAATATGTTCCTCCAGTTTATCAAATTTGCATTTTTCCGCCTGAACTCTAAGTTTTACCAAAAAGTGCTCAAAACTTTCTCCATCATTTTGGTTGATGAGCCTAAAAATATGCCTTTCATATGTTTTGTTTTGCTGTGGACTAAAATAGGTATCCAGTTTCTCTATGGCTACCTTAAAAGCATCACCACCATCTGTTTCCTTAACACTAGCTCCAGGCAAATTATAAAATATTGTTTGTAGCCCGCTACCCCCCAACAATAACAATACTGCTCTCTTCTTTGTAGAGTCCTTGATATCAGCAGCTTCCAGATAAATTTGTAAGGAACGTTTCCACTTCTCCCATCTCAAACCCACTGAAGAGCTGTCTCCCTCAAGATCTAACTTCTCTGGTGGCGGTAAGAAGTTTGCCATTATGTTTTGGGACAACCTGAAATAAAACATTTCCAATTTAATGGAAATCATTGCTTTCAATTGAATGAAAACCCAGAGCCCTCTCATCATTTACAAGAGTGCAATATATTACTTCCAATTTAATGGAAATCCTTGCTTTCAATTGAATGAAAACCCAGAGCCCTCTAATAATTTACAAGAGTGCAATATATTACTTCCAATTTTGATACTGTAGTCGGTATATGTTAAAAACATTAAAAACACATAAAATTCGATTAAAAAAATTACATACATAATGACTTTTACCTTGTGAGCCTTGCGCCATTAAGACGAATTTAATGACGTATTACTAAAATAGGTTGACCCTTTGAGAAGTTATGAGGGTAGACGTCTGTAATACGGAGTGAATCTACTAGACACTTCGCTGCCGTCGTGGACTATGGAAAAATATTGCCTGGTATAAGAGGAAGAGAGAGAGAGAGAGAGTGACGGAGAGAGAGAGAGAGAGAGAGAGAGAGAAAGAGAGAGAGAGAGATAGAATAGAGTGAAAAAACAACCCAGAAAATGAAAAATATAGTGGTTCAGACTACAAAGAAAATACAACACATGATTATATGAGGTAGCCAATTAATATAGACGACGGTGATTTGATAAGTTCTGAGCCAGGTCAAAATAAGTAAGCGGTTAAGTTTGTATAAAGGTCATTCTCCAGACAGCCATTTCTGTATGTCCTCGGGCTTAAAAAATATAAAATTATTGAATTTGGAATAATTAAATTATTTTAAATGTAGAAGGTACTCGTATTGTAACCAGTCCTTGGGTCCACAGAAAACCAGCGTCGCACTTCCAATAGGTGGTGCGACATCAGCTGAGTGGACACCATTTTCGCAGCACCTCTATTCAAACAATGTATGTATGTTATAGTTTAGTAAGCGAAATAAACGTTTTTTGATTTGATTTGATTTGATTTATTGAGGTATACATGAATTTTCAAGTAAATATTCAATACGAAAGTATTTTTATTTAATAAAACATAAGATGTCCACATTACAAAAAAAATCCAAATGTATGAAGTAATATATCACTAAAATATAAAATAAAGTATCTTTGTCCCGAGATGTGTATAATCCACGCGCCGCTTTCATTATTGTCCGTGCAAGACCATTGAAGAAAGAGACAGACGTCGCTAACGCATTTTGCGTGAGCCGCCGGTCGTGTCGAGACCCTCTTGAGGGAAAGACGTATTAGTGTTGTGTGGATCGCAGACTACAAATATCTACAAATGTCTAATTCGCGCGTTTTGGTTCTCGTAAATTCTAATTAACACGTTAAAGTTTTTAAAATCAGCCAATAACTCCTTAGCTCTGTAAATTATTGTATACATTAAGGACCTCAGTATTTACCAGTTACTGGATTTTGTAGTTTATCACATGTACCTACAAGGAGTTATATTTTTTTTATCAAGAATCCCTAATACACACGTCTAATCCACGGGTTAAAAATGAACGCGTTAATTAGTTTAACATTAGTGAAAAAGGTTTTTGGTACATAAAAGCTTTTTATTTCTAAATTCTTGCTTAAGCTAAACTAGTTTAAATGAATACACTAACTAGTATCTTTAATCGTCAAGAAGACTAATAATGTGATAGTTACTAATTAAGAGCCAATTTTATAAGGAGTTGTTTTTTTATATTTTTATAATTTTGATAAGTTGGTCGCGTGTTGAGGGTGGTGTCTTATTTTTGAAAGATAATTTTGTGGGGATTTCTTATAAAAAGGTATCGTGTTTTTATATAATTAATATTTTTCAAAGTGTACTCATGTTCTTAGAACAGTTTTTTTGTTGATTATATGTGAGTATTAATGCCAAATTGGAAGAAGCATTATTTTTTCACTAGCAGATACAGCAATGTATTTGCTAACGTACGTACAAATAACTTAAGTACAAAGTTTTTAACTCTATAGGTAAAATAATATTTTTGTTTGTTGGTTTTAGAACGATTATTTCAGTGAAATCTTCGCTTTTTCTTATATGATTTATTTAATAAAGACAGTTTAAAACCGTTTTTGTCTTATTTTCTAAAAAATATATATATTTGGCAAGCACATTTATCTAATAAACGCGTAGTTTTTCTAATTCGCAAGCAAGTAATTCTAATTAACGCGTAGCTTTTTTAATTCGCGCGCCACGCAAATACTAAAACCCTTCTTGTTAATTACCCGCTAATAATAATTAAGTGCCCAATAAATAATAAAGTTTGAATGGTTAACCGTTATAAAATTTATCAAAAAGCAAGTGGGAAAAAAGGGCCGTGTTAATTAGACTGAGAACACAATTCTGGAGAATGACCGATAACAAGGTCCCCATGTAACCCGTGAAGGTCAATGCACTTGTCCGTGACAAACTGACCGTAGCTATTTTTAGTTGAGTCATTCTATAATTTATGACAAACAAAATAAAGATTTAAAACCCTTGAGCATGGCGCGGCGTTTCAAAAGTGCCCCACTCGTAAAGGTTGCTAACGATAGACCTTACAGTGTAGCGCGTAATGGCCTGCCAATTAGGAAATCGTTCAGTCCAAATTCTAACGATGTCAGCAATGTTTTGACCTCTCACAATGTAAATGTTCACAACATCAAACATTTCCCGATTGTCCAGAAGTAAATTTCCTTGCCGAACCATTTTTTTATCAATAAATGATTGAACACTTCACTTAACAAGCACTCGCTTCGAAACAACAACAACTGACGTCGCTTGCGCATAGTTTTGTGAGGGTAGTATCAAACAATAACATCGTGACGACAAGCGGTCTACCCCCTTCGTAGCTACAGAAACGAGAGACCATCCATGATTTATAAAATAGCGAGGACATTCTTTCGACTTCTGACGAAAAAAATTTTTTTAGCTCAGAATCATGAATATTGTGGAATTTGCTGACCAAAAAAACACCCTGTAGCTTACCTTAGGCTCAGAACTTTTCAATGCACTGTACGAAAAATTCCATACGGTAAGGTCATATGATAATTCTGTAATAATCGTATTACCGTATCGTATGGAATTCTTCGAAGCAAGCAAAGAGATACGTCACAACTTTTGCAAATATATCTGGTGCGGCTGTTACGGCACCAAACGCACGTCTTGTACTTTGATGCAGTAGTACCAATAAAATGATTGCCGATCAATATCGGTCGCAACACACCACCTGGGAGTGGCATCAAAGACGAGGTTTGTACTTGCAGCGGACGATCTACACTCGGAGGCAAAAATGTCTTTATCATTAAATCTACCAGAGCTTGCCTAAAAGCACTTTGTGTGGCGAGTTTTAAAAATAACGTAACTGTTGAGGACAGTTACATTTAATAATCTCCGAAACACTTTCTTATACCAGGCAATATTTCTGACTCTTTCTACGTTATGAGCAGATAGTAACTGGTCTTTTTTATCTACTCCACCCATAGCCAAGTTATAGTCCAGAACGACTTTTGGCTTATATTTGTACTTATTTGGCCGTACTTCTACTTTCCACCTACGTCACCTTCATGGAAGGTGGAAATCATGGAGACAATGTTTGTGTCGCACCACATCATCACGAAAAGATCGCGACAGAAAGATTGCGCGACCTCTCCAACACGCATTTCTGATTTTGCTGTAGATTTATATGAATCCGGAACAAACTCTCTGTTGAGGCGGAGTGTTCCGAAGCAATCTGTTTGCTGGGCCTTTAAGTAACTAGCCAGAAGGGGCGCGTTATAAAAATTGTCCATTATTAAAGTATGGCCCTTATTTAGCAATGGTTTGGCCAGCTGTTGCACAATCTGTGCGGTGGCATTCGTTGGGGCGGGTGGTGAGGAAGGTGCAGATGCGAAGTCAGTAGGTTCGTCGGTCGGTTGGTCGATGTCATTGTTGATGTCGTCCGTCGCGTGTTGGTGTTCTGTATGCGTGTGACCCTTGCCTGTGCAGACGAAGAAACTCCACAAATAGCCGGAAGAGGATTCGCACAGATCATAGCTCTTGATTCATACTTTAGCCGCTTTTGTGGAGATTTTTTGAGCGAATGAGAACCGTCCGTGCCA
Source organism: Acleris emargana (assembly GCA_927399475.2). Classification (NCBI taxonomy): domain Eukaryota; kingdom Metazoa; phylum Arthropoda; class Insecta; order Lepidoptera; family Tortricidae; genus Acleris; species Acleris emargana. Next base: position 50,742,927 of record OV656835.1, on the reverse strand, counting down.
TTTGAGGGGTGACTCGTCTATGGCTATATTTTGCCCCGGAAGATATAGTGTACTAAATTTTGTATTAAGGTGATTCAGTACCGGCCATATATTTCGGAGCTTGCGTTCGTCAGTAGTCAGTTCCGTCATTGCACTGTCATTGTCACTAAAATGCAAAAAATTCTCTAGCAAAACAAACCTATTATACGTCATCAATTTTTTGAAGTATTTCAAAGTGAGATAACCATTTTCCCTCCAATAATCCTTTTCCACTGTAAATGGAGCCATACCATGGAGTAGGAGTATTCTAAGGAAAATGACTATCTCACCACGATCTGTATCACACCAAAATTTTTCCCGTGACTGCGGTGTATAGGATTGCTTTGCTAAAGCCGTTTGGGCATATTTATTTGTCTCAGTCACAATGAGGTCCAGTAAGTCCTAGTCAAAAAAATTAAAAAACACGTCTAATTCAGTCATATCCTCTGTCACTGTAAAAGTCGGTCCTGGAGTGCCATGGAACTCCTCTCGTTTGCCCTTAAAAGTCGAAGGGTCACTGGTCCATTCAAACGTCAAGTGGTCCATGGGCAGTAAGCTCTGAATAGTTTTGTCTGCTTCTGCATCTTCCCGAGATAACCAATTCTGTGCTTCTGCACCCAATTCCTCCGGTATAAAACATGCAGCTTCCGAGTTAACGTAGTTGGGTTCAGGGTCAGGAGTTGGGATATCATCCCTATATCAGCTTGCCAACTGTCAAATATGTCTTCCGCCTCTTTGGTGAAAATATCTACAATATATATATATTTATTTATATGATTTGCTCCATGTAACTTAAACCATTTGTTAAGACTTTATACACACATATATATATATATATATATATACAGTTGTGTGCAAAATAATAGCAGTAAAGGCAAACTAAAGATTAACATTAATTAAGTTAAATTAAGATTATATATCTTACCTACATTTACAATTCTATGTCTAATAGTACTAAATTAAAATGAACCATAAAATAATCTCAAGTATTTTTGAGGTAAACATAAAAAAATCAAGAGTACCGTTTCCAAAATAATAGCAGTTTATTCATTAAAAGGCAAATAATAATTTGTAATCAAACAATCAACCAAAAAAAATATAAGTCCTTGTTAGTATTTAGTGGCTTGACCTTTATTTCTAATAACAGCTTCACATCTTCTCGGCATTGAGTCGACTAAAGCTTGACATCTCTCTATAGGGATATTGTTCCATGCTGACTGTACTACATTCCATAATTGGGACTTCGTGGTAGGTTTTTGATCACTTACAGCATTCTTAATGTCTGTCCACAAGTTCTCAATAGGATTTAGGTCCGGCGACTGAGCCGTCTAAGGTAAAACATTTACTTTGTTGACTCTAAACCACTCTTTCACAACTTTACTCGTGTGTTTAGGGTCATTGTTGAAAAACCCATCTGAGCGGCATAGTGTCATTGGCATATGGATACCATACTTCCTGGAGCACCTTCTTTAAATAGTATTCTTTGTTCATTATGCCCACAATTTCAATGATAGGGCCTACACCATTGTATGAAAAACTTCCTTATACCATCAAACTAAGTCCGCCATGTTTGACCGTCTTTATTGTATACTGCGGCATGAAAGCGGCACCCCCAGGTCTACTAACGTACTCTCGACGTCCTTTACACCGAAACAGTACTACTTTACTTTCATCACTCCATAGAATATTACGCCATTTCTCCAAGGGCCAATCTGCATGTTCTTTAGCAAAAATAAGCCTCTGTTTTATGTGCCTCTTAGTCAACAGTGGCACCTTTCTCGGACTCCTGGCGTGCAGATGAGCTTCAATGAGACGACGACGAACTGTAGAAGTACTCACATTTAAATTTAATAAGCTTTTAATGTGTTTTGAAGACAGAAATGGGTGCTTTTTCGACAGACGAACAATTCTTGAATCCCCTTTTTTCGTTGTAGCCCTTTACCTACCTCTTGTTTCGGATTTTTCTTCCCACTTCAGAGCATTACTGATCATCTTAGCACAACATTTTAAAATTTCTTGAATATCTTTATATGTTTTTCTTTCTTGAATCAACCTTTTTATTAAAATTCTCATTTCTCTGGAACAATGCCTTCCTCTTCCCATAGTCGTAATTTTTTTCTAGCTTTAATTACTTTTACACAGCGACCAATTGTCTATTATACTATGAAAAGATAATAATTGTATCATCCGAGTCGGAAAAAACTATGTAATGAGGACATTTTCGTGACACTGCTATTTATATGGAATATATATTTTCGAAATTCGGAAATTAAAGTAAGAATTTAAAAAAAAAATTGTATTGCTAGCCAGTGCTAACAATCCCTGGGTGAATAGTTTTTAAATGTGATGCCCTCTTTTGAGCACTTTGCTTATTTTAGAAAATATTTACCTACTCAAATACCTACACTGCTATTATTTTGCACACAACTGTATATTATATACAGGGTGTAATGGAAGGCTCACCGAAAACTGAAACCATAGCTTCAGGGTACTGAACTGAAATCCTACGAGTTTTCTACAAAAATAATACGTTAATAATTAAAATTAAAATAAGACCATTGAATAGGTAAAATAATAAATATTACAATTAACTTAAATCTCCTGTCGTCCAATCCACCCGCAACGGTGAATACCCTGGGACCTCCACACAGCTGTCCAAACTTATGGTGCTACAAAAAAACAACGTTCATCAAATCATTTCAAAAAAAAATTTGGGGGCTCATTGTTAAAATATAATACTTTTTCAAACATAATTTATAAAAAATATTGCATACCTTGTTGGGGTATCCCAATTTATGGATTCACGGTCATTGCGGTGAGGTGTGGATGGCAAATCGTAATTTTCCAAATTTCTGTAAGAAAAAATATATTTAGTGAAAGTAACACTTTCTTGTTTTAAACTAAATATAATTGGGATATATTCATTTGAATATTGTAAACCTTGGTGAGACATCCAGATTAATTGATTTGCCGTCGCAGTGGTGAGATGTCGACGGTAAACCCGGTGGTTCCATTTGCTGATCTCTGTGGGAAAAATATATTTGAAGGCAACTAATTACATAAAAAAAACGTTTTATTGTACTATTGCAACTACAAAAAAAACAGTAAGTACCTAATATTTATCTCCCACAGCCTCAATTTCGGGGACGGGGGCTTCGATGGGGTGCCCTCCAATAACCGACAAGGAAGACGAATTGGAGACAATTTCCTTAAAAGAAAAATATTTTTACTTAATATAATAACAAAATATATTATATTAAAAAAATATGAAAAAAAACTCAGTAACACCTTGATGTTTTGGGTAGAGGAGCATCTGGTAATAAAAAGCGCTCCATTTCTTTCGCCCGTTTAATTTCCGTAAATTTGCGTTGCAGCTCAACTGGGAGGCTTTTAAGCGCCTTTTTAGTAGTTGCTGATGACTTTTTAAATATATGTTGCTCCTCATCATAAGTTCTACGGAGAATTTAAAAAAAAATATATAAAACCTGTTAATGTCTTTAATCCCCAATTAGAAAACAATTATAAATACACAACCTTGAACTTGGTCCAGGGATTGCAAGGTCGTTCTGGGGATCATCCAAAGGAGGAAACAGCTCCTTTGGAGAAACTTTACCTTTCCCCCTACCTCGTCCCCCACCCCCTCGTACCCTTCCTTCTCGTCCCCCTCGTCGTCCACCTTGACCTTCCCTTTCATTTTTAACCCGCCTGTCGAAGTACGATAAAAAAGCGTAAAAATGCAATACTGCCCAGAAAATTCATGTGCAATTGTTAGTTAACAAACACAAAGTTCACTTGCAAAAGCAGGTTAAAAAAACATGCCACACCAAGAAATCCATAAAAAATATAATATTAACTCAATGCCACTTTCTCTGACGAGTGGATATTTGGATGAAAGAATATTTTAAGAAAATATTAATATTTCGAAAGAATTTTACATGACCAACTCAAGTCATGAATAGTTCTATTAGGTAAGTAAAGTTATTATATAGAGGCGTGTTTTTCTCTGCCACGACGCGGGCGAACGAACAAATTTTGGAGTGTTAAGTGTTAAGTTAAAACAACAATCACAATAGCTAATTCACGAAATAAGCAAATAAAGACAGGCACTTATTTTTGAACAGGTACATGGAATTACATGATTTGATTTATTAATATAAGTAATAAAACAAGTAAAAAAAACAACCCCGATAAAAAAATAAAAAAATAACCAAAAAAATAAAAATTAGTATGTGTGTATTCATATTTTAAAAAAACACAACCAAAAATGAATAATCAAAATTAAAACAATTTGCGTCAAAAACCCAGTGTGCCCCATGCCTTATAACATAAAACGCAGATCCAGAGCGGACCTGTGGAAGTGCTTTGTGCAACCACGGTTGCGTACAATTGTACTTACAGACGTCACAAGTTTCTTTCACCTAATCCTGTTTAAAACATTCATAATTATTCATTTGAAGTGGATGTATGCTGAGTTTAATATATAAACTTATTTATTCTAATGGCCTAGTACAGAAATATGGTTTCATCATTTAATAATATACGATTAAAAATCAAACACGCAAAATTTTCAGCACTTGACGTACTTTGTTGCAAAAATGTAACACATTACATCTAAATTAGTATCAAAATATATGTTTTATCTCATGGAGCAGTAAATCACGATTAATTTGATATACTGTACTGATTAAAATATGCGAGTTTGAGTACTTACGGCATTTTTTAGTTTTGGTCTCCCTCGCTGGCACACTGAACTTTCGCAGACATCGAAACAACTTTTTTAACTTTGTTATATATCCCGTGTGGTTGCCGGGTTAGAATAGTGCCACTCCATGTCTTCCCGTGGATGTCGTAAGAGGCGACTAAGGGAATATAGGCTTGTAGTACTGTTAGGCGATAGGCTTGCAACCTATCACTAATAGCTGGTAAACATCTTAGCCTATTTGTGCAAATTGTGGTTACTGAATTATCAACAACTTTTTAAGTTGTAATTCTGTAGCTCTGCCTAGCCCACTCTGGGATTACAGGCGTGAAGGTATGTATGTATATATTTTTTTAATGTTACCACATTAATCCTCTACCAAAATAACTCAACAGAAAAGCGGCCTATTTACGATCCGAATAAATACAATTTAAAAACCGTTGGAGCTCCGCCTCGCAACTAGAGTTGCACAGGGCACTTTGCGTTTAGACAAGTCGCAACTCTAGTTGCGCAAGGCACGTGAGTGGTTAGAGTAGAGTCTGCAGGTGAAGCAGGTTGAGCTTTTTGAGTTCCTAAAAAAAATGATAATTAATAGACACGTTAAAATTTACTAAAGTACACATTATGTTAATATTATAACACTTACTTAGATCACCGGTACTCCAATCTACGTGCATTGGTGAGTAACACAATGCTGTCCAAACTCACCGTGCTGCAAAAGTGAAACATTAATTAATTACCATTTTTGTTTGATATTTTTATAGGTATAGGTTATATTAAATTGATAAATAGAAAAATAAATAAAATAAATAAATAAATAGACATCCAAAAATAATCACCTCGTGAGAGTACCCCAATTACGCTCGGTCTCGCGAGGAGGCGTATTCTGTAACGTCTCAGAAACTAGCTGATCATCTCTGGAGGAGAAAAAACGAGAATATAAGTCTTGAATGTTCATTATAAATCCTACTTTCTACTCATACTATAAACGTGAAAGTTTTGTGGATGATTAAATGCTTGTTAAGCACGCCTAAAATGAGATTTGTATGAAATTTGAAACATATCCTGGATTGGTACATAGGATAGCTTTTATCTTGGAAAAGTTGAACGTTCTCGAAGGAAAAGCGATAAAAAACTTCTACGCAGACGGAGTCGCGGGAAAAATCTAGTCAATCACATGTGAGGATAATAAAGGTTGTCTTACGAAATCTCCCATGGCCTCAATTTCCGGGCGGGAGGCGTTGGTGGACTACCAACCACCAACCTGCACGTCGAACGTTTCAGCGACTGTTTCCTGAAACACAATTTAATACGGTTTTAGTATGGTTCTATATACGGTATTATATCATCATCATGAACATATATTAAATTGAGTACTTACGGCATTTTTATAACACTGAACTTTATCGGCAACTCACGATCACAGCTCACGTTTCGTACACCTTGCAAAGTAACGTGTGCAAGTCAGTTGGGAGTGTATTTTTTCAAGTATTGCCATGTTAATTATCTATGGTTTAAACACAATTTAGGCCACATCCGATGGGCGCTTTACAGAATAAAAAAATGTCAAACGCAGAATAGTCGCTTGGTTGCTCCAGCTACGCAAAGCCATTTAGAGACGTGCAAAGTTGGTAGCTGTGGCTACCAAAAGCAAGTGAGTGGAGAAGAGATAAATATGTAATTTCATTAAATTAAGACAGATACTTATGTTATTCTCCTTTTCATGCGAGCCGTACAACCACTACAAATGCAATTCCACGCTCTCGCTAATTCATCTATACCTTAAGCCAGTTATACAGGGTGATTGGTAGCGGGTTCGACAAACGAAAATTGGAAATACTTGGGTCTAATTGGAACACATTTGCCATAGTGACCCCTATGCTAAAGTTGATAGTTTTTTTTTAATATTTTTTTTCCGTTTTTTTGAAAATGTCCCAAAATTTTACCTTTAAACCTTCTTAATTACATACGAGGGTGGATTGAAAAGTTCTGAGCCTGGTAAAAAAAAGTAACGGGCTCACTTTTTATAGGTTTAGGTTTAAAGATCATTTATTCCCATTAAGAATTAACAATTCACTTATTATGAGAACTTAAAAATTTAAACATGCATGTTTTAAACTATAAGTATAAAACAAACAAAAAAAAAAAAAGAGAGGGTAATTCTATACATAAAAAGAGGGTAAATCTATGCAACACTCCGACCGCACTCCGCCGGTGCATTGTCGAGGTCCGTTCGCGGAGTTGTAAACAAGATAACGAAATCATTGAGTTACGTAGACTGGAAGTGGCATAGCGTACTTGCTTTGTATTCTGTTTTGTCACTAGGTGATTATGTGATATCTGAAGGGATATCATTATGATAGTTTTTTTTTTTTTTTTACTTTGTAAATATAGTATATAGTATTAATTTTTTATGTTATAGTTATTTTTATATATTATTAAATTATTATTAAATTATATTTTTCTTTAATTAAGTTACGACACTTCCGGAACGTCGATGTAAGTAGATTAAGATATATTAAGATATGATATAGTTTTAAGCGATTAAGTCTCGTTTCATTTAGAAAGTGTGTTCATGAAAGATTTAAATCAGTATATATTTCCTTTCGTATTAATATTTAATATATGTTTTTTGAGCATTTTTTTGAAACGATATACTGACTTTGTATTCTTTATATGTTTAGGGAGTTGGTTGTACAGCTGAGCACCTTCATACAACAAGCATTTTTTCCCATAGTTCGTTCGTGGTGAACGCAGAATTAGATCGTTCGCGTTTCTAAGTTGCATTTTTTGCTTGGTATTCTTTTTCGTAAAGTTTATTTCAGTGTGCATTTTTTTATGTAAAATTTTCCGAACTAAAATACACGTGTTATATATGTACGATTGCGTTATGTTTAGTAATTTAGTTTCTTTATATACTTTGTGGGACGATGTTAGGTAATTGTATTGAAATAGAGTTTTTATTAATTTATTTTGAGTTATTTGTATTGGTTTGAGATTAGTTTTAGCGGCCGTGCCCCAATCTTCAATTAGATAGTCGAGATGGGGTTTAATCAATGTGTTGTATATAGTATATCGCACTTGCTGTGGAAGAAATCTAGCAATTCCACGTAGTGCTCCCATTAATGAGGTCATTTTTGACTTAATTTTTTTTATATGTGATTTCCAATTTAGGTTTTTATCCAAGATTAGGCCAAGGTATTTTTCTTTATCTACGTGTTTAATTATCTGATTGTCTATATGCAAGGGATTGTAGTCAGATATTTTCTTGTTTTTTGCCAAAAATATTATGAAATTAGTTTTGTTTATATTTATTGTAAGTAAGTTATTTTTAAACCACTCATTTAGCAGATTGAGGTCACTTTGTGCTTCCGTTATGACGTGTGTAATTGTATTACCAAAATAAAACAACCTTGTGTCATCAGCGTATAGTGTAATGTCCCCTCTTAGACCCACCTGGTTTATGTCGTTTATGTAGATAAGAAATAATAGAGGACCCAAGTTTGATCCCTGAGGCACCCCGCATGTAAGTTCTTTCGGGCTGCTTTCGTGTTCACCTATTTTTACAATTTGATAACGTTCAGATAAATACGAGTCAATCATTTTGTGTGCAATTTTGTTAACACCTATAGCATTTAGTTTGTTAAGTAGTAGTTCATGACTAATTGTATCGAAGGCTTTCTTCAGATCTATGAAAACTCCGAGAACCACTTGTTTTTGATCAATATTCATTTTTATTTTGGTAACAAGATCTATGGTAGCTGAGAGCGTATTAGACTTATTTCTAAAACCATATTGTTTTTTGTAAAGAAAGTTTGTTGAATTTAAGTATGTGACAAGACGATTATAAATAATTTTTTCGTAAATTTTTGAAATTACTGGGAGTATAGAAATCGGCCTATAATTACCGGCTTCAGATTTGTTTCCTGATTTATAGAGAGGTGTAACTTTTGCAATTTTTAGACTATTCGGAAAGGTTCCTGTTTTCAAACTTATATTTATGCATTTAACAAGTTCATCGCTGATCAAATCTTTAACGCATCTAAGTGATTTTGCATTAATGCCATCCAAACCGGTGCTCACATTTAGTTTAAGATTGTCTATGATGCTTCTTACTTCGTCCACTGTAGTTGGAGTTATTTGTGTAAGCTCGTAGTTTGCCATTCTGGGTAAAGGGGCTGTTGCTGGAGTCATCTGATGCTTATTTTTGATATCCTGGGCTAATGTAGATCCGATAGTTGAAAAGAATTCGTTGAAGGTTTCGCATATTTCCTTTTCGTCAGTAGTAATTTTATAACAATTTTATTTTTCGACATATTCTCCATGAAGGTCAATGCACTTAGTCCACCTCGCCTCCAACTTCATTATCCCATCAAAAAAAAAAGAATCGCTGAGGTCGTTAAAATATGAGTCTACTGCTTCTTGTACCTCCATATTTGTCGAAAATATTTGTCTTCCCAAGTGTTTTTTGAGGTTTGGGAAGAGATGATAATCGGAAGGAGCTAGATCCGGCAAGTAAGGGGGATGCGGCAGCACTACAAATCCACAATCATATATTTGTGCCATTGATTTCGCCGAAGTGTGAACGCGAGCGTTGTCTTGGTGAAACAGTACTTTTTTCGACAGCATTTCAGGTCTCTTTATTTTAATTTCCTCACGCAGACGACGTAAAAGAGCCCAATAGTAGTCCGAATTTATTGTTTTGCCCTTTTCGAGATAGTCTATCATGATATTCATGATAACCCCCCTGCAATCCCAGAAAACTGAGGCCATTACCTTATTAGCTGACAAAATGACCTTGGCTTTTTTGGGTGGTGGTGAACCTGGTCTTTTCCATTGCCTGGATTGTTCTTTCGATTCTGGTGTACTGTGGTGGACCCATGTCTCGTCCATAGTTATAAAACGATTGAAAAAATCGTCGGAGTCACGTTGAAACATACATAAACAATCTTGGGAAATTGTAACACGTACTCGTTTGTTCTCGACTGAAAGCAGTCTAGGCACCCACCTGGTTGACACCTTAGAAAATCCAAGAACATCGTTGATGATGTTCTGTGCCCGCTCATAAGAAATACCCATTGCTTCCGCTATCTCCACAATCTTCAATCGCCTATCCTTCATTATCGCATCTAATATATTATTGACATTTTCGTCCGTAGTAGCCGTCAACGGCCGCCCACTCCTAGGCTCGTCTTGAACAGTCTCCCGGCCACGTTTGAAACCAGCTACCCATCTTTTTATGGTAGCATACGATGGAGCAGATTGCCCTTATGTTTGATTCATATCTTCAAATATTTGTTTTGGTGTTAACCCCTTCTTTTGCAAACATTTTATGACAGAACGGTGCTCAATTTTATCCATTACTTGAAAAATCAGTGACCTTATGTAGCAGTTCCAGCATAAAATGCAAAATTGTGACAGGAAAAAAACAAAAGATAGTGCATAATGGCGACTAAATATGGCACTTTGACGTGCCAGTATTTATTTGTTTTTTTTTTTTATTATATTCAACCTTAGGCTCAGAACTTTTCAATGCACCCTCGTACCTAAGCAACTGAAACCGCCCATTTTTTTTTAAAATCATGCTCTGATAATGGTTTTATTTTAAAACAAAACCAAAACCCATAGGTAGTGCTTTAAAAAAAAAATATGGGCCCTTAAAGCTATGACAAAATGTGGAAAATAAAATGACATTTAAGTTTCGACAAGTATAAAAAAAAAATCACAAGTCATAGACGATTTTAAATTGATTAAAAAACTTCTCTGGTTAATACTCTTCACAACGATACGCCATTTAAAAGAAAAAACACAGAAAAAATAAAAATACGCAGTACATTGAAATTTCCTCACGAAAATTTATTAAAGAAATCACTTATACCACGGTTATGAATATTGGTGAATACGTTAGAGTTACTAATCGCTGGTAAATTACCATTAATAAAAAAACATTTTAAGAGTAATAATAAAATTGAAAACAAAACACTTTTTTAAATTTTGATCAAAAAATTTAAAAAATTCTTTGAGCTTCACGGGCGTTATTGCGAGCTTGACCATACGCTAAACAAAATACTTTTTTAAATTTTGTGATCACTTGATCAGGAAGTCGCATTTGCCACATTGATTTGAAACATTAAGCTAAATTAGCTTTTTAATCTGTGTCTTAAATAGCTTGTAGTTCTTTAAAAGAAAAGTACACTTTTTTTTAAAGGCGGAAAATTGTATTTTTTTTTTCAAACAGAAAGACTTGTAGAAAAACACATTTGTATTGGTTTTTGAAACTTTCATTACAATGGGTGAACGTACACCATTTACCAATGAAGAGTACGCTGATATTATTTTAGCGTATGGTCGAGCTCGAAATAACGCCCGTGAAGCTAAAATAATAATAATTGAAGAAGCTCAAGTTTGGTTTTCAATTTTATTATTACTCTTAAAATGTTTTTTAAATGTTATTTGTGAAGAGTATTAACCAGAGAAGTTTTTTAATCAATTTAAAATCGTCTATGACTTGTGTTTTTTTTTTTATACTTGTCGAAACTTAAATGTCATTTTATTTTCCACATTTTGTCATAGCTTTAAGGGCCCATATTTTTTTTTTAAAGCACTACCTATGGGTTTTGGTTTTGTTTTAAAATAAAACCATTATCAGAGCATAATTAAAAAAAAAATGGGCGCTTTCAGTTGCTTAGGTATGTAATTAAGAAGGTTTAAAGGTAAAATTTTGGGATACATTAAAAAAAAAGGAAAAAAAAATATTAAAAAAAAACTATCAACTTTAGCATAGGGGTCACTATGGCAAATGTGTTCCAATTGGACCCAAGTATTTCCCATTTTCGTTTGTCGAACCCGCTACCAAACACCCTGTATAAGCTACAAGCTTAAAATGAAAATTACAATAAACAATCGCTTACTTTTCTCGTATACTTTCCTCGATTTTTCTGCTAGCAAATTACTTGCCAGCAAAGTTATTTTCTTTATTTCAATTGGCGTTAACAGTTTGTGAATTTTATTATTGAGTAAATGTTAACAATTTTCATGGAAGAACTGGCTCGACTTTTATTAAATACTTAACAAAGTTTGATAGTAAAGTGGTTTTATCTCACGAACGCGTTAGGGCACTTAGGGCCATAGTTGTGTGTGTAAATGAACGAGCACGTCCGCACAGGCGCCATCATGCTGCTTAAATTAAAACTATATCTAACAAAAAAATGTTTAATTACAAGTTTTTTTTTAATCTGTAACAATTGTTGCCTATAAAGACATTAAAATTAATATTTACTTTAAAGCTCTTTTCAAATCAGATATTTGACATTTAATTCCTTCATTTAATTAACAAATTTATCAATTTAAAGAACGTTATAATTAATCAATTTTAATATTGTTCCTCGGTTTAGAACATTTTTGTGAGATTTTTCTGTTCTTAAATCTATTGAGAAATAAATAATGGGACTTTGTTTTGACTGCAAATCAAAGGTTGACCTTGCCATGGCGGCGTTATGGTTTTTCACTGCTGCCGCCATTACGGTCCTGTAACTTGTACTGAAAGTTACTCTGAATTTTCTGAATTAATAATATAACAAAAGTATCAATTCAGCAAATTCAAAGTAAAGCTATTGTAATTTTATATTCATTTAGTCAATGATATTTTATGTTAGATACGTTATGCTCATTTTAAACGCATTTAAAACCCGTCGCCTATTACTGAGAGTTGCTACGTTACCATGTTTCTACAAACAAAGACGGCAATCCATAGCGAAAGCTATTGTTAGAAAGACATAAATAGTTATTTCAAATTGCTCGCCCCTCTCGCCAAGTCGAGTGCCTGCTCACGTGTAGCTACCCGTATTTATCACACTCATGCGATATTAATTGTGTATCTCATGTTTCACAGGTGATAGTGACAGCAATGCAAATTAAACAAAATGGCGTGATGTAAAAAAAATGCTACAAAATGTACAAAATATTTATGGTACTTACGAATAAAATGTGACATCCTTTCTTCCTCTTACAGTTACAGTATATACTTACTTATACAAATATATTTATGTTAATATTACTAAACCGCGATTAGAATACACTTCGGAAGTAACGTCAGCACGCTGTCATTGCACATTATATCCGCCATTAGTAATTGTCATTTATATGCAATGACAGCGTGCTGACGTTACTTCCGAAGTGTATTCTAATCGCGGTTTAGTAATATAAAATATCATTACATTTAGTGGCATTATGGTGTTGTGTCTGGTGGAATGCTATTTTATTTGAAATCCTGTGATGTCTAGATCTCCCGACGTAGAGTTGCCCCGGCTGGCTTGAAAACAAACTCATGCGTTTATAAATGCACGATTTTCTATAAATTGGTTAAAAAAAACATATTTCTACGAATATTCTAGAAGTCTTGATAGGGTAAAGTCACCAATGGTCAGCCAGAGACCTGTAGTCGGCCTCTGCTTATTCATTGAATGAGTGGAAAGAGTACGAAATATATATTTCCCACTCTTTGCGCACAAGGTCATAGTTATAAGGTCGACTACTTCGGAACAATTGTTTTCATTTTGTATGCAAACAAGCCTTCGATTTTCAAACTGAAAACGATTGCGATTGCGAGTGCGTTAGACACCTCTGGTCTCTGGCTGGCCACTAGTGACTACCCTACTCAATCAAATAATAGTTTCAAGGGTAACTAAGGGTTTCAAAATACAAAAGTAAAAAAAATTATCCGCACATTTAAAAATACGTAACTATTCATTAAAATTATTGCCATAGTAATAAGGTCTGTGTACCTACATGTTTTTGGAGACTGATAACATATCTGAACTAATTTATTTTTTAAATTGCAGGTGGCATGATGCTAAAATGACTTGGACAGGACCTGGCCCTAACATCAGCGATCCTCCGAACTAAATAACTGATTTTAATTATGAAGGCCTTACTCTCGTACTCAGTCCTATAGGGAAAATCGCGTATCGAGTTTTTTTTTCTGAAATGTTTAGTTATTGTCCTAGTAATTATTTTGGACATCCGCCACCTGGTATACACGTATGTGCAATTTCCACGACAAAAAAAAATGTTTTGGTGTCATTTATTATTTTTTAAGATTATAAAAAAACATTATTTGCGGTGCACCCTATCGGAACAAAGATAAGTAAATATCTTGCCACATACCAGGCGGTCCCATTATGTCCTGGTCTGATATAGTTCCCAGCAACTAACAATGTTCTAACAATGTTATACTGCATTGAATAGTATGTCTCTACAGATAAGTAATAAACCAACAAGTTGCGACTTGCTACTATTATTTTAAATTTTAGAGTCATTTGTGTGTGGGAAGTCGCTTGTTTTACCGAGATGTAAAAAATTTAGTATCGGAGTGTAACAATTTTTATATTTAAAAAAGGTTTATCTCCTGCCCAAATTAAAAAGCGCATGGTGTGTACGGCTATCTTTGACGACGCGCTGGCCTAGTTGGTAGTGACCCTGCCTATGAAGCTAGCGGTCCTGGGTTCAAATCCCGGTAAGGGCAGATATTTGTGTGATGAGCGCAAATATTTGTTCCTGAGTCATGGATGTTTTCTATGTATTTAAGTATACATTTCTCTATTTAAGTATTTATATCGTTGTCTAGTACCCATAGTACAAGCCTAGAGCTTAGTTTGGGACTAGGTCAATAGGTGTGACATTGTCCCCTGATATTTATATTTATTTATTTATTTATCTTCACCTTCGTATAGCACTGTAAAAAAACTGGGTAAAGGAGTTCCGACTCGGACGGGAAACTGTCGAAGACCTGGGACATGAGGGCCGGCCGCTGGAAGTGATCACTTCTGAGAATATCGCTCTTATTTAATTAGAAGTATTGAGTGATCGCCGTTTGATGATTAGGGAGATGGCAGCAAGGATAGAGCTCTCCAAAAATTCAGTGCACCGTGCAATTCATGCCCATCTTCATATGAGTAAAGTGAGTGCAAAACTAAGAACGAGTGCGATGTGCTTTACAGTGTTTGGATCTTTGTGGTGAAAATCTAACGAAAATCATCAGGCGGTTAGTAACTGAGAATGAAACACTGATGCTTTATTATGACTAGGCATCGGAGTTTTTGTCGCACGGTAAGACTAATAGCAAGCTATATGGAGTCGTCATAAATCTAAACTCTTATTCATATTCATACTCATTTATTTAATTTAACTTTAAATGCCTCTATAGCGGTCGGTCGTGTATAATTATCTTAGTCAAGTTATATTTAAAAAAAAAATATCTATTACATTATAAATTCATAACTTGAACTATTTTAACATACAATCCGCCACTAGTGTGGACTAAAACATTCCCTACTGCCGAGTTGGTGTTTTAATGTATCTTTTGTTTGGTTATAAATATTCGTAACTAAATCAGTATAAAAATGTGAATTGTTTTTTATTGTAATATTTATTTTCCAAATATAACATTAAATAATCGTTTCTGAACTCGTCAACGTTGTTGTCCTTGATTATAAAAAAAACTTAAATAATTATATAAATGAATGAGTATGAATATGAATAAGAGTTTAGATTTATGGCAAATGACGACTCCATAGCTTGCTATGTCTTACCGTGCGACAAAAACTCCGATGCCTATTTATGACCCTAAGAGCAAACACGAGTCGATGCAATGGAGTGGCGTTTTAAAAACGAACAGCCGCCCAGTAAAGTCAAGGTGCAGCAGTCTACGAAAAAGCTCTGTGCACCATCTTTTGGGATTGTGAGGTTATCCTGTTGATGGTTGATTTAAAAAAAACGCAAAACCATTATGAATTGTGAATACCATGCCACACTTATACATTAATTGCGGCATGTAATAAAAGAAGAACGCAGAGGTATACTCTCGAAAGGGGTACTGCTGCTTCACGAAAATGCTCCAGTCTACATATACTGCTATTATTGCAAAGACTGCTGTTCGCGAGTCTAGGTTCGCGGAAGTCAACCAACCCATTTAGAGCCCGGACATGGACATCAGCAACTATCATTTATCCTAATTAATTTTATTAATTAATTCGTTTAATTTTAGGATTAGGGTTTTTTTCTCTAAAGACGAAGATTTTAAGGCAGCAGTTTTAGCCCGTTCTGAGAAGAAAGATTCAACGTATTTTTTAATGGCATAGTGATGTTAATTTATGGATGTCAGAATTGTGTACATTTTAAAGGAGACTATGATGAAAAGTAATCAGACTTTGATTTCATTTCCTTTGCCACATCTTAGTTAGGCCAGATCATTATGGGCCCTACCACGTATGAGGTCTATTGAGATGAAATAAACTGTTTTTTTAAAGCCAAACATTTCCTGGAACCATACAAATAACATAAAAATAGAAAAAAATACACGAAACAAAAATACAGTTTTTTTTCTCAAAATAATGTGTTTCTTCTTTGTAAATTCCTGATAATTACTCAAATTACTTAAAAATATGCCGTTACTACCTTATTTTATTACTAGTTATAATTATTTGTGAACTCCTCAAATATTTGCGTGCATTTACTCACAAAAGTTCTGACTGAAGAAAAAAGCAAACAAAAAATTTGTCAAAAAAGTAAAACCGACTTCAAACTAAAAAGAGTAAAAATAAAATATTCAGCTTGGAGTCGGTGCCAAGCCCGATAAGTTGGTTGATTAGGCTAGGCTTGTGTACAGGCACAGACTTCAAACTGATTTATTTTATTTTTACCGTTTTTAGTTTGAAGTCGGTTGATTTACTTTTTTGTTAATTGTCTGTCTGTTCATTAAATATCGATTATACGCGAGCGACAGATAATAGTACATTGTTGCCTAGGCGCGGAAAGTAAGGGTTTTCCTGACGAGGTGGTTAGCAGGCCGAGCAATAGCGAGGCCTGCTAAAATACGAGTCAGGAAATCCTCGTTTCCGCCGAGGCATACATAATGCTTTTCTCAAACATGTGAGGAAATAATACAAATACATTTCTAAAAAGCAAGTAATTTAATTTAATTCACATTAAAAGTTATGTTGGTCATGTTTGGGCAATTTGTAAATAAAAACTTAATAGTTTTTCCAGGAGCATTTATGTTCGTTTGCTGAATTTGAGATGAAGATGTTTCAGGGTTTGTGGTAGACATATTCTCCTGTGAAGTGAAGTGCCGAGGACTTGATTTTTGTAGTGGTGAGCGAGACGTGGAAGCCTGAGGACTGGATGCTTGCAGATGGTGGCGAGATGTGGAGACCTGAGGGCTGGACACTTGCAGATGGTGGCGAGATGTGGAGGCCTCAGGACTAGACACTTGTAGGTGGTGGCAAGATGTCGACGCCTGAGGACTAGGCACATGCAGATGTTGGCGAGATGTGTGCCATTTGATTTGTTCATGTATTTTGTTCGAAATCTCAGACTTGTTTTCGATTGATTCTTCAATATATCCTTCAGCCACTTTATCTGATTTCCAACCGCCTAGTCTTTTTAATGTTGTCAAGTTTGCTCCAGAATCAGCAAGAAGCGTAGCCGAGGTTCGTCGGAAACAATGTCCAGTATAAGCCTGAGTATCGGTCAAATTTAAAAACTTAGCTATTTCTTTAGGCATGGAAGAAATTTTGTGTTTTCCGATTGGCTGTCTGGTGCACTTGCCATGGTTATGTTAGTATTTGGCGGACGAAGAGCCTCATACTTTCGAACTATACCTAGGTTTTCGCCGCGGATGACAAATGCTCGGTCGAGTTTGGTTTTGGTGTCACACAATTGAATAATCATCGTATTTTCGTGATTTTCAATGTCTTTTGTGGTGATGTTTGTTAATTCTAAACTTCGACATGCTCCGTTAATTCCCAAAATAAGTGCAACCTGTAACAAATAAATCTTTATTTATAATACACTGCTTTTATGAATATTATTCAGAAATTAATCTCTTCAAAAAAACTGCATCAACTTATCTACTCGTAAGTATAATTTACTAACCTTAATAGCCAAATATTTAGCATCGGGAGCTTCCTTTAAAAAATTATCCACATTTTCTCCAGTCAAAACCTTTGACTTTTTACTTTTGAAGCCAGAGTACTGTCTTTTAAGAAACATTGTAAGGTTTGAAAAATCCTTTATATTAACTTTGTGTTTCATTTCAACTGTACACTTGAGCATCGAATAAATGGACCACAATGTAGAAGGCTTCTTATTCTTAGATTGCTCACTGAAATATGCTAGAAATACACCTTCAGCAAAGCTATTTACATTTTTGTTTGCCCTCCACAGCATAAATTGTTCATAAGTTCGGATGTATTTTTCCTTAGATTTAGCGGGAAGCAGGTTTTGCCTAACCGAGGCAGCTTCCGATTTTAATATAGGCGGTGTGGTACCTATTTCGTCGCTTTCGTCGCTTGAGCTCATTTTTTATAGTAAGTATTTCACACAACAAATAGTTTAATATTCGGTTTCACAATTATATTATGCAGAATGAACGAATGCTACCGACTGTCAATTGTTTTTAAATACTAACCATAGACATTGGAATGCAAATTCAAAAAGAAACACACGCACTGTGCTAAAAAAACGAGCAGTTACCTTGGCTGTTTGGAATTTTTGTCTTGGTCCTTTTGATTTTGTATGCAAATTGACAGCATTTTTAAAAATATATGGACATGGACGGAAAGTGTTTTCATATAGTTTTTTTACTCCTAGGAGTAAAATGAGGCTCTTTCCGTCCTTGTCTTTCAATCGGAATACCGTTTTTTCCGAGCATGTTTGAGAAAAATCATTTTCGCATTTATTTTATAAGTACCTTTGCATAGAAAACTTCAAAGAAAATATATATAACTAGCTATACGCCCGCGATTTCGTCTGCCGAGAGTCAGAACTTGCGTTAAAAGTACAGATATACAATCGAGAACAAAACTTTCGGGTCACTAACATAAATTGCAATATCTCAAAAACGAAAACAGCTAGCCTAATAAAATAAATTGATCTTTAAAGATAATTTAATATCACCTTAATAAAACGCATTACATTTAATACTGAATGTTCGTTTAATTTCATAAAAATAAAAAGTATAAATGCATGAAAAAATAAAATTGAAAATAATGAAAATTTTATATAATTATCCAATTTTGACACATTTTATTACTTGGTATTACCCCCACGTGCTGCCTGCACAGCTGCGATGCGATTCGGCATGCTGTACATCAAGTTTCTGAAGCACAGTTGGGGAATGTTCTCCCATTCCTCTACCAACGCGTTTTTGAGCTCGCGAAGCGTCATTGAAGGAGGTACTCGTTGTCTTACTCGTCGTCCAAGCTCGTCCCACGCGTGCTCGATCGGATTGAGATCCGGGCTCCGGGCCGGCCATTCCATGCGGCGAATACCCACATCGTTCAGGTAGTCTTGTACGACACGAGCAGTATGGGGACGGGTATTATCATGCATGAAAATAGCATTTTCACCTAGTGTTGCCATAAAGGGACCGACGTGCTCATTTAGGATTTCTTCCACGTATCTTACGCCATTTAGTGTACCGTTTTCGATCAGTACTAGCTCTGATCGGCTTTCTGCAGAAATCCCAGCCCATACGAGTACCGAACCGCCACCGTACGCAACCTTTTCTGCAATGCAGGCTTGCATGAATCGTTCTCCTGGCCTTCTGTACACCTTCACCCTACCGTCGTGTTGATACAGCATAAACTTTGATTCGTCTGAGAACACAACTCTTGACCAATCTTCAGGTGTCCAATCTGAGTGTTCGCGTGCATAAATTTGTCTTGCTGTGCGATGGTGCCTTTCCAGTTTAGGGCCATTTGCAGGCCTAAAGGGTTTTAAATTAGCTTCAACAAGTCGCCGTCTTACAGTCCAAGCACTAGGATTGCTCCCACCAAGCCGTAAAAATTGTTGCGTTGCGAATCGATTTCACAGCATAGTAGGTATTGACTAGATATCGATCCTCCCGTGCCGTTGTATACCTGGGTCGGCCTCCTCCTGGTCTGCGTAAGTTCGAACTAGTTTCTAGTAACCGCTGAAGAACACGCTGTACTGTTGACAACGTCACTCCGGCTATTCTTGCTGTATCTCGCTGGCTTCGGCCGTTTTCCAGTATTGTAAGGATTCTCGTGCATTCTTCGGGTGTAAGCGACATAAGTATTACATTAATAATGACCACTGAACATTTGGCACCCTTTTTATATATGCATTTTATGACAGAACGAAAACAAAACCAAAAACAAATGGAAAATGGGAAAAGTTCTATATTTCAAAAACGATAATTTTGTTTAAATATTTTTTTAAATGTCATTATTTTATATTACCAATAAGTTTTAGTACTTGTAATTAAGGAGGATCAAATTGTCTTTAAGGTTCAATTTATTTTACTTAGCTAGGTGTACTAGTTTTTGAAATATTACAATTTATTATAGTGACCCGAAAGTTTTGCTCTTGTAGTTTACGTCACCTTCAAATGGTTTATTTTTCCAAAACAACATGTTTTTTTTCTTTGTAGGTAAGCGATCTACAATAATCTACGTACTTCACAACTTTTATTCTATTGCTATACCGTTTAAAACTATTTACTGCCCTTCTGTCACCATTACGTTATTAGTTAATTGACCCTAGATTAAAAAAAAACGTGTATTTTTTGCTATTCACAATTGTGAAGCGCTTGTAGATTTTTGATGTGTAAAAGTGCCCGTGCGGCTTACTGAATAAACATCTTTTATCTTTTTTATCTTTTAGTATGTGTTGCTAAAAAATCTATTTTTTTGTTTGCCATAGGAAAAACTCTGAGATTAAAAAACCGTTTATTTAAACTCAATGGACCTCATATGGGGTGAGATATTTTGTTCCGATAGGATTCACATACAGCAAACAACGATTTTTTTAATTTTGCAAAAGGACGACTCCATTTCAAAAAAAGTATGTTTTTTGGTTAATTTGCGTGTTTTCCACCAGGTGGAAACCTGTCCGATCTGTCTCCACTTGTCCGATCTCTGTTTATCAATGGCAATTCCAGGTTTTGTTCACAAATACAAGTATTTTTCTGCCTTCCTAGGATTTATATTCGACAAGACGAGAATCTGTTATGTCTATAATGCAATGTCCTAGTTAAGTTACTTAGTAAATAACATAAGTAAAATTATAATTAAATAAGGGTTAATTAAAATGTAGTGGCGAATGTTTTTTTGGTACTAACATGGAAAGGTAACCAACCACCCGGCTCCAATTTGATTTATTTCGACATACTAATATTATGATATTGAGTAGATTAAAATAAAAGACAAATCATTGAAGTATGCATTTGAAGATATCTACTGATTTCTGAGGAGTTCATAAAAAGTGTACATCTTAGTGCTAATTAGTACTTAATTAATTTGAATACCTATTGTTTTGTTAAGTATTGTATCTCATTGGATAGCTAGTCTAGCCAAGGAAGTTTATCCAGCAATTCCAAAAAAAACACTCTTTCATAATTAGGTAATTACTTTTTTGTTTATTTTTATTGGAGTTTTATTAAATAACTTGGATTGTAGCATTATGTGTTTATTTTTTTGTCATTACATTAAATCGCTGACATTTTTGCTTTCAAAAAATACATTAAAAAGCATTAAAAAATATTGTTATATATTTTTTTTTCGAGCTTCTTTCTGCAATTTCTAAAAAAACTTAAGCCTCAAATATCACAAAAACGAATAATTTTCGGCCAGGGTACTACATGACCTTATTGGCTCCAAATGAGCTCTACTATGCCTTCTTAAAAGGTTTGTATCGAATATCCAGTCACCCTGTATATTAAATCATTTAATAAAATTAATATTAGTATGTTAATTGACCGTTATTCCTTATAAAAACATTGACTGTTTTATTATAGCTCACGTGCATTTATATTTTGTAAACGTTAATAACAAGAACATATTTATTTTGTAGTTTTATCTTGTGAGACGCCCCTGTTTTGTTATATCGGTGAAACTCATATTTTCCCTTTCAATGTTTTATTATTCACCGTTCAAGATACATTTTATTTTTATATTTTTTTTATGATGGAAAATGGTGGAAAATGCGAACGTCACATGCACCACAACTGCCTTAATTATATTTTTGTTTGTAAAATAAAATACTGCATTTATAAATTTTGAAAATTTGCCTCCCTTAACCGGGAATTCAACTGGTCGAATATGACAAAATAATAAAGAAGAGTTTTGTTACGGTTTTTATTTATTTTAAAGGTGTAAGTCTTATAGACATAAATGATCACTATTAATGACCCTTTTGATCTGTACGTGAGCCGGACCGAAAAATGTTAGTAGAACAAAAAATAAAAGTAATATAATAAAACATTATTAACAACTTTCAAAAGTATTCACATGCTACATCTATGCACCTATGCATTCGACTGAACCAACTTTCAAAACAGGAAAAAAATGTTCCTGCGGAAGGTCAAATAAAAGTCGCCTGAATTCGTCCGCTCCTTCATCCGCCGCTGAAAATCGTCATCCACGTAGGTAATGATTTTTTTAGCGTGGGGAATAGAAAAAAAACAGGAGCTAGATCAGAACTATAGGTAGGGTGTGGTTTAGGCAGGAGCGTTATCTTGATAAAAAATGATGACCCGGGTTCCACTATTTGAAAAACGGACAAAACGGAAACAAACTTCGCTATACCATTGGCTTGTAACCGTTTTCCAATCTTCTAGTGGAATTACGGCTACAGGGCCACTACGTCGAAATAATACTTACTACTTAAATACTTACTTTTTTTTGTTGATACTTCGGCCGCAAACCACATTAGTGGTAAATCATCTTTTTCATACACTGATTCCTATTTTGTAAATGGGCCGTAGCTGTATATACAAGATTTGTCGGTTGTCACAATGTAGGTCACTTCTTGTGAATAGCCTCCTTCGAATTTATTAATCGTAATTTTGCACCAATCGACACGTCTATCTTTTTGCTTCAGTTTTAGAGAATGTGATATCCATCGAGACGCAACCTTCCGAACTTTAAGGTGATCATGCAAAATGGTAGAAACTGCCTGGGGTCCAACCTTTACTTCGGTTTGAATCTCTCGCTTGGTAATGTTTCGATATTCCTTGATTAGCCACTCCACCGTGACGACGTTTTCTGGATTGACTGCCGTTGGCGGTCGCCCCTGTCTAGGATCATCTTTGACGTCGGTTCCCCACGCTTAAATTAACGGAACCAGTAACTGACTATGGCAAGAGATGGGAATAATGCTCCAGAAGCACTGGTAAAATTTTCATGAGAATCCTTGTAAGCCAGCCTTCATTTATAATCGTTATATCATAGCACGAAATGCTTCCCGCGTTACCTCCATTGCCATTGTTGGGAGTAAAAAGTGATAGACATGTATTTTTTCTAATTCCATAATAAAATAACTGAATGTCACTGGCCAGTGATTCACAATTTTATATAAAATAAAATTTGCCTTTAAGCTACTATAAAATTAAATCAATAGGATTAATAATACCTTTGGCTAACATTTTTCGGACCGGCCTAGTATCATAATAGGTACATACATTACATTTATTGTTTTGTGGACCAGTTTGTTTCCCGGTTAAGGAAGACAAATTTTTTTTAATACAATAATGCAGTATTTTTTGTTTGTAAAAATTAAAGTTAGTCTCCTTTGCGTATAATTGGCTATTTTCAATATTTAAAGGTAGTTGCTGTCCGTGTAGCGTTAGTTTTTTTACCCAGCATAATCTCTTTTCTCAAATTAAAAACAAAATACATTTGGCGTTAGAGGGTTTAGTCACTTTTCAGTACTATGAAGGATAATTTCTCCTAAAAGGATGAGATTACGCGACCAAAAAAAAAATAGTGTCTGTTATTTTAGTCAACTCTCTAACATACCTACAGGGTGGAAAGGGACGACGGCTCAACCCGAAAATTGGGGTTGAATTGTACCAAGTTAAGGAGACCCCAATTCGAGACTTGGTCCAATGTAGCCTCGATTTCAGACCCAAGTTTGTTCCGACACTCATTGACGCATGTCTGAGAAATGTTCGCACAGCCCTGGTAAGACGCATCTACCGTACTGTCGTCTGCATAACAATGAATGTTACTAGATTGCAACATATCATTGATATGCAGAAGAAACAGTGTTGGCGACAACACACAGCCTTGAGGGACACCAGCGTTCACGGGCTTGGAGTCTGAGCGCGAACCGTCGACAACAACCCTGATGCTTCGCTCCGTGAGGAAGCTGGCAATCCAGATGCACAGTTTTTCAGACAGGCCACCTCTTCAACTTCATAGAGGAAATAATTGTATATCATTACGAGTATGATAGTTATTAAGAAAATGTTCAAAATGTCCTAAAACTCATTGACGTACCTAACAGGAACAAAATACAATCATCTGACTTGTGATATGATTCATATAACAATGCGGTGCGTTTTAAAAATTAAAATAACAATGATAAGTTAATATCAAAACTATTTTATTATTAATTAATATTTTACATAAATCAGTGAAAATCGCTCTATGATATTGACGTGGTAATTACCGATAACAGGATTGTCGATGTTTTTATCGTGTCAAGCACTAACGACACGTCGTTCGTGCTAGGAAAATATCTAGGTCTAATTATTAGACATGGAGGAACGTTTGAACACCGGAAGTTAACGTCAAAGATTCAAAATCAACATGTATTCTTACATAATTAAGTACAGACGGTCAGCTTTAGTGCTGTACCGCTTTATCGTCTTTAAGTTGACAGATTAGTGCTGCAGTTCAAACATGACGTTAAAGTGACACAGCACTAAAATTTGCACCAACTTATAAGGCCGACGGTACTTAGATACGAGTACGTAGGTATATTAGGGTTGTCACCGATATTAAACACAACTTATTTTAGCAATATTTATTATTTTTAATATTTTTTTGCCAACAATTACAAATCGATTGTACTCCACTTATATGATACTATATTTTCGGAAACGACACTTGTCCCCTTCCACCCTGTACAAGTAAATAAATCAAATTAGAGCCGGGTAGTTGGGTACCTTTCCTAGTAAGATTTTAAAAGTTTGCTATAATCTGAAACAAGCTTAATCTTTTCTTCACTTGCTTGCTTCGATATGAAAGACGCCACGAGTATTGTTAAAAAACATACTTTTTAGTAATGGGACATTATTATTACGCTACATACATACATAAACTCACGCCTTCATTCCCAGAGTGGGGTAGGCAGAGCTAAAGAATTACCAACAAGTCTTAAAACTTCTTGATAATTCTGTAACCACACTTTGCACAAGTAGGCTAAGATTATTAGTGACAGGTGGCAAGCCTATCGCCTAACAGTACTACAAGCCTATATTCCTGTTCGTCAGAATGCTACCTACCATACACGTTTTTGAGTAAGACTTAAATTTTATGTGAGTAATAAAAACATGCATGTAACTATTAATTAGTAACCTAATTAACAGGGGTCGAACTTTTCATGCCGATGACGTCAGTTTGTATACAGGCTGATTAAAAATGAGACTAGTATTGAAAGGTTGACATGACATGACATGACATGACATGACATGACCAATACTGAATCTAATGCCAATTAGATCACAAAATTTATTTATATTTTATTTTAAGTACAATGACTTAACTACTTGAGTCCTAGACAACGACTCATGTGCACATGCACTGCGATATGAATTGACGCAGCATTCTGTGTCCCTTCAATCAAACCCTTATTTAACTTTCTCAAGTTAACGATGCTGACATTGAGAAGGACAGTAGGTATATGATTGAATTAAAAAAATACTGCTGTCTACATTTGCCATTTTTAGTAACGAGAGGTGAAAAAATTTATGATGCTGCCGTTGTTCGTATTTTGATTGCGATTAATCTGTATTTAACTCTACTCATTTTACCGTTTCTTATTTTTTATTTTTTATTTGTGTCTATTAAGACATAACTAAATCCCTGCCAAATTAAAGCAGAGCACCCTGTGTGTAAAATTTCGTCATTTTGACGTCATCGGCATGAAAAGTTCGACCCCTGCTAATTAACTAACATTTTAATTTATAGTATAGTACATTACAGTATTTAAAGATGTTAACCGTTTTGCACCTATCTCTTCGTAGTTAATTAAATGAAAAAAACATAATCATGGTTTTATTATAGATGTAACGTTATAATAAATTTTGTATTTATACAGCCGACTACTTATTTGAACACGGTTCAGATTTCTACGGGTTACTCCTTCTGTGTAATAAAATAAATAAACCTCTATTATAAAAACTTCCTCAATCCCACAGTTAACCCAAGGCTTGTATAACTAACAAATTATAAAAGAAAAATAAATTTATAAATACGAAAAAACATTCAAGATTTAGGAAAAATAATAGCGTGAATACACAAATCTTCGTCCTTAGTGGGAATCACACCAGCTGGGACCGCAAGTTTCGTAGGTTAATTACCAAATAGGCCAACTGCACCGCGCCGTCGTCGGTTTCGTCGTCATTAATGATAATATGATGATAAGCTAAGTTACTATTTGGTAAAAAATCCCCATTGATTAATCGATTTTATCTACATCCATGGCATAACTTCCCTATAATATGTTTAGAAACGATAAATCGTAATGTTTAAATTACAGTATAGATAGCCAAAACTTTAATCACATTCAAATTTAGAAAATTTTCTTACAAAAAGGAATCATATTTGGTCGTGATTATCGAATTAGTCGATTTGGAATTTCATTCAGTGAGAAATTCTTGTTAAATACATTTCTTTGAATCTCGAATATTACAATCGATTTGAGAATCGAAGTTGACTGAAGTCTAGATTCTTTATGAATTAAAAATGAAATTTTACAGTCATTTGTTTCAAACTTTCGAATTCGAATAGTTCCGTAAAAGAGAAAATAAAGTTATCTTTTTTTATTTTGTTGTGAAATATCAAATGGAAAGATGAGTTATGACGGCGACGGCAGTGAAGTTAAAATGTGCGAGACACCGCCTGAAATTCGGGACGCCACCGCGACCATGAACGATAATTTGCTGCCTCAAAAATCGCGAAAACAATATGAAAAAGCGTACAATGATTTCACGGATTGGGCAGCGGCGAAAAACACAACAACTATTATTGGTATATTTCGAACAATTATTTCATCAATTTAAGCCCGTTTCATTTTAGACATTCTATTCTATGCTTAAAAGTACTTTGAGTATAAGACATAAAGTGGATATTTCTAAATACCACAACCAGTGCCCAATTGCATAACAAAGTACAAGCTAATACTATTAGTGGTTTTGGTTGTAATTTGTACTTTTATGTTGCATAATAAAGTACAAGATACAAATATACAAGTATCTAAGTACAAGCTAATAATATTAGTAAATCCAACCTGTAACTTGTATATTTCTGTTGCATAATAAAGTAGCAGTAATAAACTACAAGTGGAAAAATATCAGTACTAATAACTAATATAATTAATGAATTTTACTAGTTTCTGTTGCAATATGAAGCTCAAAATACAAGTTATTCGAAGTAACTTGTAATTATTTCTACGCACCTAAGGGGCACCATATTATTAAAGTATTTGTTGTAGTATTCATTGTTGGTAGTTAGTATACGTTGATCGAAAATATTCAGTTTATTAAATTCGTCGTCTGCTGACGAAGAAGAGGATGAATTGCTACAAACAAGGCGACAGCGTAAATTCTACAGAAGCCGAATAAATTTCACTTTTGAAAATAGTGCGCACTTCTATGAAATGTTCCGTATGACATCAATTAAAGCTGAGCGTATTCTTCAAGCAATTTCACATGCCATTCAACAAGGAAGCAATGGTCGTGCTCTTTCCCCCAGTCAACAACTGTGTTGTACTCTCCACTGGCTTAGTACACGATGCCAATATTTCTCTGTAGGTGCAAGTCACGGCATTAATAAATCGACCGTTTCACGTGCTGTTCGCCGTGTTGTTAAAACAATAAATCGAAGATTATTTCTGTCAGCAGTTAAATGGCCACAATCAACTGAAGATCTGGTAGGTAAATTCTACGAATTGTATAATTTCCCTAATGTGATTGGCATAATTGATGGAACTTTAATACCAATCGATGCACCCACTTCACACGAACCAGCATTTGTTGATCGAAAAGGAGGCCATTCAATCAACTGTATGATGGTATGTGGACCAGAATATCAGTTTTTCTATGTAAGTGCCAATTGGCCAGGCAGCGTCCACGACGCAAGAGTTCTACGACGAAATAGCCTATACAGTACCATGGAACAAGCCAATATATTTCCTAATGGCTTTATACTTGGGGACTCTGCATACCCTTTGAAAACATGGCTTATGGCACCACTACACAACGATCCCAATTCTGACGGCGAAAGAAGATATAATCGCAGGCTAAAGGCAACGAGACAAATCATAGAATGTGCCTTCGGTATATTGAAGGAAAAGTTCCCTTGCCTGAACCATCTCAGAGTAAATCCAAGATTTGCGGCAGATAATGTTACTTGCTGTGCAACATTGTGCAATATAGCCCGAGAAGGGGAAGCTGTAGAGACAAATTTACTGCACCAGCTGCAGCTACCAGATAATAATTATCAAAATATAGTTAATGAGGTTCCCCAATCTAATGCTGTTCAGCGACAATTAGAAATTATACAATCTATGATGTAATATTTTAATGAATGATAATAATAACATGTTTAATAAAAATAAACTTGGATTAAAATCTAATTTTAGATGTAATTTATTCAGCAGTGCTTCGTAATTGGGTATTTTTCGGGTATCGGGATTAACTGTAACTCAAAAAGACTGTTTTTTTTATTAAATAAAAACATGACTAGGGCAAAAGCCCCCATTCGCCAAGGAATTAACTTGTAATTTGTATAATTTGCTGATAATATTAGCACCAATATTACTAGTTCGGATAAATTCATTATGCAACAAAATATATTACCACTTGTAAATTGAGATCATATTACTTGTAGTTTAGATTTTTTTTTTGTAATTTATGCAACAGTAAGATTGTTGTATTATTAGCAAAAACGAAAATTGTTATGCAACACAAATTAGTACGACTTGTGAATCATTAGCTTGTAACTTGTATTATTTTCTAATATTAACGGGTGATAACAAAAAAATGAGAATTATTTGCAAGGGTGTAAAAAAATAATTGTGTAACATTTTATATTTTTTTTATAGTAAGGGTTATTATAATACACATTTAACTATTTACAAAATTATTAATTCACGTTACGATAGGGCCCGTAATCAGCTGTTCGACGCAGTTTTTACATATACTTATCAACCTTGTTTTGGCAGAATAGCGCTATACATTTTCAAGATATTCACGATTATGATAAAATCGAATTTATTTTTTTGTGACTGAAGTCTACGATGTTAGCAGTTTATTTTAAGTTTAAATTGTACCCACATTTTTAGACTACTACCACAAAAAAAATCGATTACGAAAACAACGGACTTTCGGAAATATTCATTTTTTTAAATCCCGGTTTTATCCCGGGATTTAATAAAAAAGTTAATTTTCACCTATGTCTGTATATGTGTCATGTTCGTTTGTTAGAACAGTGACATATTCAGTTTCTTCAGTTTCCGTATCCACTACCCCCTCGTTGTCATTCTCTTCGTCATCATCGTTATTAAATTGAAATGGTTTTAACATTTCGATCTCTTGTGGGGGTAAAGGCATGCGTTTTTTGTAACATTGACGCATACTCAGCCTTGTATTCGATACGACCGGATCAGATGATTCTAATGCCCTGTGGAACAAATCTACTATTGTATGTGTTCGCTTATCTTTTCGGCTATGATGTTCGCGGTCGTAACGCCAAAATTTGTTCCTGGACTCGCCAGCCTGCTCTGACAGTACTCCTACGGGCATTGGTGAGCTTTCTATAATTTCTTGGCCGAGAATAATTATTTTGTGCATAGTAGTGGTCATGGGATGCCAGCTATAATTTTCTATATATTTCCGGGCCAAATTTCTGCAGAAATCACCGATTTTTTTGGAGTCAATCGTCAGCCCGCTGTTTATGGCGACTAAAATTATATAGAAAGAAAGAAAGAAAGAAAATCATTTATTCGTGACATGCATAACAAAGAACAGATAAACAAATACAAGAAGAAAGAAGCCACGAAATGGTCCCAACTCAGCGTAATGCTGGCATTAAAGTCAGCGCTGGTCTTCCGTTGGAACCATCAGGTGAAACCACGGAAGGTTACACACACATAATTAAATGAACACAAAACGAGAAGAAAAATTAAAATGAAATAAAAACAAAGCACTGAGTTTCGCAAAAACATGCCCGTCCATAGATGGCTGGAAGAGCAACAGTCCCTTAGCCTTTCTTAAATGACATGGAGCAAGCCAAGAAAACCGACATGACCTATCTTATCTATGGCAGCGCCTATCTATGAAGGAATGGTTGATAATAATGCGCATGCATGCTGCGCGCAATAACAGAAACTATTATCTTAGCAATTTCGTTTCCTAGCAGATTGAAAGTGCAGATGTTTAAAACAGGGAACAGGAAATTACATACAAGCAAATTTTGGTGCAACTATTGCGGAACACGACCGTTTTCGTCGGGGAAAATAAAATTAAAACAAAAGTAAAAGTAAACTTGCTTCTACTTAACAAATATGGATGGCAATGCAGGCAGATGGGACATAAACCATAGGTATGTATGCATTAAATTTGGAATAGAAACAAGTAATGAGAATAAAAGATTAATTAGATAACTATTAAGTAATATACTACAAAGAAGAGTAAGACAAGTGGCCATATGTTGAGAAAAGAAAACTGTCATGATAATATTTAGCATAATGGTATTAATACATAGTATAATATAATAACCGTAAAACTACTACAACAGTAATTTTAATGGATTGGTTAATAATATGCAATGTGGTTAAAATAAATATGGTGGGAGGTTATTTTTTAAAAGCAACTATTGTCGAGTCTTAAATTTTCCTCTGCTACTTGGTGTTCAAATATATGTTTTTTTATTTTTATTCTGAAACTATGTATATTTTGCAGGTTCCTTATTGGCGGTGGGATGTTATTCCAACATTTGGTGGCTATATAACGGAAATTTCCTCGAAAAGCAGCTGAAGCATGTCGAGGTGTCAACAACTTGATTCCACATTGACGAGTCCCACGAAGCCTCTGACTAGACAGCTTTTCGAAGAGATATAATGGTGTTTTGTGGTGTAGTACTCCAAAAAGCAGACAAGCCAAGTGCAGCTTGCGACGGTGTTGCATTTTGAGAATTGCATGTTTATTTAACAATGGAGTGACATGGGCCCTTAACGGAATGCTGAAACAGAAGCGAGCACAGGCATTTTGAACACGTTGAATGAGTCTTTTAGTTTTAGCAAGTATACGTGAGCCAAACACAGAATCCATATAATTTAGTTTTGATAAAACAAGTGACTCTACAAGTTGAATGCGCAATTTTTATTTATGAATGGCCTGATCTTGTATAACACTTTAAGCTTGTAAAAGCAGCTCCTAACAGAATTGGAAATATGCTTCACGTATTGAAGTTCTGTATCCATTAACAGGCCTAAGTTTCGTGCTTCATACACTCTCTCAATGGGTTCATCCTTCAACATGACTGATTTTGTTGGACTGAGACCAGCTAACTGTTGCCTACTGCCAAAAATCAGGTACTTCGTTTTATTGGGGTTTAACAATAAGCAATTGTTTGTGGCCCAAGTAGCTATTCCCGAGAGATCCATGTTAAGCTTTTCTATTGCACTATCAATCTCAGATGGTTTACATGAGATGTATACTTGTATGTCATCAGCATAAATATGGAAATTGCAATGTGTGATTTGTGTCTTTATATCAGCAGAATATAAAATAAACAGTATCGGACCGAGAATTGATCCCTGAGGGACTCCTCTAGTAACTCGCACTTTTTCCGAGATCTTTGAAGAACCGTCATTTAGACTCAGTTTTACGTATTGGTAGCGATTGTTGAGATAACTGTCGAACCAGCTTAGCGTCCTATTTTCAAAGCCATAGTAATTTAATTTAGATAGCAGTAAGTTGATGTTGAGACAGTCAAATGCCCTGGATAAGTCCAGTAGCACCAATAAGGTACACATTCCTTTATCCTGAGAACACAAGATATTGTCAGTAACATCCAACAAAGCAGTTGCTGTGCTTCTCCCTTTTCTAAAACCAGATTGTACATCTGGCAGAATGTTGTAACTTTCTATATAATTTGTCAATTGTGAACATACAGTTTTTTCCATAATTTTCGACATGCATGGCAATAAGCTTATTGGTCTAAGTTCATTAAGCTCCAATGGATTTGAGTTCTTAGGTAGGGGCCGAACTATAGCCAATTTCCAGGGGTCGGGAAATGTTGATGTTAAAATAGAGGTGTTTATTAAATTTGTAATAATGTCAATGGTGTATGGAAATGTTGTAATGAGCATGGTCAGGTTAATGCCGTCGCAGCCCTCGGCATTTGATTTTAGACTTTTTATAATTTTGATAATTTGATCTGAGCTAATTGGTTCTAATCGAAAGACAGAGTCATTAAACCTATGAAAATTAAAGTAAGTCAGCTGTGATATAGAAATTTCTGAACTGCCTGGCAAGCTTAGAAAATGATTGTTTATGATATCAGGATTGTTAAAAAAGGTTGGTAGTTCAGTATCATTTTTAGGCAATAAAGTAAATTTAAGATTCTTCCATAGAAGTTTTGGATTATGTATTTTATTATTTATATTATATTTAAAGTAGGCTGCTTTCTCAAAAAACAGTGCTTGGTTTACCATGGATTTTAAATCTTTGTAATATATTTTTTTACTGTCTGACTCAGTTTTATGAAATTCAGCTGCGGCTTTGTCACGCAATCGCATCATGAGCTTGACTGTATCCGTGATCCAGGGATAAGACCGGGCCTTAATTATAATTGACTTTATAGGCGCATGAAGGTCAAAAAGATTAACAATATTCTGATTCAGGGCTCCTAGCATTCTGTTTACGTTTTTCAGGTCAGAGATCAAATCCCATCTCACACTTTGCAAGTCCTTGCTTAAATTCTCCAGGCAGATGTTTTTAAGTGGTCTGTATGTTATTGTATAAGGTTTTGGTTTATCCCGTTTTTCATTGAACTCTCCAACAACAAGGCAGTGCCCATTGAGAGAGCCTACATGATCAATTAAAATGCTTTTTGCGCGCATATCCGAACACACTACGTCGAGCAGCGTTCGACTGGTATTTGTAAAGTGTGTTGGCTCTGATACCAACTGCAACAGACTAAAACTAGATAAGAAATTATTAAATTTTGCAATTTTTATGTCATTTTTGGTTAACACGTTGGCTGCGGGACTGGTTTATAGGTTTATTATTCTGGTGCGTTAATAGGTCCAAAGAGCCCCTACCCTACTAAAACTTCAGTGCGGCACTAGGTCCATTGTGCCCCACCATGCAAGAAAAAAAAAACTAGTTATTTTTCCGTGGGGGTTTACCGTACTGCATAGTAATTTATACCTAAGCAATCTACATCTATTAAGCAATATGGATCTGGCTTCGCCCCGGTCTCGGACATTTAGAACTAATTTTTTTTATTTTATTAAAATGTGGGGTCTTTTAGACCTTTTGCCGCACTGAGTTGACCGACTTAAGCCATATTAGGGATGGGAAAAGATTACTACATGTCGGGTGAGAACACAATTGCCTAAAGAAGGTTGTATGGACATCGCACAAACGTATTCTCACCCGACGAAACCAGAAAAATAAAAACCGTCGTAACGTAATGGTAATTTAATTATTTTATCTTGAATGGTTTTCATTAAGACACTCTAAATATAATTGTTGACTGCATTCCGAGCATCGTGTTTTCACTTTTTGAAATTTTTATTTGCCTCCTCACTAGAGAGAGATTTTTATTAATTTGCTGTAACAGCCGTTACATTTTAATTTCTTTTCAGCTTTTTCCAAGGTATGAATTTTTTTTATGAACAATCTATGCCGCTGGTCACATTTTCATTATTTATATTTCGACTTACTTACTTGCTACACTTTTTGTTACCTCCATCTCTCGGTATCATTTTCTTCCTCAGAGTCAAATATAAAATCCAGATTCTTCATTTTGGTCCCTTATGATGGTGCACTCATTATTCTTCACAAATTATTCACAACGCAAACAATACCTCAGTAATTAAAACAATCGCCTATCGCGGTTCGTGTGCGGTGCGGCGCATCACTACCCGTTGACATAGGTTAACACTCAGTGCGGATGGGGCGTGTGATAGGTCGAAGGTCTATTGGACCCCTTCCCGCACTGAAAAGAAAAAAAAGTCATCCAGAGCGGGAGAGGTCCAATGTGCCCCCCACGTAAATTAAGAATGCCATATTATCAAAATTTAAGAGCTATGCAGAAAACAATATTTGTCTTTGTCCTACTCCAAGGATTGGCCAAGATACGCTCCCCGCACCGTACGAAAGTACACTATTTTCAGTGCCGCACAGGGTTACGGCCACGGATGGGGCTTTTTGTGCCTTCTCCCGCAGTAAACGTGTTAATAAGTTAATATTATAATCACCTAATATAATTAAATTGTCATAATTGTGGAAATTCAAAAAAAATCAAAATTCAAAATATTTATTCAGTAAATTGGCCACATGCGGGCTCTTTTACACGTCGGAAATGTACAGTGAATCTACCAGCGCTTCGGACAAGACCATCATTGCGGAGAAGAAGCGCCGCAAGAAACTCCAGCAGAAGGTAATTTTTTCAATCATAAAAACATAATTATACTTAAAAGTAAGTTACATTAAGTAATATTAAGGTAATAAAGTAATAAACAATAAATTCTTAAAACAAGCAAAAATAAAATTATTACAAATGTAAGGTCAATAAACCTTAAAATAAAATAATGACTATGAGAACAACACAACGAGGTCTCTACGTCAAAAGCCATATAACTTGGATAATAAATTGAACAACAAGTCCTTGCAAACGTGAACAGACCTGACCCCACAAACAGCACCCGTTCACGAGTATGACGCGTATCTCAGCCATCGCCTCTCTCAACCATGTGATCGGGAAAGTGGCGACCCGATCAACGACGCCGCCGTAAGCAAAGACCTTTGAGCGAGCATGACATGCTCATGCTGCCGGACAACAAAAGTAATATTGTGTGAAACAGCTGTCCGGCGAGAAACATCACAGTGTGTTCTCATTTAAAATCTTCTTGTACACACAAGAGTAGAAAATACAATTAGTAAATCACAGTCGACTGACTGAGTCAGTGCTTGAATACAAAATTTGCTTAGAGACTATTTTATATTGTAAATATCCTAGACACGACTAAAATACATCTTGGTCACCAATGAAGTCATTTACAGTGTAATAAGCCCTACCCAATAAGCAGCGCTTGATGTGAGACTTAAATTTATTGAACGGCATATTGACGATTTCAGATGGTATCTTGTTGTAAAAACGTATACAGTTCCCCGCAAACGAAGTGCCTACCTTACGGAGACGGTGACCTGGAAGTGCGAGCTTATCCCTATTTCTAGTATTTAAATTATGAACGTCGCGGTTATGTCTAAACTCATGTATGTGTTTGCGTACATACATGATATTCTCAAAGATATACTTAGACGCGACTGTAAGAATATTGATTTCTTTAAATTTATCCCTTAACGAAACACGAGACCCCAATTGGTAAATAGCACGTACAGCCCGCTTCTGTAATACAAAGATGGTTTGGATGTCAGCCGCTCTTCCCCACAGTAAAATTCCGTAACTCATAACACTATGGAAATAACTATAGTACACAAGTCTCGCCGTCTCGACGTCAGTAAGTTGTCGGATTCGCTTTACCGCATAAGCCGCTGAACTTAGTTTACTTGCAAGTGTGGATATATGCGCACTCCATTGCAGTTTCGAGTCTAGAGTGACACCTAAAAATACTGTACTACCTTCAAATTCCAGTGTCTCATCCTTCAGTCTTATTCTATCCGCATTCATACTCCTAACGTTGGACAAAGAAAATTTAATGCACTTGGTTTTTTTGGCATTTAAAAGTAAGTTGTTGGCTGTAAACCAGTCAACAATAGGGAATATGCATGGATTTTAAAAATCGCATTTCTCATCAAAATATGAAAATACCGTAAAAGAGATCACCAAAACGGAAATTAAAATTAAAATCGGTCAAGAAATACGGAAGTTATAAGCATTTCAAACTTCTAATTAGACACAGAGATCCGATGTGAACCTTGACGTCATTGTGCACTGCGGCCATATAAACTCCATGTAAAATTCCGTTTTTCTAGAAAGAGATAGGAACAAATCTTTGTTGGCTTATATCTTGGTTATTTTTATAGTTATTCAAAAAATGATTTTTGTGATCTGTTTGTTACATGAATCAGCTTCAATTGAAGCTGTAAAAAAAAACATGCATATTCCCTATTGTAGACAACGCAACATTGATGTCATTAAAATTATCCTGTTTCCTATCCGCTTTGAATATTAGTGAGGTATCGTCAGCAAACAAGACTATTTCATGTTTATCGCGCACTACATACGGGAGATCGTTAATATAGATCAAAAATAAAAACGGACCCAGAATAGATCCTTGAGGCACTCCCATAGCTACAGATGACCCAGAGGATTGTGTTCTGTTAATATCTACCCGCTGAGTTCTGTGCGCGAGGTAGGAAGCAATAAGATCAAGTGCATTGTTTTTGATGCCATAGTGGCTTAACTTTCGCACTAACGTAACATGATCAACACAATCAAATGCCTTGGACAGATCACAAAAAACTCCAATAACATCTAGTGATTTTTCCCAGGCATCAAATATATGTTTTATTAAAGTATAACCGGCATCAGTTGTAGATCGTCCCTTGGTAAATCCGAATTGACTGCTATGAAGTAGCTTATTCTGATTAAAGTGTGAGGATATTTGATTAAGAATTAATTTCTCAAAAACTTTACTTAGACCTGGTAGTATCGAAATCGGTCTAAAATTTGTGGGGTCTGATTTTGTCCCCGACTTAAACAAGGGAATGATCTTACTATGTTTTATCAGATCAGGGAATACTCCAATATCGACACACTTGTTAAACATGGTAGCTAGGTAAGGCGCAGTTGACTCTAAAATGGACTGAAGTACTGTAACAGAGAGGCCCCAAAGATCTTCAGTCTTTTTGATATTAAGAGACCTAAACGTTTTAATCACAACTTTAGAGGTGACATGGTAAAATTTGAAAACATTCGTGCATTCCTTAACATTAGATCTTAATAAGACAGCGCTCACTGTATCAGAAACAGCGTGAAAAAATAGATCGACGTCCATCCATGGAGGACGGTATGCCGTCCCGATCACGATCTTCTTTCCGTTAAGGGTCAATGCAACCCACATTTGTTCGACCGAACTGTGCAGCGGGTCCACCGGGTGGGGCAAGGTGCGAGCGTTAACGCCGCGTTTAACGTAAAAGCCCACTCCTCCGCCACGAGACCGGATACTCTGTGGTCTAGGAATATGGCGTAGCCTGTATCCTGCAATGACTGGTGCTCGCCCATCCTCCCCCGCCCTCAACCAGGTTTCGTTGATCGCCAATACGTCTAAATCTTGACGAGTACAAGCTGCTATTAAATTGTCGTGACTTGTGCCAAGAGAACCTGCGTTAAAAAAACCAATTTTTAACAATTTATTTACTATCGCAATAGGTAATTAATATTATAAGCCCAATATGTGTAGAAGTAAAAGTATAATTAAAAAACCATGTATAAATAAAAATTGAAAATATATGTGAACATTGTTTTATAGTTAAGATGGAATATAGCATATAGTTTTGTATATATAAAACGTAGTAAATATAGTATAGTATGGTAGTGTAGTGTAGTAGTTTTGTATATAGTAGTAAATAATAAAAATAATAATAATAAGTACTTGTAGTGCATAGTCGCTTTAGAGCAGTGCATTGCCATGTCAAATTAAAAAACAACTCAAATAGGGCTAGCCCCAAAAACACGCTGGATATCGGCGTTCGAACGAATGGTGTGGGCTTGCTTCCCGTCGCTCTGCCGGGCATAGACTCGCCCTCTCTTCGTCCAGGCGAACCTCCACTGTCTCTTTCGACACTCTTCCCTAACCTGGTGGAACAGCTGCCGGTTCGTCCGGGTGAGCCGCTCGTTCACGTACACACGGCGCGGCGCGCCGGCCTGGCCAGCGTCGGCCGAGGTGAAGCTGCGTCGCACCCGAGCGGCCTGCAGCAAGTCGTCCCGCAGCTGCCGACGAGCCAGCCTCACGATGACGCGGCGCGGGCGTCCCCCCGCAGTGACGTCACCGGCGCCCGCCCGGTCTGGACCCACCGCGCCGACTCGCTTCGCAAAAACGCGAGGCTCCAGTGCAACACCCAACTTAGCGGCAAGGACGGTAAAGGTGTGGACTACGTTCTCACCTTTTACTTCCGGCAGGTGGCCGATGTCGAGGTCAGAGAGCAGCGCATCCTGGTCGCGGTCATTCAGCTCTAGTTGAAGGAGAGCCACCGTTCGCTGCAGTTCGTCCACCTCGCTGTTCCGGGGCGATTCCTCCACCTCCCTACTCTCCAGAGCCTCCAGCCTTCGCTCGAGTTCCTCCATACGCTATATATCGCTATATATGTATATCATCCACAAGCCATTTACCGACTCCCAAGTATTTCGGCAAATGTCCCACGACATTCGTCAGTAGCAAAGACCCGCCGGGCTACATTGCCGTCATTCGTCGTTCCAGAGTTAGGTCTGACGACGTCTACTAATAAGC
Organism: Acleris emargana; assembly: GCA_927399475.2. NCBI lineage: Eukaryota > Metazoa > Arthropoda > Insecta > Lepidoptera > Tortricidae > Acleris > Acleris emargana. Next base: position 50,704,472 of record OV656835.1, on the reverse strand, counting down.
CCAAGAGATCCTTTATTTCCGTCTGTATTATTTTCTTCCGGTCTTCAGTTATTTTTCCCGCAACGGATGATTTTGAGACTCGCCACTGTCTTACCCGGGGGTCATTTTTATATCCCAAATGGAGCAGGAACTCAAGAAATCTTATATATGCATGAAGAGGACTGATACTATTTTTAATTGTTTCTTCGTCAATCGGTGCGGAATAAGCCACATCTAAATCATTAAATTAACTACTAGTTAATTTACAAATGGGACACCTGAGTTGGGAAAATGTATTATGAATAATATTTGTATACCTTGCCATCGATGATGCTTATCATGGGATATGGATATGGGATTAAATTTCGCAATGGTTGCTCGACGTATTCTTTCTCCGCGAGAATAAGGTCTTTTGATTCTTTTCGGTATTGAATATGAAGAGGCCCGCTTCATCCAGGTATTATGTATTAATGCGGGGTTTCGGCATTCATTACGAGGGTGGACTCCTTCCCGCGTTACATATTACCTATCATTGGAAGAAATGTACGCAAATAATGCCACATATGTCAGTTATAAACCACACGTTACAAACAAACATCGCCTCAGTGACACTAAGCTTTGACCAAAATCCCGGAATCCCGGGACTTTTTCAAAAATGAATACGTCCAAAAGTCCGTTGTTTTCGTAATCGTTTTTTTTTGTGGTAGAAGTCTAAAATGTGGGTACAATTTAAACTTAAAATAAACTGCTAATATCGTAGACTTCAGTCACAAAAAAAATAATTCGATTTTATCATAATCGTGAATATCTTGAAAATGGATAGCGCTATTCTACCAAAACAAGGTTGATAATTTAGCCTTATATTAAGACATTTAAACGAAAGTACAAAATATATTTTACTAGCGACCCGCCCGCGGCTTCGCCCGCGTGGAATGTATTATACATATAAACCTTCCTTAAGAATCACTCTATCTATTAAAAAAAACCGCATCAAAATCCGTTGCGTAGTTTTAAAGATTTAAGCATACATAGGGACAGACAGCGCAAGCGACTTTGTTTTATACTATGTAGTGATAGCACATAATTTAAACAAAATTTTAAAAAGTAAGTTTTTCATGTGATTCCGGGACTTTACGTTCAAATCTAATTTTCTCCAAAACTATCATAGTTAGCCGCGCGGGAGTTTTTGTCCCGTATTTGTTATTATTTTCTCCATTTGATGATCCAATAAACTAGAATTTTATTAGGGTGTCCCAAAATGAGGCTTGAAAAAACACTGTGAGACGTCGAGTTCGAGTTCTGGCTTTCCGGTTCTGTTTGACGGTCCGATTTGGTTGTTTTATAGCTCTATAACTCTTATAGCCAGCTCTAAGGCGAATCCTTCTCACGGTACTGCGATTTTCCTTACATTTTCGGGCTAAATCATGGTCAGATAGACCCGGATTTTGTTTAACTGACCCTATAACTTTCCTCTCCAGATGCTTGTCTGTGGTGCCAGACCTTCGATTGGTTTGAGTCTTCCTCTCGAAAGATAAGGTCTCCAATATCATTTTATAACCCTGCATACAGTGGTTTTCGGAATTTTAAGGGACTTAGCGATCTTGGTCCCGGACCAATAAGGATTTTCTAGGTACTTGTTCACGATTAATTTCCTATTTTCGATTTCCATTGTCGAAAACTAAAAAGTGCACAAAGCCAGCCTTTTCAACATTTGAACGTCAAAATCTTGTCATCAAATTGTGATACTCAGTTTTTTTTATCACGGTACGAAAAAGTTTATTTATTTATCCATAACTATGTGCCAGTTCTATATGAACTATACTTTACAATTAATGGTGGGCGATTGCTCGTCTTCCCGATAGTGATTTATCCACCACTATATATGTGTAATATTTTCTAGCTCTGAGACGTGCCGGGATTGCAATCGCCCACGAATCATCCATAAATCATTTCCCTGCTCCTGTAACTCTGTCAGTTGTTCTTCTGGCAATTCATTGCTGAGCTCAATTATGAAGGATCCATTGTCATGTATGTGTTCGCCGTAATAGCTCTTTGCCTGCTTTAATTGGTATACACCAAGAGCGAATAAAAACAGCTCGAGCTCATTCTTCATTCATTTCTTCACCTTGGGAATTCTGAGAACTCTTCCATATCCGCTGTCATCATCCTGAATTGAGCACGTGTGCGGTTGTAATTATGTCGTTGTACGACTTCTGCCAATCTGTTTGGCATATTTAATCTTTCATGAATAATCTCTAAAATGTTTGAAACTTGTGGATTGTCCTCAATCAAAATATGGAAGCGATTTAATATAGCAGCAGCGATCTTAAAATAATCGAACATGCTTCTCAGGGCTCTATTATTGTATACGTTACGCAGCAGACGAAAATCTCTTTTGAATCTACCGTTCACCACTTCTACTACCCAACGACATATCGTAATCAGTCTAGATTTGTTTGCCTGATCTGTGGTTAATTGAGTCTCATTCGATTACTTTGTTTCTGGCATGTGTGTTATATAACCACTAGACTCGAGATTTTCCACTGAATCGCGAAATCCATGATCCAAAATAAATACATCTCCACTCCTATAAAACCAGTGGAATTCACTGTCCATATTATTTATAAGGCCATTCATTATATCTGCGTCAGATGTAACTGCAGCGTATGGTCCGAACACTTCGATTATATGTCCATCGCTAGAATCCAAGAGAAATGGTTTAACGCATTCACTGCCACCCTCTTTTCCTTGCCATTCGCCAGGTGCCGCACTTTGCTGGGTGCCTCAAACGCACATGTGAGTTCAACGGATTATTACCCAGTGCCTCCGCCGCACATATGAGTTCATACTAATTTGACAGTGGTTTGTTCGCATTGGTACTGGATAATTATTTTAACTCTAGGAAACATTGTTTTGAATGAAACACGGTAATTAATGTTTTATATTCTTTAATCACATTGAACCAATTGATTGTAATTATGCTTCATATACCTAAAACTAAAATTGAACTAAATCGAATACATCTGAATCGACTAACAGAACACTATAGAAATTGGCATACTGACACCAAAAAAAAACAATATTATATTCAAATATTCTTGGGTAACTGAATTTAAAAATACCTTATTTATTTTTATTTCTACAAAATAATTCATTGGTGCATAACCGACAGTATAACGTAACTGCGTCAATTTCATCGACGCCTTCAGGATTCCAATAGAGACGATGACAGTCTTCGCAAAAACCTGTCGCCATCGTTCCCTCATCCGTAAGAGATACCGTATTATTTGGCAATACTTCAAAGAATAAATCGGTATGTATTACTTGTGGAAGTCTTAAACAATACAACGTCCAACTCATATTTTCAACCTTAAATCCAAACAACCATTTTGTGAATTTACTCGTACAATGCAATTTGAAATTCATAATAAAATGTACAATGATAGTGATTGGAATAAAACGGTTTAAATCGCGTATATTGTAACTAAAACTCTCTATTCCTGACTTCTTTCCCGATTATTTTTATTTAGTTGCCCATGATACGCGATTTAAACCGTTTAAATTGTTTTATTGCGATGAATACTTACTAAATCGCGGAAGTATAAGAAGTTATCATAATGATAATGAATTACGAAGAACTTAGCTGACCTTCATGTTAACAATAAAATCTAGTTTTTTTACACATATACAGGGTTACTGGTTAAGTCGACCTAGATCCTTTAAGGAGTTGTAGTTTCTATGGTTTCTGACCACTTTGACTAAGAAACACCATATCCTAAACTTAACCGTTTTCAAGATATTTAACTTTTAAAATAATTATTCTTGAATACCGTTTTTTTGTATATTGTAACATTTTTTTTGGAATCCTTGAATTTAATTTGTTTGTTTATACAATAATTATGCAGTAGATAAGTTGCTTCAACTTTCTCGACACTTGAATTGCCATTAACTGAACAAACCGAGTCGTAGTATATGAATGATAGCTAAAGATGGAAATAAACTCTCACAAAATATTTTTTTCTTATACGAATATTTAAAAAAAAGTCAATATCTACATTTCTTCAGCTATCCAACGAGGTATAGCAATTTTGGTTATTATCAGAATTAATTGAAAAATCTTAGTTGAAAGTCTCCCAGGCAATAGTAAAATTTTAAAGGGTTTATTACGAGGTTAGGTTAGGGGTTAGATCCGGACTTCTAGCTGGCCATGGTATGGGCCCACCTCTCCCAATCCACTTATAACACATTAAAATTTTACTACTACCTGGGAGACTTTCAACTAAGATTTTTCAATTACATACATACATACCTTCACGCCGCGCCGGTTTACTGTTACTTGAGTTTCATGTGAATGTTCAGTGCTTATGGTTAAAACGTCCCTTTTGTCTTTCCACTTTAATATACAAATCCCTTTTTTATTATAACGGTAGATTTTACCACCTCGTGATAGTTTTTTACCAGTTACGACGACCGGATTATTTTTTCTGTTTGATTGAAGAGTACCAGTGCAATATGTATTTTTTAATAATAGCTGTTCAGTTAAAAATTATGCTATTGTAAAAATTGTCCATGTAGACGGAATGTCCGGCATTTAGGTAACCATTTAATAATTTTTCATCACACTTGCACGTAAACAGTATCTAAACATACAGGTTAACTTGGCCGCAATGCCCCATATAAAACCCTCGACCTTTTTATTTACCATGAAACCCAAGGTCGGTAAGTAATTTTTTTTTAATTTATAGCACAGCACACAGGTCATGCAAGTTCAAGCAAAGAGTTTACACGCAATTGAAATTTTTTCTTAAAATGTTACTTAAACAGGAATTTCATTGCAATCTCGCTACATGTTACTTAAATACTCAATTAATGTTCTTAATAATCGATTTTAATAGTTTTCTGTATCAAAACGTCGTTTTTTTTACACTCCTTCAAGGCTGTATGTATACCTACGTAAGTATTTGCCCTTAACGTTTCTGAACGAAACATTTGTATAATCTGTGGAGTCCGCCCGCCATCCGCTTAAAAAAAGTTCAAGTAATTCGTAATAATAGTTGTGCTGATTTGTGTATTAAAGCTATAATTCATAGTTATTTTCATTTTATATTTGAAGACAAGTAAAAAAGTTATAAAAAATGTCGTCGTCATCGTCCGATGAGTGTAATTTAAGTGCAACACCGCCAGATATTATCCATGCAGCAAAAACAATTAATGAAAATCTTTTACCGGAGAAGTCTAAGGAGCGGTATATTGCTGCATACGACCAATTTATAAAATGGAGAAACGAAAAGAAAACAAGTTCGTGTTCTGAAAATGTTTTGCTGGCGTATTTTGGAGAAATGGCGAATAAATACAAACCGTCTTCACTGTGGTCCACTTACTCTATGCTGAAAACCACTCTCCAATCTAAGGATTGTATCAACATTAAGGAATATAAAGTTGACGGCATTTTTAAAAAGACAATCAGATGGATATGTCTGTAAAAAATCAAAGGTACTAACTGGAGATAACGTCGAAAAATTTATAAATGAAGCACCGGATGAACAGTATTTAGCGACAAAGGTAACTTGATGTACTTAGCCACTACCTACCTACTAGGCAAAAATTTTTTTGCTGTTTTATTTTTAGCGTGTACTATTAGAGGACATAAATAATCGAGGATTTATTTGATTGACATTATATACATATTTTTTACATTTATTTCAGGTCGCTCTTATTTTTGGAGTCACTGGGGCTTGTAGGCGCCAAGAACTATCTGAAATAACTACTAATGACATCGAAAACCATGGTGATATGCTGCTCATAAAAATTCCATACACCAAAAATAAGATTCCTAGGTCATTCGTAGTACATGGAAAATATTACAAAATTGTAAAGAAGTACGAAAGTTTACGTACTAAAAAAGCAAACAGCAACCGATTTTTTCAACAATTCAGAAACGGTAAATGTACGGCTCAGGTTATTGGTAGAAACAAGTTTGGAACCATGCCGAAAGAAATAGCTGAATATTTAAACCTCCCAGACTCAAAGTCTTACACGGGTCACACATTCCGTCGAACCTCAGCAACATTGCTCGCCGACTCCGGAGCCGACATTATGACTCTAAAAAGACATGGAGGATGGAAGTCCAGTAATGTTGCTGAAGGGTATATTGAAGACTCCTTAAGCAGCAAGAAAAAAATTGGTGATGAAATAACAAAATCGATCATGAAGTCGTACGACCCAAAACCGAGCACATCATTTGCAGACTTTGAACCAGAGCCGTGTGCGTCCACGTCGTCTGCTCCTGGTGAGACACAACCATGTGCCTCGACAGCAACATTTAAGTTAGTACCAGCAGACCCATGTTCGTCAGATACATCGAAAAATATCACAATTTGTAATACTGAAGAAAATGTTACTAATAATTTATCTCAAACAATAAGACTCCCCGAAAAAAACGTTTGTCTTAATTTTACTAATTGTACAGTGACTATAAATTTTAATAAATAAGTTTTTTCTGCCTTATAATTTTATTTATTTACTCGCAAATGTGATGAAAAACATTGTATGTATCACGGGCGGTACGGGAATTACGAACCTCGACTCAGAAAGCCCTCAGTCTTCGACTTCGGGCTTCTACTAGAGCCTCGGTCGTAATTCCTTACTTACCGACCTTAATACACAATGTACTATTAAAACAACTTTATTTACATGGCCTTTGCCACCTACTTCTTTATCAGATTTACCCTTGTACATGTATATTTTATGAACCAGGCCTTCAGGGTCAGCAAGAACGTACAGTTTAATACCATGTGCCTTTTATATTTAATGTATTACCGTATTCCTAATCGCCCTCTAAATAACACCATTGATTCATCAATTACAAGTTGTTTCGTTGGATAAACGATATCTTTCATAGCATTATTGAAATTATGTATAAGTGGATCAACAGCAGAGTAAATATTACCAGCTACATCTAGAGTAGTAAAATACAGCATTCTTAGAATTAGTAGGAATCTATTTCTGCTCATGTACCGTCTTAAGAAAAATTGAACTAGGTGAGTTTTTCTTCAATAGTCATTTATTCTCTTCAACGGAACTGAACCCATGAAGAACAAGATACCTAAAAATGTTAATAGCTCCGTTTTGTTAGTATCACTCCATTTGTTCACTCTGCTTTGATCTGAATTCGTCTTACCTTTAACAATATTACCATGGCAATTGATACATGATACTAAATATTTTTTAAAAATAATCCAATGGTGTTTTGTTAGTTGCATCGCTAATACGTAAAACAGGAGTAGGTGGCGTCGGCATCTGCTGTGTATGTACTCGATGATTTGTCCACTCCTCTTCTTGTGAGGTACTTTCGATCCTTACGCTATCCTCTTCTAAAGTAGTTTCAGTCTCCGAACTGGAAAAAATACAGTCAATTACCCTTACCCGTACACGTCTCACTGCTGCTGCGTATGAATGTCACTTTTTATTCATCTTTTACCCGATAATATTACCCTATAATTGCTAGAAAAAAAGATAAACCGATAGACACCGGATTTTCTAGAAATCGGTTCACAAGTAGCGACGCTAAAGTCGAACATACATAGGTTTTCAATTATTACCCTTCCATTGCTTCGCCGTAGTCGGGTAAAAAGTGGCACTGTAATTTCGCGTGCTTTGCGTGCTCTTTTACTGAATACAGGCGTGAAAATATGGACGTAGATAGAAGGATTATTCTGTGCTGTGTTTTATATAGGTAGTATCAGTCAAAGTGGCCAAATATATCGATACACTTCCTTGTTTTTATAGTAATAAAGACTTGTAATATTTGGCCACTTCGACTGCTGCTAAGTATTTGATGCTGACTGTACAATAAAGTTACACCATACGGGATTTGACTTGCACATTTGACTAAGAAAACATAAAAGGCGGATTGAGAAGTCTACTTACCTGAATTCGGATTCAGAACTCCCTGTAAAGGCTTCTTTGTTGGTTCCAGAGCTCAGGTTCAAGTCGTGGTCTGATTGAGGGTCCGTAGAAGTAACATCATCTGTAATTTCATCGTCTTCTCCAAATATCTCCCGCATATCACGGAGCACCTGTTCATAGCTTCGAGCCATGATTATTAATTTAGTACTTAATACTTTTTATTTCAATGTGATCGCTGTGATGTATGTAGAGACAGACGAATTTAAAGAGAATGACATCTGTCACATCTATCACGCATCTTGTTCAATTGTTTATTTTCAATTATGGAAACCGATCATATACTCGTTTTAATTATATGTCATCCACTTATCCAACTTCCTATTAACACTAAAGTTTGTATTGATAACAAACCTCTTTGTTCAAGTATGTACCTATCAGTGGCTTGGTGTCCATACTACTCCATTCCCTTGCCTAAAATTGCCTTGTGGCACATGAACTCCAAACAAAATTGAGCCCAAAAGACCCTCCGGCTTTACCGACGAAATCTTTCACGCCACGCCACTGGTACCTATAGTCTTTTCATCAGCATTATATTTTACTTACTTATAATTTCTACTACCATTTATATAATTTATGTAAAGTCAACGTCAAAAGTAAGTGATCAAAATCAACATTTCAAAATATCTATTGTCATGGCATCCCAAATATAACATGTTATACCAAAGTGCTAAATTAACTGATGTTTTAATTAGTCAAAAGAAAGTGATCATAACAGCTGTGCAAAACAGAAGCCTGACATGACATTTCTATCAAAAGCGTCAAACGTGAATTGAATACCAAAATAACGACATTCCAACAATATCGGCAAAAGAAGGATTTATGGCAAATAATTCCAAGATGTAATAAAAACTTATTTTAAATCTTGGCGTAAGGGAGATTGCTATTTTGTCACTTCGCATGTTTTTCGACGAACATAACCGATATTAACCGAAGTACTCCGAGGTTGTCCCAAAACCAAGATTTTATAGTTAAAACTTTAATTCGAAATGTTCAACGATGACTTAAACTGTCATAGAGTTTTCAAAAATCGAAATAATGGTGATCACTTATTATGACACGTTATTGAGCTCATTTACTTTTGATCAACTACAATAGTCCGTAGCATTTGACTTAATGTATTGTATAGATAATTTTGGGACCCTATTTCATCAGTTTCTTTTGCTGTTGACTGTACATACTCGTACAAAAATATCTTCTGGCCCAACAAGCAACATTTTAGACGTAAGAGGAACATTTCAAAATTTACAACTCACATATGCGTCGGAGGCACTGGGTGAAAGTCACTTAATACTATGAACGCGTCTGTGCGTCGAAGGCACTGCGTGAAAGTCACGGTGACGCATATATGCGGCGGTGGCAGTGAATGCGTTAAGAAGATTTCTGTATTTGTGGTGACTATAAGATTCTCGTTAAAAAAAAATTGCTACTTTTTTGTAAATGGGTAAGGCCGCGAATTTTGACGAATTTGGACGTTTCAAATTTAACATGTTCATAAAAAAAAATTGGTAGCACCGAGAGGTTTCAAATCAATTTTATTATTTTACGCGCTAAAAACTGTCAAGGTCGCAAGTGACATAATTGATTTAAATCCTTTCAAATAAATAATAAAAATATAATTCTGTCCAAAACGTAACGAAAGTTGTCAAATTTTTTCGACCACGTGTACTTAAAGCCCTGTTCACGATTTTTAACTTCTCATGATCATGCTTTTGTTTAAACAAAATTTTATGATATAGCGATAGTTCTACCAATTGCGAAAAAAATATATTAAAATAATTTACTTGTTTTATGTTGCATTCTTTTATTGGGCCACAATTCCACGTTTTCGTTACAAATACTTACGTGACGCTTTATAAAGCTAGATTTAAAGCCAACAGTGGTAGAAATTCATTTTTGTGCACTGGAAACTCATGTTCTAGTAGGGCAACACCAGAGAGAATACCAACCTCGTCAGTTTGTTGCTTAAATGGCGGACAAAGGTGACGTGGGCAAAGTTTTTGTAAATTATCTAGTAAAGTGCTTGTGTGATTTTAAGGGTAAGTAGTGATTATTTTTAAGCGGTTGTTTTTTCATACGATGGGTTATTGTTATTCACGCACGTGACATGTATTATTATATTCAAAATATCGTTATTTCACCATGATAATTAATATTTTATAAAAAATACGTTACACTTTCGTTACGAATACGTTACATTTTAACGAATCGTGACGAAAACATGTGGTAAAGGGAAGTGCACACAGAAAATATACGAACTTAAATGAGTTTTTACTAGATTTCCAACGACAAATACAGTAAGTTATTAAGATGAACCAATTTGATATTGTAGGTAGGTACGTACAGTAGGTATCTGAAGTCTACAAGCCTAAGGTCTATTTATGAATGAAACCAGGGTTTTGCCGTGTCGTGGCCGACGACGATAAAGTATAAAAGCGTCCAATCAATCAATCAGTATGAACGCAAATTAGCATTTCTCAATTTTTTTGCCACTTTGAGTGACATCTACAAATATTAAAAAAATGGCAGGTATGTAGACAATATCAAAACTATGCAATAATTAAATAATATTTTAATGCGTCCGAATATAGTTGTATGGAACGTTCCTTTTTTTGTTACCAAAAACTTATGAATATCGGTTGCAAAAAAGGAACTTTCCATACAACTATTTTGGGACACATTACTAGAATATTATTTAATTATTGCATAGTTTGATGTTCTCTACTTACCTGCCTTTTTTTTTGATTTGGAGATGTCACTTGGTGGCAATTTTTTTGAGAAATGGTCAAATGTCTCCTTTGTATTATGAAAAATACCTATTGATTACTATTTCATTTAAAAAGTTAAAAAATTATTCATTTAAGTAATTAAAAAAAAGGTTGATTACGTAAAAATACTTTATTTGTATTTAGTCAATAAAAACTATTTTTTTTATAACGTGTATTATTTTTTGCGAATACTTACCAGTGTGGTCTAAGCTTAATAACAACTTATGTTACGTTTTATGGTAACGTCACGTTTTTTTTATGTTACTTCTATGTCACATTGGTCAAAATTCGCGGCCTTACCCAAATACACATACGTGCCATCATAAATTGTTATTGCTTTCCTTTCGCCTTCTTGACGCAAAGGATTCCCGAACAGATTGTTGGGCGTTAACAAGTTCCGTTGTGCCACGTTCTCACGTGTTATGTGATCAAACCCAAGATGTAAGGGCACAAAATCTCCCAAAAGTGCGTTGCGTCCGATTTGTAACCATCTGTGGATTGTTGTTTCACCGCTTTTAAATATATTAGCAAGCCTTGCGTTCGAATCTCCAGTTCTCAACTAAACTAATACTGCTGCCAATATGGTTTTTCTTATTTTTATCAATGTAAGGCTTGGTAAGCCTCAAGTAATTCCGCAAACTGGTTTTTACGTAAACCTGCCCAGGTATGAAATTTGTCTGGTGCCATATTTTCATTTTGTTCAAAATCAATAATGTCTTCAGTAATATGTTTTTGCAGTATTGAAAAAATACTAAACATCTGTTTAGCAGTAAACTCCATAGATGCATTATCTTGCAAAGGCAGTAAATGCCACAGATTTTGTTCCAAATGTTCACTGCACACACGAGCATTTTTTGGTACGAAATAACTGTATCGGCAGAGCATGCGAAGAGTGATGTTGTCGGGAATACGACGGCGAGACTCTCTTACAGTGTTGGAATATTCAGTTATTTGACGTATTTGGTGCTCGAAGAATACCCGGCAACCCGGTGGTTTTGCATTTGGATTTTCGGGTGGATTGTCTTCATGGCCAACCTGTTCTTCGCCTTCCCGAATACGTCGTCGGTATGTTCTTTCTGTTCTTTGCCAACATGGCCGGCAAATGAACTCAGTACTCCATAACTAAAAAGAAAAAAGTACAATTTCAAGTCAATAATCAAGGGCATAAAATAATGATTATACATAGCGGAATCTTTTATTACCTGTCTATCCACCATTTCTTCAATCACTATTTGAGCGATATCAAGATGGTCTCTTTCTCGGGAGACGTCCAGTCATATCTTCGCCAATTTTCTGTTGGTTCACGACACAAGATACAGTCTTCCATGACTCGTGTAATTATACGAAAAATCACACCAACGTACACGCCACACGGCAGCGTTGCTTTCGGTACTAAGTATTTTTTTCACTCCTGACAGCAATATTCGAATAAACATTCATATATTCAGACTACTACTAATATAAGCATGCTGCAAATAACGAACCTTCACAGTACCCACATCTTTCGTTTATCTGTCACTATTAATAGTAATGTCATTATAACTTTTAGAGTCAGGTCCGCATTTGATAATGATTAATGGCTTCAAAAGCGTTATATAATGAGAGTTATATGCCTTCATATACATGTTTATTTATTAATAAAAAAAAAACAAAATACTCGCAATACATAATTCAAAAATATAAAAAAAAAATATGTTTGAAACCACCGTATCTTACCAAAATATGTTCAAATGTAAATAAGGTATGGTAGAATAATTCATTAGTTTTTGTTAGTTCAATTCACCGAAATATTTAATTTTCTAACTAGAATAAAACTATGGATATTGGTAGGTACTACAGCTTTGATGCCATAATAACAAATGCACAGGCGAACAAGATCTAACAGAATATAGCTTCTTTTTTTTTTGGCCGGCACTTTTATGTTTGGACCAAAAATGTATGAAACTCGGATGATGTCCTTTTTGTTTGCAAATTAAAAACAATTCAATCTTTTTTTAGAAAGCCAGTTTAAAACTAGTAACTTCAATATTTGCTGATCAGCTGTTTTGTCTGAAATTATAAGATTTCGGACGGCCATGCGTATGAACGATTTTCGTGGTCATCCAAATTGGTATCTAAGTTTGGTTCCGATCAGTAATATAATATGATCAGCCTTTGTACCAGCCAGTGGTAAGTTTTTCATTCAAAGCTTAGTTTGAAAGTTAACGATCAGCCAAACACGAGTTCACCTTATGTTCCTTGTGTTCATTTGACACAAAACGTGAACAAGGTACAGTAACCAGCAATAATATATCATCCAACATTGGGCGCAAAAATATTTGACAAGCTCTTATACCTCAAGAAATAAAGACGTCAGATATTTTTGCGGCCAATTTTGGAAAGTATATTATTGCTGGTGACTGTACAGTCACGTGAAGCGACATGTACTCCAACCATGCATTGCCGTCTTTTATTTATTTTTACACATGAGCTATTTACAACATTGATATATTAAACGTACCCACGAAGCAAGTGCATGTAGAGACGGCACATCATAGTTGTGAAAGTATCTTTTGTTTTTTTAGATATCCTTTAAAAATATTAATAGCGTTAAGTGTCTAAAAATCAATCAATTTATAACATTTTTACTACAAAGGGCATCAGTTCTTTCCGACATCAAACGACGATGATTGATGGATTGTTCGACAAATGTGCCAATAAGAGTAATTTATCAAACCTTGTCAAATTCCAGTGGCGTCCGGGGTTCACCTTTCCAGAAGATTTTTATCGTTATATTTTTGTGTACAATCTAATTTTGATGAATAATTGCAATTGTTTGCGCATAGAATCGAACAGAAACAAGTTTGTTTATGACAATAAATGTATTACCATCTCGATGGTTTAAATGTGTGTTATTTTGAGGACACGCGACGTGTGTTTGGTTTGGTGGTTCAGAAGAAAAAGAATGATGGCGGCTGTCGGCGGCGGCTGCAGGCTTCGCGAAGGCTCCACGCTATTGGTCCGCGGCGCGGCTCATGTGATTGGTCAGCGCGTCGCGCATGCGTAGAATCTTGACATATGTGTAAATCCGCGGGTCGACGAGCCGTCTCGTGGAAGCGCCGTCAGATGGCGCGAACATACTCAGGGCCGCTGAAAGCTCGCTTTCAGGAATTTTCTTTGACCGGCAGGGGGCATATTCGGTTGAGTGCCCGTCTTATGAGTCCTCTGGACGTGGTGACATCTGCCACGCGAGGTACGCCGTCCTTGCCGGGATATAGTTTGGTAACGCGGCCCATACGCCAGTTAAGTGGCTGCAAGCCTTCATCTTTGATCAGCACAAGCTCGCCCAGTTGTAGGTCGCGCTGCCGCGTGCGCCATTTGCCGCGTTGCTGTAGCTCGGAGACGTACTCAGAAGACCAGCGCTTCCAGAAGTGTTGTCGCAGCTGTTCCAGCCTCTGGTATCGGTCCAAGCGGCTCGAGTTGTCTTCTAGTAGCGACGCGGTTGGCGGCGACGTCAGCGACCTGCCAACCAGAAAGTGCCCTGGCGTGAGCGGGGAAAAATCGTTGGGGGAGGGGGAGAGCGGACAAAGTGGTCTGCTATTTAAAATAGCTTCGACCTGGCTGAACAGGGAGGCCAGCTCCTCGAACGTGAGGTGCGTATTACCAAGAATCCGTTTAAGGTGAAAATTGGAACTTTTAATGCCGGCCTCCACGTAGCCATTGAAATTTGGGGCGTAAGCCGGTGCGAATATAAACTTAATCATTTGATCAGCTGCAAACTCAGAAATGTCATCTTTGTTATGCTTAATAAAGTCATTCATTTCCTTTGCAGCAGCGGTAAAGTTACGACCATTATCACAAAGCAGCTCCGCAGGTTTGCCGCGGCGAGCGATAAACCTCCGGAGAGCCAAAATGAATGCATCTTTAGATAATTCGCTTACGGCTTCCAAGTGAACACACTTATATCTTAGGCAAATAAACAAACACAAATAGCATTTAGTGATTTTACAGCCACGGCCACGGCGATCAGTAATTAAAAAAGGACCACCCATGTCTACTGCCGTAGCCGCGAATGGAAAATCAGCTGTTAGGCGCTGCGCTGGCAAATTTCCCATTATATTTTTTTAAAGTTTGACCAGCGGCGCGCCTACAAGTGACGCAGGTGCGGGCCGTGCTCCGCGCGAGGTCCCTGCCCCCGACCGGCCACTCGGTGTCTCGGACTGAGGACAAAAGAAGCTGCGGTCCCGCATGTAAGAGACGTGTGTGTTCGTGTTTGAATATGAGGTTGGTGAGTGGGTGCTTAGCACGTAATAACATGGGATGCTTCTTATCATAGCTATAATCAGAAGCGTCCAGCCTCCCCCCGACTCTCAAGATTCCTTGAGAGTCTAAAAAAGGTGTCAAAGACGCGATGTGCGACTTAGGACTTAAGTTTTTATTTTTATTTAAAATCTCGAGTTCAACAGGAAATGATTGCTGTTGTGCAAGTTTCACTAATACACAAAAAGAGTCAGTAAGTTCTTGCATCGATAATGTGCCTGTCAATTTAGGCTGACTGCATTTACAGTAGTTGTTAATAAAACGACGCACATAAGCTACGGTACGTTGTAGCGTTTTGAGTCTAGAAAATCTATCAAAATCTATAATACATTGAGATGACTGTACATTAGCCACCATAGAGGTAAGCTTTACTTCAGGCAAGCTGTCAGGTGTGTCAGAGTTCAAGGTCGGCCAATTACTTTCAGACTCTAGGAGATACTCAGGGCCGTGCCACCAGAGGTAGGCACTGGAGACGTGCTGAGGGTCCACGCCGCGCGTGGCGAGATCTGCGGGATTCTCTGTAGTAGGCACGTGTCTCCAGGCCGCCAATGGGGCAAGCTCTGCTATGGCAGCTACTCTGTTAGCCACATAGACCTTCAACTTTGACACATCCGTTTTTAACCACGCTAGAACTACGGCGGAGTCTGTCCAGAACACAGTACGTGCTATAGGCTTTCTTAGAGCTTTCACTACAGCACTATAAGTTTTAACTGCTAACAGGGCTCCGGCCAGTTCCAGACGCGGTATTTGATAGCGTGAATTGCGGGCATAGCAAACTAAAGCATTCAGTGGTAGCAGAGCGTGGTTGCGGCAAATGAAAAGGCAAATTTATAACGAAAAGTGTTAAAATAAAATTTAAAATGAGCTCAAGTGTTCGGAGCATAGAATCGCTGACAAAATCTAATTATGACACCTGGTGCCTACAGGCACAGGCGATTCTCATTAAAAGTGATTTATGGGAGTACGCTAATGGTGAAAAAACATTAGCGGTGAGTGCGACGGCCGAACAGAAAAGTGCGTTTCAAAAGCAAGACTTGAAGGCAAGATCCGAACTATTTTTACTTATATCTCCACCAGAACTTAAGCAAATTAAGGGGTGTGAATCATCCAAGGAGGTATGGGATAAATTAAAGTCAATTTACCAGAGCTCAGGCCCAGCAAGAAAGGCTACACTTTTAAAGCAACTTGTTTTAAAGAAAATGACTATGGAAGAAGATGTAAGAGATCATCTATCTAATTTTATGGACGTAGTGGGCAAATTGGAAGACATGGATGTCAAAATACATCCAGAATTATTGAGTATAATGATGTTATACAGTCTGCCAATAAATTTCGACGGTTTTAGAACAGCCATAGAGTCGAGAGATGTCCTGCCAAGTCCTGATAACCTGAAGGTAAAAATAGTTGAAGAATATGAAGCAAGAAGGCAAAGCAAACCTCAAACTTCAGAAGCATTTTATGCCAAAGCGAAGAAAATGGTACTATTCTGCAAGATTTGCAATAAGAAAGGTCATCCTACAGAGAATTGTTGGTCAAAGAAGAAAATTATTGGCCGGAAACAAAAGGGTGAAGAAAAAACTTTCAATATTTGCTTAACTACTGAAACTTCGAAATCCAAAGATGGTTTATGGTGTCTAGATAGTGGCTGTACGTCACACATGACAGGAGAAAAAAGTTTGCTATGCCCGCAATTCACGCTATCAGTATTGTGGTGGGCTTAATAGGCGCCACTCTGTCCTTTGCACACAATAAGTTGACACATTGCTCGCCTGAGCTTGAAAAAGATTTAATGTAAATACATGCAGCTATAGCATTTTGGGATGCATCCGAAAAGCAATGAAGTTCAATTGCGGATGGTGCGTCACTAAGCACATGCCTAGGTATTTTTAATAATTTAAGATTATGTAGGTTTTTAATAAATCGTGACCAACTACAATGGATTTCTGGGGGTACAGGTTCGTCCTACCCGGCCTTTGCCATCCATAGTCTTTGTATTAGAATTTTCGGTTTGACTGTGCATAAACTTAAAAGCCCTAATGGGTCAAATATTTTAAATGTTGTTGATAAAATGGTTCGTTTGGTCACATTTTTGCTAGCATCATCAACATCAATAGAAAAACTTAACATGTCTTGACTGGGATCCCACCCTAGACCAAGCGTTTGGCAAGATTGACTTAAGGTCAAGTTACCTTGTGAAGTTATGGACTCTAAGTTCAACAATTGTGTCGAGTTCGACCGGTATTTACGTAGGTTAAAACAACCAGAAGTCAAAGTCTGAGAAACCTTAATTTGTATAGACAGTAAGTCAGCTTCGGAATCTGCACCCGTTAATAAATCGTCACAGTAAAAATCATTATGTATGACAGTCTTAGCCAAAAGGTCATTGCACTCAGCCCCTAACTGCCACAAACACCTAGCCGCTAGAAAACTTGCAGAAGCAAAGCCGTACGTGACGGTGTTTCTTGCCTCTGATCTGCCTGTACTGTTTTTCGATGTCTCCTGACAGTACATATCTGTAATGACGAAATCTAAGCAGTATGTTAAATAAAGAGTCTTGGATGTTAGGGCCTACCATCTGAATATCATTAATAGAATATCCCGACGAGGTGGGGCAGGAGGCATCGAAAACTGTTCTGAGTCGAGTGGATTCACTATCTTCCCTCATCACAGCATGATGCGGGAGATAGTTTGCTCGATACTGGAACTTTGATTCAGTCAGATCACCCAGGCTTCTATATTCATCTATGAAA
Source organism: Acleris emargana (assembly GCA_927399475.2). Lineage (NCBI taxonomy): Eukaryota > Metazoa > Arthropoda > Insecta > Lepidoptera > Tortricidae > Acleris > Acleris emargana. The sequence continues at coordinate 50,686,711 of OV656835.1, read as the reverse complement.
TCAGTATACATTGATTTGAGTTTGGGCTGCTTAGCAAAGCGCCTCTCTAAATTAAACAAACGCCTTTTTTGCAATATTAAATGAATTTCCTAAACAATCAGGCGTGTCAATTAAAGGTAATTTTACTACAAACCTGCCATCTGGCTGACGATAGGTGTTATCAGTAAAATGTTTTTCTATGGGGTGTGATTCAAACGTATCCCCTGGGAGGCTCACCTCAATGGGTAGCTCCTCTGTCTCCCAAAACCTTGTCATTTGGGCAGACAGATCAGATAAAGAAAGGTTACTGCGTGTAACAGTACTTAAATTGTCACTTGTAACTGGCTACTGGACCTGTCAAGAGCCAGACTGAATCAACATGGTTTGTTTGTTTTACAATGTTTTTTGTTCACCGCCCACTATTTGCCAAAAAATATCTGCTCCTAACAAAATATCAATGTGGGACGGGACATTAAATTTTGGATCTGCAAGCTTTATAGAGGCAGGTATATTTAGTTGACTTACATCAAAGTATCTCTTAGGTAAGTTATCAGCAGGGCCCGTAATTTTCATGCCGATGACATCAATTTGACGTCACGCTCCATATAGGGTGATCCCAAATAGTTTTATTGTAAATTATTAATCATTACTCGTCAATCATTTTAATTATGTACAAATGACTTCAAAAGTATTCTATTTACACGTTAAATAAATAATAGGGGAGACCGGGGACAATTGAAACACGTCATGACTGAAACAAGTCAAATTTCTCAAAAACTATAATACCTACGAGTATGACGCAACACTCAGGACTCCGCCGGCCATATCTTAACCTATGGTCAGTAGCGCGCGAGCGACCGAGCAACGCAGCGGTGTCACGGAGCGATTTAATTTTTTCGCGGTCAAAAGTAAGTATTTCTCATCTTGTATATTTGTTAATAACTTTGTTTGTTCTTGTATTTTAACTGATTTAACTATTTTAGCGTGATTGTGATAAATTAACGAATGTTTATTAATGCCAATTATCAGTGTTCGAGTTGTTTTTGCGTTTAATATTTGGCCTTGAATTAAAAACTGATTTGGGGATGGTAGGAACAACTTGCGTGTGGACGATTGAAACGTTTCATTCGTCCTGGCGTTTTAATCGTCCCCAAATGTAGTCGCCTTTAAATATGAGGAGGTTCTGTATTTGACGCATGTTTTTGTTTAATAAATGTGAAAATGAATTTGCGCAAATGGCTTCTTTTTTATGATGATTTCTTTCATGGTCAATAATTATTATACCTACACTAACTTTTGCCCGTGATTTGGATAAATAAACCAATAGACAGAGTTACTTTATTAATATTAATATTATAGAAGTATAGATATAGGTGCCACTTTTGGTATTAGTCCGGTATGTGTACCTACTAGTAGGTATCATTCTGACGAATAGGTGAAAAACTTAAGTAACGCTCCTCTTGCATGAAGTTGTGTACAAAACTAGAATAGAATTTATGTCAAATTTCAAATAAGTATAGAATGTCGAACAGTCTATACAGCTGATGTGTTACAACTACATGTAAGAGGAATTTTATTTAAGTTTTTTAACCATATCCTTACTAATATTATAAATGTGAAAGTGAGTTCGTTTAATTTTTGTTACGGTTTCACGTCTAAACCGCTAAACCGATTTTGATCAAATTTTGATACCTGGGGCCTTCTCCAGGACAACAATTGTATAAGAAATTTTATACTTGTGGGATGTATGAATGTTTGTTATTCTTTCATACAAAAAGTACTGAGATTTTGATGTAATATATATCTTCTTTAACGACTTCTATGCGGATGAAGTCACGGGCAAAAGTAATATTATATGTAAAATTTAATTGAAGCCAGGCGATTATTTCGTACATATGACAGCTAGATATCTGAAAACTTAAGTCTAAATACGTTTTTGATTTTATTTTAATTCGGCATATAAGTAGCCGTGGTATTATTTTTTATGTAACTGTTTTTGTTTTATAATAAAACGATCTTAACCGATTATATTGTGTATATTATTTAAAATCCCGACGTTTCAAGTTTATCCATTCATTAAGTTATGATTGAAACACTGTTATGATTGAAACAAGCATTTTTGTATGTAGTATAATTATGTATTTTTAACACAATTCCATATCATTATAGCTTATTATAACATTAAAACTATTTTCTATTAAGCTTTATGTATAAGGTAGCCAGCAACAAAGAAAGCTACAAGTCATATATTTTTTTTTATCTGCGTTTGATGATCGAGATTTTCTGATGCTTATAAATGACGATATGTTTATGTTATGCTTGTGAACTTTTGATGGTCGTATTATATACCAATATAGCAATGGAAACGAGTAGGACTGATAACATTACTTTCATTGTGTCAAAGATATTACGGTGTTTCAATTGACCTTACATAGTGTTTCAATTAACAACGGTGTGAGGTCAATTGAACCACATTCCCCCATTCTCTTTATTACATTATTGTAAAATAACTATTAATGATAGACTTACCAAATATACTTTATTTAGGAACCAGATAACTAACCTTGTAATAATTATGGCAAACATCTTTCTAACTTTAAAAATAAAACGGCAACAGGCAGTCAAAGTCAAATCGTTTCAATTGTCCCCGGTCTCCCCTACCTACTTGATACGTGAAACGTAAACAAAACTATTTGATTTGTTGTTAAACATACATTTTATTAAATGGTGCAAGTGCCACTGAGAAATAAAAATACTGATTTCCTAATTATATTAGCTGTTAAAATCAGAAAAAATGTGTCCATCAATGATACATTTTCTTTTTAGCAAAAAAGTTGGAATAATTAACCAAATGTGTGACAAAACAAACAAAAGGATTTTTATGAATATTGCATTAAGTATGAACGCGAAGATAACTTAGATTTTCTTTGCATGGGAATTAATGCAAGAAGGATGGCGTGCTTTACGTTAGAGAGGAATTCTGTTTTCTACGTAATTATTGTAATGCGTTGTTACCAATACCATTTAATAAAATGTATGTATAAAAACAAATCAAATAGTTTTATTTACGTTTCACGTATCAAGTAGGTATTATTTATTCCACGTGTAAATAGAGTACTTTTGAAGTCATTTGTACATGATTAAATTGATTGACGACTAATGATTAATAATTTACAATAAAACTATTTGGGATCACCCTATATGGAGCGTGACGTCAAATTGATGTCATCGGCATGAAAATTACGGGCCCTGGTTATCAGTTATTTGGTTTAAGACTAGGAAATTAACGTTGGCACTAAAATTATCTACCTTTGACTTTATCTTTGCCGCACAACGACCTGGAATACATTTAAGTGGAGTGTTACCTATACCTAAAATGGTTGTGGCAATTACGGGCCGAGATGCAAGCTGTAAGCGTTCTCTCAGTCCTTCACTCATGTAGGATGACTGACTTCCACAGTCCAGAAGACATTTAACAGTTTCTATCCTATTGTTGCAAGGATTAATTGCTTCTATTAAGGCTGTGGATAGCAGCACCTCACTGCTCGACAGTGAGGAATTAGCAGTGGAGGTCTGTGGCACCTCTGCACTGTCAGAAGCCGTCATAGAAGAGGAGGACGCAGGCTCCACCATACCACTACTGGCAGGCTGGACGCTCCGATCCACTAGACGGACAGTTTTGTGTTTGTGTTGTGTGTAGGTATGTGTTATGTCGTCTCTTACATACGCGACAGCCGCTCAGTTTGCACTGACGCGACTCATGGTCCGGTCTTAGACAGACATGACACAGCTGGAGGCTGGAAACCCGCGACCAGCGCTCGTCGACAGGCATCTGCCTGAAGACGGGACAGTCATAGACACGGTGGTCGCCGCGGCACACGACGCACGGCCGACCCCTGCTGTCACTTTGTTTAGCTGAAATCACAAATGTTTTTATGTTTTTATCTTGCTTAAATGAAGTTTTATTATTTGTAATTTCAGGCTTGTTATTTGGTTGTTTATCCCTTTTAGCCCTATACAAGTTTTCTAAAATGTCTGCGCGATTTTTCAAAACATCTTTAAAATCATTTAGAGTAGGCCACTCCTTAAGAGTGCTCCTGTACTCTTCCCACTTTATATTTGTACTTGAATCTAATTTAGCAGATAGCAAATGCACTAAGATTGTGTCCCAATGTTCAGTAGGCTGACCAAGAGTTTTCAGCGCTCTGAGATTCTTTGTAACATGGTCACTTAGAAAACGCAAACCTCGGTCAGACTCCCGCTGCAAAGAATCAATGTTAAACAAAGAGTTTAAGTGGTTCGTGATCAACTGCCTTTTATTACTATATCGTTCACACAAGAGTTCCCAGGCTTCAGTATAATTAATAGCAGAGACCTCCAGATTGGAGACTACTCGAGCAGGCTCACCCTCCAAGTATGAAATCAAATAATGGAACTTGTGAATTGACTGAATTTTATCATTGTTATGAATTAAAGATTCAAATAAATCCCTGAACTCCATCCATTTGTGACACGAGCCATCAAAGCGATTGATTTTAATTTGTGGTAACTTGAAACCGAGTTCATCAGCATGTCGACAGCTCGAGGCACAATTTTGGAGAGACTGAGCACAGGTTTTTTCTTTATAGGAAGGAGCCCTGTCGAATATACTCTGTGCAATTGCAATAGCGAAGTTTATATTATCCTCAAACAACTCTCGGTGTTCGAGTTCACTATCCAGTTCATCACTATTTAACACCTCAATTGAAGTTTGCAGCTCATCAAAGCGTGTAGATAGCTCAATGATTTTATTTAATCTTAAAGTTAAATCATTAGTTTTCACAACATCTAATATTTCATTATCATCCATTGCATCTAAGTATCTTGTGAATCTAGTCACTTGCCCTTTCAGAGAACTGCGCTTAGTTTTTAACTCAGCGAGCTGAGCAACGACATCCTTTGTATCAACCATATTGAATAATTATTGTTAGTTGTACAAGAATTATAAACAAAACACTGAAGCTATCCACTCGCAAACAAAAATAAAGTTATAATTCGCAAACAGCTCACGCCCCTCGGTTCCTTGGCCACGTGGAGGCGTCCGTCGCACGACGCAGGCAGGCACGGGAGCACCCAGCAGGGCACGAAGTAGGTGAGGAGACACGTGTCAGCACGCGGCGGTAGACACGTCGACGCGCTAACGCGTGGCTGAAATGGCGTAAGCAGCAAGGTGCATATGCGGCAAAACAAAAGAAACAAAGGGGAATTTAAGTGCAAAATAAAGAAAGGCTCGCAAATACCTAAGTCAAAAGGTTAAGAAATGTGCTATCACACGAATAAAATTTCATATAGAAGTCGCAAACAGGTGCAAAACAATTGAAATGTGGGGTTAAATTAAGTAAAACGATGCATATACGTTACATGCGCAGGCATTAAAAGTGAAGTTATAGGGTTAAAAATTTAAGAATTTTAATTAGTGGTCAAGTGCGCAATAAAATTTAATTTATTGAAGTTAAGGTTGTCAATTTAAATTAAAACAAAACACGCGGTGCGTAAGTTAAGTTATAAAACACGCGGTGCATAGCACGGTAATAAAAACCATTCGTAAGATGAAGTTAAATTAGCAAAACACGAGGTTCATGACACTGAACAATAATAGGTATGCAAGTTAAATGAAGCTAAATTAACAAAAACACGAGGCGCGTGGCACGCGGTGAAAACACAGCAGCAGGTTAAATTGAGCAAAAAAAAAAGGTGCGTGGCACACAACACGAAGTAAAACACACTGCCTAAGCAGGTTAGTTAGCGGCGTCCCTCAAGTAAAGGGGGCCGCGACGCACCACACACGCACCTGTTGGCACCTGCAAACTAAGCAGCCAGGCCGGCACTCGACCACCGTCGGCAAAAGGGAAATTTGGAATATTTGGATTGGGCTCACGGCACTTTTCTTTGGCACGAATCGCCGACGAGGCGCGCAACGGTGGCCGCCTCTGGCCGGGTTTCTCGGCCTTTTCGGGCTTCTGGAGCGGCTAGGACGGCTGCCTCAGGGCGCGCCTACGGCTTGCTTGACCCCGAAGCTCCGCGTATTTGTCGCGTCGGCGGTGCCAACGCGGCGCCGACACAAGATGGCTGCTCCTTTTCTGGAAAGCGGAGTAAACACGGTCGCGTGTCCTGTCACGGTCGCCACTTTCTATGTTTGCGCATAGAATCGAACAGAAACAAGTTTGTTTATGACAATAAATTTATTACCATCTCGATGGTTTAAATGTGTGTTATTTTGAGGACACGCGACGTGTGTTGGGTTTGGTGGTTCAGAAGAAAAAGAATGATGGCGGCTGTCGGCGGCGGCTGCAGGCTTCGCGAAGGCTCCACGCTATTGGTCCGCGGCGCGGCTCATGTGATTGGTCAGCGCGTCGCGCATGCGTGGAATCTTGACATATGTGTAAATCCGCGGGTCGACGAGCCGTCTCGTGGAAGCGCCGTCAGAAGGCGCGAACAGCAATGTAATGTAAAAAATCGGACAAGTGCGAGTCGGACTCGCCCACCGAGGGTTACGCATATGACACGTTTAACTAAATTCAAAATTTGGGCCCTTTTTCCTGGCATCCCCTGATTTTTTGGGATTTAATTAAAAATGTAAAGATTTCAGATTTTTTTCCTTTACTTGTAGTAAAAGACAGTGTTACTCCCCAAATTTCATAATTCTAGGTCAACGGGAAATACCGTAGGTATATATTTTAATTCATTCGAGAGTGTCGAAATACACGTTTTGTGCGGCATAAACGGTGGTATCTTTTTTACCTATTCTTTTTTAATGTAGAACCTTTACGAGTTCCCGAGATAAACGGTCTTGACAGACAGACGGGCAACAAAGTGATCCTATTTGGGTTCCGTTTTTTCCTTTTGAGGTACGGGACCCTTAAAACAGATGTTTGGGTTGTTTGGTTTGAGATGTTTGTTAAATTTATGTTAGGAAAGTTGCTATTTCAATTAAATCTTGAATCTATCATCGCTGGCGAGGAGAAAACGATCGCACGCAACAGAAAATGGGTTTTGGGCAAAATGTCTCATTGCTCTTGCAAATAAGTGAATTGATGAAGCCCAACAATAGAAAACGAGATAGAGCACTAATCTTAGCTCACAAAGGAAACGCCTCTGTCGTTGTCGACAATGTAAGTAACTTATTTAGATAAATTCATAGAGATTGTAGGTAAATCTGTCTTTAACATGAAGGTTCATTTTAAGGCTATGATGACATAAAATTATGATACGAATGATGATGATAAAATATACAGTGCAGTGATCTAACTGATTTTCTCTAATTTGCTCGACTAGTTTTAACGATAGAGCAAATTGAACTGTTTTTCTCCAATTTGCTCGACTAGTTGTAACGAAAGAGCAAATTGGTCATTTTTTCCAATTTGCTATAAATACTAGTTGGAAAGGTAGAGCAAATTGAACTGCATTTCTCCAATTTGATCTACTGGGTTTTACAATAGAGCAAATTGAACTGTTTTTCTCCAGTTTGCTCTATTAGTTGGAAAGGTAGAGCAAATTGGACTTTTTCCTCCAATTTGCTCTACTTGTTGAAGAAATAGAGCAATTGTTGAAGAAATAGAGCAAATTGGATATTTTCTTCCAATTTGCTCAACTCGATGAATCGTATAAGAGCCATTCTCAAAATCGGACTTAAAATTTGAAAAAAAGGAAATGTTTTTTTATTTGATCCTAAGTAGTCCCAAATGAAAGATACTTTATCTTATTACTAAACCGCGATTAGAATACACTTCGGAAGTAACGTCAGCACGCTGTCATTGCATATAAATGACAATTACTAATGGCGGATATAATGTGCAATGACAGCGTGCTGACGTTACTTCCGAAGTGTATTCTAATCGCGGTTTAGTAATACATTATGTAGCACTTATGTGCTTAGCTATTTTCATTGTAGTTTTCACTAAAAAAGGGAAAAATGAAAATACCTCTCCACGGAAGTGACAAACCTTAATTAAATAAATACTTTTACATATGTAATCCACGGAAGTGACCGAAATAGCATGCTAATTTTTAAAAAACCTTACCGTACAGGTCTTTACTCCAAAATAATAATCCCAGGAATTACAAACGGTCAAAAACTTTCAAGATGGCGTTGTGTTTGTTGTCTGTATTCGTTCAGAAACTGTGTTCACTGATTTAATGAGTAATGGCTGCGTTCAATAAGTTGATCCATGGAGGTGACAATTTTTCCATGCACAAAAGTTATGATTTTTTTTTTTTTTTTTTTATATAATAGGAAGGCAAACGAGCACACAGGCCACCTGATGGTAAGTGGAAACTGTGACCCATAGACATTCGCATTCATAAGACCGCATTTAGAATCCGTTATTGTGTTTATGTTTTAAATATTTGGTGTTTTTTAGACAGTTTATTGTATGTTTTATCATAAAATAATATAAATTAATTTATTTACTGTTGATAAAATTATTTTATTTTAGTCTATACCATCGTAAATGGAAATTGCACACGACATGGAGGTGACGTTTTCGTCACTTTCTTAACGATAATTTAAAAAAATATGTATATTGTGTAAGTTTTAATAAAGATCCTATTAATATAAACTATTTCAATGAATTGTAGATAGTAACACCAGAAATAATGAAAGTATTTCATTTTTTAATACAAATGAACAAAACAAATACGCAAAAATGAGAATGGCCCATAAATCCGACCGTATGAAAATAGAAAATAATTATAATGCGTTAAGCAGTGGGTTCTTAATTACACATAAATAACGTCTCGCCTTTATCCCAGAGTGGGGTATTTCAATTCAATTCAACATTTATAGGTATATAGGTATATATGCATGTGGTAGGCAGAGCAACAGAATTACCAACAACTCTTACAACTTGTTGTTAATTCTATAACCACATTTTGCACCACACAAACAGGCAGATGTTTACCATGTGCCTATTATTGACAGGTTGCAAGCCCATCGCCTAACAATACTACAAGCCTTTAATCCCTTAATTTGTATTCTTAATTTAGGTGGTGATAATAAAGGCAAAACATGGCTGAGACGGTAAAACGGTGTTTGTATCGTATGAAGCGAAATATATTTTATTTTATTTTAACGAGAGGTATGTACTATGTATGAAATAAATAGAAACGTTATATAATGCATTTATTATTTTTTCTTTATACATACAAAATGGAAACGATAATTACATTTTTTTTTAAGTAGGTGACTCAGCATTTACATGGGTCGAATAACCTGAAATTCAATAATTTCACCTCATTATTTCTAAAAATTGACCTGGTGTTATTTGACCATTCAACACTTGCGTCTGAAACTCGATAATCATGTTATCATTTGTAACATTTTCGAATTTGCGATTTTTTTATCGTCTGTCCGTTTTTAATTTGTTCAATTTTTATTAAATTTACCTTCGAATCATTATGCAAAACATGCAGTAATTGCATAATGTTTCGATTACGTTTTTTGCATGCAATACTTAGTTTTAGATGCCATCCCTCAGCGTTGTTTGTTGTCCTGTGTCTATTGTCAAACTTACACCACTTATCAATGAAACTTTCTTTTCTAAACCAATAGTTATCCATATAGTCCCCAAACAGTTCCAAAGCGGTTTTACCTTCCTGTAACAATATCATTCGCTCTTATATGTAAGCCCATCCATCTCTAATCATACTTCTTCGAAGCAAAAGTGAACCAAAGGTGAAACACGCTGCACAGTGCTATTACTTTTCTCGTCCATTTTTTTTGGGTTTTTTTTTTTTTTGCTTTTTTCCATATACTATTTGTGTAGTGGAAATAACATCCGGACACTTTAACATTTAGGAATTCACTGACTAGAGCGATTTCAGGAGCCATCTCATAATCTGCAGTAAATCTTGTTGGTTGCCATTTTGGTATCTGCCATTTAATGATTTCGAATAAAACAGTAGTAGTGTAGCCTGAAAAACATTCGTTTCAGACTCTGTGCTCTTATAGACAGCGTGAATTGTGTATATTTGCTGAAATAGTTTAAAGCAATTTTAAAAATTTCCATCACCAAAAAAGTGATTCAATGAGGCGACGTGTTCTCTTATCTCAGGCAGGCTAAATACTATAACTCTAAGGCCGTCATAGTTATAATCGCCTAATAAAAACGACGAATAAATCGCTCTGGTATGGTAACATCAGCCGCGTTATCAAAACAAAGTTTTAACATACCAGCGGCTTCATTTCTCTTATTATACAGGGTGGAAGGGGACGGGGGACCTTCCCGGAACTATAGCATTAATTGACAACAATTCATTATGTGCTAAGGTAGTAAAATAAAATACCGTTTCTAGATTTTACACTGCTGATTACAGTAAAAATTACTTTGGATTTTTTTATGCAATAGTTTTTTTTATATTTAGGAAAAACATTTAAAAAAGTTGGATTGTGAATGTTAGGAATACACTTATAGTGCCCTTAGTCCATTTATTACCAAAGGAATTCAAAAAAATATACAACTGTCATGTTCATTGTTTATCTGTCTGACGGATTACTTGATTCTGACGACACGGTTTCAATTTTACGCAAAATAGTTTATTTATTTTAATGGCGTCTACAAATTACGTAATTAATTAAATTACGCAAAATAGCAAATTTGTGAACGAACGGCAGCGAATGATTGACATGACATGACCACAGAACAGATAAGTACAGAAGTAAATCACATGTATGTACTTCACTTTTCATACCTACGCTCGGCGGTCGCTCTAGGGTTGTCAACTATGGCTTATGCACAAAAAACTATCGCGGTAGTGGCACTCGTATCTAGTCGTTTGATTTATTGTTGAGAATGAAACGGGAAGAATGGAAATATAAATTAACAATAACTAAAAAAAATATTTAATGACATTGTTACCTATATTAGGTACAAATTTGTCACAGAAAATATCTTGCGACGATTTCGACATTGGCGAAATGCACGATTATTATATTTTAAAGTATAATAAATTCGCATTCTCATGTACAATTGTTTACAGTAAGCTAGTGGAAAACACTTACATTTACATCGGCGAGTGCGAGTCGGACTCGCGCACGAAATCACGTTTGTTTTATGGGAGCCCTTAAATATTTATTTATTTTAATTTAATTATTTATGTTTAATGTGAAGATACCACTAAATATTCTGTGAATATTTCAAGTGTCTATCTGTTGCCGTTATTAATATATAGCAAAAAAACGGTAAAAAAGTCAAGTTTCTTGTATGGGAGCCTCATTAAATAGGTATTTATTTTATTCTATTGTTAGCATTTGTTGTTACAGCGGCAACAGAAATACATCTTTTGTGAAAATTTCAATTGTCTAGCTAGGTATCACGGTTTATGAGATGCTTTGTGACAGACAGACGGACAGACGGACAGTGGAGTCTTAGCAATAGGGTCCAGTTTTAACCCTTTGGGTACGAAACCCTAAAAATACCGTAGGTAACTTCAAAAATAACCGACCAGACGAATTAATATTAAAGTGGAGGGGGTGACTGGAGGGGCTAATCCAAACCCGCAGTACCTACCTATAGCCCGTAATAGCAAAAAACTTATCCTACAAAACAAAACAATAAACCTACCTACTAGGTATTACAATACAAAAAGTTTACAGAGCAGAATCATACAAAATTTTACGTTTGTCAATTTTCATTATCGAAAATTCCTTATAACTTCTAAACGGATTACCCTAGTTACACCATTTCCATTACCATATACGTTTTAGACCTAAACAACCTATCAAAATACACTAAAAACAACACAATATCTACACAAACAAAAAAACATGTTTTCAACTTACGTAAGGTGGCGTGAATTTACCTTACAAAAATATAGTTAAGTACTTTGTTTATACTGATTCAAAATAGGAAACTATTATTTAAATCGATCTTAGATATATTCTTCGGGGGCCGGGGCGGGGCGCTTACCTACCTAACTCTTCTGTGTAACGTTAAAACGAACCATTGAAATACAAGCAGATACCTACTTACCTCTCTGAAGCCACTGGTAGCTTGAAAAAGGACAATTCACCGTTTAAAGTGGAATTTAAGCAACCGTCCACTGAACAGTTATAATAACTTCTTTTTTGTTGCTCCATTATACCTGATTATCGCACAAAAAAGTCCACAGACGGGACGCGTGTCAAGCGGACGGCACTCGGGCTCGCACTCCTCCCAACTACTCCGAGATATTGTGTCCGTGAGCGGCGTCTATGTGTGCGTTGCTCGAGCGCACTTTGTATGTAGATTGCTTTCTGTACCTATCTGTTCTGTGATATGACAGTCAGTTTTGTTTACTGTTTAAAGTTACTTTTTTAAATTTTATATCAGGCTAAGATCACGACATCAGTATTCCTAACTTTGTATATACGGTCTTTTTAATGACTGTTTCTTTAATAAATTATTAACGACGAATTTAAGTTAACTAAAGAAAAACCAAGAAATACGGGTAGTCTAATTTTTAACCAGCTATTATAAACGCGAAAAAACAATATTGTTTTTTTTTTTTGAAATGTTGTCAAGTACACATGATGGTACACAGTCGATTTGTGATGGTAATAATGATGAATTAACTAATTAAAACAAAAACCAAATTGACTAATTTTTCATTGCGGTGACAACCCTGTTACACCTACCCATTACGACTTAACTATGAAAACTCGGAAACTACGCTTATTTCCGAACGTTGACGTTGCCATAGTGATAAGGTGATAACTTATGATTCATAGACGTCAAATAATCCATAAACAAAACGAAATGAAAATGATTTTTAGTATCTATGAAAACTCGGAAACTACGCTTATTTCCGAACGTTGACGTTGCCATAGTGATAAGGTGATAACTTATGATTCATAGACGTCAAATAATCCATAAACAAAACGAAATGAAAATGATTTTTATTATTTACAAAATGTATTAACCATTAGTTTACACATTATCATGTTGTTATAAAAATCTAACACTACGTCTACAAAAATCTTCAATTACCCTCACATTCGGTGTTCAAATGTCCCTCCGCGGCTTATTATCATACCCCGTAATCAAACCCGCAAATCTGTAGCACATGTACGTCAGGGTTGTCACTATGTACTAGGAATACATAAAAACACAATGTTATTGAAATCATAAAATTTATATTGTAAATATCTTATTTACCTCGACATTATTTTGAAATAAACTATGTTCTTGAATAATTAATAAATGTAATGAATGAAAATCACCATCGTGATTTATACACCGTGTTTTTTTTGATTTACGATAACTTCGGTATGTTACTAGGTACATCCATAGAAACTAAGTGGTAGATTCGATTTTTAAATATTGCAAAAAAATATTTTTATTTCTGTTTAGAACAAAGTAATTAAATGTTGTATCTTTGGTCATTCTAAAAGGGCCTTTAGAGTTAACTCATAGTCAGTGTCAAATACGTCAATGTTGGCGTGACATACACAGACAACTAAGAGCCTTTTACACCAGTTCAACGTGATTAACTGATTAAATTTAAAAATTAAATATCTTTAAAACCGTAACAGTTATCATTTGTCTGTCTTCGGGAAATTAACTTTATTTGACCTAAAGAACGTTCCCTTAAAGTTATCGTAAATCAAAAAAAACACGGTGTATACAGGGTTGGGCAGATTAAGTGTCCTAGTTAAAAAGAGCCATAAAATTAAAACAAGACAGATTTTTTTAAAATGTATCACGTTTTTATTTTTAGCGTACTATAAACTTAAAAAAACTAATTCATAAGTTCAAATCGCTCGCCATCAGCTTTAATAACTTGACGCATTCTACCATAGAACGCACTACCTCGTCTGGTATTTCATCCCATATCTTGACTAATCGATGCTTGAATGAGTTTAGATTCATGCCCTGTGTGCTCCCAATCTTGCTCAGCATGTAACCCCATATTGAAAAGCATTCAAATCCAGCGATGATGCAGGCCATTCTTGCCAAGGTATAAAATCTGTCAAATTTGTTCTACACCAGTCTTGAGTGCGTTTAGCTATGTGAGATGGGGCACTATCTTGTTGGAAGCAGTAATAGTCGTTTCCATATAATTTATGAGCATTTTCTAGCAAATGACTCTGTTACACGTTCTGGATGTAATAGTCTTGGTTAAATTTTACACCTCGATCAATAAACAGCAGCGGTAACATGCCTCTAGGCGATATCGCACCCCATACCATAACAGCTGATGCACTCTGGAACCGTTGTACGGCTAATTTGTCCACAGGAATATCCTTCAATGAAGCACCATAGACACGATCGTTTTGTTGGTTGTGACTGTCTTGTAACTGAAACATCTTTTCATCGGAAAAAATAATATCATCGCCGTCGTGCCAAGCTAGCAATTCCCTACATTTTTTAACTCTAGCTTTTTTCTGGGCATCTGTTAAGCCATGAATTTTTTGTTTTTTGTAGGCCTTTAGCCCAAGATCATATTTTAAAATACGACTCATTGTTCGACGGGATATTTTTATATCTTTAGCAAGTTTGCTTGCACTTCGAGCTGGATTTCGTCTAATACGCTCACGAATATTTTTAATGATGTTTTTGGTGCGAACAGATGGCTTTCTCCCAGGTTTGGGCCTGATTTGTGAAGATCCCGATTCAAAGAAACGGCCGTTTCTTTGAATCGCTTGACGGTCCGCGATATAAACCTTATATTGATATTTAAATGTTTCAGCGTCTTCAATATCTCACACGGTCGGTATTTTTTCTGGTACAAATCGCACACGAGCTGGCGTTTCGCGTCCATTTTTGAAAACAATATAAAAACAAAATATATCAAGCTGACGTGTAGAAATCATAAAGAAGGTTAAATTGACAACAAAAAAAAAATATGAAGTGAATAAGAAGTTTAGTTATATTTAAGTGAAAAAGCCATACAAAACTAGGACACTTAATCTGCCCAACCCTGTACAAGCTGTGATCCAACTGAACCTTCTTCTCTATTGTATATGGTCACTTGAGGTTTCCACTGCATATGGCTAGGTACTAGAGCCTGCCCGCTACACATATGAGATAGCTGGCCTGTTTCTCTTTTAAATAACTGTACGTGGGATTTATTTGAATATCAGTTTCTTTGTGACATGAAATATTTCTTTGACAAATTAACTTTTTCATCACTCTGTACTTTTTGTATTTTCGGCCAGGACTTGTGCAGGCCATTTTTTTTATAATACTCTGACCACAGTGATTTATCGACTGATGAAAAGTGACGACAGAAGTTTAAGGACGTGTAGATGCGGCGGCAACAGTGTTCAATGTTCTATCGATTTTCAAAATAAATTAAAATAATTTTCTCTAAATTTGTTGCAATCAAACTGCGTCGCCTACTTGTGTAAATCCATTTTAAACTCGAAAACGAGCGTTCCACATCTACCGACGTCAATGGTAAATAATTTAATTTTGTATAATTTTGTAATGTATTTTTATTACTGTTTGTTTTTAACTCAGTTTCTTGTCCTTTTAAAAGCTTTTTTACTGCTGTTACAGTAGCATAACCCGGATTATTCTTTAAAACCATTTTTAATTTGTGGTAAACTAGTTTTCCTGTTAAATGGAGCCTCAATCTTGAAAGTTTTTATTCTGTGGCATTTACAATATTCAAAGCTTCACAATTTATATATTTATGGAAGATCGAATAATACTGCCTATGTTAATATTAACAAACTCCAAATCTTTTCTTAAAAAGGGATCTTGGAATATTTTTTGTGCCTTTCGAATCGAAACTGCTTCATTTGAATTAAATGTATTAATTACTTCCTTAATTTGGTCAAAGTTCGAGTTATAATAGGCCACAGCATTTAGCCAGGTTCCCCATCTAGTTAATACTGGTTTCGGCGGAAGGTGTATATTTGGTACCGTTTCCTTAAATCTTGCGATTCTTTTAGGTACTTTGTTGAATATTTTTTTTACGTTATCAATTAAAGTATTTATTTTTGGATACAAATTTCGGCTCAGGCCTGAAATATGCGTTTTCCTAAAATGTACAATTCTCAAAACGTCTGCGTTCTCACAATGTTAGCATTTCTATTTTGTCAGTTTTCTCAAAATGACTGCTATTTAAAATGTGTACAGTCTCAGAAAGTCGTCTATTCACAATGTTTACATTCTTATAATATTAGCATAACCATAAGTTTTGCTTTTCCGTTATGTTCACTTCTTTATATAGGCTATCGTCTTGTTATGTTTGTCTTCCTATAATGTCTGCTTTATTTCAAATCAATGTTCTAAATGGAAAGGGTTAATTGCTTGGCATACTTACTCTTGACAATGAAGAATTTTGGCAGTTTCGTACGGAGCTGAATGCGAAGATGGAAATTATTAAGGCTAGACGTGGTAACGCAACTCATCCTACAGTTCCAAATTTCTGCCTTTGCTTGATAAATTTTAGAGAGAGATGTTTAAGACTTCTTCTAAAACCAATCCATTACTTACATTTTGACGATTGCTGGGAAGAAGTCGTGATTGTGTTTCGGAAATATCGACGACATGATGAAGTTAATAATGCTTTTGATTGCTTATATTCAAGGCAGCAACCATCAGCATTACGTAAAATGTTGACAGAATAATTATACAAATTTTTGGTAAATTTTGGGTTGAGATGGTAAATGCAATCGAAAAATATAATGTTTAAAAAATTCAGTTCTACTTAGGACTCAAATATATTACAATTATATCGTTTTAGTTTCGTAGTTATTTCGTACAGTCAGCGTCAAAAGAAACTGATCACTTAAATACCTTGTCGCTTTACTGTCACATAAGCAATGTCAAACAAGATTGTTAATGCGATAAAGTACAAAAGTAGCTTGTCAGTTACTTTTGACGCTGACCCTAACCCTTTCCCCGCCAACAACGAAAATTATAAAAATTTCGCTTTAAAATAAATATATTTTAGGTGTAAATGTGGCGTTCATGATTGCAGACATTTTGGGAATAAGACATTTCTGGAATGCAAAATTGTAAGAAGGCAGATATTTTGAGGTTGCAGACATTTTGAGAATAAGCTCTTTCTGAAAAGCGAACATTATACGAAAACTGACATTCTTGGAGACATACATTATAAGAAGCTGACATTTTGAGAAGCTAACATTATGCAAAAGACGTGCTGACATTATGGAAAACAGACATTTTGGGAAAAATACATTTAAGGAAAACGCATATTTCAGGCCTGAGCCCAAATTTCTTACTTTTTCTGCGACTCGGTTTAAGCCGTGTGCAAGGCATGTCACATGAGTTAAGTTTCTAAACATTTGTCCGAGAAATTTTCCAGCTTTAAGCATGTAATAACCAGCGTCCGTAACAAAAAATAAAAAATTGTCCTTATTTTTCTGATAATTTGTTCCCCATAAGTCTTTTAGTGTATCCTCCACTAGAGTTACAATAGAAGCGTGATTCGTTGAGTTTAAAACTTTTGATGCAAACAGGTGTGATGTCGACTCCTCAGTCTGTGATAATTTTCCTATTAGGACATTAACAACATGTTTTCCCATACCATCTTGTGTTTCATCGACCATTAGGTAAATGAAAGAATCCTTCAAATCTTCTCTTATAGTATTTTTTTTCTCCTCGTATATTTTATTTAAGTAATTATTCCTTAAATTTGATTCGTTGGGTAATATAGTTTCCTTTGAATATTTACCATTGATACAATTTGTCATAAATTCTCTGAATTTAGGATTTTGCAGCTGATTCCACGGAATGTTGGAATGGACTAAAAAAGCGGTTAGATCCTTGTTAAATTCGAACTGATTTAGTTTTGAAACATAACGATGTTTATCTGTTGCCAAATGAAGATCAATGTCATGTTTTTTTTGGCAAATGTAAGTATTACATGAAATACAGTAAATTTTGTTATCTTTTACCTGTAATCCTGGTATATGTTTTAAAAGAAAATCTATATGTGAAGAGTAACCATCTTTCTTTTCTTGGTGGCTTCTATAGCTAAATGTTTGACGACGTTGTCTTTCTTTGATTTTATATTTACTGCACATACAATACAAAAAATATTTTGTTCGTTTTTTTCCAGCACACCAATATTCTCAAGTACTAAAGATTCCATATTAATATTTGAATGAAATACAGAAAATACGTGATTTCATAAACAAAATTACGGACACATTAAAACGCATTTAACATTGATGACATTGACATATTACTCTATTTTCTTTGATAGAAAATTAAACAAGGTTATATCTAAAGAGGGTCAGTAAGGTTATCAATACTTTTCATTAAATTGTACTTATTATTCATACGTACAATAAAGTTAGTAACTTATTCATCGTAATCGCCAACCCTAACATCAAACTGTCAAATGCCACGGTTTTGCTACATCCGTTGCGAGGTATGCTTATTATACACGCTGCAGCCCGTGCCCGAGTATGTCGGTGCACCCTTGACAAAATATGCTCTTCATCATTTTTTCTCCGCAGATCGTTAAAGGCATCAGTTATTCGTCGTCGCATCTCGTCCGCAGTGTCACATTTCGTTTTGTACACACTATCTTTTACAGAGCCCCACAGGAAGAAATCAAGACACGTGAGATCCGGGCTTCTTGGCGGCCAACGGTGCGGCCCAAACCTGCCTATCCAGCGATCCCCAAACTCATTGTTCAATTTCATTCGTACTTCGTGTACAGAATGAGCTGGTGCACCATCTTGTTGGAACCAAGTGACTTGTCTTTCAGCCAGTGGTAATTCGTCCAGATAACTGTCTAACTCGGTGTTCAAAAGAGACATGTATCCGTCTCTGTTTAGAGTTGGAGGCAGAAACACAGGTCCTATGATAGTTTCTCCGTGAATCGCCGCCCAGACGTTAATAGACCAACGATACTGGTGACTCGAGAATCGATAAGCGAAAGGATTCTCCTCGGCATACACATGTTCGTTTCGTCTATTCCATATTCCGTTGCGTGTGAACGAGCTTTCATCACTCCAAATAATATGCCTTATGAAATCTCGCTCTTCTACTATCTTTTGTAATAACCATCGGCAGTAGTCTTCGCGGATAGGGCAGTCCCGAGAAAGTAGAGCTTGAACTCTCTGTATTTTGTAAGGGTGAAGGCTGGCACGTTTGAGAATAGTAAGTACTGCAGTATGGGTTATTCTGAAATGTCGACCCGCTACTCTAGAACTTGCTCTAGGATGTCTTCTTAAATAACGCAGCACCCTTTCTTCAAGTCGAGCCGCAATTGGAACAACGCCTCCGCCACGTTGGTCGTTCTGGGGCCCTAGACAAGATGCATTACGCCGAGTCGCTTTTCTGTTCGTTTCGTTTTTAAACCAATCCACTATGGTCCCGCTCATAGGTCATAAGTCCAAATAATCAACAATAGCCGAGCTATGATTTGTACTTCTCTGATAACACATTAATTACCAGCCTACTTAAAACTATAAATAGTTTTGAAGTAATCAGTCGGGATCATTGTTTTTCAGACCTCCGAAGTGAACACACTTAAACCGCGTAATTAGTCTTATCAATAGATCATTAAAGTGAAAGTTGTTTGTTGACGGATTTCTAAAAACTTGTTGTGATAAACTCTATTGAATCATCATGGAAATTAATGACAAAGGTATGTGTTTTAATAATTATATTTTTACTAGCTATTTTTACTATACATTTTATATTTATTTGAGAGCTACGAGACACCTAATTTTATAAAAATATTTAAATTGTTTGTGTATTACCATTGAGTTTTATCAATGACGCCATTCTGTACCATTAATAATTTTGATTGTTTAAAAAGCGTATAAAAGTCTAGTTAGTGTGCCAATAGTCATCTTCTGCTAGATTTTGCTAGATGTTTTATTAATTCGTCCTCTACGTTGTTCGTAGAAGATGCTACGATATTTGTCAATTTCTAATGTATTTGGTTTTCTTTCTTACAGGTTCTTTTTTGCAAGTTCAGTTTACAAGAATGCACATATTTGAACTATGGCATCTTGCTAAAGGATCACAGATAGAAAAATATCGAATTATACTAGAGACAGTTTTGGAAATGGTGCCGGAAGCTGAAAACGTTGAAATCGAAGTTCTAAGTAAACGCGTTAATTGCATAATCCAAAGGATCGCAGATTACTGGAAAAAAGCAGCAAGGAATAAATATGAACTAGTCAGAAAACATGAAAAATGGTTAAATGTCCTTGAAACTATAGATATAGCAAAGAATGAGTCGGTATCTGCGAGAGAAAATCAGTTTACTGGTCAAGAAATAACATCAAATCTCGGTCGACCGAAGAAAGATTTTGAGTCTTGCAGTAAACGAACTCAGCGAAGGAGATTAGTGGACCTCTCAAAAATTGATAACTCGGCCGTCAATGCTTTGATAAATACTTCGTCAACCTCGAGTTGTGGGCCAAATGATAGTCATAAATGTGAAGTGAATCCAAGTGAGATCCTATCGCTAATCACAGAAGCAAAATTAACAAAACACCAATACCTTTTAATTAAAGAGTTCATTAATAGTAAACAATATCCAGTTTTGCCTTCGTATCATAAGGTTTTAAAAGCCAAGAAACAGTGTTACCCTGAAAAATTAACTATTACTGAAAAAAGTGCCGAAGTAGAGTTACAAAATTTGTTGAACCACACGGTTAAAAGAATACTGGATTCTCAAAATATACTGTTATCAAGTATCGATCCCGAGACCATAGGTGATGTTATGTTAGTTGGTAAGTGGGGTTTTGACGGTAGTACCGGACACAGTGAGTATAACCAGTGCTTTTCCGATGACCCAATTTAGAAGATGGAAGTTTATTCGTCATAGTTGCAACAACAGGAGAAGAAACAATATTATGGAAGAATCCTCGCCCATCATCAACTAGGTACTGTCGCCCTATTCGCTTCCAATTTGCAAAAGAGACAAAACAATTATCTAAGAACGAAGAAGATTATTTTAAAAAGAATTAAAAAAATAAATTAGGTCTGATAGTGGACAAGCCGCGTAGCGGAGGAAGCGGCAACTCGAATGATGGGAATACAGCACGTAGGTTTTTTGCTAACTCTGCCATTTCTGCTGAAATTACAGGAATTAAGCAAGAGCTTATTGATAGTTGTGGTACAATTCTTAACTGTCTCAATTCCGGTTACAAAATTAATTCTGAGAGATTTAAATCGTTTGCTTTAGACACGGCTCGACAGCTTGTTGAGGAATATCCGTGGTACAATTTGCCAGCGTCCATTCACAAAGTTCTGATTCATGGGTCTGAAGTAATCGATCAGTTCGATCACATGATGGTATCCATAGGAGAACTATCAGAAGAAGCTGCCGAAGCTACAAATAAAAATAAAAAAGCGTTTCGGCTCAACAATACTAGAAAAATGTCACGTGTTGCGACGAATACCGATGTTTAAAATCGACTTTTATTAAATTCTGACCCACTAGTTACGGGTCTTAGAAAGCTTCCTAGGAAAAAAAAGTGTTTCATCTAAATCTGTCATTAGTTTATTACATTATTGCTAAGCTCATTAAAGTTTCACTAATGAGTGTTAGATAGTTTAATTATAGTATTTTTAAGATAACAACTCTTTACGTGCGGTTCATTCTACTGCATGAATTGCACATAACGAAAAAACTTAGTAAATATGTTTGCGTTCAATATAAGTTGTTTTTTTTTAAATTAAATAGTATTAAGGTATTGTTTATTATATTTTTAAGTGAAAACATGTTACTTACTATTTATAAGTGTTAATTATACAGTATTGAAATATAGTGAATTTTGAAACGTTTTTAATTGTTTTTTTTTTATTATTATTCAATAATATATACACATAAAATTAATTGTAAGTCCTTTATTTTATCAAATAAATTCATAATTAACAACAATATATGCATTTCTTCCCAATAATGTTGGAAGTTTTGGACAAATCGACTTATGACACTCTCTCCATACACGCTGAACCACAGTGCAATCGCGTCACTGCTAGATCACGTAATACGAAAAGTCACGTGATCTAGCAGTGACGCGATTGGTTTAAAAACGAAACGAACAGAAAAGCGACTCGGCGTAATGCATCTTGTCTAGGGCCCCTGGGCTGTTGCTGGTACAACGGCCTGGTTGTTGGCGATACGATCCAAAGCCCTTAAAATTGTCCTATGCCCAGTTGGATGTGGTGGAGGATATGTTTCTCGGTATCGACGCAAAGCTTCAGCCGCGTTATTATTGCACGTCGTGTACAATAAAAGCAAATTCAAATAACCACGAGCATCTAGCAAAGGCATTTTTATTTGAAGAATGACATTAACATCAAATGCATCGATAGCCCACACAATAACGCAAAGAGGTTCATAAGTTAAGTACATAATCAGTACTTCTTAATAATGTTTATTTGATAAACGTTTCACATGCACGTTTTGAAGCATGAAAATGAATGAAATATGCCTACTCAGCAGCACAATTTCAATTTATTCGTAAATAATTTTGTTCAACTAGCTAAAACCTATTTATCAATTTAGGGAAACTAAGATACGATGAAAGAAGGTTCTAATTATCATCTTTAATTGTTTATGAAGATTGAGTATACTTCATTGTCTGTCAATGTCGCTATTTCAGAAATGTGTCAAGTTGTGCTTAGAAGCTGTTAGTAGGTCGTTATTATGTTATTTTATTCATAATTTTAGGAAAAAATAAATAAAGTTGTTCAAGATGTACCTACAAAGAGACTCACAAACCCTGCAATATTTCTTACTGAATTGGAAGCAGGTCTACATAGTCGGTTACTAAGTTCTGTTACTGAGATTAATTACAATTAAAAAAAAAATTAAAGCAGTTTTGCATAAACCTGTATATTAATCAAAACTTTGATTTATATAGAATAATAATAAAAATAATGTATTCTAAACTATTGCAATTATTTGATGTACGAGCTTGAAGTATTCCCATTTCGGACGATAAAATCATAGTTAAAATCACGCACGACGATGATACTGATAACGGCCCCAACTTTTGTAAGAGTTCCTGTAGAGAGTTCAAATTTGCGTGACATATTGAACAGACTTCTAGCTTTAAATTCTGATACGAATGTAATTAAAGCAACTAAATATCCGCTTGGACACCGGTCAATCTTGATGACTCATTAAATCGACTTAAAGATTTCACATGATTTTGCAGAAATACGAAAACACACCAAATCTCTTGCTTCATAAGTTGGAATTAAGTCATGTTGAGAAATATAATTTTGGTCTCTAAACATATACAGAGATAGGATTTTTTATAATATTATACAAAATAAGTTCTTTGGTAAACAAAGGCTAACTTTTAAGCGATTTCACAAAATGAAATTTACAGAAAAGTCATGCGTAATTTCATCGATGCCGGCTGTGAATGTTAAAAGATCGTATCGGGAATTGCGGAAACTAAGAAAAATGATTAATTGTTTTTCAAAATGTATATTAATTAAGCTTTTAATTTTTATACACATTGAAATTAAAAAATAAACATAAGTTAGTTTTATTTGCATCAACCTTAGTAACAGAACTTAGTAACCAACTAGGTAAGTATGCATCCACGACAAAAAAAAAGTAATAATATCCTGTATGAAAATGTTGTTTACAATTAAGTTCACTGACCCAATCATATGTTTAGGGTTGAAACAAGTAGCTTTTGTGTGAATGTTTAACCGGCTGTAATTTGAAAACGGCTGCTTAAATTCACATAGTTTGTATGGGGGAAATAAAGTGTTAAGGCTAAACTATCTCCCATTATCGGGAAGGTCCAAAGTCCTCTTCCACCCTGTATAACGTGCTTTTTATACAATCACTAGCTTTTGCCCGCGACTTTGTCCGCGTGGCGTGTTATAAAAGAGAGATCTTTGTGTGTGTGGGAGAAAGGTTAAAAAATGCTTAATTTTATTATTATTTTTAAATGAGGTTATAGTATAAAAGTAGCTCAGTTGAATAATGAATTGTTATTAATTTTTAGATTATTAGTTTATGATGATTGGTTTGATATAAATTTAGGAAAATACGATCAGTGGAGGCTAACCCTAAAGTACCTGTAGGCTTTCGTCTGGAATTCAGAGGTGAGAATGTGGATGTCAGTCGGTATGAAAGTAAAAGTTTGACCACATGAAAACTAAAAACCGGCCAAGTGCGAGTCGGACTCGCACGCGAAGACTTCCGTACAAAATTAACAAAAAAAAACACGTTTGTTGTATGGGGACCCCCCTATTTTTTATTTTATTCTTATTTTCAGTATTGGTTGTTAAAGCGACAATAGATATACATATTCTGTGAAAATTTCAACTGACAGACAGACAACGAAGTCTCAGTAATAGGGTCCCGTTTTCACCCTTTGGATACGGAACCCTAAAAAGAGTGGCATGGAAGAGTGGTTCGGTTGGTGGGAGGCTGGTGCAACCGGGATATGGGAAATGTATTTAGGAAACATATTATTTATACAATTTCCTTATAAACAACGTTTCTGGTCTTTCTGGAGGGTGGTGCGAGAATGACCAGACTGGATGGCGAACTTACGCGGGAGCACGCCACATATAACTGACCATGGGAGAAGCAGGGCTGTCTTAAATCAACTCCTGCTAGCGCGAGTGTTTGACCCTGCGACTTATTAATGGTCATGGCGAAACATACCTTCAATGGAAATTGTAGTCTCCGAAATTCGAAAGGAAGATCATTTGGGATTAACGGTATTCGCGGTATAAATACCGTTTCTCCCTTTGCAGACCCAGTTAAAATAATACCTTCGACAATATTACGATGCAAGACCCTGACTTGAAGTCTCGTGCCGTTGCATAATTTAGGTGGTTTTAAATTCCTGAGCAACAATACTGGTGCACCGACTCGTAATCTAAGACTGTGGTATGGAAGACCAGCTGGATTAATAGTGTTCAAAAACTCAACCGGATAGTGAACAGCGTCTTCTGTATGTATAACTGTATCTACTGATTTATAAATCATTTCTTCACCTGCAAATGAATTTAGCAAAACGTCATTTATTAGTGCGGCGTGTTCATTTGTGGGTGATAAAATAGCTCTTTCATGCAGCCATTCTATAGGTTTATGTTGAATTTGAGCTATATTTGGATATACTTTATCTATTAATTCCGGGACTGTTGCAACTACAGTGCATAAATTTTCTGGTAAATTTATCAAACTGTGTTTTTCTGGGTATATGCCGTTTCCTATTTTAAGTAGTATATTTGAAAAGTTGCCTGCATTGATATCCCCTTTTAAGAGCACTCGCATATTTTTAGTTAAGTTAAGAATTTCAATAGATGGCCATAAAACTGATCTTTTTAAACATGCTTTGATCTCGTCTGCCCGAGTTCCCCTTGGTACAACCGGTAATGTTTGTCTGAAATCTCCGGCTAACATGAGTGGCAAGCCACCCATCAGAGAGTTACTATCTCTCAAGTCTTGTAAAGTCCTATTCAACGCCTCAAAACATTTTTTATGAGCCATAGTGCTTTCATCCCAGATTATGATTTCAGCTTTACGTAAAACTTTGGCAAAACTACTAAAGATTTGAACCATCCAAGATAGTAATAACCTACAATTTATTTTACGAACAAAAAAAGAAACCCTACTACAGAAAACTACTAAAATTATCCCTACAATTGTATGGCTAACTTTCGTGTCACAACGGAAAAGTTTCATAGAAAATTTAATTGAGTGAGTTAGCGTGGACAACTGACCCGTATATGTACGTAATAAATACGAAATTCATATACAGGGTGTCCCGTAAGTACCACGACAAACTTAAGGGGGAGGTAGGTGAGCAGCAAGCCACCTACCTAATACGGAAAAATCGCCTTAGTAAAAGTCGCACCGTTTTCGAGATATTTGGATTTTTCTGATTTTTAGAAAAATGTACACCTGCACTGAGTTTTTGATCTGTGGTATTCGGAATTTATTATTTTTTATTTTTATTTTATTGCAAAACAATCTTGAATAGTTGTGTTATCAAATGGTAAAAACCAATAAAAAGTAACTATTGTAGTTTTTTTTAGTTTTTTTATTAAATTTAAAATTTGCCTCTTCCGTTTTATTTTCGTAAAACTTTAGAGGAGTTTGGTGTTGGTGCGAGAATTCCCAGGCTTTGTGTGGATTTTCTTCCATCCAGTTGTGGAAATTGTGGGAATTAAATACCCCCATTCTTGTGAATTGAGCTTCATCGGTCCATAATATTTTTCTTAGAAAATTTTGATCCTGATCTAGTTTTTCGTTCATTCGTTGACAAAACACTACCCTAGAAAACCCGTCATTATCTATTAGCCCCTGCACCTTCCTATAATGGAAAGGATGGAGGTTATGTCTTTTCCAACATCTCCAAACAGCTTTACTGTCGACGCCGCAAGTAATGCCTACACCACGTGTTGATAGTGTAGGATCCTCGGTGATTAGGTTAAGTATTCTGTTTTCCGTCTCGGTGTTTATTCCTATAGCTCGCTCGGAGTTGTTCGCTTGAATTCCCCTTTCTCGTAACTGTCTAAACATACCCACAAACGTGGTATGATGGGGTACAGGTCGATTTGGAAATTTATGTCGATACTCTTCAACAGCTTGCATGGAGTTGCCATTACACAGACCATAACGACACCTCCTAAGTATACTGATGCAAGTGCAAAATCACGATTTTCCAGGAGAGCCGTGCAAAGGTAAATACATGTTTAACTTTTTTTCCTTTGAAGATAATGCAATGAAATTTTAGATTTATCTTAATGAAAGCCCTACGTTTTTTTCTACATCATTAGATTTTAAATATCTTTGGTAGTTTTTTAGAAAAGCGCAGATAAACTAGTATACGCGTATCACGTGTGTTTTCATTTATAGTACACTGAGCTAACTAACACTTGATCCAGTATACATCGTTTGTTGCAATTATCACAATTTAGCATATATTCATTATTTTTATAGGTAATTAAGTGATTATGGGTGATAACTTTTATAAATAAATATATTGCTTTGCTCTGTTACCCCTTATTATTATTTTTAGGGCATTAATAATCAGTTGTACCAGTTTACAATAAAAGTCATGTCACTTGAACCAGTATATTTTTATAATATTTTCATGTTTTATGTATAAAAATAATAAGGGTTGACTTTTAAAAATATGCTTTAATTTATGTGGTTTAAATGAAAAGATAGAAATATGCAAAATAACGGTTTTATTCTGGTATAAACTTATTTTCATTTTTATTACAGCCATAATTATTTTAAGTAATAGAAACGAATATAACAAATGCTTTTACCTCTTTACTAGTAGTTAGGGAAATAAAGGAACTTAATTAAATTATCTTTAAAGAAAGTCTTTGATCATTTTGGTATTCATAATGTGTTCAATTAACCCTAATAATAAAATATTATTTAAAAACAAAACAAAAAGTTGGTCAGCGGAGTCTTAGTAATAGACTCTAAAAACAACATTACCCAATATTTATTTATAAAAAGTACAGAGTATGAAGATTTTCACTTGAAAATTTCATTTTGATCTGTAATTGACAACAATTCATTTTGTGCTAAGGTAGTAAAATAAAATACCGATTCTAGATTTTACACTGCTGATTACAGTAAAAATATCTTTGGATTTTTAGTAGTTTTTTTTATATTTAGGAAAAACAGTAAAAAAAGTTGGATTGTGAATGTTAGGAATACACTTATAGTGCCCTTAGTCCATTTATTACCAAAGGAATTCAAAAAAATATACAACTGTCATGTTCATTGTTTATCTGTCTGACGGATTACTTGATTCTGACGACACGCTTTCAATTCTACGCAAAATAGTTTATTTATTTTAATGGCGTCTACAAATTACGTAATTAATAAAATTACGCAAAATAGCAAATTTGTGAACGAACGGCAGCGAATGATTGACATGACATGACAGTCAGTTTTGTTTACTG
Source organism: Acleris emargana (assembly GCA_927399475.2). Classification (NCBI taxonomy): domain Eukaryota; kingdom Metazoa; phylum Arthropoda; class Insecta; order Lepidoptera; family Tortricidae; genus Acleris; species Acleris emargana. The sequence goes on along the minus strand of OV656835.1, from coordinate 50,658,848 downwards.
TTTAAAGTTACTTTTTTAAATTTTATATCAGGCTAAGATCACGACATCAGTATTCCTAACTTTGTATATACGGCCTTTTTAATGACTATTTCTTTAATAAATTATTAACGACGAATTTAAGTTAAATAAAGAAAAACTAAGAAATACGGGTAGTCTAATTTTTAACCAGCTATTATAAACGCGAAAAAACAATAATGCTTTTTTTTTGAAATGTTGTTGGCATACGGATTATAATTTAGCAAAAGAGCATTCAATTGCGGTCTTCAGATTATAGTTTTAAGAATGGTAATGGCAATAGGTTCTAGATTTATCTGCTAATTTACCATTAAAAAAATTAGTATCTAAAATTAAATGACTTCGTAAACTGGGGTTACTTTAGCCCTAGGGGTAACATTGACAACGCCAAAAACTATCTTTATATTTAATCATTCTAATAAATGCTACATCAGGACTAAGCTACTTTTATAGCTATTCATTTATTTAACCAATTTAAAAATGGTTACCACTAAAATAGTCACAGTTTTAAAGATGGGTAAATTTTACCCTAGGGTTAAAGTCATCCGAGTTTTTTGAAAGCGATATCTGGTTGTTATACAAACGTAAACTAAACAAAATGGCGTAACGTTATTAATGTACATTACATTTCGTTGATGGGTTCTTTCATAAAAACCTCGACTCCCCTACTGCACTTAAGAGCCTTAAAGCAGAGACTTTATCAGAAAACGAAAGAGCTATTTTCTGAAATTAATTTCTGTGCAGTGAATCCAAGACAATAGACCTCTATCGATACTAGGTTACCCGTCTCTGAGCCGGTCTCGAGGGCTGTAAGACAGCTTGAGACTTCACACCACACCACATTCAATCCCCTACTTTTGCATGTTGCCTTGAGGATGGTTCCACGGGCCACATTTTTTTTCAATTGTCCTAACCGATCAGTTCCTTCATATCGCTGCTTAAATACAAAAGCGACACAAAACAAAATCAGATACAGTTTGATTTAAAACTTAAAGTAAATAGCATTCTGAATTTAAATGCAACACAAACACATTTTGATTTGTGTCGCTTTTGTATTTAAGCAACGATATGATATTCTTCCTTGCTCCATCCCGAAACCTACTAATTTCAAATATCTTCTATCCCTAGCTTTCTCTAATAAAAAATCGTCCACACCTCTCAGGACTGACCCTGCACTAGGCACCAGCACCAAACACTATCCACTAAGACCAACATACACTATACTCATAGAAAACACACAAGACTAGAAACGAATACATGCGCTCATCACACAAATGTTTGCCCTGACCGGGACTTGAACTCGGGACCGCTAGCTACGTAGGCGGGGTCACTACCTACGTCATTATAAAATAAAAACCGGCCAAGTGAGAGTCAGACTAGCGCACGAAGGGTTCCATACCATTATCTATACAACGTTAGACACTCTACCAGTTGCCGTTATTAATATCGAACAAAAAACGGCAAAAGAATCACGTTTGTTGCCTTAAATATTTATTATTTTAACCTGTTTTTAGCATTTGTTGTTATAGCGGCAACAGAAATACATTATCTGTGAAAATGTCAACTGTCTACCTATCACGGTCATGAGATACAGCCTGGTGACAGACAGACAGACGGACAGTGGAGTCTTAGTACTTAGGTAGGTCCCATTTTTATTTTTATGGGTACGGAACCCTAAACATGCATAATTAAAGCGTAGTGTCATAAAATAAACTGAATTATTGCAGTAATAAAATAAAATTAACTCAATAACTTAGCACTCGATTCCCTGTCCTCTGATTAATTTAAAACCATTGCAACTAATTGTTTTCCTTTTGTTCGCTTCATTTTGATTTGTTACTTGTTTTATTATCATTAATTAATACGAACAAATTACTGATTAGAGAAAACACAAATATTGAATATTAAAATTTAACTTAAAACCGAACTTAGTAGGTACATTACACTTATATTGCGTCGCCACAGACGCGAGTATACTGACCCAAAGTCCGCTCGCGTTACTGGTTTGCGAGTATACTGAGCCAACTGTCAGTTGTACCGCTCACACGCAGCCCCTCCACGGAATCAGTCCCGCGTACTGTGGTGCAAGCGGCTTGACTCAGTATACAACGTACCGATTTACAAAATAGTGTTACTTGCATTGGTATACGTCACTTTATTTCAGAAAGTAGTAGGAATTTCAGCACAAAAAAATTGTGGGAGGTAAATATAAGTATTATAATCATAAAAATGCAAAAAAACTAAAATCGCAAAAAGACCACTTGCATCAGTATACTTAGGAGGTGTCGATAAGTAAAAATGATATCTGCCACGTGTTCCGGTGGATATGTACGCGGACGCGGCATTTTTGTTGTAGTATTTTGATACTCTTGTCGAATGAAAATTCTATGACACGAAATGTCAATGGGCATAGACTAGCTGAAGAAATAACACACCATTTTCAAAAAAGATCAGTCACATAACAATAAGACTTAAGTCACCTTATGTGTTAAAATAATCCCAAATCCTGAGTGTAAAGAGTGGAAAAACACCACCACTGGGAGGGCCCAGGTGGGATGGCTAGGGGCCTGTTCTATAAAGCTACAAATTACAATTTACAGGTTACAAGTTTCCATTTGACACAACCTGGACCAATGACGATCAGTCATTTGAGCAGTGTTTCCAGTTTAGACCTGTAAAATTGTTACTTGTAGCTTTGTAAAACGTCCCCAGGTAGGATACGTAGAACAGGGGTTAAAAATTTAACCATGTTGCCGATTTCATACCAAACAATGGCCTCATTCGACCAAAACTTGAACTTTTTTGCCAAGCTATAAAAACGAGTGAGTCATTACGATCCACGTAATCATTGACGTATAATATTTGATTCGATAATTTAGTTTTTCTATTCCATTCATTCAATTCGAAGATATACTTTTATATGTCTTGCTTTTTATAACTTCTTCAAGAGTGAGAAAGGTATCTTTTGTTCCACTGCCGCAATTACACACATTCTGTAATATTGGTCTTTTATTCTTTATATTTTTTACGTGGGTCTTCTGTGAAGTGAAACATATCTGTCTTTATTTTAATATTAAGGACTGTCTAGAACTGGCCTAATACAAAATTATAAAATATGCACCGGCTTCATTAGGTTCACCGCATGGTATAGATACATGTCGCTGGCACCATTATTTTTCTGTATAGTTAGATTTATGTTTTAGAAGAGGTAAGCACCAGGTGTGAGATCCCGGAGGTGTCTATAACAGACTACTGGAATGGCAGCTACCCTGGTCAAGGCAGGTCCCAGACTCTTCACTGCAAAATCCACGACATCATAATTGTTTTAAACTATATGCATTTTAATTGTGACTTTTTTAATAAGTATACATGTTTACAACATTAGATTGGTTTTATTTTCTCAGGCCGGGGCCACACTGCGAGATTCGGTGAATATTCGAGTTGGTGTCTATACGCCGAATCACGTATGGGCGGCGTAAACAACATACGGTCCGTGAGCACTAAGAAAAACATTCGGTTTGTACTTATCTCTCACTCGGTCTCATACGCTGTTATTGAGAACGAGTGGGAGAGAAGTACAAACCGAATGGTATTTTAAGTGCTCACGGACTGTAGTATTCTAGCAGGGGCTCTATTCTGCTTGAAAATAAAGCCGGCAGATTTAAAATCAATACGACAACCTGTCAAAACCAATATGGTTTTACCGAGTAGAATAGGTTAATAAATATAGGCAGTATTGTCCATCAGTTCCATAGTCTAAATGTGGTTTAAAAAAACAACATCACCAATTTAAAAAAAAATGTGGCTGTATTATTTAGAAGTTCCTTTGTCTAAATTCGTTGGAAAAATAACCAAATGATTACTATTTGTAAAAAAATAGGACGTATTATTTTGAAGTTCCAGTGCCTACATTTAGAATTAAAAAAAACAGCAAAACGTAGTATGAGGTAAGAAATATGTCAAAAACCTACGCTGAGCAGATTTTGTTCGCGAGATGGCAGTGTGATACGTTAGTATCCCTTAGTAGTCTGTGTTAATGACTTTCATATGGGTCATCGATTTTGTTGTTATTTATGTTAGCGTTGATTGAAACTGTAGTCTACCATTTAAAAGAGAAGAAGAAGATGAAATGTAATCTAAAAATAACAATCGTACTAAACATATTTCATTGTTCTGAAGTGTCACCGAAACCAAAATCTTAATATCAAGAAATTGAGGGCCAGTAGCAACATCAGTGTGCCTTAAGTATTTAATGCTGCAGACGACGGGAATCGCATCAACTCAACCAATCTATGCACGAACGAGCGATTCACAATTTATCAACAACATGTTAGTCGCATTAATTGCTATGTTTTGATTGGGTTGTGAACCCTTAGATTATTCATATTAATTAATGGAAAAGCTATTAAGCAGGGGCAGACTCGTGGTCACACCAGTTTGTCACACCACTACTACTCGCTTTGGTCGGAAATTCGACAGAAATCATTTTTATTCCGCAAAAGTAGGTAGGTTAGGTTCGTTAGGTATCTTTAGATGCCCGAAGGGCAAATCGCTCAGAAATAAGAACCCTGCATCAGGCAGGGCTCCGTCGAATAGTAGTGGTGTGACAACCTGGTGTGACCACGAGTCTGCACCCTATTAAGCTATTTAAGTAGTTTCATGTGTAATTAATGAATAAACTTAACTAAAAATATATTTTTTTTATTTATAAAACGTTAGGTACCTAACTTTTACCTTCATTTATGTAGATGCAATTAAGAGACCTCATAATATCAGCATAACTTAGGTACAAAATCAATTGAGTACAGTCAGCTGTAGAGAAACGTGACCCCCAATGTATACAAACTTTGGATGGGGTCGCACTGCGTCTGACTGTAAATGAGACTTTGATGAATTTCTTGCTGGGCATACATAGATTACCTGCAATTTATGGTGTTCCAATATGAATGGGGTCTTAGTAAAAGTTAATCTTTATTAACTTTAGATTTCTCAAAAAGTAACAAAAGATACATAATGTTACAATATTACGTTTATTAGTCCAGTAATTACATGCAAAATAGAATTTACTAGTAGCCATATCTTACGGCGGCGTCTTCTACAATATCCTCTGAAGAACAAGACCGAACATAGTTTCTAACGTTCGGTTGCCAGAGTCCAGGGTGCCTACCGCGAAAACCGAAATTCACAAATTACGGGAATCTCTTTTACTCCAATGAAAGCGGAATTAAAGTGACAGAAAGATGCCCGCAATTGTTACTTAGTCCAATTACTTAGCAGGAGTAATATGCGTGTGAAACAAACGTTGGGTGAACTGAACAGTGCATAAACCCATCACTCTTTCGTCCCTTGCCCCCTGGTATCAGTTGTGGCTCTCAGTAGTAAACACGTAAAACGATGAATATTTCATCCACAAAATTGCAAAAAAAACGATCACTATTCTTAGCCATAGGCCTATCGGTATATTTGCATTGGGTATGTTTAGATTGACTCGTAAATTCTTGGATTCTTTCTTCATTGTTATTTATTAAAAAATTATACGCTGATATTTCTGTTGATTGACACGTAAACAATGTCATGCTAAACACTCATAGTGACAGAACTGGATTTGACTTTTACAGTCAAATTAGATGGTGAAGTCTTGCAACGTCGCAATCATTAAGGTGTTTCATACTGGAGATTTCATAACAACATTTTTACACAAAAATCGAAATATCTCTAAAACCAAGCCGAATTCAGCAGACGTTAATTAACATTTTTAACTTAAAATGTGTTCAGAAATATGCTGTTTACCGGCATGAGGGCATTTATTAAAACTACCGATAATATGTTGCTTTAGCAATTGTTTGCAAGTATTATCAATAAAAAATAATTAAAATAACTTCACAATTAATTTTCTTAGATACAGTCCAATTTCAATGTAGTGCATGTGTTGCGTGTTCATCGTTATCCGTATCGCTGTTGCTTATTACAGGGCATGTCGTGGTACGGGGGCAAAAAACTGTGACAACTAGCACAAAATGTACTGTCGTCCTTCTCATTACGTTTCTGTAAGGAGGGTTTAAATTAATTAAAGAGTTTTTTTTATAAATATTTGACATAAGTACCTAGCAATTTAAAAAGTGATTTCGTTGGATTGTCAAATCACACATGAAAATATTATCAAAATTGATATTAGTTTTTCTGTAAAATGAATTTCGATGCACGAGAATTGTCTGATGTGCTTTTAATTTATGGCGAAACACGGGGAAATGCAGCTCATGCCTTAAGACTTTATCGCGAACGATTCCCAAATAGACAACATCCGCACAATGCTCGAGTGATAACAGCGGCTCTACAGCGAGTGCGTGAAAATAGGCCGATAGTCCCCGGTCAGCCAGAAGGGGCTATGAACAGGATCGTGCCAGTGCAAGTTGAAGAAAGGATTCTCCAGCACTTCAGGCGGGTCCCGACATCAAGTACTCGTGTTGCTGGTCGAATGTTCGGTACTAGCAACAAAACTGTGCACAAGATTTTAAAAAGAAATCGCAAACATCCTTTCAAGTTTTTAAGGGTGCAAAAATTACTCCCCAGGAATTTGCCAATAAGGCACTATTACTGCGATTGGTTTTTACAAAAATGTGAAGACGAAAATGACTTTCAACAAAAAATAATAAGGACCGACGAATCTACTTTTTCTAGAAACGGAATGTGGAACCGCAGAAATAGTCATTACTGGGATGATAAAGAAAACAATCCCCATGTGTTCCGAGAGACTGCTCATCAGTACCGGTGGACAATTAACGTGTGGGCAGCTATTCACTGCAACAGGATCATCGGGCCTATTTTTAGTGATGGGACCTTGAACACGCATAGGTTCTTAGTTTTGATAAATGGTTCACTTGTGGACTATTTAAATACTCTTCCTGAAGAGAACCGTCGCGAAACGTGGTATCAGCTGGACGGTGCTCCTGCACATTCAGCCGTAGTTGTGCGGGAAAGGTTGAACCAGATTTTTGGCCGACGTGTTATCGGACGCTTTGGGCACACTCACTGGCCCCCGAGGAGCCCGGATCTAACGCCCTTGTTCTCTATGTAAAAGTCAACGATACCCAATTGGTCTCCAAAAAAAATTCATTATGACTTTGAAACTGCTGCGAGCAATGCCATTTCAACCATTTTTCCCGACATTCAAATCATGAAGTGTTTTTACCATTTCACTAATTCCCAAGGGAAGCATGTAAAAAAAAAAGAAGAGCAAAGTTGGAAACAGAGCTGTTGGACTATGTTCAGCACTCGCTTTACTTCCCGATGACAGAATTGCGGAAGTGTGGTGTTACATTAAATCGGATACTCCTAACACTGAGAAAATTCAAAAATATTATAAATATTACGAGAATACGTGGCTAAAAAATGAATTGTTCATAAAGCAATGGTGTGTATACGGACAAAGACATCGCACAAATAATGTTGTAGAGAGTTGGAATGCCCAACTAAATAAAACAATGAAAAGGCATCATCCAATAACAGTTGAACGCTTGCTTAAAACATTGTTAGAAAAAGAAAGAAATTTCTGTGAAGAGCCATCTCCTCGTCGGAGTGAACATATATACAGTGGTGGACATATAATTAGAAACAGTACATAAAACTTAGGTAAACACAGAATGAACTATCGTTATGAGTAAAAATTATATTGATTAAATCACTATTGACTATGCCAGAATATAGCCAATGAGTTAAAAAACTCATAAAATATTTAAAAAAGTAAATCTGTTCTATCTTTAATTATTAAAAGATTTTAAAAATCATGATAGTTGAATTTCTATTACTGGCCGCTTGGACAACTAATTAGAAACAGGATCCATGGTTCGTTCCATTTTTGAAACTAAAAAGAAAACCTCTTTTTACGCTTTTTCTGTTGTTTCGGCGGCAATTAAACGTCAATTTGGAAAATTACGTGAATAATAAGTATTGTTAAAAATGGGTAAAAATAAGAGTTGTGACGAGTCAACCAGGCAATTAATCGTTAAATTACATTTAGATCGAAAGTGGACTTATAGAAGAATTGCTAAACATCTAGAATGTTCTGTGAAGAAAGTTTTCAACGCTATTGCTCATTATAAAACTAACGGAACTACTAAAAGTGTTGTTAGAAAGGCTCGTCCAAGGAAAACATCTCCCCGGGAAGATTTGCAAATAATACGTGTAGCTAAATAGGACCCGTTCAAAGGCTCCAACGAGATTAGAAATGAAGTTTTTTCACCTGATGACCCAAGGAACATTTCCTCGAAACTGGTACGCCGCAGATTAGTGGAAGCTAAATTGTTCGGGAGGGTTTCTCGAAAGGTACCGCTTCTTACCAAGCAACACCGAGAGAAGCGATTATTATTTGCAAAGAAATATCTTAACTGGACCGTACGAGAATGGAAAAAAGTGTTATTCTCGGATGAAACAAAAATAAATATGGTGAATTCAGACGGCAAACGCTACGTTAGACGTCCAATAAACCATGCTTTTGATTATAAATACACGAGGAGCATAGTCAAACACGGCGGTGGTAATATTAAAGTATGGGGATGTTTTTCTGGTTGCGGAGTTGGACCCGTCCGTAAGATTGAAGGTATAATGGATCAATTTCAATACATAAACATCTTAGAAGAGACAATGATTCCCTACACCGACGACCATTTGCCTGTGACCTGGATCTTTCAGCACGATAACGACCCAAAACACGGCCCGCAGTGTTAAATCCTTTCTTAGTGAGCAACGTGTTACCATGTTAGACTGGCCTGCAAATAGTCCCGATTTAAATCCAATTGAAAATTTGTGGTACGTCGTTAAAAAAAAAGTCTCCGTTAAACGTAATTCCAGTCAAAATGAACTTTACGAAGCCTTTGTTGAAGCATGGAACTCGATCCCACTCGATAAATGTATGAAATTACTTGAATCAATGCCACGTCGTTGCAGAGCCGTCATTAATAACAAAGGCTATGCAACTAAATATTAATGGTTAAGAAATTTAGTAAACCAAACATTATTTTACATAAATAATTTGAAATTGTTGACGTTGACACGTTAAAACTTTGATTTTTACCTCATTTCTTTAGTGTTTCTAATCCTTTTGTCCGGGTCTGCCTAAAACGCACTCTGACTAATTCGCGTTATGCCTAAACGTCATTTGAAATTCGCTGTTAAACTATGTCGCTATTCGTCTAATTCTTATATTACCTATTTCGCAATCTGCCTCAAACGTAGTACGCCTAAGTCGCTGTTTGTCCATTTCGCGTTACGCCTAATTAGCAGTTAGGCTAAAACACGTTACGCCTATAGATAAAAGTATAACAAATATGAGGTAGGTTTAGGTTATGTTAGTTTTGCAGCAGGCCCGGAGGGCCAAAACCACCCAGAAATAGGAGCTCTGCGTAAGTGGAGCTCCGTCGACTCTGTTAAAATTAATTTTGGGGAAGAAGGGGAAATTCGCTTTTGGACAAAATCGCATTAAGTTCAAGTCTCACTCAGCTGAATTCGCTTTTGGACAAAATCGTAATACGTCCGAGTCTCACTGTGCCAAGTTCGCTTTAGGACAAAAACTCATTACGCCTAAGTCTTATTTCGACTATTTCTCAATTGGTCTAGGCATAACGCGAATTAGTCAGGGTGCGTTTTAGGCAGACCCGGAGAAAAGGTTTCTAATTACTTGTCCATGACGGATGGTACTGCAAATGTCGTTTAGTTGTTTGTACGTAACTAAATATCTAAATGGTAGTTGTAAACTCGGATATTTATTTGTTTTTTAATTAATTATAAGTTGTTGAACGTATTCTATGCATTTTGTTGTTTTATTTCCAAAAACAAAAGTTTTACGGCAATGTGCCTTGTATAATGTGAACTACGTCGCAAGTGTTTCTAATTATATGTCCACCACTGTATATAGAGATGATTTCATAACAAAATGTCAAATGGAGTTGATACATAATGAAATAGATGTTGGTTATTTTTTGAATAAAGTGCGATAGGGATTTTATGTTTATTTATTTTAATTGAGGTTGACTACACACACAGAGCACAGAACCGCGCCCCTACTAGAGACGGTATGCTCCCAACTTTCCATACAAATCAAGCGTGTCAGTGGGCGTCACCGTTTACTCACACTAGTGCACGCACTACTACATAAATGACATATCCGTATTGTCTTAGTTGTCAACCATTTGTCCGCCACAAGAAAGTCATAAGTGCTTAAGAGTGCTGCGGTGTGAGGTCGATATTTTTATCGACATTTTAATGAGCCAAAATTGGACACATGACTATTTTAAAAACAATACTTCGGCAATATTCAAAATTATTCATAATACCTTTAGGCATGCATTACCAACTAGGTGCCAAAATAATAGAAATCATTTTATTGGGGTTGTTTATTAAAATCAAGATTATAAAAAAACTTGAACCGGAGCGCCATCACTGCCCCAAAAATAAAACATTTTTTTACAATAACTTCGTATTAATAAATTGGAGTTGTGTTTTTTTGTAAGGTAGTTCAGTCTGATGTCCACATATTTTTCCACATATTTATAAACTGATTGATTTCACAAACATCATTTAGCAAACCTCTTTTTTTCCGAAACTGTACATATTTCAGGATTTCTATGAAACTAACCTAACCTAAAGCGTTTTGACACGATAGTCCTGAAAGAAATCCTGAAAATATTTTCAGTTCCGGAAAAAAGCAGTTTACCAAATTATATGTTTATGAAATGAATCAGTTTGTGAAAGTTCCTCCTCCTCGTTAAAAACAGGATGGAGTTTCATTGTTGGAATAGCATCAGAAAATAGCTATGTTCTGGTACTCCTTTTCGTGGTACTTCCAGCCTCGAAATGGTCTGAGCAAATCGTACCATGTTTCTGAAGAAACCAGTTTAACTTTCCCGTCGCTAATATTCATTTATCTTTAATGTAAGCATCATTAGGAAACCTAAAAGGAACACTTAGTAAAGGAAAATTTAAATGGAATAAAAATTCATTGATACTTTATGAACATTGATGCACTGTATCGATATGACGCCATACACCGCTACACTTCATTAACGCATTTACTGGCGTCACTGGCTGGTGAGACTGCTTACGGCGCGGTGGAGGTTTTGTGTTAAGAAGAAGAAAAGGACGAGGTTTTGTGTTCCAAGATAACCTCAAATCGCAATTTTCAAATAACCAAATATTGATTTTAAATACTTAATTGTGATATGATACGCCAGAATTTTGTTTATTCACGTTTTTACTTTGGTTATTACACCATATCACAGCACAATGAGGCATAATATCGCTTTTTGATCATGTGCACTCTACAACGTCCAAATAGACACTGACGGCCTTTACCTTCATCAATTGCGCTCAGCGCAACTGCGAGGCACGAATATTGTCTTCACTGCCGTCTCTAGTAGAGGCGCGCGGTGACGATTCAGTGCTCTGTGACTACACACAATGAAACATTAATACAGGGTGAATGATTCGATTAGTTTGACCACGAGGAAGCATAATTCCTCGTTGTCAAACCAGTTGGACAAAAAAGTTTGACTACGTGGAAGGAGGGCCGAAGGCAAATAACCTTCATAGCTACCAGTGCTACTGCTACCTGAAATATATCTATAGGTGTTAAGCTAATGGATGAACTGAAATAAGAAATAAATCAATTGTCAGTATCACTACTCATATTTCACTTCAAATGTACTTTTCCGGATTTTAAAAACAGGCGGCAGAACAAACAAATGGCGGCAAAGATAACCTGTGTCACGAATATGAATGGTTTTTTTTTAATCATAGACAAACTAACAAAGTCCCTATTCTAATGTCATTCGACATCTAAACGGCGTACGACACTTTACTTAAATTATACCGAGTTGACGTTTAACGGATACTAGAATTGACCCCCTGTTTGAAATGTCTTGGCTTTGGAAGATGTTCCAAATTTGAACAACATTACTTTATCAAAAGTTGTATCGTATTTTTAACTTTCCATTACAGCTACAGATAAGAAAAAATATCATAGTAAAATTGTATCTTGTAATGATGGTCATTGTCTACGGATTCTGAACGCATTATAGAGGGCTTATGATATGAGTGTAGATAAACAATTTAAAATGTTCTTCTTCAACAATCCTGAAGGAATGGCTTCCATGTACAATGAAGTTGATTAACAATCTATCAAAGTGTATTTTTTTCTCATTGCGGCATTTTCTCTGCTTAACTTCAAAATTCGGCTGGTGGACCATAGAATGTTTCTTGAGTATTGTATGCGGAGTTTTTACAGATAATTTTTTGTCACAATGTTTGAACTGCATACAATTTTCGACCCGTTGATAAAATGTAGACTTTAGTGACAATACAAATCTACGTTTCCGGGGGTTAACTACTAAAGAAACCCCCGATGAATTACCGTTTGTATATTATAGTAGTATATTGGTTAAGCTAATGGATGAACTGAAATAAGAAATAAATCAATTGTCAGTATCACTACTCATATTTCACTTCAAATGTACTTTTCCGGATTTTAAAAACAGGCGGCAGAACAAACAAATGGCGGCAAAGATAACCTGTGTCACGAATATGAATGGTTTTTTTTTAATCATAGACAAACTAACAAAGTCCCTATTCTAATGTCATTCGACATCTAAACGGCGTACGACACTTTACTTAAATTATACCGAGTTGACGTTTAACGGATACTAGAATTGACCCCCTGTTTGAAATGTCTTGGCTTTGGAAGATGTTCCAAATTTGAACAACATTACTTTATCAAAAGTTGTATCGTATTTTTAACTTTCCATTACAGCTACAGATAAGAAAAAATATCATAGTAAAATTGTATCTTGTAATGATGGTCATTGTCTACGGATTCTGAACGCATTATAGAGGGCTTATGATATGAGTGTAGATAAACAATTTAAAATGTTCTTCTTCAACAATCCTGAAGGAATGGCTTCCATGTACAATGAAGTTGATTAACAATCTATCAAAGTGTATTTTTTTCTCATTGCGGCATTTTCTCTGCTTAACTTCAAAATTCGGCTGGTGGACCATAGAATGTTTCTTGAGTATTGTATGCGGAGTTTTTACAGATAATTTTTTGTCACAATGTTTGAACTGCATACAATTTTCGACCCGTTGATAAAATGTAGACTTTAGTGACAATACAAATCTACGTTTCCGGGGGTTAACTACTAAAGAAACCCCCGATGAATTACCGTTTGTATGATTATTAGAACTCATTCTGCCCTGCAGAGCCTAAACCGCAGTAAGTGCAAAAAGTTCATTTCGAGAAAACGTAAAAAATGTCTTTGAAGTGTAATTTTTCTACCTTTCTAATGTTTATTGTGTTAATGATTGACTTTCAATAAAGAGTAATAAGCACGAAAAATATGATTATGACAAAAAAAATGCTTTGAGTGTGTCATTAGCTAAAAAAAACGGTTTTTTCTAAATTCAGAGCCGTTACGGCACTCTGAGTTTTCCCTAAAAAGATGAGCTATACTGACTAAAATGCCGTAAAAAAACCAAGTACTGCAAAAACGTGTGATATTTTTTGTCAATTGCAAGCTAAGATGCAGTATCAGAGTCATTTACACTGCATTTAAGTCAGTATCGTGATTAAAGTGTATGTGCTACGAACTCCAGGTACTGCGTTTTCACATAAATGAAATGCATATTTTCGAGAAATATAACTTTTATTTAAGTAAACCTTATAGTTTTATAAAAAATAAAGGACGACCGATAATCACACTAATTTTGAGCATATTCTTATAATTATTCTTTGTATTGCAGCTTGACCTTTTCATTGGTACAAATATAACCGCTAATGACTTTGCTGCATAATTAAACTAACACGATTGAGATCAACATTTGTTATAACAACCCAACTTACCTGTGTGGTTGCCGGGTTAGAATAGTGCCACTCCATGTCTTCCCGTGGATGTCGTAAGAGGCGACTAAGGGAATAAAGGCTTGCAGTACTGTTAGGCGATGGGCTTGCAACCTGCCACTAATACGCTGGTAAACATCTTAGCCTGATTGTGCAAAATGTGGTTACAGAATTATCAACAAGTTTTTAGAGTTGTTGGTAATTCTGTAGCTCTGCCTACCCCTCCCCGGGAACAAAGGCGTGAGTTTATGTATGTATGTAACCCAACTTAAAACTGCTAGAAATAAAACTTAGTTACTACTAGTGGTCCTGATATCCGTGTAACACGCGGAACCGTAGCTCCGTGATCTTAGCACCGGCGGTGCTAAGTTCCCGAACTACACGGTCACGCCAAGATACGTATCCGTGTCTACGTTCGGCTACGTATCTGCGGATCTCGGCTCCGGCTCCGCTCCGCACGGTTATTGAATGAAAGCTTGTCGAACTTCATTAAACGTCACGGTCACGGGCGGATCGGATCTACGTGTAAATAAGAAACGTATCTCCGTGTAACACGGAGCTACGTATCTTAATTACACGTAGCCGAATTTCACGTGTCGAACGGGCCGGATCTCCGTTGCCGTGTTACTCGGTAACGGAGATTTGGCTACGGGTACACGAAACACGGACACGACCAGGAGCCCTAGTTACTACGTACTAAAATGCTTAAAAAAACCTTCTAAAATACAAAAAAAACAGTACTTATTGAAATAAGATACTTATTAATCAGACATTTATAATGACATTTATCACACAGTTATTATAGTCTCTTAATTATTTGCATCGCATTAATTGCTTAACATTGTTATTGATAGAAATATCATCGCTAAGTACTGTGACTTTGCCACAAAATAACTCAACTGAGATCAAAATTATGTTATAAAAACCTACATTGAAGCAGCAAAGCTGCTAATAGTTATATGTTAAAATTAAAATAAAACCGCCTCAATCATTGGTTAATTTTTAAACTGGCTTAAACACGCATCTTTGCTTCATTATAAAAACTAATTCTATGTTAATTATTGACCACTAAAATACTCGGTAATCAGACTTATAGAGAGTAAAGGCACGCTATTCTAGTAATTGTTTTCGAGTTATTAAGGAGATCACACCGTCCGGGTCACTCACGTAAATTTAGACGTATTCGAATAACGCTTGAAATGTTTCGGGCTCATGAATAAGGACTCCAGATGAGCCTGAAACATGTCGAGCGTTTTTCGACAGTATATACGTAAGTAACCAGCATAGGAAGCACTGATAAACATGCTTATATAGATAAATAAATACTTAAACTTAAGAAAATGATCTCCTGCTGCTATATTTGAAATTTGACGTAAACGAAAACAATAAGAACAAAACTAACACTAAATACCTAAAGTAACGATCTGTAACTTAGAACATTATGAAGTTAAAATCGGAACTACATAGGTATCATAACATTAACTAAGTCAATCGGATAACTAGCAGAGAATCAAAATTGGATTGCATGAAAAGCTTTGGATTCATTGGTTGAAAGTTAAAGAAACGTAGGCATTAGGTATACTATTTTATCATCGACCGTAACCTAGTCCGCTCACTAAATAAGTAATACCTAATATGAAGACTAGCCTTTTCAAAAAACTAAAATATGTAAATCAATGTACGTTAATTACGAGCCTATCCATCGCCGCGGTATAATTTTGATGTACCTACTTACTTGAAAAACCAAGCGCCGCGCACCTGCCCTCCTCGCACGGCGTCTAGGACACGACTGACTGAGCAACAAATACAGACTAAGGCGCAGTAAAGGACAACACAACCATGGTACAACTTTAAGAAATTTATTGAATTGCCATCTAAAGGGCAGTAAATACAGACTGACACTGCACTTTAGACAGTAATTTGGTTTCTTATTAACTAATATGTTACAGGTTAAACGTTAGTAAAAAGTCTTGCTACTGCGGTTTAAACAGTAATCATTAAAATATTTAGATTAAGATGTACCGAGTAAAACTAAACATCAAATGGCAAATTGCGCTTTAATATGTAATTTAGTTGTTTATTTACCACAATGCTACCTATTAAAATACAGTAAACAGTCTTGCTACTGCGATTTAAATAGAAGTAATTAAGATACCTACATTTAAATATAACGTGTAAAATTGAGTATCCAATTCTAATGCGCTTTAGTTAGTAAACACAATGTCAAGATTTGTTAAGAATACTTCTTAAAACTCACTTTCCGTACATCTTACTGCAGTTTAATAAGGAAATAATTGATAAAATAAATAAAATGAGGAACGCAGTTCATGATTTTTAATACAAAAATCTGTTGCTGCATTTTAATAAGTTACCTCATGAAAGAATTGATGGTTGCCGTAAAGCTAAATTGCACGTAAAATAACACACTTACTGCGTTTTAACTAGTAAACCTTTGGAAAACTGAAGGTGAAAGGCCAATGGCGGCGTTTTAGGTGGTTTCAATATGGATTATTCATTGAGCACTTGTACGTACTGCATAACTATGTTTTTTTTAAATATATTTCCCGTTGTCTGAATCACACACCGATTAGATATACATATGCGTATTGATCTCGTGATTAAAAATAACGAATTTTTATTTTTATTTTTTTTGCAGTTACTGCGGTTTTTGGATCTGCAGGGCAGCATTACATCCGTTTAGGCACAAAAAGTTTCACAATGTTATTTTAATATAATATACCTACTCGTATATTGAAACTTTCACTTGACTTGAGACATTTCGATGCTTGAGACATAGCAAATTTGACAATCATGTCAACTTTTTCGTATAATTTAAATATTCTCTATAAAGAGCCAAGTTGGGAAAAGGCAACCTAAGTGGCTGAGTGACAGTAAATAACTGGCTATCAATAATAAAGCCATTAAAATATTCATAAATACTTTTACTCGCGTCTCTGTCCGCGTATATTTTGATTACGGTGATTATTTCAGGAATTGTATAATTTTCCAAAATAAAAATTCTACTATGTATACAAAATTCTAAAAAAGCTGTTACTACCTCTATTATTATAATATTTATAACACTAGCTATCCGTCCACGACTTCCTCCGCGTGTAATAGGTTTTTCCGTACAAACTTTCATCCCAAATTTCATCTATTGAAAGGGTTGATTCTTGGAATAAAAATTACTCTATGTTCATCCCCGGGTCTCAAACTATCTCTGTACAGGGCGAACGACATGAAGTGTTACCAAATTCACAAAATCGAGCCTGGTGTCAAAGTAAATGCGACTTACTATCGGGAAAATGTTTTGGAAGCTGCGTTGGAGCCTTGGGCACGCAAACATTTCGGTAGTAGACCGTGGACATTACAACAAGACTCGGCCCCGGCTCATAAAGCTCGTGTGAACCAAGAATGGCTGAACAACGCGTGCCACAATTTATTTCGTCCACACAATGTCTTCCGAATTCCCCAAACGCGAACCCGATGGACTTCTATTATCTGGTCCATTGTGGAGAGCAAGGTGAGGAGAAGAAAACATGCCAGTATGGATGCATTGAAGAAAGCGATCGTACGTAATTGCCATTGCATACCGCAGGATCACATTCGTGCAGCGTGCAACTCATTTTTCTACCGTCTGAAGGCCATAGACAGCAGAAGGTGGTCATATCGAGTTAAAATAAAGTAATCTTAAAAATTTGATATCTTTTTCTCATTTTTTTCTTAATAATGAATAATTTAAGACAACAAAAAAAAATCGTAGCCTTTTGAATTTGGTAACACTTTATATCGTTCGCCCTGTACTTACCAAGTTTCATTTCAATCGTTTTAATGGTTTCAGCGTGAAAGGAACAGACAGATAGACGGAAATATAATAGTTACTCGTACTTCCGGATTTATGTGTTGTAACTACGCTGTTAAGAAAATACTGAAATTAGTCATTTGGAGACCCCTCGATCTAAGGGTGTGGGTATTCTTTTAGAAACGAATAGTACAATGACTACAAATGCCATAAGAGAACCAAGGAAGCTCATGCAACATTTATCATCCTAGAATTCTAAATTTACAAACTTGCTGGCGTCATCTAGTTGAATTTAAAAGTTACATTTCATTTTGGCTTCATTTCGTCATCAGTTCTTAAAGCCGTGAATGCCTAAGCCCCTTTTTCAATTCATTATGAAAACCATACAAACAGACAGTATTAAAATCAAAAGAAAGATACACCTAAGTAGTGTAGCGTTACCGCTACAAAATCGCGTCGCGCGTTTATTTTGTTTATTTTTTAGGTGTTCGAACTCTTTTGTGTTAGAGTTGCTGGAATGCGTTGTTGATGGTTTTGATTATTATTTTAAAATTTTGAATGTGTTGTCAGATTGTTCGGCATTGATGTAAGAGTGTTTTTTTTGACATTGGTGCTTCAGTCTCGTAACCGAAGGGATAGATTTTTTGTTCTTGACTTTGTACATTTAATCAATTGCAGTTTTAACAGTGATCTAGTTCGCATAGTTGGGTGCACGGTCACTATAAACACTTTATCTGTTGAGCGAAAGGAAGGAGCTTCCTCATGGTATTCGCACCATATAATACCGGCTTGATCCGGGTAAGTTACTATTTATTAAGATCTTAAGCAGTAAAGATCTTTCCTCGCTACGCCCCGTTCTGTTTGTCTTGTCGTTCGTTTCTTATTGGATCTTTTCATTCTAGTCCACCTACCCCCTGAAGAAGTAGCCCACTTAACTGCTTTGGACGATATATTGGGCTATCACACGCGTATAGCGAAACGCATGTACTTACACGCGTCGTACCAACGCGTGTGACTCCGGAGACTTCGGCTGCGAGACTTTACCTTTCACCCTTTTTCAAGATAAGCCACAATAGAAGTTATTTTTTATTAAAAAAAAAACCACTTTCTATATTTTTTTATATTTGCGTACGGGTTTAATTTGATAATGATTTAAGCATTTACAATTCCCATCTCGGAACTCCGATCCAAAAAAAATATGCATATTTTTAGGGCCCCTTTGAATATTAATTTGGTAGGGATTTTCATCTCCAAATTCTAAAAGAGCCCGCGAGCTCCATGAACCATTGTTCTTTTTCGGACAATATTCGGCAACAAATCTTAAATCATTCTTAAAATACTCTAACCTCTAAATTTGTGGTTGAGTCCACTTTCACAACTAAGATTTCATAACTGGTTATGAATAAGGATTTTTATTCACTGTTTCATAACCAGTTATTAAACAAGACTGTTTTTTCCATTTTCATAATCAGAAACTAGGTAGGTTTAGGTTATGTTAGCTTTGCAGCAGTCTTGGAGGGCCAAGCCACCCACAAGACAAGCTCCGTCGACACTGTCCAATTGATTTGAAATAAGAGTGGTATCTAGGTTCTGGTTATGAAAATGGAAAAAAAAAGTCTTGTTTAATAACTGGTTATGAAACAGTGAATAAAAATCCTTATTCATAACCAGTTATGAAATCTTAGTTATGAAAGTGAACGAAACGAAATTTGTGTGTTTATCTTTCATTGTCGACACTTCTAACCTCTAAATTTGTGTGTTTATATTTTATTATCGTCACTTCACCCAAACTTGCTTCTGTATATTTTTTTATACTAATCTTTGTCGCGACTATGGTTTTATCTATTTTCGACACAAATTATTAACAAAATAAACAATCTTTAGGTTTCAATTTATTTTTTATTGGTATAAAATTTCTACGTTTATCCTAGGCACAGTCCTAGGATCAGTTAGTGCTCCCTATTCCCCCTAGGAGCGTTACAGTAGGTACTGATTACTATAATACTACTTTACTCAGTACCTATATTCCGTAATCTCATAATCTCAAGTGTTCTTACAATTATAAGTCCAAATGAGTTCTAATCATGACTCAGTTGTTTTAAATGCCTTAAGAGTAAACAAAACACTCGAGCCTATGTAGAGGACTCGAGTCTCTATATAAAACTACAGAAGACTTAAGTCCCCTTAATTTCAAAAGAACTTGAGCTTCGATTCGATGACTAGAGTCTAAATGTCTCAAATCATCCGCGGTTCAAGCTCAATCATTACTTTGCACTAATGTCAGTAAATTTAATATAAACTTTGAATTCAGCCCTATAAATTCCGTTTCAATAGTCAAAGTATTTAAAACGCTTAGTTTAAAGAAGACTGAGGATTTGTGGAGCACATCAGTTAGTGTATTTTTTCATATCATAGGTGTAATTGCACCCCATCTAGCATTAATTTACAATAATTGCATTTCAGAAGGGATCTTTCCAGATCTTATGAAATATAGTAAAGTCATACCTCTTTTTAAATCGGGTGAGATGAGTGATATAACGAACTTCCGTCCCATTTCCATACTACCAGTTTTAAGTAAAGTCTTTGAGAAACTAATTCTGAATGATATGTTAGGTCACTTTAATAGAAATAAACTACTTAACAATAACCAGTTTGGCTTTACCAGAGGTCGATCAACAATTGATGCGGCATCTGTTCTCATTAAATATATATATAACAGTTGGGAGCAATCTTGCGATGCAGTAGGAATATTTTGTGACCTTTCTAAAGCTTTTGATTGCGTGGTTCTTACGACCCTTATTTTAAAATTAGAACATTATGGATTGTCTAATAAAGCTATAAGTCTTATGTCATCTTATCTCAGTGATAGAACTCAAACAGTTGTTGTAAACAAAACACAATCTGATGGAGCTACAGTGAAAATAGGTGTGCCTCAAGGCTCTATTTTAGGTCCTTTTCTATTTTTGGTTTACATAAATGACTTGCCACCATTAGTAGACAAACTTTGTGATATTGTACTTTAGGCTGATGATACTTCACTAATTTTCAAGGTAGACCGAAAATCTATAGACTACAGTAGCATAAACTCCACACTAGTTAAAGTACTTAATTGGTTTACTAGCAACAATTTGCTACTAAATGCTAAGAAAACTAAATGTGTTAGATTCGCTTTGCCTAATGTTAAACCGTTAGATACTAGTATTTTTCTAAATGACGAGAGTTTGCAAATCGTAGATTAGGCAGTTTTCCTAGGCATAACAATAGATAAAAATTTGCAATGGAGTCCCCATATAGCTGTACTGGCAGGTAAACTAAGTTCGGCAGCTTACGCAGTTAGGAAAATTAGACAACTAACCAATGTTGAGACAGTTCGCTTAGTTTATTATAGTTATTTCCATAGTGTTATGTCGTACGGTATTCTGGTTTGGGGTAAGGCAGCTGACATACAAACTATATTTGTGTTACAAAAAAGGGCCATTCGTTCTATTTACAACTTAAATTCCCGTGACTCCTTAAGAGATCTTTTTAAGGAAATTAATATCTTAACTGTAGCGTCACAATTTATTTATGAGAATATTATTTATGTTATAAAAAATTTGGATTCTTTCACAAAAAAATCTGATATACGTAATTTAAATACTAGAAATAAAAATAAAATAGCTATTCGAAAATTCCGCGTCCGTAAAGTACATAAATCATTTGTTGGTCAATGCATTCATTTCTATAATAAATTACCTGAGGTAGTATTAAAGTTATAGTTCTGTCAATGAGTGCTTAAAAAGGGGGTGTGGCAGGAAAAGTTGAAAGCAGAATTTTTGACTTCGGAACTTTGTTTGGACTAGTTAGGAGATAAACATACTAAAAGTCCCCACCCCTAGGAGGTGAGCCCTAGGGGGGGGGGGGGGCACAAAGAAGGTCCCATTTTTTTGTTTTTTGTTTACATCTTGAAAACGATGCGTCATAGGAAATTTTGTTGTATTACATCATTAAAGCTGATAAAATTCTCTACAACTTTGTTCATTATGTTTTTTACCTATTTCCAATAGTTGTCTAGATATGAACTCCGAAAAACGGTCGATTTTCAAAAATGTGTTTTTGCGTCACGTTTTTTGTCATACATTGCTCTCTAACTTGCAAATACATCATCTGAGAAAAACAACCTCCTACATACCTTGTAAAAAGTTGAATTCTCTTTAAGAATATATATATATATATATATTTATATCAACTACCGTTGAAAAGCTATACCACATTTTAAAATTTCTGCAAATTGAAACATTTCGAATAAATACCCATAGTATAGCTCATTACTTTCGCTACAGATGCAGCCGTAGATTTCAGGTTACATATTAATCTAAAAAAATATTTTTTTAAATTACGATTTGAATTCAATTCTGTAAACAGCACAAAGCTGTTGCTGCAGCTGAACATGAGCGGAGGTATCGACTTAAGCAGTCTGCCGATATAAGTCTCAATTTAGAAACAATGATCGATGTCAAGCAGGAACATTTTCTCTCAAACAGCCACAATAAAGCAACCTGATTGCCGTTCTCCGATGTCAACTTAATAGCAACGGGATTGAGACTCAACAAACTCCAGACGACGCTGACTTGATGATAGTCTCTACTGCCATTGAAAAATCAAAGGATTCTCTAGTTGCAGTCATTGGAGAAGATATTGACTTGGCAGTTCTGCTCATGGCAAAGACTCCGTCTGACCAGTATATTATATTCGTCAAACCTAGCAGAGGTAAAGTCCCCACAACCTATTATTCAAGTCAGAAATTGCAGCAGCTGGGCCTGATCGACATATTATTTCTTCACGCCTTCACTGGATGCGACACCACGTCTGCAGCAGTTCGGAGAAGCAAAGTTGGTTTCTGTAAACTTTACTTAAAAATCCAGATATCCGTCAAGCTGCTGAGTTATTCTCGAATCCCTCCTTATCGCATGCTGACATAAAAGCAAATGGAAACATATGTTTTTTGAGGTGGTAGGGAGCAAAACAGAAGGAGACCTCTCTGAATAACTATCGGTACCAGTGTTTCCTCCAGTCAGTCTCGAAAGTCAAGCCGGACATTTCGTCCCTTCCACCAACCTGAGGGAGCAGCGATGGGGCACTCCTTCCACCAGGTCCAGACTTGGCTAGGACATGATCTTTCCCCTGAACTATGGGGATGGACACGGAATGAAAGCCATCTCTTGGTTCCTGTCCAAACCAAAGATCCAGCTGCACCAGAAGAAATATTAAAGCTAATATTTTGCCGGTGCACCACTGATTGTAGTAGTGCTAGATGTGGGTGTAGGAAGGCCTCTATGCTGTGCTCTACCATTTGCCACAATTGCCACGGTAGTTGCAATAATGGCATCCCCATTTTGGACGCTAACGACGATGACGACGACGATGGTGGGGATGATGTAGCAGAAGTAATAGCTGTCTTACCATCGTCTGATGACTATTCGACTGATGAGAATGAAGAAGAGGAGACAAACGCCGAGGGAAAACCAAGAGGGCCCGTCTTGCTCAAAAAGGCGGCGAGTGATTGATTGAATAATGTGTTTGTTGTATATAAATAGTTAAATAGTGTGTTTACTGTATATAAATTGTTACTTATTCTATTGTATATAAATTGTAAAATAATGTCTGTTGTATATAAATTGTCACTTATAGTGTTAATGTAAATTCCTTTTTTTAAATTGTTATGTAACGTTGAAATCTACGGTTACGTCTGATACTCGTAATAGCGAAAGAAATGAGCTTTGCGCTATGTTTATGTGAAATAAATTTGCCGAAATTTTAAAATGTGGTATAACTTTTCAACGGTTGATGACATATTAATATATGTATATATATTCTTAAAGAGAATTCGACTCTTTACAAGGTATGTAGAAGGTTGTTTTTCTCAAATGATGTATTTGCAAGTTAGAGAGCAATGTATGACCAAAAACGTGAGGTCAAAAACACATTTTTGAAAATCGACCGTTTTTCGGAGTTCATATCTAGACAACTATTGAAAATAGGTAAAAAACATAAAGAACCAAGTTGTAGAGAATTGTATCAGCTTTAATGATGTAATACAACAAAATTTCCTATGACGCATCGTTTTCAAGATGTAAACAAAAAACAAAAAAATGGGACCTTCTTTGTGCCCCCCCCCCTAGGGCTCACCTCCTAGGGGTGGGGACTTTTAGTATGTTTATCTCCTAACTAGTCCAAACAAAGTTCCGAAGTCAAAAATTCTGCTTTCAACTTTTCCATCCAAAATCTTTCATTGCCTGGACTATTACCCTTTCCAGCACTCAAAAATTACTTGAAAAAGTCGTTAATGGCTAAAGCGTATTATAGGATCGAGGACTATATAATGCAAAAATGCTTGGCCTAAACCCGAAACTTAATCAATAATATATTTTTTATTTGTTTTTTCAAATTCAAAATCTTTATCTTGTCTGGGGGACACCGTAGATGTAGGAAACATATCAATCTTATGTGGTCATCTTGCACCATCTTATATACACATACGTAGGAGTTCTTTTTTCCTTTTCTCTCTTTCTATCTTAAGACTTTGGTGTGTTTTCCTGCAGAAACTACGCAGGATATTTGAAATATTTTTTAATTTGCTATTTATAGATTTATATACTGCTAGACTAAGTAGTACCATTGTAATATTAAATATATTTAAAAAAATTACTGACTGCTGAGTTTCTTGCGGCGCTTCTTCTCAGCAGTGGTCTCCTCTTGTGAAGCGCTGGTAGATTCTTGACGTGTAAAAGTGCCCGTGCGGCCTACTTACTGAATAAATGTCTTTATCTTTATCTTTAAAAAATTAAGTCGAGTCCTACAAATGAAGACTCCAAGGACTCGAGTCTTTATCAACACTATTTCAACTCCATCTACAAATCATTCTCAATACTTCTATGCACCTAATTCACTCATACCATCATCTACAGTTGTAAGCGGTGTTCCTTCACAAGTTTTAATTTCGAGATCTGGACATGATAACAGTAACTATGTCACTTTCCATTAGTGTCAACAAGAACATGCAGAAAACGATATGAATATCGGAAAACAGCAAGGCACTGATAATATTACTACACCTACACTTGATGACTCACAAGACAATTACACAATTGGTTTTATTTCAGCTCTTTTATGGCCAAATAGCAGCTTCTGGTTTATCACTATTTAAAAACTATTGGTGATTTATCTGTGATTGATATGTGATTTATTTTAAAAATAATTAAAATAGTTTATTCACTAACTCACCTTTATATAATCTCGAATAACATATATCAATGCTTCACAAGTCTCCATCACAGACAGCCTGGC
This sequence comes from Acleris emargana, assembly GCA_927399475.2. Taxonomy (NCBI): domain Eukaryota; kingdom Metazoa; phylum Arthropoda; class Insecta; order Lepidoptera; family Tortricidae; genus Acleris; species Acleris emargana. The sequence continues at coordinate 50,633,820 of OV656835.1, read as the reverse complement.
TTATTGATTCGGGTGATAATATAAACGAAAACCTTAAATCTTTGAAGTTTCTTCCAGTTGCTAAATAACGTAATGTCAAAGCTAATTTTTCTCTAGGAGAAATGGAAGCTCTCATGACTGCATCTTCTTTTTTTTAAAAGGTGTTACTAATGTCAGAATGTTTTCAAAACAAGCGGCAGGCATACGAGAATAATTTTCGTAATCTTCTACGTCATTAGTCAGTTTAATTTCAGACAATAGATTCAAATGTGTGTATTTTTTTTTTGTCGCAGCCAATGTTTAGTCCACTGCTTTTTTTAACCCATGTTTTTAAACTAAATGCTAAAATAATAGCGAGACAAGCTTTAGTTTTTGTCTCCATATCTACACACGACTGAACTGCACGAAACGCGTTATAGTACTGACGTCAACAATATCGCACGTGTAGCCTTGGCACTCTGAATCCATGAACAGATTGTGATCCATCAGTATTTGCCAATTGACGGATAACAATATTTATTGTACGTCTAGCCTTCGCCTTAGGGTTCCGTAGTCAAATTAGGAACCCTTATAGTTTCGCCATGTCCGTCCGTCCGTCCGTCCTCCCGTCCGTCCACCCCATAGCTCGGGCTGTCGTTGGATAGGTATTTTAAAAATATTACGGGTTTATGAAAACCATTTTTCGATTAAGGTATCCGTTTATGAAATACACTTTTTACGACAAGAGCGTGACCGGTAATTTTTTTAGAAAAAATAAGAATTATTTTGTGAAATACTAAAATCAAATAGCTTACCAATTGCACATTCATGCTTTATATTTAATAAGGTGTCCAGTCTCCTGAATTATCTACAATAGCTTGGCATCTTCTAGGTATACTTTCTACCAAACTTTCAGCGTAACTACGAGGTAAAGACCTCCACACGGACTTCAATTCCCGAGTTAGGTCAGCAACTCCAGCTATATTTTTTCCTCGTAATTGAAGCTTCATCCAAGCCCAAATATTTTCAATTGGATTGGCGTCGGGTGATTGTGAGGGCCAATCCAAAACATCGATGCCATTTTCAGCTTTCCACGTTGTACAGAGCCGACTGCGGTGTTTGGGGTCATTGTCCTCTTGCAGGATCCAAGAAGCATTATAGCTTGGAAACATCGTTTTAGCAGAGGGCAACAATGCCTTTTCATAAATTTAAATCATTTTTTGAGCGTCGAGTGTGCCAGTGAACAAGTGCAAACGACCAAAACTCTGTTTTGAGAAGCATCCCCAAACATGCACCTTGACTGGGTGTTTTACGGTCCGTACGAGCACTCTATTCTCCGCCGTAGACCAGGCCCGAGTCGAGTAGTTGGCTGCCCAAAAAGAAGCTTCATCGGAAAAAATTACCTTGTTCCAATCCCGGTCTTTATTTTCACTTGCCTATGACAACATTTTCTTCATATGGTTTTCAGTAAGGAGAGGTTTCTTTACTGTACTTCGATATTTCAATCCATTTTCAATCAAACGCTGTCTAATTGTGGCTAGAGATATATTTAAGCCTTTATTCTTTAATTTTTTCTGCCCTGCACGCAATGATAACAGAGGATTTTTCGAGAATATTTGCAAAATCCGTTTATCCTGTATAGAGGAGGTCACTCTAGTTTTCCCGCGTTCTGGTAAGTCGTCGACGTTTTTTGTTTCGGAATATCGCTTGACCCACTTAGTCACAAATGCCTTTGATTTATTCATATACTTGGCGGCCTGATCACGTGACATTTTGGGTCCCTTCGGGTGTTAACAAAGGAACACTGCTTCATATCGTGAAGCAAACGCGGCACTCATTTTGGAAAATAAACTATATTGGCGGGAAACTGTCAAAAGTTTTTTTTTTTACAAAGCATTGTAGCTAGATGACCACTCTATTCAGCCAGTACTTTTTTTTTCTGTGCCACTTTCATATAATAAAAATTATATCGGACATGTTCTTGTCAAACAGACTGTATTAAGCTTTAAGCGACTAAAGTCAAGTGTCCCCCCCCTACAGCCAAAACTACAAACACAAAAAATTTGAAAAATATCTTAAAAGAAAGCACGTAATGAATTTAATACGAAAACTTTAACTACTAAAAATACTTTAGTGGGTCTTGAGTTACAAACGGTTTAAATGTTTATAGGTACCTACCGAAAACTTATTTGCGGTGTTCGTAAACTGACCGCGACCTATGTCGATGTATTAGGATAACAGTTTTCTAACGGCAAAGTAAAGTTTGTCGCGAGGTTTAATTTGTTTGTGGTAACGGCTTCGGAATCGGAACCCTGCGGCTGCGCCATTTCAAAACATAGTTTATACTTTTAATATTGAATCGGCGTATATCACGCTTCCAGAGACTTCAAGATCTGTCTGTTGAGCTGCCGATAGCGACAAGCGTCATCAGATGACTGCAGAGTCACTTCGCCCCTCACCTCCATGAGCCTAAGGGTGGAGTCCGAGAGCTTCCTGGTTTATGTACGGCGGATCTTGAAGAACTTAGGCCCGACCGTTTGGACAGCTTCCACAAACCCGTCGTTGTAATCGTCCATTTCGCTACCAAGGCACTCGTTGCCAGGGCCAAGGGTCGTCGTTTCTCTCGTCGGATCTCTGCTGGAGATTACCTAAAGCACCCCCTGCCCCACCGTTACCATGGCCGCTACCGGAGCCAGGAATAGCGGGGCCGCCGGGGACTAAGAGTCTGGGCTGTTGTTGTAAATTCATTATGGTTTGATCTAGAACCGTTGGGGAGAAAAATGCCGTAGTCGCCACGCTTGGCAGGCGGGTTGGCGACCGCAGTTACACCATGTAGTCCGCGGAGGACGCTGCTGCCCATCCTCCGGTTTATCCCTATGTCGCCTCTTACGACACACCCACCCACGGGAAGAGCAGGGGTGGTGCTATGTTCGGCCGGCACCAACACGGCAAAGTAATAGTAAAGTAAAATAGTAAAAGTAATAGTAACAAAAAAAAAATAGAAATTATACAAGTTATATTTACTTACCTATGACGACGGTGCAAGACAACCCAAAAAGTTTCGATACATTCTCCTACAGAAACCGTGTCCCCTAGACAATATACAATGTTTTCATTTTTTTTATGACTAAGTTATTATTAAGTTATTTAGGTGTTTAGTTTAGGTCAAGCATTTTTATTGGGAGAAGTAATCCGCAAGCTGGAGGGTTGTTTTGCCGACAAACTTTTCGTCGAATTTCAATTCATCGAAAACGTTTCAAGTAACATTTGATCAGATCATTACAATTTTTATTATTTCATAGAATAACTGTTCAGGGAATATTATTTGGCAAATTATTCATTTTGTATGAATTTTAAATGGCAGAACAACAAAACAACGAATTTCATTTGTTCCAAATTTTATTACAAAATTACAAAATCTAAGACGTAAACAAACATCACTCAATCACATATCACGACATTCCGAAAGAATCACTCAATATACCACAATAACTAATAGACATTACTTTAAACACAAACGAATTCATTTCTACTAAATATTGCTTTAAATTACCCTTACAAGTAACATATTTTAATAAAATAATGATTTCCACGAAACTCCCTGTCACAGATTATCAAAACTGAATGTCAGTTTGGCATTTCATTTGTAGGGATGGGACGAAGTGAATGAATTAATGATTAAGTAACGGTTTAATTGATTGGTGGTTTTAATATACAATATTCCAAACATAAATTAATATAATTATCTTTTTATACTCGTCGATTAAAATCTGTGTATTAAGATTTCATAGAGAATACTGCAACGTCACTCTTTTCATCGTTGTTACTTCCGAAACAATCGAAATAACTATTTCGATACGCTCTAGACAACCGAAAAAAATTTGAAAATAGAACTTTGGATTTCCATATATGTGTCCTTGTTTAAGGAGACTCGATCCGATACAAAATTGCCAATCTGTGGCGTTTCGGAACGTAGCAGCGTCGCGGCATCTGTCAAAAATCTACTTTTCACCTCAGCAGCTCAAACAAGCAGGTTTTGCTGCTTAAAAACAGTGAGCAAAATTCAATTTTGCTGCGAGCGAGAGGCAAAGTAGCTTTTTAATTATTTTTTTTAAATGCCGTGAGCGTGTGGGGCTACTCACAACATTCGAAAAAATTGAACTTCACTTTGTTCTGTCACTTTCACTTCGATAGGAAAAAAGCGAGAGATAGAAACAACTTGATTCGAAGTTCGATTTTCAAATTCCACACATAGTAGGCCCAAAAAGAAACGCACGTTCGGATGCACACATAACCGTAAAATTGCAAATAAAACTATCTGTTAAAGTTTGAAATGTGTTTATTATAACTATTTTATACAGTAGGTACAATCATTTTTTTTATTTAATGCTTTGAAGACAAAATTAATGAAAAATAAGAAGTTTATCATGTATCTACATAATTTTGTTATCGTTTTAACAATCTTTAATTTCGTGACATAAACCGCGGGGGCAGTTTCAGAACGCATTTCAAAAATAGCGGGATTATTGTAGCCAATAGCCATAGACAAGGCCTAGTTAGGTTTTTTTTAAAGCCACAGACTACATAAAGCTGTATGATGTTGTGTTTGCACTACGGCATTATCAAGTTGAGTTGAGTTTTATCTGTTTCGTGTTTATTTTTTCCACTTTTTATTTTATTAGTATTTTGCAAAAATGCTTGTGATTGATGCATATGCGATCGTGTCGTTATTTAGTCGTGTATTCACCAAATGGTCACAACGGAAGACCTGCGTTGGCCCTACCAGCTTCACGCTGTGTTGTTCTCGCTGCTGAGGTGAAAAGTTGTATGTCTCACACGAGACCAAAGTTTTTTACGTCTCGTATCTTTGAACCCCTCGTTACGCTCAGGATTCTAACCTAGAATCACTCGCTACGCTCGTGATTCAATAATAGAATCCTTCGCTTACTCGGGATTCAAAATCATCACTCGCAGCAAAAACCAACTTTGCTCTCTTGTTGAACAAATAACTATTTTAAACTAAATAGTTAGTGAGAGTTATTATTATGTGTATAGGTAGTCTATATGATATGACATGATGATGTATCTACGGATGACTGAATACAATATTTATAATAAAGCGTGTTGTGTTATTGACATGGATCGGAAATTCGGATCGATATTTACCTAAAGTTGGCAAAATCCCGGAAAAAGATAGGTAAACATGGCGTCGGCTTCTTAAAAATATTATTTTAATTATTTAAGTTCTGGGATTTTGGGATTCTACAAAGCGTTAATATAATAATTACTTTACATGTAGGATAAAACGTTCTGTTTTGCTCCTATAAATTCGTTAGGTTAATAAGTTACAGGTAAATTAAATAACATTTGGTTAAACATATACATGGAAAATAACTTCAAACAGTTAATATAAATAAATAATTATGAATTAATGCCGGTGTAATTTATTTATTTTAAAATACCGGAAATTTTATATGAATTATATGATTGAGTCCACCTCCATACAACTGAACTACAAAACCGGCGCTAAAGTATAGGTAAATATCGATCCGAATTTCCGATCCCTGGTTATTGAGTACATACTATCGTTATAAGCAGGTATCCACGTGCAATTGTAGTCTGTCAAATTCAATCATATTGAAGAACCCAACCCATATACGTATTTCACTCATTTCATTCATTCATTAAATACATTTTCATATTCACTCTATTATTCCCATCCCTATGAAATGTCAAACTTTAAAGACACGTCATATTTGTTTACTACTTAGCTCAAGTAAGAAAAAATAGACTGTAGATATAATAATATGTATATATTTTATAAGTTTATATTTTTGGCTCTGGAATTTATTTAATCAATTTCTGAATACTCCACTTGAAAAATTGTGTCTATTCGAGCATCCTTGTCGAAAAACCTCCTTCTTTTGCTTTTTGGCGGGGGACTACTACTGTTACCAGAAAATAAAGTTAGGTTAGAACTGCGACCCTTGCAGAATCGTACTGCTACCAGAAAATTAGGTTAGATTAGGTTAGAACTGCGACCCTTGTAGAATCGAAATAGACAAAACATAATTCAATCTCTAGTAAATACTATTTATTACTTATTAAATCATACCTATTCCTTGTAATAATTTGTATGTTAATTTAAAATAATTCAAACAATAAATCACGAATCGTTTTCCATGACATAGTTCAACTATTTAATGAATCAACCGACCAGTAAAAATACACGATTTCAAATTACTTGTAATGGCCATTCCACGATCTGAATTGTCGACGAAATAAAATTACATGAAATGTTGACTTTGAATTGAAATTCGACGAAGTGAGTGTGGAGAATTTGATGATAAACCCGTCCATACACCGACAGCTTGGAGGATATCAAGTCCACAGTCGATTTCTACGCTGAAAAGTACTAGGAACTGGTCCAGTACAAAGATGAATGTAATAGATTAAAAAACTGGAGGATAAGGTACGGAATGAAAATAAAAATATATACTTAGAAAAATGTAACCTGGCGCTAGGAAAGCGGATAGACGCAATTGAGATGAAGGGGAAGGAAAACAACATAGAAGTGATTGGCCTGATGGAGTTCGAGCCAGAGAAGTTAGAAGAGGTTATTCCTTAAGTCGCTGGCTAATCTTGGGTAATCCTGCCATCTGTATGCCGACGACCTCCAACTGTATGACCGTTGTAAAGTGACCGACCTACAATCTACCATCGACAAGACTAATAACGATATTGGTCTTTTTTTTTTCTGGGTTCCACCCACCTTGGTCAGCCACGATCCACTGACATCCTCATACTCTCTATCCCTATACGACCTTTCCCTTGATATCAAGCAAGCTCCGAACAAGTTTGCCTTTAAAAAGAAAGTTCGTGGTTTTTTTTGTAGGTAGAATTGACATCATCTTGATTTTCTAATAGCATTATCTGTAACGTTTTGAGCTTATCCCTATGTGTTTACTATGTATTTATGAAAGTATTTATATTAATTTAATATATTGGTATGTAGTTATATATTATTAGTTATTACGATAAGTTATGAATTATTATATATGTTAGACTCTATGTTGACCGCCACCACAATCTCTGCTTTGCCCAAAGGTTAACTGGTATAGAATGCCTTACGGCATTAAGTTTACCTTTTGTATATAAGGTGTTTTCTTTTGTGCAATAAAGATTAAATAAATAAATAAATACACCATATAACAGAAGTTCTGAATCTCCGCGGACGAAGTCGCGGGTGGGAAGCTAGTTACATATAAATACTGATGAATAATGTCGTAATCCCAGCAATGATCGGATTTCTAAAAAAACTTGAATGTGTCCATTGAATTCTCTAAAAGCTCGCCTCTGCGGCATCGTAATTTTTTATCGGCTATCCCAGGGGTACATTTTACCCCTAAAACTGCCACGTACGTTGCCAAAAATGGCTTCGGTTGTTTTATGGTTGATAAATCCTGAAAAACGTTAGGTGATGAACTACTTTTGCTTGAGTGGCCGCATAATACATACTATAACTCTGCAACGTAATTTTTGCTGGACTGGCATGGAATATTATAGAATACTTAATACAAACATGTGGATTATTAACTGACTTGTTTTTGAGGTACCCAATGTTTCAATATAATATATGATCAGCCTGAAAAATGTTTCTTAATTTGTCATTTTATGATACCTTAATTAACGTGTGCCTTACTTATTTTCTTAATATGGTGGCACGAGATGCCATTCTGAAAGTAAACATCTTGTTGGTGTAAATGTAAATGAAAATAGTTTTGTAGTGCTGTAGGGAAGTTCGCGAATGGGTAATTTGTTTCAGGAATGTTTAGTAGTTGTCCGAGTAAGTTCGTATTTTAAACTTAGCTTTTAAACACCAGCCACCTAGTACATTTTCCGCCTACGAAATAATAATTTTTTGGAATGAAAAAAAAACTCAGAAGTTTAGAACCCTGTCAAGTGTGGGTTAGCAAATAGTCCACCCAAAGAAGGCCAAAATCTCAGGGGAAAAACTTGTAAGCGAATTTTGGCATAATTGTAGGGAATGGTGTTTTAAACCACATATAGGTATTTAAAGTACTGACGGGTTGGGGGGCGTAAAGGTATCTTTTTTATTTTTTCGTAATTACCTCGTAAACGGTGGCCCAAAGCAAAAACTGTTCCATTACAAAATTAATTTTAATAAAATTTTCTACAAAAAAGATCAAATACATTTTTTCTCTGGGATCAATATTTAATGAGATATGAAGGGAAGAATGATTCCCCAAAAGGCCATAGAGTTCAGTCGGCCCTTACATTAAAAGGACTCGGGTTATTTTTGTGCGTACCTCTTATAATGAAGAATATATATGCTGTATATCAATGTTTTAATTGTGACATTTCTCGACTTATGAAATTTTTGTTTTTGTTTTAGTGTACAGTCGCCATCAGATATATGGTAGTGGTCAAGGTACTCAAATATTTCGGAGCAGCATTAAATTTCAATATATTAATAACGCTAGATAAGGTCTATAATATCGGCCCATATAATTCGTCGTAAATTTAGGAGCAGCGACTTTTCAATAAATTCGTAACATACAATTAGGTAAAGATATCGGAACTTACAGAAGTCATAAATATCGAAGCAGCCAGGATGATCATAATGATCGGAACATTTATGGAAAATATACCTTAAGTCTGTGTCACATAGTTCAAAATACTGTACGATGGACCCAATAAAATAACGTTTCAGACACGCATGATTAATATTATGTTGTCAACAATTTGAATTAAGAACAGTGGTTTATTGTAACATGTTCCGCTAATTTGGTCTATGAGTGTAGTAACGAATTCAAATATGAACTATGTGACACAGACTTAAGGTATATTTTCCATAAATGTTCCGATCTTTATGATCATCCTGGCTGCTTCGATATTTTTGACTTCTGTAAGTTCCGATATCTTTACCTAATTGTATGTTACGAATTTATTGAAAAGTCACTGCTCCTAAATTTATGACGAATTATATGGGCCGATATTATAGACCTTATCTAGCGTAATTAATATTATTAATTTTTGTATTTGACTCAACAGTTTTGTTTTAATATCCTTATTTATTTGACATACATTTTATAAAATAAAAAAAAATAAAAAAAATCTTTATTTAAAATAACGAATACACATATTGGCAATATCTGTTGGTCCCACACTAGGCAATGCCTGTCAAGTGGCAACCAGATTCGGAATACAAATTTTAAAATAAATGTAACTTAGTGTCTACTAGTGTCTACAGTTAATAACGAAGAAAATTGGATATAATGTACTAAGAATAGGTAATCTTAATCTAATTTTACAATAGGTATGGCACGTTTGTGTGTATGTATGTGTGTGTGTGTGTGTGTGTGTGTGTGTGTGTGTGTGTGTGTGTGTGTGTGTGTGTGTGTGTGTGTGTGTGTTCGCATGTGTAATGGTGTTGATGGCTTAAATTTTACAAGTTAGGGTAGTGTTGAGTACTCAAGCAATAGCCCTCAGCAAATTTTCAGTTTCACTATAGCTGAGACTTTTTAACCAACTGATTATTGTAAGTTTTGCTTTACGTAGTGTAGATTTTGCTATTGAACAAGATTTAATGATTTTATTGTATATGTAGGGGTGAAGAAAGTCTGGGAACCGTCGGGCGAAGGAGGTCCGCACGAAAGGAATCGGTATTTTAAGCAAACGTTTGCGAGTCAAATCAGAGTATTGCTTTGAACGAATCGTTTTATAATGTGTCTGAATTGTAACTCGTAACAGCATTAGCTGCCGCACGGTTAGAACGTCCGCTTCCCTGTAGAGATCGAGCGTGGGAAATAGCCGGGGCTTTCTGAGCATAACTTTTAGCACGAATCGTTGTGCTCTTTCGAGAGGTAAAAGCGCAGAACTAGAGGCGCCGCCCCACACGCTTATGCAGTACGTAAGTATCGATTCACAAAGCGAGGTATAGACGAGCCTTATTAAGTTTCTTCCAGCACAATTTCTTAGCGCCTTCATAACAAACACTATCTTTCGGACTCTACCTGATACTAACTCTAAATGCTCTTTAAAATTAAGTTTTTCATCGAGAGTAATACCGAGATATTTTATGGTGGGAGAATTGCTGATCACCTCATTATCACTTATTACTCTATTGTGCAGGGTGGTACGCTCGAGTTTAAGATACGGACGTGAATGGGGAGCAGTCGATGCTGTCTTATGGAAGCAAACATATTTAGTTTTAGTGCTGTTTAAGGTAAGTAAGTTATTGGCAAGCCAGTTTGCGATACGCATTAAACCATTCTCTGCCATTAGAAAACATTTTTCCCAGGTTCTATCACTAAAAATTAGAGCAGTATCATCTGCATAACAGATGATCTCTGCCTGTTTGATGGGTAGTGCGATCATGTCGTTCAGGTATATTAGAAACAGTGTGGGGCCCAGAATGCTGCCCTGCGGGACACCAAATGATACAGGTAGTGGTGAGCTGACTAAGTCGCCTACTTTGATACATTGTTTGCGGTTTGAAAGATAGCTTTCAAACCATTTACATGCCGTACCTCTGATGCCTAATAGTTCGAGTTTCCTCAGCAAGATCGGGAGTGAAACTGAGTCAAACGCCTTAGCCAGATCAAGGAATACTCCTACGCACCTATCTCCTTTATCTAGATATGACGATACCAATTGTACCAACAAAGAAGCAGCCTGTTCGGTGGACCTGTTCTTTCTAAAACCAAATTGTCTTGGAGAAAGCAGGTCTTGAGATTCAAGAAAACCGACCAGCTGTTTGTTAATTAATTTTTCCAATATTTTTGATATACTGCTAAGGAGGGAGATGGGGCGATAATTTCCGGGACAGTCTCTAGCACCTCCTTTGTGAATGGGAACTACAGCTGCCAATTTCCAGGAATCCGGAAAAGTGCCAGATGAAATGCTGAGATTAAAGATGTGAACAAGCGGTTTAACAACATAGTCTTTGATGTTTCTGAGAAGGCGGTTGGTAATCCCGTCAATACCAGCCGCACTGTCGAGTTCAAGATCTAGAATAAGCTTTTCTACCTCAGCCTCATTAGTGGGCTGCAGAAATAACGAATGTAAGGGTGAGTGCGGAACTGAGGCCTTGGAAGTCAAAATTTGCTCAGACGTGTTGTTTTGTTTAAGGATCTTCTCGGCTAGGTTACTGCCCACTGTTGAGAAGAAGTCGTTGGCTTGGTTCAGTGACTCTACAGCGTCTGGCTTAATGGAAGTGAGTTCATGCGAAATTTGTTTATTCTGGCCAAGGTGTCCTATATTTCTAATGGTCTGCCATAGTTTTTTAGGGTTCTTTTTATTATAAGATAGTTGCTTACTATCGTAGTCATTCTTAATTTTACGGATAAGGTCTATATAAAAGTTTCTGTACCTGGTGTATGTAATTCGAGCCATAATATTTTGGGGATTTTCACGGGACTGAGCATGTAGTTTATCTTTCACTTAAGAACACTTTATTAAGCCTGGAGTCATCCATGCCTTTAGGATAAATTTAGAGCAGCTTAGAGTTTTAGTCGATGTGTTTTTAGCAATTATATCAGTTAATATAGTTGAGAAGGTATTAGCTGCTTCGGAAACGGAGGTTTTATTTATTACTTTGTGCCAATCTTCATTACTTAAATCCGTTTTGATACCTTCTAGGTTTTGCTTGATAACGGTTTTTGAAGGTTTAGCTGCTTTAAATTTATTCCTGACAGTAATCCCGGCCATAACCATGTCATGGTCCGTGATATCAGAGGTAAAAACGATAGAAGTTGCATTATAAGCCCGTCGTACAAAAATATGGTCGAGACAGGCACCTTTCCTCGTTGGTTTATTAATTAAAGCACTCAAGCCAAGACTTGCCATCATACAAAGGTACTCAGAAGTGGCGCGGTCAGCGCTTGGAGCATTGATATTAATATTAATATCACCCGCAAAAACAAAGCAATTAGTGTTTTGGCAGTTGCTTTTAACAAAAGCTTCTAGAGAAAGCAGGAAAGGATTTACGTTTAGAAATGAGGGCGAGCGGTATAAACCAAGCAAAGAAAACAGTCCCGATACGGAGATGAAGAGGCTATCAGCATCTTGAATGAGAGGTTCAGTCACTGTGGCATTTAGGCCTTTTCTCAAGTAAGCCACCACTCCGCTGGCCTGGTTGTGAGAATTAATTGTACGGTACGCAGAGTAGCCGTCCAGCTGCCCGATAATAGAACCGTCCCTGAGCCAGCACTCGGTTAGAATGATTACATCGAAATTAATTTGGAGTCTGTTATGCATTATCTGAAACTGTTGAAAATTTTGCTGAAGACTTCTGATATTAAGCGTTAGTACCTTGACCGAAAAATTAGGCGTTATAATATTATTGCATTGCTCTGCTAATTCAATGGCATGACAGTTTACTGTAAAGGATTTGTCAAGTTCGAAACCAAGGTCTAATCCAGCCATGGCAAGATAAAGTAGCGGGGACCAAGGGTACGTATTGGGCCAAACTGTTGCAGGGATTTAAATTGACAGCCATTTCGAGAGCCAGATAACGAATAGCAATTAATAAAATCAACTGGGTTATTGTGTATCTGAATGTATATGAGTAAGGAAATCAGTGGCGGTACTGCCATATAAGCCCAAAAGCCGGGCTTGCCTTGCCTTACAAAAATAACTATTCATTAAATGCACGTAATGTATTAGATAGGTATTTCACCTTCGCGCGCCGCGCGCTCTCACTAAATTCTTCAAATCAAATTACATGCAACAGTAGTAACTACTAAATTTTACCGCGCACCGCCGGCCGCCACCTACGCAGCACAGCGCTCAGCGCTGTGCGGCAACCAGTCGAACTATTCATGACGCGGCTAGCTCGTATCTCGCTCGCACGTATTGGCTTGCAATCGGGCTTTCATATTCTCTGTCTTACCCACCGAAACGGCATATGCCCAAACACGACTGGTCGTGTATTAATATGGCAAATAGTATGAGAGTAAAAAGCCCTGATTGCGTATGAAGTTGTACACGAGTCCATAGTAAATGCGAAATTCGCTTCGCGCAGGCGCGGAGCGCGCGTTGAGCCGCGTCAGCGGCCAACTTCACTTTATTGCTATTTGTTGACAAATGCTTTTATTCACGTGTTGAATAGTTTGTTTAGGCGTTGAGCGGCGCGGCGCGGTCAGTGCAATAATAAGTTTTTTTTTGTGGTGTTGTGAGTTGTGATTCAATTAGATTGACAATGGAGGAAGTCCTGTGTGACTGTGATATTTTAAAGTGTGCACAAACTTTGCTTGTCGACGGAAAGGTAAAATGTTTGGACTTTGCAGAGAAAAAGGTACTTATTTCTTCGGCAAAACCTACGCCTGACTTGTGTATTTCTCAGAGTAGTAAATCGCACAAAAGACAGTTTAACAGGTCAGTGTACAAAACTCATTGGATTGTTGGTTGTTCGCACTCTAATAAGTTACATTGCTGGTGTTGTATTTTCTTTTCTAACGACAAAAACGTGTGGAATACATCTGGTCTGGTTATGACGATTTAAATAATTTAGCTGGCGCCATTAAAAGACACATGAATTCTCGAAAACACATGAACGCGGTAATTTATTTTAGTGATTTTGGTAAACAGCGAATTGAGACATCTTTATCGCGCCAATTATCAAAGGAAATTACAAAACAACATGCGTGTTGATAACAATAGTAGCGTTTTTCAAAGATTAGTCGATGTTGTTTGTCATTTAGCACAACAAGAACTTCCCTTCAGAGGTCACGATGAGTCTAAAACTTCATTGAATAAGGGTAATTTTTTAGAGCTTGTGTCGCTACTTTCAAAATAGGTACGATGGCGTTTTAGAAAAACACATTCGATGTATACAAATAATAATTTAATTTAACTATGTTGTGTAATATGTATGTAATTTTTAGATAGGTAATTGAAATAAAAGTAAGTACCTACTTATTGCTTTCTCCCTAGGCAAGCAAAGTTAAAATAAGAAGTTGAACCTTTATTTTATTCTCTCATACAAACCAAGCGGCTTTTTTCAAGGCCACCGAAAGTATGCAATTGCTGATATGTCTGTAAAATTATATCTAGTGGTAACATGCCTTCAGGGTGCTTTGGTGAGCTCGTCCACGTAAGCAAATGCCTATACCTACAACTGCAGAGTGAAGTGAAGATTGATCAGTAATGTGGTAAAAAGATAAATTTATCCATAATAACCGTAAAAACTACAAAACATATCTCTCGGCTTGCCCTATTCTGAAACCCTAGGCACGCCACTGAAGGAAATAGTCTTTGTGTGTAGTTGCGTTAGAGAAGCAATAGTACAAGATAAAGCTGCGAATATGTTCCTTGGTAATGTTTCAGGTAGTGAAGTAAAGTTAGGGGTGAAAAAATTAAAATTAAATTTTGTGACAGCAATGAAAACATAATTACGACTAAGAGGTATGCGGAGAAGAAAATCCACCGTCTGCAGCAGCCCCCCCAGAGACTCTCGAGCGGCCGGGGGCCGAATTCGCGAAGACACGGTCCAGATCGAGATGATTGCTAATATAAATAGCAGGGGATCCATCTTGCCTGCGGACGTATACTGACCCTCCGGTTGTCCAGCAGCGCTTGTATTTAGCTTCTGAGGCCCGTTGCCGTGCGGCACGAAAAAGCAGGCGGTTACCGCGAGTTAGTCGTTCATTGACAAATATTTTCTCAGGCTCACGGCTACTGCGGACGAAATCAGCCGACGTGATGTTGCGCCTGGACTTCGCAGCTTTCAAAAATGCGTCACGTGTCGCCCTGCGAGTAAAGCGGACGGCAACTGGGCGCGGGTGGACGCGATGGTTGACGTTGTCCCCAGATGAGTTTCCAGCCTTAATAACACGAGGTCCCGCTCTCCAAGCACCGTCGATGTCTGCATCATTTATAGATAGGCCGATTTTAGCTGCCGCCGTTAAGACTATGTGAACTGGATTTTCATTTGGAGTCTCTGGGCAGCCCACAATCTCAACTTCGTTTCTAAGTGCAGCTTGCTCCTGTTTATTAAGTTGTACTTGCAGACAGTTCACAGTTTCCTGAAGTAAAGTGTTCTCTACTTGCTGGTCTTCAAGGTGTTTTAACCTACTTTCGGTCACCTCAAGTTTACTAGAGACAGTATCTAGTCGGGCAGAAAATTGCGCGAAAGTATGTAATACCTCAGATAACTGCGCTTGGATCGCAGACACGTCGCAGCGCAGGTGTTTAATTTCATCTGTCAGCGCAGCAATTTCCGAGGGGTTAGAGTTGTTCGGCATGGGTAGTTGGCCTTTTTTGTTGCGTACTGTAACATTATCAGAGGGTATCTGTATCTTGGAGGTATCATTATTAACAATTGGCCGTACTGGAGTTGAGGAGTTATCTCCACCCTTTTTTGTAGTTGCTTTACATTCCGGGCATGTCCAGCTTTTTAATTGTTCTGGGGCTAAATTGTCAGCATTTATACAGCTATTATGAAAAGTTTTGAGACAATTTCTAATTTTACAGGTGATAGTATTTTTTGGATCATCAGAAAGATCCCTGCAGCATCCGGCGCACAAAGTTTTAGATTTTATAGGAAGCGGCATACTTAGCTGTCTACTCTACGACCGCAGGGATTAAATCCAGTAGAATGTAGCACTTAGCGAACACCCGGCGCAGCACACCCGGCGTAGCACACCCGGCGTAGCACACGCGGCGTACCAACACCGTAGCACGTGGCACACAAAGCGTAGCCGATATTTGCCGCTTTGGTAGTGTACTTGATGGTCGACTTGTACAGTGCCCGACTCCCACGCAGCAACACCGAGTTCGATTCCACGCCTTGTCGCTGACAAAATACAGCTATCCCTTTCCAGACACGCCCCAGGGGCGGCAACACTGCATATAAAGGCCTCAAGAAAGACAAGGAATTGAAAATTTGAGCCACAGCCAATCACGAATTTAGGCAAAGTAATTTTAAAAATAAATTGACGCGGGCACTGGCAGACGACCGCACGCAACCGATGCGCGCATCCGAATATATTGAAATTTAATGCTGCTCCGAAATATTTGAGTACCTTGACCGCTACCATATATCTGATGGCGACTGTACTGTTTTTTGAGATGTATTCAAGCGATTTGCTTCAAATTTTGAAATATTGTTTTTTTTTAAGATTTGCGTCGTGTCCCAAAAAAACAAATACTAGTTATAATATAAAAAAGGAAAAAAGACAAAAAAAAAAAAACTATGTGGTTGTTGAGTAGTGACACCTCTACATTTTTTATTCAGAATATGGGTAAGGACCAAAAAGTTGGACCACTGTTAAGCGCATTTAACCATACAAACAGCGAAGTTGAAAAAAGTTCCGTTGTGCGACGAAAATTATGGATTTTTTAGTAGGTGTCTAAGTAAGTATTTTAGACGTGGGTGGACAACCACCACCACCACTATTTAAAATACAGTTAGGATTTTTTTTTTTAATAATACATCTAAAATACCAGCCAGCATAATAAATTACTTAAGTTACAAAAAAATCGGTTCAGTAGTTTAGTAAAAAATAAATGAAATAGTTTTTTTTTCTTCTCCGAAACCACCATTTTAGGCTCAATATTTGGTGAAATAGCATCTTATGCTTGGGAAAATAAATCAGCAAAACGACAATCAATTCGCTCTGGTACTATGATTTACATTTTCCTCTGAGACTGGTGTTAACTTGTCGTCCAAATTAGACGTTTTAGATTTTCGCATCCCAGTCTAATCGAAGAGTGATGTGGATAGTGATCTGAGGAGATGGCTCGTATTTCAAAAACTCCTTTAGATCTTCTTGGGTCTTAGAGAAATACGATTGAAAATTACGTCTGCCTCTATTGGTACAGGCACATCTTTCTTGTCGTAATTAAACACCTAACGATTAAAATTTATGTTAATTAGTCACATCAAAACATATAATTAATTTGAGCTCGTTTCAAAACTAAGTTACTAAAGCGGATTAAAAGTTTTATAAATCGATTAACAGAATTAGGAAAATTGCTCATTCACACCCTCAAAAGAGCCAATTCCGAATTGCGACGCTAAGGCTTCATCGTCGACGTTGGTGGTAAAAGCGCTGCATCCTGTGCTACACGCGCTCCGCCGCTGACGCCTATGTTATTCTCTTAAAACGAACGAGTGAACGCGGCATATAAACCGTCGTGTTTGAGCAGTCCCGTTAGAGCATACAAAATACATTTTAGCGCGTGCATTATCAACTTGGCAGCCTTATACGTTCGACCGTTCGATACAAGCCCTGCTGCCTAATTGAGAATGCACGCGTTACAATGTGTTTTGTACGCTGCGTCGCGTTCACTCGTTCGACCGATCGAACGCCATTTTTAAGAGAATTATACCCCAGGAAGAAACTCACGGCGGGTTAGGTGGGTATCAGTACCGCTTCCGTGGCGTTTAAAGTTTTAAGTAAAAAACATATTATGTGAGTTTTTAATTCATCACCTTTAAATAATACGCTATTGGTCGAGTCTAAAAATATGTGGCCTACCTATTTAACGTCAATTATAATACGAGTGAATAGTCCATATATCCCATCTCTTCCCGTGGGTGTCGTAAGAGGCGACTAAGGGATAAACCGGAGGATGGGCAGCAGCGTCCTCCGCGGACTACATCGTATAACTGCGGTCGCCAACCCGCCTGCCAAGCGTGGCGACTACGGCATGTTTCCCCCCAACGGTTCTAGATCAAACCAACATGATGATGAATGTACAACAACAGCCCAGACCCCTAGTCCCCGGCGGCCCCGCTATTCCTGGCTCCGGTAGCGGCCATGGTAACGGCGGGGCAGGGGGTGCTTCAGGTAATCTCCGGCAGAGACCCGGCTACCAGAAACGACGACCTTTGGCCCTGGCAACATACAACTGCCGAACATTGCGGACCGACGAAAAGCTGCTGGAACTGGAGGAGAAATTGAGCAGGTTACGATGGGGAATCATAGGGTTGTCAGAAGTCCGTAGAGGACATGATTACCCTGAAGTCCGGTAACTTGCTCTATTTCCGGGAGGGCGACCACCAGTCGGGTTTATCGTCCACAAGTCCCTCGTGAACAACGTGGTGAAGATTGAGAGCGTGTCGAGCAGGGTAGCGTGCCTTGTACTCAGAATGACCCAACGATATTCGTTGAAGGTCATACAGGTATATGCTCCGACCTCGACACACTCCGACGATGAGGTGGAGGCTATGTATGAGGATATTTCCAGAGCCATGCATAGCTCCAAAACTCACTTCACGGTTGTTATGTGGGACTTCAACGCAAAGCTGGGCCAACGAGACGGTGAAGAGCAAAGAGTGGGGAAGTTTGGAGTGGGGCATAGGAATCACCGGGGCCACCTACTGGCCAGTTTTATGGAGAAAGAGGGACTCTATATGATGAACTCAATCTTCAGAAAACGTGAGCATAGGAAGTGGACCTGGATGAGCCCTGATGGTGTAACGAGGAATGAGATAGACTTTATCATGACGACGAAAAAGCACATATTCAATGATGTCTCCGTGATCAGTGCAGTTAAAACCGGGAGTGATCACCGTATGGTACGAGGCTCATTGAATATTCAGTTCAAGCTTGAAAGGTCTCGACTGATGAAGTCTACGCTCCGCCCGGTACCCGCTCAGCTCCAAAACCCCGAGAGCTTTCAGCTCGAACTTCAAAACCGTTTCGAGTGCCTTGGTAGCGACGTGGACGATTACAACGACGGGTTTGTGGAAGCTGTCCAAACGGTCGGGTCTAAGTTCTTCAAGATCCGCCGTACAAAAACCAGGAAGCTCTCGGACTCCACCCTTAGGCTCATGGAGGTGAGGCGCGAAATGATTCTGCAGTCCTCTGATGACGCTAGTAGCTATCGGCAGCTCAACAGACAGATCTCGAAGTCTCTGAAGCGTGATATACGCCGATTCAATACTAAAAGTATTGAAGAGGCTATTGAGCGCAACAGAGGCTCTAAGGTGTTTGTCAGGGATCTGTCTGTTGGCCAAAGCCAATTGATGAAGCTGAAGACCGACGACGGCAGAGTCATTTCATCCAAACCTGAGCTATTGGCGGAAGTTGAGAAGTTTTATGGACAGCTGTACACGACAACCCGAACACCCGTCGAAAATCTAGCTAAAGATCCGAGGGCTAGATTAACCCGACACTATACCGAAGATCTCCCCGACGTCAGCCTGTACGAGATTAGTATGGCCCTCAAACAGCTTAAGAATGGCAAAGCCCCAGGTGAGGATGGAATTACAGCCGAACTCCTGAAGGCGGATGGTAAACCCATCCTTAGGGGCCTTCAGACGCTGTTCAGCTCCGTCCTCCACGAAGGGAGAACGCCGAGAGCATGGAACAGAGGTGTGGTGGTTCTCTTCTTCAAGAAAGGTGACAAATCTTTGTTGAAGAACTATAGACCCATCTCACTTCTGAGCCATGTTTACAAGCTGTTTTCGAGGGTCATCACAAATCGTCTCGCGCGCAGGTTTGACGATTTCCAGCCTGAAAAGGCTATAGTACCGTAGACCACATACATGCGTTGCGGCAGGTTATACAGAAGACCGAAGAGTATAACCTCCCCTTTTGCCTTGCATTTGTGGACTACGAGAAAGCCTTTGATTCGATCGAGACATGGGCTGTGCTGCAGTCTCTCCAGCGGTGCCAAGTTGACTACCGATATATCGAAGTGTTGAAGTGTCTGTACGAAAACGCCACTTTGTCCGTCCGACTACAGGACCGGAGCACGAAGCCTATTCCCCTGCCGCGGGGAGTCAGACAAAGAGATGTGATCTCTCCGAAGCTGTTCACCGCTGCATTGGAGGATGCTTTTAAGGTTCTGGACTGGAAAGGACGAGGCATCAACATAAATGGTGAGTACATCACTCACCTTTGATTCGCTGACGATATCGTAGTCATGGCTGAGACCATGGAGGACCTCAGTGCAATGCTCGCTGACCTCAGTAGAGTTTCCGACCGAGTTGGCCTGAGAATGAACATGGACAAGACGAAAGTCATGTCCAACGTCCATGTCGCGCCAACTCCCGTGATAGTCGGAGGCTCTGCGCTCGAAGTTGTTGACGACTATATTAACCTGGGACAAACGGTCCAGTTAGGTAGGTCCAACTTTGAGAGAGGGGTCACTCGTCGAATCCGACTCGGCTGGGCAGCGTTCGGGAAGCACCGCAGCACCTTTTCGTCCAAATTACCGCAGTGTTTGAAGTCAAAAGTCTTTGACCAGTGTGTGTTGCCAGTGATGACTTACGGATCCGAGACGTGGGCGCTAACGATGGGCCTCATAAGAAAGCTCAAGGTCACTCAGAGGGCTATGGAGAGGGCTATGCTCGGGGTTTCTCGCAGGAGAACTAAGGTTACCGACATAGCCCGAAGAATAGCTAAACTGAAGTGGCAGTGGGCGGGGCACATCGCACGCAGGACTGATGGCCGATGGGGTCAGAAGGTTCTTGAGTGGCGTCCGCGGACCGGGACACGAGCTGTGGGTAGGCCTCCAACAAGATGGAGTGACGACCTTGTAAGGATCGCGGGAAAGCGGTGGATGCGAAAAGCACAAGACCGGTCTGAGTGGAGAGCCTTGAGGGAGGCCTATGTCCAGCAGTGGACGTCTTTCGGCTGACATGATGATGATGATGAGTCCATATATTAATTATCATTTAAAACTGATTTGGACAAAAAATATAATACAACATCTTAAAAGCAATTATGGTTCTATCTTTCATTATTGAGCCATAAGTCAAATCCAATATTTCACAAACACACATGAGTGCTCTCGAGAACAAACAGAGGTCATTTAATACACACTCGAGGGGGTCCCAGAAAATCGTGAAAACGTTTAGGATACCCATTACAATTTTGCGGTGCCACTTGAGCGTTAAACATTTTTCGAGGATCATTCAAATGTATTCACTAGTTACGCGTATAAAGTATTTTGGCATATAACGAACCACAGCTTGCCATTATATCTAGTTGTTGCGGCGCAATACTATGATCGACGTGTTTGCTACCCGATATCACGCAGGAGCTTTAATCGCTGCCACCGTGACCGCTAACCATAACCTCATTCTTCTATCGACAGCCATTACGGCAACTCGCATACGTCTCGTTCCTGTCGTATTTTTTTTCCATTAAAATTGAACGAAATGTATGAATATTAGCACATTTGTAGGGCTGTATAATGTCTAGAATAGCCAAAACTGGCTTAGCTTCTTAGCTTCATCCTGGAATAATTTTATGCAATTAAGCAAGGTTTTCTGGGCTTTAATACATTTTAGTAACTCCTCAAAGTGACATACATTTTTTTATCCTTAATCTCCGTCGCCATGTAAAGTCCAATAACGAATCAGTGAAGTTTCCTTTGTAATTGTCCTTGTAGAAAGTCCGTTTCAATCCCTGCCAGTGATTCTCTATTTTTTGGGTGTGTGTTCCATCTTGTGGCACGAAACGATTCGCTGGATCACTGTGATTAACTTTCTTGTGAATATATCTACAATTCAGGATGGCAATCGTATGCTCTCCGAAAATATGTATGTATTGTGGAGCCTTTCTCAACATGTTCTTGTATGAGTGGCACCAAAACATCAGCACACCTTATATTTTCGGGACACACTTCTATCTTCAAGTCATCACTTCCATCTTCAATCATCCCTAGAACCCAATGACCTTCCACTGGGCGGCCTCTATTATACTTACGTTTGCCAAATTATGATATATCAATCTGAATAATATTACCAGGGCCACCTAACTTTGGTTGTTCATCTTCATGTTTCAATACATAAACACATACAGGGTGTTGGGTAATGAGTGAATAATCCTTGAACTACGGATAGAGGACACTTAGGACGTTATGAAAAAGCTAAAATAGGATTAGTAAAAGTCACACGGTTTTCGAGATATTTGGACTTTTTTGTTTTTTTGAGAATTGACACCCTTACTCGACTTTTTGGTCATGGTTAGTGTACGAAGACGTTTTTTTTAAATTATTATTTAGTTTTATATTGTTTCATAGTGTTGCTATTAGATAAACATTACCAATATCGCGTAAGGGCCGGTACAGACGGACAGCATTTCAACTGCAACCCAGCTGCAAAGTGGCAGTTCCAGGGCTGTTCTGATGCAGTTGGCAACTGCATCAAAACTGCAAACCCATTGCAAACCAACTGCACGACACCTGCAAGCGGACTGCACAATGGGTTTGCAGTTTCGATGCAGTTGCACCAACTGCATCAGAACAGCCCTGGAACTGCCACTTTGCAGCTGGGTTGCAGTTGAAATGCTGTCCGTCTGTACCGGCCCTAACTACCGTTCTTTAATTAAAAAAAAAATCGCAAACTTGAATTTTGCATCTTCGATCGAACATTTACCAAACTGAGCTCTTGCAGTGAAAAAAAAATACACTACAGGTAGCCCATGAGCTTAAATACATGCCCATTTAATAGAGATTAACAAAATGTACACATTTATTGGGTTTGTAAATAAAATTTAAAAAAAAGTAGGTAATGGAGTAGCAAAGGGGCCTTTTTTTCTTATGAATGATTGAACTTATGCTATCAGTAAAATAAAAAATCATAAAAAGTAAATGTTTTAATAAAGTTGGCCTAAATAATATTTATGCTCAGATTGACGTCCACCAACCCTGATGCAAGCTCTACCGCCGACGTATAAAGGATCGCCTGACGAATCTGGTGTATCCAGAGTTCCGTATTTCTTGAGCAGCACTTCTTATTCGCTCTCATAACTCCGAAACAGTCGTATTCGGAAGGCAGTACACTTTCTCTTTGAGATAACCCCAATAAAAAAAATCTAAAGGGTTTAGATCCGGTGAACGCGGAGGCCATAGTATTGGGCCTAAGCGACCGATCCATTGTTTTGGGAATGTGGCAGTTAAGTACTGTCGCACTCGTGCTGCGTAATGTGCGGGACACCCATCTTGTTGTAACCATATTACTTGCCTTAGTGCAAGCGGCACATTCTCCAAAAGGATAGGCAGATCATTTTGCAGAAACTCCAAGTAATTGTCTCCATTTAGAGTAGGTGGCAGCTCGAAAGGGCTGATCACTTCACCATTTAAGATACTGGTCCACAAATTTACCTAAAATTCATTATTTGTAATCAATCGGGGAGTTAGATTGCAGTAAATAAACGTTATTTATTACCTAGTACGTTTTTATTTTATTACAAGAACCGTGGTCTTGGGAAGACTTACCTTAAATTGGTACTGAGATCTATCCTCTCTCATTAAGTGAGGATTATGTAACTGCCAACTGTGCAGTTTATGTAGATTCATGTAGCCATCTTGACGGCAGGATGATTCGTCCGACCACAAAAAAAAACCGACGCTGCATCACTCGACAAAAAGTTACACTTAAGGGATAATCTCTAGGCAATAAAACTTGCACTTGCGAAATGGGTGTAATTGGTGGACTTTTAATGTAGCGTGCACTTTCCATACAGATAAACCCAGGTAATTTGCCATATCACGCATGGATAAAGTAGGATCTGCTCCAACTAGCTCCAAAATATTCTCGTCATCTCCTCGGGTGGGTCTTTCTTCACTTGTTCCACCTACTCCCTGACCAAGAATTCTATCTTCAGTCACCGCATTATGTACTCTGTTAAAAATCCGGTAGTCTGGATGGCGTCTGTCAGGGTTGCGTTCGGCGTACAAATCCGCAGCAGCACTGGCGTTGCCTCGACACTCACCATAAATGAATGCATTTGAGCATATTCATGCTGTGTGTATTGTGCTCTTGAAATCGTAAATCAAAAAAACGTCAACGATTAAACTTACATATTACGCAGTCACAGCAAAGTTTGACATAAAATGCTGTGAAAACAAAAAGCGATCGAGATATCTTTTAAATTTCGAAAAAATGGCATTTAAAAATGTAGTGCCCAGTATTGTTATTATTGAAAGAAAATTTTGTCATAATTAGGTACTCTATCTGGAATTCTAGTGCACAAATGCTTAATATGAAATATTCGACTCAATTGAGGAAAACTGAAGTTATTTTTTTATTCTACAATTTCAATAATACAATATTTACTATTTTACAATCTCTATTAAATGGGCATGATTTTAAGCTCATGGGCTACCGTGTCGTAGTGTATTTTTTTTTCACTGCAAGAGCTCAAAGTTTGGTAAATGTTCGATCGAATATATAAAATTCAAGTTTGCGATTATTTTTTTAATTAAAGGACGCGTGTTACGCAATATTGGTAATGTTTATCTGATACCAACACTATTAAACAATATTAAACTTTTTTTTATAAATAACATCTTCTTACACTAACCGTGACCAAAAAGTCGAATAAGGGTGTCAATTTACAAAAAAAAACAAAAAAGTCCAAATATCTCGTAAACCGTGCGACTTTTACTAACCTATTTTAGCTTTTTCATAAGGTCCTAAGAGCCCTCTATCCGTAGTTCAAGGATTATCCACTCATTACCTAACACCCTGTATGTATTGCTTTGCGGCTATAGTTGTTCCAATTCGCAATAATTTTAGTGGAAATTACTTCATTTCATTCTTCCCTCGATGTTTTCCATTGCACCTGCTCATAGAAAACATACATTAATTCAAAAATCAGTGGCAGATCCATGTGCCCTTTGCCCTGCTCACAGATGATTTACTCCGGCAATTGCTCTTCCGGCAGCAGAAAGCTCTCCACGAAAGACGTCCACTGCTGGACATAGGCCTCCCCCCCAAGGCTCTCCACTCAGACCGGTCTTGTGCTTTTCGCAACCACCGCTTTCCCGCGATCCTTACAAGGTCGTCACTCCATCTTGTTGGAGGCCTACCTACAGCTCGTGTTAGGTCCAGTTGGATAGGTCCAACTTTGAGAAAGAGGTCAGTCGTGGAATCCGACTCGGCTGGGCAGCGTTCGGGAAGCTTCGCAGCACCTTTCCGTCCAAATTACCGCAGTGTTTGAAGTCAAAAGTCTTTGACCAGTGTGTGTTGCCAGTGATGACCTACGGATCCGAGACGTGGGCGCTAACAATGGGCCTCATAAGAAAGCTAAAGGTCACTGAGAGGGCTATGGAGAGGGCTATGGTCGGGGTTTCTCTGCGTGATACAATCAGAAACGATGATATCCGCAGGAGACCTAAGGTTACCGACATAGCCCGCAGAATAGCTAAACTGAAGTGGCAGTGGGCGGGGCACATCGCACGCAGGACTGATGGCCGATGGGGTCAGAAGGTTCTTGAGTGGCGTCCGCGGACCGGGAGCGGACTTTTACTCGTAATATAAATGAAACTTATTTTAATAAATAATACTCTTTGGGCAAACGAGCAAGGCCAGCACATTTCGCTACGTGACTTCTTTTGACTCTTGTTTTAATCTTCAAGGCTTTGGCATTTTTGAATAAACACCTATATTGAGGTGATAATAACATGCTTTGATGCGTATTGTTTTCATTGGTGCTAACTCAAAGTCAACGGTATTTTTTTCTGGTTGCCTGTTTCTGAATTGCGATTGTATTCATCTAAATACAATGATGTACCTTTGGGTTTTTTTTATCAGGAAGCAAGCAATAAATTAATGTTATTGTACCCTACCAACCGTCCTAACTAAGACAGCACCAAATCCCGACGTCATACCCTGCCGCGTTAAGCCCTAAAAATAACTATTTAAGTTGAACTAGTTTGTAGCAAATACGGAATTGTAATGGCGAAGTGATCTGTCTAGGGATAAAAGAACTAGAAACCTACGTTATAACCTGAAAGAAACCTAAATACTTTAGAGAAGTGGATTCTATGATGAACAATCCTACAAAAGCTAAAAAAACAGCTTAAAACCTGATGAACTTCGTTACTCCTAAGAGAGAAAGCGAAATTATGAGAGTTAATATTAAACTAAATTAAGTATATGCTTGGGAGACAATCTATTAGGTTTGCGCTGCTCTGCTCTGCTCTGGAGCTGGTAATGCCCCCTGGCTAACGCCAGACCTATGAGACTCGTTACCAGACTGGTCATCCCTCTATCGCGTTCTTAATGAACTTGAAGCTAGGGTGATTTCAAAGAGATAATTATTTCGTAAATTAGTAGTCAATTAAGTCTATGTCAAGCTAGGGAATGAGAGGGACCCACAAATAGAGTGCGTAGATTTATATAATTTATAGCCAAAAGAACATAGTGAAAGGTCTTTATATGAAATAATTCAGAGATGGTAAAATAAATAAATATCTTATTTACCTACTTATTTCAGACGTCATTCATCCAGCAAATAATCCAAGCTTTGGGCTTTACTTTTACCTCTTTTGTATTCCAGTTTGAAGAATAACGTCCTTTAAAGCAGTCCATAGACTTGTGTGAAACATAATTTTACGTTTGTAACTTTCACATTCACAAAAGTGACAGTTCTCTGGGACAGCGCCCAGCTAGACCTTGATCTCCTCTGAACTTTAAATCAGCATTCGATGTTTGAGAATCTGAACACTAAGTCTGACTGAAGATCGTAAGACTTTCCAACAATGTTTAATTTTGATTGAAGGTAAGGAGGATTAAAAGCAGGAAGTCAGGGCCAGAAGTTTCAGATTCAGATTCACATTCAAATTCTTTATTTGCAATAAGAGCGTTTTCCAAAAAAAGTTCCGTGGCGTAACGGAATTCCACACAGTAAAAAAGTTTTTTTTTTTAGATTGTCTCACTTAAATGTATCTTCTATTTCCACTTGCAATGAAAATAATACTTGTTTTCATAGTAACATGTTTGTATTGTTAATAAATTGTGTTGAACGTATCATAACCAATGTGATGTTCCATTACGCTACAAAGTCTAGGTACATTTTAAATTAAATTCGGCGTGTAATTTTCAAATTAGTCTTTATTAATTGAAACTTAACACAATAATAATCTTCTAAAAAAATCAAAACATCTGCAATACTTTGCAATTATATAGTTTTTTTATCGAAAATATTCCCTTACGATACTTTATGGCATTTATCATTATACAACTATCTTTTTAATTTGGTATAATCGGTATACAGTTATCAAAAGTTATAGTTATCACAAATGACAATTATTATTACAACTATTGAGATCTAAACAGTGCTCAAAATCCTTAATAATTAATATAAACTTTAATAAAATCAATCACAGTCATAGTAGGACAAAGTGACGTTAGTGGAACATTTGTCACGTGTAGGAATTATATGGACGGTTTATATGTGTAAAAATTAAATTAAAAAACCTTTATAAAGCAATAAAATAATAAATATTGGTCGTATAAGTTTAATTATAAGTAGGTAATATTATATTCCGATCCAAGCGTCGTCGCGTACAAATCGTTAAGTCTCATTTTTTAAATTATAATACGTAGGTAATAATTTTTGATACAAGTGTCGCCACGTCGGGGACCGCTAAGTAGCTGGGGATTTATATATTATTTCATTTACTTAGCGGCCCCCTGACGAGTAGACACTTGTATCAAAAATTATTACCTACCTATTATAATTAAAAAAAAAAACAACGATTTATACGCGACGACGCTGGGATCAAAATATAAATACCTATGTACTTATAATTCAACTTATACGACCAATATTTATTATTTTATTGCTTTTTAAAGGATTTTTTACAGACTGTTTTGAGTCGGGGGTTTTTAAATTTTAAATTAAATTTTTGATTTGATGCTTTTTAAACTTCTCCAAATTAACAATACGACTATAGCTAAGCTAGCAACGTTTCTTTAAAGACATGAATAATGTTTACTGTGTAAAACAAAAAAAAACGGAACGAAATATGTTTATCCGTTTAAGAGCTACGGTGCCACAGACGCACACACACACACGCACTTACACGTCACATTAATAACACCCCTCTTTTATGCGATGGGGGTTAAATTAAAAACCGCATCCAATTCAGTTCACCTATTTAAGAGCACACACACACGCACACGCAGCACGCACGCACGCACTCACGCACGCACACACGCACGCACACACGCACACACACACACTTACAGTCCGTGAGCTCTTAGAAGAACCTTCGGATTTTAGAAGCATACTTCGGGTATTGACGATGACACGCGATCGTGATTTGCGGTTACCGTAAAAAATTATGTAAAGAACAACCATCAGTACAAAATAAACCTTACTACAATAATATTACGCTTATTTATCTTATTCTTATTTTAATGCAATATGACTTTTTGTCATGATAAAAATAAAACAAAATCAGCATTTTCGATTTCTTCCATCGTAATTCAAATAGAGAACACCCGGTCTTCTCACACTAACTACTTTATATTTTGTTTTATTTGTATCATGACAAAACGTCATATTGCATTAAAATAAGAATGTTTAAAAGAATGAAAGCTTGTTAGTGGCTACTCAACTTCTAGGCAAACTGAACAAATATAGTCAAACATAGTTGTTCCACTACAGGTAAAACAAATCCAATTAGAACAAACCATGCATTTTGCCATTTCTCGCAGGTTAAATTGCTGGCGTGTCTTACAAAGATAGCAAGGAAATGTCCTTGATGTGATCCTAGCCAGTCCCAGACTTGTCGTAGTTACTTTCTCTTTAGGTACTAAGACCCTAATTGTTTTATTTTCAGACTTAATATTTGTTGCATTTTCGCAATGAAAATATGTCTGACTAGGTGTAAGAACTTTAACTCTTTTCGTATGTCCTAAACCATAGGGCGGATCTTAGCCAACGTCATTCGGTTTCGTTCATCGTTTGTCAAGTGTTTTATTTTATTTCCTGTATCATCGGCATATATCAAATCATCAAATGGTTTCATCTCTACTACAGGATGGTAATATGCTCTGCGACATTCCAGCTTCCTCTGAATTCAAAGGAGCCACTGACCATTTTCTTTTTCTCGCTGAAATGTAGTTTTTACCTGTAGGTATTTAGTGAAGTAAATATAAGATCTCATTAGGTAAGATTTTAAATTGTATAACCAGTTTACAAAAAGAAAATACAAAAATATTTTTACTTGACAGTTAGCTTTATCGGTAAGTACAATATATTATAAATAGACAGGATTCGTCAATCTTCTTTGCCAAATAATGAATTTGAAAACCTTTTTACAAATTTAAAATATCGAATGATTACTAGAACACTTCATATCTACATGCAACTGGGATACTTTTTAACTTTTTAACCTATTGCATAAAGGAATCAAATCATAATTAATTAATATGTAAATCTGTCTGAACATGAGTTTTTCACGTAATCACAAATATCTACATTAGCAACAAATTTAATGTTAGGTACTCACAGTTTTTTTTCTCCATATTTATTTGTTTAATGAACACTTAAGATATCTATAAGAAAGATAATCCGCCTTTCGCTCCGAATGCAAAACAGATAATGTTTTTTTGTTAGAAACATTAACATAGCTAATACACACCATAACTAAAATAATGTTCAAGGGGTAATATCGGATATCTGTCTCCAGGCGTCTGTAATGTTATTTAAATCTTAAAATATCACCATGAAACTGGTAGGGGTGAGTCCGGATTCCACGGATAATGCAAAGGTAGTATTTTTTTACTTTAATACACGCAACGCACCTCCAAGTGAGCGGAACGACTGACGCGAACTAAATGCGGGGAGCAGACAAAATGGCGTCTCTTGCTCTATTGTCAGCACAATGAACGACCACAGATTTAGTAAAAAACATATACCTATATTCGATCTTACCCCTATCCGATCTTACCCCTACATATATTATAGAACAAATGTATTCAAGGAGTGGAATAGATGCTGGCATTATAAGCCATATCAAGGTAATTGGCACGCTGTATAACAAATAAATCTAACATTAACACACAACCCAAACTGCTGAAGCTAGAAACATGAAATATAGTTTTCTAAGAAGACGTAAAGCAGCACTATTAAGGCGACGGGGCGGGCAATTGACCTTGCTCATTCGGCCAGACGAGTAAAGTTTTAATTCGCGCGCCATCTAACAAGTAAGCTCTGCGATCGACCGCATAATGCTGTTTGTCAAACAGTCAGGCATGCATTTACCGTTAGATGGCGCTTGATTAGATCGACCAATATGATACACTTGTTTTTCTAAATACTATCTCAAATTCAGTAACGAATGTCCAAAATAGCTTTTAAACAAATAAGTATATACATAAATAGTTAATTATTTAACACGTAAAGGTTTTTTCATGAATAGCTGGCACGAATAGATCAATGAAAACTTTGGTCTACAATCTAATCTAATTTGGTCTAATTGTGTGAGTGAGATAGTTACAGTTTATATTTCGAACCAAAAATTTAATTAATAATAAAGCATAGGGATTAAATTGTTTCAATAATACTACTTTAAATGTATTAAATTTTGACGTGGTCTACGACAAGGCGGCGATTCGTCGAGAATTTCTGGTTGGGGTATAGCAAAGGGGGCGCAAGACTTAATTTTGTTTTGATGGAAGTGGTGTCATTATAACACCTATTTTTATGATGCTATCGTATAGAAGACGCTTAAATAAGCGTGTTTTGTAAAGGCAACTTTTCTCTAAACTTGATATTTACCGAGATATTAGGGGTTCAAATGTCAGTCATTTTGAAGGGATCTGATACTTTGGAATTTTGGAGTAGTGAAATTGATGTCAATATAACCCTCATTTTTGTTAATAAATCCTACAAAACATGGTAAAATAAGCATGTTTTGTTATATAAACTTTTTTTCTCCGACCAATATTTACCGAGATATTGGGGTTCAAAGGTCAGTAATTTTGAAGGGCTAAAATTTTGGAGTCGTGTATGTAATTGATGTCAATATAACCTCTCATTTTTGTTAATAAATCCTATAAAACATGGTAAAATAAGCATGTTTTTTTTGTTATATAAACTTTTTTTCTCCGACCAATATTTACCAAGATATTGGGGTTTGAGTGAAGTGGTGTTATTATAACACGAAGTTTTTTATGATGCTATCGTATAGAGGACGCAAAAATATTGATCATTACCGAGATATTGGCTCCTAAATGGACATTTCCACACAAGTCCGAATTTAGGGCTCTCGCTGGTTAAGACGCGTGCCGACATTGCGCGACCTAGAGTGTTTTTATAGAGCCGGAGATACGGAAAATATGGATCGTAGGAAAAAAAGTGAAGGAGCAAAATATGTTTCTTTTAGCATGATTTACTAGATTCATTCATAAAAATGTAGTGTTATATTGACTTAAATTTCGCGAGACCGAAAATTTTGTCCCAGTAAAAAAAAAAATTTTTTTACCCTCTCGAAACCACCCCCCCTATCACCCCCCCCCCCCAAATACCTATATATAGTTGCGCCCCCTTTGCTATACTCGTATAACCGTATAACCGTATCTCACCGCATAAAACACGAAGTTCAATGTCAATAACAATAGGTAACAGGATATTATAATAACAAATAATTAACACAACAGAAACAAAACAACAACGCCAAGGCCGAATTATAAAACAACTGCAGTAGGTAGTTACTTGTTCGCACGGAATAGTAGAAACGCAACTGATTCAATTCAACTGAAATGACAGTGACTGACCGTTGGGTGGGAGTCAAAACAAAGTTCGAAACATTCGAACTATCAACCAAACCAACCCAACGGTCTGGCAACGCCGCGGTCGGCCGCCACACGCCAAAACCCAAACCGAGCACGCAACGTCGCTTTCATCGCTCTGTAGTTTTGAGTATAGTCTTTACTATTTGAACTGAGCTGATCTTCTACACAAAGGCCATTGTTTGTAAACAATACCATTGTCTTTCTTTGTGTCCGTAACACCAAGCCGATTACATACAAAAAAGTTAGAACTACATTGAATGTACATTGAATTATCAACCCTACCCTCTTAGTCAGTAGGTTTAAAATGTAGTGTCAGGATACAGATATAAGTTTTGTGTAGATGATAGTATTGTGTAAAGAATAAGCACAGTTCAAATAATAAAGACTTATATCTGTATCCTGGCACTTTACATTTTAAACCTACTGACTAAGAGAGTAGGGTTGATAATTCAATGTACATTCAATGTAGTTCTAACTTTTTTTTATGTAATCGGCTTGGTGTTACGGACACAAAGAAAGACAATGGTATTGTTTACAAACAATGGCCTTTGTGTAGAAGATCGGCTCAGTAGAAATAATAAAGACTATACCTACCTAGTTATAACTACAACTTTTATGATTTTTTACTGATCCAACGTGAATGCAAGTTCAAATCCATTATCTAACACTAAAATCAACTTTTATTCGAAACAATTTGTTTTTTTCTTTATATAGTTTTGTTTATTTTTTGAGTATTTTAAATTCTTATTTTAGTTTGTGTATATTTTTTTGGCCACATTCAACAAAAAGCATCAAAACGCCTAGTCATAGTTTAAGAGCAAACATTTAGTTCATTGTTTCACTAGGAGCACATAGGTTTTGAGTTTATAATCTGTAAATTCTTATTAAAGCTAATATATTCAAGTTGACGCAACACATTAAATCCGTAAAAAGAAGTGTGGAAAGTTTGGCTGCAAACTAAATCGCCCAGCCGGAATAAAACGAATACGAACGTTTTAAAAACGGTTCATTTAAAGTGGTATACAGGGTGTCCCAAAAATAGCACGTCACAGTGACACTGGAGATTCCCCAGCCTCAGACGAACCAAACCAGCCTAACATGACCTCAGTAAAAGTTGCACCGTTTTCGAGTTATACCAATTTAAAGATTTTTCCAATTTTTCACCTCTTTTGACATTGTAAGTGCTCGCATTTACTGGGATAGCTTTAGAATTTAGTTTTTTTTATTTGTGCGCGTTTATGAATAGTTGATTAAGATGATAGAAGCATTATTATGTCAATAACTAATGTACAAGTTGGCAAAATACTGTAATGAACTTGACTTAAATTATCATCCACATAGTAATTTAAACTTTGAACACCTGCCATAACTTTTTTTTTACTACAAATGAAATGAGAAAATAACTTTAAAAACATGCGTGTTTTATGCCAATTCTAAAATGGTATGACACATGATAGCTTAATGCATAAAAGTAGGAATTCGTATGACATTTGCCAATATGGATCCTCGGAAATCAATGCTAATCATCTAAAAAATTATCTTGTACTCTACGATATCTCATTTGTTTGTGCTCCTTTGAAGAATATGATTGATTTTTGGTTGACCTTGGTTCAAAGATAATAAAAAACGGGTTTAATTTTCATTAGTTTTTACAGTAAATGTTCGAATTGTTTCCCTCCGACTTTAAGGCACAAATGGCATCTTCGAATAAAATTTCGGTTTAATTTTCGTAAACTGGTTTCCGATATGTCTCGGGCTGCATTGAAGACACGTCGCCGTAGTTCCTCTTCGTTACTTATTGGTTTTGAATAAATCGCACCTTTGCGACAAAACTGTGACATCTGCGCAAATCACAGCTTTGGAGATGTCACAGTTTTGTCGCAAAGGAGCGAAATATTGTCTTTCAAACATCACCAAAAAAAAACATTTTACAGAGCGAAATCAACTTCCGTTAAGAGTGCCGAGTAGTCGTTTCAGTTCCACAAACAAAATCGCAGTGACACATGATATCTTAATGCAAAAAAGTAGAATTTCGTATCACATTTGCCAATAAGGATCCCGGAAACCAAACTAACAAATGAAACGCGATTAGCCGCTTTGCAAGTTTATCATGTAAATAATTGTAAGGATAGTTATTACTTTATTGCAGTTATGTTGTAGCCCTGTGACCCAAACTACTCATAGTTCGTTACCTTGCGTTTCGTGCTATACTCGTTGATTAATATTAAACCTCGTTTTAATAGCCGACTTTTTAGCTAGGTACGTTTTATTTTTATTGATTTGAATTGTCATTACTTATCACCCATGTTCACTGCTTCCGTTTTCCTGTGATGTTCCTGAATTAAATCGACTTGGCATTCCTCTGGACTATGATTTTGTTTGTGGAACTGAAACGACTACTCGGCACTCTTAACGGAAGTTGATTTCGCTTTGTAGAATGTTTTTTTTTTGGTGATGTTTGAAAGACAATATTTATTTAAAACCAATAAGTAACGAAGAGGAACTACGGCGACGTGTCTTCAATGCAGCCTGAGACATATCGGAAACCAGTTTACGAAAATTAAACCGAAATTTTATTCGAAGATGACATTTGTGCCTTAAAGTCGGAGGGAAACAATTCGAACATTTACTGTAAAAACTAATGAAAATTAAACCCGTTTTTTATTATCTTTGAACCAAGGTCAACCAAAAATCAATCATATTCTTCAAAGGAGCACAAACAAATGAGATATCGTAGAGTACAAGATATTTTTTTAGATGATTAGCATTGATTTCCGAGGATCCATATTGGCAAATGTCATACGAATTCCTACTTTAATGCATTAAGATATCATGTGTCATACCATTTTAAAATTGGCATAAAACACGCATGTTTTTAAAGTTATTTGCTCATTACATTTGTAGTAAAAAAAAAGTTATGGCAGGTGTTCAAAGTTTAAATTACTATGTGGATGATAATTTAAGTCAAGTTCATTACAGTATTTTTCCAACTTGTACATTAGTTATTGACATAATAATGCTTCTATCATCTTAATCAACTATTCATAAACGCGCACAAATAAAAAAAACTAAATTCTAAAGCTATCCCAGTAAATGCGAGCACTTACAATGTCAAAAGAGGTGAAAAATTGGAAAAATCTTTAAATTGGTATAACTCGAAAACGGTGCAACTTTTACTGAGGTCATGTTAGGCTGGTTTGGTTCGTCTAAGGCTGTGAAATCTCCAGTGTCACTGTGACGTGCTATTTTTGGGACACCCTGTATAGAGCTTACTATCAGTTAGATAACTATATTAATGAGTCAGAGCAAGACTTGAGGATATATGTCTTCAGATTATCATCATTTAAAACTGCCACTTCCTATATTTTTCCCAATAAATTTATCCAAAAACACCTCGATTTCGTAATTTTGCCCTACCCTTCGCCTTAAAGGCTTTTTTTAATATATGCAATACTCATTCACTATTGCCACCAAAAATACTTCATCACAATAATAATTATTTTGTATTATAATTGCTCTTTAATTAAAAAATAATTCATTATTTATATATGTCGTTGGCTTAGATAGCAAACATATTAATATGTTAATGATTATTAACCTATATGCAGTCAATGCACTCTAAGGACGCCATGTAAACCATGTCATTGTATTCCATTACGTCACGATTTTCGTTCCTCTAATACAACACGTAGCGTAATGGATGTGACGCAGGTATGCCGGTTGCTAATTAAAGCAAAATAGCAGTTAGATCATTTAAGTTTTACCAAATCTTACGTTTGATAAATTAAATACGCATATCAATCTGTCAAAATTCATAACCTTTTAGTCAAACAGTGGCTTCTTACCTTGAGAGTAACCAATTCGTAAAGGAAACAACTTTTTGGCACAGCGTGACGCACAACCAACTTCTTACGTTTTTCTGTTGTAACTGGGTGTAACTACCTACCAAAACCTAATGTAATGGTTATGGTAATGATGCCATTAAGTAAAAACGCAACTGATTTAGTACTTTTGGTTTTTAATTTGATAAAAACGCCGAAGCGTATGCGGAATTTTCCACCACGCCAATTTTTGAGGACATTCAAAAATATGTAATAACCTTTTTTTTTACTCTATAGACTAAATAATGAAGTTTAAAACCAAATTAAGATGATATTATATTTCAAATAGCATTCAAATCCGGGCCTAGAAGGAGACAGATATAATAATATTTCACTCTAAAGTATGCGAAGTGTATATAGGACACCCAAAATCCCACGTCGTTTCTTCGGTTTTTAACTTAAATTTTATATTTGAGTAAGTTTAGAGGTAATTTCTTAGCATGAGTGGTCAGTAAGTATGTTGCTGCATGACTTTTATAAACTAACTTTATCGTTGGTGAAGGAATTCATGGGACAAAAGTACTCACAAGGCAAAGGACAGGGATATTTGACTCAAATTTTTTTTTTGGAAAACGCCCATAAACGTGGTACAAATTTAAAACATAATTCGACACATTTAACCGTCGGTGACATCATGCAAAACATGACCATTGAAACTTACAATTTGCAAAGGTCCTATAATATATATTGAAAATTAAATCAATAAAATGGGAAATAAATTAAATTAAGTACATGTTAATTTTTCGTCATTAAATATTCATTTACGGAGTAGAAGCTTTTCTCAACCAACCAGTGGACAAGTATGGTTTTCAATCGATTGTATTACAGAGAGAGATTGTATTATTTCTTATTTCTTCAGGTAAGTTATCGAAAATTCTAACCAACATTGCATAGCAGATTTTGTTACAAATGTGTCTTAATTTTTTGTGCTACCAGTCTGTCGGGATTAAAAGTGCAGACTTCTTTTTTCCTAGTAAAGAAACCAGGGTTCATCTTCACGAAAAGACACATTTCAAACAAGTAGATACATGTTAGAGTCAGCAACCTCAGCTGTCGAAATGGGTACGTATTGCAATGTCTAAAATTAAAAAAACTAACGTTAAATAACCTACGTTAAAAATACCTAAAATCTAAATACCTAATGGTGTTTTGACAAAACTGTGACATCTCCAAAGCTGTGATTTGCGCAGATGTCACAGTTTTGTCGCAAAGGTGCGATTTATTCAAAACCAATAAGTAACGAAGAGGAACTACGGCGACGTGTCTTCAATGCAGCCCGAGACATATCGGAAACCAGTTTACGAAAATTAAACCGAAATTTTATTCGAAGATGCCATTTGTGCCTTAAAGTCGGAGGGAAACAATTCGAACATTTACTGTAAAAACTAATGAAAATTAAACCCGTTTTTTATTATCTTTGAACCAAGGTCAACCAAAAATCAATCATATTCTTCAAAGGAGCACAAACAAATGAGATATCGTAGAGTACAAGATAATTTTTTTAGATGATTAGCATTGATTTCCGAGGATCCATATTGGCAAATGTCATACGAATTCCTACTTTTATGCATTAAGCTATCATGTGTCATACCATTTTAAAATTGGCATAAAACACGCATGTTTTTAAAGTTATTTGCTCATTACATTTGTAGTAAAAAAAAAGTTATGGCAGGTGTTCAAAGTTTAAATTACTATGTGGATGATAATTTAAGTCAAGTTCATTACAGTATTTTTCCAACTTGTACATTAGTTATTGACATAATAATGCTTCTATCATCTTAATCAACTATTCATAAACGCGCACAAATAAAAAAAACTAAATTCTAAAGCTATCCCAGTAAATGCGAGCACTTACAATGTCAAAAGAGGTGAAAAATTGGAAAAATCTTTAAATTGGTATAACTCGAAAACGGTGCAACTTTTACTGAGGTCATGTTAGGCTGGTTTGGTTCGTCTAAGGCTGTGAAATCTCCAGTGTCACTGTGACGTGCTATTTTTGGGACACCCTGTATAGAGCTTACTATCAGTTAGATAACTATATTAATGAGTCAGAGCAAGACTTGAGGATATATGTCTTCAGATTATCATCATTTAAAACTGCCACTTCCTATATTTTTCCCAATAAATTTATCCAAAAACACCTCGATTTCGTAATTTTGCCCTACCCTTCGCCTTAAAGGCTTTTTTTAATATATGCAATACTCATTCACTATTGCCACCAAAAATACTTCATCACAATAATAATTATTTTGTATTATAATTGCTCTTTAATTAAAAAATAATTCATTATTTATATATGTCGTTGGCTTAGATAGCAAACATATTAATATGTTAATGATTATTAACCTATATGCAGTCAATGCACTCTAAGGACGCCATGTAAACCATGTCATTGTATTCCATTACGTCACGATTTTCGTTCCTCTAATACAACACGTAGCGTAATGGATGTGACGCAGGTATGCCGGTTGCTAATTAAAGCAAAATAGCAGTTAGATCATTTAAGTTTTACCAAATCTTACGTTTGATAAATTAAATACGCATATCAATCTGTCAAAATTCATAACCTTTTAGTCAAACAGTGGCTTCTTACCTTGAGAGTAACCAATTCGTAAAGGAAACAACTTTTTGGCACAGCGTGACGCACAACCAACTTCTTACGTTTTTCTGTTGTAACTGGGTGTAACTACCTACCAAAACCTAATGTAATGGTTATGGTAATGATGCCATTAAGTAAAAACGCAACTGATTTAGTACTTTTGGTTTTTAATTTGATAAAAACGCCGAAGCGTATGCGGAATTTTCCACCACGCCAATTTTTGAGGACATTCAAAAATATGTAATAACCTTTTTTTTTACTCTATAGACTAAATAATGAAGTTTAAAACCAAATTAAGATGATATTATATTTCAAATAGCATTCAAATCCGGGCCTAGAAGGAGACAGATATAATAATATTTCACTCTAAAGTATGCGAAGTGTATATAGGACACCCAAAATCCCACGTCGTTTCTTCGGTTTTTAACTTAAATTTTATATTTGAGTAAGTTTAGAGGTAATTTCTTAGCATGAGTGGTCAGTAAGTATGTTGCTGCATGACTTTTATAAACTAACTTTATCGTTGGTGAAGGAATTCATGGGACAAAAGTACTCACAAGGCAAAGGACAGGGATATTTGACTCAAATTTTTTTTTTGGAAAACGCCCATAAACGTGGTACAAATTTAAAACATAATTCGACACATTTAACCGTCGGTGACATCATGCAAAACATGACCATTGAAACTTACAATTTGCAAAGGTCCTATAATATATATTGAAAATTAAATCAATAAAATGGGAAATAAATTAAATTAAGTACATGTTAATTTTTCGTCATTAAATATTCATTTACGGAGTAGAAGCTTTTCTCAACCAACCAGTGGACAAGTATGGTTTTCAATCGATTGTATTACAGAGAGAGATTGTATTATTTCTTATTTCTTCAGGTAAGTTATCGAAAATTCTAACCAACATTGCATAGCAGATTTTGTTACAAATGTGTCTTAATTTTTTGTGCTACCAGTCTGTCGGGATTAAAAGTGCAGACTTCTTTTTTCCTAGTAAAGAAACCAGGGTTCATCTTCACGAAAAGACACATTTCAAACAAGTAGATACATGTTAGAGTCAGCAACCTCAGCTGTCGAAATGGGTACGTATTGCAATGTCTAAAATTAAAAAAACTAACGTTAAATAACCTACGTTAAAAATACCTAAAATCTAAATACCTAATGGTGTTTTGACTTAAATTCAAAATATCGAAAGTTTAAAAGGGTGCCAATCATAATGTCTAAAATTAAAAACACTAACGTAAATTTACCTACGTCCAAAAGCACTAAAGTCTAAATACCTAATGATAAAATACCAAAAGCTGTAAAAAATCTTAAAATGCATAATGGTCATAATGGTTACGTATCAGAACGCCTAAAATTAATAAGCCTAATGTATCATAATCCCTAAAAGTTCTGATACGCACCCGGTCATAATGGGTACGTATTGCAATGTCTAAAAGCAATTTTTTCAGGACGTAAAAAAAAATTACCTCGAAAACTAAGGCGGGAGCGTCGTTTCGCTTCGCTCCCACCTTAGCCTTCTAACCTAACCTATCCGAGTCGCTTCTGCCAAGACCCATCTTACTCGCTCGCTACGCTGGCTCGCTTGCAAAATGCATGGGTATAGTCTTTACTATTTGAACTGAGCTGATCTTCTACACAAAGGCCATTGTTTGTAAACAATACCATTGTCTTTCTTTGTGTCCGTAACACCAAGCCGATTACATACAAATTATTTTTTTTTTCCGTCCTGAAAAACTTGCTTGCTTGTAAGCATCATAATATTACGTGAAGTCATTTTTAACAAATAGCTCGCAAATGAATCATTTTAGGTATTTTGACCATTGGGTATTTCAAATGTTGGTGTATCAAATTTAGGTGACAAAGCTTTTGGTATTTTAAACATTACATATTTAGTCCAAAAGGTATTTTAAAATTAGGTAATTCGTAAGTAGGTGTTACTTGCTTAGGTATTTACAATCATTAGGTATTTAGATTTTAGGTATTTTGAACGTAGGTTATTTAACGTTAGTTTTTTTTAATTTTAGACATTGCAATACGTACCCGTCGAAATAGAGACTTGCAGCTTGTGAGGGGGCCTACGTTACAATTCAATGTACATTCAATGTAGTTCTAACTTTTTTTTATGTAATCGGCTTGGTGTTACGGACACAAAGAAAGACAATGGTATTGTTTACAAACAATGGCCTTTGTGTAGAAGATCGGCTCAGTAGAAATAATAAAGACTATACCTACCTATAATAAAATACTTAATTATTTAATTCAGTATTGCCGTGTTTTGGTCACAATTGAACTTAACACGCTCCTCCTCGCTTCGCTCGTTGTTAGCAGCTCTCAGATTTATCATTTGTCAAATATTTCACCATAAGCGAGCGAGCGAAGCGAGCGAGTAAGATGGGTCTCGGCAGATCGACTCGGATAGGTTAGGTTAGAAGGCTAAGGTGGGAGCGAAGCGAAGCGACGCTCCCGCCTTAGTCTTCGAGGTTATTTTTTTTTTCCGTCCTGAAAAACTTGCTTGCTTGTAAGCATCATAATATTACGTGAAGTCATTTTTAACAAATAGCTCGCAAATGAATCATTTTAGGTATTTTGACCATTGGGTATTTCAAATGTTGGTGTATCAAATTTAGGTGACAAAGCTTTTGGTATTTTAAACATTACATATTTAGTCCAAAAGGTATTTTAAAATTAGGTAATTCGTAAGTAGGTGTTACTTGCTTAGGTATTTACAATCATTAGGTATTTAGATTTTAGGTATTTTGAACGTAGGTTATTTAACGTTAGTTTTTTTAATTTTAGACATTGCAATACGTACCCGTCGAAATAGAGACTTGCAGCTTGTGAGGGGGCCTACGTTACATATTGCACGAATGCACTGCTTTTGCGCGATGAAGGCTTTATTGATGAAGACTATGATGAAAGGACGTTCTGAACTAAACAATCAAAGCAGCAGACAATCGCAAAGCTGATAATCCGGGGTACTTCCTTACCTGTTTTGTTTTACAAACAAATTTTTATTCATATTTCCATTCATCAAACTTTTCCGTTGCGTGCCGTAAGCCAAGCCGGTGGATAAAAGTACATACTAAAAATAGTCATGTCATCTTTTAACGTAATACAATGTGTATAGTAATATTTTTACTAGATTTTTCCATGATTACCTTTCAAGATTACCTGATTACCTAATCAAGAATTCTCCCTTTTTTCTTTTTCCGTCAAAAACCATAAATACC
The DNA here is from genome assembly GCA_927399475.2 of Acleris emargana. NCBI lineage: Eukaryota > Metazoa > Arthropoda > Insecta > Lepidoptera > Tortricidae > Acleris > Acleris emargana. The sequence goes on along the minus strand of OV656835.1, from coordinate 50,592,614 downwards.
CCATACATATGCAAAGGTTTTGCTTGCTATCAAAGTTAAAAACTCTTTTAATCAAAAACCGAGATATTATGAAGTCGTTACACGATCTATAACTGAAAGTCCAATTTTTTATGCTCTATCTCAATAAAATCGTATATTTGTGAAAGGGACAGGACGACCTTGGCAAAGTCGTAGTGTCACGGTGTTATATTTAACGTAGATTGTACAACTGTTTGAAAGCAATAGGGCTCGAAGTGCTCGAACTAAATGTTCCATCACCATGCTTATAACTTCCCAATAATGGTGTTATATTTTTACAATAATAAAATAAAATCTTTTTATCGTCGTCCTCATAGTCGGCCTGCTGGAAAGTTTGAATTTTTCGAGTGTTATGACTTCTTTAGATTATTTATATCGTAGTTTTGGTGCTCCAAGAACCCTATTTCTGTTATTGTAAACCCAGGTCTTAACATTTTTAAAGGCGGGGATCCCTTGTACAAAATCAACTCCTTCATTCGCCATTCATGTTATCGTATTGTTTCTGTTTACTCTCAAAATTATGAGAGCAATTTTGTTTTAAATTATCCAGTTCCTTCGAAATCTTAGTGTATGCACACTCTACTTTACAGGCGTCAACATGGATTTTAAATTTCACGACTTCATTCTTATCATTAATAGTGACACTACGTTTACCAACGAGGCTATAATTATTAAAACAGAGCCAAAAGTTGGCACCCTTTGAGAAGAATTTCTTCCTATGATATCTACGACCATTGGTCAGCAATGATCTCTCACCTCTCTTCGTAGAAATGAATTACAATTATTTATTGTTCATATTCCTCCAATTCTTCAGCATTTTATTTGCTGGTACATATCGCTTACATATCGCATTCTTCGACTACCAAAAAGCCTTTGACATTATTTCGCACGAAAGCATAATTATGGGAAACTTTTAAAGCTCAAAACGTAGATACAGTATACATACCTCTTAAGAAATTTATGACAGCACTAGCAGCATCATCAACCTTGAGAAGATTGGTCCAAGTTTCCCAGTTCATAGAGAAGTAAGACAAGGTGCCCCCTATCCCCTACAATATTCATTGCGATTCTAGAATCTATCATTAGCAAATAACACCGGAAAAAACAAGGCTTATATATCCAAGGCAGGTATTTGAGCAATCTGAGGTTTGCAGATGACCTAGTGCTGTTATCAGAGTCGACCTTTCAATTACAACACATGGTTGAAACTCTTCATAAGCCTTGAGATCATCGACATACCAACCAATAGACACCGGGTTCCATACAGAATATTCTTCCAAAAGTGTCCTAGGGCGACCTATACAAACTTCATACTCGTGTAAAAACATTGTCAAAATAAAACATCCTAATTTAAATGGTATATCATTAACGCAATGCTTAATTTTGCTTGAAACAATTTATTATCTTATGTGGCTTCGACTAGAGGTTCGTTTTTTTACCTTATGCAGCTTCTACTAGCGGAGTGCCAATGTCACCGCGAACAGAGTACAAATGGAGTAGCTTTACACTTAATATTATTTCTGTTTTGACGTCTCAGGTGGGTTTAAATTAAACAAAAACTCAACGCTATTTTTATTATTTATGATAATATAAATAATATTGTGGGCTCGTAACCCATCATATATTATTTTAGCAACAAAAATTAAAAGCGTCTTCAAAAACCCTAATAGCTACTTGAAAAACTTATGTCGACTGACTTATTATCATAGTGGCAAAAATCATGTGGCATTGCTATTTGTGTAAGTATACCTACTTGACACTGGCTTGGATATATAAAATATCATATATTTGATATACCTGTTAGGCAACGATAGGGAATTTCTAGGAGACCGGTCATTTATTTCACCTTGTTCAGTGGGTTAAAATTATGAATGTAGAGGAAGCGAAAGTTATACGTGTATGCTTAGACCGGTGCACCTGGCATTCCGTAGTCTCTGCCTACCCCACTGGGAAACAAATGAGAAGCTATATGTATATGTATGTTTAATGGATTTTTGAAGACGGTTTTATTTTTAAAAAGAAAAATCGCTTTTTAGTGATATTTCTCATATCATTGAGATTTTCTACAGCACTTAATTTATACTCGTTCATTACATTAAAAAACCTTATAGTCTTATAACACTTTCCAATCAGCCTTAACAATATTTCGCTATCCAATATGCAGGGCCGTTAATCATTAAAGAGTTCTCCCGGTACTTCACCATCAATTGCACTTCACTACATGCATTACGTGAATAAAAGTAGTTTCATATTCTTAATAGAGAAATCTCATCACTGCCGCTTGTTTAACGAATAATGATTAATGATTTCCGGTGTTCATCTTTGGTCTTCATCAGTTAAAAAACTCCTGCCGTTCACTCGCGACAATAGAACTCTATATCGCACAATGAAATGGATCACGAGGAATCCTCAAACTAATATTTAATTTATTACTGCAATAATATAAAGTATTAAACTACTCCATTGACATAATGTTCTCCAACAACCAAATATTGACAATTGTTGGTCCGAAACTAAAATATTTATTTATTTATTAGAAAGACTTAGTTATTTATCAATTAATATTACAAATCGACATTTACATTCCGAAAGTATGATATTCCGTCTGAAAGATTTTTGTAACGGTGATTATTTTTGCAGTTTCTGAAAACGCATTGAGGCATTGTGACACGTGTCACTGTTGGCGTAGTTGACAACGAACTAAATTGAAGTAAGCTCCCAATTTGAAGTGAGTATATATTCGCTGTGCCGTGTTTGATTCTCTGACTCGTTATCTAGTTGTATATTGTTGATCGAAGCTTGAGATGAACATAACTAAAATCAAAACTAAGCCAATTCCTCAAAGACCAACATAACGATTGATGGCAATCCCTTACATTGTGTCGAACACTATATTAATCTAGGAAAACACATCGGGTTTTACAGAAAAAGCAATGAAGTAGAAGTGGAGAGAAGAGTCAAAAATACGTGGATTAGATACTGGAGCTGCAAAGAGGTATTAAAAAGCGAAATGCCTATAAATAAAAAATAAAAAAGTTATGAATTCGTGTCTTATCCCATTCCTGACATATGCGTACCAAACCTGGAAATTCACAAATAAAACAAAGAATAAAACCAAAATAGCAACAGTTAGCCGAAGACCGAGAAAAATGGCAATCGGTGGAAGAGACTTTCACCTGAGAGTAGTTCCTGGTAAAAAAGGAAAACAATTAATAAACATTCATAGTAAACAAAAGTACTTACAGGGTGAATTTTTGCCATTTTTCCTTACTTCCATGATATAAGGAAAAATGACAAAAATTCCGATTAAATGATCAATATCTCGGAAACTAATAACAATTGCTGAACATACCTGGGGGTAAAATCGATAGCTTATGAGCTGCTCTATCAGCCCTAGGCGGGTTGACGTCGGTTTCTGGGACACCCTGTTTATCGATAGTGTGAACATAAAACTTTTTTTGCATCTTTTTATCGGGAAATAAAGGGATTTTTATTCTTTATTTTTATTTATTTTATATGCCCTACCCAACAACAAGCAGCGCTTGATGTGGGACTTAAATTTATAGAAAGGCATATTGACGATACCGGATGGTATCCTGTTGTAAAAACAAATACAGTTCCCTGCAAACGAAGTACCTTACGGATGCGGTGACCTGGAATATCGAGGTTAATCCTTTTTTTAGTATTTTAATTATGAACGTCGCAGTTATGCCAAAACTCATGTGTGTTGGCTTACATACATAGTATTCATGATATCTATTCTCTAAGACTAAGAATATTGTTATTTTTTTATTTATCGTTAAGTAAAGTGGACGTCAATATAGGGAAGTTCTGACTTTCCGACCAAAAATTAGCTACACATTGCGGATCATTGAAAATTTAAAAATTTATTAAGCTCTATTTCTCGGATTTATCGTAATATATATTTTTTAAAGCTACTACAGGGTGCATCATATGTTTTCGGAGCTTTAAATTATCGATTTTACTCCTCAAACATTACTAATTTTTTTTGCGACTTATAAATACTTATATACATAGATAGAAATATCCAAGACTTAAAATCGAAATGTTGCCCTTAAATTACAGAGAGTTAGTTACACGTGATTAAACTTTACTAGTAAAATCAGTAAGTTAAAATGATACTTAGGATACTTTTTTGGTACAAGGACGATGCTTTGTACCTTTCTTTTGATTTTATCAAACGAGTGTTGCAATAATGGACGTCGCGCATTGAAAATGTTATTCATATTACATAAAACTCAAAAAATTAAGAAGTAGTATAACAAAAGGAGTTCCATTTGGGCATTTGGGAAGTAGAATCGTTTAGTACAAAGCCCCGAGCTTAGGGACAGTTTGTATAACCTACATCGTCTTTAAATAATTTTGATTATATTAATTTTATGCGCTATATACATTTGATCGTTACAAAAAACCGGATCAATTGGGAGCGTAAAAAAATGTTCTCATCAAGTCTGTTAATTAAGTTCCCTTGTTTACTTTCTGTTGTCCCTGAAGCCGTTATGTCTTGGCGTGTCTCAGTTGGCCCAATTAACTCCGTGCAAATTGAACGATGATAAAAAGGGAGTTTACGTAAATTATGTGCTGAGGTAAAAAAAGACAAAGTTATTTTAGATCTTCTTTATTCCCTATTTTTTTTTAATAGTAATTTTTTAGTGCTTAGAATACATCAAAAGCCCTTATCTTTTCCTTATGAAAATGGAATTTAACAGGTAGTGACAAAGCATATAATAATAACTTAAATGTAATTAACGTTTATGAAAAAAGGGCAAGTTTATTAGAATCTTATTTTTTATTTACGGCAGTTCCGTAATGATTTCGCCAATTTACAAGACACAACGACATCTAGCGGCGACGTTGAAAAGTTGTAGCACAGCTTTCCCGCAATCTGCTTTTCATGAATGCCGTGAGAGCAGAATTAAGCTGAAGCCCAACTTTGTTTTACCGTTAGCTGTTTCGCTAGTGCCTTCGCCAAACGTTTCTGAGTGGAGGCTTTGAACATTAGTTTGATATTTTGCCACCAGTAACACATAAAATGGCGGTCAGATTTAGATTACTTCGGTTACTTCAGTCCGCGCTCGTTTGCGCTACAGTTACAACGTGTGCGAATTATCATTACCTTTCAAGATATCCAAAATTTAAACGTATTCAGAATTAATTCAAACCTGTTAACAAAGTTCGATAAGATTAGTGCAAAATATCAAACCAGTAAATTAAGTTCAAAATTAACACAGGTGTGAATAACTATGTTTTTAAATTTACTTGATCTTAAGAAATAATTAAGTGATATATCCATGAATGGTGAAACTTAGAAATCAATGGATAACTTAGAAATGTGCGAGTCTTCACAGAGGTATATATATTATATTATGTAGTATTTAATGACGTCCCAGCACTTAAGCTTTTACCACGATTTAAATGCCCCATCTTTGTTCAGTTGCTTTCCTATTTTTGTGAATGACTTCTTATTAACATTTTCGCTTGTAACATAAAATTTATATATTTTCACTAGTTTTTATTGAATTAATTCAGAAAGTTGATTTCATTGCAAAAGTAGATTTTATAATTTTGTAAGTAAATGAAATGGCTGCCATGCGAGTAAAATTGTATCTTAACCAAAATTAGCAATTATTTTAACTAGTTAATATTGAGTGATTTAATGGCTGATTTGTGCCGAGTATGCGAAGTGATGAGAGTGACCCGTGCGCAGGTTTGTTTGAATTGGTTTTACTTTTAAATGACCTAAGGTCAAAAAAGGCTATAGCCGTGTTTCTATACAAAAATTGCCTTTGTATCAAACGTTCTAGTTATTTAATTTTTAAATACTCCTTGTAGGCAAAGCTCTGCTCCCAAAAGAAGAACCATGTACACTTGACAGTTTTCGTATTATGGCGGTTTGCATTTTTTCACTTTTTAATTATTTTCTTAAATTTGGTCTGTGCCATTTGTTTGATTTTTTGGGAGGTTATAGTACATATTAAAACTCATCAATACAAAAAATATTGTCTCAATCTTCAGTTGAAATATATGTCAAAATAATGGAAACTATAATTTGACAATTTTTTTTGGTGTTCTGGTATCGCGGCACCTACAGTTTTTATTTTATGAATTGCCCATCTATAGACCTACTACATATATTTAATTCAAAATATTAGCTTTGGTACTTCATGCCAAAAACTAACTACAAATAAAGTTATTCCTTTCTTGATCCAATGTTTTTACAGGATTGCTTTAATTACTTGTATGAATGAAATTAAATGTCCAAATAGCTAAAACATATTTATTTCATCACTCATTAATTCATTCTTCATTTGGCACAAATAATTTTACCACAAAGTCATGGTCGTGACAATATAAGTTGCTTAAACTTATATAGGTGTACAAAGCTGAATAGTAATTGCTGAGCCTGCCGCAGTTTACACAATTTCTTAAAATACGAATATTCTCATCACTTGGTTCGCATACTAAATCCGGAAGCGAGTTCAAAAATAATTCTGTTCCTAGTTTACTGGGTAAATTGAACCCATTAATGATGTCATTGAAATGAGCCAACTGTAAAAAAACATTAAAGACATTGATACATTGCAAACTGGGTAATTAGCAAAAATGGCATACTGAACGATAACGGACTTGTTCCAACATTGAAAGTCTTGCGTCTTGCTCCATGAAAGTTGTAAATTCATTTTTCATAACTTTTACCATATAATTCATTGTAATATCATATAAACTATTTACTTTTCTTCGCGGATACATAATGTACGTCCTTTCGCCTCCTTTTTTGTTTTTTTATGACAATGTCAAATGTCTTTTTTTTTAATAAGATTAATAAAGAGGTAAAAATCAACAAAAAGGCTTAATCCATATCACTGTCTTCTTCAATGACGGTTACAAAATCTTTATTAGTAAATAAGTAACTCAGTACCTGAGCAGGTCTCAGAATTTTACTCAAATATCGTCCGTAGGCCAAGTAATATATTACTGCGGCTAAGTGGGCACAACAACCAACGGTCCTAAGGCCATTTGCACACTCGCAGTAATGTCTTCTGATTGCAGATACTCCACTGCCATTCGGTAAATAATCGATAAAACAACGATAACATTTTCTGTTTATGTGTCTTGATTGTACTTGAACCTTAATAATATGTGACAAATCTTTTACAACGTGCATATTAAGAATTCCTTCATCACTCAACATTTCAGCCAAATACGAAACTGCTTGGCTGTATTGGTATGTTCCAGTGAAAACTATTTTTAAATCTGTTTCCGTCATTACACCAAAATCCAGCACATCGGTAGATGATATTGGTTCAAATGGCAATCTTTTTCTTAACCACCCTTTTTCTTCGATTTCTGCCGCTAATGTATTTGTCTCGTTTTTCAAAGCCAGCATTCTTTCGATCAACGGGTCTTGAATAGTTGTATCACTGGCCTGTTTTGCAACATATTTGTTTAATATATATGAACTTATGCGATAGTAACTTCCAATTTTTGGGAGCATTTTGTTGTCTAAAATGTAATCTAGTAGACGGAATTTTTTTTTAACATGCCGTGAACAGACTCAACTACCCAGCGGGTTTTTGTGACAAATCGGGAGTGATTAGCTTGTTCTGTGGTAAGTTGTTTTTGTTTCCCCTTGAGTGCTGGCATCATTACTTGATAACCTTTGGCTTTTATCATATCCACTACGTCACGAAATCCGCGATCAAGAATAAATATATCGCCAGGTTGCATCAATTGACATAATCCGTTTGGATCATCAAGAATGTGTCTCATTATCGCTGCGTCATTCATGTGAGCCTCGTAAGGGCCCAACATATCTATTATGTAACCATCAGTGGTACATATTGTAAATGGCTTACATAGTGGCACCTTTTTTTGCCCTGAATATGATTTACGTTGGTACTCATTGTTGGCACTTTTTTGATGTCTTGCATAAGTACCATCACAAATCAAAATTAACTTGTCATGTGCGTTATATAATATCTTAGCAATCACTGTCGTATGCTGATCTATCAAATCCTGCCGTATATTGTTCTTGATGCCAAAATGATGAGGCAATACATTTTTCTCAAACGATTTTATAACGCTGTTTGAATAATCAGAAACAGCTTGCTCTCTCTCTAATTGTAAAATCGTTGAAACTAACTTATTACTTGATCCAGTTCGTAGTTTAACTAAAAATATTATAATTGCTTGGACTACTGAATGTCCGGAATTGTCATGCATTGGTAATATTTCAGAGAGTTCTTGAATATTTTCTAAAGTTAATCCAGTTAAGATATGAATTTTTGTTTCATCGTAGCTAAGGCCATCGATTTTTTTATATAGGGGTGTTTGATGTTCTGTGATACATGTATTTAAAAGCTTCTCTAGTTCCGTTCTGGTTATGAATGTTGTATTCGAAAACACGGCAATTTTTTTTAACTCGCTGGTATAAAACATATTGTTAATTACGTGGTCATTGCAACAGCGGTTTCCAACTGGAATATATATACCTCGGTTCAAATATGATTGAATTCTTGCTTTTTCTGGGACAATCGTGAGCTTAGATTTTTTATTACATACGCAACAGTACACATGCGTCGATACAGTTCTTGGTAAAGTAATTTCCAGATATTCGTCAGTCGTTGTTGCAGCTGCTGTGCTATTGTTTACTTTTGGAATAAAATCTTGATCGCAATCACTTGATAACTGGTTAGAATCTGGAAATAAATAATAAATCACTACATAGTATAAAATCAGAAGTGTTTTAAAAAGTTAAGTAGTACATACCAGAAGAATTGCTACAGGCTCTAGATTCTCTGGTTGTCTTTTTGGGGTATGGTTTTCTTCGGCAAACCGAGCAGATGATGTTGCCCGGTACAAGTATGATACCGTTTGTGTTTGAATTATTATAAAAGTCACATTCTTCTGGTGTTTGGATGTGTTTTCTCACTCCATGAATTTTATTTGGAAAACGTAAACATAGTGCACATTTCTGTGCAATGGGCGGCATCGTTAATCAATACGGACAGTATGATAATTTCAAATAATTATAGCTTTTATCACACAAAATAGATAAACAACTAATACCTACTACGAACTATCTAGACGACTGACAATAAGTCAGATTCTCTTGTTTCATACTGGAACACGTTTTATGTTTAAATAAATGTCAAGAAAGAAACAAACTTTCAAAACAGTCAAAAATAAAAAGGTACGTAGTAGGATTTATTTCATACAAGTAATTAAAGCAATCCTGTAAAAACATTGGATCAAGAAAGGAATAACTTTATTTGTAGTTAGTTTTTGGCATGAAGTACCAAAGCTAATATTTTGAATTAAATATATGTAGTAGGTCTATAGATGGGCAATTCATAAAATAAAAACTGTAGGTGCCGCGATACCAGAACACCAAAAAAAAATGGTCAAATTATAGTTTCCATTATTTTGACATATATTTCAACTGAAGATTGAGACAATATTTTTTGTATTGATGAGTTTTAATATGTACTATAACCTCCCAAAAAATCAAACAAATGGCACAGACCAAATTTAAGAAAATAATTAAAAAGTGAAAAAATGCAAACCGCCATAATACGAAAACTGTCAAGTGTACATGGTTCTTCTTTTGGGAGCAGAGCTTTGCCTACAAGGAGTATTTAAAAATTAAATAACTAGAACGTTTGATACAAAGGCAATTTTTGTATAGAAACACGGCTATAGCCTTTGCTTAACGTTTAGTATGCTCGGCATTTTAGAAATATTTCAGATGAAAAAAGTTTTAGGTGCAATATATGTAATCTATGTAATGTTGTAATATATGTAAATTACGAAACTAAAAATGCGATAAAAAACTGTATACCGTTACATATTTTTAATAAGAACAAACCCGCTCAACAAAACGTCTTATCTATCTTGATTATTATATACTTGAATTTTTCAGGTGTGTGCAAAGCAATTTAGGATTTATATTCCTTTAAAAACAAAATGGGACTCTATAGTTAATTACTCGCAGATTATAGTTATTTATGTAACTGGTACATAATGAAGCTTCTTAAGGTACGATTTCCGAGGTTAGTTTTTAATTTAATTATAGGCACGAGTACCTTAAGAGCTTATTATGTACCGTTCCATACTTAACTTTTTTATAATTACGAAAATAAACAATCATCAACTTTTCTCGTATACTTTACTCAATGTTTCTCTTAACGAACTGGTCAGCAATTTTAATTATTCCGATTGTCGTTATTAGATTGTGAATTTTATTGTAAAATGTTATCAAATTTCATGCAATTTTTAATAGTTTTTAAAAACAGTTCTGACAATTTATCATAAAATTCATAAAAGGAAACGCCATTTTGTTAATATCCATATTGAATGTAATCATGGTAAACAAATAAAAAATCGATATTGCCCATCTTCTTTAAGTAATTTAATAAATGTGTGTAACATTGTGTTTAAAATATTTTAACGGTTTATTATACAAATTAGGATGTCAAGTGTTCACTAAACGCCAGTACTGATATCCGGAATCACTGTAACCATGGTGATAACAATGATATAATGATTATTATAGGACTGTTATTAACATGGTAACACTTATTATATAATTGTTTTCCTCCTTCGGTTAAGCTATAGGTGGTATTCTGATACCGTTAACGACAGCAATATCAGCGGTTTATAGTACGCTAGTAGAAAAAAATATTTACGAGGTGTCTTGAGAATCATAAATAAGTACCTAATCAACTAATTTATCAGTTCTTTTACACCCGTATACACGAGATGGCATGATATTTGTTGAATCATCGATTCGATTGTGCTGTTGATGTTGTAGGTGAAAGTTGTGTGTTTAAAGACAGAGTCTTGTGTGTGTGGATGTGTTTTAGGGGGGTGTTGGAGACTTACGTACGACTTAGTTTTAACTTAAATTAGTTTATGAACTAGAAAGATGCCTCAGAAAATAAATTTTAGATTTTAAACGTGCTTGCGTTCTTGATAAATCAACCCTTTCTATTTGTATCGCGCGCAAGCTGCCATGTAAAAAGTGTCGGTTATAGTAGTTTAAATGTTTGGTGATTAATTAGTGTCGGTACCTTGGACAGTCAGAAGGACGCTTGCTGATGCTGATAATCAAGCTGTAGGTAGAACAAGAGGCTCGGTAAGCGTTTAGTACTTAAGCTCGGGGCCTGGAGAACCTGCACTTGAAAGCAGTGAGGATTCACCGCTGCACCGCATGAGGTAAGTGTTCTATTGATTATTAAAGGTATTCATGATCTAATATTGTTGTATTGTCGTTTTAGTATCATCTATCGTATCGCATCAAAAATTATCGCAATACAGTCCATTCATTACGATTACAATTGTAATATTTTTGTAAGGATTATGCCTTGTACGATTACTTGCCAAAAACATCAGCTAAAAAATTAAGATATATGTTGGAATGACGACTATAAATTGGAAATGTTAACATACCTCCCAATGGAGTATTAGAAACTTAAACAACCTAAACTGAAAATAGTAAATTCATCAACAAGTGACTTAAACAAGCCATAATGACAATGTTTAGCCACGCGAGCAAGCGAGCGAGCGACAGTGGCTTTAGTTTGAGTGTCATTATGGTTGTTTAGTCTCGCGTTAAATACTCTACTTTTCACTTTGAATACGGGGGAAAAAACGACGTTTATACAAAATTACAATATTATAACAAATATGTAACCAAGTTTCTGACAAATTTCTTTCACGGTTGTTAGTTTTATATAAAGCGGCACTGTAAATGCTTGCATATTTAGCCAACGGATAGGTACAAACTTGAAAACTCTAAATAGTTTACCTAATAAATAAAATTATCCTTAATATACCTATTTAAATAGATTCATATTCGTAATCAGTGTGTATCACGCTTTATTTTTTATTTTTTATATTTTTGCGCAGTTATCATTTTGAGGTTATTTCCACACCCTAAAAATGGTCCACACAATCATTGAAAATGGCGATAATTCTACATTCACCAACACCCAAAAAAAAATACTTGATTGCCTAGAGATTAATAAGGAGCTTTAAAAAGATAAAAAGACAAAAGACATTTATTCAGTAAGTAGGCCACACGGGCACTTTTACGCGTCAGTCATGATAAACAGAGGCTAAAGTAACATTTTAAGAGCATGCGAAGTGAAAAAAAATTGTTTCTACTCCTGTACTTTTATTTGTCTTTTACATGGTCAAGAACACAATTATAAGAACATAGATAAAATGACTTCAGAAAAGTCTATAACTCTATTCCCCATAACAGCCCTTGTGTCGTAAAGTCGCCAAAACGATACGCTGCCACAGATTATTAAGTGTAGGTTAACTTAGGTGAAGGTTTTAGGGTAAGGACCAAAAAGTTGTCCACGCTAACTCACTCAATTAAATTTTCTATGAAACTTTTCCGTTGTGACACGAAAGTTAGCCATACAATTGTAGGGATAATTTTCGTCGCACAACGGAACTTTTTTCAACTTCGCTGTTTGTATGGTTAACTGCGCTTAACAGTGGTCCAACTTTTTGGTCCTTACCCTTTACTCGATCAACACTAACTTTACAGCAAACCTAATCCAACTACCCTTAACAAACAACTGAATTCGTATGGTTTTTATTATACAGGGTGTTTGGCAGTCGGGTGTAGGGGTTTTAAGGGATGATAGTTAGGGTCATTCTGAACATTTTTGACCACATTTACTTTTATGCTAAGTTTCAAGGTTTTTGAGATATTGTAATTTTTTTTTTGTAAAAAATCACTCTTTGCGCCAGTTTTTTTTATTTAACACCCTGTTTAGCTTGTATTGAGTTAACTTTTAGTGTTTTGCCATTGCTACACCTTGGTTCTTCAAAATAAATTCAAACAATTACCTTCTACTGCTAGAATTATTAATAAAACCTCTTTAAACATGACGATGATTTTGTTTTTAGATAATTTTAAAACTTTGCATGTCTACAAAAAAAAAGTAACAGCTATTTACGCGTAAAAATTACTTTATTAACTTCTTTGATTTACGGGTTTTCTAAGGATGTGCCATTTAAAACCAGAAAACTAAAAAAAATAAGGTATTTCCAAAAAAAGAGACCTCGCTTCCATGCATTGTTTAGTGTAGTGACTGGTTAGTTGGAGTATTTTGAATTTGAATTTAGAATGTTCTTGTAAATTTATGCTCACTCCTGGTGAGAAAAAAATCAAATTTTAAATAAGGAACGTTCTAGTTTACCTTATTTTTCAATTAGTCTGTTTTCGAATTTTGCTTTTAAGACACGTTTGTTTCGCTTCAAATGTAGTATAGTGAATTTAATTACAGATATTTAAGTTTTCAAGTTCAGTTCCTTAAATTTTAACGATTTCACAATGACTTCGTTTTCCAACCACGAGTACGCAGACATAATTTTTATGTACGGGCTTGCTCACGGAGACGCAACAAGGGCTCGTAATTTATACCAGGAACGTTTTCTCTCTCGAAGACTTCCAAACGCACTAGTTTTTATGAATACCTATATAAAACTTCGGGAAACTGGTAATGTAGCCTCAAGACGTCCTGGTCTCCACTATCCTGAACATTATGTTGTTGATGTCGACGATGAAATATTAGCACAATTCAGTGACGATCCCACGACGAGTATCAGGAAAGTTGCAAGACAATTGAATTTAACTGAGTAGAAAGTGTGGACAGTTGTTAAAGGTGATGGCAGGCGCCTATTCCATTACACACCTGTTCAAGGTTTAGACGAAGGAGATCCGATTCGTCGTTTAGCATTGTGTCGTTTCCTATTAAATTCAGACATTGAAGAGCAGTCTTTTCTTAAAAGAATACTTTGGACTGATTAATCTAAGTTCGATAGAGATGGTATTACAAATTTTCACAATCTCCACTATTGGGAGAAAAATAATCAGAATCCACACATGAAAAAGCAAATTTCATCCCAAAGGCGTTTTAGTGTCAATGTCTGCGCGAGCGTCATTTGGAATACTTTCGTTGGGCCACACTATCTGCCAAATAATTTAAACGGACACGCGTATTTATCATTTTGCAAAATGATTTACCAGTAATACTTGAAGATATGCCTATGAACATAAGACGCGATATGATATACCAAAACGATGGATGTCCCGCACATTACGCAAGATCTGTGCGTGATTATTTTGATGGTAATTTCCCAAATAGGTGGATAGGTAGAAATGGCCCAATATTGTGGCCCGCTCGCAGTCCTGACTTAACTCTAGTTGATTTTTATGGCTGGGCTAGGCTAAACGACTTAGTTTACAATAAGGAAATTATGGACATAACACATTTAAGACGCAAAATTGAAGCAGGATGTCTCTTTGAAAAATGAAATGAAACTTGGAGTGACGACCACCGAGGTACGAAGGCGTGTTCGTGCTTGTGTCAGGAACAGTGGAGGACATTTTGAACACCTAAAATCATCATCTTACTGTTTTGTACATGAAATAAACGCTATGTATCTAACTATCTTAGTAGGTTACTTAGTTTAGTGACAATACTAAAAAAAACTGACAAAAGTTGAACGTGTTTTTTAGACTAACACAATTTTTTTTATGATCAATAATTCCCTTCTATCAAAAATGAAAGAGATGCACTAATCAAAAAGCAAGAAAACACTAAATTTTGTAGTTGTATAGCCGGGTACCATCGTAGTCGTACACAATTGCACTGTATGGAAGTGAGGTCTCTTTTTTTGGAAATACCTTATTTTTTTATTTTTTTTAGTTTTCTGGTTTTAAATGGCACATCCTTAGAAAGCCCGTAAATCAAAGAAGGTTATTAAGTAATTTTTACGCGTAAATCGCTGTTACTTTTTTTTTGTAGACATGCAAAGTTGTAAAATTATCTAAAAAAAAATTCATCGTCATGTTTAAAGAGGTTTTATTTATAATTCTAGCAGTAGAAGGTAATTGTTTAAATTTGTTTTGAAGATCCAAAGTGTAGCAATGGCAAAACACTAAAAATTAACTCAATACAAGCTATACAGGGTGTTAAATAAAAAAAAAAACTGGCAAACAGAGTGATTTTTCAAAAAAATATTTAATATGACAATATCTCAAAAACCGTGACACTTAGCATAATAGTAAATGTGGTCAAAAATGTTCAGAATGACCCTAACTATCATCCCTTAAAACCCCTACACCCGACTGCCAAACACCCTGTATATTGTATAAAACTTTTAGAGATAAATTCTTTACTGACAAAATAATAAATATTTTTAAAATCGTCACAAATAAACGTAAATTAAAAACACCATAGACGCAATATCCCCCAAACATTATGATAAGTAAAACAATGTCTTAATTTTGCTGGCTGTATGGTGTTAAACCGTTGCTTTTTTCCTTGCGGGATGAATTTTGAAAATAGCAACGAGGAACTTAATTTTGACAGCCCGCCTAAACCAAACGTTTTGTCACTCGACTCGCTCCGCTCTATTACTGTTTGCCGCTGTTTGCGTTGAAATTGCCATAGTTGTTAATAAATAGAAAAAAAACATGTATGAACAAGAAAACATTATTTCTACACCTGAAGAAATACACACAGCGGCTCAAGCAGTGACCGAAAATTTGTTGGCTACTAAATCTCGGCACCTATACGACAAATCCTGTGAAAAGTTCATGGCGTGGAGATTGGATCTACTTTATCACAAATAATTGAACAAAACTCAGACGTACATATTAACACCTCAACCTCGGCCAACATTCCAAATATTACCATATCGCACAATAGTATTCAAAATTTAATAAAAAAAAAAATCTTTGTTTCATTTTGTATTTTATTTAATAAACCTAGTCGTAGAAAAAGTATTGTATGCGACGGTGTATAACTGGTTTAAAAATGCTCGGCAAGCCTCACATCGCAACCCACGCCACTCGCCTTTTAAGACCCTTGTTATTCAACAGTTGCATAAACTACTATAACCAACAGTTTATCCTCGTAAGGCCCACGTCAAATTTCGTTAGTTCGAAAAAAAATCTTGTATCAGTCGACTAAAGTCAAAAGTCACTTTGACAAATGTCCTAGATTTAGGCCGTTGGGCCTTACGAGGTTAATTATATATAAAAAAATGTTTAAGGAACTGCTAAAGCGAAATAGGATTATACACAGGTCACTCTAAAAGTTTCCGGAACTGGTCTATTACATAAATAGTACATTATTGCCTAGGCAGTGAAGCAGGCAATTGGCCCGCAATTTTAATCTGTAAACAAAAAATTGACGATATGAGTATATAAGCCCGGATTCTCTGGGCGATTTCGATTTAGCATAACGAAATTTTATTTTGAGCCGACTTTAAAAAGGACGTCGTTCACTATTAATATCTGATACTCGATTTCTCCGCTAGTTGCCAACCGATTATAGTGAATCGTTTATTCATGACTTCATGAGTACCTAGAATATAATCTCAACGGTAGTCGCATTTATCTTTTGTAAAGATCTGGTTATGGGATCTATGAAAAGTAAACAAATCTTCTTAATGATTTAAAGTCGTTGAACAGATGTAGTAAATAATGTTTAGTCATCGTTTTTTATCGGAAAAGTTCGTTTTTATCTTCTGTCTCAGTCAACTTTAGCACCCACCAATAAGCTATCCCACGATACATCCTCACGAAGTTATCCCACCAAAAACGACGGAGAAACATTATTCACTACATCTGTACCTATTGTTTTTTGAACATTTAATTATTTGGTCTATTCCCACTAGTTCTACTTATAGAACTAGTGGGGATTTTTATTCTAGAACGGTTTAAGTGAGAAGAAATTATTTTTAATAAAATTCCAGTAGAACTACTGAGAAAAAATCAGTCCCACAGTACAAATCAGTTCTATTATCTGAAGTCCTTTGAATAAGAGAACTAGTGGGAATAAAAATTCCCACTAGTTCTATCAATAGAACTGTCAGTAGAACTAGTAGGAATAGACCGGTAGAACTAGTAGGAATAGACCAATTATTTGACCTTTGATATTTATGCAATGAATTATTCATTTTTATGAAGCTACCTTTTAACTTTTTATTTTCAATTTGGTCTAGAAGTTCTAGTGATTAGCCCTAGTAACCTTTTCAAGTCTCGCTCGCACTTTCAGCCGGCTAGCAGCGTATTCGTGCGCTCGCGCTAGTTTTAAGGCCACAGCTCATTAGAACCA